>CAMTDV010000022.1:62588014-63850606 GCA_947069175.1 Scalesia atractyloides
TTAATCACTGGAGGGACTATAGCAAGAGGCACAACCAAATGTACGATAGCATGCTCGCCCTCTAGATGGCCATACACGATAACATCATGCGGGGGTTGCGGGGCGGCCAGCACTTCGTATGCTGGTGGTACATCCTCCTCCATAGGGTCGATCAAGGCAAGCGGCTGAAGGTCCTCAAAGTCTCCGTGTTCGGCTCCATCCCCTAGGGGTAGGGTCTCAGCAGCGGGGTCATATCCATCGTCGGATACGTACCCCTCAGGGTCTTCTTCATAGCTCGATGAGGAAGACATAGTCCTGGCAAATAATCCGTACAATGCATATATATTCATGTTAGTAATTTATGACATATTATATATTAATCACCAATTCTCATGCACGACTTGTTCTCTTTTGTTTTTCATGTAATCTTACTGTTTTGTGTCTATCCATTATTGACTAATCATGTATTGGCTCTTCTGATTACTTATAGTTGAGCTCATGTGATAGATCCTTTTGTTATCGTGACACAATAAAAACCTTTTTGTTATCTTGTTATAATTCCAAAACATTTCTATCATGTTTTAAACTTTGTTTTCATGTATGAGCCCCTGGTGATTGTAGACCAAACTTTTAATAAAAAGTTTTTCCCCGGTTCACTATAATCGGAGTTCTGATACCAACCGGTCACACCCCGGTCGTAGCGAAAGTGCAAGTGTGTGACTATTAGGTAATCATTGCATCCAATTTAGTAAACAGTATTAAATAACAAATGATACCATGCCATTACTGAATTTCATTACACATTTATAGCTTACAAAAGTGAAATCACATTGTTATCTGTTTCAGATTACCACTTACAAACATAGTTTAAAACACATTGTTCCAAAATAAGATATTGTTTTCATCACAATTTCATAATGAAGCTTTGACCCCTATATACCCATACGAAGTGGGATATAAAAGGCAAACCCTCCAAAAAGTGGTAAATCGTTGTCTTGACAAATCCCATACCCGGATCCCGTCACCAGCTCAAGTCTTGCGTCCTGAAATACATGTAATTTTAAAAAAAATCAACATAAAATTGGCGAGTTCATGTAGTTTAATGTTTTCGTATCAAAATGTCATCCTTGAAATCCTGTATTGAAATCCAAGTATGTTATTAGCATCAATGAGTTATTTAAGGATCTATCAGTGTGTTGTGAGAACCCTGACATACTTGTGCCATAAGTAAGTAACCAAACCGAGACAACTTTGACATCATTGGGATCATAAAAGCACTCCGAAGGGTATACCAACCAGGAGTGGAGCGGGTCTCAAACTCAATAGATCAACTTCTTTTGCACCTTGGTCACTGAGTGATTAATGATTACTATTGTCATCATACTACTTACGCACAGTGATCCGTTATCTACTAACCCATAGTTAACATACTGTTTTGACATGACATGTATTTCCCCTCGATAGTGTAAAACAAAACTTGAAATAATTGAAAGGAGGGACATGAACTCACAGTCCTTGCGTTCCGTTAAGTCGTACTGTTATCGATTGGTGTCCACACACGTATGTAACCCACATGTGTATGGAGTTCATTAGACACCTAGGCCTCAATGGACATTGTACTCGTTGTTCATCTTGAATTCTTGTTATGTATTTCTTTGTTATGATTGAACAACTTATAATGTTATCATAGTGTTGGTAGTTTGTTTGTTCGATTAATATTGTTATATATATTTCTTAAATATATATATATATATATATATACATATATATTATTGTTTTCAGCCCTAGCCCATTTTTTCTTGTCATTGGGCCTAGCCCATGTCATCTATGTCTTTGGGCTTAGCCCATGTTTTCTTGTCATTGGGCCTAGCCCATGTATTTATGTTTTTGGGCCTAGCCCATACAATTTATATTTTTGGGCTTTTATCCGTTGTGGGCCTCATCCATTCATATTTTGGAATTGGGCCTTTTCCAAGACTTTTATGATTTGGGCCTAGCCCACATTAACTTATAAAAGTCCATTTTCTTATAAGTATTTATTTATAATTTTCGAGTTTTTATATTTTTAACTTTCCGGATTTTGATTTCCAATAACATATATATATATGTTGAACGTCTAAATATATATTTAGACTCGTCGTCGGCGTCGTTTATTACATGTTCGTTTTTGTCGAGAATCGCCCGTTGTGGTAATGACCTTTCGTGCCGGCGATTCACCCGTTGGTCGTCGACGCGACGGTGTAATATTGAATGTTCGCCTATCGTTCGCATTGTTTCGTTTGTCCGATTGTTGTTTCGACACATTGCAAGAATATAATTGTTATGTCACCAACACCTAGTGTATTGATTAAGTGTTTGTATTTTGTATATGATTGGGTATTTTTATTGTGAATACCCTAAGTTTCTAATGCATACACATACAATACACATATGTGTACATACAAATTTATTGGTAACAAATGTGTGTGTGTGTGTGCATATATATATATACTTGTATTATTTTCCAAGTAGAAATATATATTTGTAAAAGTATTTATTTTTACTTATAAATATGTATTTACAACTTTGTCAAAAACTTGGCCATTTAGGGATAACCCTTTTCATTAGAGTCTACTTAATGACGATTTAAGTTATAATTGCGTTTAGTCCCACTAATCACTCCATTAATCATGTCTTAATCGTGATAAGATTTTTAGAAAATTTCGTCATAGTTTCCCCTAAACTATGGCATTCTCCACGTTTCAAAAACGTATTTAAAGCCTATTTAAGCTCATAATCATCATCAACAATCCTTCTAATATTTATTTACATTATAAATCTATCATCATCCATGACTTTTTATTGTTAAAAATCCTAGTAAATCAAGAGGGTTTTCAATATTTATTAACCATTTCAAATCACTACTTTAGCATGTTATTTAATCAAGTTCATGCATTTAACCCCTTGATTACTACGCATTTTTAAGGTGATTACATCTCAAATACAAATGTTTACTTCTCATAAAAATCATTCATATGCATAACAATTATCTTTGAGTTGTAGTATTTTTCATGGATGATGTAGTTGATGATCTTGTTTAGATTTAAACCTTATCATGTTTAAATCTTCATTTTTATACTAAATCACACAAGATCATCCAACTTTTATATCATACTTTTAACATAAACAACTTCAACATCCTGACTAACTACCATATAAACATATAATCAACACAAAATAAACAATATTTAGTGTTATTATTATGTTGTGTGTTAGGGTTTTTGGTTTATCTTTTCTTGATTTTCAAGATGATCAACTTGTACAATAATAATCTAAGCTCAAAAATAAGCTAGATGTTTAGCTTACAAAGGGTGCAAAAGTTTCTTGATGATTATGGAAGAAAATGAAGCTC
Organism: Scalesia atractyloides; assembly: GCA_947069175.1. NCBI lineage: Eukaryota > Viridiplantae > Streptophyta > Magnoliopsida > Asterales > Asteraceae > Scalesia > Scalesia atractyloides. The sequence goes on from CAMTDV010000022.1 coordinate 62,591,385, forward strand.
TTAAAGAAGCTAAATTGCTCTCCATCCTTGCTAGCTTCTTTAATGAACTTGATTAGGCTTTAAAGTGTAGAGATTATGGTGTTTTAGGGTGGCAAAATGGTGGTTTATGGTGGTGGTGGTGGAGCCGTGAGGTGTAGGAGGATGAGGGGAAATGGTTGCAAATTTTTGTTGAAGAAAATGACAAGATTTAGTAGAAGATATGATATATATTTCCATCATACTTCAAGTCTTCAACAAATCCAAGGCCATGCTCCTAATCATCAATTTTTCAACAAAATCAAGTGGGCATGGGGCCCACTTGAACCGTTAATTGGAAGGGGGTAAAGTGTAACTTTATTTTTTACACATGTTAAAATGTTAGATATTTTGGTCATTTAATTAAGTATAGTGATTAGGGTTAATGATCTAGCATCTTAAGCATAAGATTAGAGTTTAGTGTGTCTTTATATGGTATTTAATCCACATGATCCTCCAATATAAGTTTCGGATGACGGATACGTCACTAGATCGCTCATCATCGTAATAAATGCTAATAAACGAAACTATTTATTTAGTATCGGAAGCTTTTGTTTTCGACCACCACAATTAATATGGTGTCTACTTAGTGTATTTCCGATCTACAAATATGTATAACTAGTTCGCTAGACGAATATACGATGAGCTAGGTTGGCTGAAATGTCTTTCGTTCGATCGATATCGGCACTTTTATGTTCTGCCGTCGAACTTTTCCGAAAGTTGTGTTATCGTGACCCCATGTTAGTCGAATGGATTTCGAGTTCCAAATGAGGCTTAACTAGTTCGCTAGGGGGATGAGGCTATCGGCCACTAAAATATTCGTCTTTTCGACAATTGGCCGCTTTCCGGTCGCATTGTGCATTGTTTGAAGAATGACCGGACGATGTCTTTTGGGCATTCTTGCTATTCTCACATTATTTTAGGATGATTAACATTGTTTTATTTTTATCTTGACATCCGGAATCCTCCGAATTAGTCTTGCGGACAAATTGACGTTTGTCGCCTTGTTGGTCGAAACGGACAATTTGGCAATTCAGGCGTTATACCGGAAGTTATGTATTATTGTAATGGCTGATTTCAAATATGTGTTTTCATCTATATGTGGACTCAGATATGGCATTAACATGCCGTTGTTCCTTGTTCTATATCGTTTTAGTGGATTTACTGACATGGTTAGTGTCACCGCAGTTAGTGCACCCAACACTTTCTACCACACTTTTAGGGCATTGTTTTGGTTTGTTTCGCGTCGTAACGGAAACTAGTTTATGTTACGATCAGATTTACTTGCCCTAATGACGTACGGATCATTTACGAAATTAAATTACGATAAATAGGCATCATATTATAAAGCAAAATTAGTGCTTAAATTGTACGGAATTACCAGTTATTTGCCATTTGTCACATAGAGGATGACCCACTTTGGGTCCCTGAAACATTAGACTTCTGTGTGGTGCATGAGGTGAGCGAGAGCAAACCTATAGACACTCCCGGCCCCTTTCAAGCATAAGGTCCTTCCCTCCCACCTAGAGTATGCCTTCCTAGGAGAATTCAAGCTTACCCGTTATAATTTCTTCGAAATTAACAATGGAAGAGAAGGTGAAGCTGATAGATGTTCTGAAAGAGAATAAAGAGGCCATCGCGTGGAAACTATCTGATATCAAGGGAATAAGCCCAACTTTCTGTACTCACCGGATCCTCATGGAGGATGTCTATAAGCCGGTGGTACAACCTCAACGACTCCTCAATCCAAATATGCAAGAAGTAGTCAAGAAAGAGGTTCTGAAGTTGATGGAAGCCGGGCTAATCTATTATATATCTGATTCTGCTTGGTGAGTCCAACTCAAGTTGTTCCTAAGTAGGGGGAATGACAGTGGTCATGAATGAGAAAAATGAACTCATCTCATCGCGTATGGCCACTGGTTGGCGTGTGTGCATCGATTACCGAAAATTAAACGACGCCACCCGAAAAAACCACTTCCCACCTCCATTCATTGATTAGATGCTGGAGCGTCTTGTGGGTTAACAATTCTATTGTTTCCTTGATGGGTTTTCAGGTTACTTCCCGATCCCTATCGCTCCGGAGGATCAAGAGAAGACAACCTTTACATGACCTTACAACACATACGCGTACTGCCGCATGCCTTTCGGTTTATGTAATGCTCCAACGACATTTCAGCGGTGTGTGGTCGCCATTTTTCAAGATATGATAAAGAATTCGATGGAGGTTTTCATAGATGACTTCTCTGTCTACGGAAATTCCTTCGATCAATGTCTTCGTAATCTTGAAGCGATGATGAAGAGGTGTGTGGAGACTAGGTTGATGTTGAACTGGGAGAAGTGTGACTTCATGGTGACATAGGGGACCGTGTTAGGCCATAAGATATCTCGAGCTGGTGTAGAGGTAGATAGAGCTAAAATAGATACCATTAGTGGACTTCCTCTGCTGACGAGTGTGAAATCCATCCGCAGTTTCCTTGGTTATGCGGGTTTTTATTGGCGATTTATTAAGGATTTCTCTAAGATTACACGACCCATGACCCGACTCCTTGAGAAGGATGTCCCTTTCGTCTTCAATGAAGAATGCCTTAAGGCCTTTGCTATCTTGAAAGAGAAACTCGTGAGTTCCCCCATTCTCGTGTCACCCGACTAGAGCTTACCTTTCGAGCTCATGTGTGATGCGAGCGATTATGCAATTGGTTCAGTTTTGGGCCAAAGACTAGATAAACACTTCCACCCTTTCTATTATGTGAGCAAAACCCTTAATGACACCCAATAAAATTATACCACTACCGAGAAGGAACTCCTAGTTGTAGTTTTTGCATTCGATAAGTTCCGCTCATACCTCGTGCTTTCCAAGACCATAGTCTTTACCGATCATACGGCTTTGCGTTACCTCTTCCAAAAGAAGGACGCTAAGCCTCATCCTACTCGGTTGATTCTCCTACTCTCTAAATTTGATATAGAAATTAAGGATAAGAAGGGAGCAGAGAATGTAGCCGCAGATTATCTATCCCGGTTAGAAGATCCGAGTAGATAAGAGATATGTGAGGAGGAAATAGGTGATAGATTTCCTCATGAATCGGTAGAGTTTGTGTCGGCGGAGAAGGAAGGTATGTCGTGGTTCTCGGATTTGGCAAACTACCTCGCAAATGGAGTAGTTCTTAAGGATATGACCACTCAACAGAAGAAGAAATTCTTTAGGGATGTCAGGAGATATATATGGTATGACCCATTTTTTATTAGGGTAGGAGGAGATAGGATTCTTCAACGATGTGAGTCGAGAAGATGGGATAGAGATCCTTAGGCGTGTGCATGAGGGGTTGACGGGAGGTCACCATGGTCCACACGTTATTGCCCAAAAGTTTTTTATTGCAGTTTTTATTAGCCCTCGGTGGTTAAGGATGCTTCAGAATCGTTAGGAAACGCAATCGTTGCCAGCGTACTGGCAATATCTCATCTAAGGACAAGATGCCCCAAAATCCGATCCAAATTCCTTAAATATTTGATGTTTGGGGAATCGACTTCATGGGACCGTTTCTCATCTCTAGCTGGAATCAGTACATCCTTTTGCCAATCGACTGTGTCTCTAAGTGGTGGATGTAACGCCTCGCTTTTTTCATACTTTCTTAATTTAGAAAGTGTTGTCGTATTTCCTTATTTTGGAAACTTGTATTCGTATTTCTTTTCTTTTAATCTGAGACTTGAATCATAATAAAACTTATACTTGATATTCACTTGTCTTATATACATTTAAACGCAAAATTATACACGCATTCACACTCGATATGTATATGCTTATACACGATTAAAACATGCTGAATTGGTAAAATAAATGAAGTTTAAGGACTAAAAGTGTTAACAACAAAAGAACCTTCTGGAATAACCCCCTCTCGCGCCTCGCGACCAAAGCATTGGAAGTTCTCGCACCCCGCCAGGCCTCTAGCGGCCCGCGACCGAGAAGTCTTGACTCTCTCGCGGCTCGCGAGAGGACCGCAATCCGGAAAAATACATTTCAAGCCCATGGATTGGTCAGTTTTGGTTTTCTTGCATTTAATTACCCCAACTAACAACCTCCCCCATTTTACCTATAAATACCCCACTTCCCTTCACTCTCAACTCACACCTAAATCTTCTCTTCCCTTCTCTAAAACCTCTAAGAGCCTTCTTCTTCTCTCAAGATCCTAAAAAGTGAGTTCTAACTCACCTCTCTCTTTTGATGTTTCCTTTTTCTTACTCCTTAGAAATACCTTTAGAATGTTTCCATAAGTCTTCCATGGAGGACTAACTTAGAACATCACCATGACTAAGGTCCCAAGAGTAAGCGTTTTCTTGTGGTTTTAATAGGGTTTTACCCACAAGTGTTGTATCCTTCCATGTTTGTTCTCGAAACAAGACTTGAGTTTGTAGAGTGTGATCACATGGAAGCCTTGGCTATCCTAACTTTGATCAACCACCTCACTTGATGATTTCATTTACTTTTGCTTTTACTTTTATGTTCAAACTTACTCATGACCATCCTTGTCGTCCTTGTGACGACTTGCGCATTGGTAAACTATATGAGAGGTTTTAAAAGAAAAGTTATCCTCCTACCTCCATGCATGACTTTTATGAATCTACATGATGTTTTTGATATACTTATACTAGGTGATATATATATACATATATATATACATATATATATATATATATATATATACACGTACTAACCGAACTCTTTATGGTAATCAAATGATTATCCGTCATGATAATATGTTATATCACCTAAGTACTTAATCTCTCGTTATGATTCTAGTGGGTATCATAACCAATGAAATCACATCAACCTAAATGGGCATAATAGTGTCAAGAACGAGTATTAAGTCTAGATGATTATTTTCTCATATACATACTTTATCATATTTTATCGTTGTTAATATTCCAAATCCTCCTTTATTGTTCACTTACTTACCAACCTACATTCTCCTCTTGTAGGATAACTCATCGCTCATCCCACCCGTCAACCCATTTCACGAACTCGTCAAGTTTGAAGACTACCGTGAGTACACTCGACCCACTTTTTGTTTACAACACTTTTGGGTGTAACATGTTCACTTATACCAAAACCACAACACTTAAACTTTATGAAATGCACAAACAATCCTATACACATGAATACTTGATACCTTACGTGATGCTTATATCTTGGACATTCTTTATGTGATACTTTAGTCATTAACTTGTTTTAAGCCTTCGTTTGACATGTATAAGCGCTATAGGAAGTCACGCATCCCCCTCCATCGCATAAAGTTGAGGCCATGTTAAAACATCGTGTTTGCGTTAAGGGTTTGGCTAGTAGTATTGCATGCCTTGTATATGCTCTCATAAAATCATAGTTGCCATGAGGATTCGTTTAAACGTTAATCGTATACATATGCTATGCTTAAACTTGTGTACTCGCCTTTGCTTTTGCATTGAATTGTATTTTAAAACATGTTACAGGTTGATGAAGAGGATGCTATGAAATCAAATAGCAAAGACTTAGATACACACAAGTTGACGTTAAGGCTAAATTTGTTGTATCAATTTTTTTGTATTATGTTACTTGTATTTGCTTCGGTGTTGTACTTGACAATTGTTACTGAAATGAAATTTGGATTTAATTAAATATTGTCATTATTAGCGTTGTGAGCAATGAGCAATCTATTTCGTCTCACTCTGATGTTTCCACCAGCGGTTGGGGTATGACAGTGGAAGCTCAAGCTTTACCTACAAATGACGCCCGAGTGGTGGTGAGATTTCTTAAAAAGTTATTCACTCGCTTTGGTACACCTCGAGCCATTATCAGCGATCGTGGCACCCACTTCTGTAATGCCGTAATGGAGAAGGCATTAGCACGTTACGGTGTAACTCATTGTTTTTCCACCGCTTATCATCCTCAAACGAGCGGTCAAGTTGAGAATGCAAACCGAGGAGTGAAGAGAATCTCAGAGAAGACAGTAGGCAAAGTAGAAAGGATTGGTCAGATAAGCTCGATGACGCATTATGGGCGTTTAGAACCGCCTATAAGACACCTTTAGGTACCATTCCGTTAATGATTGTCTATGGCAAAGCTTGCCATCTTCCGATAGAACTCGAGCACCGAGCACTATGGGCCCTTAAAACCATAAATCTAGACCTATCTGAAGCGGCTAAGAAACGTGACTTTCAAATTCATGAGTTGGAAGCACTCAGAGATGCAGCCTATAAGCGATCATGGAGTATCAAGGAGAAAACAAAGGCATTGCATGATAGGAAGTTAAAGGGGTTAAAGGATTTTAAAGTTGGCGATAAAGTGCTTCTATACAATTCACGATTGAAATTATTCGCCTGAAAGCTAAAATCTAAGTGGACGGGCCCTTATGTGGTAAATGAAGTATTTCCATATAGAACGGTTAAGTTGAGAGATATAGCAGATGGGGGCACTTGGAAAGTGTATGGCCATAGGTTGAAGCATTAGATGGAGGAAACTCCTCTCGAAGTTCTACCTCGCACCACCGTATAGGGTCTTGAGTGAATACTCAAGTGTAGAGTTTGTAATATTTAGTATTTAGTTTACGCTTTATGTTTTTATAGTGCTAATAATTGTTTCTCGTAGTTTGTGTTTTTGTGTCGTTTAGTTTTTGCAGGGATACATCACCAAACGGTGCCACAACCGATAAAGAATTGGCGTTGCAGGTAAGTTTTCGTACATAACCGGGTGCCAAGAGGGTTTTTCACAAAATTGCACGTGATCAAAAAAATTTCTAAGGCAAAGAACTAGCAAAAATTTCAAAACTTTATGTGAAAACCATTCTCTAGCGATCCGCGAGAGTCACACACCTATACGGTCATGGCCCACGAGAGCCACGAACCCCGGAGTAAAAAAGAGGCGGTTGCGGTCCGTGAGAGGTTAAATTTACTCTCTCGCGGCCGCGAGAGACATAAACATCAGATCCGCAACATTATATCCCCAAATTCTTCACTTTTAAACCTAATTCCTTCACTTTGAACATACGCCTACCACTAAAACAACAACCATAATCCGCCCACAATCACCTCCATTCACCCTAGTCTTCCATCACCACTTCACCACATCGTCCCTAACTGATTTCCTACTTAAAATTTTCACCTTTTCACCATCCAAACGAGCTTTTTAAGGGTCTTGCAACTTACACTTCATTTTCTTAGTTTTTCTTGTAGATCGACGCTGAGGTATGTGTTTCTTGCAACTTTCGTACTTTAATTTAAGTTTTTTTTGGTTACTTCATATGTTTTAGTGTCAGGTCTTGTTTAGGTTGCATGTTAGTTTCCTTGAGGGTTTGGGGTGAACTTTGTTTGGATTGAGTTTTGGATGCCGAGGCTGAACACAGTTCTGGTTAGGATGGTTTGGTCCTAATGGTTATATTTTGTGGGTGGATTGGTTTGGTAGGGCTTCAACATTGAGTGTGGGGATTCGGGTTAATAATGTTTGCCAGAAAAATCACATTTTTAACAGAAATTTTAACCCGTTTTTTCTGCCATGAATATAAAGTTTTGTACTCTGTTTGGGACTCAATGTTGGGTTATTTTGCGGCACTCGGGAATTAATTGAGGACAATGAAAGTGCCAGGAGGAGGTAGTGTCATGTTTTTAGGTATTTTTAGGTTATGGTTGGCATATTGGGCATTCATGAATAGGACATCTCTCGCCCGTACTCAATCTCCATTTTGGCAAGATCCGGTCTAACAAATTGGTATTTTTTGCTAATGATCACTCAGATTATATCTAATATTTGGTAAAGTGTCTTTTCTGGTCATGACCGCGAATGTAATGTTATACGGTCATTGCTCACAAATGGTTTATATTTCTAACGGTCTACCTGTTTTTGCTTGTGAATTCAATGTTTTTGCAAATGTCTGGCGAAGGCAGGTCTAGTAGACCGGGGAAAAAGAAGAGAGGGCCCACAGCTAGACCAAAAAGGGACCCAGCAAAAACTCAACCTCTGTCCCCGAATTTCGGGCAGTGAATGAGCGTTAGATATAGAGGGGGCGGCGTTTCCCATGGGCAGAGTTTGAGATTAAAGGACAATTGTAACGCCTCACTTTTTCGTACTTTCCTTAATTAGAAAATGTAATCGTATTTCTATTTATGGTAACTTGTATCTGTATCGCATCCGTATTTCATTTTCCAATCTTGCAATCCGAGACTTTAAGCGTAATAAAATCCATACTTGATACATCCTTGTCTTACATTCATTCAATTGTTAAATACGTGTTTACATACAAACCGATACTTGTTCGACGTGGAAATACTCATACATACATACTCGATACCTAAAATATACTTACATATACATTATACACTTAAAACCATGAAAAAATATCAAGTTATAGCATGAAATGGAGGAAAAACCAAGTTCAGGGACTAAAAGTGACAAAAACCAAAGAAGTTTATGGAATATCACTTCTTGCGCCCTGCGTCCGTCTTCTCTTGTGGCCCGCGAGAGGACATAATTTGCAGTTTGTTGTTTCTAGCACATGGATTGGGCAAATGTGTGTTTCTTGCATTTATTACACCCACCTAACTCACCCCAAACCTCAACTATAAATACCCACCTCCTCCCACACTCACTTAACACCTCAAACATTCATCTCTCTCACTCTAAATCTCTCTCTCAATCCCGAAAGTTCAGGACTTTCAAGTGAGTTTTAACTCACATTTACCTCCCTTCTTTACTCTTCTTCTTCTTCTTAATACTTGGAATAACTCTAGGAGTGTTTCCATAGGTTTTCTATGGAAAACCAACATGGAACTAACCATATTTGAGGTCCCAAGTGTAAGAAACTTTCTGTTTTAATAGGGTTTTAACCCACAAGTGTTGTATCCTTCCAAGCTTGTTCTTGAAACAAGACTTGAGTCGGTAGTGTGTGATTACTTGGAAGCCTTGGCTAACCTACCTTCAATCCATCACCTCACTTGATGATTTTGATTATTTTACAACTTTTATTTCCAATTTAACTTATTCATGACCATCCTTGTTGTCCTTGTGACAACTTGTGCATTGGTGAATAATACGAAAGAGGTTAAAGGAAGGTTACTCTCCTACCTCCATGCATGACTTCTATGAACTTCCATGATAATTATGATCTACTTTTTACGTATACTATATATATATGTATATATAAAAAGATAACATTAACCGAACCCTTGATGATAATCGAATGATTGTCCGTCATGGTACTAGGTTATATCACCTAAGTACTTAACCTCTCGATATGATTCTAATGGATTCCTTAACCCATGAAAACACATCAACCCAAATGGGTATCATAGTGTCAAAAACGAGTATTAAGTCTAGGTGATTATTTTATCGTATACATACTTTGGTTTATTTAAATTCCTAATCCTCCGTTTCCGTATACTTACCAACCTACGTTATCCTCTTGTAGGATAACCCAGTGTTCCTCCAACTCTCCAAACTCTTCACGGATATTACCAAGTGGAAGTTTGCAAACCGTGAGTACACTTGTCACACCCTCAAAATCCACATGCGGAGTTTTACCGCGAGGCGTGCGATTGACCAGGATCTAGCCACTAATCATGTTGAACCAACCACTCAAATTATAAAAGCATCACTGTCATCATGATTAGCGAGAAAGTTCAAATGTCTAAAACACAGCTTATGTTGCAGCCGAAAAATAAAGCAAAACCTATCGGAACTTAAAACCACAAGTTTAATAAATGACAAAAAACATAAAGCGTTAACAAACCACACATTCATATCGATTGCAACGCCCGCCCATAGCTGTACCTAACGACCTGCAAGGCATGTAATAGTATATCAACATAAAGTCGGTGAGTTCATGGTTTTAGTATTGTTTTCCAAAAAAACTTAGGTTGTTAAATTACATCTAAAACATGTCACGGGGAGCTACCCCATCTTTAAGCTACTAAACTATGTGGTACCGAAACTTTGAACATTTAAGTTGTTTGTGCCCCAGGTTAATGGCTATCATCATTGACCAGTTGCCAAGGCATAAAAGTTCACGCCATCCTCGCAGGTACGGTGTGAGGTTTGTCGAATCTAATAGCACTATCAACTAATATACCGTTCGCCAGGCCCCGGCGATTAATCGGTATAATGTTTGGGGACTTTCAGATAGAGTTCGTGTAGTCCGCTAAAGACATGAAAAATAGCATTTAATAGTATTCTATCCCTAGGAATACTAGGCAATCCCCTAACCAGGGAAACTAAAGTTAACAATATCCCATACCAAGAATACTAAGGCAATCCCATACTCGGGAAAGTGAGGTTCCCAACCACCGGGAATACATGCTTTTAGTAAAGGTGTGAACTCACATTTGTTTTGCCCGGTAAGAAATAAAGTGCAAATAGTAGTGAAGATGATCAACCGCGTCCTAAGATGGTACCAAGAACATTAGGATTCGTTTATGTATTTCACGCAAGCCTTACACGCATCTAACAATTATCATGTAAAAAAGTTGTCACAACATAATACCGAGTAGCTTTCAAGCATAGGTTCATAATGTACACTACGACATGCCATTCATCAATTATACAATTATCATACACGCACGAACACTAAAATTAGCAAATTCATCACTTAACAAACTAAAGCCATGCATAGGTAAAATCACTGAAAATATGCTGTTTTGGGAAGCTCGTTTTACATACTTACGATGCTGCAAAAATTATGCCCTCAGAAGGTTTGGACACACATATGTTAATATTTTAGAGTCTAAATCCTAACAAAACATTTAATAAAAATCATTTACTAAGCAGCAATCAGATTCGCCACTTTCTGACTGCAGTTTACCGAAAAATTCATTTAAAAATCCTCGGTTATCTGATTGACGTAATTCCAGTTGGAGATTTTTGCGATCTCCTGGAACTACCTACAGTAAAAATTTGAGATCATAAATTAATAAGTAAATTGCACAAAATATCCTTTATGTTTCCTCAAACTTGCAGGTTCCAGCCTTAATGTTTAAAACTTGCTGAAAACAGCCTTTACGTTTATTTTTGTTGCAGGTTCAATCCTTTACAGCTAACGACGTTATTTTCTTCAGTTAAGTTCCCTCACATGCATAATATGTGAGGGTATATTCGTCACTTGGGTTGATCTTCCACCCACTTCAATTATTAAAAAAAGACTATTTAAGTTTCAACCTATTTTAAACAAATTCTAACCGCAAGGACTAATGTGCAATAAAACCAAACTTTTAAAACCAGAACACCGGTTTTCCATTCTTCTTCTCCGGCGACTTCGTCCGATTCCGGCGAACCTGGAAGTCAACAATAAATACGCATATTTGCCACATACGTTTGTTATTGAGAATACCACAATCAACAATAAATATGCATATTTGCCTATTGGGTTACGCACAAACTGATGAAACAAAGTTACATGCAGAATCGAATCATTTGACTTTGTATTTTTGAGTTCATTTTTATTCTTTAATTCAATGCCAAAAGTTGTAAAACATGGAGGTGATGTAACTGCTTCCCTAAAAAGGAATCTAAATTGGAAACTTACTCCTCTGTTAGCACGTCTCTTCGGCAAGTTCATTAACTTAATACTTAGTCCTGAATTTTAGATGTGGTTGTTTCTACCAATTAAACTTATTTATGGGTCGGTTCAATTAAACTTCCCCCTCTGGTAACACGTCAAATTTATGTAGACATATTTGACAAAATTATTGTACGTAAAAAAATTAGTTCTTTGGAGAAAAAGTGTTTCGGGTCAATGGGTATAGAAAACCGACCCATTTTGCGACACCAATTGAAGTTCGTGGTTCAAACAGGAAAAAGAATTGACGTAACTTACAGCTCAGCAAATATTTTTCCTTTGTATCGTTTTGTGATAATGAGGTAACTTACAGCTCAGCAAACATTATGGACTTCCGGGTTCGCCGGAATCCGGCGAAGTCACCGGAGAAGAAGGCTGGAATACAGGTGTTTGGTTTTTAAAAGTTTGGTTTTATTGCACATTAGTCCTTGCGGTTAGAATTTGTTTAAAATAGGTTGAAACTTAAATATTCTTTTTTTATAATTGAAGTGGGTGGAAGATCAACCAAAATGACGAATATACCCTCACATGTTATGCATGTGAGGGAACTTAACTGAGGAAAATAACGTGGTTAGCTGTAAAGGATTGAACCTGCAACAAAAATAAACGTAAAGGCTGTTTTCAGCAAGTTTTAAACATTAAGGCTGGAACCTACAAGTTTGAGGAAAGATAAAGGATGTTTTGTGCATTTTACTCTAAATTAATTCCTACATTGAGTTATGGCATTCGTAATGGGATGCAAATTCTGCCAGAAAACATAGCCTAAACCTTCGATACGGAAAAATTATAAAACATTCAATTTTCATGGAAAAATGCATTTCCAGTGGGGTTCGAAAGATATTTCCTGGAAGTACATCATGGACTCAAGAAACAACACTTTTTGTTAACTTTTGCCCCAGTTACAGCCGATTAAATTCGGCTGTAATGTTCTGGACAGATTCTCTTTCATCACCCAAACCCCCACAAACGATTATCTAATGCACCCAACGACCTAAAATATTTAAACATAGCAGATTATCATTCTAAATTAAATCATATAACAATTAGTTCACCACAACCACAAGATCCAACCCATAATCAAAACCCTAGCGGCTTAACCGAACACATAACAATCTCATCATCGATTAACATGATTTCTAGCAAACCATAACACATAGCATCCATGTTATCATGCATCAATAATCACAACAAGATCAAGACTTCATGTAGAATCAAGAAACACAGCCATGACTAATAAGTTATGAGTGTATGTTAGAGGGATTACCTAGAACGATAGAGATGAAGATCAAGAACCCGAAAAAGATGAGTTTTCCTAGCTTCTTCTTGAGTTTTCTAGAGAGAGAGTAGAGAGAGGGGAGAGTTGACGTCTTGGGGGAATGGGGGTGATCTAGGGTTGGGTTTGGTTTTATTATATCTTTTTAAACACAACTTTAGCAAATGCACAAAACGTCCTCCAAGTTTTCCAATTCTCGAACTTGGACAAGAAGTTATCAACATAACTTTATAGAATGACACACAAGTCCCTTGTTTTGCAAAGTTAATCAAATTAACTTCGTTTGTTTGTTCGCGTCTTACTAACTTGTGCGTTTAAAAATTTTAATTAACAGAAAAGGGTTAACGACATTAACCATAAAGTATGCAATGTCACATTATCCCAATGTTGAAAGACTTCTCGTCCCGAAAATTGAGTAAGCATGAGTTGTGTTGCTAAGTTTGATTGAGATTTTTCCCAGGCTGTTACATCATCCCCAACTTGAAAGAAATTTTGTCCTGAGATTTTGCGAGCAATCACTGAAGAAGCTAATGCGGTTGAGCGGTTTCGTGGGGTGTCACATCAACCCTAAGTTGATTTGGAATTTCATCCCGAAATTCAGTAGTAGCTTCAGCATTGGATGCATTATTTTTGAACAACAGAGGATACTTGCGCATCATTTGATCTTCTCGTCCCCAGGTGAATTCTGGTCCATGCTTTGAGTTCCAACGAACCCGAACAATAGGAATTTTACTGTGCTTGAGTGTTTTGACCTCCTGATCCACGATTTCAACAGGTTCTTCAATGAAACGGGAGCTGATCATTAATCTTGAGTTCTTTGAATGGAACTATGAGTGTCCCACTGGATAGGCATGTCTTCAGATTCGATACGTGAAAGACATTGTGCACACCAGTCGATAAGCCACTTTGCAATTCTTTCAGTGACCTTGAATGGTCCGACATAACGCAGATTCAGTTTGCTCGTTCAACAAAATGAACAACACCGTTCCAAGGTGAGACCTTCAGCTAGACTCTATCAACAATTTGGAATGTCAACGTTTTCCTACGCCTAACAGCGTAGCTTTTCTGACGGTTGCGAGTTGCCGCCATCCGGTTTCTGATTTGAACAATCTTTTTCAAGGTTTCGAGAATGATTCAGGGCCAGTGATTTGACTATCTCCAACTTCAGCCCAGCAAAGAGTGATCAGCATTTCCGTCCGTACAATGTTTTGACGGTGCAGACTGTAGACTGGGTGGTAACTATTGTTATTAGAGAATTCCAAAGAGGTAAATGCCTTTCCCAACCATAATCGATGACACATGCTCGCAGCATGTCTTATAGGGTTTGAATTGTGCGCTCGGTTTGACCATCAGTTTACGGGTGATAGGTTGTGCTCATGTCTAGACGTGAGCCGAATGATTTGTGCATAGCTTACCATAGATCAGATGCGAAACGTGGGTCACAATCAGAGATGATGGAGATCGGCACTCCCTGCCTAGAGACTACTTCCTTCAAGTATATGCTGGCAAGTTTGGTAAACTTATCGATTTCCTTGATCGCGAGGAAGTGAGCTGACTTGGTTAGACGGTCCACTATCACCCAAATGGTGTCGTTCCTTCTATGAGTTCTGGGTAGACCGGTAGTGAAATACATGGAAATGTGTCCCAATTCCAAATCTTGGATAGTGTAGTTCTTTTCGTGAACCTTGAGCTGACGAGATGCGTAGGAAATTACTTTCTCACGTTGCATCATAAGGCATCCGAGACCTTGAATTGATGCGTCACAATACACGACAAAATCATCGGTACCTTCGGGTAGGGATAAGATGGGTGCGCTACAAAGTTTCTCATTCAGGAGTTGAAATGAAGACTCTTGGGCATCACCCCACTTGTAAGTGGTACCCTTCTGAATTACAATAGTGAGAGTTGAGCGATTTTTGAAAATCCCTCAATGAAGTCAATTCTTAATGGAGCCAATCTTGACTGGATTGACATGTATCCCAACTTCGTTGACTACATGTCCAAAGAAATGGAACTCACGAATCCGAAAGTCACATTTCGAGAATTTCGCATAAAGTTGTTAATTCCATATGAGTTCCAAAATGAGACGCAGGTGTTGCTCGTGTACCTCCTGGCTCTTTGAACAGACTAGAATATCGTCGATGAAAACAATAAGGGATTTGTCAAGATAGGGTTTGCACACTCAGTTCAGGAGATCCATGAAAACTACAGTTGCATTATTTAACCCAAATGGTATAACCAGGAACTCATAATGTTTTATCTGTTGCAGTTGATTGCTTAGATGACCAGCTCCTGGTCTAAGAGAAAGTAAGTACAGAAATAAGGAGGTCGATGAAGACGAAGTTATACATAAGTAAGTTTCTTTCTTGCGGAAAGAGTGTTGGCCTCGGTAAACCTCATGGGAGTAGAAAATTTATTTTGTGCTCCTGCACTTGATGCACTTAAGTATGGTTCGTTGCTCCTCAAGTAATATTCATATAGAGTGATTTAACCTAGCGAGGATTTGTGCATAACATGATTAGACAAGAACTATGGTATTCGTTATAGCACAATAGGATAAGACGTGAAAAACATCCCCAAAGTGTGGCCGCAATCAATGTGTTCTACTCAGTGTAATATATAATTGTTTTAGAATCATCAGTAAAGATTTATCCGATGATGAGGATGTAGTTGGTCGTACACAAGTGGTAGAAATAGAAATAAAATGACGTTATCGGTCGATGGTAGTATTACGTTAAAGGTGTTGGCACAACAAGAATTATCCAGAGAAAAATGGTTGTGGTACTAGTTTGTAGTATCGAGGTTCACTGAAACGTCTGTCAAAGTTTTCGAGCTCGCCCGTGTGCGAAGAGGAATAATTCACCTTGATCCATGAACTTACATGAATTTGCGTTTTGTCAAGCCAGTAAGCAACCAAATTCTAAAGGGTTGAACTAAGTCGTGCAGATGAATTAGAAATAACACATATGTCATCAAGAGGTTTCAATGCGAGGACGCGAAAACATGTTCAAAATGGTATGGTGGCATTACAACACATCACCATCTTCAGGGTTCAAGAAGTGATCACCAAGGATCGAAAATCAAGTTTAACAAATTCTCTAAGCTAGAGCGCAATCTTGTTGTAGTTTCTTCATCGAGAAGCAAAGATGTAGTGTCACCATGATAATGTAACGATAGATTTGTCCAAGTCGCTAATAGTAACTAGATATTGCATTAAACGGTAAACATCGGCCAGCGCAAAGGCTAGTAAAAAGATTCGTATAACAAGAGAAACTCTCCTAGAATAATGACTATTGCAATATAAGGGGGTAAGGTAAATGTTTAAATCATTGCATTCATCTGTGGGTTGACTAATCCATATCTCCGTCTGCCAATGTCCCTAAGACCATCGAATCATTACGAGACATCCATTTTCTGAGTTGGGTATGCTAAGGTGCAATTCAAGTTAGGCTAAGAACTAACCACATAATAGGGAAGAGGAGGTAGCCTTGTAATTATGGAGTTTGTCATATGGTTGTTAGCGTTTAGCTATTTTGGTTTCGGATTGAAGGAATGGAAGGTTGGTTATGCTCAGGCAGGGAATTAAGTAAAAAACAAAGAATCTTACATATAACCGAAGAATTCTGACAACTATTCCGGTCACCAGCGGTAGCTCCAGCAACGGCCCGTAATGGAAATGGCACGGGATGAAAGTTTGTTGTGTCATGGTGACGTGGATATATCGTTTGTCCAAAACAGAGTTCGGATGATAGGGTTTCGAGCAGCGCGATGACAAATGCGCAAAACTTGTGACTTCCAGCCACTATTTCGTTTTTCGACGACTGTAGTAGTGGTTTTCGGCGATGACGACAGGTGGATATGATGGGGTTCGCCGACACGAACGCGTGGACATATTATTCACCTAAATCCGAGTTCGTTTGGGTCGGTTCTGGTCTGCTCAAATATTGACGCGCAAAACTGAACGCATGGAGTATCAGATCTGTGTTCTGGCAGCAGTGGCGGTGTCGGCGGATGTCGCCGACATAACGATCGTGTGAATAGGTAGAATGCCTGAAACGTATGTCGTATGGTCAGGTTATGGGTGAAACAAGATTCTACTCGCATTTTGTGTCAGGATTTCAGGGTAAAATAAACGCGCCAAGGACGTCACGTACGCAAAGGTATGACTCCATATAAACTTATATTCGTTGTTAGGGTTATTTTGGAAAGTGGGAAAAATGTCGAGGACGAATTTGGAAAAGTTTTCGGTAACATTAAATCACGGGTAATGTACGCGAACGAACGCGTTGGTTGTATGGTTTGGGACAGTTTTAAGTCGAGCTTGCAACCTTTTGATTTGGAGTAAATGGGTTGGGTATTGTGATTGAGTCGTTGGTTCAGGAACGATCGGTTCCTTGCCACTAGCGTGTTGTGGTTTTAAATTAGAGTTTAGGGAAATTCATTCTCACATAAGGTATACCATGTTTACATATTTAGTTCGCACATAAGTCATGCTGTTGTAACAATATATATATATAAAGCACGTGTAAATGCCAAATAATACAATTACCATGTATGCATCTAAGTATGACGAACCTTACAATCTAGAGTGTGGTGTCGCTGTGGTTTTCAATAAAGAACGGTTATAGTCCGGTTTTCATAAAAAAAATATCTTATATTTTAAACCTAGTTCACTATAAGCAATGGCTCTA
This sequence comes from Scalesia atractyloides, assembly GCA_947069175.1. NCBI lineage: Eukaryota > Viridiplantae > Streptophyta > Magnoliopsida > Asterales > Asteraceae > Scalesia > Scalesia atractyloides. The sequence continues at coordinate 62,608,931 of CAMTDV010000022.1, forward strand.
ATACCAATCTATCACACCCTCAAAATCCACATGCGGAGTTTTACCGCAAGGCGTGCGACTGACCAGGATCTAGCCACTAATCATGTTGAACCAACCATTCAAATTATAAAAGCATCACTATCATCATAATTAGCGATAAAGTTCAAATGTCCAAAACACAGTTTATGTTGCAGCCGAAAAATAAAGCAAAACTATCGGAACTTAAAACCACAAGTTTAATAAATGACAAAAAACATAAAGCGTTAACAAACCACACACTCATGTCGATTGCAACGCCCGCCCATAGCTGTACCTAACGAGCTGCAAGGCATGTAATAGTATGACAACATAAAGTCGGCGAGTTCACGGTTTTTAGTATTGTTATAAAAAAAACTAAGGTTGTTAATTTACTTACTTTATAAAACATGTCAAGGGGAGCTACCCCATCTTTAAGCTACTAAACTATGTGTAACCGAAACTTTGACTGTTTAAGTTGTTTGTGCCCCAGGTCAATGGCTATCATCATTGACTAGTTGCCATGGCATAAAAGTTCACGCCCGTCCTCGCAGGTACGGTGTGAGGTTTGTCGAACCTAATAGCGCTATCAACAAATATCCCGTTCGCCAGGCCCCGGCAATTAATCGGTATAATGAGTGGGGACTTTCAGATAGAGTTCGTTTAGTCCGCTAAGACATGAAATATAAATAGCATTTAACAGTATTCCATCCCCATGAATACTAGGCAATCCCCTAACCAGGGAAAGTAAAGTTAACAATATCCCTTAAAAGGAATACTAAAGCAATCCCATACCCGGGAAAGTGAGGTTCCCAACCCCCGGGAATACATGCTTTTAGTAAAGGTGTGAACTCACATTTGTTTTGCTCGGTAAAAAATAAAGTGCAAATAGTAGCAAAGATGATCAACCGCGTCCTAAGATGGTTACCAAGAACATTAGGATTCGTTTATGTAATTCACGCAAGCCTTACATGCATCTAACAATTATCATGCAAACAAGTTGTCACAACATAATACCGAGTAGCTTTCAAGCATAGGTTCATAATGTACACTACGACATGCCATTCATCAATTATACAATTATCATACACGTGTGGACACTAAAATTAGCAAATTCATCACTTAACAACTTAAAGCCATGCATCGGTAAAATCACTGGAAACAGGCTGTTTCGGGAAGCTCGTTTTACATACTTACGATGCTGCAAAAATTACGATATTTTTATATGACCTGCCCCTCAGAAGGTTTGGACTTGTGTAAAAATTTAGAGTCTAAATCCTGACCAAACTTTTAATAAAAATCATTTACTAAGCAGCAATCAGATTCGTCACTTTCTGACTGCAGTTTACTGAAAAATTCATTTAAAAATCCTCGGTTATCCGATTGACGTAATTCCAGTTGTAGATTTTTGCGATCTCCTGGAACTACCTATAGTAAGTTATGACATTCATAATGGGCTGCAAATTCTGCCAGAAAACGTAGCCTGAACCTTCGATACGGAAAAATTCATAAAACATTCAGTTTTCGTCGAAAAATGCAATTCAAGTGGGGTTCGAAAGATATTTCCTGGAAGTACATCTTGGACTCAAGAAAAACAATTTTTGTTAAATTTTGACCCGGTTACAGCCGATTAAATTCAGCTGTAACGTTCTGGACAAATTGTAACATCCGTCAAAAACGGATTTACCAAACCCGCTCCGTTTAGTAACCGAACAGTCAGTCAAAATTTTCGTTTCGAATTAAATGTCCAAAACATTTTTAAACGATCCGTAATCAATTATATTACGTGAATATATATTTAGTTTTTGAAAAACCGTCAAAAAAACGCAAAATAAAAATGATTTGTTTCAGCCGGGTTTCGAACCCGGGTCTGTACCGAGTCAGGCAATGACTTAACAACTCACACACAAACCACTGCGCCAACTGCTTTGTTTGTTATATATTTCAAACATTTAATTGATATTATAACTTTACAAATTCAAAACCGGCGCCCAATCGTTTCAGTCGTCGGAATCCGGAATTTCCGCGAATCTTAACTACAATTTACGTTATAACGTAAACCTTTAATCACTTATCGGTTATAACCGATGTTTGAAGTCCGCGACCAAAACCAAAACCGCCGGAAAAATTTAAATATCGAACATAGTCCGAAATCAGACCAAATACATCTCATTTTTCCCCTATAAATTCAACCACAACCGTCTACAAACACTTTCGCACAAAAATCACATCTTTTCACGGCGTATTTTCACTCGCCGGAACTTTCCTGTTTTTCGCCGGAAAACCGTGTTTTAATCCCTGAGCTTTATTGAATCCCCTAAACCTTCACCGAAGTCACCCTTACCTTTTTCCAAGTTTTCTGGAGACTAGCTACTACAAGGAACACGTCGCCGGAGTTGAATTCAGTCGCCTGATTTTCTGCCGGAAAACAGAGAGTTCAATCGGTATATTTCTCCGCTCAGTTTCCTTTCCTTTTCACTTTTATCTTATCTTAATCGACGGTAAAACACTAATAAAACGGATAAAATCTTGAACCAGTCTGTCACCGATTTCTGGTTATTCTTTCGGTGAAGAAGATGAAGACTTGTTATCATATAAGTTTAATTAAAATCATGAAATTAATCGGGTTAGACACACAGTCCAGCGGTGGACTGTGTGCACATATAAAACGCAAAACGTCTCGAGTTCGATTCCCGTCTCACACACGCTGCCTTAATAAAATGCATTTTTTTGTTACTGAACCGGATCGCCTTAGTTATATGTTAAGTATATTGATAACCAGAATAATAACCAAGTTAGACACACAGTCCAGCGGTGGACTGTGTGTTTGTTTATATCACAGGTCACGAGTTCGAGTCCGGTCATCAGCACCGACTCGGACAATTATCTATTTTTTTTAAGGAAGGCAGAAAAAGGAAACAACTAAATTGTCTTTAAGTATAATAAAAATCAAGTTATATAACATGTTGAACACACAGTCCAGCGGTGGACTGTGTGTTATATTAACCCACAGGTCCCGGGTTCGAGACCTGTGGAGCGCACCGCCGAGCCGCTTAAATTGTTTTTAAAATAAAAATGATTTTCTGTTAATGTTAATTAATGTATATATGTAATTAAAATCGGATATATAACGGGTTAGACACGTAGCTCAGTTGGTAGAGCTGCGTGCACGCGTACGAGAGGTCTCGGGTTCGAGCCTCACTCAGCGCACAACAATATGCCTCAAAACCGGTCAACGACCAGTCAAAGTCAACTGGTCAATGTTACTGTAGCAGAAAAAATAAAATATTTTTATTATTTTTATTTAATTATTTTAAGTAAAAATCAATTATAAATACTTAAAAATAACATTTTTAAGATTTGAAAATAGCCTCAAACTCACAAAAATACACCCAACAATCCTACTAAAATAGTTTAATAAAATCCGTTTACTCACCAAACCATAATGCGATTTATCTAGGTTAAATCTCACTCGTGGTTAAAACCACTTCGCGTGCATTCATCATCATCAACCGAACGCACCCACTGTGAGTGAATCTTACAATTCCCCCTTTTAAATTACACGTTTTGGGGTGTGTCATGTGTTTTGAATTAATTAATTTATTTATTTAAACTTGTGCCATACCACATCATGACTTAAACTTAGATTGATTTATTGTTGTGATTTATTTATATTCCGTTTGTCAAATTACATGAAACTCATACATTAAGCCCATCAGTTCCTCGTGGGAATCGAGTAGAACATCGCGTGCTTCAATTCAAATTCATTATTATTCATGTGTGTATCATTGAGTTTATATTGTTTGTGGTTGTGTTATTCATATAATCATGTTTATGCAATTCATTCATCAGGCCCCTCAGCTCCTCGTGAGAGACGAGTTGAGCATCGCGTGCCTTTAATTGTTCCATTATTATTCATGAGTGTTTCATTTAACATATTATGATTGTTGATCAAGTTACATCTAATTTTATTCATGTTTGGTTGTGCACATATTTCATAATCAATTTAAATGAATTGGTCAAATGTTTTCCATAGGATTCACTCGCCAACATTATGTTGATCCAAAAAAAACCTTTTTACACATGATACAGGTGAACAGGTTGAAGCAAGGATAGCATAGGATATGCCTTAGAAGAGAACAAAGGAGTTAGATTGTTAGTTAGATCATGTTGTAGTAATCATTGTAAACTTTCATTTAATTTGTATAAATGAATATGAAACATTTAATAAATGTCATGAGCTTTGATGATAACCCAATCATGCCCCGATCACCTTATCCGCTGCGGGTCGGGGTGTGACAGATTGGTATCAGAGCCATGACTATAGGGATATAGGATAGGTTATTAGACCCTTAGAGCCTATACTATAGTCTGCCTAAATTTTAAATTGATTAGGTGGTTACATACAAACTTGTGATATTTATTTGTTTCATATTTGTTTACATTTCAGTCAAACATACATGCTCATATACATATTCATTATACATATATACATATTCATTATACATATATCGATGTTCATGTGTTCAATTTATTTTCATACTCTCGTTATCCAAGGATTTTATGCAATTTTCAATTCTCATCAAAGTAAGTTCTGCGACGGGCATGTAGTAACTGGAAGGGTACAAGTACCGGTAGTCGGAACGTCCTGTCTAGGCTGGCATTCGTATAAATCCAATATAACGGACCAGTTTGCCTACCTGGGGACCAACGATGAGAGTACGAAGGACCTATTAGGCCAAAGCATGCCACACCAAACGTCGTTCGAACTAACCCTACTTTGAGGTGTCACCGTGTCTACACCTGGACACATTCCGAACATCACACGTTGTATACATATTTCTCGATTTTCACCGGGTTTTGTGTACGCAACCAGGCAGAAACCGTGCGAACCATATGAAAAACCGGTAACTCATGGGGGCCCACATGATTACATAAGGTAAAGTATGGCGGCATGACGGGCCTAACAGCGAGCAAAGCCAAAGACATCCTATGGATGTAGTATTTTTGTATAATTATTTTTATGAATGTTCATCCCTAATGCGACCCATGATCTCAAAAGCATCCAACTCATACCCTTGTCATGTATTCATTGTAGATGTCTTCTAACCTCGCCCGTAGGAAGATGAGAGCAGGAAAAGCCCGCGAACGCATGGCTACCTTAATCGCTCAACAAATGGCTGCCGTAATACCCAACATTGTAATCCAAGTTCAACAAGCACTTACCCATAATCCTGTCAATCAAGCAAACCAAAACATTTTCAACTCTTCCCCAAACACCACTAAATGCACCTACAAGCATTTCAAATCATGTGACCCTCCGAAATATAAAGGGACTGAAGGTGTCACCACACTCCTCCATTGGTTTGAAGAAATGGAGAATACTTTTCTAAATTGCGATTGCCCTGATGATCGCAAAGTGCGTTATGCTACCGGTCGACTATATGGGATAGCACTTACTTGGTGGAATACAGAGAAGGCAAAACGAGGTGTTGAAGATGCTATGTCCCTAACTTGGAACGAATTGAAGGAAATCATGACCAGACGATTTTGTCCAAGGAGCGAAATCAAGAAGCTAGAAGATGAATTTTACTCATTGAAGCAAGTGGAAGGAGACCACACCACCTACAACAAAAGGTTCCTCGAATTTCATCAAATGGTTCCCAACATGTTTACTCCCCTCTACCGTTTGATCGAGCACTACATTCGTGGTCTTCCGTCAAAGATTCAAGACCCTGTGATAAGTACCAAGCCTGCAACTTTGGAAGCAGCAATGGAGCTAGCAACAGAGCTCACCGAGAACCGAATCCGAAACAAAAACTTCAAGGAGGAGAAGAAGAAGGATAAAGAATCGACTGAAACCTCCGACTCCACTCAAACTGAATCCCCTTCTCAACCCGAATCCCCTTCTCAACCCAAACCTAAGAGAAGAAGAGTCGGGCGACTTTTCGCTGCTACTCAACGAAATCAACCAGTTTTTCACGCTATACCCATCCGAGCTGTCCCAATCACCCAAGAGGCACCCAATTCAGCTTACCCAAATAAGAAACCATATCTTGGACCTCACCCTCAATGCAACCACTGTTTTTATCATCATTCCCTTACTTTACCTTGCCGGCTATGTACAACTTGTGGACGTTATGGTCATTTGAGCAATGTTTGTCGCACCTTTCAAGACCAAACCTTTTCCCCTACTCAAAACATGGCCCAAACTTATCACCAACCCCAACACCCCATGTTCCCATATGCTCGAGCTTGCTTCAATTGTGGCGACCCTACCCACTTTAGAAACACATGCCCTCAATTGGTAAACGTTATCAACACTCAAGCCCAATCAAACCCAGTTAACCAAGTAAACCAAGAAAACCCAACCACTATGCCACCAGCAAGAGGAAGAGTTTTCAATATCAACGCCAACCCTGTCGAAGATAATGACGGCCCTGATGAAGATACTCAGCTAGTCCTCTTCGCCGAAGATCCAGATCCAACTCCTGTTGTTTAGTCTTATGTTTTCTTTATCACATGTGTAGACTGTTAGAGTAATTATGGTATATTATATATTATATATTGTTTTCAGTATACGATTTTGCGGAGGCCGTGGCTCCCCATCCATCGAGGTTGAGTTGGATCCCCATTTTATTATGTGGTTGATCTTGGCGTGCCCGCACGATCGGCTCCGTTTGTTGAGCCTTGATCGGTTACGTAATATTACATTTCAAGTACATGCAATACGCTCGGCTCCGTTTGATTGAGCCTTGAGTGCACAGTTCAATTTACATTTCAAGTTCATGCAATACGCTCGGCTCCGTTTGATTGAGCCTTGAGTGCACAGTTCAATTTACATTTCAAGTTCATGCAATACGCTCGGCTCCGTTTGATTGAGCCTTGAGTGCACAGTTCAATTTACATTTCAAGTTCATGCAATACGTTCGGCTCCGTTTGATTGAGCCTTGAGCGCACATACAATTTCATTATCAGTATCTTGTGGTTGTGGTGTTTGTAGTAGAGTCGCATCGAACTAACCATAACTTTCGGATAAAGTCAACGAAAATTTGACAAGGATATGGTGGATACGCCGATGGTACTTCCTATATATAAGTATTCTTGTCAAATGATCGGAGGCATTATCAGGCGATTATGAGAGGTTCCATGCATAGGCTGTTTGTGTGGTTAAGTTATTCATATTCAGTACATGCAATATGTTCGGCTCCGTTTGATTGAGCCTTGAGCACACAATTTCAATTTCAGTACATTCAATATGTTCGGCTCCGTTTGATTGAGCCTTGAGCACACAATTTCAATTTCAGTACATTCAATATGTTCGGCTCCGTTTGATTGAGCCTTGAGCACACAATTTCATTTTCAGTACATGCAATACGATCGGCTCCGTTCGATTGAGCCTTGATCGCACAGATATGTTTCATTTCAGTAATTTATGTTTGTTGTATTGATTGTAGAGTTATAGGACTAATCATAATTCACTGTTAAAACCAATGAAAATTTGACAAGAATATGGTGGATACGCCGCTGGTACTTCCTATATATAAGTATTCTTGTCAAAGGATCAAAGGCATTAACGGATGGTTATGAGGAGTTCTATGTAGGATTTATTAGTTTCTTGGTAACCAATCATAACTTGTGGATAAAACTAATGAAAATTTGGCAAGAATATGGTGGATACGCCGCTGGTACTTCCTATATATAAGTATTCTTGCCAAAGGATCAGAGGCATTATCAGACGGTTATGAGAAGTTCCATGTAGGATTTATTATTTGCCTTGGTTGGAATTTGTGATACATTTATATCATCATGTTATTTAAAGAGATTGGATTGTGTTCCATTTCTACATAAATTAACCTCTCCATCATAACAAACGAGAGAGGAACTTCCATCATTCAAACATATATGGATTCAAATATTTGCTGTTGTGTTTATTCATGTTCAAATATTTGCTGTTGTGTTTATTCATGTTCAAATATTCGCTGATGTGTCTATTCATGTTCGAATATTGGCTATTGTGTTTATTCATGTTCAAATACTTGCTGTTGTGTTTATTCATGTTCAAATATTTGCTGATGTGTTCATTCATGTTCGAATATTTGCTGTTATGTTTATTCATGTTCAAATATTTGCTGATGTGTTCATTCATGTTTGGATATCAGCTGTTGTGTTTTTATTTATGTAGATTGTAGTGTTAGAAGTTTTGCCTTAGGATATAACCATATTTTTCCCAAACGTATCTAAACTCTTATGCATGATATCATTTTTAGAAAATCATTCCTGTTTATCAATATTCATACAGTAGGCAGCAAAAAGCGATTCCTGAATAGGGTACTTAACCTTTACAAGGAACGTTACCGCCTCGAACAAAAACTTAAACCCTCATTTTTGCTAAGCATACAACTGTCAAACAAAACATCATCATTTTTATAGTCAAAATATATCATTATTTAAATTTCGGGACGAAATTTCTAAAAAGCAGGGGATACTGTAACATCCGTCAAAAACGGATTTACCAAACCCGCTCCGTTTAGTAACCGAACAGTCAGTCAAAATTTTCGTTTCGAATTAAATGTCCAAAACATTTTTAAACGATCCGTAATCAATTATATTACGTGAATATATATTTAGTTTTTGAAAAACCGTCAAAAAACGCAAAATAAAAATGATTTGTTTCAGCCGGGTTTCGAACCCGGGTCTGTACCGAGTCAGGCAATGACTTAACAACTCACACACAAACCACTGCGCCAACTGCTTTGTTTGTTATATATTTCAAACATTTAATTGATATTATAACTTTACAAATTCAAAACCGGCGCCCAATCGTTTCAGTCGTCGGAATCCCGGAATTTCCGCGAATCTTAACTACAATTTACGTTATAACGTAAACCTTTAATCACTTATCGGTTATAACCGATGTTTGAAGTCCGCGACCAAAACCAAAACCGCCGGAAAAATTTAAATATCGAACATAGTCCGAAATCAGACCAAATACATCTCATTTTTCCCCTATAAATTCAACCACAACCGTCTACAAACACTTTCGCACAAAAATCACATCTTTTCACGGCGTATTTTCACTCGCCGGAACTTTCCTGTTTTTCGCCGGAAAACCGTGTTTTAATCCTGAGCTTTATTGAATCCCCTAAACCTTCACCGAAGTCACCCTTACCTTTTTCCAAGTTTTCTGGAGACTAGCTACTACAAGGAACACGTCGCCGGAGTTGAATTCAGTCGCCGGATTTTCTGCCGGAAAACAGAGAGTTCAATCGGTATATTTCTCCGCTCAGTTTCCTTTCCTTTTCACTTTTATCTTATCTTAATCGACGGTAAAACACTAATAAAACGGATAAAATCTTGAACCAGTCTGTCACCGATTTCTGGTTATTCTTTCGGTGAAGAAGATGAAGACTTGTTATCATATAAGTTTAATTAAAATCATGAAATTAATCGGGTTAGACACACAGTCCAGCGGTGGACTGTGTGCACATATAAAACGCAAAACGTCTCGAGTTCGATTCCCGTCTCACACACGCTGCCTTAATAAAATGCATTTTTTTGTTACTGAACCGGATCGCCTTAGTTATATGTTAAGTATATTGATAACCAGAATAATAACCAAGTTAGACACACAGTCCAGCGGTGGACTGTGTGTTTGTTTATATCACAGGTCACGAGTTCGAGTCCGGTCATCAGCACCGACTCGGACAATTATCTATTTTTTTTAAGGAAGGCAGAAAAAGGAAACAACTAAATTGTCTTTAAGTATAATAAAAATCAAGTTATATAACATGTTGAACACACAGTCCAGCGGTGGACTGTGTGTTATATTAACCCACAGGTCCCGGGTTCGAGACCTGTGGAGCGCACCGCCGAGCCGCTTAAATTGTTTTTAAAATAAAAATGATTTTCTGTTAATGTTAATTAATGTATATATGTAATTAAAATCGGATATATAACGGGTTAGACACGTAGCTCAGTTGGTAGAGCTGCGTGCACGCGTACGAGAGGTCTCGGGTTCGAGCCTCACTCAGCGCACAACAATATGCCTCAAAACCGGTCAACGACCAGTCAAAGTCAACTGGTCAATGTTACTGTAGCAGAAAAAATAAAATATTTTTATTATTTTTATTTAATTATTTTAAGTAAAAATCAATTATAAATACTTAAAAATAACATTTTTAAGATTTGAAAATAGCCTCAAACTCACAAAAATACACCCAACAATCCTACTAAAATAGTTTAATAAAATCCGTTTACTCACCAAACCATAATGCGATTTATCTAGGTTAAATCTCACTCGTGGTTAAAACCACTTCGCGTGCATTCATCATCATCACCGAACGCACCCACTGTGAGTGAATCTTACAATTCCCCCTTTTAAATTACACGTTTTGGGGTGTGTCATGTGTTTTGAATTAATTAATTTATTTATTTAAACTTGTGCCATACCACATCATGACTTAAACTTAGATTGATTTATTGTTGTGATTTATTTATATTCCGTTTGTCAAATTACATGAAACTCATACATTAAGCCCATCAGTTCCTCGTGGGAATCGAGTAGAACATCGCGTGCTTCAATTCAAATTCATTATTATTCATGTGTGTATCATTGAGTTTATATTGTTTGTGGTTGTGTTATTCATATAATCATGTTTATGCAATTCATTCATCAGGCCCCTCAGCTCCTCGTGAGAGACGAGTTGAGCATCGCGTGCCTTTAATTGTTCCATTATTATTCATGAGTGTTTCATTTAACATATTATGATTGTTGATCAAGTTACATCTAATTTTATTCATGTTTGGTTGTGCACATATTTCATAATCAATTTAAATGAATTGGTCAAATGTTTTCCATAGGATTCACTCGCCAACATTATGTTGATCCAAAAAAAACCTTTTTACACATGATACAGGTGAACAGGTTGAAGCAAGGATAGCATAGGATATGCCTTAGAAGAGAACAAAGGAGTTAGATTGTTAGTTAGATCATGTTGTAGTAATCATTGTAAACTTTCATTTAATTTGTATAAATGAATATGAAACATTTAATAAATGTCATGAGCTTTGATGATAACCCAATCATGCCCCGATCACCTTATCCGCTGCGGGTCGGGGTGTGACAGATTGGTATCAGAGCCATGACTATAGGGATATAGGATAGGTTATTAGACCCTTAGAGCCTATACTATAGTCTGCCTAAATTTTAAATTGATTAGGTGGTTACATACAAACTTGTGATATTTATTTGTTTCATATTTGTTTACATTTCAGTCAAACATACATGCTCATATACATATTCATTATACATATATACATATTCATTATACATATATCGATGTTCATGTGTTCAATTTATTTTCATACTCTCGTTATCCAAGGATTTTATGCAATTTTCAATTCTCATCAAAGTAAGTTCTGCGACGGGCATGTAGTAACTGGAAGGGTACAAGTACCGGTAGTCGGAACGTCCTGTCTAGGCTGGCATTCGTATAAATCCAATATAACGGACCAGTTTGCCTACCTGGGGACCAACGATGAGAGTACGAAGGACCTATTAGGCCAAAGCATGCCACACCAAACGTCGTTCGAACTAACCCTACTTTGAGGTGTCACCGTGTCTACACCTGGACACATTCCGAACATCACACGTTGTATACATATTTCTCGATTTTCACCGGGTTTTGTGTACGCAACCAGGCAGAAACCGTGCGAACCATATGAAAAACCGGTAACTCATGGGGGCCCACATGATTACATAAGGTAAAGTATGGCGGCATGACGGGCCTAACAGCGAGCAAAGCCAAAGACATCCTATGGATGTAGTATTTTTGTATAATTATTTTATGAATGTTCATCCCTAATGCGACCCATGATCTCAAAAGCATCCAACTCATACCCTTGTCATGTATTCATTGTAGATGTCTTCTAACCTCGCCCGTAGGAAGATGAGAGCAGGAAAAGCCCGCGAACGCATGGCTACCTTAATCGCTCAACAAATGGCTGCCGTAATACCCAACATTGTAATCCAAGTTCAACAAGCACTTACCCATAATCCTGTCAATCAAGCAAACCAAAACATTTTCAACTCTTCCCCAAACACCACTAAATGCACCTACAAGCATTTCAAATCATGTGACCCTCCGAAATATAAAGGGACTGAAGGTGTCACCACACTCCTCCATTGGTTTGAAGAAATGGAGAATACTTTTCTAAATTGCGATTGCCCTGATGATCGCAAAGTGCGTTATGCTACCGGTCGACTATATGGGATAGCACTTACTTGGTGGAATACAGAGAAGGCAAAACGAGGTGTTGAAGATGCTATGTCCCTAACTTGGAACGAATTGAAGGAAATCATGACCAGACGATTTTGTCCAAGGAGCGAAATCAAGAAGCTAGAAGATGAATTTTACTCATTGAAGCAAGTGGAAGGAGACCACACCACCTACAACAAAAGGTTCCTCGAATTTCATCAAATGGTTCCCAACATGTTTACTCCCCTCTACCGTTTGATCGAGCACTACATTCGTGGTCTTCCGTCAAAGATTCAAGACCCTGTGATAAGTACCAAGCCTGCAACTTTGGAAGCAGCAATGGAGCTAGCAACAGAGCTCACCGAGAACCGAATCCGAAACAAAAACTTCAAGGAGGAGAAGAAGAAGGATAAAGAATCGACTGAAACCTCCGACTCCACTCAAACTGAATCCCCTTCTCAACCCGAATCCCCTTCTCAACCCAAACCTAAGAGAAGAAGAGTCGGGCGACTTTTCGCTGCTACTCAACGAAATCAACCAGTTTTTCACGCTATACCCATCCGAGCTGTCCCAATCACCCAAGAGGCACCCAATTCAGCTTACCCAAATAAGAAACCATATCTTGGACCTCACCCTCAATGCAACCACTGTTTTTATCATCATTCCCTTACTTTACCTTGCCGGCTATGTACAACTTGTGGACGTTATGGTCATTTGAGCAATGTTTGTCGCACCTTTCAAGACCAAACCTTTTCCCCTACTCAAAACATGGCCCAAACTTATCACCAACCCCAACACCCCATGTTCCCATATGCTCGAGCTTGCTTCAATTGTGGCGACCCTACCCACTTTAGAAACACATGCCCTCAATTGGTAAACGTTATCAACACTCAAGCCCAATCAAACCCAGTTAACCAAGTAAACCAAGAAAACCCAACCACTATGCCACCAGCAAGAGGAAGAGTTTTCAATATCAACGCCAACCCTGTCGAAGATAATGACGGCCCTGATGAAGATACTCAGCTAGTCCTCTTCGCCGAAGATCCAGATCCAACTCCTGTTGTTTAGTCTTATGTTTTCTTTATCACATGTGTAGACTGTTAGAGTAATTATGGTATATTATATATTATATATTGTTTTCAGTATACGATTTTGCGGAGGCCGTGGCTCCCCATCCATCGAGGTTGAGTTGGATCCCCATTTTATTATGTGGTTGATCTTGGCGTGCCCGCACGATCGGCTCCGTTTGTTGAGCCTTGATCGGTTACGTAATATTACATTTCAAGTACATGCAATACGCTCGGCTCCGTTTGATTGAGCCTTGAGTGCACAGTTCAATTTACATTTCAAGTTCATGCAATACGCTCGGCTCCGTTTGATTGAGCCTTGAGTGCACAGTTCAATTTACATTTCAAGTTCATGCAATACGCTCGGCTCCGTTTGATTGAGCCTTGAGTGCACAGTTCAATTTACATTTCAAGTTCATGCAATACGTTCGGCTCCGTTTGATTGAGCCTTGAGCGCACATACAATTTCATTATCAGTATCTTGTGGTTGTGGTGTTTGTAGTAGAGTCGCATCGAACTAACCATAACTTTCGGATAAAGTCAACGAAAATTTGACAAGGATATGGTGGATACGCCGATGGTACTTCCTATATATAAGTATTCTTGTCAAATGATCGGAGGCATTATCAGGCGATTATGAGAGGTTCCATGCATAGGCTGTTTGTGTGGTTAAGTTATTCATATTCAGTACATGCAATATGTTCGGCTCCGTTTGATTGAGCCTTGAGCACACAATTTCAATTTCAGTACATTCAATATGTTCGGCTCCGTTTGATTGAGCCTTGAGCACACAATTTCAATTTCAGTACATTCAATATGTTCGGCTCCGTTTGATTGAGCCTTGAGCACACAATTTCATTTTCAGTACATGCAATACGATCGGCTCCGTTCGATTGAGCCTTGATCGCACAGATATGTTTCATTTCAGTAATTTATGTTTGTTGTATTGATTGTAGAGTTATAGGACTAATCATAATTCACTGTTAAAACCAATGAAAATTTGACAAGAATATGGTGGATACGCCGCTGGTACTTCCTATATATAAGTATTCTTGTCAAAGGATCAAAGGCATTAACGGATGGTTATGAGGAGTTCTATGTAGGATTTATTAGTTTCTTGGTAACCAATCATAACTTGTGGATAAAACTAATGAAAATTTGGCAAGAATATGGTGGATACGCCGCTGGTACTTCCTATATATAAGTATTCTTGCCAAAGGATCAGAGGCATTATCAGACGGTTATGAGAAGTTCCATGTAGGATTTATTATTTGCCTTGGTTGGAATTTGTGATACATTTATATCATCATGTTATTTAAAGAGATTGGATTGTGTTCCATTTCTACATAAATTAACCTCTCCATCATAACAAACGAGAGAGGAACTTCCATCATTCAAACATATATGGATTCAAATATTTGCTGTTGTGTTTATTCATGTTCAAATATTTGCTGTTGTGTTTATTCATGTTCAAATATTCGCTGATGTGTCTATTCATGTTCGAATATTGGCTATTGTGTTTATTCATGTTCAAATACTTGCTGTTGTGTTTATTCATGTTCAAATATTTGCTGATGTGTTCATTCATGTTCGAATATTTGCTGTTATGTTTATTCATGTTCAAATATTTGCTGATGTGTTCATTCATGTTTGGATATCAGCTGTTGTGTTTTTATTTATGTAGATTGTAGTGTTAGAAGTTTTGCCTTAGGATATAACCATATTTTTCCCAAACGTATCTAAACTCTTATGCATGATATCATTTTTAGAAAATCATTCCTGTTTATCAATATTCATACAGTAGGCAGCAAAAAGCGATTCCTGAATAGGGTACTTAACCTTTACAAGGAACGTTACCGCCTCGAACAAAAACTTAAACCCTCATTTTTGCTAAGCATACAACTGTCAAACAAAACATCATCATTTTTATAGTCAAAATATATCATTATTTAAATTTCGGGACGAAATTTCTAAAAAGCAGGGGATACTGTAACATCCGTCAAAAACGGATTTACCAAACCCGCTCCGTTTAGTAACCGAACAGTCAGTCAAAATTTTCGTTTCGAATTAAATGTCCAAAACATTTTTAAACGATCCGTAATCAATTATATTACGTGAATATATATTTAGTTTTTGAAAAACCGTCAAAAAACGCAAAATAAAAATGATTTGTTTCAGCCGGGTTTCGAACCCGGGTCTGTACCGAGTCAGGCAATGACTTAACAACTCACACACAAACCACTGCGCCAACTGCTTTGTTTGTTATATATTTCAAACATTTAATTGATATTATAACTTTACAAATTCAAAACCGGCGCCCAATCGTTTCAGTCGTCGGAATCCCGGAATTTCCGCGAATCTTAACTACAATTTACGTTATAACGTAAACCTTTAATCACTTATCGGTTATAACCGATGTTTGAAGTCCGCGACCAAAACCAAAACCGCCGGAAAAATTTAAATATCGAACATAGTCCGAAATCAGACCAAATACATCTCATTTTTCCCCTATAAATTCAACCACAACCGTCTACAAACACTTTCGCACAAAAATCACATCTTTTCACGGCGTATTTTCACTCGCCGGAACTTTCCTGTTTTTCGCCGGAAAACCGTGTTTTAATCCCTGAGCTTTATTGAATCCCCTAAACCTTCACCGAAGTCACCCTTACCTTTTTCCAAGTTTTCTGGAGACTAGCTACTACAAGGAACACGTCGCCGGAGTTGAATTCAGTCGCCGGATTTTCTGCCGGAAAACAGAGAGTTCAATCGGTATATTTCTCCGCTCAGTTTCCTTTCCTTTTCACTTTTATCTTATCTTAATCGACGGTAAAACACTAATAAAACGGATAAAATCTTGAACCAGTCTGTCACCGATTTCTGGTTATTCTTTCGGTGAAGAAGATGAAGACTTGTTATCATATAAGTTTAATTAAAATCATGAAATTAATCGGGTTAGACACACAGTCCAGCGGTGGACTGTGTGCACATATAAAACGCAAAACGTCTCGAGTTCGATTCCCGTCTCACACACGCTGCCTTAATAAAATGCATTTTTTTGTTACTGAACCGGATCGCCTTAGTTATATGTTAAGTATATTGATAACCAGAATAATAACCAAGTTAGACACACAGTCCAGCGGTGGACTGTGTGTTTGTTTATATCACAGGTCACGAGTTCGAGTCCGGTCATCAGCACCGACTCGGACAATTATCTATTTTTTTTAAGGAAGGCAGAAAAAGGAAACAACTAAATTGTCTTTAAGTATAATAAAAATCAAGTTATATAACATGTTGAACACACAGTCCAGCGGTGGACTGTGTGTTATATTAACCCACAGGTCCCGGGTTCGAGACCTGTGGAGCGCACCGCCGAGCCGCTTAAATTGTTTTTAAAATAAAAATGATTTTCTGTTAATGTTAATTAATGTATATATGTAATTAAAATCGGATATATAACGGGTTAGACACGTAGCTCAGTTGGTAGAGCTGCGTGCACGCGTACGAGAGGTCTCGGGTTCGAGCCTCACTCAGCGCACAACAATATGCCTCAAAACCGGTCAACGACCAGTCAAAGTCAACTGGTCAATGTTACTGTAGCAGAAAAAATAAAATATTTTTATTATTTTTATTTAATTATTTTAAGTAAAAATCAATTATAAATACTTAAAAATAACATTTTTAAGATTTGAAAATAGCCTCAAACTCACAAAAATACACCCAACAATCCTACTAAAATAGTTTAATAAAATCCGTTTACTCACCAAACCATAATGCGATTTATCTAGGTTAAATCTCACTCGTGGTTAAAACCACTTCGCGTGCATTCATCATCATCAACCGAACGCACCCACTGTGAGTGAATCTTACAATTCCCCCTTTTAAATTACACGTTTTGGGGTGTGTCATGTGTTTTGAATTAATTAATTTATTTATTTAAACTTGTGCCATACCACATCATGACTTAAACTTAGATTGATTTATTGTTGTGATTTATTTATATTCCGTTTGTCAAATTACATGAAACTCATACATTAAGCCCATCAGTTCCTCGTGGGAATCGAGTAGAACATCGCGTGCTTCAATTCAAATTCATTATTATTCATGTGTGTATCATTGAGTTTATATTGTTTGTGGTTGTGTTATTCATATAATCATGTTTATGCAATTCATTCATCAGGCCCCTCAGCTCCTCGTGAGAGACGAGTTGAGCATCGCGTGCCTTTAATTGTTCCATTATTATTCATGAGTGTTTCATTTAACATATTATGATTGTTGATCAAGTTACATCTAATTTTATTCATGTTTGGTTGTGCACATATTTCATAATCAATTTAAATGAATTGGTCAAATGTTTTCCATAGGATTCACTCGCCAACATTATGTTGATCCAAAAAAAAACCTTTTTACACATGATACAGGTGAACAGGTTGAAGCAAGGATAGCATAGGATATGCCTTAGAAGAGAACAAAGGAGTTAGATTGTTAGTTAGATCATGTTGTAGTAATCATTGTAAACTTTCATTTAATTTGTATAAATGAATATGAAACATTTAATAAATGTCATGAGCTTTGATGATAACCCAATCATGCCCCGATCACCTTATCCGCTGCGGGTCGGGGTGTGACACAAATTATGTTTCATCACCCAAACCCCACAAACGATTATCTAATGCACCCAACGACCTAAAATCTTTAATCATAGCATATTATCATTCTAAATTAAATCAGATAACAATTAGTTCATCACAACCACAAGATCCAACCCATAATGAAAACCCTATCGACTTAACCGAACACATAAACAATCTCATCATCAATTAACATGATTTCTAGCAAACCATAACACATAGCATCCATGTTCTCATGCATCAATAATCACAACAAGATTAAGACTTCATGTAGAATCAAGAAACATAACCATGACTAACAAGTTATGAGTGTATGTTAGAGGGATTACCTGGAACGATAGAGATGAAGATCAAGAACCCGAAAAAGATGAGTTTTCCTAGCTTCTTCTTGAGTTTTCTAGAGAGAGAGTAGAGAGAGGGGGAGAGGTTGACGTCTGGGAATGGGGGTGATCTAGGGTTGGGTTTGGTTTTATTATATCTTTTTAAACACAACTTTAGCAAATGCACAAAAGGTCCTACAAGTTTTCCAATTCTCAAACTTGGATAAGAAGTTATCAACATAACTTTATAGAATGACACACAAGTCCCTTGTTTTGCAAAGTTAATCAAATTAACTCCGTTTATTTGTTCGCGTGTTACTAACTTGTGCGTTTAAAAATTTTAATTAACAGAAAAGTGTTAACGACATTAACCCTAACGTACGGGATGTCACAACACTTGACCCTTCTTTCTTTTACACAATTTGGCTTGTAACATGTTAACTTACAAAATACACAATTACACACAACATACTTTATACACTTGATCCGTTATACATGCTTATTGTTATGCTTAGGTTCATGCTAGATTCGTACATGCTTCTTGTCATTAACTTAGCTAGCCCCAACTTAACATATATAGCGCTATAGGAGTAGCACACCGCCTGTCGGGGTATTGTTAAGCTTAAGCTGATTCTTATTCTTATTCTTAAATAGTATCCTTACTTTGTGTGACAAGGGACACTTAATTCTTGTGGACACTTGAGTTTGACAATTAGTATCACATGCCAGCTTACCTTGTATACAATTGCCATGTGGATTTGAGTAAACTCTTTTATACTTTTGCTATATACTTAAACTTGTGTACTCGCCAATGCTTTTGCATTGAATCATATTTTTAACATGTTACAGGTTGATGATGATGCTTATGACGAATCTAGTAGGGACGACATAGAAACGCACCTAGAATGTTAGGCTTTCATGTTGTAATTTTGTTGAAGTTGTTGTATTTTGATTTATGTTGTAATTACCATTTGATATATGAAATGAACGAGTTTTGATTTTAATATTGTCGCAAACAGTGTTATGATGCCTTGAGCAATCTATTTCGTCTCACTCTGATGTTTCCGCCATCGGTTGGGGTGTGACAGATTGGTATCAGAGCCATAACTATTGGGAATCAGGTAGAATTGTCATGTTCGACCTAGTCTATATTTTAAGTGACCAACATTCGACGATTCTTGTTTCATGCCTAAAATGTTAATTCTTCCTACCTTGCTTCTTCCTATTTCTTTGGTCTTAATATATACAATTTATCTTTCCTAAGACATTTATACAAATGAGACGACTTCACCAAAATAGGCGTGAAACCCACACTTTGCTGAACGACTCTCAATCCGCGTATTCGATTTTTCACGAAATTACGACATCAAGTTAGGAGGGCTATCCATACCTTGATGGAAAATTTCCATTTCATACTCTAGTGGACCCTTACCAACGAGTCGGAATTCGCTACTCGTTTGGTAAGTACCAACCACGTTTAGGGTACGATGTTGTCAAGTTAGGGGTGAGACCTATACCTTGTCAACTAGTCCCATTCCTCAATTTTCAATCTCGCCAAAATTTCGATTTTTCGATCTATTAGAGACGTGTAGTAACTGGAAGGGTAAAATGCCGTTAATCGCTTCTCGACGAGAGTATTTTACCTATAGGCCAAAGCACGTTTCTCTAATTTGAAAGGATCTTCAATTCACTTTGGAATAGTCGACGTTTCTCAACCCGAAACACTCCAATGTTTTACTAAGCTTATCTTTTATGTTATCTCAATTTCTATGTATTTTTATACTTGTTACTTTGTTCATTTCAAACCTGATGCACAATTCGCATGCCTTTCGCAATCAAAAACAAAAATAATTCTCGCAAATCAACTAAATTTATACGCAATCATACGTGTTTATATTTTTGAATACAGTTATGCTTATGTCATCTATGTGAACTCATACGCGTTATGTGATACTTACATGCTCAAACATGACTTTTATAATCACATGATGACCAAGCCTCATCCTTTCCTCTATTTTCGATCACCTAGATGTCTTTTTTTTTGCAAAGCTCAAGCGTGAGAAATGAGTCGAAGTCCAACTCCAACTTGACTATTTTCGTAACAATCACTATATCAATACTTATACTCAAACCTTTTATCATTGTTTCAATTTTTCTCTTTTATGCATAAATCTCGAACCTCATTATTTTATCCAAACAATTTCTCACCCTACAATTTATTTACATAAATTACATACATGAAACCCCTAATGATACTTTAAATGTTTCTTTCACAATTTTCAAAAACTTTATGAAATGCTACTTATCGACTTAGTCGGTGTAACGAACCTCTTGCCCTCGATTTTCAAAACCCGACCATCGCGAAAAAAAAAACAAAAAAAGCCACACCCACTTTATACTACCATTCTAAAGACATTTTATTTCCAACAAGAAACCAACGAAAACTTTCTCTTACACACGTATAAGTCCACTTTGCTAAAATACTTTAAAAATTTAAGTTTTCCACGAAGATTTTCAAAACACAAGTTTCTTGAATCAATATAAAAAATGAATAAATAAATAAATAAATAAAGCAGGCTCACTAATTTACAACCTTTTCAAAAAGCGCTAATAGCAAATCTAAATCTGAACACATGGGCAAGAAAATGTCATCGGATAACCTACAACGTATGCGAATACAGATTTTTAAAACAAAAGTAGAATTTCTTTTTAAAAAACAGATCTTACATCAAAAATTAATAATTTTCTCAATATTCACCCGACATTCACAATTTTGGTCATTCATCCACGACAAACCCGACTTATTTTAATTCAACCAACTCAATATTTAACTCAAGCAACCATACCCATGCTTATCGCCTTACACGTTTCTATTTATGCAGTCAATGTTACATGACAATATTACACAGATCACTATTACACTTCGTATTTTACGCACTCGCAACTTCATGGTAACTTATATATGCTGAATCCCATTTTATCCCATCCACACGCTCGATATTGCATGCTAATGTTATACGTATTTGTCTTCAATCATACTCAAAATTTATGCATCCGCACTACTTGGTAGTCATACTTGAAATCTATAAGTAGGCATAACCCGAGTGGTTTCGCCTATGTTCGAACACTCATACAAATATACAATCATGCTTACATGCTATCTTAAACACCTTTTGCTTGTAATACTAAATATAACCTGACCCGTACACTACTAGTACAAACTATGCGAGTCATGCACAAACCAAAATAATCATAGGTGAACACAGGATTATATTGGTAGGTGCATGAAAATCATAGTGGGTTCTACTGTGTATCACAACACGGAGCGTAACATGACACCGAATAGCGAAACGGGAGTTACATGGTGTGAACATGGTGGGTACGCCGCTGGTACTTCCTGTATATAAGTGTCCCTACCATGTTAACAAGCTTTCGTAAAACGTGTCATCAGAAATTCGGTGATTTCCCATACCTTGTTAAATACATTTGATTCATAACAAACTTGGTGACCTAATTTCGAAATGCTTGGTACTCAATTATCCGTGACAAAGCTTCATTCTAGAAATTGTTAGCTTTAACCGCTACAACTATCAATAGCATCTCTCAACGTCCCATGTTCGCATTTTATCCGATAATCATACCATTTTTACCCCTCGCATATGCCTACCGAACCGTTCTGTAACATCCGTCAAAAACCGGGTTAACCAAACCCGCTTCGTTTATTAACCGAACATCCAGTTAAAAATTTCGTTGCGTATTTAATGCTCAAATTAATTTTAAACGATACATAATTAATAATTATATTAGAATATAAAATTTATAATTGAAAATTTATTAAAAATAATGAAATAAAAATATTATGCTGATGCCGGGTTTCGAACCCGGGTCAGCCGAGAACCCCAAAGACTTAACTCACACTCGCCCAACCACTCCGCCACTTGTGCCTTTTGATGATATATTAAATCAATTAATTCAAATAACAAAAAACTCGTTTTCAAAATCAGTCAACCGACGCGCCCATTTCGCAGTCGCCGGTAATCCCGACGATTTCGCCATTTATTGTCGGTTTCTTGTGACTTAACGTGCATAATAACTTTTACATCGGTTATAACCGATGTCCAGCTCCGCGACATCAGTCATAACCGCCGGAGAATTATTGACCAACGAATCAAGACGGTAATCAGACCCAATTCATCGATATTCTTCCCTATAAATATACACTCTAGCCTCTGATAATCTTTTCGCTCACAATCACACCCAATTCTCGACGCAATTTCACTAGCCGGAATTTTTCTGCAATCACCGGACTTTCGCCGGAAAACCGAGACTCACATCATCACGGTAAATACCTCGACTCTTTCTATTCCATTCCATTGTTAGACCATTACTAACATCAATCTATCACCCAGAATCAATCCTAGACGACGTTGTCGGAAATTCTGCTTTCGCCGGAAAACTTCTGAAAGTTCCAGAACCACGCCGTGAGCCGGTATGATCATTTAAACCTACTGATAATCGTTGCTCAGTAGTTCAATTTCACATCTAATCCATCCAAACTATTAATTGATCCTAACAGCCGAAGTTCACAAAACAGAGCCGACGAATCTTTGCCGGATTCTGAAAAAGTCACCTGTTCGGTACAATCATTCCCCAACCCTTTCTGTTCAATACATTACAATCGCTTATAAAGTTTGTTAAATTAATTTAACAAGTAACAGCATGGTTAACCGTTGTTTGTGTTTTGAGCGAAGAAGACGAAGTCGTATTGATTATAAGATTAATTAAAATCAGTATTATGAACGGGTTAGAAACACAGTCCAGCGGTGGACTGTGTGCAAACAAACACACATACGTCCCGAGTTCGATCCTTGACACAAGCACATGCTCTGTAATAAAAATGTTTTTTTTTAAACTGAACCGGATCCACTCGCAGTCAGCTGTTAAGTATAATAAAAACCGGAATGTTTACCAAGTTAGACACACAGTCCAGCGGTGGACTGTGTGCCAAACTAAACCACAGGTCCTGGGTTCGAGACCTGTGGAGAGCACCGATTCGATACAATTAAATCCTTTTTAAAATAAATGATTTTCGGATTAACTTAAATAGTGTATAAATATAATTAAAAACAGAAATATTTCGGGTTAGACACGTAGCTCAGTTGGTAGAGCTGCGTGCACGCGTACGGGAGGTCACGGGTTCGAGTCACACTCAGTGCAATAATATTCACAACCGAACCGGTCAACGGTCAACGGTCAAAAGTCAACATTTTTTTATTTTTATTTATTTATTTAATTTAAAAATCAATTAAAAATACTTAAAAATAATGTTTTTAAAGTTAGAAAATAGCCTTAAACTCACAAAAATATATCCAAAAATCCTACTAAAATTAATTAATAAAATCCGCTTATTTACCGAACCGTTATGTTATTATCTAGGTTAGTTTCCCTCGTGGTTAAATTCAAATTCGTTCGCATTCATCATCAATCCAAGAAACGCAACCACTGTGAGTGAATCTGATAACTCCTCTTTTTATTACACGTTTTGGGGTATATCATGTGTCGCTTACACTAATTCGTTTATTCAAACTCGTGCTATACCATATTATGATCTAAACTTAGAATGTAAAAATTGTTTGTTGTTATGTATTACGTATTGTCAAGTTGTATGCAAACTATTTGTTAGGCCCATCAGTTCCTCGTGGGAGACGAGTTGAACAACGCGTGCCTCAAAACTCATTCATTAGGCCCATCAGTTCGTAGAACAACGCGTGCCTCAAAACTAATTCATTAGGCCCATCAGTTCCTCGTGGGAGACGAGTTGAACAACGTGTGCCTCAAAACAATCTATTATTGTATGTGTGTGCATTATTTAATATTAAGTGTTTTGTGAATAGATTTACATCTACATTTACTCATATGTGGTTATGCACTTTATTTTATAATCAATTCAATAAACTTGTTTAAATGTTTTTCATAGGATTCACTCGCCAACTTTTTGTTGATCTAAAAACCATTTTTACATATGATGCAGGTGGACAGGATGAAGCAAGGAACACATAGGAAAGTGCCTTAGAAGAAAGATAATGAAGCCTAGAAAGTTGTATAGGACATGTTGAACTTGTATGATATGATTGTATGATCTTCTTTAAAATTGTGATAATAAATATGAAACATTATAATAAATGTCATGAGCTTTGATGAAAACCCAATCATGCCCCGATCACCTTTTCCGCTACGGGTCGGGGTGTGACACGTTCCCTACCATACCACGACATTCCCAATTATTCTCTTAACATTTCATCCAAACTTTATTTACAGTGAATTAGTCTAAACGTTCAATCCATTTTTATAAACGTCCCCACCGGCTCAATCTTGTCAAAATGTTCATTTTCTTTTAAAACTATCTGATCTACAAGCGAACTTCAATTAGTCGGTTTATTACTACCAAAACCTTTTAGAAACCGTAAATATTTATCATCCTAGTGTCTCCCCAATAAACTTTTTTTACAACAAGTGATTTTACTAATACACCTTAGAACTGACAGAACTTTTCTTTCAACTTACGATGCGTGCCGCATATTTTAATCAGAATACACCTGTATTCATACTAAAACATTTCTCTTAGGTCGTACTCTTTTAATATATCCCTTCCAATGAGTTGTCCAAACTCAGTCAAGCTCACTTGTTTACACACACACATACACTTTTTTTTACTTATTTTTATGACTATTGTCTCAAAACACCTTAGTCAAATAAATCACCTTCACGAACTTACCTTTTTTATCCTTCAAAACTTCGATACATATTTACACACTTATATATGAACTCCGCATAGACTTTAAACTTCAAAATCTTGATTTTGGCCAAACGTTTTCACCAAAATGACATCTTTTCCAAAGTCTTTCTCATGAATAAATTTCGGGATGAAATTTCCTAAAGGAGGGGAGATTGTAATGCCTCGTTTTTTCGTACTTTCCTTAATTATAAAGTTTAATCATATTTCTATTTATGGAAACTTGTATTCCTATCGCATTCGTATTTCACTTCCCAAGCTTGTAATCCGAGACTTTAATCGTAAGAAAATCCATACTTGATACATCCTTGTCTTACATGCATTAAATTGTTAAATACGTGTTTAGATACAAACCGATACTTGTTCGACGTGAAATACTCATACATACATACTCGATACCTAAAATATACTTACATATACATTATACACTTAAAAACGTGCAAAAATATCAAGTTATAGCATGAAATGGAGGAAAAACCAAGTTCAGGGACTAAAAGTGACAAAAACCAAAGAAGTTTCTGGAATATCACTTCTCGCTCCCTGCGACCATCTTTTCTTATGTCTCTCGTGGGCCGCGAGAGGACATAATTTGCAGTTTCTTGTTTCTAGCAATGGATTGGGCAAATGTGTGTTGCTTGCATTTATTACACCCACCTAACTCACACCCTAAACCTCAACTTTAAATACCCACCTCCTCCCACACTCACTTCACATCTCAAATATTCATCTCTCTCACACTAAATCTCTCTCTCAATCCAGAAAGTTCAAGACTTTCAAGTGAGTTCTAACTCACCTTTACCTCCCTCCTTTACTCTTCTTCTTCTTCTTCTTAATACTTGGAACAACTCTAGGAGTGTTGCCATAGGTTTTCCATGGAAAACCAACATGGAACATCACCATATTTGAGGTTCCAAGTGTAAGAAACTTTCTGTTTTAATAGGGTTTTAACCCACAAGTGTTGTATCCTTCCAAGCTTGTTCTTGAAACAAGACTTGAGTTGGTAGTGTGTGATTACTTGGAAGCCTTGGCTATCGTACCTTTAATCCACCACCACACTTGGTGATTTTGATTATTTTACAACTTTTCTTTTCAATTTAACTTATTCATGACCATCCTTGTTGTCCTTGTGACAACTTGTGCATTGGTGAACAATACGAAAGAGGTTAAAGGAATGTTATCCTCCTACATCCAGGCATGACTTCTATGAACTTCCATGATAATTATGATATACTTATTACGTATACTATATATATACACACACACATTAACCGAACCATTGATGATAATCGAATGATTGTCCGTCATGGTACTAGGTTACATCACCTAAGTACTTAACCTTTCGTTACGATTCTAGTGGGTACCTTAACCCATGAAAACACATCAACCCAAATGGGTATCATAGTGTCAAAAACGAGTTTAAGTCTAGCTGATTATTTTCTCGTATACATACTTTGGTTCATTTAAATTCCTAATCCTTCGTTATCATCCGTATACTTACTAACCTACGTTTTTTCTCACGTACGATAACTCGGTGTTCCTCCAACCCTCCAAACACTTCACAGATATTACCAAGTGGAAGCTTGCAAACTGTGAGTACACTTGACCCTTCTTTCTTTTACACAATTTGGGTTATAACATGTTAACTTACAAAATACATAATTACACACAACATACTTTATACACTTGATCCGTTATACATGCTTATTGTTATGCTTAGGTTCATGCTAGATTCATACATGCTTCATGTCATTAACTTAGCTAGCCCCAACCTAACACATATAGCGTTATAGGAGTAACACACCTCCCGTCGGGGTATTGTTAAGCTTAAGCTGATTCTTATTCTTATTTTTATTCTTAAATAGTCTCGTTACTTTGTGCGACGAGGGACACTTAATTCTTGTGGACACTTGGGTTTGACAATTAGTATTGTATGCCAGCTTACTTTGTATACAATTGCCATGTGGATTTGAGTAAACTCTTTTATACTTATGCTATGTACTTAAACTTGTGCACTTGCCAATGCTTTTACGTTGAACCATATTTTTAACATGTTACAGGTTGATGATGAGGCTTATGACGAATCTAGTAGGGACGACATAGAAACACACCTAGAATGTTAGGCTTTCATGTTGTAGTTTTGTTAAAGTTGTTGTTGTATTTTGATTTATGTTGTAATTGACAATTTGTTATATGAAATGAACAAGTTTTGATTTTAATATTGTCGCCAATTGTGTTATGATGCCTTGAGCAATCTATTTCTTTAGGTCCACCTTTGGATGGTGTTAAACCTGTTCCTTGTTCATATAACACACACACAAGTGCGGAATCCAAGTGTGATGCAACCAAAGCAAAGTAACGAACACGGGGTAACCAAAGATTCACTATCTTGATTAATGATTGAGAACAAGTACAAACATATACACACAATGCTCGTATAAACAAACTTGTTGTGTTCTTGTGTCTTCGTCTTCAAAGATAACCAACTGAACCAGCTGCAAGTCTAACTGAAGGGATAACTAGCTCTCAGGACCAACACTGACTGAGAGGTGCATGTCTGCTTATATAGTGTCTGTCTAGACATTCGTACGAAACACGAATCTAGACATACGGAACACACTATTTCACACGAGACACAGCTCCAGAAATTCGGCACGGAACATCTGTTTCGTACGAAATACTTTGCTCGTACGAAATCACTCATTGATTCATACGAATCATGTGATTCGTACGGTTCAAGTCATCCGCACAGAATCCTTATTCTTGGAGAACGTGTGCAGACATGACATACACAAGACTTATCAGTATGCACACATGCAACTGATTAACACAGACAAGCTAAGATGTCGTACTAGATCAAGATAGAAGGATATCTCGATCTATTCGACACGACCAAACCTATACAGACACTTGAGCAAAGACCGTATAATTACAACTGTAATTAAGAAAAAGCGACATACACAAAAGTGTATCAATAAACTCCCCCTTGGATGTTGCTTGGTCTTCGGTCTTTGGTGTTCGGTCTTTGGTCTTCATATGTTGGTCTTCACATTGAATGGTTTGGAGTATCAACAAACTCCCCCTGAAGATCTACTATCCACTGATAGATCTGCTATCCAATTATTAGAGCATCAGGTCTTCGAACTTCTAAGAAAATTCAAATCTTTCTTGATTCCTCTTTTGACTTGTCAGAGTTCTACGTTGCTGGTCTTTGTTTATGTTCTTTTGTATCAATCTTTACTCATAAAACAAATATAATTAGAACACAAATTTATCAGGGAATACACACGAAAAACTTATCATCATTTCTTCGTATTATTGTATTCCCTGAATGAGATACACACACTCGTATGAATTCCAGCAGCAGATTTGAGAAAAACAAGTGACCAAGTCAATTCAAATGACTAGATTCGTTCGTATGAGATACACACACTCAAACGAATTTCAGATTTTGGTTTTCCTTAATGAGTTACTTGTTGCAAGATATTACTTTCTAAGGTAGCGATATCAAACAAATGGTTTTTTGGCGTATCTTGGTAGAAAACTTTCGAGTATCAACTTTGGCTAACTTTCAAAAGTAATTTCATAAGTAACTAAGTAAACTAGACTTAAAATCAAAATATACAGATAAACTATATATCTATTGAACAATCTTTTTCGAGTTTCAAGGTAAAGGAATCATACCAGCATTTTAATCTTTGTCAAAAACGATATTTGGTTTAAACTTCAAAATTAAACAGATAAGTATTCAACTATGATTATCGGTATTGTTGTCCACGTAAGCTCAGACTTATCAGATGTAATCATGATTAGGAGATATGATTAGGGTATGAATTATACTTACTAGCCGGTGTTCAACCACATCACGACACATTCACGTTCAAGATATGCACGAGAGATAATCTTACCGGTGAGTGTACTGCTTTATCATCTGTTTTGACGTATATGAATGATGTGAGACACTCACTTATTTTTGATTGAAAACAAGCCCTTTGTGATTTAATCACTTATTGATGAGGAACTTGATTTTCATATGCATGCGGGGCACAGGAGTAAGTCCGTGAACAGGTTAGTACCATCGTACCGACAAAGAGACGAACTTAGCTCCCGCATAAAGCTTTGATATTTTATCACTTATTTGGGGATGCGATATTTTTATCACTTATTTGATGGTCGTATGCAGTATGTACACGTATGTATGGTATCATGGGAGTTCTAGACTTGCGCCACCGTTATTTTTCGGCAAAATATTCAACCATGATACCCAGATGATAAGCCAGTATAAAGACCGTATATTTCAGAACCTCAGCACTCTATCAAACGAAATTTCGGTACCAAGACCATATGCCAATGAATGGTTCCTACCTAGCGTTCTGTCTAGTAAGTTTATATCAACCTGCACATTTTAGTCTGATTGTGAGCCTACCGATACATCATAAGTAAATCTACTTATCAATCTTCTTTTTATGCTTTTGACCATTTCTGACAGATTTACCGGTGGGTTTCATCATCTTCAACTTATCCAAGAAACTCATTTTGATTTTTCTAATGTTTTTGTATTTTTCTGAATTTTCTCTCCCTTAAATAAAGAAGGTAAATAAAAGACATATTTTTGTATTTTCTTGAAATTTACTCCCCTAAAATATAAAACTGAAAATCTTTTTGTAGTTTTAGATTTTTAGAAAAGGATATACAAAAATAGTTAGCCAAGATTGAGTTACTCGTGCTTCACCTTGATACCATTGACCAAGAGCAGATAATCAAAACGTGATTTATCAAAAGCTTTGGTAAAAAGGTCGGTACGTTGGTGATCAGTGTGGATTTTAACAACATCGATAAGTCTCTTTTCATAACAATCACGTATGAAATGATACTTAATCTCAATGTGTTTTGTTTTGGAATGCTGTACAGGATTCCGAGCGATCTGTAAAGCAGCTTCATTATCAACATAAATAGGAGTAGTTAGAAATTCAAACCCGTAGTCCCGCATTTGCTGTTGAATCCATAGAACCTAAGAGCATCAACTAGAAGCTGAAATATACTCAGCCTCACATGTTGATGTAGCTACACAAGTCTGCTTTTTGCATTGCCATGTGACTAGGCATTTCCCAAGAACTGACATCCTGCTGTTGTAGATTTTGCATCGATTTTGCAGCCGCCATGATTAGAATCACTGAATGTTGTCAGATCAAAGTTATCATCCTTAGGGTACCATAGACCAGTGTTAGGGCGACCCTTTAGATAACGAAAGATCCTTTTCACAACCATCAAGTACGAAACCTTCGGACTAGACTGATAGCGCGCTAGAAAGACATGTTGGGTACATTACGATGGGTCTTGAAGCAGTAAGATACATGAGAGAGCCGATCATAGCACAGTAGAGAGATGGTTCTACATGTTCACCCATTCCGTCTGGAGTAATCCCATGATTTTGAGCTAATGGAGTTCCCAAAGGTTTTGAGTCATCCATCTAAAATCGGTTGAGAATATCTCCGACGTACTAGGTTTGGTGGATAAGAATCCCTTCCTTTGATTGTTGAACCTGCAAACCTAAAAAGAAAGTCATTTCTCCCATTGCGCTCATCTCGAACTTCTCCTGCATAACCTGTTCGAATTCTTTGCACATTCGAGTGTTAGTAGACCCAAATATAATATCATCAACATAAACCTGTACGAGCAGCAAGTCCTCGTTCCTTTCCTTGATGAAGAGAGAACAGTCGATCAAGCCTCGTCGAAAACCATTCTTCAACAGATAGGTAGACAATGTTTCATACCAAGCCCTCGGAGCTTGATGAAGACCATATAACGCCTTGTTGAGAAGCCAAACCTTGTCAGGATGGAGTGGATCTTCAAAACCTGGTGGTTGCTCAACATATACTTCCTCATCTACCACACCATGAAGAAATGCACTCTTCACATCCATCTGATAAACGGTGAACTTCTTGTAGGACGCATAAGCCAAAAAGATTCTTATGGCCTCAAGTCGTGCAACCTGTGCATAAACTTCATTATAATCGATCCCTTCGACCTGATTAAAACCTTGAACAACCAAGCGCACTTTGTTTCTCATAACAACACCTCGGTCATCCTTCTTGCACTTGTACACCCATCGTGTACCAATCTTCTTGTCGTTGTCAGGCCTGTCAACCAATTTCCAGACGCCTAACTGAACTGGAAGTTCTTCCTGCATGGCTTCAACCCACAAGTCTTCTTTCATTGCCTCCTTCCAAGATTTTAGTTCTACTTGGCACACATAGCATGCAAAAGACCAATCATTCTGCTCCCCTGATTTCCTTATTTTCAAATACAATCCAGCATTCTGGTTGTTTCGAAGCTGATACGAGTCTGCACACCACTCTGGACATCTCCAATAATATTCTGGTGAGGATGGGTATTATGAATACAAGTTTTGGAACATCAGGAACTCGAGAGTTGATACCCAAATTGTTGATATTCAGATCAACAGTTAAATCGAGAGCTGGATTTGATGACGTTGTAGATGCCTGACCTTCAGTCGTTCCTTGAGGTTGAATATTTGACGTACCATCTGAAATTCCAGGAACCGCACCAGAGGTAGCTTCATTTGCATCATGAAACTCATCATCTTCTGATGAAACATTATAATCCGCAGCATCTTCGAATTCCTCATTTTGAACAAGATTGTTAACCGAAGTTGACACTTGAGGGTTAATAATAATTGGTCGAACCAATGATGAGTCCACTGTTGTATCACTTTCCAAAAGCATCTGAGCAGCAACTGTTGCATCATCAAAAGTTGGCAGATTAAAGGAGTCAAACAGCCCATCATAGCCAAACATCCAAGGAGCACCCGGAGCTCTAACCGCTTCTGTATATCTCTGAACCTTGACTTCACCCCATTCTTCAATCTTCTTTGAAGACGAATTCCACACCCTGAAATTTGGAGTAGCATATCCAAGAAAGAAAGCTTTGATAGCCTTCGGACCAAACTTTCCATGTGGGTCGATCATAGTGCATGGAGCTCCAAAAGGTTCTAAGAAAGAAACATCTGGTTTCCTTTTATGTAACAACTCAAAGCATGTATTCGCATGTCTCCTCACCATCAGAACTCTATTCATCGTATAGCATGCAGTAGCAACAGGTTCTGCCCAAAATTGAACGGGAAGTTCTGATTCTACTAACATGGTTCTTGCAGTTTCAATAAGAGTTCTATTCTTCCTCTCAACGACGCCATTTTGCTGTGGAGTGTAGCGAGAACTGTACTCATGCAGAATACCCTTTGAGGAACAGTACTCATCCATAACTTGATTCTTGAATTCCGTGCCATTTTCGCTTCTGATTCTCCTTACCTGCAGACTGTACAAATTTTCTAGCAGAGTCAGGAGATTCTTGAGGATAGTAGGAACTTCACTCTTGTGTGCCAGCATGTTGACCCATGAGAATCTGGAATAGTCATCAGTAACTACCAGACAATAAGAATCACCAAAGGTTGTCTTGTGTTTCATAGGTACAAATAGGTCCATATGAAGATGTTCCAAAGGCATATTCACAGTGCTGATCTTCTTCACGGGATGGGACTTTCTTGCTTGCTTCCCTTTCTGGCATGATTCACAAACGTCTTGAAGATGGAAATTCTTCACTGGTACACCATTCACTAGATTGTTCTTCACCAAATAGTTCATTTTTCTCAGGTGAATGTGTCCCATACGTCTGTGCCAAGAGATTGATTCCTTCTCGGTGGCTTTAGAGACAAAACATGTGACTTGTGTAGATGTTGTAATAGCTTGGCTCATATCAAGAATATATAAATCATTAATTCTTGGAGCCGACAGGAGAATCCATTCCTTGGGGATCTTGAATCCAGGCTTCAGCACATAACATCCGGCATCATCAAAATGTATCGTGAACTTCTTGTCACAGATTTGAGAAACGCTAAGAAGATTGTGATCAAATTGTCGCACATAATTTATCTTGTCGAAGCTCCCAACACCATTGGAGACCATTCCTTCTCAAGTGATGTATCCACCTTTGTCACTAGCAAAAGCAACATAACCACCCCTTATGCTTTTCACATCATATAGAGCCGCAAGTCGCCCGTCATGTGCCTTGATGCTCCACTGTCAACAATCCAATGACTGTTTACAGTTCCTCCTGGAACACCCTGCACATTGAACAAACAAGATTAGTTTGAGATGGGGACCCAAGCCTTAGTGGTCTTGGGTCGTCCCTTATCATCGAGAAATGTTATCTCAATTTCTTGATGATTAATAAACTGAGAACCTCCTTTTGAACCATTATCGGTCTTCTGTTTCCAAGATCCTTGTTTATTACCAGATTTACTATTATTTACAGTTTAACAGTGTCTGGTTTTATTGACTTTGAAGATCTTTGATCCTTTTTCAAAGAATCCGATTTTAAAGCTTTCTCAACTGCTTTTACTTGTTTACGTTTTTGTTTCTCTTTTTGATCCTTAAAGATTCGTTTATCTTGAGTCGGAAACAAATTTATGTTTGCAAGTTGGTTCATGAGGAATTTTCTCTATACATATTGATTTGGCTGGATTTTGACCATTCTTTATAATGTGGCCAAACTCTCCACATTTGAAACATGTTATCCTTTCAACAAAACTAGGAGATCGTGTTTCTCGGCTTGATGTTGAACTTGTGGGTTTTGAGGTACTGGGTTCATTTTCATTACATCCATCCGTGTGTTGGGTGTAATTGTTTTGACTATTTCTTTTTAAAATCTTATCTTTCTTTACAAAATCAACATTAGATTTTCCTTGAAAAGTTTTGACTTTATCGGTACCTTTAGAACTCACAAATTTAACAGTTTTAGCCTTTTTTTCTTGTAACGAGAGCCTTTTGATTCAACCTTCGGTTGAGAAACTGTAGGCTTTTCAACTTGCTTCCATTGTTTTTCTTTTGAAGCTGATAATGATCATTGTTTGGTTGGCTTTTTCTTCTCTAAAAATTTGGTTTTTGACTTTTCAAATATCTGATCTATAGAGATTGGATTTACATTTTTAATTGGAAAATCCTTGCTTGAATAGATTTTCTCATCTCCAACCAATGTGTACAACACATTATCTGCTTCATCTGTCGACACTTTTGTCTTGACATATTTCTCAGGAACGGTCTCTTGATTCTCAACAGATTGAGTACTGACGGTAGCAGAAAGTTCTACTCTTTTCCTTTCATCAAGAGGCTGATCCTGATCATCATTTCTTGATTCATTATCTGATGTTTCATCCTCCTCTTCAACAGATGGAGTTTGAACAACATCAGACGTTGAATTTTCTGGCTTGCATGGTTCTTGAGAGGATTTGTCTAATTTGATCCCTAACCCTGCTGCGAATTCCTCAGGATTCAAAGGTACAGAGGGTTCAAAACGAGACATCTCCTCTTCATCAGACATTTTGGTATAGTTGTGTTTCATTGGGGGTGGACACGACCTATACCCTATGCATTGAATAACTTTCCAATTTGCGTTTGATCGAATCATATTCGCAAATATTGGGAGTTAGAATAACTTTCCAATTTGCGTTTGATCGAATCATATTCGCATTTGGCGATGGCTAACTCTTTCTTTGTTTCTTCTAGGAGATTAATGTAGTTATTAATTCCTGTCTGTTTATTCAAAACTATTTTTGTCAATTCAGAAGCACTTTTCTTAAGGGTTTCTATTACAGATTTGAATTCTTTTTCATTTCTAGTTAGCGCGAAATTTGCCTCTTTGCATTTTGATAATTTAACAACTAAATTCTGATTATGACTGTTGACAATTTCATATTTTATTTTCAACTCAACACAGTCATTGCAAACAGTAGGAGGGTCAGAATTTACCTGTTTTGTAGAACCTTCAACATTTGCCATAAAGGCAGTGTGATGAGGAAAAGCTGCACCATCTGTAGAGAGTGCCTCTGTCTCTTTTACCGCAGCTTCTACATTCCTTGTCATACCCACCTTTTCACTCTTTAACAACTCAGCTTCACTTAGCAACTTTTCAACCTCAGCATCACTTCCTTTCTTCACATCAGAATCGGATCCATAACCATCTGAACTTGAACATTCTTCATCAGAACTACCAGCATCCCCAGATGTATCATCATTATTTGGAGTGTTGATGTTGTGATCATGCTTGATTTAATCCACGATCTTTGCATAGCATGCAGTTCTTCTGTTGTTCTCAGTTCCCAACTATACTGACCAATCGCATCCTTCATCAGATTGAACTACCAAAGCTCTATACGTATTTGAAGGTCCTGATTGATTGGTGTTGTTAGAGTTGCCCACAACTACCATTCTTCTTTCGTTGTTGTACTGTGCTGTGTTGGATGGTTGAGACTGATTTCGAAAGGGGTTGTGATTTCCTTCCTTGCTAGGTCTTGTGCATTCCCGCTTGAAGTGACCTTTTTCTCCACAGTTGAAGCAAGTAACGGCGGTTTTGTCAAAGCCGTATTTTGTATCCTTCTTGCTTTCCAAACTGGTTCTACCCGTTCATCTCATATAATCCTTCGCTCTTCTCATAACACTTGCAAATGTCCACTTGATGTCCATTAGCTCCATTTCATCTCGGTCAATTTGTTCATAGTCTTCGTTTATCAAAGTGATGTTCCCTATTTGACCTACAACTAAACCACAACACGCACTGACCATGGTATTTAGAAGTTCCGCATGTTCCTGTGCAACTTATACGTTGATTTTGGAGAGATTTGACGTGTCAAGTTTGACAGTGTTTGGATTTGCAGATTGACTGTTGCTTCCATAGAAAGCTTGTTGAGGAGCTTGTTGTGGAGCTTTATGCACTAAATCCCTTGGCTGTGGAAGGAAGGCTTTCGGATCAAAAGCTTGTCCATAGGCTTGATTACTTGAACCTGTAGACTGACGTGATTGAACTAGTTGGGGTAGAAAAGGGTTCACGTTTGAACAAACGCGGTCTGCAGCTTCGGTTGCTGACTTGAGCTTGTACCTGCATTTATACCTCCAAAAGACATTTCAGGGTTTTGTGGAACATTGACTCGTTGTGCCTTCCGGAGCTCTTCTTCATTCTTGTTCTCCAGTTTCTGCACAAATTCATAAATACTAATTGAGTCTAAAACACCTATATGTTTTAAAAGATCAATGAATCGACCCCATTTCGGTGGTAAAGCATTAGCAAATCGCATCACAATTTCTTGTCGTGCTGCTAGCACTTTATACGAGTACATTTTGCTGAGAAGATGATAAAACCGAGTGGTCATATCATTCAAGGTTTCGTTCTCCATGAACATGAAACCTTCAAACTCTTTCTTGAGCAGATCATGCCGAATCTTCCTAGTAGCAGCATTACCTTCACCTCTTGCTTCCAAAGTGTCCCACAAATTTTTCATTGCAGTACAATACACAAACTGATGATAAATGTCTTTATGAAGAGCTTGTGTGAGGATAGCAAATGCCTTCTTCTCTAGATCATAAGCTTTCTTGTCACTTTCGTATAGATTGGCCAATGAGGTTGGATTTGATCCAGCTTCTTCAAGTGATTCCTTGTAGAGTGTAGTAAAACACGTCCATAATTATGTGTTCTATCCAAGAACGTATGTATGAAAACGACTTTTACGAAAAGGATAATCATTCATATAATTTAGCTTGGGTGGACGGTTGTTACTCCCTGTTTCACTTTTTCTCATTAATAGAGTTTGGATGCTCTGATTCTGATTTGCAACACACGCCCATTGATTTGCAGAGATCATTGCTGTATGTTGAGGCATCAAAGATTTTACCCATGATGTAGCGGAGCTTTGCGAAGACTCCTGATTTGAGCTTGAACAACCCCAATCCCACTGGTTAGAACTCATTATATTTTCTTGTTTTATGAAAATTTAAAGGTTTTAAAGTTTCACAATAACAATTACCTTTTAAAATTTACAGATCTGAAAATATGACAAATTCTGAAAATCACAAAGCTTTGAAAAACACGAAAAACAAACAGTAACGAAAGTTATTCGTACGAACCAAGTTCATGCGGATCCAACAACTCTTTCGTACGAGCAACACGAGATTCGTACGAGTGAGTATTTCGTGCGAAACAAGGATTTTTCATGCGAGTCAGTTGTTTCATACAAATTTTTGTGCGAGCCAATCTTTTGTACGAATCAATTCAGTCGCACCAACTGTTTTGTCAGCATTTTTCAGAGGAATCTTTCAGAAATGGTTTGGTGAAAAATTTCCATTCTTGTGTAGACCTGCTTTTTCGAAAATACCTGTTGTCTTACCCACTTTTAGTTAAAACAAAGATTTTTCACAGTCAACAGTCCAAGTACAGATCCAAGTCAGAAAATGCCAACACTACCAAAACTAATCAGATTCAAATTTTCGCAGATTTCTTCTTCAAGGGTGTTCTTCAGAAAAAATTTTACCATAAAATTTTCTGCATGCAACAGATTTTAACCAAGTTTTAAGTTAGTTAACTATCCAAAACTTATGTTTTATGCTGGAGATTCAAGAACACAACTAAGCCCGGTTTTGAACAAGGAAAGAGCCAAAGCTCTGATACCACTTGTAGGTCCAACTTCGGATGGTGTTAAACATGTTCCTTGTTCATATAACACACACACAAGTGCGGAATCCAAGTGTGCATACAACCAAAGCAAAGTAACGAACATGGGGTAACCAAAGATTCACTATCTTGATTAATGATTGAGAACAAGTACAAACATATACACACAATGCTCGTATAAACAAACTTGTTGTGTTCTTGTGTCTTCGTCTTCAAAGATAACCAACTAAACCAGCTGCAAGTCTAACTGAAGGGATAACTAGCTCTCAGGACCAACACTGACTGAGAGGTGCATGTCTGCTTATATAGTGTCTGTCTAGACATTCGTACGAAACACGAATCTAGACATACGGAACACACTATTTCACACGAGACATAGATCCAGAAATTCGGTACGGAACATCTGTTTCGTACGAAATACTTTGCTCGTACGAAATCACTCATTGATTCATACGAATCATGTGATTCGTAATGTTCAAGTCATCCGCACAGAATCCTTATTCTTGGAGAACGTGTGCAGACATGACGTACACAAAACTTATCAGTATGCACACATGCAACTGATTAACACAGACAAGCTAAGATGTCATACTAGATCAAGATAGAAGGATATCTCGATCTATTCGACATGACCAAACCTATACAGACACTTGAGCAAAGACCGTACAATTACAACTGTAATTAAGAACAAGAGACAGACACAAAAGTGTATCAACAATTTCGTCCCACTCCGATGTTTCAACCATCGATGGGGTGTGACAACAGTACGCTGCTTCAATTTGATCTAGACTCACACGAGAGTGAAAGACTAGCCAATTTGATTATGGTAGACCTATTACCATACAGATGGATCGACTGGGACATGTTAGGCCATCTAGGTCAAAGGGGCAGGATTGAGTAGCTTCTGGGTGATAAACTCAGGAGGGTGCTAGAATGTGATGAGAGGTAGTACAAAGAAATTACTCTTGAGTTCCATTTGACTTTCGAGTACCAGTAGGGGAATTTCTGTGAAAGTGATGTTGTGTCTTTCGCCCTGGGAAGGCATATGTATGAGATGACCATCCCTCAATTCGTCGTCTTTAAGCTAAACAGTTCTATACGGTGGATGAGGTCCAATCGCAGTAGTTCATTACTATCCTCAGAGAAGTATTCAAGAGGAGGCACCCACATAGCGTAAAAACAGACGAGCTGGCTAGATTTTGGGGCACAATTTCATCTGCGTCGTACTCAAACAACATGGTTGTCAACGACATTATTGATACAGTTTACCGGTTTATCCACAAGATTCTGGCAGCTACGTTACTCGGCAGGGGGCAGGGTCATAACAAGTTTAACCAGGTCTGCTTATTTCGTTTGATGTGTATGGTTGAGCAGCGGCCCGCAAAGTTGGCCAGTATTTTTGTGTGGTCGATGAAGCGGTTATGGAGAGGAGGTCCGGGGGCTCGGATTTACTGTGGGCCCTTAATTACTTGGTTGGCGGAAACTCTCGGGGTATTTAACAGGTACCCACGAGATAAGATGCGAGAGGGGTCGTCTCCTTGCTTCATGGGTGTGCGGGATTTACAAGTTACTGGGATTTTGACATCTCATGAGCCTATCACTTGGGAGCCTATTAGGCATTGACCACAAGTTCAGCCTCCTCCTGGTTCTAAGGCTGCATCGTCTATGCAATCAGCTGTTCCTCCACACTATCAAAGACCAGTGATCCGCCAGGAACTACCGGGCAGGCAATATCCTCTAAGACAACCCCATCTAGACCCACTTACTTTAGATTCTTTGTATGACAGGATGGAACAGATTCGGGGATTTGAGGGGATATGTGGATGAGCAGTTCGGTGGGTCCGACAAGTAATGATGTAAAGTCGTTGGATGCATGAGTAGGGCCAGCGTAGGTTGGAGGACGGAATTAGGTACATGATGGAAAACCTGCACATGGGAGATCCATCATACTTTGAGCATCAAGGGCAGCCGGGTCAGTCGAGCGGTATGGAAGATGTGCAGCCATACCAAGTGTTTGAGTAATTGGAAGAAGAAGAGGAGGATGATTAGCCAGAGTCATTAGTTTCTCATTGATTTATATTTTTGTTGTATATTGTTTTTCATCCTCTCATTAATCGGTCTTTGTATTTTAAACACTTTGCATTTGGGTTGGTTGGGTTGATTTGGGTAATGGTTTGTGGTAAGCTTCAGTTGAACAATTATTTATTTACTATTTTATGTTTGGAAGTTATTTGTGTTGGATGATAGGAATGGTGTTTATTTTGTCGCTTCCATTCGCGTGTGAGGGTTGAGAGTTCTTTGGTGAGCGTGATCGGATTGGAGGGCATATGTGGAATTGACTAGCACATTGATAGTCTCGCATATCAGCTAAGTCGTTTCACTTGTATAGTTTGTATTTTTTTATTTATTTTTCAGTTTTTATTATTTAGTTAGTTGAGTCTTCTCATCCTTACATTAGAGACAATGCAAAGTTTAAGTGTAGGGATAGAATAACCACCAAAAAAAGTATAAAGAATGCCATTATAAGCTAAAATCTTTATAATTTTAAATCATGTTAGAAAACAAATAGAAAAAAAAATTAAGCTTGATTGAAAAAAGTAGACGAGGCCTATGGAATCTCCCTTAGGGATGGTGACTCTGATCGAAAATCCCTCTAGGATAAGTTGAAAAAAATTTGCCTAAATGCTGAAGCCCACGTTGTTGCTCTCGGGATTGTGACTCTGGTTGCGACAGCCTCTAGTTTAGGTATGCAAAAAGAAATCAACTGCTCAAAAAGGAAAAAAAGAGAAAAAAAAGAAAGTTTACTTGGTTTTTAATTCTCTTGATTTTGGTATAAAACGGTTAGGAAATGGGTCGAATGATTCGTTCCTTTTGTTCCATAAGCTTGAGGTGGGATTAGATGTACTTTGGATGCTAGTGTGAGACCTTAGATAGATTGACCGAACTTGAATTAAATTTACATGATAAGAGCTTTGAACCGAGTTTTGAGTTTAAGTGGACATAGATACTTACAATCGCGGTTAATACAAGTTTCAACCTTAGTAAAATAATCTTAATTTTGAAATCAAAAAATTACTTGGCTATGATTCTGTTTGCACAATTCTTTTTCGAGGATGAATAAAGAGTAAGTATGGGGATATTTAATGTATTGAATAAGACATCTATTTATCATGTATAGTTTGTACTAGTTTCGTTAATATTCGTTTCGGTTTTATAAGAATATATCTACTTTTAATCCAAATACGTTTCGCAGGTCTTTGTTCGTGGAAGTAGCTGAAAGAGGAGAAAACGAGCTGAAATGTTGAAGGAAACCGAGTCGGATCGTAATTGGAAGTCGAGAGAAGAAACGATCGAAAAATGGGGAAAAAGACCTTGAGGCGACCTGTGACCGCACCCACTTATCTCTCTCGTGGATGGCGAGAGGGGAAAAGTACCTGGAGAAACTCAACCCGGTCGCGGCCCGCAACCGGTTGCAGGATACCTCTCGCGGCCGGCGAGAGGACCTTTTGGTCATAGAGTTATGTAAATTGATCAGTTTTGTGTTGAAAAAGATATATTATTAGAGTTTAACTCTAATTACAAGTATTAGACGAACTAGGAGTTTCAAGATAAAAATTCTAAAGATTTTTGAGCTGGTTTTTGAAGATCAAGTTGTTAAGGAATCGATGAATTGAAGCTAGGAGCATAGAGATCAAAGAAATCCCGGGTTTTATTACCGATTTTCTTAACCTTTAGCTTTCTTGTTTTCATTTTAATGAATTCAGTTCTTAGTTCTTAGTTCTTATTTGATTATGTTTAAACCAATGATTCTTGGCTAGATTTACTTTTGCTACCTAGTTTTGATGACTTATTATGAAAGTTTTGATTTTTATTAACTTTATAATGTGTTTATGGGATTTTTGAAAAATTAGTGAACTTTTGTTGTTTGATTTGGTATATTTGCATGTTTTGGATTAATTGTTGATTATTTGTTTGTTTCACATAAATCTAGTTGAGTGTCTTTCATAGTTAGGTTTATGTTGATTATCGAGTCTTAACGGGTTCATGTAATCGTTCGGTAAATTGGCCAATAAACCCTAGAAACAATTGAATGAAACATATAATTAAAACTTAACATTATACTAAACTTAATTATTGAGAAATAATAGTTTATTAACTGAATTAAATAGGTAAATTGCTAGGATTAGGTTTTGAGAAAAGTCGGTTTTAGTTTACTTGCCATATTCGAGTCGGTTAAACTAAATCAAGAACCTTAATTACTCTAAGCTTCCTATTGAGAGATAGTTAGCTAATTTAAACACTTTATTGAATATTAGATAACCGAAAGGAAATCTTTCCGAGAAGGGTGGGAGGTCATGTTCGGTATTCCTTAGGATTTAGTATTTTAAGGTCCCGGTTCCCTATCACATTATTAATCAATTAAAAACCATTCAGTAGTAATAAGGAATCTAACCTAGGTAGCCATTCCACTATCATTGAATGAAATCTCCACTTCAAAAGTCTGTTTTAAGTCGTCTTAGTTAAGTTAATATTAGTTCAGTCATAAATATAGATTTTTAGTAAAACAACACCCCCCCAAATATAAAATAAATTAAGTGTGTCAATTTAGTTTAAATAGGGTCATTAACGTAATTAGAGAGTCTCGTGGGTTCGATATCCAGACTTACTTAACCTTACAACAATTGATCGGTCCACTTGCCGGTTAGTAGTTTAGTTGAGTTTAGTCTCACACCCTGACCCGCAGCAGATATGGTAGTCGGGGCATGATTGGATTTTTCATCAAAGCTCATGACATTTACTATTATCAAAGTTTCATAATTATTATTTCAATTTAAAAAAAAAATCCGAACCACACATAAACCATACAAACACCAAGTGTTCTAAACAAGACATTCAAGTAACGATTTATTCTTCTTCCCCAATCCTATGTGTTCCTTGCTTCAACCTGATCACCTGTATCATGTGTAAAAATAGAGATTTGGGTCAACAAAGTTGGCGAGTTAATCCCGTTTAAATATTAGAAAGAAATGTTATGTTTATTAATTAATAAAAATGTGCATAAACCAAATATGAGCAAACGTATAGGTAATCTATCAACAAATCACGTAATCATCTGGCAATGTACATGTGAGCACGATAAGCGATGTGCTGTGA
The DNA here is from genome assembly GCA_947069175.1 of Scalesia atractyloides. Lineage (NCBI taxonomy): Eukaryota > Viridiplantae > Streptophyta > Magnoliopsida > Asterales > Asteraceae > Scalesia > Scalesia atractyloides. Next base: position 62,651,663 of record CAMTDV010000022.1, read on the forward strand.
GATCAAGGCTCAATCAAACATAGCCGATCTAATTAGGCAACACGATGCTCTACCCGTATGAAATGGGGAACTAACGGGCCTAATGTGAAAGCTTGACTGAAATGAGAAAGTATAACCACAAATAACAATAAACCAAATATCACATAGAATGTTAGTTCATATAATGGTAGTAGCAAGAGTGTTGAATAAATAATATAAATGAAACGACACATGATACACCCCAAAACATAAATAAAAACGGGAGTTTGTAGGAATTCACTCACAGTGGGTGCGTTCTTGATTCGATAACGAGCGCGCACGATTTAAAGATTCCAACCGATGAGAAAACTAACCTAAATATTCACGTAATAATTCGGTAAATATATTTCTTTTATTTAAAATTAGTATTTTTATTAATGAATTTTATTAGACTTTTTAGATAATTTTATAGTATTTATTACTAATTTTTATACTTAAAAAGGACTTATTTTATTATATATTTTTATAGTTTTTGGGGAAAAAATAAACAAAAGGTTAATTAAAAAAATATACCCTTCAGCGGGTCGAACCGGGTCAAATCGGGTGGTTTTGGCATCGTGTGGGACTCGAACGCGTGACCTCTCATATACGTGCACGCAGCTCTACCAACTGAGCTACGTGTTTAACCCGAAATATATTGGAATTTAATTACATATATACACAAACTTAATTAAATCATATTTCTAATTAATTAAAAAGGTTTGTTTTATTAACAATACGCTGCGTATAACCGGACTCGAACCCGCGCCCCTTGCCTCGTGTTGACACAGCCCGACCAATTGGGTTGTGTGACTAACCCAGAGGATATGGGTTTTTAATTACATTTATACACTAACTGAGTTAGTTTATTTATTACTTATAAAAAGGTTTGATAATATATAGGAAATCGGCAGCGTAGGTAAAGATCGAACCCGGGACCATTTGTTTAAGATGCACACAGTCCACCACTGGACTGTGTGTCTAACCCGGTATGATTTACCGATTTTAATTTCTCTTATTCACTGTTACAACTTCATCTTCTACATTTATACATACTATTTTAAAAAGATCTGATGAAGCTCATTATATTAATTAAAACAATTACAGAACATACATAATACAGAGATGATAAAGGATTAATGATGTTATACCGAACATGGGAGTGGTTTTGATTTCTCCGATGAACTCCCGGCGACAAGGAATTTTCCGGCGGTGTATGAATTTGAGAGCAGGGAGTTTATGTGCGTAAAGCGAGTGTGGGGGCGAGTTCTGAATAGCTCTAACACCATTATTTATAATTAAAGAAGTGGGTTTAAGTTTGGTTTCGGTTTCGCCTTTTTCGTCAAACAATTGATGATCACATGATTGTGTAACCGAATTGATTATTTCTGAGTATTAACACATGATTAAAACAGTTTCTCTTCGGTTTAATTCGTAAATAAAACAGTAATTGATGATGGATTGGGAGTTACAGCCGTTTACAGAGCGAGTGTTCTTGAACTCAATTTCAAATGTTGTTTTGGTATAAATAGTATTCGGTTTGGGATTTAATCAGATGTATGTGTGTAGTGGAGTGGTGTGTTGTGTGTGTTGGTTGGGTGAAGACCCAGGTTCGATACCCGCAGTCTGCATCCTTTTGTTATTTTATTATTATTACTTATATTTTATTTACTATCATTATTATTTTAACCTTATAATTTTATTGATTATTTAATGCAAATAATATATCAAACTTTTTAACATTTAACATAAATACATAACGAATATCATAACGTATACTTTTATTACAAAACAGAGCGGGTTTCAGACCCGTTTTATGACAAATGTTACATTTAGGAGTCTAGAGTATTACTTTGAGTCTAGATTTAGGTTAATTATAATTATTTAATTAGACTACTTTTAGTACATTAGTGAGTCCCATCCAGGTGGTCCCCAAGAAGGGGCTATAATTTGTGGTCGTCAACGAGAAAAAAGAGTTGATACCCACTCGGATCGTCACCGATTGGAAAGTTTGCATAGACCATCACAGACTCCATGTTACCACTCGAAACGATTATTTTCCTTTACAGTTCATCGACCAGATGCTGGAGCGATTGTCACGTCAGCAATTATATTGTTTCTTGATGGCTTTTCTGGTTGTTTCTAGATCCCCATTTCACCGGAGGATCAAGAAAAGACCACCTTCGCATGTCCCTACAATACGTTTGCGTATCATCGCATGCCGTTTGAGTTGTCTAACGCTCCAGCAACTTTCAGCGTTGTTGGTGGCCATTTTCCACAGGATGGTCGAAGACTCCATGGAGGTCTTTAAGGACGAATTTTCTATTTTCCGGATTTCCTTTGATCTTTGTCTACGTAATCTAGATTGTGCGCTTACTCGATGTGAGGAGACGAACCTCATGCTTAACTGGGAGACCTGTCATTTCATGGTTCATGAGGGAATTGTGCTGAGACAAGATTTCACAGGCAGGGCTTGAGGTTGACAAAGCTAAGACGGATACCATTTCCAAGCTCCAACCGCCTACTTCAGTGAAATCTATTAGGATCTTTCTAGGTCATGCGGGATTCTGTCATAGGTGCATTCGTGATTTTTCTAAAATTGCATGCCCGCCCGATGACCCAGCTTTTCTTTTACAGAAGGATAACCCGTTCATATTTCTGACGAGTGTGTGAGGGCCTTCGAGTTTCTTAAGGAGAGGTTAGTGAGTGCTCCTATTCTGATTGCTCCCAATTGGAGCCTTCCTTTCGAGATTATGTGTGATGCGAGCGACTTCGTGGTTGGGGCCGTGTTAGGGTAGCGTAGGAGAAACATTTCCATCTCATTTACTACACGAGCAAAACCATAAACGACGCCCAGGAGAACTACACCACGACAGAGAATGAGCTACTACCAGTCATGTCCGCATGTGATAAATCTGATCTTATCTTGTGCTTTCAAAGTATCATTTTCACTGATCATGCAGCTCTCGTGTATTTGTTTGTGAAGAAGGATGCAAAGCTGAGGCTGATTCGATGGATCATGTTGCTTCAGGAGGTCGATCTAGAGATGAGGGATAAGAAAGTTTTTTAGAAAATCATAAAACTCATAATTAAAATTAACGAGGTTTTTCATAGAGGTTTAGTATCAAGAGTTCGCCCTTAGTATCCACATATTGATATCCAGTCTTGCTATCTACACTACACTACGACCGGCGCACTTGCCGATCGTGTGTGGTTTCGTTAGAGATTGCATTTTTAAAACTTGTTCGAAATATAATATATATATATATATATATATATATATATATATATATATATATATATATATATAGTGGAGAGTTCAAATGAGAAGGAAAAATTTGTAAGAATAAAAAGAATAACTTTTAAACCAATAGAAATTCTCCATTTACTTCATTTAACGTGTATATTTAATATTATGAAAAAATAGCATATAGGTAAATTTATAATTGTCATTAATTAGCTAATTAATTAAACTTGTAACTAATTTTTTTCATATACTCTTTTAAGATAAAATAATTTATAGTGTAGGACAATTTCGACATATGTAGGATAAATTTTGAAATGTGTACGGTAAATTTACATGTGTGTAGGGTAAATCCTGGTAAATGTAAGACATATGTTGGATAAATTTTGAAATGTGTAGGATAAAATGTTTTTTGTTTTATTAATGAGGGATAACATAATTAATAAGAGTAGTTATAAACTATTTAATGTTTTACCATTATGTCACTTTTTCTTTTTCTTTTCACATTAAATTTATTCTCAAATGAAACTTCCCATATATATATATATATATATATATATATACTTTTCATCATCAGAAAGGTATTGGTTTTCATATGTGTTGGTTTCAATCGATTGATTTGAAGATATGGAGATGTTCTTGTAATTTGGATTCGATGTGGAAGAAAGGAAATAAATGGAGCTATTCTGCATATTAATTTTCCCCGGATGTATACGATTGGAAAAATGGTTAAAGCGTTTCTTGGTAGTTGTATTTTCTATTAGAATTCATTGGAATATCAGCCAAACACATTTTCCTATGGGAAAGAATGTTCTAGAATTATAATTCCAATTCAGTCATATTCATTAAACCAAATGGATCATGTGTTGTTACTTTAAACACTCTTAGTAACACACATTGTTACTTTTTTATAAATAACGAGGACTAGCCATGTAATTAACTTATTATATAACTGTTTAAAGTAATTATATAATTACTCTACTAGAGTATTTATATTACTCATACAAATTTTTATAATTTTATAGGTTTTTGGATTAACATACATACTTTATTAGATGGGAAAAATTTAGAAAAAAATCATTCACTTATGAATTTTAACATACTAAAACTCATTTATACAATAATCTTATCCTATGTAAATAAAATCATCATCATTTTATCAATTCAAATATAGTTTAGTGTGGTGAGATAATATTGTTTTGTTACAAGTACAGTTTTAAATATTTTTTAAAAACTAGTCAATTTTATATATATATATATATATATATATATATATAAGGGAAGGATAAAACAAAAACCCACTTAAGTTGAAAAAACTTAAAAAACCTTTGTATAAACCTCATGTAACATGTTTATTTTTTTCTAAAAAAAATAGGAAATGTAACATACATATATTTGAACATTTTTATAAAAAAACACTGTTAAGTCTTAGAAGTGTGAGATTGAAGTTTCAAATATACGCAACAGTCTATGGTAGTTAACTGGGATTAACTGGGTTAGTTTGTATTAGGTTTGGATCTTTATAGGTTATTTGGCTATGCCATAGGTCATATGGGCCAGGCAAGCACATAGGCAAGCCCATAGAGGCATGCCTTACCCTAGGTATATAAGCAAAGCTTATTCATTTCTAGGGTTAAGAATTTTGAGATTTCTCTAGAGAGAGCCTCCATCTTGTACTAGACGGTTTTGCTTGTTCAAGTAATAGAATCGTGTGCAAGGTGTTAAAGTGAATTCTTATTGTTCTTCATCATTTCGATTTTTCTTGAAGATCATCAAGTTTGGATTCCGCCCATCCTTGGTGATCGTGTGATATCATTTATAGATCCGATTTTCGGGACATACAAACAGAAAAAAAAAGTCAAGTAGTTTATTTTTTTAAAAATGTTAAAAATTTCATGTTACATAAGATATATGTCAAAAAAATGTAACATACAAATTTTGAACATTTTTTTTAAAAAAGCAAGTAGGCGCTTTTTACGTTTTTTTACAAAAATGTTCAAGTAAATTAATGTTAAATTCCCCTATTTAAAAAAAATAAAAATGTTACATAGGGTTTTCTTGAGTTTTTTTAACTCAAATGGTTTTCGTTTTATCTTTCACATATGTAACATTTGTAAAAATCGGGTCTCCAAAACCCGCTCCGTTTTGTAATGTTGTACCAAGTTATGGAATTTCATTAATTAATTATGATTATTTTGGTTTAAACATTACATAATTAATAAATAAACTAAACCATAAAAATTATATTTGATAAAAAGTTAAAATAAAATAAATAAAAAAATATTGTAGCTGACCGGACTCGAACCCGGGTCAGCTGAAGCAATCCAACAACTGATCATTCCGTCCCCAAACCACTCCGCCACCAAGTGTTTTCTGTTAATCTTAGGAAAACAATTGGGTTTTATACGCAAACTCGAATTAACAGTTAATGATATCTGAATAACGGAAATCGGTAAACCGAATCGCCAAATCAGTTCAAGTTCGTTTAGCTAGCTTATAACCGATGAATATCGGTTTCTAATTAAGTCCAAATTGAATGAACTTAAAGTTTCGGTTTTTGAAACCGAAAAGTTATCAAACTCCGAATAATTCAAGTTCCAATCATTTGTGCGATTCAGAACTGTCACAACAACACTCCATTTCCTTTTCGTCGCGTTTTCAAGTCATTTGAGCACCAAAAACTGTTCGCCGGAATTCTCTGCAGAACTCGCCGGAAAACCGTGTTCAACACAAACCGGTAAGATTTTCCTCCTTTGCGGTTTCAAGCTATTGTTAGGACTCTACTAACATTAATCCATCACTCAAAATCAGTCACAGAAGACTTTGCTGGATTTTCTGGGTTCGCCGGAGAAATTCTGGAATTGCCGGAAACTCGCTAGTTAACGGTAAACACATTAAATCGTGCTAATAATCCATGTACTCTGGTTCAATTTCAAATCTAATTCCTTAATTCTGTTGTTAGATCCTCTCAGCCGAAGGTTCAAAAACAGAGTTGTCTGTTCTCGCCGGACTCCCTAAAGAAGACAACCTGTCCGGTATATTCTTTCCCCAAACTGTTCGGTTTTGTACATTCAAGCTAGTCGTCATGTTTAGTAACTAGTTAAATCATGAACCAGATGATTGAGTAAAGTCGGTAATTGTAATGAAGAAGACGAACTTAAAAACGGGATAAGAGTAATTAAAATTCGAATAATAAACGGGTTAGACACACAGTCCAGCGGTGGACTGTGTGCAAAGTTTATATACAAGTCCCGAGTTCGATCCTTACTACACACACGCTTTACGTAATAACATTTCTTTTTATTCATGAACTAACCGGGTTAGGGCGGGTAGTTGTTAAGTATAATATAAATCAAGAATATAACCGGGTTAGACACACAGTCCAGCGGTGGACTGTGTGCAAAATAAACTTCACGTCGCGCGATCGAGTCCCGTCACAAGCACCGGTCCATGAGATTAAAACGTTTTGCAAAATAAAGGAATTTTCGGTAAATTCGAATAAGTATATAAATATAATTAAAACTGGGTTTCTAACGGGTTAGTCACGTAGCTCAGCTGGTAGAGCTACGTGCGCGTGAACGGAAGGTCACCGGTTCGAATCCCGCTTGGCGCAAACATTTACCGCTGACCGAACCGGTCAACGGTCAACGGTCAACGGTCAAACAGTAAAATAATAATATTTTTTTTATATATTTATTTATTTATTTTAATTTAAAAATCAATTAAAAATACTTAAAAATAACATTTTTAAGGATAGAAAATAGCCATAAACTCACAAAAATATATCTAAAAATCCCATTAAAATCTTTAATAAAATCCATCCATTTAATATATATTTTTCCATTATTATTTAGGTTAGTGTTTCCTCGTTGACTCGCTTCGTCTAAATCGTGCGCATCTCACCATCTCAAATTCAACGCACCCAATGTGAGTGAACCCTTCAAATTCCCCGTTTTAATCACGTTTTTGGGGTGTATCATGTGTCTTGTACATGTACATATTATAACCAAGTTATTGTGCATATATCATAACATGACATGTGTATTAGTTGTTGCTGTTAAGTAGTTATATTTGTATGCAAATTATTATTTCAATACATGCAATTGCCGAGGCCGTGGCTCCCCATCCATCGAGGTTGAGTTGGATCCCCATTTAATTATGCGGTTGATCTTGGCGTGCCCGCACGATCGGCTCCGTTTGATTGAGCCTTGATCGGTCATTTCATTTTACATTTCAATACATGCAATACGCTCGGCTCCGTTTGATTGAGCCTTGAGTGCACAATTCAATTTACATTTCCAGTTCATGCAATACGTTCGGCTCCGTTTGATTGAGCCTTGAGCGCACAGTTCAATTTACATTTCCAGTTCATGCAATACGATCGGCTCCGTTCGATTGAGCCTTGATCGCACAGTTCAATTATGTTAATTGTTATATGATGTTGGTATGTTCATGTATGCTATCGATTGTTAATTGATGTTTGCCAATGTTTGATTTCGTACATGTGCTCTTTTATGATTATGCACAATATTTTATTGATAAACTAACCAGAAAATCATTATTAAATGTTTATCTATAAGGTTCACTCGCCAACTTATGTTGACCCAAAAACCTCCCATTTACACACGATACAGGTGAACCAGCAGCAGCTAGGAACACATAGGACCTGGATTAGAAGAAATAAAACGATTTAGTATTTGGATTATTATGTTTGGTTATTTTCCTTTGTAATGAATGAACATGTTTGGATGTTTGAGAAATGTAATTTTGACTTCATTTAATTATGAAACATAATAGTAAATGTCATGTGCTTTGGTGATAACCCAATTATGCCCCGACTCTTATTTCCGCTGCGGGTCGGGGTGTGACAGATTGGTATCAGAGCCATGACTATAGGGATATATGATAGGTTATTAGACCCTTAGAGCCTATACTATAGTCGATTAGAAACTTATAAGAACTTTGTGTGTTATATGCCAAATTTCATGATGTTTATATGTTTATGTTAAATGTTACATTTGATATTGTTCAAGCATGTTCATAAGTATGTATTATCAAATAATGCCTATCATGAAATCGTATGATCATAATATATCACATCCATGCAAGCACACACCACATCATGATTGATTTTACAATGATTTTCGTGTTTTAAATCTCATCAAAGTGAGTTCTCATGACGGGCATGTAGTAACTGGAAGGGTACTAGTACCGGTAGTCGGAACGTCCTGTCTAGGCTGGCATTCGTATAAATCCAAAATAGAGGACCAGTTTGCCTACCTGGGGACTAACGATGAGAGTACGAAATACCTATTAGGCCAAAGCATGCTATACCAAACGTTGTGAGAGCTAATCCCACTTTGAGTTGTCATTGTGTCTACACCTGGACACGTTCCGACCAAACATCTCATGAACATATTTTGTGGTTTGCATTCGGGGGATGCGAGTGTTAAATTGCCAATACTAATGTGAATCCTACCAAGCCAATAGCCATGGGGGCCCACATGACTATGTAGGTGAAGGTATGGGGGACATTTGAGGCCCAACATGAGCGAACCCAAGACATCCTTTGGATGTAGTTGCATTATTGATATTTATGTTATTTTCATTTTCTCAAAGACACATGACACCTAAAAAGACATCATAAACTCACAATCTTCTCATTTTATGATCCTGTAGATGTCGTCTAGATCGCATCGAAGAAGTAGGAAATCGGAAAAGTCTCGGGAACGTTTGGCCACCCATATCACGAATCAAATGGCCACGATTATACCTGACATCGTAGTACAAGTACAACAAGCCCTTGCTGCAAATCCTACTAACCCTCCTCAACAACAGGACCAGATCATCAACAACCCTCCTACCAACAAATGCTCCTACAAACATTTTAAGTCCTGTGATCCTCCGAAATTCGAAGGGACCGAGGGAGTCACTGCTCTCCTACATTGGTTCGAGGAGATGGAAAACGTTTTCTTAAACTGCGATTGTCCTGAGGATCGCAAAGTTCGTTATGCCACCGGGAGACTACTTGGGGTAGCTCTCACTTGGTGGAATACTGAGAAAGGAAAGAGGGGAACGGATGATGCGATGGCCTTAACTTGGGAGGAGTTAAGGGAAATCATGACTAGGCGATTCTGTCCTAGAAGTGAAATTAAGAAATTGGAAGATGAATTTCATGCTTTGAAGCAAAAAGATGGTGATCACTCTACTTACAACAAAAGGTTCTTGGAGTTGAACCAAATGGTTCCAAACTTATTCACTCCAACCTACCGTCTGATCGAACATTACATTCGAGGACTTCCCTCGAAAATCCAAGATTCGGTCCTCAGCGTTTCACCGGTAACACTAGAAGCTGCCATGGAGTTGGCAACAGAACTGACCGAAAACCGAATTCGCAATGGGAAGTTCAAGGAGGAAAAGAAGAAAGCCCCTGCTGAGGGACAAACCTCAAACCACCACCCTTCGTCCTCTAAATTTGCTAACAAGAGGAAGCGTAACACCAGGAACTTTGCAGTCACCCAAACCAACACCCCTATTCCTGCTACAACCATCACTCAAGTCACACCTCCACCCGCGCCATACAAAAGACCCTACACAGGCCCATTACCAAAATGTAATCGTTGTCAGTATCACCACTCCCCTGATTATCCTTGCCAATACTGTACCGGCTGTGGTCGCGCCGGACACACTGCTCAAAACTGCCGCACGCTCCAACGAACAAACCGCCACCAACCTATAACCCAAACCCACCAACAATTAATGGGTCAGGCCCAACAACAGCTACCATTTCCACCCACTCAACAGTTAGCCCAAACCTACTATCAACCCAATTACCCTATGGGCCAACCTATGCGGGCTTGTTTCAACTGCGGCGACCCAAGTCATTTCAGGAACACATGTCCAAGGCTGGTTAATATTATTCATGCTCAGGCCCAAGCCAATCCTGTGAATCAAGCGAACCAAGCTCCTCCACCTGCTAGAGGAAGGGCTTTCAATATTAACGCAAACCAGGCCAGAGCTGACGGCAATGTGGTCAACGGTACGTTTCTTATAAATGGTAGATATGCCTCTATGTTATTTGATACTGGTGCGGATAGAAGTTTCGTGTCATTAGAGTTTGAACCTATCTTAAGTAAAAATCGAGATAAGCTCGCGGAATCCATAACGGTAGAAGTTGCGGACGGAAAACCTGTTTCATTAGAATCTATTTTACGCAACTGTACACTCACCTTAAACGACCACGATTTCTCAGTCGATCTTATTCCTATGAAGCTGGGAAGTTTCGACATCATAATCGGAATGGATTGGCTCAGTCAACATCATGCGGAAGTTGTATGTCGTGAGAAATTTATTCGTATTCCTCTTTCAAACGGTCAGACTCTTCGAATCATTGGAGAAACCTCGTCGAAAGGGCTCAACTTAATGTCTTGTCTTCAAGCTCAAAAATACCTTCGCAAGAATTATGTCGCGTTTTTAGCCCATATCATCAAGAAGGAGACCACAGAGAAGAAACTTGAAGATATTCCTGTTGTAAAAGATTTTCCACAAGTTTTTCCTGACGACATTTCAGGACTTCTCCAATCAGAGATGTCGAATTCCGTATCGATCTTATACCTGGCGCTACACCAGTGGCAAAATCTCCATATAGGTTAGCCCCCTCCGAAATGCAAGAGCTAGCCAGTCAATTGCAAGAGTTGACTGACAAGGGATTTATACGCCCCAGCTCATCGCCTTGGGGTGCACCGGTACTTTTTGTAAAGAAGAAGGATGGATCTTTTCGCATGTGCATCGACTACAGAGAGCTCAACAAGTTAACTATCAAAAATCGATATCCTTTACCACGCATAGATGACCTTCTTGACCAACTACAAGGTGCCAGTTGCTTTTCGAAAATCGACCTTCGATCTGGCTATCATCAGCTTAGAGTGCATGAAGAAGACGTCCCTAAAACTGCTTTTCGAACTCGATATGGTCACTATGAATTCATGGTTATGCCGTTTGGATTAACCAACGCACCAGCTGTTTTCATGGACCTAATGAATAGAGTCTGCAAACCTTACCTTGATCGATTTGTCATTGTATTCATCGACGATATTCTTATCTGTTCAAAATCTAAAGTTGATCATGAGCGTCATCTACGACTTGTTCTTGCAATCCTAGAAAAGGAAAAGCTTTATGCCAAGTTCTCTAAATGTGAATTCTGGTTAAAAGAGGTGCAATTTCTCGGGCATGTAGTCAATGACAAAGGAATACATGTGGACCCATCAAAGATCAAAGCAGTTCAAGAATGGCAAGCTCCACGAACACCAACTGAAGTAAGGTCTTTTCTTGGACTAGCTGGCTATTATCGTCGGTTCATTTCAAACTTCTCTCGCATTGCTGTGCCACTCACGGCTTTAACCCATAAAGGGAAACCATTTGTATGGGGACCCAAGCAAGAAGAAGCTTTTCAAACTCTCAAGCAAAAACTTTGTGATGCACCAATCCTCACACTTCCTGAAGGTTGTGACGATTTTGTAGTCTATTGCGACGCGTCAGGCAAGGATTAGGTTGCGTTCTCATGCAAAGAGGAAAAGTCATAGCTTATGCCTCAAGGCAACTCAAGACACACGAAAAGAACTACACCACTCATGACCTTGAACTTGGAGCCGTTGTATTCGCTCTTAAGATATGGAGACACTATCTTTATGGTACGAAGTGTGAAATATACACTGACCACAAGAGTCTTCAACATATCTTCAATCAGAAAGAGTTAAATATGAGGCAACGAAGATGGGTCGAACTCCTAAATGATTACGACTGTGAAATCAGATACCACCCTGGTAAAGCAAATGTGGTGGCTGATGCACTTAGTCGAAAGGGTTATGCGAACTCCATTCATCTTCTATGTTCACAAATTATAACCAATATTAAGGATCAAATTCGAGAAGCTCAACACGTTTCAATAACAGAGGAAGATGTACAAAAAGAGATGTCCTGTGGAGCCGAGCTAAAACTTGAAACTAAATCTGATGGTATTTTGTATTACCTAGATCGTATATGGATTCCTAACCACATCAATCTTCGTGAAACACTCATGCATGAAGCTCATAAGACGCGATATTCTATACACCCAGGAGCCGATAAGATGTATCAAGACCTACGGTACACCTATTGGTGGCCTGGAATGAAGAAAGATATTGCCGTTTTTGTTTCCAAGTGTCTCACTTGTTCTAAAGTAAAGGCTGAACACCAAAGACCCTCAGGACTTCTAGTCCAACCAGAAATACCTGTTTGGAAGTGGGAAAATATAACCATGGATTTCATTACCGGGTTACCTCGCACTTCTAGTGGGTATGACACTATATGGGTGATTATAGACCGACTTACAAAATCAGCTCACTTTATTCCTATTCGAGAAGATTTCAAGAACGAAAAGCTTGCTCGTATTTATATCAACGAAATCGTCAGCCGACATGGAGTTCCATTAAGTATTATTTCTGATCGTGATGGCCGTTTCACCTCACGAACATGGCAAGCAGTACAATCCGCTATGGGCACTCGACTAGATCTCAGTACCGCCTATCATCCTCAAACTGATGGACAGTCTGAGCGCACCATTCAAACCCTTGAGGACATGCTTAGAGCATGTGTCATAGACTTCAAGGGAAATTGGGACGCCCACCTACCGTTAGTCGAATTTTCGTACAACAACAGTTATCATTCTAGCATCGGCATGGCACCTTTTGAAGCTTTATATGGTCGGAAGTGCCGATCTCCTGTTTGTTGGCACGAAATTGGGGAAGCACAAATTACTGGTCCAGAATTGATCCAAGAAACCACAGATAAGATTCATCAAATCCGAAACAATCTTCTAGCGGCTCAAAGTCGTCAAAAGAGTTACGCAGATAAACGACGGAAGCCCTTGGAGTTTAGTGTTGGTGATCATGTGCTTTTAAAAGTATCACCGTGGAAGGGAGTAGTTCGTTTTGGTCAAAAGGGAAAGCTCGCACCACGTTACGTAGGACCTTTCAAAATACTCGAAAGAGTAGGTCCTGTAGCATACAAGCTTGACCTACCGGAAGAACTCGACAGGATTCATCCCACATTCCACGTGTCGAACTTGAAGAAGTGCCTCGCTGATGAGAATCTTCATATTCCACTGGAGGATATTCAGATTGATGAATCCATGCATTTTATTGAAAGACCAGTGGAGATTATGGACTATGGAGAAAAGCGTCTACGACGAAGTCGCATTCCTATTGTTAGGGTACGCAGGGAGTCGAAACGGGGACCTGAGTTTACTTGGGAACGTGAAGACTCAATGCGTGAAATATACCCTCATCTTTTCCCTACTACTTCAATTGTTTAAATTTCGGATGAAATTCCTAAAAGTAGGGGATACTGTAACATTTGTAAAAATCGGGTCTCCAAAACCCGCTCCGTTTTGTAATGTTGTACCAAGTTATGGAATTTCATTAATTAATTATGATTATTTTGGGTTTAAACATTACATAATTAATAAATAAACTAAACCATAAAAATTATATTTGATAAAAAGTTAAAATAAAATAAATAAAAAAATATTGTAGCTGACCGGACTCGAACCGGGTCAGCTGAAGCAATCCAACAACTGATCATTCCGTCCCCAAACCACTCCGCCACCAAGTGTTTTCTGTTAATCTTAGGAAAACAATTGGGTTTTATACGCAAACTCGAATTAACAGTTAATGATATCTGAATAACGGAAATCGGTAAACCGAATCGCCAAATCAGTTCAAGTTCGTTTAGCTAGCTTATAACCGATGAATATCGGTTTCTAATTAAGTCCAAATTGAATGAACTTAAAGTTTCGGTTTTTGAAACCGAAAAGTTATCAAACTCCGAATAATTCAAGTTCCAATCATTTGTGCGATTCAGAACTGTCACAACAACACTCCATTTCCTTTTCGTCGCGTTTTCAAGTCATTTGAGCACCAAAAACTGTTCGCCGGAATTCTCTGCAGAACTCGCCGGAAAACCGTGTTCAACACAAACCGGTAAGATTTTCCTCCTTTGCGGTTTCAAGCTATTGTTAGGACTCTACTAACATTAATCCATCACTCAAAATCAGTCACAGAAGACTTTGCTGGATTTTCTGGGTTCGCCGGAGAAATTTTGGAATTGCCGGAAACTCGCTAGTTAACGGTAAACACATTAAATCGTGCTAATAATCCATGTACTCTGGTTCAATTTCAAATCTAATTCCTTAATTCTGTTATTAGATCCTCTCAGCCGAAGGTTCAAAAACAGAGTTGTCTGTTCTCGCCGGACTCCCTAAAGAAGACAACCTGTCCGGTATATTCTTTCCCCAAACTGTTCGGTTTTGTACATTCAAGCTAGTCGTCATGTTTAGTAACTAGTTAAATCATGAACCAGATGATTGAGTAAAGTCGGTAATTGTAATGAAGAAGACGAACTTAAAAACGGGATAAGAGTAATTAAAATTCGAATAATAAACGGGTTAGACACACAGTCCAGCGGTGGACTGTGTGCAAAGTTTATATACAAGTCCCGAGTTCGATCCTTACTACACACACGCTTTACGTAATAACATTTCTTTTTATTCATGAACTAACCGGGTTAGGGCGGGTAGTTGTTAAGTATAATATAAATCAAGAATATAACCGGGTTAGACACACAGTCCAGCGGTGGACTGTGTGCAAATAAACTTCACGTCGCGCGATCGAGTCCCGTCACAAGCACCGGTCCATGAGATTAAAACGTTTTGCAAAATAAAGGAATTTTCGGTAAATTCGAATAAGTATATAAATATAATTAAAACTGGGTTTCTAACGGGTTAGTCACGTAGCTCAGCTGGTAGAGCTACGTGCGCGTGAACGGAAGGTCACCGGTTCGAATCCCGCTTGGCATAAACATTTACCGCTGACCGAACCGGTCAACGGTCAACGGTCAAACAGTAAAATAATAATATTTTTTTATATATTTATTTATTTATTTTAATTTAAAAATCAATTAAAAATACTTAAAAATAACATTTTTAAGGATAGAAAATAGCCATAAACTCACAAAAATATATCTAAAAATCCCATTAAAATCTTTAATAAAATCCATCCATTTAATATATATTTTTCCATTATTATTTAGGTTAGTGTTTCCTCGTTGACTCGCTTCGTCTAAATCGTGCGCATCTCACCATCTCAAATTCAACGCACCCAATGTGAGTGAACCCTTCAAATTCCCCGTTTTAATCATGTTTTTGGGGTGTATCATGTGTCTTGTACATGTACATATTATAACCAAGTTATTGTGCATATATCATAACATGACATGTGTATTAGTTGTTGCTGTTAAGTAGTTATATTTGTATGCAAATTATTATTTCAATACATGCAATTGCCGAGGCCGTGGTTCCCCATCCATCGAGGTTGAGTTGGATCCCCATTTAATTATGCGTTTGATCTTGGCGTGCCCGCACGATCGGCTCCGTTTGATTGAGCCTTGATCGGTCATTTCATTTTACATTTCAATACATGCAATACGCTCGGCTCCGTTTGATTGAGCCTTGAGTGCACAATTCAATTTACATTTCCAGTTCATGCAATACGTTCAGCTCCGTTTGATTGAGCCTTGAGCGCACAGTTCAATTTACATTTCCAGTTCATGCAATAGATCGGCTCCGTTCGATTGAGCCTTGATCGCACAGTTCAATTATGTTAATTGTTATATGATGTTGGTATGTTCATGTATGCTATCGATTGTTAATTGATGTTTGCCAATGTTTGATTTCGTACATGTGCTCTTTTATGATTATGCACAATATTTTATTGATAAACTAACCAGAAAATCATTATTAAATGTTTATCTATAAGGTTCACTCGCCAACTTATGTTGACCCAAAAACCTCCCATTTTACACACGATACAGGTGAACCAGCAGCAGCTAGGAACACATAGGACCTGGATTAGAAGAAATAAAACGATTTAGTATTTGGATTATTATGTTTGGTTATTTTCCTTTGTAATGAATGAACATGTTTGGATGTTTGAGAAATGTAATTTTGACTTCATTTAATTATGAAACATAATAGTAAATGTCATGTGCTTTGGTGATAACCCAATTATGCCCCGACTCTTATTTCCGCTGCGGGTCGGGGTGTGACAACCTATATATATATATATATATATATATACATAAAAGCATAAGTTGCTAGCTACAATGATAACTAAATTCACATGTTATTGAGTCACAGGCCAATAATAACTTGCCACGTGGCTATGAAAAGGAAAGATAAAGTCTGTCGCTGAAAACGTTTGACTGCTTAAGAACCACCACCTACATTGTCGTTGGTGGTTGTTATAGTCGCCAAAGAGAAACAATTGCGATTTCATAACTGAAACCCAAGATCGGGGGAGAAGGTGTAAGAAGTTTGATGTGGCAGTAGGTAGCCATGGCAGCGTCGCCGGCGTGGAAGACAACTGGAAATGACACCTTTCTCTGTTCCAGCTTCCTCTTTCTCTATATGTTACTCCAACTACAACTTAACACGCTTAATATTTTTCGTGAAGAATTTCCGACAAATGGTTTTTCAGGTAGCATGATCAGAACTTTTTCGGTCAACTACAAACCCTTGTGTGAAGAGAATAGAAGAGAACGCACAAGGTGTTCACTATGCTCTGACAGTAAAAGGCTGGAAATCAAACAACATACCAGCTAGCAATCACAATCGAACCCTAGATCTCTCCAAACAACGAAAAGCCCATTTCAAAATTTTCCTATTGGCAATCAACGCCGAAATCACCAACGGCATGCCATCAACACCGAACCAACTCCTCTCCTTCTATGTGACAGTTCTTCTTAAGTCATCGAGCTTCATCAGTAGATATTGGTTTGTGGCATTCTTCTAAAGTGAGAGGAGACCTGGGTTTTGTTTTTCCGTAGGGTTTTTGTATTTACATTTGAGGGTTTGAAGAGGTTAAAAATGAAAAATATTTATATTTCGATAATTCAATGTGCAGTTTCTAACTATAGTGGTTTTGCGGTCAACGCATTATAAGCTTAGCTATAGAGTAAGCTTTGGTTAATGCATGCTTTCATTTCCAAGAGTGGTACAAGTATAACATTTTTTATTATATTTCTGTTTTCTTAACTTGAAAATATTGTTATAAGTTGATACAAAGAAGCAATTGTTAATAGATTAACATAAGAAGCTGAATTATTAGCAAATGCGACTGAAACTGATTCGATCTTACAACTTGCAAGTACAGATTAATGTAATGATACCCATAATAGTTTTTCTCTTTTAATAACCATGTAAACCCAAAAACATATTTAAGGTTGCAGGGTATGGAATGGAGCCTCTAGAGCCTCCATTGTGCCACCTCAGTTCCACCTCATCAATAGTGTCCCCCTTTAACATTGAGATTATGGGATGAAGCCTCAACCCATCAATAGCGCCCCATCCTTTACACATATACATCTCGTCATTGCTAGCCAATGCAATCACGACCCACCAAGAGCACCCCATGATAGCGCCTAGGGTTTGGTAGGGGGCGCTATTAGCTCTTTTTGGCGGATATAGCATGGGGTTGGTGCCCCATACCACTTAGCCTTATGGCAAAACTTTGTTTGAATGGCGGGCCAAACATATTTAGTACATAAAAGCGTGGATGCATATTCGAATGAGAATGCTCTTACAACTATGTATATATGTTTTTACATATTTTTCTTCAAAAACGAGTCATGTGAAATATACTTATGCACATTTATGCATATTTTTAGTTGGTAGACGTTTCGACATAAATTTTGTTCAAAAATGAAGATCTGAGAGTGTGTGTAGTGTGTGTTTTTCTGATAAAACAATTGAATCAAAGTATAAATATCACACAGTTTTTAAAAAACAATCAATCTAACACAACTTAATTTGGGAATGATTGCAAAATGATTTTATATTAATTCCAATAATGTAATACAATCACAAGGTACATGATATACCACCTCACTAGGTGCACTCTCTCTCTCTCTCTCTCTCTCACTTAGTTCTTATGCACAAAGCCTCGAAGTGTTAACGATTACAATGAACGTGAAAAACTATACAAAGAAGGAGAGACCAGCTGGTGACGTCACCATCAAAGCTACCCCTAACAACTCATTAAATGAGTGTAACTACCAGCAGTTGTCAATTGGTAGATAGTTACACTGTTACATTGAACTACTTCATATGCTGTATATTGGAGAGGAAATTGGATTCTATAGAACAACTAGTTTGATCCAGCACTTCTATAAATCCAGCAATTCTGGTTTATGACATGTTGACTTGATCTTCTAGTCTTTAGTCTTGACTTTAACTTGACTTGATAGTTGACTTATTGACCATCTCTTTTGCAATTCAACACTTTTGTTCTCTATACTTTGAAGGCAGTAGTTATGCAACAGGGATTGCACAGATGTTTTGAGAATCCTTCAAAGAGGGAAAACTACTGGACCATAAATTATACTTTAACGTATTTTATCAGGCAGGGAAGATGGTTCCGTTGGGTTTTAGCTTTCATCATCAGTAGATTTTACATAACCTAAAAATATCCCCTATATATGTTGATGCAAAATAAAACTTATTGAAGCCTATCTTTTATTCTCTTATTTGACGAGAAGAGTCGTTGAAAGAATTTGTTGTAATAGAAGGACTGGACAATTCCTTTATTATCATTAAAGTCAACCATCTTTGACTTTAAAAAAAGGTTCTTTATCTTCACATCTTTTACTATATGAGTAGCTTGTGATCTCTAAATCTCTGGGTTAGGGAAAATTTGAGGCTACCCTTTGGACATCTGAAGAAGGGTCACCATTCCAATGGGCATAATTTAATTTTCAGAGCCTTTAATCAAGGAGAGATAGTGTTTTCAAAGGATGTTGATAAGGCTAAGACCTTTGGAAGCCTATAAAGAATTTTCTGTTTGAACAACTTTAATCTTGAGAAATGATGGTATATTGAAAAGTTGCTGAATGTTTTGTACTTTAGCTTCCAGTTGTAAGATGTTACTAAAACCTCTTGGTAGGTACTAATCCTTTTAAAGATTTGACTTTCTCTTTCTTGTAAAGTGAACCAATGGTTTTATTTCTTTATCCGAAATTGTTGTTTCATTCTTTTTACCACAAGTTTTATGAACTATTTTTGCAAGATCTTTTGGTTTTTAGTTTCTTATTGTTCTCGATTGATTTTGAGGAGCAGAAATAATTTTGTTGATGTTGACTGATCTAGTTGTAGAGGTAGCATTCGTTTTGACTAAACCAGTTGTTTGAGTTCACGCTTCTGTTGTTGAAAGAAATTAGATTTCCGGAACTGTTTCAGGTTGAATCTGTCTTCTCTTGGCTTCCAAGTTTGCTCTATTAATGACTACTATTAACCTCATATCGACTTTAACTTCTATTTTTTTTTCAAATCCTCTATTTTAGCACTTTCAACTTCTCTATGTTTTTTCAATCTGGTCTTTCACCAAAGCAGCACTTAACCCTCTTTGATCCATTTTAAACTCTTCAATTTCTCTTTGATCCCTATTAAACTCTTCAATTTACTCTTTTACATTCACATGACCAACATAGGTCCCTTTCTGTTTCCCATTCAAAGCAATGGCCTTTGCCTCAGTTGCCATTTTCTTTGCTGTAGTGGACCCATCATTGATTATGTTAGGCTTTTCAATGTTCTCCCCCTTTTTGCCATTAGCACAATCATCCTCTTGCCTTTTGAAGTGATGACTCACCCAAGGTCTAGGAGCTATTTGCCCATAGATTTTTGTGTCAAAGCTTGTCAGATAGGATTGGAACATATGTTCAATAGTGTGCTTGGGAGATTGGTGGAGCCCCCTACTAGTAAAGTTGATTTGGTTTTGACCACTCTAGTAGTTTGGCTTTTGTGGCTGATGGTTTTTGTGACATGAGAATGTGTACATGGATTGAAGCTCCTTTTGTGAGGAGGAAAACTTTTGGGTGTATTCAGGTTTAAGATGGCCTTTAGCTTGGGGCTTTTTGGTAACAAACTCCTGGAGTTTTGAGACCACATCACCCAATTATTTCGTCAAGTCATCAAACTGTTGTTTTGGGGCATCAAGCAATTCAATGGACTCATCTCCTCCCCCACCAATGGTGATTGTATCAATAGTTGTTTGTATCTTTTCAGGAATAATGACACCTTCTGATGCCCCTTGTTTTTGGTACTAGGGACTTCCGGAACTTTCTTTTTTCAAGACCTTAGAGGCATGGAGAATTTCAGTTGTTCTTGTCAGCAGGGCGGTCTTAAGTACGTTTCTACTATCTTCTTATAGACTAGTGGGTCTATCAAGAATAGTAGAAGCCACCTCTACAATCACCACTATAAGATCATCCTTAGTAGGATGTAACTCTTCCTCATGTGGGCTAGGATTAGGATCTTTTTGTACCTGAGCATGTGTATGTGGCTACATCTCAACACTTTGGGGTTGAGATGTGCCCATCTTGTGGTATAAAGGTATTCCTTCCTTCATGAGTGATTCACTAAAACTTCTGAGAGATGAAGATTCTTCTTGATTAACAATAGTGCTCTTCAGAGAGAACTTCTAAGGAGTGAGGCTGGTTTGAGGTTCTAAAGCCTGATGTGAAGAAGTAACATCAGGTACAAATTGCTGATTTTTTAATTCAACAAGGTTCTCAGGGACCTCATCTTCCTGAGTAACATGTGTTGTGGGAAGTTTACAGGGGGTGTTAGAGGATTTTCTGAATTTTAAGGGAGTAGTAGACTTTGTTGCGACAGACTTCTGTCTCCTTTTAGTAGTTTTGTTATGCGGTCCTCAGGGGTGGGTTGATCCCTTTGGTCAGCATGAGCAATGGGCTTAGTGGAGTGTGGTTCATTAACTGCTAGTTACGTGGGATTGTCATCATGTACTTGCTCAGACTCTTCTTCAAATCAGATTTCTTTTTAAGTTTTCCCATTCTTGTAAAAGTTTGAGCTGACAGAGATTTAATGGTAAAAACTTCACCCCTTTTATAAGACTTTCACAGACAATCTTGTTGTAGAATTGCCATAATAAGTCTGGGGTACACTAAAGACTTTGTTGTTGAATTAATATTTGAGCATAAGTCTTTAAAATGTGTTTTGAAAGTCTGAATTTGGAACCAGTCAATATAGAATAAGAAATGTATAGTATAGACTGAGGAACTTCGTTCCATGTACCAGCTGATTTACCTAACAGGCACTACATTAAAATATGAAATAAGAACTTGAGTCCAGCTAAGCAGTTTTTCTTATCATATGTGCCATTCTTTGTTGAGCCAAAATATCCTTTTTTAACAAACTTTACATCCATTATTGATTTAGATAATTTTTCAACTCCGGTAGTATCATTTAGTTAAAGCTTGATGAATTGAATTTTAGGAGTTACAGTAATAGATTTTCTCCCAATTGTTCCCACGATTGCCAACACTTCTCCTTTCTTGTTTGTTGTAAACTTGGTAGTAGACCAAAATTTTCTCAAATGAGTTGTATAAATAGATGGATTCACCGTGAGTGCTGATGCGTGGTCGAAAACAGGTGTTCGGTTATGTTTAAGTTTATGTTTTTACATGACTTTTAGTTTCAAATGGCCTACTTTTAACTGGAAATGTGTTTTGAGGTCTAATGGAGTTTAGGGAGCTATTCGGGAGCTTTACGGAGCATTAGACGAAAAACAGGTCAACCAGGTGTGAGAAATGGCCTAAACAGAAAACACCAAAAGCAAGAACCGTCAGCAACACCCTCCTGGGCCGCGATGCCTTCCAGATATATCCGTTGTAAAAAATTGTTCGTAGGCAGTGCATTAGAGCGTCGGAGAAAAATAAGAAGATCCACGGGCCTTCGGCGATGCCCCTTCCTGATGCCAGGCGCGAAATTTTCTTGTTTCTTGTTTGGAGACAGGTTAAATCAATGGTTTTGACCATTTTCGGGGAGTAACGCAATTTTGGAGTTTTGAACAACACTTTGGAGCCAAGATCATCATCCTTTTCAATTCCAATCCATCCAATTCATCAATCATCACCCGAATCATCCTACCAATATTAACCCTAATCCACCACCATAATCATCATCATCCAATCCATCCTTTCAGCTTAACCATTCACCATAAACCCTAGACGTCATCACCATCATTCCTCAAGGCTTCAAGATGACAAAGTTTGATCTCTCATCATCCGGTGACCAAGTTCCGTTCGTCATGAGCGGCTAATTCTCGAGTGTTTCACCCCGGTGTAGGTTTTTGTAAGTTTTTAGGGTTAAACATTGTTTGAGTTTTGATTTGTGACAAGTTGTAATTTGATTTTGAAACCTAAGATAATTGTCTTGCATTTGTATCGTATTCATGAATTGTCGAGTGAAGATTAAATTTGACTTTGCGAAATGTTTATGTGCAATTATGCCTTGTCTAGGTTAGAGTGTATATGTTACGAAGTGCATTGTAGTCCGTTGTTTACGATGTCGATAGCTTTTGGCACCTGAGCCTCGCAACACTAAATTCGTTGGTCATTTATGCAGTTGAATTGAATCTAAAACGTGTAGGAACCCTTGGACTTTGATTACCGAACCGGGTGTGAACCTTGTTCTCCAATATTGTTATAATCATCAATTAAGTTTTCGTACAATCTTTCAAGTATTCATAATAAAATAGTCGAACACAAACTTGTCAGTTTAATTCGACATCCCTTTTCAATCAATAAAACTAAACAAAATTTTTAGCAAGCTTCATAAAGTGACAACATTCGTTAAAATCAATCTTGTCCGCACGCAAACCACAAACTCTTCGCGATTCGACCCTTTACTACCGCTAACACATTGTTAAGGGTAATTAGGGCAGATAAATATGGTCTTTGACTGGGGCGCGACAGTCCGATCAAATTTTGGCGCCGTTGCCGGGAAGTTCGTGTGCTTTGCGTTTGGATTTGTTTGAATGATTAACTTTTTAAGTGCTTGTGTTCTTAGTATCGTTTCTACTTTATCTTACGCAGGTATGTTACTTGTACAAGTTACAGGTAGTGCATGCATACACGGAACTCCGGGAGCACATCACCATTAGTGTTTTGAGCCGGAGATCGAATGGGTCGTTAGAAGGAACCTAGCCGACCGATTAGAGGCAACTCATGTCTCTAATCCACCCAATACCAATTCACCACCTACACCATCCTTTGGACCCATTCTAATGGATAACCAAAACTCTAACCAACCTAATAATCAACACCAATACCATGATTAGCAACCCCAAAACCAAAACGTTCAAAACAATCAATCAGGGGTGGTAACAAAACGTTCAAAGTTAATGGTATTAGGTCATTCTTAGGTCACGCGAGTTTTTATAGAAGGTTTATAAAAGGCTTTAGTGACATAACAAAACCTTTATGTAACTTGTTGTTAAAAGACCAACCATTTGACTTTAACAAAGACTGTCAACATGCCTTTAACGTGTTGAAAAAGAAGCTGGTTAAGGCCCCAATCTTTCAATCACCGAATTGGTCTTTACGATTCAAATTATGTGTGATGCAAGTGACTACCGGTGGGGGCCGTGTTGGGTCAAAGGGTAGAAAAGAAACTCGTTGCCATATACTATGCGAGTAAGACACTTTCGGATGCTCAATTAAATTACACTACTACTGAGAAAGAGCCACTCGCTGTGGTAAATGCATTTTATAAATTATGTGCTAACATTTGGGGTAACAAAGTGATTATATATTCTGACCATTCTGCTGTCAGGTACCTCATGGAAAAGAAGGATGCAAAGCCACGATTAATCCGATGGGTTCGTTACAAGAATTTGACCTAAAGATACGAGATAAGAAGGGTAGTGAAAATGTGTTGTAGATCACTTGTCCCAGTTGTTGGTGGAAGAGGGTTCTTCCCGTGTAGAACTTAACGAAACTTTTCCAGATTACATATTTTAAAGGTTTCGGTATTACCTTGGTTTGCTAATATTATTAACTATTTGTTGAGAGGTGATTTATCGGCTCATTGGGATAGGAGGAAGAGAATGCAGTTCCTCTCGCTAACCAAACATTACATGTTGGAAGAACCGGATCTGTTCAAAATATGCCCGGATCAAGTCGTGAAGAGATGAATACCGGACGATGAGATTCCGAGTGTCTTGACACACTTGCATTCATTTGCTTGTGGGTGCCATTTTAGTGGTCACAAAACACGGCATAAATTCCTTAATAGCAGTCTTTATTGACCAACTATTTTTAAGGATGCTTTCAATTTTGCTAAAAATTGTGTCGAGTGTCAAAATTTAGGAGGCATTTCAAAGCGGGATGAGATGCCCATGCAACCGATTCTCATTGGCGATATTTTCGATGTGTGGGGGATCGATTTCATGGGCCCATTCCCGAATTCGCATGGGAATTTGTATATTTTGGTGGAAGTAGATTAAGTATCTAAATGGGTTGAAGTGATCGCCACCAAAACGAACGACCATACCGTTGTTTGCAATTTTGTTCAAACCAATATTATTTCTAGATTTGGGGTTCCCCAAGTGATCATAGTGATGGGAGATCTCATTTCAAGAATTTTAATTTCGGAAAATTATTGAAAACGGTATGGTGTTGACCATCGAATTGCTATCCCTTACCATCCGCAAACAAGTGATCAAGTAGAAGTGTCGAATAGGCAAATTAGAGAAATTTTGCAAAAGTCCGTTCGACCAGACCATAAGGATTGGTCAACGAAGTTGAACGATGCCTTATGGGCCTATCGAACGGCACATATAACACCTATTGGCACTACACCTTACCGCTTAATTTATGGTAAAAATGGTCACTTGCCGGTTGAACTTGTACATCGTGGTTTTTGGGCTATCAACGAGGTTAATGTTAAGTATGATGATGCAGGTAAGGGACACAAGTTGAAGTTGTGCTAGTTGGAAGAGCTTCGGGAGGAAGCATATGAGTGTGCTTCGAAATACAAGGATGGTATGAAACGAGCACATGATGCCAAGTTGAAGCCGAAGGAATTCGTGGTAAGTTAAAAGGTTTGGCTCTACAATTCGAGGCTCAAGTTTTTTTCCCGAAAAGCTAAAGAGCAAGTGGATGGGCCTGTATGTGGTTACACAGGTCGGAAAGTTGGGTGATGTTACCATCGAGGACCAAAGGATGGGTCAAAACAAACAGTCAACAATCATCGTCTTAAACAGTTTATTGATGGTAACGAGG
The DNA here is from genome assembly GCA_947069175.1 of Scalesia atractyloides. NCBI lineage: Eukaryota > Viridiplantae > Streptophyta > Magnoliopsida > Asterales > Asteraceae > Scalesia > Scalesia atractyloides. The sequence continues at coordinate 62,677,077 of CAMTDV010000022.1, forward strand.
AGAACAAGGATTCAAACATAGAGTTGGTAAGCGTACCAACTTATGCGGTCAATTAAAGGACCAGGAACAATTGTGTAGAGTTTTGTGCCACTTTTTATTGTTTGTGCGTATTATAATTTGCTTTATCATTGTTGTTTCGTACTAATCTCTTTGATGTGTGAAGTTTCAGATACCACAAACGGGTCATAAAAGATGTAAGGTATGTCTTATACTTGCTTTGTGTATTGAGGACAATGCACGACTCTTCGGTTGGTGGTAGGAATCGTAAATGATTATTGTTGTTTGTGTAAAAGAAATTGAAAATAAAAAAATAGAGATCGAGAAGGCGTCAGCGATGGGGTCCCAAGCCGTCGCCGACGGTGCTGCATTGGGGCCGTCAGGTCAGATGTTGCGTAGACAGAGGATTAAGCCGTTGGAGGTTTGGTGAGTTTTGGAGATGCGTCGATGACAGTCCAAGGTGCCGTCGGTGATGACTATTGGTTTGTCTGCCGACGCTGAATGTGTCTCAGAGTATAAAGTCGGACCTAAATACATTTAAACCCATCCGAACTCGACCCGAACTTCGTTTTGACCACATACTCGACCCGAGGGAACCTTATCTGAACCATGGCTCATTAAAGAGCAATCAAGTATAGATTTTGTTGGGTAAGGCCAGGGCCAGTATCCCAAATGCCTTAGCATTGAACTCCAACTTTTGGAAATCTTGCTCAGAATAATCCGTGAGTTTTTTAGGAATATTAAAATTCGGTTGTTAGGTACTTAGAACAGATGGAACATGAGGGTCGTATACCACTGATCTCCAGCAACCATTATTCTGCTGTGATAAGTGGTGACCCATTCATTGTTTCCATATCTTGAATTCATGACGAGCGAGCATCGGAGGCTTGTTTGCCAATCCGGTTTTGTGAGGATCATGAGTGATAGACATCTCTCTAAATTCTATTGAGTTTTTTTTCTCAGAAAACAGAGTATCAGAAACAAGTTAATGAACCGATTGGTCTAATTCTTCTCAATGTCCTTTGATCACTCAATTAGTTATCAAGTTTAGCTAGTTTATCTTCTGAATCAGCGGTGAAGTCAATTTAGTAAACCTTGCTTTGGATCTAAGAGTGTGTGTAGTGTGTGTTATTCTGATAAAACACTTGAATCAAATTATAAATTCAATCAAACAATAATGAACAAACATATCAATCTAACACAACTGGATGTGGGAATGATTTAATATTGAATTCATAGAATGTAATACACTCACAAGGTTCAAAGTACTTCACCAGGTGCACTCTTTCTCACTTAGTTCTTATGCACAAAGGCTCTAAGCATTTGTAAATTACAATGAATGAGAATAATTATATAAAGGAGGAGAGAACAGCCGGTGACGTCAACAAGAACAAGACCATTAAATGAGTTTAACTACCAGTAGTTGTCAAAACAAGTAACACCCCAAAATGCGCATACGTATTTATTTCAATTTTCATAGTATATCCTAGTAAGAAAATAACATAACTAATTGATTACATGTAGCTTTATAAAAGATAAAGATATTTAATGAAAATATAAATATGGGTCAAACATGAAGGGCCAATTGTGACAAAATGAAAAGTTGAGGTTAAGAAAGAATAAGTGCAGAATTTAGTGTGTGTGTGTGTGTGTTCTGGGCGTGCTCTAGAGAGAAGGGGAAGAACACCTTCAAGAACAAAACTCAAAATTCAGCAAATTAGGAAGGAAATTGATGGTTAATCTCTTGCATGAGCCTTAATACATGATTACCTAAGCTCGCTTAACAAGTGGTAAGTTGTAATTTTCGATTTGGGTGATTTGGATATGAAGAGTATGGATGAAATTGATAAATTGTTTAATTATGTTAGTATTATAGCGTTAGACAACAAAGAAAACATGATTAGAATCTATTGTGAATGCTAATTCGTATGCAATTGATGAGTTTAAGTAACTCATAGAAAATCACTATGATACATGAAGTGGGTTTTGGGTTATGATCATAGATTATGAAGAAATAGATAAGATTTATGTTAACAAACCATCATAGTTATAGATTTGATGATTATTGTTGAAGGTTCTTATGATAGTGAATATAAGTAAGATGTTGTAAAGCTAGAAAACGGTACATAATAACATTACGAAACGTAGATTTTAAACATTCTAAGATCGATGCACACCAAGTGCTCGATGAAATGCATTAGTCGGTAAAAGTCTCAATTATGATATATATTGATTATGTTTTAGATTTGAATGTGAGAACATTCAAAGAGATGATATGGGGACAATAGAACTAAAGAATGAATGTGATAAATGTAGGCGTGAAAGAAGAAGGTTCAAGCAACCGGAATCCCCAAAGCTTGCAAGATCTAGGTACGTTATTTGTATATTATGTCAGTTGTAACAAATTACTTAGCATGATTGTGGAGGAATATAATCATCTGTTTCGACTAGAGAATCGCCAAAAGAATGGTTTCCGCGTTGACTCATGTTGAATGGGTCAACCAGACAAGAAATAAGAAAATAAAAGAATGGTTCGCATTGACTCATGTTGAATGGGTCAACTGGACAAGAAATAAGAAAGTAAAAGAACGATTCGCATTGACTCATGTTGAATTGGTCAACCGGACAAGAAATAAGAATGTAAAAGAATGGTTCACGTTGACCCATGTCGAAAGGGTCAACCAGATAAGAAATAAGAAAGTGAAGGTATGGATTTGCGTCGATGCGTGTTGAATTGGTCGACCGAGTAAGAACATGAATATAAAGGTATGAATTTATGTTGCATCGTATCGAGCGATCAACAAAATAAGTATGCGAAAGTTAAATGACGATTATGGTGTAGAGCTAATATGAATGAGTGTTTATAGATGACGTCTTAGTGTATTCCTGGAGCAAGGCCGATCATGCAAACCATTTGCGTGAAGTATTAGAAATTCTTCGTAAAGAAAAGTTATATGCGAAGTTTTCTAAGTGTGCCTTTTGGCTCAGAGGAGTGCAATTTATCGACCACGAGATTAATAAAGATGGTGTTTTAGTGGATCCGTCAAACGTAGAAGCAGTTATGAAATGGATCCCTCCGAAGAATCCGAACAAAGTAAGAAGTTTTCTGGGACTAGCGGGCTATTATCGAAGATTTATTCAAGATTTCTCCAAATTAGCCTTACCCATGACCAAATTAACAAAGAAAAATGAGAAGTTTGCATGGGGACTCGAACAAGAAAAAGCATTTCAAGTTCTGAAAGAGAGACTGTCTAATTCACTGGTGTTAACTCTGCCAGATGGAACGGAAGATTTGGTTGTGTACACGGATGCCTCACGTCAGTGGTTAGGAGGTGTTTTAATGCAATGAGGCAAAGTTATAGCATACGCCTCAAGACAGCTCAAACCACATGAAGAAAATTGCCCAATGCGCGATCTAGAATTGGCCGTTGTGGTGTTCCCCTTAAAATTATGGCGACATTATTTATATGGAACAAAGTGCGCCATATACTTGGATCATAAAAGTCTCAAATACTTCTTCGAACAAAAAGATCTCAATATGAGACAACGAAGGTGGTTAGAACTGATTAAGGATTATGATTGTGAAATCCTTTATCATCCGGGCAAAGCAAACGTAGTGGCGGATGCTCTTAGCCGAAAGGAACATCCACCACCGATTCGGGTAAAGTCTATGAAAATGATTGTTACGCCCCATCTCCTTGAAATGATACAGGAAGCACAAATCAAGTCATTAAACGCAGATGATCCTAAAAAGGAAAGAACGAAAGGAAATGTGGATAAGTTGGAGGAAAATGCAATGGGAATCAAAACTCGGTTTGGGCGAATCTAGATTCCTTAGTTATGTGAAGTAAAAGCGATATTACTCGAAGAAGCTCATAAGTCAAGATACTCGATACATCCAGGAGCGACACAAATGTATCAAGATCTAAAGAAGAACTACTGGTGGCCCGGAATGAAACGAGATATTGTTAAATATGTCGCTAAGTGTTTAACATGCTTACAAGTGAAAGCGGAACATCAAAAGTCGTGTGGTAAACCACAACCCTTAGAAATTCCAATATGGAAATGGGAGGACGTGACAATGGATTTGGTGACTAAACTTCCCAAAACTCGAAAGGGGCACGATGCCATATGGGTGGTTGTGGATCGACTTACCAAGAGTGCCCACTTCCTACCTATTCGAGAGGTCTATTCGTCAGCAAGGATGGCAGAGAATTTTATAAAGGAAATTGTAGCTCGTCATGGAGTACCCGTCTCCATTATCTCGGATAGGGACACTAGATTTACATCACGATTTTGGCAAAAGTTTCATGAACAAATGGGAACAAAACTCCATTTTAGTACGCCTACCACCCACAAACGGATGGACAATCTGAGAGTACCATTCAAATGCTTGTGGATATGTTGAGAGCATGTGTCTTGGATTCTGGAGGAAACTGGGATGACCATCTGCCAATAGTTGAATTCGCATATAATAACAGCTACCATAGTAGCATTCAAATGGCACCATACGAGATGTTGTAAGGGAGAAAATATAGAACCCCCGTATGTTGGGGGGAGGTAGGTCAAAGAGATATCACGCCCAAAGATGTATTGGCTAAAACTAATGAAAAGATCGAAATAGTTCGGGCTCGATTGAAACCGGCACAAGACGACAAAAAGCCTATGAGGATCGAAGAAGACGACCCATTGAGTTTCAAGTAGGGGACCACGTGTTATTAAAGGTTTCACCATGGAAGGGAGTGATTCGGATCCGTAAGCGAGGAAAGCTTGGTCCCCGTTACATTGGACCTTATAAAATTATAGCTCAGATTGGGAAGGTGGCATACCAGCTGGATTTACCACTGGCCTTAGATGAATACATGACATATTTCATGTGTCACAAATAAGAAAATGTCTCGTGGATGAAACCGCCTATGTGCCCCTTGATGATATCGAATTGGATTAAAAGATGAGTTATATTGAAAAACCGGTGGCTATTAAAAATTTTAAAGTTAAGCACCTTCGCAACAAGGCCATTCGACAAGTCTTGGTCCAATGGCAACATCGAAGAGAATCAGATCTTACTTGGGAGATAGAAGATGAAATGCGTGAACACTACCCAGACTAATTTGGTACGTAATTAGGTTTCGAGGACGAAACCTCCTTTAAGGGGGTAGATTTGTGACACCCCAAAATGCGCATACGTAATTATTTCAATTTTCGTAGTGTATCCTAGTATGAAATAAACATAACTAATTGATTACATGTAGCTTTATAAAAGATAAAGATATTTAATGAAAATATAAATATGGGTCAAAGATGAAAGGCCAATTGTGACAAAATGAAAAGTTGAGGTTAAGAAAGAATAAGTGCAGAATTTAGTGTGTGTGTGTGTGTGTTCTGGGCATGCTCTAGAGAGAAGGGTAAGAACACCTTCAAGAACAAAACTCAAAATTCAGCAAATTAGGAAGGAAATTGATGGTTAATCTCTTGCATGAGCCTTAATACATGATTACCTAAGCTCGCTTAACAAGTGGTAAGTTGTAATTTTCAATTTGGGTGATTTGGATATGAAGGGTATGGATGAAATTGATAAATTGTTTAATTATGTTAGTATTATAGCGTTAGACAACAAAGAATACATGATTAGAATCTATTGTGAATGCTAATTCGTATGCAATTGATGAGTTTAAGTAACTCATAGAAAATCACTATGATACATGAAGTGGGTTTTGGGTTTTGATCATAGATTATGAAGAAAGAGATAAGATTTATGTTAACAAACCATCATAGTTATAGATTTGATGATTGTTGTTGAAGGTTTTTATGATAGTGAATATAAGTAAGATGTTGTAAAGCGAGAAAACTATACATAATAACATTACGAAACGTAGATTTTAAACATTCTAAGATCGATGCACACCAAGTGCTCGATGAAATGCATTAGTCGGTAAAAGTGTGAATTATGATATATATTGATTATGTTTTAGATTTGAATGTGAGAACATTCAAAGAGATGATATGGGGACAATAGAACTAAAGAATGAATGTGATAAATGTAGGCGTGAAAAAAGAAGGTTCAAGTAACCGGAATTTCCAAAGCTCGGAAGATCGAGGTACGTTAATTGTATATTATGTCAGTTGTAACGAATTACTTAGCATCATTGTGAAGGAATATAATCATTTGTTTCGACTAGAGAATCGCCAAAAGAATGGTTCGCGTTGACTCATGTTGAAGGGTCAACCGGACAAGAAATAAAAAAGTAAAAGAACGGTTCGCGTTGACTCATGTGAAATGGGTCATCCGGACAAGAAATAAGAACGTAAAAGAATGGTTCGCGTTGACCCATGTCGAAAGGGTCAACCGGACAACAAATAAGAAAGTGAAGGTATGGTTTTGCGTCGATGTGTGTTGAACTGGTCGACCGACTTAGAACATGAATATAAAGGTATGGATTTGTGTTGCATCGTATCGAGCGATCAACAAAATAAGTATGCGAAAGTTAAATGACGATTACGGTGTAGAGCTAATATGAATGAGTCTATATGTTCATGTCAAGGAAAGACTTTTATAAAAGTCAAAGAATGTGATAATAAATTAGCTATTGAAATTATTAGAAATTATTACATGAAACGTTAACCGAACTCTTGTGATGTTTAGGTAAAACTTCCATTTGACGTTGCGCCTCACTTGGAACGAACACACCTTTTGCTCTCCTTACCCTTCCGGATAAGATAATGGCAAATGCGTCAAATTACCTTTGGGTTTATAAATGATGAATTTTGCTTCCAAATTTACTTTTGTAAGATGATGAAATAACTTTAGTACTTAGTGGTTTGAATTCATGGTGTCGAAATATTTTGTGGCCGCATGTTTTTAAAAGTTCAAAATTTTATAGCTTTCCGGTTGTAAAAATAGGTTGGGCGAGTAACACTATTACATTGAACTACTACATCTGTTCTATATTGGAGAGAACATCTGGATTGAGCAGTTGTTCTGGGATGCCTTCAAGGAAGGAAAACTGCTAGACCATAAATTGTACTTTAACTTATTTCATCATGCAGGAAAGACGGTTCCCTTAGGGTTTTGGTTTTCATTATTAGCAGATTTTACATAACCCAACGCTGCGCTTTATTATCGGGTATCAATTATAGTTACTTTACGTTTCATGAGTAGCATCAAATAAAAATATTTTCATGCTTATTTTGTTGACATTTTCAGTTGATCTACGCTTTGATCGATAATCACTTACAAAAAAATTAAACACGCTCAAATCACATTAAAGAAACCCCTCCCCAGCAAAGCGAGAATTAAAACTAGATGTAGCTGTAACATGTTTTTTGTCTTATAGTGCATAGGTTTTATACATATATATATATTATATATATATATATATATAATAGGGTTAGGATCATATGAGAAACACTAGGCTATTGAGAAACTTAAGAAGCACCCTCAACCACAAATTTTCCTTGAGCATAAAATGCAAATATATATATATATATATATATATATATATTAAACACCTTGGTAGAAAAAGCTTCAATTTTCAATATATATACGCATGTGTATTGTCAATCTTTTAACTATGCATATATATATATATATACACGTGTTTATAATTGAAAAATAAGTATTGTACATCTATGTTTAAGGGAAAGGGTCTAATTTTAGCTTTAGGGTTTAGAGTTTGGCATTAGTATTTATGGTTTTGTTTTAGTTTAGTATTTTGGGTTTGGCTTTATGGTTTAGCATTAGGGTTTAGTTTTAGTTTAGCATCGAATCGATTTTTTTGTTTTTTTGTCTGAATTCGTATTCGATTTAAATTTGATGTATTCGATTCGTATTTGAAATTCAAATTCGAATAAATATGATTAAATTCAAATTTACCCTAAACAATAGATTATTTCTTATTATTAAACTACTGCAAACTAATTAATTTATAACATCAAAAATACTAATCTACAAAATTAGTAAACTTTTAATACGTCAATATACCAATATTTAGAGGTTGGGCTGGTTAATAGTAGTGATTTGAGTTTGGTAAGAAATTTAGAAATAAGTAGTATGAGATATTTGTCATTTGAGCTTGTAATGTTATGAATAATGGTCATTTATGGATATAACTTATACTCAGGACCAATTTAGAATTATATGTATGTATATACTAAAAGATACGTATAAATTGAATTCAATTTTGAATTGAATCGAATTGAAAATCATAAATTTCTATTTGATTCAAATTTGATTACTGGACTCAAAAAATTTAATCAAATTCGAATTTATAAGTATCGAATTCGATCCGAGTTGAATTTCAATATTTTCGAATTTGAATCGAATTCTTATACCCCTACTGACACCCTCATAAATTTTTTTTATTTTGTTTTTTTCCTCTTTTATTTTATTTTACTTATTATAATTGAACCTGAATTTTTAGACTTACATACTTAACCGTGCCGACTTGCTTATTTTTATTGTAGTTTCAACATGAGTTTTTAATAGGGTGAATACAAGATTACATATTTCTAGCCGCATCTATATACCCCACAGCACGTGGTGACAATTGGCGCAGAAAAGCCAATGATCGATGTAGAAGACATGTGGAAAAGGAAGAAACAAAATGACCTAAACTTAAAGAAACGCTAAGGGTAAAAGAAATGTGGTAGGTTTAAGTAAAGGTTTGGTTTTGTTTTTTTATAGAGTTTCTTGCACGTTAGTGTTTTGTGTGGCTTAGCGCGCCGCAACTTGCGACGAAAAAAGACTAGTTATATATATGGACAGTCACCATCGTTGGTGATCTACTATAACTCTATTAGTATTATTTCTTTTCTTTTTGTCATATTTTTTAATTATATTATTGTTATAATTAATTTTGAGCGTATTTTCTTTTTCTCTCAAAGCTTTTAAACTATTATGTTTTACAAATAATAGTTTTACAAAATTCTGAGTATGTTGTTATGACGTACCCATTTTTATCTAAGCCTTAATGTAAAGTTTTTGAACCAAGTTGTGAGTAGTAATGTACAAGTAACTGAAACACAAATGCACATGTCATACAAACTTTTGCAACATCCTTATTTTAATCCACAGTTCGATAAAAGTTTTATTCAAATCGATCATGTCATATATAATTGATGTTTTATTGTAACGAAATGAAAAATATTGTCCCAACCTCGGAGTGGTACAAGTATTCTCTTTATTGGTTCTGTAATCAACTTCGTAAAAACGAAGCTTTATTTGCAATAGAGTTTAAAGAGCCTGGCACTCGCCCCATGATCGGTAATTTGAATTTTTTTTCTTTTTTATTTATCATATTATTATAACCATTATTATAATTAAGTGTAAATATATTTTTCTATCTTCTAGCTTTTAATATATAATGTTTTATAGAATGCGGGTATGTCATCGCAAAGTACAAGTGATCAATGTGTGACAACCGACATTTTCCGGTTGAAATCAAGCGTATAACGAACATTAAAAACACCATAACTAGCGTAATTAGACGAAATTAACTCGATCAGTCCTCTGGAAAGCCTAGGAACGTCTACTTGCTTCACGTTACGCGATATGGCGACAATCGAGAACTTTAACGTGAATTCGAACGATAAGTGAACTGATGCCGAACAAATACTGACAACGTCTAAAAATACAAATTTTGTACTTGTATTTGTCATACGGTTATGATTATGCGATAATTTGGATCGTTGAACGTCGCAAAGCACAACGTGGAAATTACGCGAAGATCGGACGCACCGACAACGAAACGGAAGCCACGAACTCGAGTTACGCCTCGATATTAATATATTATGATATATTTAGATCCATAATTTAATTTTATTATTCGCGGAAGAAACCGGATCGAAAAACGAATAAAAACGGTAACCGTAGTGGGATACGCAATCCTAACGCAACCGACGGAATTACGCGTCGTAACTGACTCGCGACTTGAATTACACACGTGTAGGCTCCAAATAAACATTTCACGAAATTCGGTAAACGCTAACGGGCCTTGGATGCGTGTTTGGGCCTTGAACAATTAACGGGCCTAGGGCTCGACCCATTTAAAAACCCTAACTATTTAAACAAAGCAAAACCATTCATCACTTTCATTTGAAGAAACCCTAGCCCCCCAAACAAAAACTCTCTGCCCCTCTCTCCTGTTCGAATCCGGTCACCGGATTCCGGTGACCGCCGGTTACCTTCTCCGACGCACACACACCCAAAACCCCCTTCCCTTCTACTTTCTTATACACACACACCGCATATATATATATATAGAGATAGAGAGAATAGCGTAGAGAGAGAGAGTAACCGGAGAGAGAGAGAGAGATGATCAGCGGCGACGCCGCTGCGCTGACGGCAGCGGCGTGGGATTCCAGCAACGGTGGTTCTTCGTCGCGTAACCTGCGACGGCAACGGTTCTGGTAGCGACGGTAGTGGTGGTGGTTCACGGGTTGGGCGGTTGGGTTGGGTTGGATGTTATTGGCGTCGATTCGAACGGTGGTAACCGGTGGCGGCGGCGACAGCCAACCGTGGCGGCTCCGGCTCTCCGGCTCGCCGGTGACAGCAGACGGCGGCGGTGATGTTTTGTTTTTGGATTTTGGTTCAGTTCATCTCCGACTCAGATTTGGTTCGAGTCTCATTTGGTTCAGTTTGTAGCTTCGTGTCTCGATTCAATCTAGTCAATAGATCGGTTCGGGTTCGGTTCACTCGGGTCGACTCAGTTCAACCCGGTTCAGGTTTCGGGTTGGTTCGATTCAAGTATATGTTCTTTATTTGGTTGGCCTTCAATTCAGTTTTGATACGTGTTTGTTTCAGGTTCAGTCTCAATTCGGTTCGGATCGCTCGGTCAACGAAAGTCAACTGGTCAAACCCAGTCAACATAAGTCAAACCCGGTCAATGGGTCAACCCACGACTCGGTAAAAATTAATTACGACGCGAAAGTTAATTATATTAGTTTATAATTATTAATATTTAATCATCGCGAAACCGAGCTCGATCCGACCCGTTAACAATTCGACATAACCAAAAAGTTTAAAAATAACAATTTAATCGACGTACGCTACTTGCGGATAACTATTAGTTAAAAACGAACGGAAGTCAATATATATAAATCGGAAACTAAATCCGCGAAAATTAATATTTGGAAACAACGGAAAATTTATATATAATGTTTGCGTACATTGCAGGTTGTGTTTTGAAAAATAAATCGACAAATAGTATTGTCGGGATCATCCAAAAACATAGGAAACTCTGTCCGATTTTCATAAAATCCGTAAAACGAAAACACAACACAATGCAAAGATAAAACGTCCGAATTCATACGATTATTATAAAATAAATATAAGTATATATTTATTTTTCGATGCTAATTAAAACGTTCAAATCTCGATCCGACAACATTTCAACGAGCGCGATTTCCAGCATAACAAACGTTCGGCAATGGACTACAAGATAAATAATATTTATTTATGTTTAATTCAAAGTCGAAACTCGGAAACTAGATTTCAAACATCGATGAATTATTCGAACGATGATATAAAATAAGTATAGTGTTTATATTTATTTCGAACGCCAATGTTTCCGAACACTTTTCCCAAGACGAATACAAGGCACGTATTATTTCAAACCGCAGACGATCGAAGATCGTATAACACGAATATAATTATATATATTCGAACGTCGAGATTTTGAATACTTTTATAAAATAAATAGAGTTATATTTATTTCAAACGTCGACGACGCGGACACGTACGAATACTTTCGAATGATATTGTAACAATAATATATTGTTTATATTCGATTTCAACGTCTAACGAAGTACGATACCGCAAGATTATGACAAGCGTACGATTACATCTTTCGAAAACTACGGAGAGTCGTACTATTATCCGACGACGTACATAACGACTAATACTATTTCATGAAATATAGTATTGTTTATATATAAATATATTTCAAGTCGTTCAAAAACTAGATCGTTTCTAAGAAAACCATAGGTTGGTTAACCGAGTTAAGACGATGACAAATTCATAGAATCGCATGAGTAACGATTCAGTAGAGCTCGGTATCACGTAGTACAGCTACGTCATTCATAGAAACTTACGAGTTATTCCGTTTTAGGAATACACTAGATTGCATGCTAGCAAGTCAAGTTGTGGAGACAACACTACGGAATTCACATTAAGCTAGCTTTGCACTGGATTATCCAGGTGAGTTCAAAACCCCCACTTTTTACCGTTTTACATTTTTATAAATGTTTTCGGGGGTGGAAAGACATGCAAGTTTTGCAAAAGAACACAACGTTTCGATAAACGAAAATCATATATTTCTAAACCATGTTACAAACAGATTTCAATGAACAGAAATGGTTTACGAAAGGTTCATACTAAACTTACCGATTTTCACAGCTATACAAAGCTTTTCGAAACATGCATGAGTTTTATGACTAGTGACGGGATTGTCATAGTCACAACTAGGGGGCGAGGCCCCAAAACTTTACAAAATAACATGGGCTAGGCCCAAGGACAGGAAAACATGGGCTAGGCCCAATGACAAAATATTATGGGTGCAGCCTAATAACAGGAAAACATGGGCTAGGCCCAATAACACAGATTTATAGCAATTGGTATGTAGCTATGGGATTCAGTTATAACAGATCAATGTGCGTAAGTAGGATGATAACAACAGTAACCATTAATCACGTAATGACCAAGGTGCAAAAGGTATAGATCTATCGAGTTTGAGACCCGCTCCACTCCTGGTATGTTAACCGGTTAGGAGTGCTTTTGTGATCCTAACATGACAAAGAAGTCTCGGTTTGGTTACTTACTTAGGCACATAGGTCGGTGTATTAGCTACACACTGACAGATCCTTAGATTCCATAGGAAAACTACATACTACGATTTAAATACCGGTTTAGAAAGATAACGGAAAACTTTTTATCACCGGTTTATAAATATAACAGTTATATGCATGGATTTGCAAACAACATGGAAAACATTTCAATACTGTTATACAGACATGACATTTTAAGTGCTTTAGGATACTATGATCCCACAAACCGGTTTTTCAACTGCAAGACTTTCAAATGTTTTATGATTCATTTGAAACAAAACAAACAAACTATGAACTCGCCAACTTTATGTTGATTTTTCACATGTTCTTTCTCAGGTTACAATTTCAAGTATGGCACGTTTGGAATAGTGGAACCCATGGGGATTCGAGTAGTTAGCGGGCGTTCAGTTACTAGAAACCTTAGCCATCCCGTCTGCTTCTGTTGTGCGATGAAGATGCCATTCGGTTCACGCCCCGGCTCTGATGAACGGATAACACGGGGGTGTGATACAATGCACACAAGTACGATTATTATATATAAAGATGTGTTATAAAGTTTCGAATGTTCCAATACGAAGTGCTTATTTTTATTTATGTATCAACATAAATTTTACTCAAAGCCAAATTGTGAATAGTAATGTACACATGATCAAAGCAAAAATGGATTATATTGTTATTATAATAACTAGTTGGATTACCCGCGCTTCGCAGCAAGTCCTAGGTTGGTATTGATATGGCTCGTTACGATACAACACTTGATATAGCAACAGAAAAAATATGTATTATATGGATTGAAAACCATATAAACGAATTCTGGTATATATGTTATTCAATGAATTTTATACCATCACGTCATGAAAACTATTAATAATATGGTATCTATGTTAAGAGCACATCGGTTCCTCACGGTAAAGAAGAAAACACGTATCTGACGCGTTCTAAGGAAACTTTAATTGAATTGTAGATAAAAATAAGCATGTCACAACTGTATATTCAGAATTATATAAAACATTATATTATATTATTGCATTAATAAAATAACAAAAAAAGGAAAATGACGTAGTTTATAAAAAAAACCATAAAAAGGTAAACTGCAAGGTAACTTTAAACTATATATTTGTGTTTCAATCATTTGTACATTAATATTAACAACTCGGTATTAAGTAAATTTTATATCTCTACGTAGATAAGAGTAACACAACACAACAGCATACTCAGAAGTTTATAAAACATTCTATCTTAAAAGTTGTAAACAAAAAGCAAATTATGCTCAAACTAATTGTAATAATAATATTAGAATTATAGAACATTTTATTTGTCAATAATACATGCAAGAAACTCGGATTGCAAAAGTCAATTGTCTTTCAATGGATTTTAAAAAGTAAAAAGGCTATATCCATTGACATAGCCATTTAATAGATATTAGGGGTGTTCAAGATTGCATTATTTGGTTTTTGAATATTCAAAAATTTTGGATACGGATTCGGATATCCAAACAGATATCCGAATTTTAAAAAAAAATCAAAAAAATTTGTTGCGTGCATAGGATTAAAACTAAATCTCTGTTCGATTTTCCAAATTCCTAACATTGAAAACTAAAAACATTCATAAATCCATATCCGAATCCGATTATTTACTATTTTTTACTACATTTCAAACTAAATATAATGCTCATATACTATGTATATTTATAAAAATATAATAATTTTTGGATATCAGATAATCGGATTATCCGAAATATTTGAAATTCATATCTGAACCTGAATCCAAAAATTCGGATTATCCGGTTTTCAGATATCCGAAATTTCGGATATTTCGGATACGGATTTTCAGATATTTCGTAGTCGGTTTCGGAGCTAGATTTTTAGAACGCCTCTAATAGATATAGTAATTTTGAGCATATTGTTATTATAATAATTTGGCATTTAAAAGTGCATATTTTTATCTACAACTTTATATAATTTTACGTAAAACTATTTCGACACTAACCGATAATTGCATCGGTGTCATCAGAATTGTAACGATGTTTATTTTTATGATTTTTGATGATTTTTCAATTGTTGTTACGAGTGTTGGTAACATAACAAACTAAACCGATACCGATCAAATTATCACACACGTAGACGGGGTAATTTTACCATACAAATATAAAAAAGTATAATAAATAATAAGATGCAAACAATAAACGGATGTTGTCACCCAATTTACGACTGTCTCTTTCACCCTGAAACTCCACAGATTTTACCCAAGTGTCCTCTATACTTGCCACCCAACCTGTCTCCATGTTTTCATTGCATGAAAACTTAAGCATACGCTTTAAGTTTCCCTTTCTTGTGACACAATCCCATCATGTTGGATTTTTCTCTACAATATCGTATATGTATTTTTTAACTACAATTTTTTTTCACCATTGACTGTTAATTAGTAGTCGAACGTCTTGACTCCACTTCTGCTTTTAGATCGAATCAATTCATGCAAATAATGATAAGTTATTGTTGCAGTTGGTAAAACTGTAATCTAGAGTATGGTTTTTTGGTTTTTTAGGTAATCGTGACCAAAAAATTAATGTAACATATAATAACCATTTATAAAGAATACTGGAAGTACACATGCATAAATTGATCTTTCCTTAGTAACTCTCGGGGCCAATGGCGGATTTAGAAAATTTTCGTAAGGATAACGTTTTATTAAAAAAAGGGTAACGAAATCGAAAAAACGTCAAAAAGGTCAATTTTTTTCAAAATTTACACTACCATCGTAACGCCAACGGGTAGCGGAGACTACCCCTTCCCAAAGGGTAGGTCCGCCCCTGCTCAGGGCAGTCGAAAACAATAATATACACTACTTATAAAAATTAAAAACTACAAGGTCGATACATACTAGTTTACCAAGGAGTTCCATGCTAACCAACAGAGATCAAATAAATCACAACTTGCACTAGGCAGGTGACCTCAAGAGGCTATATGACAGAATACTGGTAAAAGCAAGACTGAAACCTGAGACCTTTTCAGTGACAAATCAAATGATCATTATTGCACTACTCATGTAAGGTTATAATATCGTATATTCACATGTTCATGTACGGTTATCTCACGTACAAATTGTTATTCGTTTCTTAGAGTATCTCAAATGAGATGAAATGTGTGGTCTATCTTGGTGAATGGTGATGAATCTTGGTGATCCCCACCACCATCAAAAAAAATCTTCACACACTACACACACTGATTCACACCTTATAAATGCATGCATGACTCATGTGTTCAAGTGTCCAACATCACTTACATCTTCTACTTCTTCAGTTCTCTCTAGATCAACTTTGATTAGGGAAATGGAGATACCCGTGATCAATCTCACACCGTACGTAGATGCAGCGGCATCCTGAACTCAAAACGGTGTGCTCAGAGGTGAGCCGGATTCTGAAAGAAACCGGAGCTCTTCTGGTCAGAGATCCGGGATGCTCGACCGAAGATAATGATCGGTTTATCGGTATGATGGAGAAGTATTTCGAGCAACCGGAAGAAGTTAAGCGCGTCCAAGAGGAGGTGTCCTCACCAGCATTACCAGGTAAACTTGGTTGCTAGATCCGGTGCAAAACTAATGCCTTTTTTTAATAACTGGCATTAACAACCCCCCGGCATTGCGGCGGGGGCGTAAGCCGTGCCAAGCAGCCCAATGTTACACCATTGTCCGCGACTGCCAACACCCGAAAAACTTGTAAAAAAAATAAAAAGGTAAATATAACGTCAAACGAAAAGCAGCCATAAAATCGTTGAACCGCGCACATCCGTTGTGACATGTTAATGCGAAGAAATTAGACTGAAATGTAAAATACAGAAAAAAGAATCTGCGCGTTGCGATGAACCTGTCAAGCAGAGAAAAATAGACGCGTTGGGACGGATCTGTCAAACAGAAAAAATAGACGAAAAAACATTGAACCTCACACGCACGTTGCGGCCTGTTAACTCGCAAAATTTAGTAAGAAACGTAAAACGAAAAATTTGTAAAAGATGAAAAGTATTGAAGGTTAAAATTGAAAAAAAACATCAAAAGGGTTAAGATGAAAAAGATAAAAATCTTTAGGATAGAAATGAAAAATCAATATTTTCTTAAAAAAAACTCTGCATACTTACAGTACAACTCTATAAAACACCAAATTGTTAGCTTATTTATAGTTTACAAATATTTTTGATTCCTTAGAAATTGTATTAGTAATACTAACGGGTGGCGTTAGTTGGTGATATTCATTTGTTTAGTAGTGATTATGTGAATTGTTTGTGTATTTTCTTGATCTATAAAGGTTTTTTATTGCAATGGATAATAGTCTGAAGGATTTCATGTAATCTGGATCTTAAATGGGTTCGGATCTTAATCGGATTCAAACAAGACCCATTTGGTTCTAATCATTTCACAAAATGCTAAAAGAAAAAAAGAAGAAGAAGAAGAGAGGTGCTTAAAATAAAAAAAAACATAATAACTATCATTATTAAATGTGTTCAAAAAACACGTGTTGGTCACCCTTTTACTTGAATTGATTGGGATGTGAAGTCATGAAAATCGACTAATATGTATTTTATACTCTACACTAATATAGTAAAAATGATTTGTAGGTTTCACATACTTTTAAAAGGTTGAAAACACTTATAGCGAAAAGAACGTTCATAAATGGTGATCATACACGGGTGGCATAAAATTACAATTAAGAAAGATTACAATTTTAAAGTTTGTCGTGATAGTTAGAGGAATTGACTGAGCAAATAATCTAAACCAGCACTAGAATAAATTAGAGTTTTCTTACATTAGTGGTGATTGTTAGTGATCGTTAGAGAAGAATGAGGTAGACACGGATTTGGATTACACGGGTTTAGAGTTATATTAAAAAAAATAATAATAGAAAAAGCTTTTCAAATAGTTGGTATAAAGGTGTATATGAAGATGGAAAATCACACAATTAAACTAGCGACATGGAATTGTTATTTATATTTTTTTATTTCTGATTATCAACTATTCTTTATTTTAATACTCATAACTGGTTATACTACTACTACTTAAGTAACTGTCGGTGATAACAATGTACTTTGGTATAGTCTTGATAACTATATGTATTAAAAGTACTAGGAAACAATATAAATTACATATGACCCAAATTCCAAAAACATATATACTTTTGTTTTAGAATTAGTTATTTATATATAAGATAATTTGAATTAGAAAAATTGAAATATACTATAATTTGTATTACAACAATTATAAACTAATACAAGAAATTCGGTGTAAGATTGGTGTTTAAACTTTGCATCATTAAAGCCTTCACCATTTTTGTCACTCACTTCCAATGTATTAAAAAATTGATGACTAAAATTGTTTCCTTATTCATGCATACTCACAATCACAAATTTGCATATATTAAACATGCATTATTTGTAATTTTGGAGAAAAAATATATAATTTAAGGCAAAATTAAATAGAGTTAAATTGATTTAAATTATAACAAACTAACATTAATAAATAAGTCCAAAATCAAAAAATAATGATTAATTAATCATTTTATATAGAAAGAATCATATACACCATTTGAGATTAGCATTAAATATCAGTAAATATTTACTGAATTTATATCTATATTTTGATGTAATAAAGTTACACATTCTATAAAAATAATAATAGCCTTTAGAAAAGTTTAAATTTGAAGCTAAATTATGTAACAGGTTGGTTCAACATCAGGAGTTGAAATACCTCGTAGCTTGGTTGATCTTGAAATGCAAAAGAAGTTGAGAGCATTGCCGAAAGATCAACAACCTAAGATTCCAACCGGTCCAGATCTGAAGTCGCGGTACATGTGGAGGGTTGGCCCTCGACCATCCAAAACTCGATTTAAGGTTACGTATATACACCCTCATTTTGAATGAATCTGTTTTCATGTTTGGTCATTAATCTTTGTTTTATATGTGTTTGTAATCTAGGAATTGAACTTTGAGCCAGTCATACCGGAAGGCTTCCCCAAATGGAAAAAGATCATGGATTCATGGGGTTTTAAAATGATATCAACTGTAGAGGTGTGTCACTATGACATAAATTGAAAATTGTGTTCCAAAATATTGCAACCGGAATCTTGCGGGTTGTAAAATTAAAGACCATCGACAGCTAGCAATCTGGTCAACGGTTGCAATATTTGCGACCACTTATTTTTTAATGCAAATTTGTTCTTTTTTTTTACATTTTCTCAGTTGCAAAAAAACTGAAAATACAAAATAAATCAACAACGACATTGGTTGCAAAATTGTCACAAAATTTGAGCTCGTTTTATTTCGTCGGAAAATAAAATGATAGATAAAATTTGGTCGAAAATCAATCACAAATACCGGAAACGTTGCAACACAGACACATACACTTATCGCGTAAAATAGGTAAAGATAATAAATTAAATTTTAAATTGCGGGCACAAAGTTAGCGGTCATGTCCTATAGGTCGCAAAACGATCAAAAATATGAAAAATGTCATTTAATTTTTAAATTTCCATCGCAAGTCGCTCACAAAACTTTGGTCACAAACCAGTCGTAACATTCGCGACCGCAAAAGTGGTCCCCAATTTCAATTACCCACAAAGATTTCTGCGACCACAATTGCGGTCGCAAATTGCATTTGCACCGAAGTTGCGATGCAACTACCCAATTTTAAAGACATGTGCAGTGTGTAAGACTATTTGTGATCTTCATTCCTTCATATTGGGGTGTATGTTTGTTTATATTAGTTTCTCCAATATGCTCTCAGGCTGCTGCTGAATTGGCTGCAATTGGATTCGACTTACCAAAGGACTCCTTCACTAATCTAATGAAGTTGGTGAGTCTCTTCATATATCTGATCTCTAACTACACACCATTCTGGTAGAAGCATATGATTTATTAGCGTTAAACCTTTGGCATTGCAGGGTCCACATCTTCTTGCACCAACAGGAAGTGACCTTGGACGCCATGGTGAAGAAGGAACGTGTTCGCAGGGTATCATTATGATATCAACTTTCTAACGATTCATTACAAAAGCAAGTTCCCCGGTCTAAGTATTTGGTTAAGGAATGGGGAGAAAGTTGAAGTGAAAGTTCCTGATGGATGTCTACTTATCCAGGCTGGAAAACAGGTATGTAACAAGGCTATCATCAACTCATTTCAAGTATTCTAAATTAGGCGGGCTCGATTATAAAAAGATAAGCTGAAGCTTGGGACCTATATTTAGTCAAGGGGCCCCAATTATTTAGAGCTTGAATACGTTTGATTCGCATCCGGTCTGATCACAACTCCCTCGGTTCCCATTTCTAGAATTCTTTTTTTTATGAAATTGTGTGATTTCTTTCCTTCTACAAAAAAAAAAACCATACAGAAAATGTGTTATGATGATACTAAGCAAAAAAATAAATAAATTACACAAAAGACCTTGATTTTAGAATCCGCTTTAGGCCCGGAAAGAATGAGCCAACCTTGTAAATTTGTGTCATCATATTCCCCACGTGTTAGGATCCTAAGCAAAAAGTTACTTTATTTTTTTATGAAAAGGCTCTGATTTTAGAAGCCGCTTTAGGCATCTAAGAAGGATGAGCGCTCCCTGGTAAACATCTTGCATGCTAACTCAAAATTGATCATGTTACCTTATTTTTGTCATGATCTTATTGAATATATGCAGTTAGAATGGATGACTGCTGGTGAATGCAAGGCTGGTATGCATGAAGTTGTTGTTACCAAGAGCACACTCGCTGCAATTGAAGAAGCAAAAAGAGAAAACCTAAGCCTTTGGAGGGTATCCTCAACTGTGAGTGCATGATCAAACTTTCATCTTAGGCGAATCATCGCGTAGTCTATGGATTTAAGTAAACCCTGAACCCTAAACCATAAACTCTAAACTTTAACGTTGATTTTGTTGTTCCTTGTTTTGCTAGCTATTTTCCAATGTAGCATCTGATGCTGTGTTAAAGCCTTTGGGACATTTTGCAAACTCACCTCTTGCGGCCAATTATCCTCCCATGTATGCTGGAGATTATTTCGAAAAGGAGCTTTCTGTGATTAACCTCAAAGGAAAGAATGGAGCTTAGATGGTCATTTTAGCTAAGAATATATCATATATTTATGTAGTGTGTAAGATATGAGGTGAATAAAGAACATTAAATATGATTGTTCCGTTGCGAGTTTGATATGATCTTGCAATGTTCACTAAGTTGTATTTGTTGCATCAAGGATTGTAATCATATGCGGTTTCCTCCCTAAGTGTGTAAATCGCACGTGATATCTATGTAAGTCAGGAATATGTAATCATTTTCGCACATATCAATATATTGCAGACTCCATTATACTAGTACGCTTATGTATAGACTACGGATTCAAGTTTTTGTATCTAAATACAAAGTAACTCTAATGAGTCAACAAAATTTGGTATGCTTTATACATTCACACAAGGTGTTGTAAAAACAATCTTGAACAATGGTAATCTCGATGAGATTGTCGACTAGGTCACACTGTATACCAACTACAGTTACCTTATGAGTAATTTATTTTCCAATTAATTAGGAAGTAATAGAAAAAAAACATATGTTACAATTGAGATTTGAGTATAGTTTCAAGTTGTTTCATCAAAATATGTAATATCCCTTATAAATTTAAGCAGTCATTAAGAAATTCATCGCAAGATGTTGCAGAAGAAATCTATCAATGATTCAATGGTAAATTCTATGAGGCTACCTGATGAAGCGATGACAAATTATTTGGTGTAACGTTAGAATCTAACTGTCAGAATTTCATTTTAATAACGTATTGTGAAACTAGTTTTTTAGTATTACTAGAACACCGTTGAGTGATTTTTTTCCACTAATAAATATATCTCATGGCCAAAAAAACATAAAACATAGTCAACATACAACTCGTAACACCTATTAAAAACACGCACTCAGGTAAATTCATACTAAGATAAAGTCTAATATTATTAGAAGAATAATTAATGTTGAAGTGCTTTCCAAATGTATAGACTAACCACTAGTGTCTTGATGGTTCATGTTACTACACGGGTCTATTTGGTCACGTGTCCCAAGTCCCTTGGGCTTGGGTATAGTGGGTCGAATCCGGAGATAATATTTCGGATTAGATACGGTAATATTTGGAACCATATTCCTTAAAATTATATTTATAACTTCTTCTTACAATTATAAACTTTTATAAAATTTCCTTTTACAATGACATATTTTTAAAACAGTTTAAGTTTGTTTTGAGCTTAGTGTTTCTATGGAAACGGTCTCTCTATCCACATAGGTAAGGTAACGTTTGTCTACAATTCACCATCTCTAGACCCTACGAATAGTATCAACGTTTTAAAACCGGTTTATACAAGCCAGTTGAACAGGTTAAATCGAACGTCGGAAGCTTGGCCGACACGAATCATACTGGTAAATTGAGAGAACAACAAAGAAATTGTATGTTCAGTAAATTAGGTAATACCGATTTAAACCGGTATACCGATACTGGGCCAAAGGTTATAATTTGGATTTTTAATATGTCATATGAGCCCAAGAAGGTGACGATTTGCCATCTTCGTAAAACCTAACCCTAAAAAGGTACCAATAGTGAAATTTCATATTATTTTTTATCATGGATTAACTTTTAAAATGATTTTTATTATGCAATAATTTAGTTTTGTTACTTTTTGGGTTGTAATTGTATTTTATGGATTTATAGGGTTAATTAGTCAACCCGGTTAAACTGCTTGATTTAACCGATTGAATCGTTTCTTTTGGAGATTAACCCCATACAATTTAAAAACCGGTTTTAAAATATTTTGGAGCTTAACCCGGTACGATTTAAAAACCGGTTTTAAAACATTGAATAGTCTTTAGGGGTGTTCAACATCGGATTATCCAGTTTTCGGATATCCAAAAATTTCGGATAGTGAATATCAATATCCGAATCCGTATCCGAAATTTTGGATATCTGAAATTTCGGATACGGATTCGCATATCCAAACGGATATCCGAATTATGAAAATAAAAAAAATATGTTTCGTACATAGATTAAAACTAAACCTATATTCGATTTCTAAATTTCCAACATTGAAAACTAAAAACACTTATAAATTCACATCCGAATCCAATTATATACTATTTTTACTATTGTGCCTCTAGCTAAAAGGTTGACATATTAGTGTTGCATTTTAGACTAAAGGTTTGAAGAAATGGGGTTCCTAGAGCCTTATGGCCTACGGTTGTAACTAGTGGGTTTTGAGATCATTATAAATAGATGTATTGGGGTTAGGGTTTAGGTTGCTTGTCAGTTTGTTATTCAGATATCTTGTATCAGACACCATTCAGTGTATGCAAGTTAATTTTATCAAACGTTGTTCTTGTTCTGTTCATCTAATCTTTATTTCCGCAATCGATAGTGGTGTGATACCGTGTACAAATCAAATTTCGGAACTTACAATTGGTATCAAAGCCAGTTGTTCGATACGGGCTCTCGGTGTCACGGATTGAAGAACTGTTCAGATCTCGAAGACTTGTTGCTATTTGTCATCTCGGATTTTTACTGTTGAAGATATATTGAAGACTACTACTGTTCTGAGAAAACCGAAGGAGATTCAAGCATTTCGGATCCGAAATTGTTGAATATCCCGAAGAACACGAAGAAGATCATCCATCTCGGATTGATTCAGGACGACTATTCATAAAAAATGAATTCTAAAACCCGACCCGTTTTTGTAACTCGATCCGTTTTCATATTCCACGTAATTTTGTTTAATGTTTAAGCAATAAAATGTCTTGGATTCTATGTTTTGATCATACATGTTATCATATCTGGTGATTTATAGTCTTATACATATTTTAGACAACCTTATAAATTCATTTCCATGTATTTTGAAGCAACCCTTCATATCTCAAGGTCTAAAACTAAGGTTTTCCTTAAGTTAATCAAAACCTTTGAAGACCTCGTGAACATACCTAACATATCACATCCTAACCTTTTTATCATTCAAACTTCATTATATACATGCCTTAAGATAGGACATTGTGTTGTGGAGAGTTCAGATGTAAATGATCGCAAGTAAAAAGCTCTACATTTCGTATTCTTAGTTTTGTCATAAGATGACTTTCGGGTGACTTTCTTGCTAACTTTTCTCCATCCTTGAGCTATCATTCTAGTCCATTCAAAGCTCCAAGATATACTTGGTATATTAAGGATCAAGTAGGTTCAAATGGTGCACAAACTGAGCTCCAGCTAACGGGAATCACAAATACAAGTTTTAGAACATAACCCTCGACCCGCATCAAGATCCAAGATTCAACCCCAATTCTTGACACCATGGATGTTGTATTACACTCTTCCATATGATAGTACTATGAAATTAATTAACGTAGGCGAAAACCGTGCGCGAAACGGAGTTATAACGAAGCGGGAATCGCGAAAACAAGTTTTGTGTTTGTTGCTGATTTGAAAGACGCGAAAATCTTGTTTTAAATTCATCCCACATCGCCCAATCACCATTTTGTGCTCCCTTTCACACCTATAAATACCCTGCTTGGTTCTTTATATCTTGCAACTCCTAGTTTGAGTATAAACAAGTGGAATAACCAAATTTGGTGGTTCCACAAGCACAATACCCCTTTGGTGTTGTGTGTAGTAGTTTTTATTTCCGCTTTCGACGAGGAGGTGCTGCCCTTCAAGCTCTTCTTATTTTGTAAAGTTCTTCTTCGAGGTAATTTTCCTTTTTTTGTTTTTTTTAAATATTCCTTTATTTATTGTTTTTTTAGTTTAATTAGTTTAGTTTAGGTTCTTAGTTAAGGAGCATTAGGCTCGTTAAGGTAGCCTAGTTTAGGCTCTCCTTTAGGCTTGTCGTAGCCTTGTAGAGGCTCGTTAGGCTCAACGAGTCTAGCATAATGTTTCACCTCTTGCCCAAAACATGATCTAGCCCTACCAACCACCGCATTACCCCATTGTGCCATATGTTCGAGCTTGCTTTAATTGTGGTGATCCTACTCATTTTAGAAACACGTGCCCTAGGCTAGTTTACATCATCAACCAGGCAAGCCCAGTACCCCCACCAACAAGAGGGAGAGCCTAAAACATCAACGCAAACCCAGTTGAGGTCAACGACGGTGCGAACGAATAACCTAACTAGCCTTTCTCCCATCATGAAGACTCAAGACTCTGCTCCAGTTGTTTATTTTATTTTTATTCCCAAACCAAGCTTTAATAAATTCGATTTCTTGTCCTTACTATTCAAGTTACCATTGTTTTCAATTTGGGTAATAATGTTTCAAGATTTCATTATTTCAAACTAATGTCATTAATGCAATTTATATCACACTATGCCAATTTGTTTCATTACATGTCTCTATACATCGATTAAATTTCATGTCATTCATGTCATCATACATCATGACGTACCTCGCCTCATCATTTAAGGAAGTTGAGTCGTGTCTCACTTTTTCATAGACTGACTCTTCATCATAACAAACGAGAGAGGTATCGTCGTCATTCAGTCATGTGAGACTCAAGCTTTGGCTGTTGTGTTTGTTTATGTTTTGTAGATTTTAGAGTCACATAGAACTAATCATAACTTACTGACAAAGCCAATGAAAATTTGACAAGAATATGGTTGATACGCCGTTGGTACTTCCTATATATAAGTATTCTTGTCAAAGGATCAAAAGCATTGTCAGGCGGTTATGAGAAGTTCCTTGAAGGGTTTATTATCGTCATGGTTGAAGTTTTTGTCTTATGATATAACTTTATCTTTTCAACGCATCAATTCTCTCAAAACCCTTATGCATGAGATCATATCCAGTCAATCAACTCTGTGTATCAACGCTTCTCATCTTAGGCATCAAAAAGCAATTCCTGTAGCAAGGTATTCAACCCTTACTAGGAACGTTACCGCCTCAATCAAAATCCAAACTTCACGCTCACCTAGTTATGTATATCCTTAGCATCATCGAGATTTTTATTACCTAGCATACTCGAGATCCAATCTATAAGAAACCCTATTAACTAACCCTCAAGGACGGTTCCCTCCTAATTTTGGAACGAACTTCCTAAAAGTAGGGGAGACTGTAACATCCGCCAAAAACGGGTATCCAGAAGTCCGACCCACTTTGAAATCCGGATCCTAACTTAACCTCGGAAATTTTCACGAAATAAATAACCGTTGAAAGATTTTACTCTTAAATTTAAATTCATTTATCCATTTATTTGTTTATTAATTTAATTTAATTAATATCACAATTAAAATCATTAATACTATCTAGTTAGTTTTGTTAGGTTTTAAAGTGAGTTTTAAGGTAATATGAGTTGGTAGCCAAGTTAGTTCGATAGTAGAGTTAAGAGGGCCTGATTTGTAACATTTCAAAACTTTAAATTTAAAAAAATATAAAATAGTGGACCAGGGATTCGAACTCGGGTCTCGTCAATAAACGAAACACTTGAGCCACTCCTCCACATCAAACCTTTGTTAAAATTTCCATTTACAAAATCCTTAAACATTGCAATCCCTTTTGTTACCTTTATCACCCAAATGTTAAATAGCTAAACGGTTACCTCCTAAATTCTGGACGAAAGTAGGGGAGACTGTAACATTCATAAAAAACTGAATCCTAAAACCCGACCTGTTTTTGTAACTCGATCCGTTTTCATATTTCACGTAATTTTGTTTAATGTTTAAGCAATAAAATATCTTGGATTCTACGTTTTGATCATACATGTTATCATATCTGGTGATTATAGTCTTATACATGTTTTAGATAACCTTGTAAATTCATTTCCATGTATTTTAAAGCAACCCTTCATATCTCAAGGTCTAAAACTAAGGTTTTCTTTAAGTTAATCAAAACCTTTGAAGACCTCGTGAACATACCTAACACATCACATCCTAACCTTCTTATCATTCAAACTTCATTATATACATGCCTTAAGATATGACATTGTGTTTTGGAGAGTTTAGATGTAAATGATCGCAAGTAAAAAGCTCTACATGCCATATTCTTAGTTTTGTCATAAGATGACTTTCGGGTGACTTTCTTGCTAACTTTTCTCCATCCTTGAGCTATCATTCTGGTCCATTCAAAGCTCCAAGATATACTTGGTATACTAAGGATCAAGTAGTTTCAAATGATGCATAAAACTGAGCTCCAGCGTAACGGGAATCACAAATACAAGTTTTAGAACATAACCCTCGACCCGCATCAAGATCCAAGGTTCAACCCTAATTCTCGACACCATGGCGAAAACAAGTTTTATGTTTGTTGCTGATTTGAAAGACGCGAAAATCTTGTTTTAAATTCATCCCACATCGCCCCAATCACCATTTTGTGCTCCCTTTCACACCTATAAATACCCTGCTTGGTTCTTTATAGCTTGCAACTCCTAGTTTGAGTATAAACAAGTGGAATAACAAAATTTGGTAGTTCCACAAGCACAATACCCCTTTGGGTGTTGTGTGTAGTAGTTTTTATTTCCGCTTTCGACGAGGAGGTGCTGCCCTTCAAGCTCTTTTTATTTTGTAAAGTTCTTCTTCGAGGTATTCTTCCTTTCTTTGTTTTTTTTAAATATTCATTTATTTATTGTTTTCTTAGTTTAATTAGTTTAGTTTAGATTCTTAGTTAAGGAGCATTAGGCTCGTTAAGGTAGCCTAGTTTAGGCTCGCCTTTAGGCTTGTCGTAGCCTTGTAGAGGCTCGTTAGGTTCAACGAGTCTAACATATCATGTTCGTTCATTTAGTTATGCATAGCATAACGTTTACTTTTTTTTTCTTGTTGCATTCGTTTGTCTAGCTTAAATCACGCTTATCAATTGGATTTTCTCCTTATTCTCATGCGGTTTTTCACTAAGGATTAAAAACGCAAACACTATGAGTGAATCCTTACAAATTCCCCTTTTTATTCATGTTTTGGGGTGTATCATGTATCGTTTCATATATTTCGTTTATTCAAACACTTGTGCTATTACCATTATATGATCTAACGTGTGATGTAAATGTTATTTGTTGTATTGTGTGTTTACATTTTTGTCAGTTGCGTGCAATCATTCACATTAGGCCCATCAGTTCCTCGTTGGAGACGAGTTGAGCATCAGGTGCCTCATTAGATCGGCTCCGTTTGATTGAGCCTTGATCTCATTGTTCATCATTTGTCATGCGTGTGTGTGCATTGATTGATTATACGTGTTTTGTGGTTAGATTTACATATGCGTTTACTCATATTTGGTTTATGCACAATTTTACTTAAATAACCAATACAACTAATTCGTTTAAATGTTTAAATAAGATTCACTCGCCAACTTTTGGTGACCCAAAACCCTATTTTTTTACACATGATATAGGTGGATAGGTTGAAGCAAGGAACACATAGGAAATTGTCTTAGAAGAAATATAAAGAGTTCATGAATATTGTTGTGCTAGTATGATCGTTGTAATTTTTCCTTTAAATTGGAAATAAAATATATGAAACTTTATTATGGTAAATGTCATGAGCTTTGATGAAAAGCCAATCATGCCCCGACTACCATTTCCACTGCGGGTAAGGGTGTGACAATAGCATTGCTGAAGATCCGGACACAAAGATTCCCAAACCTAGTCATTAGTGGACTCCAGAAGACGTGAAGATAATCGAAGAGGATGAGAAAGCCTCGGCTGTTCTAACAATGGTACTCGAACCCGACATCTCCATAGCTGTCAGAAATTGCAAAACGGCTAAGGAGGTGTGGAGCGAACTACAGAATCTCTATGAGGGAAACGCTGATTTGAAAGCAAGTCGGGTTAGTGAGCTGAATCAACAGTTCAGCTCATTTAACCACATATATGGAGAAACCATTGAGAATCAAATTCGAAGATATGTGAAGCTTGTCTCTCAGATGATTTCAGCTGAAATCTCTCTCACGAACAGTGCTATGAATCGACAGTTGTTGAACTCTTTGCCCAAGAGTTGGGATGCTGATGTGGGCATGATCAAGAAGACGAAAAATCTGAACGATGTCACCCTCACGGAAATGATTGCAACTATCAAGTTATGTGAGATAGACAATAAACAGAGGGACATCAATCATCAAAGCAGTTTGATGGCAGCTGGTATTACAGGGCAGAACGCGGTACTAATGTCTCAGAATCTTGTCTACAGCCCTCTGCAAGGAAGCTCACACACATTGGGTAGCTCTAACTTGGTATACAGTCCTCTCACATCTGCACAGAAGACTCAGTATGTTTATGGTCTTCAATCTCAGACTCCTACGATGATCTCTTTGGCACAGGTTCAGACACAATATCATGCCCAGTATCTTAACATGGTTTATAGTCCTGCCATTCCTGGTACAGCTCAACAAGGCGGCATTCCTCAATCTGTTGTTCTCGCACCAGCTCCTGCTCCAACTGTGTCAAATTCTCCTTTTTCTCACAAAAGAGAATGAGGAGGAATTGGCCATAGTTGCTTCAATGATTAATAGTTTAAACGCTTTCTTAGCAGGTGATTGACCCCTCCATCTGTTCTCCCAACTGAAGTAGATCAGATCATGGAGGAGGATTTGGACAAGATTGATGTGTCCTGGAATCTTGCAATGGCGGCTTTCCGTGTCAACAAATTTCAGAAGAAGTATAGAAGGCAACCATTGTCGAATCTGAAGACTGGGCTAACGAAATATAAGCTCAAGTGTTATAGATGTCATGAGCCAGGACACTTCGCACGGGAATGCAAGAAGACGCCATCTGGATATGTCTCATCCAGAGTGGCAGATTTTCAGAACAGTGACAGACAGCTCGTGCCTGTCTCTCCTTCAAATTCTCCTTCAAGTCCCTCGAGCAGCTCTCGCGGGAAATCAACGGCCTTGGCGGCACAGCAGCATGAAGGGTTCAAGTGGGTAGATGCTACAGCTCAGATGGAGACTCTGAATCTTTCCAAGAACAGCAATCATTGTATGATGGCGCAGACAGCTGACTGATCTTTCAGAAACGGTAAATCGAATTCTCTGTTCAGATAGCTGTCGTTTTAAATTATCACAAATGCGCGCCCATAATTCGACTGTTGTAGCCGAATATCAACAAGCTGCATCGCTAACGTCGCCTTTAAACATAAGAATAAGTTTCTTATGGAAAAGGTCGAAGCACAGAGACAAGACATAGCTCAGCTAAAGCTTGATTTGAACCAACAGCAATGTTGGGTGTACGACTATAAGCTAATATTAGCTGAAAAGAACGTAGAAATTCAAGCAGCTTTAGCCAAGCTATATTCCTTGACATGAAAGTTTCAAGAAAACGAAATAAATATTAAAAAATTTGAAACTTCCATCAAGCTAGTCAAGGACTTGTGTGATCTGCAGCTTGAATATCAGAAAAACTATACAAAAGGCCTTGGGTATAATAGGCTCCTCCACCATATAATCATAACTACACACGAATGCCTGATTCTGAGGCAGAACTAGAAAATGAAGAAAATATGATGTATGGTAAACCCTCAGATTATTTTTCAAAACCGTGGAAGCCCTACTACCCAAAGTTTTCTAAGCCAACTGAACTCCAGAAGGACACTGGTTTTTTCACTTCCACACCGTTTTCGCAAGAATCTAGTGACACTCCCTCTTGTAGTTCAGATGGTTTGGAGAAAATGACGCCTAAAGAAGAGGCAGCGACACCACTTAAAGAATCAAAATAAGAAAATCCTCCTGAAACTGTCACTGTGAACGCTACTAAATCTTCTACTTCATGTGAAGAAGAAATATTAGTTGAGGATATTACAGATGGTGATAAAGAAGAATGTCTGAATTCTAATTCAGACAATTCAACTGCTGAGTTTGATTTTTATAAACCTGCTTTTGACATTTTGAATCTTTTTCTTGCTGAACAATCAAAATTCTCGGACAATATTGGTTGTGTTGATAACTTAGACATTTTTAATTCTGGTTTTTCATCTAATGCTGATATTATGAATTCTGATAATGCATGTGAAAACTCTTGTAATGGAAACATACCTTCTGCTACAGGTACAGCATCGACAGATGATTCGGTTTCCTCAGTTTCCACTAAAGAGACTGAAAGTTCTTCTAAGCACCGCCTGTTGATGCTATTCCTATGGTCGAAAATGAGGAACTCAATCAACCAACTGACTCTGTGATGAGTGGCGCTGGAAAAGTACCAAAAGAATCGGGTGAACCAGACTTTTACAACGAAGAGCGGTTGACGGATTCTGAAATGACAGAAAATGAGCAACCTTCCTCTG
The DNA here is from genome assembly GCA_947069175.1 of Scalesia atractyloides. Lineage (NCBI taxonomy): Eukaryota > Viridiplantae > Streptophyta > Magnoliopsida > Asterales > Asteraceae > Scalesia > Scalesia atractyloides. Next base: position 62,708,115 of record CAMTDV010000022.1, read on the forward strand.
TTGATTCAGATAAAACCTTTAAAACTGAATCTTTATCGAAATCTCAAACTTTTCAAAATATAGAGGTTCCTTTTGCTACTAACGATCAAAGCTCATCTTCTGACAGTTCAGAAAAGGATGTCTCTGCTGGTTCACCCATCTCCTCTGAAGAATCCGCCAAGCAAAATGAGTTGAAATCTAATAAAAAGAAACGGAGAACACGTAGATCCAAAAAGAGAAAAACCAAACAAGCGCCTCAGCCTACTGAAAAGGTTGTTGCTGATTCAGTTCCTCATTATGAGAAATTGACTCAGCAGCCCTAAACTGAATCTGTTAAGCCATCAGCTAAACAGGAATCAGTTAAAATTTTCCCTAAGTCTACCAACTCCAAACCATATAATTCAAATCACAAAACTTAAAATTGTGCTGATGGTTGTGAGCAGGTTACAGCCAAGACTAAGACCTTGCGCCAGCCGTTAGTACTAGCAAGAAAGAAACTGCCAGACAAGCTGCCTAGAATTTCCCAGGCTGAACGGACTGTCTTCTTCCACAAGAGGCAGACCTGTTTCAACTGCAGTTTTCCCGGGCATATTGCACGAAACTGTCAAAATGAATTTATGCCTTTTAATGCCATATCTTTGAAAAATCAGAGAGCTATGCCTAATCGCCTGTATCAGGCTCGATTTGCTCCGGCTAAGCCCTCTGATCAAGACTGGAATATGGCCAAGAGACAAAATCAAAAAACTCTAAAACCTTCAGGTTGTCTAAATCCTTCTAGCACTCCGAAAGTTGTGCAGAAGTCTGACTCGCTAGCCTGGAGGCCTAATATTTTGACCAAGGCCAAGTCTTTTGTCCCAAAATTGGACAAATCAAAAGCATCACCGATCTCATCCTCAACTAATTTAATTTTTCGTGGGGTCACTTATGTTGATGCAAATGGAACACCCAGATCGTCCATGGCCTGGGTTGCAGCTTCTAACTAAACTTGTTGAAATGTGGAGGAACAGCTTTGGAGGAATCTTGTCAGACTTTGGTATGTCGACAGTGGTTGTCCAGGCACATGACAGGAGACATCTCGCAGTTGAATGACATTCAGTTTTTCGATGGCGGGTTTGTCTCCTTCGAAGGTGGTGAAACGGGAAGATAACGATGTGAGGAACGGTGTGCAATGGAGCTCTCAGCTTCAAGAACGTGAACTATGTCCCAGAGTTGAAGCACAGTCTCTTGAGTGTGTCTTAGCTCTGTGATATTCATTTGGATGTGCTCTTTACAAAGAAAGGTTGCTATGTGTTGAAACCAGGGCTCATTATTCCGGATGAATGGATTCTTCTCAAAGCTAAACACAAAGGAAATGTTTACGTCATCGACATGAACAAGGCCCCCACCGACAAGCTTACCTGTCTGTTCTCTTCGACCGCTGAGCACGATGCAATGTTGTGGCATAGTCGACTAGGACACATCAACATGAAGAATCTCAACAGACTTGCAAAAAGTAGTTTAGTTAGTGATCTGCCTATTCGGGATTTTATGCAAATTGAAAAGTGTGAACCATGTGCTCATGGGAAACAACATCAAAAGCCACACAAGTTGAAACCCGCACCCTCCACGTAAAAAGTCTTGGAATTGCTTCATATGGATCTTTTTGGTCCGACCGATAATCTGAGCATTGGCGGGAAGGCATACTGTCTGGTTATCATTGATGACTACTATCGTTTCACTTGGGTATTCTTTCTCGCACAAAAAAGTGAAATAGCTGAGTTAGTCAAGCAGTTTATCACCTTGATGGAAAACCAGGCAGACACCACAGTGAAGGCTATTCGATGTGATAATGGAACAGAGTTCAAGAACGTCATTTTAAATTCTTTTTGCTCCTCCAAGGGAATTGATCGACAGTTCAGTGCAGCCAGAACTCCTCAACAGAATGGGGTTGCGGAACGAAGAAACCGTACACTCATTGAAGCAACACGTACTATGTTGGTCGAATCAGAACTACCTCTTATTTTCTAGGCAGAAGCAGTCAATACCGCTTGCTATATTCATAATCATGCCCTGATCAACAAAAAGCACATGAAAACGCCGTATGAAGTGGTTGAGGGTCACAAACCTTCGGTCAAGCATTTTCGCAAATTCGGATGCCCCTGTGTTCTTCTACTCGTGGATGCTAAGGGATAATTTGAATCACGCGGAGATCCATGCATCTTCATCGGTTACTCTAAGAACACTTCTTATCGTGTCTACAACAAGATCAAGAAAATGGTAGTTGAAACCTACAATGTGGGTTAGTTGGACGAGAATCCCAAGGACGCTGGTCCCGACTGGCTCTATGATTATGCCTCTTTATTTAAATCTGTTGATGTCCCTTCTAATAAGCATGTAGATACCAGCACAAGTTTTGAACCCCCACGGATGCCTATCTTAACTGAGGATGATGAAGATGCTGACAGCTGCAAAAATCCTTCAAGCACCTGACTGTGGATCCACCTGGATTCAATGAAGCTGTATCTACACCTCCACCAGCATCGCAGAATCAGGAAACTGTTTCTGAACATATTCCTCAGATAGGTTCCCCTGAGGTTGAGGTTTCAAATACATAACTTCTGTGGCAAATGAAGGAGCTACAACTCCTGATGTCTTAGGATCATCTCTGTTTCCTGAGCCTATACCACCATACTATTATGTTGATTCATCAGTCAACATTCCCACTGGTGCAACTAATGAGGGGGAGCCATCTGGAGTCGCATCGCAGAGCTTTACAAACTTGCAATCAGATCTTCATGTGCCTGCTACGCCTATACCACAACGTCTACAGCGCGTTCATCCAATTGAAAATGTTATTGGTTCTGTTACTACTGGAGTTCAGACTCGCAGTCAATTAGGAGATATCAATACATGTCTTTACTCTTGTTTTATCTCACAAATTGAACCTAAAAGCATTGATGTCGCCTTGCAGGAACCAGGCTGGGTTGACGTATGCATGAAGAGCTTAATCAGTTTGAGAAACTAGGGGTATGGCAATTGGTGAAGCTTCCTCAGGGAAAACGTGCTCTTGGAACTCGTTTTCGCAACAAATAGGATGATATTGGTGTGATTGTAAGGAAGAAAGCTCGACTGCTTGTTCAGGGTTTTCGCCAGATCGAGGGGTTGGATTACGATGAAGTTTATGCACCGTGGCTAGATTGGAAGCCATTCGTATTTTCTTGGCATATGCATCATACATGGACTTCATCATTATCAAATGGATGCCAAGACTACGTTTCTTTACGGCACGGTGAAAGAGGAGATATACGTGCCGCAACCACTGGGTTTCACTGATCCTGACAAGTCAGACTATGCATACAAATTGGACAAAGCTTTGTATGGGTTGCATCAAGCGCCTCGTGCATGGTACACAACCCTAACAGAGCATCTGCTTGCTCATGGATATACCCGGGAAACCATTGATAAAACTTTGTTCATCAAACGTGTTGATAAAGACATCAATCTTGTTCAAATTTACGTCGATGACATTATTTTTGGTTCTACGAACGATGGGTTGTGTCGCGAATTTGAAGAGGTCATGAAGAAGAAATTCGAGATGAGTTCATTGGGGTAGATGACTATGTTTTTAGGTCTTCAAGTTCGTTAGATCTCACAAGGAATTTTGATTCATCAAGGAAAATATGCCAATGACGTTCTTGCCAAATTCAAGCTTACAGATTCAAAGCCTGGCTTCGCCTATCGCTTCGCCTATCGCTGAACGGCCCCAGTTGAATGAAGACGCAGAAGGAATGCCTGTCAATCCAACCATGTACTGGTCTATGATTGGTTCACTCATGTATCTCACGACAAGTCGGCCAGACATCATGTTTGCCGTTTGCCAGTGTGCTCGATATCAGGCTACTCCTAAACTCTCTCATTTGCATGCCGTTAAAAGAATGTTTAGGTCCTCAAAGGGGCACCGTACTGGGGCTCTGTGTCCTAAAAATTCTAAATTTGAACTGTATGCTTTCTCTGACATTAATCTTGGAGGTACAGACAGGGACATGCGATCAACTTCAGCTGGATGCCAATTCTTGGGAGATAGATTAATCTATGCAAGAGGCAGGAGACTGTCTCGCTTTCTACAGCAGAAGGAGACTGTCTCTCTTTCTAAAGCAGAAGCAGAATATGTCGCAGCATCAGCTTGCTGCTCCCTAGTTTTATGGATGCAACACCAGCTTGTGGATTATGGTTTGACTTATCTAAACACAACAATTTATTGTGATAATGATGCTGCTATCCAAATTGTCAAAAACCCTGTTTTTCACTCCAAATCAAGCACATAAACATCAAAGTTCATTTTATTCGTGATTGCTATGAAAAGGGTCTCGTCAAACTTGAGCAAATCCACACCGGTGCAATGTTGTGGATTTGTTCACGAAACCCGTTAGCAACACGCGTTTTCAAGTGCTTTGGGATTTTCTCAAAATGATCCGGTTTTCCAACTGAGCATCCTCTATCTTTTCTGTTTAGTTTATTTTCATTATTGTATTTTTGTTTACCTCATAAATTTGTTCATATATATGCACAACTTTAGGGGGAGAAAAATCACAAAAATACAAAAACTTTTAAAAAATTAGAAAAACACAAAAACATTAAAAATTCAGAAAATGATAAAAATAGTTTCAAACAGTTTTGCAATGATTGGGAAATGAAATATTTTCTCATGATAAAGGTTTTGGCTAACACATGTAAGGTGTTGTAGCGGGAACGACTTGGATCGAAAGCGATATATTGATAGGCTTAGAGCTCAACCGGATAGTATAAGCTAAATGATATAAACATAAAGAACTATATATCTAGTGGGTCACACACCATCAGCATATGATTTTATGGTCTTAAATCTTGCGTTGATAGTTGGCCAATAGTTGGCCAATATTTAAGGTGTTAGGTGTTTATACTTTTGAGTCATCCGGGATATCTTGGTTGTCCTTCTGTTGCATTCAGATTATATGCAAACCTAGACACAGCCTAGATATCTTAAAAGATCCAAATTTGGACAAAAACCTTAATTGCTCCTAAAAGAAAGTTCCGCGCCAAAAGGTGTATGTCTCACCCTCGTTGAACACAAAACATTGAAAACTTTGACTACACGATGGTGCATACCTGTGATCAATGGTCTAACGTTGTAAAGCTACGATGATTCCAGTACAAGTTACCAAAACATCATAAACTGTTGTGCCTACCTTGATTGAGGGGGTATGTCAAGGAGTGGGACACACAGGTTTTATAGTATAACATTACCTTAAGCATATCATAAAGCAAAAGGTAGAAGGTTAAGCTCTAGGTTTAAATGGACAAATATATTGGCAATCGCTTAGACCAGTCTGATCAAGCTCACACGGAAAAGTGTTCCTTAGTCTGCCTAAAAACGATTTGATCCCATAGCAAGACTGTGTGTATGCTGTATTGATTTTGTTTAAATGTTTTGCTTAATTCTGTATATTTTGTAAAGTCTGCTTGGTTGCTCGGTTAGTTTAAACTGTTGACTTTTGAGTTAGATGGTTTATGTCAGGGGGTATTGGACTAGCCTACTGAGTTTTGGAATTGGGATAATCCAATAGAATTTCTGAAAATCTTGAAACAGTCTTGGGCCCACTATGTTACTGTTCCGGATTGGGCCTTTTGACCAATTCCGGATAGGCCCATTGACCAAATTGGACCCTCCTCCTCTGACTGTTTCGGACTGGTTACTGTTCCAGATTAGGCCCAAATAACTTTGACCAAGCCCATTCCGGATTGTATCCGAATGGATCTCGGATGATTGGATCCGGATTGACTTGGCCCCAAATTCTCAGGCCCAAGCCCATTCCGGAATAGTATATCAGTGTATCATTGTTACATTTCGGATCATTCACTAAAAATTTCTTCTGAAATACGCTGATCATCATCCGGATTAACTTTCTTCACATCATCCGAATTACATCGAAATTAGGTATAAAGTGCTTCTAAATCATAAAAATTAAATGTTAATCTTCAAATCTTCATGTAATTAAGCATCTTGGATGGCTTCTCGGTCAAACCTTCAAATAGTGTGCATTCCGGACTCATCTCGGATGAGTATTCAACCGAGATGGATGTGCTCGGATTTCATTTCAAATGGCATTCATCTGAGATGATAAGGGGTTCATCCGGATTCCTGTTTGAACCCTTGTGATTCCGGATCTCAGTACTTGAACTTTCCTGGATTGTTTTTTGAACCTTCCATATTGAACCTTAAAACTGAACCTTTAAGATGAACTTTCAAACAAACCTTGAACCTGTCAAATTCGTTAATGACCTTTTTCCTGACCTGTCAATCAGTTTTGAGCTAATGAGTTTTGACCCTTGGTTTGAAATTAACCAGTTAACTTATGTTAACTTGGATATCTGGTTTAATTAGTAAATGTTTTGCTGAGTATGATTTAATCTGTTGTTCTTCTGACAGAAATGGCTGAAGAGGCTTTTGATGTTGTTTTGTTGGTTGAAGAGTAGTTTCACAACCAAGCGGGTTATCTTTCGGATCCACCAGCAGAGTTTTTCCAAGAGTTCAAGTCGATGATGGTGGGTCTGAATGTTTGCAAGATCACATATGCACTCCGAGCGAATCCGGTTATCTATCGTGATCTAGTGCACATTTTTGGAAGCGGGCGAGATTTCACTTGAGGGTTGCTGACGAGAAACCTTACATTAATTCATCTATTCAGGGGAAGGAAATTGTTGTGAACGAAGCTTGTATTCGAGAGGTGTTGAAGTTTACCGATGTAGCAAGTGATCTGACATTATATGCTAAGGAGAAGGTGATGCCGGCATTGACAGAGATGAGTTATGAGGGAACTTATCCACCATTATTGAAGAAGATGTTCCCGGCGTACTGGAGATTATTAGTTCACATTTTTATGCAGTGTGTTCGGAGAACAAGGGTGGATTGGATCAGCCGAACCAGACGCAGACTTTAGCGATAGTATCTTTGGTGACGGATTGGAAATATGACTTTTCTGGTTATATTTTCAAGAATATGAAGAAGATTCTTGAGCAGTCGAAGAAGAAGATGTTTTTGATGTATCCTCGATTTGTACAGCTGATTCTGGATGCACGTTATTCTGATTTGGCTAAAGATGCTTCTGATGCGAACTTGCTGAATATGAAGCCTATGGGTCCGACTATTTTTGGCACGATGAAGAAGAACAGATCGACGTCGAAGACAGTTTTTCTTGGATGCATACCATTGAAGAAGTTTGGGAAGTTTTGTATGGTAATTGGTCAGGATATCCCAGCACCTAAGCCGGTGAATGCTATGGTGGCTGAAGAACATGATATACCGGTGGTGGAGAAAGAGATTGAGATTGAAGATCTAGTTTCTGAGGCAGATACTGATGATTAAGAAGCTCAGTTGGAATCTATTACAGAATTTGACGTTCATCTGATTCCAGAGCTACAAGAGCTTACTACTGAGAACTTAGCAGCTCTTATTGCACATCTAAAGGAGATTCAGGAGTAGTAAGGGAATCCTCCTCTCATGTTGCCTCATTCTGATATCCCAGTTGCTGAAGCTGATCCAGCTGAATATGTTGAAGAAGAAGAAGTACCACTATTGAAAAGGTGACGGACAGAAGCGACCAAAGAACCCATTCGTACAGAAGCCCAGATACAAACTGAAGCTCATATTGATGATACTACTGAAGAACCGAATACTGTTACATCCTCAGTCACTGTATCTTTGACCGATACTTCTACTGTTGAGCCTGTTACTGCTGAAGAACCGACAGTTCCTCTCATTGTTAATCAATCTACTGTCCTGTCCATTCTAGCTGATTCTGTGTTAGAGATGATGGATTTTGGTGGTAGTGGTGGTAGTTCTGCAGGTGCTTGAGGCTCGGGGGCAGGTGGTAGTGGTTCTGGTGGTGGTCAGGATGAAGATATGGAGTATTTGAGGCGATCTGAAAAGAGAGCATTTGAATTTAGTGGGGTTGATAGTGATGAGGAAGACGTTGATGTAGTTGATCTGAAGAAGAGGGTGGTAGTGCTCGAGCAGGAGGTTATTCTCAAGGATGCACAGATAGCTTCTCTACAGACTCGATTAGACACGCGTGATCAGACGATAGACCAACTTCATGGTGATTTTTCTTTATTGATGACTATGGTTTTCGATCTGAAAGCAAAGTTGGAGAACAAGTTTGGACGTGAGTTTTCTAATCCAATTGATGATCCTATGAATGTTGAACATCATCATGAAGTTGCTGAGAAGAGAGAAGTTGACAGATTAGTTGCTAAACAGCTCGCAGCTGAGCGTCAGGCTGGATTAGATGATTATTTGAGCGATCCAAAGAGGAAGTTTACTGCGATTCAGAGAATGCAAACTGCTCCAAAGAAGAAACAGATGGTTTTGATGAAGAATGTCGATGTAAATCCGTTGGACGAGAACTTTGTTGAAGGATCCTACTAATCAGTCTGATAGATATGTCATGGAGCTTGGATCTAGCTACTATAGTAAGGTTGGGAATAAGTCACGTGTGCTGAGCTGGACTTATGATCATGTTAAGAAGATGTGGCTGATTGTTCGACAGGATGGTACACGCGAATATTACTCCAAGGAGTCCAGTTTGAGACCTGGACGAAAGTTGCATTGACTGATCCTCTAAGGGCTCCGTATACCGACACTGATACGACTGAGTGTGGTCCAGGATGGAGATTCTTCAAAAAGTTGGAGCAGGAGGTAAAGAATGGATTTTAAACGATGAAGACATCTGAACCGTATCTACGGGCAGCTAAAGGTGTTAGAGATGCGAGAACTGGCAGAAGATTTAGGTCTGTGATGTGGCCTCCGACTGATAAGGAACTAGTGATTCCAGTCGCTCCAACATTTCCCAAAGGCATTTTGAAGAATTGTAACTTTTGGATGTATGATCCGAAGGTTGGGAGTGTGGCGATTGTGACTAAAGAGAAAGCATTCGCGTGAACGATGTGGTTGATTTGGTGAGCTTTCACGATGAAGACCTGCAGGTTCTAGCAGCGAATCAAATTCAAATTGCAGAGTTGTATGAGGCAAGTGCTAAAGATTGGACGGCGGCAGTTGCAGGGATTATAGCTGGCAGAATGGGAGTTGATGCGCTACCAAAGGATTAATCGCCTAATGTTGTAAACCTAGGGGGAGATTGTTGGGCCTCTAGCTAAAAGGTTTACACATTAGTGTTGCATTTTAGGCTAAAGGTGAAGAAATTGGCTTCCTAGAGCCTTATGGGCCTAGGGTTGTAACTAGTGGGTTTTGAGATCATTATAAATAGATGTATTGGGGTTAGGGTTTAGGTTGCTTGTCAGTTTGTTATTCAGATATCTTGTATCAGACACCATTCGGTGTATGCAAGTTGATTTATCAAAGGTTGTTCTTGTTCTGTTCATCTAATCTTTATTAACACTAAAAAAAGATATTTATGTTAATGCAAATGCACCAAGTGGACTTTCACACAATGCATCTGAAAACACTCTAGGTACGGGTCCAGGCCTTTTAAAAGACACCTGTGTATTATTTCGTAGACCATTTCATATAAATTTTAATGCAATCCAACATTTTGACACAATTTTTATGGGGCAGTAAGACGGTTTGCCTTCATAACCTGTAATCAGACCTCTTCTATGGATAATACTAATAGTCGTCATATTGTCACTTCACTTGTGTGCATAATCGCATATCAGAATTTCTTGCATTATAATCTTGCCAAAGTGTTCAAAATTATCCAAATCGTGGTTTAAAAAAGTGTGAATTGCTCAAAGTCATTTAAGTCTCAAAAGCAGAGGCACGAGATGAGGTTAGAGCTTCAAGCATGCGAGGTATTCAGACACTAATTATAAATTAATTTTAGACATCGTTTACTATATTGTTAATCTTTAAACGCCCAACAATTAAATAACAAAAAAACATACATATGACGTGATGTGATATATACAGAAACTTTATGTACTACAGTTAGACACATAGAAAAGCGCTATATACAATCAAACAAGCTTTATGTACGACTGAACTGAAGTAGCTCATGAAAACAAATATACAATAAAAAAAACTCTATGTACAACCTAAGAAACTTTATGCAAAGCCTAACCTAGGAAACTTTATATACAAACATAAGAAGCATTACTTAAAACCTAAAAACTTGCTACATGTAACCTAAAAATGCTTCAAAAAAATTAAGAAAAACTTTGTGGATAAAAAAACATAAAAAGGTGAAAAGATGGGCTTTTACTTGATGAAAATAAGATGCATAAAACGACTGTAACTTGATAACAAGATAAAAGAAAATGGGTCTGTAACACGTTCAGAGAGCCTCACCTCCTGCCTCTTTATTTAAGCTCAAAAAAACTAGGGTTTCTCATTTTAAAGAAAGAGCAACTGCCATTCAAGAAAAAGAAAGCGAGACAGAAAGCTCTTAAGAACTCAGCTATAGAGCTCACAGCCATACTTGTTAATGGCGAATAGCGACAAATAGCAATAAGGTACCTATATGCTACATAGCAATAAAGAGCATGCGGCTATTTTATAAATAGCGATACACTAGAAAAAAAATTAAAAATTTATATATATATATTATATCAAAATACCCTGGTATATATGTTATTTTACATGCATATTTAACAAAAACCTATAATCCAGCTATTTTTTATCTATATTTAATTGCTATTTATATTAAAAAACAAAAATAATAATTGTCACTATTCTCGCTATAACCCTAATGGCGACACTACATCGCTTCGCTACGTAGCGCACTATAGTGATCACTATAGCCCGCTATTGACAACTACGCTCACAGCAACTCTCCTATAGAGCTCACATCTCCGATAGTGTGATCACAGCATCAGATATACATGAAACGCCACCTCACCACCGATCACAACATCATATTTGTATTTACAACTTTCAGTAGGGAGAAGATACAAGGGAGCCTCATAAGGCTCAAACAATTTACACTTGTCATGAGAAACAACAGTCGCCCCCTATTTCGTGTTTAGCGATAAGGTAGTTAAAAAATTTAAGAGATAAAAAATAGCTTTTTTATAGTTTTATACATATATATAATGTTAATTTTATACTTTTTATGTATTAATTTATAAACTTAAAAACCAAATGTAAACTACTAAAATAAAAGGGGGTTAAATGTTAAAATACACAAACTAATTTTACATTTTTAATGTAGATTTTTACAACTTTTAGGTACTAAATGGAAACTGGTAAAAGATAAGAGGGATTAAATGTTAAAATACATTAAGTTTATAAAACCCTAAAGCCTAAAACACTGTAAAAACCCAGCCGCGCTCTTCTTCATCTTCTTCTTCCTGCTTTCCAGCAGAAAGCATAAACAGAATCGGAATTTTTCGCCGAAGTCGCTATCTGCTCGCTATATGGTCGATAAGCACCTTGTAGCGGGGGTTGGTTGGCCGCCCCGCCACGCCATTCGCTATAGCGTCCGCTATGGACACTATTGATAACTAAGAGTGTCATAGATCATAGCATCATCATGACACAACATAAGACTTATGAAAGTAAAGGTGGTTGAAAATAATATACATTAAACTCGCTCCATAACTTTAAACGACTCTTCTAGTCAGCGCCAATGCAGCACTGACACATTATATGTTGTTTTCGTACAGACCAGATTTGCCAATACAACCCCTCCGATGCAACGATTTTGAGCATAAATAGCAATTAGGCATTAACCTCCTTTCACTTGACTATAGGTTCACGGTATTTGGTATCTTGATCAACTTTGATGCATTAGGTTTTACAATATCTTGAACTTTTGGCTGTTCATGCTACTATATGCCATAATATATGCAAGTGGCAATTTCATATATACCCCTAAAACTTGCATAATATCATATTTACCCAACCAGAAAAAATCATTATCAAATACATACATTTCGTTAAGTACGTTTTAGTGTGACCATTATACCCTTTTCTTTCTCCTTACACTCCATACACCCCTCCCAATACAAGTTTTAAGGAAAGGTTTAAGGGTAATTTAAAACTGGGCACATCTACCATTTTGATATTTTGTTGGGTATATTATATATGATACCATACCAAGTTTTGATAGAGGTATACGGAAGTATCCATGTATTCAAAAACAAATATATTCTATAACGAATACCAACACGGTTACCACAATTCCTAGATGAAGAAAAAGCAAATAATGATGGTCACTTAAGTGGTAATATTGGTGAAAGCCATATACTCCTATAGTTTTAATGGCGAATCACGACAAATAGCGATAAGGTACCTATATGCTACATAGCGAATAGCGATAAATAGCGATACACTATAAAAAAAATTAAAATTATATATATATATTATATCAAAATACCTTGGTATATATGTTATTTTACATGTATTTTTAACAGAAACCTAAAATCCACCTATTTTATAGCTATATTTAATTGCTATTAATATTATAAAAAACAAAATATAAAATAAATGTCGCTATTATCGCTATCTATCGCCAAGCCCTAATAGCGAGCCTACACCTATATGCTAAGTAGCGCGCTATAGCGATCGCTACGCTTGCTATTAACAACTATGCATATACTTATTCTACACATGACACTAATTTGTAACGTGTGCCTAGTGAAAGTACATGTATTTGTTGAATTATTTGTCTTAATTGGGTATAAAACAGTTCGTTGTAATTAGACTAACAGACTAATTTTATAGCTTTCATTGTGCTTCATTATTCTCAGCAAAAGTGCAAAAGCTACTTAACTGGAATTGTTGTAGTCCACTAAAAAGTAGGAACAACTAAAACCTATGTGTGTGCCCTTCCATTTCTTCGTAAATTTATTAACAAATAACAATCTATTCTACCAATTTCTGCATACTATTTTTGAACACCCCTAATAGTCTTACAATTTGGGGATCGATTGGTTTGCTTGTCATTCTAACTAGGAATGAACATTTGGTACTAGATACCAGTACCGAATTATACCAGATATATTCAGTACAAATACCGATATCCATTTTTCTCATGTTCATATCCGTTCCCCTTTTTGGGTATCAATACTTTCTCTACCGGTTCTAACCACAACCTTAAAATACACCATTGAGTTATTTCACACCAAAGCCCTTCCTCCTCACACAAACAACAACAATGGCGTCCCCAATCTCCCGCAGACTTGCATCCAAGATTCTGCACCCATCTTCCTACTCTGCACTCTTCTCACTCCACCACTTAAACCCTAATCACCCCCCAATCCTTCACGCCCACCACCCCCAATTTCACCACTTTCAATCCCACATCACCAACCCACAGTTCAATCAAATCAAACGCCATTTTCAACCCTAGCCTAACACTCCAATCTTTAACCCCAAAATTCTTCTCGACCTCCACTCCTCATCCCGATCCAGAACAAATCCACAAGCCCAACAACAATCCAAACAAAACCCTTGAAGATTTCCAGCATCAAGAAATCACAGGACCCACAGTTGAACGCGATGCTTCAGCGCTTGCGAATGAGACCCGCCAAGTGCTCGATGAAATGTCTAAGAGAGTTTTCATTGTTAGTAAGAGTTTGGCTTTATTGGGTCTGTTTCAATTGGGTTTAGGGGCTTGGATTTCGTATGTGATGAAGGGTAATCCGATTCCGGAGGTGTTGGTTCAGAGTGTTTTGGCGTTTGGGTTGCCGTTTTCGCTGTCGTTGATGCTGCGAAGGTCGTTGAAGCCAATCGGGTTTTTTAGGAAGATGGAGGAGCAGGGGAGGTTGCAGATTTTGACTCTGGCACTGCAAGTTGCTAAGAGTGTTAATGTGTTTTTTGTTAGGTTGAACGTGGTTTCTTATTTGTGTATTGGTGGTGCTTCTCTTGGGTTGCTTGTTATTGCTTTGTATTGATGGTCTGTTATTTTGGAGTCGTGGGTGTAAGTGGTAGCAGCCTCTTTGTCCGCAGGATAGAGAAAAGGTTTAACTAGGTCGTACCGATAGCTTACTGTGGTGCGATTTTAGTGGGTACTTTTTTGTTTGTTTGTTATTTGATAGAATGTCATAGATGCCACAGGTTTTTGATGATAAATTTGATCAAGAAATTGTTTTGAGGTGTTGGGAAATGATGATAATGATATGGGAAATATTGTTTAAGCTTGTTGCTTTATGTATGCCTGATTTAAGTATGTTTTGTGTATATGGAATATTTGTGCTAGACCTTGCATTGATGGTGAGTTGATGGTTGGCACAATGGTCGATTTATGGATTAGGATGTTGATGGCGCCGGAAGTTGTGTTCAGATTTGTCTTGTTGGAATCGAAGAAGAATCATAGAACTGAAACTTTGGGTTTTTCTCATCCAATAGACGTGAATTGAACCCGTAGAGTTTTACTTTTTTCATAAATTTTGCATCAGAACTTCATGATGTTAAGGACATATAGGCTTGTGAACTGAATGATAACTAGCAAGGGTGTTTATTGTTTGGTGCGGACCGTTTTAATAGCAATTGGGTGCTAGTAAGGCTACTAAACGAGTTGTGTTCATATGTTGGCAGCTCGAAGTGTTGATCCGCACATAGACCTCGAAAGTTTACAAGGCCTCAAAAAATCATGTCGCACATGAACTTGAACACGAAACGTATATTCACAAGATATGAACACGGTTTATTTAACCCATGAATTTTATTAATTTTTTGTCCTTCATATTAATATGTTAGAAAACTAATTATGTTGTGTTTTAACTTTTCAAAGCAACTATAATCAAAATATAGATCTTTTCATAAACTTTTAAATTTGGACTTAAAAGATACCTGAACAATCAAAGTAAGGAGATATTTTCATAAACTTTTAAATTCGGACATCAAAAGGTACCTAAACAAACGCTATTACATAAACAATTTTTGAAAATTAAACAACTAAATAGGTTAAATGTGTCAACTTGCGAACCTATCAAGTTCACACGAACATGTCTTGTTTAGCCAGACGTACTCTAACCTATAAGTTACGTGTTAGGTCAGTGTGTTTTCGTGTCACGCCAGAATTCACTCTCAAGTATGAGTTGGTTAACCTATAAGTTACGTGTTAGGTTAGTGTGCTTTCGTGTCATGCCAGAATTCACTCTCAAGCATGAGTTGGCGAAACCGTTAAGTTTTAGCAGTTTTGCATGTTGACAGTTTTGTTTTACGTTTAAACTGATTTCAGTCTTATTTGTCTCAAAGTGTCTTGTATTAATAACTTTAACTTAAAAGAGTTGAAATTTCATAATCCAATATGAATTCTTATATTTAAATAATATCTTCACTAAACAGAATCAGATCAGATGTCACTGTGGAAAACCCAATTTAACCCAAAAAGATCCACAAAAACCTGCCACTAACCCTATCAAATTCTCACTAACCCTTCCGTGCTTGGTGCAAAACAAGTGTCGTCATTTACCAAGACATTTAGAACAATGAATGATCCATTTTGTCGAGTAGTGAAGCTTTAGGCGGCATTGCTGGAATTTTCATGTGTCTTGGTAGCCTCGGTTCGGACATAAGTGAGACTGCGGGGGGTGGTGGCAGAAGGACTGGGAATGGTATCAAATGAAGGTGAGTTTTGAGCATCACGTTTCCACTGGAAGCTTCTAACACCCCCTTTGATTGGGAGGCGGGACCTGTATATGCCGCCTATGCCTCTTGGGAAAGGAACCCCTCTACCGAATCTTGATGCTGAAGCCCGGGCAACACGAGGCCATGATGTCACTGGTGCAGCAGCTTCTTGTTGAGCAGAGCTTTTCCTTACAACCTGCATGATACACAAAAAACCAAACTCATTAAAGGTCAAATAGTAAACCATTTTTGGGTAAACTTTGGAAACATCAAAATTAACCTTACAACATATGATTGATATTCATAAAATATTTTGTAATTGAACTTTCTATCACTTAATTCTTAAACACCAAAAAATAAGATCTACAAAAGCGCAAAAAAAGGGTTTATGTACAACGAAAAACGCTTAGCTCTGTTAAGTACAACACAAGAAGCACACTGTACAACCAACTTAAGTCCAGACAGAGTAGTTTTGATTCACTGCCACACTTTCTCTCTATACAAAAAGGCCTAAGGCGTCGCTCCACACCCTTTGGAGCATTTTTTTTCTGTCGCTTAAGCATATTAAGATGTGAATACACAAGCACACTTGTATGTGCATATAAAAGTGCCCATCAGTTGAATATAAAACTGCTTAATTGTGAGCAGAAAAACTAAGCATTATGTTACTATACATTACACATGCATCAATTTCTAAAGCAGATGACCTTTTAATTAATGTATAAAAACAACTTCCAAAATAAGACAGAAAAGTTCCCCAAACTGGAAATAATGTGCATAACATACACACACACTGATAATATATATATATATATATATATATTATATATATATATATGACTAATATTATATTGGAAACCGCATAAGCATCTATACATAGTGTTTCAATGAAAAATGGTAAGCCTGAAAAGAATTGTTCATTTCTCTCCCCTCTTTAACGATTTCATCCCATCCCTCCTGAATCTTTTAAGAGTATAAATATGTGCACATGTTCATGCGGTGTGCATACGCATGCATTTAGACAAAATGCCATCAATACCAAAAAAAATTAATAAATTCATATTGAAATCCATATGCATTCTAGTCAATTCATGTAATAAATAGCATAAGGGTTCAAGCGATTTGGCATTCTCAACATATTATTGAATCTGACATGAACCCTCCTCCATATATGTGTATATATATATATATATAGGTAGAGGTTCATGTGAGAAAATTTAAAAGTGTGAGAACGATAAGAAAGATTATGGAGGTGACATGTGTCCCTTTTTATTTTGGTAGTTTAAGGGTATAAGTGTAATTTAACTAATAAAATATAATTATGAAATGAATATATGCAACCGATTTTTGGCAGTTATTATAGGGATTTTCGAATTTGAAATAACACCCTAACTCATAAAAACACCACAGCATGTATATTGAAGGCATACATCTTATAAAGAATAGAAATAGAACTCATAAAAACACCCTAACTCATAAAAACACCACAGCATGTATACTGAAGGCATACATCTTATAAATAACAGAAATATAACAAAAATAACACCATAACTCATAAAAACACCACAGCAGTTATATTGAAGGCACACATCTTATAAAGAACACCCTAACATTGAATATAACAGAAATAACACCCTAATATAACACCAGTCAACACTTTAATCAGAATCAAAACAGAAATAACACCCTAAATATATAAAAACAGAAATAACTCTACATAAGTATATCAATATGGTACTCATATTAAAGATAAAAAACACTCGTTATTATGGTGTAATTTTTTTAAAAAAAGAGTTACGTATAAAAAGTTATTGATGTTTAAAAAGAAGGGGGAACTTTGCATGTGTATTAATGTTAGTTTCTTAATTTAAAAATATTAAATTTACCTTTATACCCTTAATCTAGAAAATTAGTTAGTTAATAGTCAACATTATTTACAGAATTGCCACTATGATCTCAACCATTAGATTAAATATCTAATGGTTTAGATTCTTTCTTATCCTTCTCACACTTTTAAATTTTCTCACAATAACCTCACCCTATATATATATATATATAGAGAGAGAGAGAGAGAGATGTACCTTAAGTATACGCGACATAAAGGATGTACCATCCAGAGATAAAGCATTGTCTGCTGCCTCTTTTGTCATGAACTCCACATAAGCTGACCTGCATAATGAACCAGGTTTTAAACACAAGTGTTAAAGGTTCTATCTTTACCAAAGAGATGACAGACTCACTGTACGTCTATACAGTTTATTTCAAAATAGTTAGGAGCAGACAACAAAAAAAACCTATATTGGGTTGTTACATGTATGCATGTTTAACAAAATGAAACCTTTGGATAAAATGAATAAAAAAAATACAGATTATCAGTAGTTTAGTTCAGTACATATGTAATAACAGCAAAACTCAATAGAAAGCAAGAATATGTACAGAAATGTCTATATGTCATACATTAACATGCAACATCACTGTCAGTTCCTTATCATGACAAAATGATGATCCGGGTTGTTACTTTGAGCCTAGGTAGTTAATAGCTCAAAGCGCAAAGAGTGAGCATGTCACCTAGGCACTTGAAAAGCGCACACCCAAAGCAAGCAAGGCGCACGTCCGGTCCAAGCCATTTCTAGCTGTTTTCGACTTGTTTTCAGCTGGTTTAGATTGGTTTTGGCTTGTTTAGACTGTTATTGCTGGTACTTTTAGCCAGCTTCAGGCAAATTTTTAACGGTTCAGGCCGGTTTTTTTCCTGTTCAGTGCGCCATGTTGCATTCAAGGCAGTTTTGTTGCGCCTCGCCTGGGTGACTAGGTGCGCGCTTTTGGTGCCTTTAACTGCATAGCTTTGAGCATTATGCTTATAAAGTCAATGAATCACATGTAACCTAAAATTACTTGTCTTAACTCGTGGTTTTAAAAAGTGCCCCCAAGGCGATGTGGAAATCGCCTAAGAGCCTTGAGGCAACACCTTAGAGTCAAAACCAGGGTCAATAGAAAGCTTATATGTAAAATCAACCTAAGGGATGAACAAATTATGTTAAGTTTACATGACAAAAAAGCTGGTGTAAAAAAGATGAGAGAGATGTAGCTTCTGCTTGTACAGAAAACAAATTTTGTTGTATATAGAACAATGCATGGTTTAAAAAGGCTTTCCGAGGCCTGCCTTGAGGCTTACGCCTCGGCTGAGGCTATGAAAAATAGCATAAAAGGCTTAGCCTCATGGGGATCAATTGAAACCTGGGCCTCAGCCATCCGAGGCTGTAAGAGGCAGTGGGGCGGCGAGTACCAAACCTTGTGAAAATTGAATTTTTTTAAGTTTTCAGGACTTTCTTTGACCCATTTAGTGTTTACTGGGCCTAATTGATGGGCCAACCCAACAATGAACTTAGATAACAGCAATTAGGTTCTCTTTTGAAACCTAATCGCTAACACAGTACACAGAATCACTTCTGATTCTTCATGCAGCCACCCATCTTCTCTGCGCATGCAGAATCACCTCAGCAATTCCAAACTAATCACTTCTGTTAAACATTACTATTCATGAGGTTTATTTTACAAAATTAGGTTGTTGAACTCTTTTATGATATTTAAACGAGTTCTATGATATTTAAATGTCATAACATTACTAACTTAGGTAGTTGAAGTATTTTATGATGTTTGTTTAATGTTAAACCTTGCTTGTTGAACTATTTATGATGTTTATTTTATCACTAAATTAGGTTTTATAATATTCATGATGTTTGTTTTATATAATATTGTGATTTTTATGATATATATATATATTACTTTTAATAATGTTTCTAGGCTTACAGGGAAGACGCCTCGAGGCCCGTTTCCGCCTTTTTAAACCTTGGAACAACGCCTCACGTACATGAGGCTCTCGCCTGACTTTCGGGATCTAAACAGCTCGGAGCACCGAGCACTTTCTAAAACCAAGATCTTAAGTTTTTTTACAAAATTACACTTCTCCAAACTGAAACAAGAAAGTGAAGAATGCCAAACCCTTTAGGCTGCCCGGTTGCTGCTTCAGTTACTATAAGCACTTTCAACACTTCCCCAAACTTGTTAAAGTGCCGAGAAAGACCATCCTTAGTAGCGCCAAAATGAACCTGTATACAATGAACAGCTTTAGATTATAAAAAGATATAAATCACATGGATACAAGCTATGTATTCACATGAGGAGGTTTTGTTTTTCACATTGTTAACAAAAATGGTACGCGAGTCTGCATCTTCAGTAGGTCGAGCTACGGGATTGACACCTGCAGAACAAAAATAAGCAATTAGTACAATGAAAACATAATTCTTTGAACCAATTGAACTTTGCCTCAATTATATATTAACGGGAGCAATATGAATGGTCCCTGTGATTGTCCAAAATTTTGGATTTGGTCCCTAGCTTTCCAAAAGTACACAGATGGTTTCTGTGGTTTGCACTTTGTAACACATTTAGTCCTCAACTTTTTTTGGTTTGCACTTGGTAACGCATTTAGTCCTCAACTTTTCCAAAAGTACATGGATGGTCCCTCTGGTTGGCACTTTGTAACGCATTTAGTCCCCAACTTCGACATGCTAAAACCTTTAGATTTGTTGTCTAGGGATTAAATGTGTTACAAAATGCAAACCACAGGGACCATCTATGTACTTCTGGAAAGCTAGAGACCAAATCCAAAATTTTGGTAAACCACAAGGACCATCAGTGTACTTTACTCTTTAAGAATATATGAAACAAAAGAGATCCAATAAACAGCCGAAAAGAAGTAAACCTATTGGCTCTTACAGAGCACTTACCAGTTGACGGCAGTGTCTTCTGAACCTCCCTTTGAGCGTGTATAGCGGGTACCCCCTGAGTACAAAAACAAAGGAAACAGGCAATCTTTAGCCTTAACTCTTTAACCTTTTTATATTAAAAATGTAGCCGAACCCATGATGGATACAATCTTACATTTCCATTGCTATCACCCAACCCAGTCTGCACAGGCTTTGGACCGCTCGTATCTGAAACCCCTCTCGTTTTATTTACATTCGAATAAATATTTACCGTCTTATGAGAGGAATTAGCTGTAGCAACAGAAGTATTATGATTTCTGTGTGGCATATAACTTGTCTCATCCACAACATTTGCCACATTGTAGTTCAACATCATAGAATCATTATCCACGTATTGCGTAAGATAGGTTGAAGCAGTAGCCTCTGTAACTCGAGAAAAAACCTCGTGTTTTCCATTATCTTGTACGAATTGGTCAGAAGTGTCTGCACTACAACCAAGCCGGTCAAATACATTCCCTGAAGGTTTGACTTTTACAACATCTTCAACGACATCCGCTACAGCTTTAGGGGCGACCGCCATGGGTATAGACACTCTGGAAACTGAAGAAAGCCTTTCTTCAAGTGAAGAATCATCAGTGGGTGTAGAAACTATAGACCGCAAACGCTTAAACGATGGCTCTGACGTTGAACCAGGTGGCCGTGAAGTGGCAACCGCGTCTCGGACCGCAAACTGCAGTAGCCTTCTTGACGCGCTTAGCCTTGATTTAGAAACGGCTTCTCTCTGAAAACAAACTAATTAGCTCGTGCCAAGATATATATTGACGAATAATAGATATAAGTAGGCCTGTAAATGAACCGAACGAACATGAACAGAGGCATGTTCGTGTTCGTTCATTTAACTTTAACCGAACACGAACATATGATCGAACACATTTTTTTGTTCATGTAAACATATTAAGAAAATGGGCATGTTCGTGTTCGTTTAAAACCTAAACGAACAGTTCACGAACATAAACAAACAATTAAAAAACACAATTACACAAAGGAACCTAATTGAAGAAACATACATGAACACAAATGAACATAATTTACTATACATAAACAAACATACATAAAGTTCTTTTATACAAATTAATGACTAATTGCGATAAATTCTATTGGAAAACCAATTTTGATTACTAGAAAGCCCAATTACCAATTAGTTATATTTATATAAGTAGTTAGAAAGTTCCTTTTATGTTTAGTATTTTATATAAATATAACTACTTATGTATTTAAACGGAAAAGAAAATGAACGAACAAAACATAAGCGAACGAGCATAAATAAACGTAAATAAACGAACATAAATGAACACAAATGAACGAACATAAATGAACATAAAATGAACACAAATGAACGAACATAAACGAACATTCAATAACATAAATGAACGAACAAAACGTGTGTTCATGTTCATTCATTTATTTAAATTAACAAAAAATTGTGTTCATGTTCATTCGTTTATTAAATAACCGAACTTCCCGCCGAACAAGTTCACGAACAGTTCATGAACGTTCGGTTCGTTTACAAGCCTAGATACAAAGGGGATAAAAAAAAAGAAGAAAAGAATTCAGACCTCGACTTGTGACTTCAATTCAGTGTGACCTCTTTCACCACTGCGGCCTCTTTTTCGGTGAATTAGTGGTTGAGGCGAAGGCGATCGTTTTATTTGGTTTTTATCGTCTTCTGAATTTATATTGGATGTGATGGCACTGCGAAGCGGAGGTAATTCATCTGGGTCTCTTATAATCCCTTTCCAATCTTTGCTCCTCCGATTCTTGGATACTCCATCGGAATCTATCATTTCTGATTCAGAACGAACAGGAGGTTTCTGTTTGGCCGCTTCATCAGGACGAGATTCTTTTGATTGTGCATATAGGTCAAGGTTTGATCGCAAATGATCCCACAGCCTGCACAAAGAAAGATATAAGCATACTGATAATAGCAAAAAAAACACAATCTCGTAGAGGTGGCGAAATAAGCAGGTTGGGTAAAACATAAGAATCAAAAGGGTCGAATACACCCTCTACCCTTTTGTCTGCTATATTTATAATTTTTATGTGCCAGATATGATTCCAAATATTATATTATTTTAATAGTGTAAGTCTTCAAACAAAATGACCTAGGGAATTAAAATACAATCTCGGTGACTCTCATAGGGTTTCCTTTTAGCTAAAAAAGCTTTTATTTCCCTTTAGTGATAGGGGTATAAACAAGCCCAGAGGCTCAAGAGCTACTCAGGATCGGCTCGGTTAAAAGCTCAAACAAGCCGAGCTTTAACGAGCTCGATCCTGAAATACAACTCGTTTAGTTATCGAGCCTGAGCTCGAGCCTGAAATACAAAAGCTCGTTTACGCTCGCGAGACTAAACGAGCCCACACAAAAGTTTAGTTTTTTTATATATATTATCATGATGATTATAACCCAATCCTAAAAAATCTAAGTCGGTTTCAACTTAGGCCCATACGATTTAAACTAATAACATTGGTCAACCGAGCTCAAGCCGAGCTTTGGCTCGTTTAAGCAACATCGAAGCGAGCTCGAGCCGAGATTTTAACTCGTTTGAGATGGTTATCAATATAACTCAAGCGGAGCTTGAGCTTTGGGTTTTACTCGCAAGCCGAGCTCGAGCTCAAATAAGTAGACTCGAACCGAACCGAGCTCGAGCCTAGTCGGACTCGAGCTCGGCCTGGCTCGTTTACACCCCTATTCAGAGATAAGATATAACTCATATAGATCATTTTGTAAGTAAATGGGTTGGACTATCTTCAGCGTTTAGATGTTTAGTAAAGAAAATTCGGTACAAAGGTAATACCAAGCTACAAAGGAGTCGCTGTCATCACCCAAAAAAACATTCAGCTCATGCCTTGCTTCTTCCTTGCGCCGCCCATTTTTAAGCAAGACAATCACATATTCCTGCAGAAGCAAAATACTTGATAAGTAAATCAAAGATTTTAAATTGTGAACATGACACGATTCTAAATGCATCATAGATGATGTTCACAAACTGATAGTTCAATTTGATGCATGAATCAGATATAATTACCGTCAAAAATATTAGTATCTAATAAAAATACAATTATAGTTGGTTGTGCTGTTTTCACAATAAGTCAGTAATTAAAAAGTAGTGTTTTTAAAAGGCTGCACAAAAGAAATACCAGACCCTCGTGTTTTCTGCAGTTTCCACAACAGTCAAGGAAGAGTACAGAATAGATATGCATATTGTTTTGTTAACACTAAAAAAAGATATTTATGTTAATGCAAATGCACCGAGTGGACTTTCACACAATGCATCTGAAATCACTCTAGGTACGGGTCCGGGCCTTTTAAAAGACACCAGTGTATTACTTAGTAGACCATTTCATATAAAAATTAATGCAATCCAATATTTTGACACAATTTTTATGGGGCAATAAGACGGTTTGGCTTCATAACCTGTAATCAGACATCTTGTATGGATAATACTAATAGTCGTCATATTGTCACTTCACTTGTGTGCATAATCGCATATCAGAATTTCTTGCATTATAATCTTGCCAAAGTGTTCATAAAATTATCCAAATCGTGGTTTAAAAAAGTGTGAATTGCTCAAAGTCATTTAAGTCTCAAAAGCAGAGGCACGAGGTGAGGTTAGAGCTTCAAGCATGCAAGGTATTCAGACACTAATTATAAATTAATTTTAGACCGCGTTTACTACATTGTTAATCTTTAAACGCCCAACAGTTAAATAACAAAAAAACATACATATGACGTGATGTGATATATACAGAAACTTTATGTACTACAGTTAGACACATAGACAAGCGCTATATACAATCAAACAAGCTTTATGTACGACTGAAGTAGCTCATGAAAACAAATATACAATAAAAAAAGCTCTATGTACAACCTAAGAAACTTTATGCAGAAGCCTAACCTAGGAAGCTTTATTTAAAACCTAAAATTGTTTTATATACAAACCTAAGAAGCATTACTTAAAACCTAAAATCTCTGCTACATGTAACCTAAAAATGCTTCAAAAAAATTAAGAATAACTTTGTGGAAAAAAAAACATAAAAAGGTGAAAAGATGGGCTTTTACTTGATGAAAATAAGATACACAAAACGGCTGTAACTTGATAACAAGATAAAAGAAAATGGGTCTGTAACACGTTCAGAGAGCCTCACCTCCTGCCTCTTTATTTAAGCTTAAAAAAACTAGGGTTTCTCATTATAAAGAAAGAGCAACTGCCACTCAAGAAAAAGAAAGAGAGACAGAAAGCTCTTAAGAACTCAGCTAAGAGCTCACAGCCATAGTTGTTAATGGCGAATAGCGACAAATAGCAATAAGGTACCTATATGCTACATAGCAATAAAGAGCATGAGGCTATTTTATAAATAGCGATACACTAGAAAAAAAAATTAAAATTTTTTATATGTATATTATATCAAAATACCCTGTTATATATGCTATTTTACATGCATATTTAACAAAAACCTATAATCCAGCTATTTTATATCTATATTTAATTGCTATTTATATTAAAAAACAAAAATAATAATTGTCACTATTCTCGCTATAACCCTAATGGCGACACTACATCGCTTCGCTACGTAGCGCACTATAGTGATCACTATAGCCGCTATTGACAACTATGCTCACAGCAACTCTCCTATAGAGCTCACATCTCCGATAGTGTGATCACAGCATCAGATATACATGAAACGCCACCTCACCACCGATCACAACATCCTATTTGTATTTACAACTTTCAGTAGGGAGAAGATACAAGGGAGCCTCATAAGGCTCAAACAATTTACACTTGTCATGAGAAACAACAGTTCAACAAAAGTATGATACAATAATTTTATCAACTTACCAGCAGTGTCATCATAGTTATCGATAGCGAATAGCGACAAGGTACCTATATGCTAAGTAGCGATAGCGATGAAATAGCGCCCCCTATTTCGTGTTTAGCGATAAGGTAGTTAAAAAATTTAAGAGATAAAAAATAGCTTTTTTATAATTTTTATACATATATATAATGTTAATTTTATACTTTTTATGTATTAATTTATAAACTTAAAAACCAAATGTAAACTACTAAATAAAGGGGTTAAATGTTAAAATACACAAACTAATTTTACATTTTCAATGTAAATTTTTACAACTTTTAGGTACTAAATGGAAACTGGTAAAAGATAAAGAG
Organism: Scalesia atractyloides; assembly: GCA_947069175.1. Classification (NCBI taxonomy): domain Eukaryota; kingdom Viridiplantae; phylum Streptophyta; class Magnoliopsida; order Asterales; family Asteraceae; genus Scalesia; species Scalesia atractyloides. The sequence continues at coordinate 62,733,635 of CAMTDV010000022.1, forward strand.
GGATTAAATGTTAAAATACATTAAGTTTATAAAACCCTAAAGCCTAAAACACGGTAAAAACCCAGCCGCGCTCTTCTTCATCTTCTTCTTCCTGCTTTCCAGCAGAAAGCATAAACAGAATCGGAATTTTTCGCTGGAGTCGCTATCTGCTCGCTATATGGTCGATAAGCACCTTGTAGCGGGGGTTGGTTGGCCGCCCCGCCACGCCATTCGCTATAGAGTCCGCTATGGACACTATTGATAACTAAGAGTGTCATAGATCATAGCATCATCATGACACAACATAAGACTTATGAAAGTAAAGGTGGTTGAAAATAATATACATTAAACTCGCTCCATAACTTTAAACGACTCTTCTAGTCAGCGCCAATGCAACACTGACACATTTATGTTGTTTCCGTACAGACCAGATTTGCCAATACAACCCCTCCGATGCAACGATTTTGAGCATAAATAGCAATTAGGCATTAACCTCCTTTCACTTGACTAAAGGTTCACGGTATTTGGTATCTTGATCAACTTTGATGCATAAGGTTTTACAATATCTTGAACTTTTGGCTGTTCATGCTACTATATGCCATAATATATGCAAGTGGCAATTTCATATATACCCCTAAAACTTGCATAATATCATATTTACCCAACCAGAAAAAATCATTATCAAATACATACATTTCGTTAAGTACGTTTTAGTGTGACCATTATACCCTTTTCTTTCTCCTTACACTCCATACTCCCCTCCCAATACAAGTTTTAAGGGAAGGTTTAAGGGTAATTTAAAACTGGGCACATCTACCATTTTGATATTTTGTTGGGTATATTATATATGATACCATACCAAGTTTTGATAGAGGTATACGGAAGTATCCATGTATTCAAAAACAAATATATTCTATAACGAATATCAACACAGTTACCACAATTCCTAGATGAAGAAAAAGCAAATAATGATGGTCACTTAAGTGATAATATTGGTGAAAGCCATATACTCCTATAGTTGTTAATGGCGAATCGCGACAAATAGCGATAAGGTACCTATATGCTACATAGCGAATAGCGATAAATAGCGGGTGGCTATTTCATAAATAGCGATACACTAGAAAAAAAAATTTTAAATTATATATGTATATTATATCAAAATACCTTGGTATATATGTTATTTTACATGTATCTTTAACAAAAACCTAAAATCCACCTATTTTATAGCTATATTTAATTGCTTTAATATTATAAAAAACAAAATATAAAATAAAATGTCGGTATTATCGCTATCTATCGCTACAGCCCTAATAGCGAGCCTACACCTATATGCTAAGTAGCGCGCTATAGCGATCGCTACACTCGCTATTGACAACTATGCATATACTTATTCTACACATGATACTAATTTGTAACGTGTGCCTAGTGAAAGTACATGTATTTGTTGAATTATTTGTCTTAATTGGGTATAAAACAGTTCGTTGTAATTAGATTAACAGACTAGTTTCATAGCTTTCATTGTGCTTCATTATTCTCAGCAAAAGTGCAAAAGCTACTTAACTGGAATTGTTGTAGTCCACTAAAAAGTAGGAACAACTAAAACCTATGTGTGTGCCCTTCCATTTCTTCATAAATTTATCAACAAATAACAATCTATTCTACCAATTTCTACGTACTATCACCATAAGGCTATATTCATATACAAAACATACCACAAGAGTGTCATCTGTGTAGTCCCCCATAAATTCCTTCAGCTTTTCCTTCACTCGATCCCGCAACCTTCCAGCTCCATCATCAGAAAAGATAATTTTAAAACTCAAATCATCAGCACTATCCATCAATCCCTTCCCAAAAAAATTACGTCTCGAGTCCAACGACGTCCGTGCTAATCAACTCCTTCAAACCGAACCAAATCAACATACATTCAAGAGGCTGTCCATCAAGAACAACACAGCAACACAACATGAATTCATTCGTAAGCAAAATCAATAAAACTGCAATTTAACAGACTACTAAGCAATGTACACCAGCAACCATCTCAAATCAACATAACCAGCAGAGTTCAACTTAAACAGCAGAAATCAGTCAATTAATCAACCACAAAAAAGAAAACATTCTAGTTTCTACAACACACTCCAACTCATTAGTCCGAAAACTAAAACGCTTTTGCAGATTTCACACAGCTAACGTCTATCAAGAACATCACTCTGCAGCTACATAACTTAAATTCAAGCGTAACTGAAATCAATAAAACTTCAGCTCAACACACTAATAAGCAATTTATACCAGCAACCATCTCAAAATCAACATAACCAGCAAATATCAATCATTCAATCTAACAATCACGATAATAAAACATTCTAATTTCTACAACACACTCCACTCATTAGTCCGAAAACTGAAACACTGATATACTGATTCTGCACAACTAACATCCATCAACAACATCACTCTACGGCTAGACAGCATAAAAGCAACACAATAATAAGCAATGTATAACCAGCAACAATCAATCAGTCAATCACAGCATTCTAATTTCCACAACACACTCCACCTCAACAATCCTCAAAACTTACTAATTTTGCACAACTAACATCCATCAACAACATCACTCTGCATCTACACAACATAAATTCAAACTTAACCGAAATCAACAAAACTTCAATTCAACATACTAATAAGCAATGCATAACCAGCAACAATCAATCAATCACAACATTCTAATTTTCAGAACACACTTCACCTCACTGATCCTCAACCTAAAACAATAATTCACTAATTCTGCACAACTAACATCCAAAGTATCTAGAACTATCTAACCATCTACAACTGGCACGAAGAAACCCTAGGTTTTCCTACAAAAAGTGACGAATAACCATGTACGTAAGTGTATATTGAGTGTGTAAACGGTTATAGTTGCCGGAGATTATGACCGGAAAAATAACGAACCTCCGATGACGAAACAACGGCGGAGGATCCGGTTAACTTGTCGCCGTCTACTTGTTTAGTGACGGTGTAACTGTAACCGCAGTGTGTGAGTATTGGTTTTTATATATACTGGGCCTGGGTTTTGGATCTCGTGACGTTTGTGTGGGCTGGTTCATGTATACCGTTTACGACTGCTTTTATTATTATTATTATTATTATTATTATTATTATTATTATTATTATTATTATTATTATTATTATTATTATTATTATTATATATTATAATTATTATTATTATATTATTATTATTATTATTATTATATTATATTACGATGATTATTATTATTATTATTATTATTAATATTATTATTATTATATGGGTTATTTTTTATTTTTACGGGATTAAATTTGAAATTTATGATTTAGAACATGAGTTGGTTTGGAATATATTTTTTATGTTATAAATTTTAAACAAATGTGTAAATTTTAGTCTTGATGAAGGTTGTGATGAATAGATGAGGAAGTTTGGAAGGAAAGTGGTCTTTTAAAACAGCATATCAATACGTACGATATTGTTTTTTTTTCTTTTGTCTTTTTGACAGTGTATCTTTCTTTAGCCATAATAAAGAAAACATTACCCCGTGTATCCCTCGCATCTTCTTTGTTCTCGTGACATTATAGCTAGTGTCACCAAAACTTATGGCAATTGTTGTCGTGCCATTTCAAAGTGTGTTACTCTTTAAGGTGTTTAACATCGTTTGTTATAACAGTATATGTTTCTTTGTTTTGGCTAATGTGGCAATGGAGAACTTGATTAAGCGTCATCTTGTTTTATAGTTCGACAAACTATTTTTAAATAATACAGCTTTGATAGACGATTAATACTTGATACCTTATAAAAATATATTATTTGCAAGTCTGGTCACAATTTATCAATAATTCGTATAATCATATACTTGGTCATGTTATATAATCAAAATCAAACATATAATTAACATACTCTAATCATCATATGGGATTATAGGATGTCTTTAATCTATTAAGAAACACCCATGTTCCTAACCAGTTGGGATTAATAGAAATCAACTATAATCAATCATACCTTGCAAGTGAGACCATAAGCCGAAGAATTAATATCCAACAAACTCCAGATGACCAATTGGCATAGATGGTCCCCTGTTTGAGATTGAATTGGACATTCTATAATACTCAAAAGATTTCATGTATATGCATTGTTGAAAAAATAGAACATGTATCATAACATACTTAAATTTTCATGGCTCTCTCTTATATTGTTATTGCTAAAACCTTAACAAAAACAAATAGAAGGAAACTGTTAATTATGAGGTAAATTTAAGATCTAGAAAAGATACATAGGTTTTAGACAAATAGCATAAAAACCCAAGGTAAAGATCAAATATGAAGTTTGATTCAACTAGAAAGTCTAAGAAGGCATCTTAGCCTTACACATTTTGGTCACATTATTATTATTATCCTTCAAATCATCACACGGTACCCACCTTCAAATTTTCCACCATAGTCAACCTAAATCCCACCACTACATTTCTCCTCCATGAACACCACTCCACCAAACCACCATCATCGATCACCTCCTAAAACCTACAACCAACCACCAATGTCCATTCTCATATGTGACCACCATCTTCTCTCTCTGAATCAAATCACCTCAGCCGTAATGATATTTTACAAGTGTTCTACAAAATTTGCAGCACCATGACGTCGAAGGCGGTGTTGCAGCTTCATCCCTAACGAGGAGTGTCAGAAGCCTGAGGTCCTCGCTACATCGAGTGACTCCCTCCGCGTTTGGTGAATATTTGATTATGTTGAAAGCGAACACGAAACACAAGACGAAACTATTGTTACTAATGGTGGCATTGGTTCTCGTTCTCATAGGGTTGAAATGAAGAGTCCTCTTGTAATAATAGGAACAATGGGTTTTTTGTCAATATTATAAAAGATAATGCTAAAAACAGGAATAGTGAGTTTTGAACCATCATAGAGTTTTACATATTTCATTAAGTATATAGTTTGTGGATAGGTGTTGTTACAGTTTCATAAAGATAATAACTTTTTATGATGATGATAAATACTTGTGTTTTACTCATTGCCAAAAGTTTGTCTTTTCCTTTTATGTCTTTATAATGTATAATTAATTTGTTTGATTTCTTATTCAAGATATCATTTTATTTCTTAAAGATCCTTGCGTTTTACTCCGTTACATTTTATAACACATTAAAATCATTGCGTTTTATAACACAAAGTCAAAAACACATATTTTTGTGTTTTAGTCCATTACATTCTAATATAATGAAAGTACACATTATTTTGTTTTTAGTTTATTGTGTTTTAGAAAACACATTTTTGTACAGTCCATTGCGTTATAAAAGAACACTTTTTTTGTGTTTTAAGTTTATTGCGATTTAGAAAGCATACATTTTTTGTGTATTTAATCAATTGCGTTTTTAAAAAACATCATTTTGTGTTTTTAGTTCATTGTGTTTTAGAAAAAACACATATTTTTGTGTTTTTACTCCATTGCATTTTAGAAAAAAAACATTTTTTTGTGTTTTTATTCTATTGCATAGAAAAACATATTTTCTATGTTTTTAGTCGATTGCGTTTTAGAAAAAAAACCACAAGCCCACACATATTTTTTGTGTTTTTAATTCATTGCGTTTTAGAAAAAACACATTTTTTGTGTTTTTAGTCCGAAACGTTTTAGAAAAAACACATTTTTATGGTTTTGCTCCATTGCGTCTTACGCATCTTGGTTTTCGAATTTTTTTCAAAAGTATGACAATAGTATACTCATTTTAAGATAAAAATTCTTGTTGTTATGGTGCAACTTTTATAAAACAAAATAATGTCGTATGAAAGAGTTATTAACGTATTAACAATCGGGGAAATTAGAGAAGAGAGAAACTATTAACTTGGATTGACTAAAATACCCTTAAGATAACCCATCCGTGTCCCTTTTTTGTTCCGTTCCACTAATTTAATTTTTGATTAAACCCTTGATTACTCAATAGATGGTTGATGTATAAGAATTTATACATCTTTTAAACGTCAAATATTCCCCATTAATGCGGAAATTCGTTGTGTTTTCATTGATCTTAATACTCATTTGAGTTGTTTGTGAAAATACAGGTCCGGCCTTCGGCCCGGTGAAGAAACAAAGGCTTTTGGAGCAAATTGGAGCAAAAATGTAACATTTCAGCCAAACTGCCAGATATGGCACGACCGTGCCAAGCCCTCGAAGCCGACCGTGCCAAGCCCTCGAAGCCGGCACTATCATCAGCACTACCATCAGTCTGCGCAAACCCAGCCAGTCCAACACATGGCACGATCGTGCCGACCCCAAGCACGACCGTGCTCGTGCTATCACAAGTCTTGATCAGCTAATTTCCGAGATCAACTTAGTCATTTCCGAGTACGATATCGATAAGCACGACCGTGCCACACTTTGGCACGGTCGTGCCACCTCGGGGAAATTCTAGCGGGATCTTTCCGGATTTGGCATCAAACTTGGTCAACAACTCAGAAATGCCCCTGACACTTACCAAGCATGACCGTGCCAAAAGGTGGCATGGTCGTGCCAAATGCCCAGTAGCTTAAATACGTGAATTCAACTCAGTTGAAGGGGAGTTTGAGCATTTGGGTGAATTTCTCTCTCAAGAAGCTGATCTTGGAAGCTTGGAGATTGAAGAATGAGCCTTTAGGAAGGTTGTATCACTTGATATTCAACTCATTTTGCTAATTATCTTTTCTTAAACTCTAGTATTCCACTTGTTATTCATGCACAATCTATATTACTTTACATTTGTCTTAGTTATTATGAGCCTTCTAGGCTAAACAATTGTGTTGCTTGAATTTTGTTGAAGCTAATGAACACTTGACAACATGGAAATAGATGCGGTGATTGTTGTATGTTAATCTTCATGATGATATTTGATCTTGTTCTTGGAATGCATGTTCATGTTTAAAGTCATTATTCTTGAATGTTTGGTCATAAGTATTTACATATAGTGTTGGAAAGCCCATGTAGAGATTATGATTGTTGAATCTTGTTAGTTTGTTGATTTGAGTCATAGCATGAAACTAGGAATGGTAATTGCTAACATGATTAGAATGATGATTTGAATATGAGTATGAATTCTTGCATTTGGATTTGGAAAGATCATATGAATGTTTATATGGATTCTATGGTTTGTGTTCATGTTTGGATTGATGATTTAGGCCAAGGTTGTTATGACCATGCTTGTGATTCATGTCAAGAACTTGTTGAAGATGTCATTTACTTGAAACCAAGTTAGGGTGATTAATGTGTTGTTCATGTTAGTTTTCCTTAATTTGTAGAGTTAGGAGTTTTGACAAACAATTAACTCATTATTAAAGATTAATATCAACTTAGCAAGTGAGCTTAAAAGAATGAATCTTAGGTGATTAAAAATGTTGTTTCATTATAATTTTCCCAAGATTTATAAAACTAGGAACCCTTGAATGGAAACTTAGTTGAATCTAGAACTTGCATCACCATTAATGTTCCTCAAATGTTGTCATATGTTTGTTAGTGGATACTTATTTTAAGCAACATTTCTTAATTATTGTTCTTTAGTAGTTCAAATAGTTAATTGTTATCTTTTCATAATAGTTAAAAAAGGTCAAGAAATCAATTCATCCACTGAACCAGGTTTAAAATTAACAAAGATCTAATATTGAGACACTGAGTCCACGATTGATATCCGGTTCTTACCGACAGACTGTACTACCACCTGATGGGTACACTTACCCCTTTGTGTATGTAGTTGGTTTTAAGTAAAAATCATTTTAAAACCTAATTTGTGTGAACGAAAATCATAGAAATAAAATATATTTAATTCACGCACATCAAGTTTTTGGCGCCGTTGCCGGGGACTCGGTCTTCTCAAGAATGGTTGGAGTTACTTGTTAAATCAATGTGAAAAGTGTACAAAGATTTTGTCTAGTTGTTTTTATTTGTCTTACATGATTATTTGAAAAGAAAAGAAAAAAGAAAATATGTGAAGTAACTAATTATTCTTTTTTATCTTTGTGTATACATAGTGCATTGTGTTCCTCAACCCAGTTGCTGAAGTTGTTGAACCTTCATCAGAGCCGGAGCACAATTTTCATCGAAGACTGCGGGAGCAGTCCCGAGTGGTGGCCGCCATAATCGAGGTAGACGCATTGGGAGACGACACATTCCGCGAGGTTCACGTAGAAATGGCAGACGAAGAGGAAACAAGGGTTCTAAACGACATAGGAAAGCCTTCACTTGAGGGCTTACATGCGAGCATCAATGCACCGACAATAAATAATAATAATTTCAAGATCAAATCTGGTACCATTTCGATGTTGCAGAATGCGATTCAGTTTTATGGCAAGGATCACGAGGATCCTAGTGTCCATATTGCGGGTTTTCTAAAGGTTTGTGCCACATTCACCATTCGTGATACCTTGATGATAATTGAATGATTATCTGTCATGGTACTAGGTTACATCACCTAAGTACTTAACCTCTCGTTATGATTCTAATGGGTACCTTAACCCATGAAAACACATCAACCCGAATGGGTATTATAGTGTCGAAAACGAGTATTAAGTCTAGGTGATTATGTTCTCATATACATGCTTTGGTACATTTAAAATTCCTAATCCTCCGTTATCATCCAAATACTTACCAACCCACGTTTTCCTCTTGTAGGATAACTCGGTGATCCTCCAACTCTCCAAACTCTTCATGGAAATTACCAAGTGGAAGTTTGCAAAACCGTGAGTACAGTTGACCCCTTTCCCTTTTTACACAATTTGGGTTGTAACACGTTAACTTACAAAATACACGAATACACACACTACATGCTTTATACATGCGATTTGTTATACATGCTTATCGTTATGCTTAGGTTCATGTTAGATTCATACATGCTTCTTGTCATTAACTTAGCTAGCCTCAACTTCACAAATATAGCGCTATAGGAGTAGCACACCGCCCGTCAGGGTATTGTTAAGCTTTAAGCTGATTCATTCTTAATTCATACTTTAGTCTCGTTACTTCGTGTGACGAGGGACACGTTCGTTCTTGTGGACACTTGGGTTTGACAAGTAGTATTGCATGCTAGCTTACCTTGTATACAATTGCCATGTGGATTTGAGTAAATACTTTTATACTTATGCTATGTACTTATGTCACACCCCGACCTGCAGCGGAATAAGAGTCGGGGCATAATTGGGTTATCACCAAAGCTCATGACATTTACTAATATGTTTCATATTTAATAAAGTCAAAGTTACATTTCCAAAAATCCAAACATGTTCATTCAATACAAAGAAAATAAACCAACATAACAATCCCAACTCTAAATCGTTTTATTCTTCTAGTCCAAGTCCTATGTGTTCCTAGCTGCTGCTGGTTCACCTGTATCATGTGTAAAAATGGGAGTTTTTGGGTCAACATAAGTTGGCAAGTGAACCTTATTAGATAAACATTTATTAATAAATTAATTGTTAGTTTATCAATGAAAATTTGTGCATAATCATAGATGAGCAAATGTAAAAAATCAAGCAATGGCAAATAGCAGTCACACTATAACATACAATAACATATGACAGCATACATGAACATACCAACATCATACTGTAAATAACATAAATGAAACTGTGCGATCAAGGCTCAATCAAACGGAGCCGATCGTATTGCATGTACTGAAAATGAAAATGTCTGTGCGATCAAGGCTCAATCAAACGGAGCCGATCGTATGTGGGCACGCCAGGTTCAACCTCATAATGAAATGGGGAACATGCTCAACGCTCATAATGTAATGGGGAGCGGCGGCCTATGAATTTGCATGTACTGAAAATAATAAACTTGCATCCAACAATAACTACACAACAGAAACAAACTGAATACACTAGTTCATGATATGATGCATGCACAATGATTTAAGTATAATATATATATCAAGACACATGATACACCCCAAAACGTGATTAAAACGGGGAATTTGTAAAGATTCACTCACATTGGGTGCGTTGGATTGGAGATGGTGATATGCGCACGAATTAGATGAGCGGAACAACGAGGATTACTAACCTAAATAATAACGGAAAAATATATTAAATGAGTGGATTTTATTAAGGATTTTAATGAAATTTTTAGATATATTTTTGTGAGTTTAAGGCTATTTTCTATCTTTAAAAATGTTATTTTTAAGTATTTTTAATTGATTTTTAAATTAAATTAAATAAATAAAAAAAAATTGTTTATTTTGCGTTGACCGTTGACCTGTTGACTTGTTGACCGGTTCGGTCAGGAACATGGTTTGCGCTGGGTGAGGCTCGAACCCGAGACCTCCCGTACGCGTGCACGCAGCTCTACCAACTGAGCTACGTGTCTAACCCGAAATAATCTTGTTTTTAATTATATTTATACACTTATTCATTTTAACCGAAATTCTTTTTAATTTCAAAAACATTTTAATTCAACGGACCGGTGCAAGTGACGGGTTTCGAACGCGCGACGTATGGTTTATGTTGCACACAGTCCACCGCTGGACTGTGTGTCTAACCTGGTTATTATCTCGGTTTTTATTATACTTAACAACTAACTGAGTTATCCCGGTTTAGTTTTTAAACAAAAAGGCATTTTATTATATGAGAAGTGCGTATAGCAGGAATCGAACTCGGGACGTGCGTGTGTATTTTGCACACAGTCCACCGCTGGACTGTGTGTCTAACCCGTTTAAAATACCAATTTTAATTAATCTTATGTTATATTGCGTCTTCATCTTCTTCGTTGATTTTACCCAGAAAAAGATATTCCGACTGTTATGACCGATTCATGACATATACGCTTTTCAGACATTACAAGTAATTTAAAAGTAAAGAATGGAGAGAGTTTGAGGAAAAAGATGTACCGATTGATGTTGTTCACAGAATTCCGGCAGAGGTTCGTCGGTTCTGAAGGTGAACTCCGGCTGTTGAAACCAATTGACAGCTTTGTTCGATTATTTAAGAAGTTGAGGCACTTAAACAAGGTTTAACAGAAGTTTGGAAGATCATACCAGTTCACGGTGTGTTTCCGGATGTTTCAGGAGTTTTCCGGCGAAGGTAAGATTTTCGACAAACGTTGACTAGGATCGATTCTGATGGTGGAGTTGTGTTAGTGACCGATTAATCACATGATTGAAACAGAAAGAGTCGGAGGAAATACCGTGTGGATGTGAGTCCCAGTTTTCCGGCGACTTGCAGATTTTTTTCCGGCGAGCTGATTTAAGCTTCTCCGGTGGACTATAAGGTTGCGGAAATGAAATTGAAAGTCTTGCAGAGTGTTTTGAGTCGCAGGAAGGGTCTAGGATTGAAGTAATCCGAGAATTGAAAACTTTCGGTTATTAAACCGATCCACTTCCGAATTCAAGTTACATTCACGGCAGCATTGATTGGAATCGTCAGTTTATCGGTTATACTCGCTGAATCGCGAGTATCCAGATCGACTTTGGGCGTTTGATAACCGATTTCAGTTACAATTAGTAAAATCGATTGATTTACCTTAGTCCATAAAACCTATTTGTTTCCTAAAGATGACAGAAAACAAACAAGTGGCGGAGTGGTGATGTGTGTGTGCGTTAAGTCTTTGATGTTGTAACCGGCTGACCCGAGTTCGAGTCCCGGCAGCATCATAATTTTTTTATTTATTTTGTTTTAACTTTTTATCAAATATAATTTTTATAGTTTAGTTTATTTATTAATTATGTATCGTTTTAACTCAAAATAATCATAAATATTCAATGTAACTTTTATAACTTGATACTCGATTACAAAACGGAGCGGGTTTTGAAAACCCGATTTTTACAAATGTTACAGTATCCCCTACTTTTTCGACTCCCAGCGTACCCTAACAATTGGAATGCGACTTCGTCGAAGACGTTTCTCCCCGTAGTCCATGATCTCCACTGGTCTTTCAATAAAATGCATAGATTCATCAATCTGAATATCTTCCAGCGGAATATGGAGATTCTCATCAGCGAGGCACTTCTTCAAGTTCGACACGTGGAATGTGGGATGAATCCTGTTGAGTTCTTCTGGTAGGTCAAGCTTGTATGCTACAGGACCTACTCTTTCGAGTATCTTGAAAGGTCCTACGTAACGAGGTGCTAGCTTCCCCTTTTGACCAAAACGAACTACTCCCTTCCACGGTGATACTTTTAAAAGCACATGATCACCAATGTTAAACTCTAAGGGCTTCCGTCGTTTATTTGCATAACTCTTTTGACGACTTTGAGCCGCTAGAAGATTGTTTCGAATTTGATGGATCTTATCTGTGGTTTCTTGGATCAATTCTGGACCAGTAATTTGTGCTTCCCCAATTTCGTGCCAACATACAGGAGATCGGCACTTACGACCATATAAGGCTTCAAAAGGTGCCATACCGATGCTCGAATGATAGCTGTTGTTGTACAAAAATTCTACTAATGGTAGGTGGGCGTCCCAATTTCCCTTGAAGTCTATGACACATGCTCTAAGCATATCTTCAAGAGTTTGAATGGTGCGCTCAGACTGTCCATCAGTTTGAGGATGATAGGCGGTACTGAGATCTAATCGTGTGCCCATAGCAGATTGTACTGCTTGCCATGTTCGTGAGGTGAAACGACCATCACGATCAGAAATAATACTTAACGGTACCCCATGTCGGCTTACAATTTCGTTGATATAAATACGTGCAAGCTTTTCGTTCTTGAAATCTTCACGGATAGGAATAAAGTGAGCTGATTTTGTAAGTCGGTCTATAATTACCCATATTGTGTCATACCCACCAGAAGTGCGAGGTAACCCGGTAATGAAATCCATGGTTATATTTTCCCACTTCTATACAGGTATTTCCGGTTGGACTAGAAGTCCTGAGGGTCTTTGGTGTTCAGTCTTCACCTTGGAACATGTGAGGCACTTGGAAACAAAAACGGCAATATCCTTCTTCATTCCAGGCCACCAATAGGTGTATCGTAGGTCTTGATACATCTTATCGGTTCCTGGGTGTATAGAATATCGCGTTTTGTGAGCTTCATTCATAAGAGTTTCGCGAAGATTGTTGTGGTTAGGAATCCAGATACGATCTAGGTAATACAGAATACCATCTGATTTAGTTTCAAGTTTTAGCTCGGCTCCACAGGACATCTCCTTTCGTACATCTTCTTCTGTTATTGAAACGTGTTGGGCTTCTCGAATTTAATCTTTAATGTCGGTTATAATTTGCGAACATAGAAGATGAATGGAGTTCGCATAACCCTTTCGGCTAAGTGCATCAGCCACCACATTTGCTTTACCAGGGTGGTATCTAATTTCACAGTCGTAATCATTTAGAAGTTCGACCCATCTTCGTTGCCTCATGTTTAGCTCTTTTTGATTGAAGATATGTTGAAGACTCTTGTGGTCAGTGTATATTTCACACTTGGTACCATAGAGATAATGTCTCCATATCTTAAGAGCGAACACCACGGCTCCAAGTTCTAGGTCATGAGTGGTGTAGTTTTTTTCATGTGTCTTGAGTTGTCTCGAGGCATAAGCTTTGACTTTTCCTCTTTGCATGAGAACGCATCCTAATCCTTGCCCTGACGCGTCGCAATAGACTACAAAATCATCACAACCTTCAGGAAGAGTGAGGATTGGTGCATCACAAAGTTTTTGTTTAAGAGTTTGAAAGGCATCTTCTTGTTTGGGTCCCCATACGAAAGGTTTTCCCTTATGAGTCAAAGCCGTGAGTGGTACAGCAATGCGAGAGAAGTTTGAAATGAACCGATGATAATAGCCAGCTAGTCCAAGAAAAGATCTTACTTCAGTTGGTGTACGTGGAGCTTGCCATTCTTGAACCGCTTTGATCTTTGAAGGGTCAACATGTATTCCCTTGTCATTGACTACATGCCCGAGGAATTGCACCTCTTTTAACCAGAATTCACATTTGGAGAACTTGGCATAAAGCTTTTCCTTTTCTAGAAGTGCAAGAACGAGTCGAAGATGACGCTCATGATCAGATTTAAATTTTGAATAAATAAGAATATCTTCGATGAAGACTATAACAAATCGATCAAGATAAGGTTTGCAGACTCTGTTCATTAGGTCCATGAAGACAGCTGGTGCATTGGTTAATCCAAATGGCATAACCATGAATTCATTGTGGCCATAACGAGTTCGAAAAGCAGTCTTAGGGACGTCTTCTTCATGCACTCTAAGTTGATGATAGCCAGATCGAAGATCGATTTTTGAAAAGCAGCTGGCACCTTGTAGTTGGTCAAGAAGATCATCAATGCGAGGTAGGATAGCGATTCTTGATTGTTAACTTGTTGAGCTCTCTGTAGTCGATGCACATACGAAACGATCCATCTTTCTTCTTTACAAAAAGGACAGGTGCACCCCAAGGCGACGAGCTAGGACGTATGAATCCCTTGTCAGTCAACTCTTGCAATTGACTGGCTAGCTCTTGCATTTCAGAGGGGGCTAACCTATATGGAGACTTTGCAACTGGTGTAGCACCAGGTATAAGATCAATACGGAATTCGACATCACTAACTGGAGGAAGTCCTGAAATGTCGTCAGGAAAAACTTGTGGGAAGTCTTTTACTACAGGAATGTCTTCAAGCTTCTTCTCCATGGTTCCCTTCTTGATGATATGAGCTAAAAACGCGACATAATTCTTGCGAAGATATTTTTGAGCTTGGAGACAAGACATTAAGCTGAGCCCTTTCGACGAGGTTTCTCCAATGATTCGAAGAGTCTGACCGTTTGAAAGAGGAATACGAATAAATTTTTCACGACATACAACTTCCGCCTGATGTTGATTGAGCCAATCCATACCGATTATGATGTCAAAACTTCCCAGCTTCATAGGAATAAGATCGACTGAGAAATCGTGGTCGTTTAAGGTGAGTGTACAGTTGCGTAAAATAGAGTCTAATGAGACTGGTTTCCCGTCCGCAACTTCTACCGTTATGGATTCCGTGAGCTTATCCCGATTTTTGTTTATGACAGGTTCAAATTCTAAAGACACAAAACTTCTATCCGCACCAGTATCAAATAACATAGATGCATATCTACCATTTATAAGGAACGTACCGTTAACCACATTGCCGTCAGCTCTGGCCTGGTTAGCGCTGATATTGAAAGCTCTCCCTCTTACAGGTGGGGGAGCTTGGTTTGCTTGATTCACCGGGTTGGCTTGGGCCTGAGCATGAATAATATTAACCAACCTTGGACAAGTGTTTCGGAAATGGCTTGGGTCGCCGCAATTGTAGCAAGCCCGCATTGGTTGACCCATAGAATAATTGGGCTGGTAATATGTTTGGGCTAAATGTTGAGTGGGTGGTAGTAGGGGTTGTTGGCCTTGGCCCATTATTTGTTGGTGGGTTTGGGTTAAAGGTTGGTGGCGGTTCGTTCGTTGAGGCATGCGGCAAGTTTGAACATTATGACCCGCGCGACCGCAGCCGGTGCAATATTGACAAGGATGATCAGGGGAATGGTGATATTGGCAACGGTTACATTTTGGTAACGGGCCTGTGTAGGGTCTTTTGTATGGTGCGGGTGAAGGAGTGACTTGAGTAATGGGTGCAGCAGGAATAGGGGAGTTGGTTTGAGTAACTGCAAAATTTCTGGTGTTGCGCTTCCTCTTATTAGCAAACTTAGAGGAAGGAATGGGGTGGTTTGAAGTTTGTCCCTCAACAGGGGCTTTCTTCTTCTCTTCTTTGAACTTCCCGTTGCGAATTCGGTTTTCGGTCAGTTCAGTTGCTAACTCCATAGCAGCTTCAAGTGTTACAGGTGAAACGCTGAGAACCGAATCTTGGATTTTCGAGGGAAGTCCTCGAATATAGTGCTCGATCAGACGATAGGTTGGGGTGAACAAATTTGGAACCATTTGGTTCAACTCCAAGAACCTCTTGTTATATGTAGTGTGATCACCCTCCTTTTGCTTTAGAGAATGAAATTCGTCCTCCAGCTTTTTAATTTCACTTCTAGGACAGAAACGCCTAGTCATGATTTCCCTTAACTCCTCCCAAGTTAAGGCCATCGCATCTTCAGTTCCCCTCTTCCCTTTCTCAGTATTCCACCAAGTGAGAGCTACCCCAAATAGTCTCCCGGTGGCGTATCGAACCTTGCGATCCTCAGGACAATCGCAGTTTTGAAAGGTGTTTTCTATCTCCTCGAACCAATGTAGAAGAGCAGTGACACCCTCGGTCCCTTCAAATTTAGGAGGATCACAGGACTTAAAATGTTTGTAAGAGCACTTGCTGGTAGGAGGGTTGTCGATGTTCTGGTCCTGTTGTTAGGGAGGGTTAGTAGGATTTGTAGCAAGGGCTTGTTGTACTTGGACCACAATGTCAGGCAGTATCGTGGCCATTTGTTTCGCGATCTGAGTGGCCAAACGTTCCTGAGACCTTCCTGATCTTTTACCCCTTCGTTGCTGTCTAGACGACATCTACAGGATCATAAAATGAGAAGATTGTGAGTTTATGGTGTCTTTTTAGGTGTCATGTGTCTTTAAGAAAATGAAAATAACATAAATATCAATAATGCAACTACATCCATAGGATGTCTTGGGTTCGCTCATGTTGGGCCTCAAATGTCCCCCATACCTGCACCTACATAGTCATGTGGGCCCCCATGGCTATTGGCTTGGTAGGATTCACATTAGTATTGGCAATTTAACACTCGCATCCCCCGAATGCAAACCACAAAATATGTTCATGAGATGTTTGGTCGGAACGTGTCCAGGTGTAGACACAATGACAACTCAAAGTGGGGTTAGCTCACACGACGTTTGGTATAGCATGCTTTGGCCTAATAGGTACTTCGTACTCTCGTCGTTAGTCCCCAGGTAGGCAAACTGGTCCTTTATTTTGGATTTATACGAATGCCAGCCTAGACAGGACGTTCCGACTACCGGTACTGGTACCCTTCCAGTTACTACATGCCCGTCATGAGAACTCACTTTGATGAGATTTGAAAACACGAAAATCATTGTAAAAGCAATCATGATGTGGTGTGTGCTTTCATGAATGTAATATGTTATGAGTATACGATTCATGATAGGCATTATATGATAATACATACTTATGAACATGCTTGCACAATATCAAATGTAACATTTAACATAAAACATATAAACATCATGAAATTTGGCATGTAACACACAAAAATCTTATAAGTTTCTAATCGACTATAGAATAGGCTCTAAGGGTCTAATAACCTATCCTATATCCCTATAGTCATGGCTCTGATACCAATCTGTCACACCCCGACCCGCAGCGGAATAAGAGTCGGGGCATAATTGGGTTATCACCAAAGCTCATGACATTTACTAATATGTTTCATATTTAATAAAGTCAAAGTTACATTTCCAAAAATCCAAACATGTTCATTCAATACAAAGAAAATAAACCAACATAACAATCCCAACTCTAAATCGCTTTATTCTTCTAGTCCAAGTCCTATGTGTTCCTAGCTGCTGCTGGTTCACCTGTATCATGTGTAAAAATGGGAGTTTTTGGGTCAACATAAGTTGGCGAGTGAACCTTATTAGATAAACATTTATTAATAAATTAATTGTTAGTTTATCAATGAAAATTTGTGCATAATCATAGATAAGCAAATGTAAATAATCAAGCAATGGCAAATAGCAGTCACACTATAACATACAATAACATATGACAGCATACATGAACATACCAACATCATACTGTAAATAACATAAATGAAACTGTGCGATCAAGGCTCAATCAAACGGAGCCGATCGTATTGCATGTACTGAAAATGAAAATGTCTGTGCGATCAAGGCTCAATCAAACGGAGCCGATCGTATGTGGGCACGCCAGGTTCAACCTCATAATGAAATGGGGAACATGCTCAACGCTCATAATGTAATGGGGAGCGGCGGCCTATGAAATTGCATGTACTGAAAATAATAAACTTGCATCCAACAATAACTACACAACAGAAACAAACTGAATACACTAGTTCATGATATGATGCATGCACAATGATTTAAGTATAATATATATATATATCAAGACACATGATACACCCCAAAACGTGATTAAAACGGGGAATTTGTAAAGATTCACTCACATTGGGTGCGTTGGATTGGAGATGGTGATATGCGCACGAATTAGATGAGCGGAACAACGAGGATTACTAACCTAAATAATAACGGAAAAATATATTAAATGAGTGGATTTTATTAAGGATTTTAATGAAATTTTTAGATATATTTTTGTGAGTTTAAGGCTATTTTCTATCTTTAAAAATGTTATTTTTAAGTATTTTTAATTGATTTTTAAATTAAATTAAATAAATAAATAAAAAATTGTTTATTTTGCGTTGACCGTTGACCGTTGACCTGTTGACTTGTTGACCGGTTCGGTCAGGAACATGGTTTGCGCTGGGTGAGGCTCGAACCCGAGACCTCCCGTACGCGTGCACGCAGCTCTACCAACTGAGCTACGTGTCTAACCCGAAATAATCTTGTTTTTAATTATATTTATACACTTATTCATTTTAACCGAAATTCTTTTTAATTTCAAAAACAGTTTAATTCAACGGACCGGTGCAAGTGACGGGTTTCGAACGCGCGACGTATGGTTTATGTTGCACACAGTCCACCGCTGGACTGTGTGTCTAACCTGGTTATTATCTCGGTTTTTATTATACTTAACAACTAACTGAGTTATCCCGGTTTAGTTTTTAAACAAAAAGGCATTTTATTATATGAGAAGTGCGTATAGCAGGAATCGAACTCGGGACGTGCGTGTGTATTTTGCACACAGTCCACCGCTGGACTGTGTGTCTAACCCGTTTAAAATACCAATTTTAATTAATCTTATGTTATATTGCGTCTTCATCTTCTTCGTTGATTTTACCCAGAAAAAGATATTCCGACTGTTATGACCGATTCATGACATATACGCTTTTCAGACATTACAAGTAATTTAAAAGTAAAGAATGGAGAGAGTTTGAGGAAAAAGATGTACCGATTGATGTTGTTCACAGAATTCCGGCAGAGGTTCGTCGGTTCTGAAGGTGAACTCCGGCTGTTGAAACCAATTGACAGCTTTGTTCGATTATTTAAGAAGTTGAGGCACTTAAACAAGGTTTAACAGAAGTTTGGAAGATCATACCAGTTCACGGTGTGTTTCCGGATGTTTCAGGAGTTTTCCGGCGAAGGTAAGATTTTCGACAAACGTTGACTAGGATCGATTCTGATGGTGGAGTTGTGTTAGTGACCGATTAATCACATGATTGAAACAGAAAGAGTCGGAGGAAATACCGTGTGGATGTGAGTCCCAGTTTTCCGGCGACTTGCAGATTTTTTTCCGGCGAGCTGATTTAAGCTTCTCCGGTGGACTATAAGGTTGCGGAAATGAAATTGAAAGTCTTGAAGAGTGTTTTGAGTCGCAGGAAGGGTCTAGGATTGAAGTAATCCGAGAATTGAAAACTTTCGGTTATTAAACCGATCCACTTCCGAATTCAAGTTACATTCACGGCAGCATTGATTGGAATCATCAGTTTATCGGTTATACTCGCTGAATCGCGAGTAACCAGATCGACTTTGGGCGTTTGATAACCGATTTCAGTTACAATTGGTAAAATCGATTGATTTACCTTAGTCCATAAAACCTATTTGTTTCCTAAAGATGACAGAAAACAAACAAGTGGCGGAGTGGTGATGTGTGTGTGCGTTAAGTCTTTGATGTTGTAACCGGCTGACCCGAGTTCGAGTCCCGGCAGCATCATAATTTTTTTATTTATTTTGTTTTAACTTTTTATCAAATATAATTTTTATAGTTTAGTTTATTTATTAATTATGTATCGTTTTAACTCAAAATAATCATAAATATTCAATGTAACTTTTATAACTTGATACTCGATTACAAAACGGAGCGGGTTTTGAAAACCCGATTTTTACAAATGTTACAACTTAAACTTGTGTGCTTACTAATACTTGTTGTATTGAACTATACCTTTAACATGTTTCAGGTTAAAGATGTTGAATATGACGAATCTAGTAGGGACGACATAGAAACTCACTTAGAATGTTAGGCTTTTTATGTTGTAATTTTTGTTGAATTTGTTATGATGTAATTGACAATTTGATTTATGAAATGAAAGGAATTTTTGATTATATACTGTCGCAAATAGTGTTATGATGCCTTGAGCAATTTATTTCGTCTCACTCTGATGTTTCCGCCATCGGTTGAGGTGTGACAGAGATTGTTGGATCTAGTGGACCCCATAAAAGAATAGATGATTGGAAAGCCAAAATAATCTATAACATCTGTTCACAAAGAACTATTGAAGATAAGCCTTCTCAAAGTCTAAGGTCTCCTAAAGAGAAACTCTGCTATTGAAGATAAAAACTATTGACGTAAGCTCTGTTGGACCAACAAAGGATAAAGCTCATCAGAGGTTTCTCAATAGAGTTTATTTATCAGAGTTTATATTTGTAATTCAATGTAACAGTACTTAGGTCTAGCAGATGATATAGTTTGTTAGGTCGTTATGACGTTAGCTTAGATTCCTCAAAGGTTTGCTTTGTACTATAAATAGAACAGTGCATGTACTGTTCTATTTGATCACTTCTTTTTGACATTTTCTGTATAAACAAATCAGAGTGATCAGGCTGATTGGGAGTTGTAAGTTTCTATGCATACGGGATTTATAATTACAAAGCATGTTGATGAAAACAATGTCTCATTTGTTGTGAATCAAAGTTTACTATTCCGCTGCATTATTTCATATTTGTTTATCTTCATTCATTACTTTATCTAAACTTTCACAACAAATTCAAACTCAGATCCTAACAATATAAAAGGTGACCTCATCCTCATCGACACAAAGAGTCAACTTGCCATCATACACGTCAATGACTGCATGTGCGGTGGCAAGGAATGGATGACCTAAAGTCAATGGAACCTCAGATCCTCGTCCATGTCAAGAATGACAAAGTCAACTGGGAAAACAAACTTGTCGACTTTCATCAGTATGTTCTCAACAATGCCCCTCGGGGACTTCACTAAATGATCGATGAGTTGGATACTAATACGCTTAGGGGATGACTCTCCTAGGTTAAGCTTAGCAAAGATAGAATAGGGCATAAGATTTATGCTAGCACCTAGGTCAACTAGCACATTCCTGATAGTAAGATTCCCTATCAGGCACGAAATGGTGAAGCTACCTAGATCAGTCATCTTATTTGGGAGCTTGTTCTGCAAGACAGCAGAACACTCCTCGCTCAACTCACAGTCGACGGGTCCTCCAACTTCTTCTTATTCGTAAGAAGATCCTTCAAAAATTTCGTATATTTAGGCATCTTGGACAAAGCCTCAACAAATAGGATGTTGATGTGTAGCTTCTTCAACATCTCCATGAGACGACCATAATGCTCCGCATCCTTGCCCTTCACTAACCTACCAAAATAGGGGGGTGTCGGCTTTTACCCCCTCATCGTTTCCTTCTCTGCTGCTTTCTTCTCTCTTGAAGACCCGTTGGACTGTGTTGTACTTGCAAGGCCTAGCCTTTCATGCACTATGCCAGCCAATGCCCCCATCTCAATCTCCTCGTCGACTGGCTCCTCATTAACTATTGGTTCGACATCAACAGGTCCTCGCTCGCTCCTAGTGGTAACAGCCTTCGTAGTGGTGTTCGAATTAAGAGCGGTGTTACTAGGAAGATCACCCTGAGGTCTTTGACTGAATGTTTTATCTGAGAGTGAAATTCCAAGAAAACAATCACGTCTTCAATTATTCTTCTTCAATTACAAAATACATATCGAAGTCCCAGGGGAAAGTAGAAATTACTATAAGAAAACACATGTCTTCACGAATCGAAACAAAGTATGAAAATCAACTCTACTCATGCAATTATTGTTTGAAACCAAACATGTCTTGTAATGATTGTCAAGTTATAAACATATTCTTTGAAATATTATTGAAAGGGACATACAACTTTGGTACTAAGAATGCATGGTATGTTAGTATAAGTCGAAAATTTCTTGTGTGTGGGAATGAAGATATGTTAAAAAAATTGAAAAACTCGTTTGGGGTGGAAACTAGTGTTGAGAACCAAAGACTTTTTTTAGGAGAGGACAAGTCCTCATCTCCACAAATAATGAGTATCATGTGATAGAATCTGTGTTTTACATTCCCATACTGAACAACAACATATAAAGTATGAACCAATTAGCAAATCGGTATGATATTAACTTTGAAGCAAAAACATTTGGGAATTCACACAGTGGTATCATAATGGAGCTAAGGATGAATGAATACCGGACAACGCTCGGCCCAGGCCTACATAGACGAAGTGGACCCACTTCAACCGACTAAGTTGGCTAGCACTGTTGAAGCTCTCTCACTTGACCACGACAACGATCAATGGAATTTCGATACAGGTGCCTTGTCTCATGTTACTTTTAATAAACATACACTCGATAATTTTTCCACGTCTGCTCCAATAGCGTCAATAATCGTTGGTAATGGAAATAGAGTTCCAGTTTTGGGTTTGGGATCTTCCACTTTAGATATTTCCTCCAAACCGTTACATTTAAAATCGGTTATTTTTAATCCAAACATCGTCAAAAATTTAATTTCGGTGCGTCAATTCAACATTGATAATAATACTTCTATTGAGTTTGACCTGTTTGGATTTTCTGTGTAGGATTTCAAGGATGGCACGATCCTGACTCGTCAGAACAGTTCTGGTGTTCTCTATCCGCTCACCCCTCTTGCTTCCGCTATGCTTGCTTTGTCTCCTCCGTAGATTCTCCCCATTGGCACCATCGAATTGGACATCCGGGTCAACCAGTCATGGGGTCTCTAGATCAACCACTTTATTTCTTTCAATAAAATAAAATTTCTTTACTTTGTCATTCTTGTCAGTTATCTAAACACAAGAAATTGCCTTTTTTGATTCTGTATCCCGTACTTTAATACCTTTTGCTATGTTACACTGTGATTTGTGGACATCCCCATTATTAGTATGCGGGATACAAGTATTATATGGTTATCACGGATGATTTTACCCAATAACTTGGGTTTATCCCTTAAAATTTAAATTAGAAACATTTTCTAAATTTACTCATTTTCATCAATTTGTTACCACACAGTTTTGCTTGCTAATTCAAACTTTTCAATGTGACATGGTGTAACAACCGGCGTTTTCCGGTTGTAATTAAGCGCGTAATGAACAATAATATCATCATAAACAAAGTGCTTAAACGTAAATTAACTCGATCAGGCCTTTGGAAAGCCTAGGAACGTCTACTTGCTTCACGTTACGCGATTTGGCGATAATCCAAGACCCTAAACGCGTAATTGAACGATAAGCGAACTGATGCCAAACAAATACTGACAATGTTAAAAACACGAATTTTATACTTGTATTCATCATATAGTTATGATTATGGATAAATTTGGATCGTTGAACGTCGCAAAGCATAACGCAGAAGTTACGCGAAAAACCGGAACACACCGACAAGGAAACGACAGCCATGGGCTAAAGTAACGTCTAAATATTGATATATTACGATATATTTGGATTCGCTTTTTCAGATTTTAACGCTCACGGTAGAAACCAGAACGAAAAATGGATCAGAAACGACAAACAGGGCAACTACGTGATTTTAACATGACGAACGGATTTACGCGTCAAAACCCGACTTCGATATAATTTTAAACGTTTTCAAGTCTAAAACGAATAAATTTTGATAAATCATGAAGTTCGGGTTATGAAAACGGGCTTTGGAATACGTATTGGGCTTACACACGATAACGGGCTTCAGGCCCAACCCGCTTAAAACCCTAGACCTATATAAACAAACTTAACCCTAATTTCCCTCATTTTCTCACAAGACAAACCCTAGCACAGAATCTACAACATCCCTGCTCTCTCTCAACTACAAATCCGGTCACCAATTTGCTCCGGCGACGAAGCCGGCGATTCCGGTAATCCTCTCCGACACCCTTTCCCCTCTCGTACCACCTCACACGCACACCCACACAACCGCATTCATACAGACAGAGCTAAGATAGAGAGAGAGATCGGGCAAGAGAGAGAGACGGTCGAGATAAGGCAGATCGAAGAGAGAGAACAGGGAAAGAGAAAAGAGCGGCGGTCATCGGTTGTCGGCGGCGGCGGCGGTGCCGGTTGGTGGGACGACAGAACAAGCCGTAGCCAGTGGTGGCCGCGGTTTTCTGGCTCACAGGCGACGGCGGCGGTGAAGTTTTGGTCTCGGATCTCGGTTCAGTTATGTTTCATCTCTGGCTCAGATTTCTTTTGGGTTACTTCTGGTTAGTCAAGTTGGTTCGGTTAGGTGATGGTTCGACACTGTTCAAGATACGGCACTCAGTTCAAACCCGGTTCAGATTTGGTTCGACACGGTTCGACAGTTTCAAGTTCGAAACAGTTTCGATATTTCAGTTTCATTTGATTTGGGTTCACTTGGTTCAGTTTAAATATCTAATTGTTTGTTTCAGGTTCGGACGCGGTCTGTTGTCTCGGTTCGACTCGGTCAAATCTGGTCAACGCAGTCAACTGGTCAAACCCGGTCAACTATCGGGTCAATGGGTCGACTAAGACTAGGTAAAAATTTAATTACGGTGCGAAGTCTATTTATATTAGTTTATATAAAGAATAATTTCAATATCGCGAAACGAGCTCAAAACCGACCTATTAACAATTCTATATCGTCAAAAATTTAAAAGTAACAATTGAACCCACGTACGTTACTCGCGGATAATTATTAGTTAAAATCGAACCGACGTCGTTAAATATATAAACTGGAAATTATAAATCGACGAAAATTATATTCGAAACACGACTAGATATTATATATATATTGTTGTTGCGTACATTGAAGATTGCGTTTTGATAAATAAATGGACAACTAGTATTGTCGCGATCGTCCGAAAACAGAGGAAACTCTGCCTGATGTTCGTAAAATACGCAATACAAACGCGTTACATTTTAAGATAAAACATCCGAGTTCAAAGCGGTTATTATAAAATAAATATAGGTTATATTTATTTGACGACGCTATTAGAACTTTCTAAACTCGAGCCGACAACATTTCAACGAGCCGGATTACAAGATAACAAGATTCGCCAATCGACTATAAAATAAATAATAATTATTTATGTTTAGTTCAACGTCGAAATTCAGAAACTAGATTTCAAGCGTCGATAATTTATTCGAACGACGATATAAGAATAAGTATATAGTTATATTTATTTCAAACTGCGACGATTCGGGAACTTCAAACGCCGACGAAGTGCGACACCATACCGCAAGACTACCGCGCGAATACGAAATGTATTATCTATACGGGTATATTATACATTATATCTTAAGAAAACTACGAAGAGTCGTACTATTATCCGTCGACGTACATGACGACTAAATATGATTTCATGAAGTATAGTTATGTTTATATGTAAACATATATTTCAAGTCGCTCGGAAAACAGAATCATTTCTAAGAAAACCATAGGTTGGTTAACCGAGTTAAAACGATGACAATTTCATAGAATCGTATGAGTAACGATTCGGTAAAGCTCGGTTACACGTAGTTTAGCTACGTTATATCTAGAAACGTACAAGTTATTCCGTTTTAGGAATACATTAGATTGCATGTTAGCAAGTCAAGTTGTGGAGACAACACTATGGAAATCACATTAAGCTAGCTTTGCACAAGGAAATCAAGGTGAGTTCATAACCCCCACTTTTTACAATTTTACATTTTCATAAATGTTTTCGGGGTGAAAAGACATGCAAGTTTTGCAAAAGCATACAATGTTTCGATGAACGAAAATCATATATTTCTAAACCATGTTACAAACAGATATCAATGAACTCAAATGGTTTACGTTGTGCTAAACTTACCGGTTTTCATAGCTATACAAAGCTTTTTCAAAACATGCATGAGTTTTATGACTAGTGACGGGATTGTCATAGTCACAACTAGGGGCGAGGCCCCAATTTTATTTATAACATGGGCTAGGCCCAATGACATGAAACATGGGCTACACCCAATGACATGAAAACATGGGCTAGGCCCAATGAAAAGAAAACATAGGCTAGGCCCAATAACAAGATAACATTGGCGAGGCCCAATAACACGGATAACATATTTATAACAATTGGTATGTAGCTATGGAATTAGATGATAACAGATCACTGTGCGTAAGTAGGATGATGACAATAGTAACCATTAATCACGTAGTGACCAAGGTGCAAAAGGTATAGATCTATCGAGTTTGAGACATGCTCCACTCCTGGTAAGTTAACCGGTTAGGAGTGCTTTTGTGATCCCAATGATGTCAGAGTTGTCTCAGTTTTGTTACTTACTTATGGTGCATAGGCCAGTGTATTAGCTACACACTGACTGATCCTTAGATTCCATAGGCATACTACATACTACGTTTCAATACTGGTTTACAAAGATAACAGAAAACATTTCAATACCAGTTTATTTACAGTTATGATTGAAAACATTTTATCACCGGTTTATAAACATAACAGTTATATGCATGGATTTGCAAAAAACATGGAAAAATTTCAATACTGTTATACAGACATGACATTTCAAATGCTTTGGGATACTATGATTCCACAAACCGGTTTTCGAATGCAAAATGCTAAAATGTTTTATGACTCATTTGAAAACAAAAACATACAAATTATGAACTCGCCAACTTTATGTTGACTTTTCGCATGTTCTTTCTCAGGTTATGATTACAAGTATGGCACGGTTGGAATAGTGGAACCCATGGGGATACGAGTATTTAGTGGGCGTTCATTTAGTAGAAGTCTTAGCACTCACATTTGCTTCCGGTATGCAATGAAGATACCAGTTTAGTTCACACCCAGCTCTGATGTGAAGGAATTACAGGGGGTGTGACAGAGTGGTATCAGGGCTATAGGTTCAGCGAATTAGTTTCTGTGGAGATACCTAGGCTTTAACCTCACACTCCTTTGAGGACATTAGATCAATAAGACTTGAATACAGCACTCGAATATGGGTTCCAACCGTGGCCGAAAATATTAAGTCAACATTATGATTTTAATCATACACTAGTGTTGTGTTTGATACACAGTACACGAAACCATTACATACCGTAAGCAAAACCTTGAGGGTTTTGGTAACATGCATTTAGGACCTTTGGAAGACTTATGACAATATTCAATAAAGGTCATCACGTAGGAACTGCGATTATTAACACGAGCAAACACATTACATATATTGTCGATGCTATTTTATTTACCCGAGCAGATAGCCTACCCAAATAAAAAACACTAGCGCGCAAACATACGTGAAAGTTAACCGATACGGCAACGGATGTAGAAGTACATCACATACGACTTTCGAGGCGCGACCTTGAGAAAGTACATCACTTTTGATGCTAATCCCGTCAGCGGGAGAACTACCGACCAGAATACGACAATTTGTCACGTGGTCCTGTAAACGACACGAAACACGCTGAGGTACGTTCAAACAAGAATTCATAACAGTCGGTACTTATTACACTGGAAAATGGCGCTGCAAAATAAGTCACATGTCTTCGCATTCCCCCTACATTATTAACGATGACTCCGCCATATACGACATTCGATGGTAATGTCACGAAACAATAAGTCATCACAGGAAATACCAGGTAAAGTCCTCGAATTCCTTTTGTTGAAATTTCAATTTGGCATATACTGAGTAGGTTTGCACACCTCTACTCCTCATAACAGTCATTGTGTCATGGAATTCTTTCTTGCTTAGCGAACGCATATTGCATCATTTCTTGACAGATTTACATGATACGCATGCTTTTTTTGTTACGCATGTGGTTAACTTGATACGTGGAGACCATCAAGGTTTTCACTTCGAATGGTCATTTTATCAATAATTCAAAGGTTGGTTCGCTATATTCAAATTTTTGCTTTGTTATCTAGATGACCTGCATTATTGCAAGTATTAACTCCTTGATATCGAGTCAACAAATTTCTTGAAATTCATTTTCTTTCCAAGTTGCATACATGGGTTTTCGTAGTAATCATATCAAAACTTCTTGGTCGAATCATGTATTTATTGTTGGATTGTGTCAAACCAAGTTCAATTGTTTGAACTTGCTCACTGTGTACAAAGTCAATTCAAGGATTCCATATGATGGATTGAGGCCGTCTTATTCAAAGTAATGTCAACAAGCATTTCATTTGTTTTGAACCATAGTAAATTGGTTCAGACTGCACCCTTATTAAGTCATTTGTTGGTTACGACACCTTTTGGTGGCGTTTTCACTAGTTGAAGCTTGCGCTGACATCGTTTTCACAACTCATGTACGGATTTAATTACTTGATTAATTATTCAGTTTAAATCCCCCTTGTTGGATCATTTTCTTAAAATGTTCTTAATACAGTCGTGTATTAAGAAGATGGTACACAAGTTTATGGTCTATTTCAGTGTACCTCGTAACGGTTCTTTCACCATCGGTCATGAATTTTGGGATGTTTATTGTTCTTCCATGATCGACCGGAAATCATAATTATTTGTTCTTTCATTTCAGTTGAAAATCCTATGAGATTATTTGGAACAAATATTTGGACTTACTTGATTGAACCTTTCATTAAATTGTAAACACGTTGAATTTGTTCGGTCACCACTATTATTGAATTATTTCAATGGCTATGACGCCTTGTGGCGTCGGTATAAACTTGTAGCTTAGGCTAATCATTGAAAGTGGTCTTAATGCAACTATGTATTAAGACAATGATACACTAACTTCGGTTGTGATTCGGTGTATCCTTGCAATTCAATAGTGTTAACTTATGGTTCGAAAAGTTAACAGATCATTTTCATGTTTCTAATTCAGTTGAGCTTGTTGATTCAAGGTCTCACCAATCCAACAACCAACGCTAGTTTCCGTTGGTAGAAATTTCTATTGTTTATGAAATTCATTTACTGATTGTGAACGCCTTGGAAATCTATTTGTCGAGATTCTCATTGTTATGACCCATGTAAACTCAGTCACATTGGTGATTATCTCATTACGTTTCGTTCACTTGGCATCGATTCTGAAAACAAATTTAGTTGAACTAATGGGTTCATGTTGTTGTAGTAAGACATCGTATTCATATAATCCAGACAAGTCTCGATGCGATTACATGGTTATTTACCTGGGTATATTTAATACTTACCTAGGTACGACAAAAATCTAAGGAGATAACATAACTTAAATTTCGAGGATGAAATTTTTATAACAAGGGGAAAATGTGACAACCGGCGTTTTTAGGTTGTAATTAAGCGCGTAATGAACAATAATATCATCATAAACAAAGTAATTAGACATAAATTAACTCGATCAGGCCTTTGGAAAGCCTAGGAACATATACTTGCTTCATGTTACGCGATTTGGCGATAATCGAAGACACTAAATGTGAAATTGAACGATAAACGAAATGATGCCAAACAAATACTGACAACGTCTAAAAACAAGAATTTTATACTTGTATTCATCATACAGTTATGATTTTGTGATAAATTTGGATCGTTGAACGTCGCAAAGCACAACACAGAAGTTACGCAAAAAACCGGAACGCACCGACAACGAAACGAAAGCCACGGACTAAAGTAACGTCTAAATATTGATATATTGCAATATATTTGGCTTCATTTTCAGATTTTAACGCTCACGGTAGAAACCAAAATGACAAATGGATCAGAAACGACAAACAGGGCAACTACGCGATTTTAACACGACGAACGGATTTACGCGTCCAAACCCGACTTCCGATATAATTTTAAACGCTTTCGAGTCGAAAAAGAGTAAATTTTGATAAATCACAAAGTTTAGGTTATGAAAACGGGCTTTGTAATGCGTATTGGGCTTACACACGATAACGGGCTTCAGGCCCAACCCGCTTAAAACCCCGAGACCTATATAAACAAACTTAACCCTAATTTCCCTCATTTTCTCACAAGACAAACCCTAGCACACATTCCACAACATCCCTGCTCTCTCTAACTACAAATCCGGTCACCGGATTTGCTCCGACGACGAAGCCGACGACTCCGGTCATCCTCTCCGACGCACACACATCCGCATACCCTTTCCCCTCTGTACCACCTCACACGCACACCCACACAACCGCATTCACATAGACAGCGTGTAGAGATAGAGAGAGATCGGGCGAGAGAGAGAGACTGGTCGAGATAAGGCAGATCGAAGAGAGAGAACAGGGAAAGAGAAAAGAGTGGCGGTCATCGGCTGTCGGCAGCGGCGGTGCTCGGTTGGTCAGGACGGCAGAACAAGCTGTAGCCGGCGGCGGCATCGGTTTTCCGGCTCACCCGGCGACGGCGGCGATGATGTTTTGGTCTCAGATCTCGGTCCAGTTCTGTTTCATCTCCGACTCATATTTCTTTTGGGTTAGTTCCGGTTCAGTCAAGTTGGTTTGGTTAGGTGATGGTTCGACTCGGTTTAAACCCGGTTCAGAGTTGGTTCGACTTGGTTTGACACGGTTCGACCCGGTTGAAATTCGAATCTGTTTCGATATTTCAATTTTGTTTTGATTTGGGTTCACTTCGGTTCAGTTTAAATAACTAAGTGTTTGTTTCAGATTCGGACGCGTGTCTCGGTTAGGTGTTCGGTTCGACTCGGTCAAATCTGGTCAATGCAGTCAACTGGTCAAACCCGTTCAACTATCGGGTTAATGGGTCGACTAAGACTCGGTAAGAATTTAATTACGACGCGAAGTCTATTTATATTAGTTTATATAAAGAATAATATTGAATGTCGCGAAACCGAGCTCAAAACCTACCCGTTAAAAATTCTATATCGTCAAAAATTTAAAAATAACAATTGAATCGACGTTCGTTACTCGCGGATAATTATTAGTTAAAATCGAACCGACGTTGTTAAATATATAAATCAGAAATTATAAATCGACGAAAATTATATTCGAAACATGACGAGAAATTATATATGTATTGTTGTTGCGTACTTTGAAGATTGCGTTTTGATAAATAAATCGACAACTAGTGTAAAACGTTACATTTCAAGGATAAAACGTCCGAAAACAGAGGAAACTCTGCCCGATATTCATAAAATACGCAATACGAACGCGTTACATTTCAAGGATAAAACGTCCGAGTTCAAAGCGGTTATTATAAAATAAATATAGGTATATATTTATTTGACGACCTGTTAGAACTTTCAAAACTCGAGCCGACAACATTTCAACGAGCGCGGATTACAAGATAACAAGATTCGCCAATCGACTATAAAATAAATAATAAGTATTTATGTTTAATTCAACGTCGAAATTCAGAAACTAGATTTCAAGCGTCGATAATTTATTCGAACGACGATATAAGAATAAGTATATAGTTATATTTATTTCAAACTCGACGATTCGGGAACTTCAAACCCGACGAAGTGCGACACGATACCGGAAGACTATCGCGCGAATACGAAATGTATTATCTATACAGGTATATATACAAGTATATATACATTATATCTTAGAAAACTACGAAGAGTCGTACTATTATCCGTCGACGTACATACGACTAAAATGATTTCATGAAGTATAGTTATGTTTATATGTAAACATATATTTCAAGTCGCTCGAAAAAACAGAATCGTTTCTAAGAAAACCATAGGTTGGTTAACCGAGTTAAAACGATGACATTTTCATAGAATCGTATGAGTAACGATTCGGTAGAGCTCGGTTACACATAGTTTAGCTACATTATATCTAGAAACTTACAAGTTATTCCGTTTTAGGAATACATTAGATTGCATGCTAGCAAGTCAAGTTGTGGAGACAACACTATGGAAATCACATTAAGCTAGCTTTGCACAAGGAAATCAAGGTGAGTTAATAACCCCCACTTTTTACCATTTTACATTCTAATAAATGTTTTCGGGGGTGGAAAGACATGCAAGTTTTGCGAAAGCATACAATGTTTCGATGAACGAAAATCATATATTTCTAAACCATGTTACAAACAGATTTCAATGAACTGAAATCATTTACGAAAGGTTTATGCTAAACTTACCGGTTTTCACAACTATACAAAGCTTTTTCGAAACATGCATGAGTTTTATGACTAGTGACAGGATTATCATAGTCACAACTAGGGGGCGAGGCCCCAATTTTATTTATAACATGGGTTAGGCCCAATAACACGGATAACATGGGCGAGGGCCAATGACATGAAAAAATGGGCTAGGTCCAATGACATGAAAACATAGGCTAGGCCCAAGGACAAGAAAACATGGGCGAGGCCCAATAACACGGATAACAGATTTATAACAATTGGTATGTAGCTATGGGATTAGATGATAACAGATCACTGTGCGTAAGTAGGATGATGACAATAGTAACCTTTAATCACGTAGTGACCAAGGTGCAAAAGGTATAGATCTATCGAGTTTGAGACACGCTCCACTCCTGGTAAGTTAACTGGTTAGGAGTGCCTTTGTGATCCCAATGATGTCAGAGTTGTCTCGGTTTGGTTACTTACTTATGGCACATAGGACAGTGTATTAGCTACACACTAACTGATCCTTAGATTCCATAGGCATACTACATACTAGGATTTCAATACCGACTTACAAAGATAACAGAAAACATTTCAATAACGGTTTATTTACAGTTACGATTGAAAACATTTTATCACGAATTTATAAACATAACAGTTATATGCATGGATTTGCAAAAAACATGGAAAACATTTCAATACTGTTATAGACATGACATTTCAAATGCTTTGGGATACTATGTTCCCACAAACCGGTTTTCGAATGAAAAATGCTCAAATGTTTTATGACTCATTTAAAAACAAAAACATACAAACTATGAACTCGCCAACTTTATGTTGGCTTTTCGCATGTTCTTTCTTAGGTTATGATTACAAGTATGGCACGGTTAGAATAGTGGAACCCATGGGGATACGAGTATTTAGTGGGCGTTCATTTAGTAGAAGTCTTAGCACTCACTTTTGCTTCCGCTGTGCAATGAAGATACCAGTTTAGTTCACACCCAGCTCTGATGTGAAGGAATTACAGGGGGTGTGACACATGGGGGGTGAGTTTGATAACACCAACTTTAAAAATTTTTTCTACCAAAAAGGACATTCAATTCTGTTTTTCGTGCCCCCACACGTCACAATAAAACGATAAAGCCAAATGTATGGTTTGCCATTTAAACGACATCATGTTCTCTTGCTCATCTTATGAAAACCCGATCTCAATTGGCTATATTCAAACTCCGCAGTCCTTTTTCTCTTCATACCGAATCATCTTCGTCCATCTCTCCGCTTCCTAAATCTCACGTTGCCGCTCTTGCCGACCCAAACTGGAAACGTGCTATGGCTAATGAGTATGAAGCCTATTTGAAAATCACACGTGGGAACTTGTACCGAGGCCTGCGAATGCCCATATAATTCATTGTATGTGGCTATTCAAGCATAAGTTTAATGCTGATGGATCTCTCAAGGACACAAAGCTAGACTCGTGGTAAATGATAAGAGTCAAACCGTGGGCATCGATTATGACGAGATGTTTTCACCACCATTCGGACTGTCCTCAGCTTAGCCTTCTCAAAAGGTTGGTCCATCAATCAGCTCATGTTAAAAATGCTTTCTTACGCGACCACTTGAAAGAAATGGTGTACATGTTCCAACCGCCAGGGTTTACATCTACTTCCCACCCTAAATTTGAATGTAAACTTAACAAGTCGCTTCATGGTCTTATACAAGCTCCTCGGCTTGGTACCAAAGGTTTGCAGGTTACCTTCTCAAGTGTGGTTTCAAGAGTAGTGTGTGTGATACTCCCTTTTCATTATGAAAAGGGTGATCAGACAACATATTTACTATTATATGTTGACGATATAATCCTCACTGCATCTAGCAACACCCTATTACAGTAGGTTATCACATCTCTAACTTTAGAATTCAAGACGACATATCTTGGTTCGTTACATCATTTCCTTGGTATTTCGGTTCAGCGACGGTCTGGTGGTTTGCTTCTTTCTCAGTCCACATATGCTGCATATATTCTATCCCGGACAAACATGTAAACTATAAACCAGTTAGCACTCATGTTGAGGTTGGTTCCAAACTAAGTGCCACTTCTTGCACTGAGTTTTCCGATGGAGCTCTATATCGGAGTCTGGCCGGGGCACTTCAATTCTCATCATTACTCGCCCTGATATTTCATAAGTTGTCCATAGGTATGCATTTTCAGGCATGCACCCCGGGAGCCACACTTTCAGTTCCTCAAACGCATCCTTCGGTATATTAAAGGTACACTTTCTCAGGGATTGCATATCACTCCTTCACGTTCCACTAAATTAATGGTTTACTCGGATGCAGATTGGGCCGGGTGTCCCGACTCCTGTCGCTCCACATCAGGTTATTGTGTTTATTTGGGTGCAATTTAATCTCGTGGTCATCCAAAAAGCAGCCCACTATTTCCACATCTAGTGTAGAGGAACAGGGGTGTTGCCAATACAGTGGCTGAGGTAAGTTGGGTACGTAATTTACTCCTTGAGCTTCATGTACCGGTTACCCAAGCTACACTTGTTTATTGATAATAACTCGGTCGTATACCTTGCTGAAAATCCAGTCCAACATTAGCGTAAAAAACATATTGAATTGGATATTCATTTTGTTCGAGAGAAGGTTTGCCTTGGCAATGTCAAAGTCCTACACGTTCCTGCGATTTTTAGTATGCCGACATAGTTACCAAAGGCCTTCCAAAACATCTATTCAGCGGTTTCGGTCCAGGTTATGTCTCCGGTCTCCTACGGATCAAACTACAGGGGCGTGTTAGCCGATAATATTCACACAATATTAATCGGCTTGATTTTGTAAATATCTTTGTATGTTGTATTAGTTTTAGATGATTGGTGTTTCATTAGATAGCTCCGTAATTCTCTCCATTGTATAGTTATTGATAGCCTTTGTAATCACTTTTGTTAATCAAGGAATTAAGTTACCCTACATGGTAGATGAGAATGAATTGTTATGGAAACTTTTCAAACAAATGCAATGGGAAGATGAAAGGATATGGGTCGGCTGAATAAGGGTAGGTCAAATGTGGTGTATCCTAAGATTGTAGCATAGAAGATTGCCAAAACTTTATTGATGTAATCCAAGTGGCAATCAAATATGAAGTTAAAAAAATTAGATAAGGAATTTGATGCAGTCGTGTAAACTTATGTCTATCTGATTTGTACATAAAAGTGATAGCATGTGGTAGATATGCAATGGTATGAGAAAACAAGTGCGCATACATTGCAAGGTGATAGGTTTAATAAGCAGACATGGCAGATGTGTTGAAGACTACTTACTATCGATATTTAGAGATGCTAGAATGGTACTACTTCAGAATCAAAGCAACAGAACTGAACTTTCATGTTGGTGAATCAAGCAAATAACAACTACTTAAAAGGGAACACAAGAAAGATGTTGATGAACAATTGGAAGAAACTGAGTTACCTTTGAAGAAGCTCAGGAGGGATGGAATGCAAACCTGGCCATCATATGGTGATTGGCTAGTGCAGCAGCAAGACACCATGAAGACTGGAATGCATGAAGTTGAAAACGAAATTAGGGAAGTGATTGTTGGAAGATATTATTTCTATCAGAACTTATAATATGTAAATATGTATGTTAAACTTATGTTAGGATGTTATTATGTAATTTGTATTAACTGGGTAGGTTGTGAATATTCTGGATGGCAGTTACTTGGTGCCAATAACCGCCTTTAACTCTATTCTTGGGCGCCAAGTTTCTGAAGGGTATAAATACCCGCTAAAGATTCATTTGTATGTAATCGTTGTTATATAATAAAACTCTTTTCTCTCAAACTATTTCTGTTATCAACTCTGTGTGAAACAAGACATTCATGGCAAACAACGATTCTTACAAAGATGACTACATATTCTTGACTTAAATAGTTACCAAGTACAATATACACGATTTAGAGAGTAAATCACATATGCTTACAATCCTTTTACTACATATACAAAAGAACATTGCAAGATCATATCAAACTTGCAACGGAACAATCATATATCTTGTTCTTTATTCGCCTAATTAATATTAACACATATATATATATATATATATATATAAAATCTTCTTGACTGAAACGGCCATCTTATTAAGACCCGTTCTTATCTTTGAGGTTAATCATAGAAAGCTCCTTTTCGAAATAATCTCCAGCATACATGGGAGGATAATTGGCCGCAAGAGGTGCTTTTGCAAAGTGTTCCAAAGGCTTTAACACAACATCTGATGCTACATTGGAAAATAACTAGCAAAACAAGAAACAATAAAATCAACTTAAGGGTTTAGCGTTTAGATGAAGTGCATTGACAACACCATGATTCGATCTATGATGAAAGTTTGATCATGTACTCACAGATGAGGATACCCTCCAGCGGCTTCGGTTTTCTCTTTTCGCTGCTTCAATTGCAGCGAGTGTGCTCTCGGTTACAACAACTTCATGCATACCTGCTTTGCATTCACCCGCAGTCATCCATTCTATCTGCATTGTTTCAACAAGATCATGATAAAGATAGGTTAGCATTACTAGTTTTGAGTTAGCATGAAATATGTTGACCAGGACAGGCTCCTGATCCTTCTTCGATGCCTAAAGCAGATTCTAATATCATAGCCATTTTGTAAAATAAAAAAAAAACTTTTTTGCTTAGGATCCATACACGTAGGAATATGATGATGACACAACTTAGAGGGCGGGCTCATCATTTTTTGGGGCCTGAAGCGGATTCCAAAATCAAGGCTTTTTTGTAAATTATTTTTAGTTTAATTAGAATCATAGCACGTGGGAGTACAAATGACACACGTTTTATGTATTTGATTTCAAAAAGGAAATAAATCATATAATTCCAAAAAAAAATTGGAAAAAGAGTTAAGAGAGTTGTGATCAGAGAAAAAAAAACGAATGCCTGAACAAGTAGACACCCATCAGGAACTTTAACTTCAACTTTCTCCCCATTACTTAACCATATATTTAGGCCAGGGAACCTGCTTTGTAATGAATCGTTAGAAAGTTGATGTCGTAATGATACCCTGCAAACACGGTTCCTTCTTCGCCATGATGTCCGAGGTCACTTCCAGTTGGTCCAAGAAGATGGGGACCCTGCAATACCAAAAGGTCCAACGTTAATCAATCATATGCTTCTACTAGAATGTATGTAGTTAAAGATCAGATATATGAAGAGACTCACCAACTTCATTAGATTAGTGAAGGTGTCCTTTGGTAAGTCGAATCCAATTGCAGCCAATTCAGCAACAGCCTGAGAAAATATTGGAATAATTAAAATTGGGTAGTTGTGATCGGCAATGTCGGTCGCAAAATTTCTTCTGTGTGTAACTGAAATAGGGGACACTCTATGAATATTACGACCAATTTGTGACTAAAGTTTTGCGACTGACTTGCACTGAGTTGACACACCTAACTTTGCGCCTGCAATTCAAAAATTTTATTTATTTATTTTACCTATTTTACGTGATAACTGTATGTGACGGCATTTAATATTTTTCACCGATTGTGGATCAAATTTTATTTATTTTTCCATTAAATTATATAGGTACAAATTTTGCAACAGTTTTTCAATCGAATGTCCTTTTTAATGTATTTTGTATTTTCATTTTTTCATGACTGATTTGGAAGTTCAAAAATGTCAAAAACATTGAAGACAAATTACCATTCAAAATTAAGTGGTTGAAAATATTGCGACAGTCTTGTGACCAGATTGCTAGCGGTCAACAGTCATTAGTTTTACAACCGAAGTCATTCCGGTTGCAATATTTTGGACCACAATTTTTGTTTATGTAACAATGACACACCTCTACAGTTGATAGCATTTTAAAACCCCATGAATCCATGATTTTTTCCATTCGGGGAAGCCTTCCGGTATGACTGGCTCAGAGTTCAATTCCTAGATTATAAATACATATAAAACAACGATTAATGACCGAATATTCGAACAAATTCATTTAAGAGAAGGTTTATATACAAACCTTGAATTGAGTTTTGGATGGTCGAGGGCCAACCCTCCACATGTATTGCGACTTCATATCTGGACGGTTGGAATACTAGGCTGTCGATCTTTAGGCAGTGCTCTTAGCTTCTTTTGCATTTCAAGATCAACCAGGCTACGGGGAATTTCAATTCCTCCTGGTTTTGAACCAAACTGTTACCATAAAACAGTTGGAAACTTGAAACTTCTTAATGTCGTTATATACTTCTAGAATGTGACATTAAATAAGTACATGTAAGTTATGTAAATGTTTACTTGTATTTCATTCTAATCTCGACTACTTGTTTGTAATATTTTTAATATAAACTTATTAACTACTTACTTGTTATTATATATATTGTATGTTGATTTTAAACTTATTTATTAATCTAAGTTTGTTTTATAATTTAACTTTGTTTAATTTTGACTGAATATAGTTTTTTTTATTCTAAAACTTACATGTATTGCATATTTAATATATGCAAGATGTATATATAAAGAAACAATTTGGGTCATCAATTTTCTAATACACACGTGTGACAAAAATGGTAAAATCTCTAGGAACGTTATCATGTCATATCAACGTCACGTAGATAGAGAGGTTTTGAAGCTTCTCACACCTAACACATGCAATACAATAAACTCTTTTAGCTAATAATAAAAAATAAAAGAAAACAAGAAAAAAGAGAAAAAGAAAAGTGGTGATTGGTGGAAAGGTGTAGGAGACCCACACACAACGCTTGCAATTGTAGAAGAATCTATGACACCCCACTTTAACTAAGGATGCAGTATTGAGAATGTTAAGGAGCGTTATAGGGAATCTATGACACCTCACTTTAACTAAGGATACAGTATTGAGAACGTTAAGGAGCGTTGTAGGTTGAAGTGGCCGGAGGTCTCACTCCACACCACATAACCTATGTGAATAAGGGTGTAGATAAATATACTTATCAAAAGTTATCCTGAAGTACATAATTATATTCACCGACTGTCACCTAATAATAATAATAATAAATAATAATAATAATAACAACAACAACAACAACAACAACAACAAAAAAACAACAACAACAACAATAATAATAATAATAAATACAAAATAATAATAATAATAATAATAATAATAATAATAATAATAACCAGTTATAAGTATCAAGATAAAGAACAATTAATTCAGAAAAAGATATGAATAACAATTCCGTGTCCCTAGTTTAATTGCGTGATTTCCATCATTACATAAATTTAAGTATATTTAAAAAGATTTTCTTTTCTTATTGAAATATTAAAGAACTTTAAAACTATGTAATCCAAATCCGTGTATATTTGAAAAGATTTTTTTCTTATTGATATTAAAGAACTTAAAACTATTTAATCCAAATCCGTGTCTACTTTTTTCTCTATAATTCATTTTTTGGTTTATAAACTAATAAATATTAAAAAAAAAATAAACTGGCTCAGCAGAATATGAGAACTTTTGTTGACGATATTAATGATCACTGGTATGTTAATATAGATACCAAACATTGGTGAAATTTTATAAAATATATGGTCATGAGTAAAAGTTCACTGACAGATATGAAAATCGAAAAAGTTACGAGAGTATATATAATTACATTTTTTATAGTTTCACTAGAAAATTACCCATCAGAGACAGATATTCTTCAACAACTTTGTTTCACCTTGTTTATAAGGTTTTATCTTCAAATTTATGAATGGATCACTAACAAATACTCTAAAAAGATGAAAAAAATCTTATCAAATGTGTTGGTAATTACATATAGGGGCGAGCTTAAAAAATAATTTCCTTTCATTATCTATTAGCTTTTGTTTGCTTAAAGGAAAAAAAAAACATTAAATGATTAGATGTCCAATTGAGATATGTCATCGATGGTTGCTAACATATCACATATGGATTTTGAAGACTTCAATATGTCTTATTACTCGGTAGGTTGTTTGCTCAGATGATAATTATTTTATGATCTCTAACGATCACTACAACCACCCTTGATCTTAAAATCTCAATTTGTTTATTACTGGTTTAGATAACGATCACGACAAATTTTAAAATTGTAATATTTCATCAATGTATGTGTGATTAACTACCATGAACATTCTTTTCGCTAGAATGTTTTCTACCTTTCTTAAAAATCTTTTTTTTTACTATTTTAGTGTAGAGTATACTATATTAGTCTATTTTCATAACTTCACATGTCAATCAATTTAAGTAAAAAAATAAAAACCAACACGTGTTTTTTTTCCGAACATTTAATAATGGTACATGTATCATGTTTTCTTATTTTAAACCTATTGTTTTATCATTTTTTGATTGTTTCCAAACATTTGATAATTGTAAATGTCTTATGTTTTCTTATTTTAAACCTCTTGTTTTTTTTATCATTTTGTGATATAATACAAAACCAAATGGGTCTAATTTCTTGGATCGTATTAAGATTCGAACCAATTTAAGATCCGGATCACATGAAATACTTCCGAGTATTAACCATTGCAATCGAAAACCTGTACAGATCCAGAAAACGCACAAAAAATTCACATAATCACTAGTAAACAAATGAATATTATCAACGGAATTCATCCGTCAGTAATTAGTAACATAATTTCTACAGAATCCAATAAAAAAACTTTAAAAAAGTCATTAGATTTGTAGTGAAACTAGCGGCCAAGTTTACCTGATAATGCTGATGAGGACGCTCTTGGACGCGCTTAACTTCTTCGGGTTGCTCGAAATACTTCTCTATCATATCAATAAACCGATCATTATCTTCGTTTGAGCATCGCGGATCTCTGACAAGCAGAGCTCCGGTTTCTTTCAGAATCCGGCCCACCTCCGAGCATACCGTTTTTAGTTCAGGATGGAGGCGTTCGTCGCAATTGAACTTGCCGGACGCTGCATCCACGTACGGTGTGAGATTGATCACGGGTATCTCCATTTCCCTAATCAAAGTTGATCTAGAGAGAACTGAAGAGGAAGAAGATGTAACTGATGTTGGACACTTGTACACATGAGTCATGCATGCATTTATAAAGGTGTGAACCAGTGTGTGAAGATTTTTTTGATGGTGGTGGGATCTAGATCCATCACCATTCACCAAGATAGACCACACATTTCATCTCATTGAGATAGAATACCAACTGAATAGCAATTTGTGAGATAACCGTACAATCGTACATGAACATTTGAATATACGTGATAAACTACTTATTTCCCTCTTAGGAGAGGTCTTAGGTTCGAGTCTTGCTTTCACTTTTTTCATGCCATAGCCTCTTGGCAAGATGTTATTTATCTGATCCATTTGGTTAGTATGTAACGTATATCATAGCTTTTTGACTTCCCTGAGATTTTTATAGCGCCAACCCCAAGATTTTTATACTTTTTTAAGAAAGATCAAACCATACACGTTAACAAGACGTGTCTAATTCGATTAAGTACTTTCGGTATTCTTTTAATAATGGTTATTGAATGTTGCATAACTTTTTTTTGTCAGGATTACCCTAAAAACCTTATTGTAGATCATAGTTTTACTGGTTACAACGATAAGTTATCACTGTTTATGTACTGGATTCGAACCACAAAATCAGAAGTTGAGTTAAGATACCTTTGAGTACTAAACAAACAAACCCTGGTGAAAAGAAAAGTATACGATATATGATTTGTAGAGAAAAATCCAACATGATGGACTGTGTCACAGTCACAAGAAAGGGAAACTTAATGCATGTACTATAATTTTCATGCAAACATGGAGACACGTGGGGTGGTAAGTATGGAGGACACTTGGGTAAATTCTGTGGAGAGTTTTAGTGTGAAAGTGTGTCGCAAATAGGGCGACAACATATGTTTATTTTGGCAAATAGGGCGACAACATTTGTTTATGGTTTGCATCTTATTATTTCTTTTATTTTTTTTTAATTTTATAGTGAAACAACCCCATGCGTGCGAGAATTTGATCCGGTAAAAGTTTAGTTTGTTAGGATACTAGTATATTTACTGAAAACGAATCAAAAGTCATAAAAATAAATATTGTTACCCTTTTCGATTACAATGATAC
The DNA here is from genome assembly GCA_947069175.1 of Scalesia atractyloides. Lineage (NCBI taxonomy): Eukaryota > Viridiplantae > Streptophyta > Magnoliopsida > Asterales > Asteraceae > Scalesia > Scalesia atractyloides. Next base: position 62,775,720 of record CAMTDV010000022.1, read on the forward strand.
TGATATTGGTTAATGTCGAAAAGATTTAGCGTAAAATTTATATAAAGTCGTATATATAAATAAGCACGTTGAAACGTAGTACTCAAGATTTTATAAGACATTAAAATTTAGAAGAGAAACAAATTATGCTCAATTTCTTTTTTGTAATAACAAAATAATACGTTTTTGCTTCGATCATGTGTATTACTATTCGAACTCGACTTTGAGTTAGATATATGTTGATACATAAATAAAAATAAGCATTTCGTAACAAAAAAATCAGAAATTTACAAAATACCGTATTATATGTAAAAGGGATATTTGATTTAAATAACCTCAACTTTTACCAATTGGCCGATAACACTCTCAACTTTCGATTTGTAAACTAGCACTCCCAACTTTCAACTTATTGGCCGATAATACCCCCTAACTAACTGAACCCTAACACACTTAGTTTTTGCTGATGTGACATCTGATCTGGCCCCTTTTTGATGACATGGCATATGAGGTGGCAGCTGGTATGACATTTTTTTATGACATGGCACTGATGTTGCAGCTGACGTGTCATTTTTGATGATATGGCAACTGATGGGGCAGCTGACGTGGCATTTCTATGACGTGGCAACTGACATCAGCTAACTGTGTTAGGGTTCAGCTAGTTAGGAAGTGTTATCGGCCAATAAGTTGAAAGTTGAGAGCGCTGGTGTACAAATCGAAAGTTGGGAGTGTCAGCGGACAATTGGTGAAAGTTGGGGTTATTTAAATCTAATATCCCTATATAAAATAATACGTGTATGTATCGATCACTTTTACATTAGTATTCTCAACTTTGTTTTGAGTAAATATATATCAACCCATACATAAAATAAGCATGTTGCGATGACATCCTTACTATTCTATAAAACATCATATATAAAAAATTAGAAGATAAATCAAAGTATGTTTAATTTTAATTATGTAACATAAAAAAAAAACAGAGCATAGGAAACTCAACTTGAATGTGAACCGGATCCGAAAAGTAATAAATAAAAAATTCAAAATTTTATTTTTATTTCAAACGTTGTCGTTTATTAATTTAATTAACAAACTTACATTCGATTAAAAATATTAACCTTTTAAATAATATATGTTAGTTCGTTAGAATATATAAAGATACAATAAAACAATGTTGGAATATTGTGACAACCGAGAATTTTCAGGCTAACTCCGTTATCTTTAACATTATCATAAACATTCATTATTGCATTTCACTTGATATTAGTTGGTTAAGTTTGTCAGTTAGTACACACGAGTCTGACCCGAACGTTAGTGAAACATGGATAAAGTATTGCAAACAATATTAATGTATAATTGAGTGGAATTATATATTATTTGACTATATGGATTAATTGTATCACATCTCAGAGCTCGCCTAGTAGAGGAAGCAAACAAGAGATGCAACAGACACATGGTACATATACATTGTTTATAAAGATATTGTACTAAACACTGTGAAACATTTTGTTACAAGCTTTGTATACACATTAATAGTAATTTAAAAATACAACATCTAAAAGTAGCTTGTTAACAATAGTTATGCATCTATCAACAGTAGTATCCGAAAAGCAAAATTTGATCATCTAGGATGTTAATAATTTATTCTTCCATTGTCTTGCCTGAAAAGCATGTCAAAGCCTTGAAAGGTTAATTCTACAAATAGTTGGTGAGTTTCATAAGTTTTGTTTATTTAAAAAGGATGACTACACGAAAGATTAGTTTCGCACATGCGATGTAATTATATTAAGTTCACAAGTTGAGCCGAGAAATGTATCTAATCATCGTGGCTAACACCAATCACATAAAGAAATAACAGTGCCCTAATTAGCTATGCCCAACACAACATAGCATGTTTCGTTCCATGCAACTACATGTGTGCGCTTTCGGCATCCAGCCGATTTAAATTTGTAGGGTGGTTTAGGCTTGTCGGGCCAAATAGTACTATCTATAATATTCACTGGCAAAGTAGTATCACTTGTATGTATGTGGGGACCTTAAACGTGTTAGATGTCTACTTAGATAATTCACATAAAAGCAAAGTTCATGTGCAAGTTTTCTCTGTTCCTAGACCTTAGTATCAGTCTGTTAACTATTATCATTCATATGTTCATTATAATGTGCCCTAGGATTCGTCTCAGGCACTATAAGTATTGTTCCGTTAATAGTGTAAGTCGTACATATCAATTAGGGTTTACATGTTTTTGTCGTAGGTGTCACATTCTCCAATGGTTACGAAATTTCATCCACGAAGTTCATGCATCATTAACTTGGTTGTTGGGGAAAATTATCTCTTACGGAATTCATATTTCCACTCCCACGTGTATTTAGGTCCTTGTTGTGATTTCCAGTGAACTTTAACGAATGAGATCTTGTTATGGCACAACTGTTTAGCTTTCTGTCCACTATTTCCATAGGTTATTCCACAAAGTGGAGTTTGCCATCTACATGTATATCATCCAATGGTAAAATTGCGGTTCTATGAGACTTTTTCATGTTGGACACATGGAAGATGTTATGAGTATTACTCAGTTCAGGAGGTAACTCTAATCGATATGCCACATGACAAGGGCTAGCTTTCCCGTCTTACCGAATCTGATTACACCATTCTAGGGTGACACTTTTAAAAATACTTTATCACCAACTTCAAATGATAATGATTTCCGGCACGCATCAGCATAGCTATTCTGCCTATCTCGAGCAGCTTTCAGTTTACCTCTAATTTTATATATTTTGCATGTTGTCTCCTGAATTATTTCAGAGCCTGTGAGTTGTATATCCTTGGCTTCCGCCCCTCATAGAGGTGATCTGCACTTTCTCTTGTAAAGCACCTCAAATGGTGCAACTTGTATACTATTGTGATAGTTGTTAATATACGATAATTCAATAAGCGAAAGATGCTGATCCTAGCTTCCTCTGAAGTCCAACACACACACATAATGCAAGTCTTCTAAAGTTTGGATAGTTCGTTATGATTGACCATTTGTTTGGGGGTGATAAGTTGTACTTAAATCGATTCGAGTCCCAAATGCTTCTTGTAATCCTTGCCAATAATGTGATGTAAAACGACTATCCCTATCAGAGATAATAGCAACCGATACTCCATGTTTGGCTACAATTACATTAGTTTAAATCAGGGCTAACTAATCGATCTTATAGTTGGTGTGAATTAGAATAAAATGAATAGATTTTGTTAACCGATCCACGACTACCCGAATAGCGTCATGTCCTCGGGGTGTTCTGGGAAGATGTGTTACAAAGTCCATTGTAATTTGTTCCCACTTCCATTGTGGAATTTCAGGTTGTTGTAGGATTCCCAAGGGTTTCTAGTATTAAACTTTAACTCTGCCACGTATCAGGCACTTACTAAAATACATTGCCACATCGTTCTTCATACCAGGCCAACAATAAAATTCCTTGACATCGTGGTACATTTTATCCGTACTAGGGTGAATCGAATATTTTGATATATGAGCCTCGTCAAGTATCAACTGCCGTAGATTATTATGCATAGGGATCCACACCATGTCTTTAAAGTACAACACCCCATCGGGTTTTCTTTCCAAATCCTTTTCATTTCCATGCAAGTCTTCATTCTCCACTTGATCCTCATTCAAAGCTTTCCCTTGAGCTACTCGAATCTGTTCCTTGAGGCTAGCCTGCACAATAATTCCAAGGACTCGTACCGAATCTGTTTAACCCTATCCTTTCGACTTAGTGCATCGGCTACCACATTAGCCTTTCCCGGGTGGTATTGAATCTCACAATAATAATCGTGTAACAACTCTACCATCTTTATTTCCTCATATTTAGCTCCTTTTGATCAAATGTATATGTTGCAAACTTTTATGGTATGTATAAATGGTGCATATGTTACCGTATAAATAGTGCCTCCATATTTTAAGTGCAAATATTACTACTCCCAGTTCCAAATCATGAGTAGTATGGTTCTTTTCGTGCACTTTCAATGGTCGGAGGAATATGCAATAACCTTGTTCCTTTGCATCAATACACACCCCAAGCCTCTACGAGATGGCATAATAAACTACAAAGTCATCATTTCCATCGAGTAGAGGAGAATTGGACCATTGCATAACTTGTGCTTTAGTAGTTTAAAAGCTACCTCTTGTCCTTTTCCCCATTAAAATTTTCTATCTCTTTGAGTTAGGAGAGTTAAAGATTGTCGAATGCAATGCTAGAGAAGTTCTCAATAAAATGTCATAATAACCGGCTAATCCTAGAAATTATTGAATTTCAATAAGTGTCCTGGGAGCTTGCCAGTTCTTGATAGCTTCAGTTTTTTTGGGGTCTACTTGAATCCCATGCTGGTTCACCACGTGATTCAAGAATTGCACTTCCTTTAACCAAAAGTCACACTTCGAAAGCTTTACATACAACTTCTCCTATCAGAGAACCTCCAAGATCTGTCGTAAATGATGTTCGTGCTCCTCCTTGCTCTTCGAGTAAATCAAGATATCGTTAATAAAGACGATAACAAATTTATCAAGGAAATTTTTAAAGAACCGATTCATTAGATCCATAAACACGGCAGGCCATTAGTTTGCCCAAAAGGCATAACTAAAAATTTATAGTGCCCATATCGGGTTTGGAAAGCAGTCTTCAGAATGTCTTCCTCCTGGATTTTGACTCGATAGTATCCCGACCTGCGATGGATTTTTGAGAAATGTTTGGCTCCATGGAGCTGGTCGAAAAAATCGTCTATTCGAGGAAGTGTGTACCTATTTTTTTGGTAACTTTATTTAGCTCCCTGTAATAGATGCACATTTGAAAGCTTCCATCATTCTTTTTGACAAATAACACCGATGCTCCCCACAGGAAAAAAGTAGGCCTTGTAAATCCTTTATCTACCAACTCTTGTAGTTGACTAGATAGTTCTTGTAATTCTGAAGGCGCTAATCAGTAGGGTGCCTTCGCTATATGGACAACCGGTAAGGTCAAGTCAATACGGAACTCGATTTGTCTGGGAGGTGGCACTGCTAGTAATTCGCTCGAGAATACTTAGGATAGTCACATACTACAGGGATGTCTTTGATACGCCTTTCTTCCGGGTCCTTGGCATCCACATTCACGATGTACACCAGACATCCTTTACGAAGATACTTCTACATCTTATGTGAGACACGAGCGGTTATACTCAACCAGGCTTCTTTACTTGTACCATGAGTATTTCCCCACTTGACAAAGGAATTCTAACAACTTTTTCCAAGCACACAATTTCCGCCTTATGCTTCAATAACCAATCCATTCTCACTACTATGTCAAAACTTCCAAGTTCTACGAGTAAAAGGTCAATGTGGGATTGTTGGATGTTAAGGTTAGGTGTAATTTTGGATTATTTCGTTAGTGGTTATCTTCTTACCATTAGTGACGTGTGTCGAGAGTAGTATAATTTTTAATATATTTTAGCACTTTTTACTCGTTCATCAAGCTTTACATTTATAAACACGATAATTACAATCAATCTCTACAACACGTTAGGGCAAGTGAACCCATCGCTGGCGTAGTATAGTGATGGCAAGATACTGAGGTCATCCAAGGACACAAGAGCTATTAATACCGGAATATCGTCAACGTCTAACCTAACCAAAATTTTGATAAAAAGGTGTTAGTTGGTTTAAAAAGGGAAACATGAAATAAAGATGAAATGTTAGTAAAAACAATAAACAAGATAGAATCATTTGGTTTCGACTCCTCTTTTACGTATGCTTTGACAATTTCCGCACTTTGGGCTTTTTAAGAGATTATCTTAGATATTATGTCATGTCCCTCTTTTGGAGACAAAGCTACCCTCAGCCATATTGGTCTAATTAAGCAAGTATACAGTCTCATAAGGCCAGATGATTAAAAGATAAAATTAGTAAGTTATTAATGCAAAATGTGGCATGTCCCTCTTTGGAGGCAACGCTACCCTCGGCCATATTGGTTTGAGTCAGCAGGGATACAGTCCTGCATGGCCAGTTTAAAGTTTTAATAGTAGTTTAATTATAAGGGATTAAACCCGTTCTTAATTCCCCCGATTTGATGCTACCTGACTCAAGAGAAGTCCTAATAAGCTTGAATTAAGTCCTCGCAGGATCTATATACTGGACGAGGCACGAACTTTACCCAAACCATCCTTCTAACCCCCTTCCAGGCAGTTAACGTGCTTTATATAGACCGTAAAGACACGAGAGTGAATCAACAAAACATGAAGAAATGACAGACTAAAGTTCACTTTCAATATAAAAAAACGATCTCTTAATGTCATTAATACAAACCCAAATAAAAAGTAGCCAAATCTTTGAAATCAAAAGTAATATGTTAGGACGTTTTGAGACCGTTGATACTTGAGGTTAATAGTTTAGAGCTTCATTGTAATAGTTAGTAAATCTAGAAAGGCTAAAAGTGTAATTTATGGTACTAGTTTTTGTAGCGGCGTATTTATGTTTCTAGCGTATTTATTAAATACGTTGGGTAATCAGTGGCTATAAATATGAATATCATGAAAGCCCTAATCCAAGGTTCTTGGACAGATTTTGGTGATTGATCTTGTGTTGTGCTTGTTGTTCTTGTGCTTAATCCGAAATATCCATGTGCATTCAGTGAATATATCATTTGGGATTCCATATACAACACTTGTTGTTTGATCCATTCAAGAATCTTCATCTTCATCTTTGGTTTTCTTAACTTTTTCACATTCAAACAACTAATCTTTAGTTGTTTGGGTGATAACAATCAACCACTGTGATCCGAATCAGATTTGGGACTCACAATTTGGTATCAGAGCCTTTGTGCTCTTGATTTTTTGAGTTTTTGTTAAGATTCTTCAAGTTTTGAAGGTTTTTCAAAAGTTTTCAAAGTTTCAAGGTTTTACAAATTTTTGGACTTAAAATGACTTGATATGATGTTTTTAATCATTAGGTTGTTGTTAATCAGTGTTTTGGTAAACATTTAGGTCATTTTGGTGCAAAGAAACATGGATTTTGAGTCGTTTTTGGTTGATTATAGGGTTTTTGCTCGTACTTAAACCCTGCTGGGCGTATTTATCTTTGAAGACAACGTAGATATCTTTGAATATATCGTTCTTATTTTGAATATCACGTAATTAACAAATACGCCAGGTTAACACCAGCGGATTTGTTGATTTCCTGCGAAGTGGTGTCAGTGTATTTATTCGAAGGCGACTTCGAAGTCACTGATAAAAATCCTTAGCGATTTTATCGCTGTGATCGGCGAATTTAGCCAAACTCTTGTTTGATTTGCATGTTTTAGCGGATTTAGCTAATTTCGCAAGATAAAGTCGCTAGGCATCTCCAGCGTATTTAACTATATTGCAGCGTATTTGTTATCTGATCTATACATTCCAGCGTAATTATTCTCCGATCAACCGAGATGTCTCTCAATCAACTTAACCCAATAGCCCAAGCCGAATTGGAGATAGGAACTGCTACAAGACCTACCAAGTTGAAAGGATCTGAGGATTTCAGCAGTTGGAAGAATCGAATCAAGGCGTTCTTTGAGTATACTGACTATTCTCAATGGATGTCTGTCACGGTGGGTCGACACGTTCCAACGATAATCTGCGACATGTTCGAACGATCAATGAAGACCCCTCAACATTCACCGAAGAAGATAGAACTCTCATCCAACGTGATCACAGAGCTCATGCTGCTTTAACAATGGCCCTGTCAAAAGACGACAACAATCTGTTCGAAGAGTATATGTCGGCTCATGAATTGTGGTTGGCTCTTATTGACCACTATGAAGAAAACAAGGAGCTGATGGACAACAAAAGAGACATGGTTTAGAAAGAATACGACATGTTCGGGAGTGTTCCTGGTGAAAGCCTATCAGATCATATCAGTCGATTTCTAGGAGTGCTGACAAAAATGAAGAAAGTGGGAAATCCTGTTGCAAACTATGCATCCATCAAGAAGCTTCTGGACTTACTCCCTAAAAAATGGAGCGTTCAGTGTATGATGATCAATAGAACTTTCTTGACCAGCACAACTCCTGTTACACTCTTGGAACTGATCAACACTCTAAAAGCCTTTGAAATGGATATCCTTAAGAGAGAGATGAACCAAACAGGATATTCAAAGAAACTTGCTCAATCAACAGCTGCAACCTCTGCTCCCAAAAACATGGCTTTTCTCGCCCCCATACCCTCATGTGGATTGAATCCTCAAAGTGCTGCTGAATCTTATCCTAACGCTTCTGCAAGCTCTGCAAAGGCCTCATCATCCAACAAGAAGACTACCGTGGCAAATGATGCTCAAGCACTTAAGATATCCATTGAACATGTCGCGTGTTTAACACCTTCCTGAGCAGCTATGAAGCTCTAATGTCAGGTGAGCTGAAATAGATTTCCTCACTACTGAAGACATGTGCCAGGTGGATCCTGATGATATGGAGGAGATGGACTTGAAGTGGCAAAGGGCGATGATCACTCTTCGACTAAAGAATATCAAGACAAAACAGGAAAAAGCCTAGCTCTGAGAAAAGCTGGTTTTGACAAGTCCAAGCTGAGATGTTACAACTGCAAAAATCTGGGTCATTTTAAGATGGAATGCCCATTGCTGAGAAATGAAAATGCTGAACTCAATCAGACAAGAAGGCAGTGGCTATTGAAGGGAGTGATAGTGTTGCTGATAATAACCAAAAAGCTTTAGTGGTGGAAGATTACGACTGGTCAGAGGAAATAGCTGAGGATAAAGGAGAAGTCAACAAAGCCCTCATGGCAAACATCTCTACTATTTCTATCACATCCTCATCAAATTGTGTGGAAAAGCAAACAGCCAGGATTCCCAAAGATGACAAGGGTTTGAAGAGCATAATCAATCCTGTTGAACCAACTTCAGAGAAGGCTGAGAAAACGGATTCGAAATTGAAAAACCAAAAAGCAATCAGTAACAACAAGAGTGAGACAGTTGAAACTTCCACAACCGCCATGAAGACAGAATCTGCCAAAGAAATAGAGGATAAGGATTTGGTAAATAGCATACCATATAAATTTAAAGCAAAACTGTGCTCCAGGCCTTGTATGAATGTTGTGGTACGTTACAAATCACTCAACCGTGACATAATTAAAGAAAAAGAAAAGATTTTGAAAATTAATCAAGAATTAAAAGAAAATGAAGCTGCATATCAAAGAAAGTTGAACTCAACTGTGGCTGAAATGCAAAGTTTAAAAGAATTTGTTTTCAGAAAAGATTTTATCATTAAGGATTTAATCGAAAAGTTAGATAAATCGCAAAAATGAAAATAACAAATTGCAAATCATTATTGATGAATGGAAAATTAGTCAAAAGGCACTGGTTGATATTGTAAATTGCCAACAACCAACATTCATAAAGGATGGAATCAGATATAAGGATAAGCTCGGAAACGAAAGAAAAATATTTCCTCCGCCGCACAGCAAAAACTATGTTCCTATGCCATCTCCTCATCCTAAAATGATTTAATCGACAAAAATGATCTTCTGGATCAAAATGTCTTTTACAAAACCCAAAACAACACTAACATGTCTGAAAGCAATGCAGCTCTGTGTGAGTGTCAAGAAGATGTATGCGATGAGGAAGATGATTGTGGAGGTTCAAAAATAGGAATTGTTACTCAGGTGACAGTTATTCAACAGTTAACTGGTTCGCCTGGAATTGTAACAAGACAAACAGTACTTCTATTCCGGATAACTGTAATAGTTTGACTAGGATGGATGACTGTAACAACCTTATGCCTAAATTTAACATTCGGGATGACTGTAATGGCCATGTGCCTATATTTAAGACTCACAACCAAGTGCATGCTGTGGTTGAGAGTCATGACTTGAACTCTGTTTTTAATGATGAAAATGTTATGCTTGAATCTCCTGTATTTGTCCCAGAATTGAAGAAAAACAAATTTGGAAAGTTCCTACATAGAAATTCCCGAGTTTGTTCCATCATGTACAGGTACATCAGACACTGATAAAGATTTTACTATAGGCAGCAATAGAGATATTCAAGTACAACAACTTCAGAAAGTGATAGAGAAATGTCAAGTGAAAGTCAACAATCAATCTCGTCATCAGATAGTGAAGACAACATTGAGGATGAAAATCGTCTTGACAAGAAAATGAAGAAAGTAAAAAATTCAAGCCACGCTACGTCATCAAATTCTTCAAGAAGCTCCAGACTCTCATAACATATATCATCTTCACACTCCGCACCTGGAAAGAAAAGATCAAATTTCAAGCAGTGCTTTCGCTGTGGTCATTTAGGACATACTACAAAACATTGCAAAATCAAGAAATTTTCTAAACCTAGTCATGATCTTGTTAAAAGTTTCACTGATCAATTTGACAATCTGAAGAAATCAGTAAAATGCATAGTTAATTCAACCTGTTTTTGGAAAAGAAAAGAAAGCACTCTTGCTCAAAATCATGGTAGAACTAACGTAAAGCAAGTCTGGGTTCCAAAAACCAACTAACATATAAATATTTTTTTTGTTGTTGTATAACTGAATAAACTTCAAAAATGGATTCGGATGCTCATGGAATATATTTGGCATATTGATAGTGGATGCTCCAGGCATACGACCGGTTTAAGGATCTCCTGATAAACTTTCGCATTATTGATGGTGATTTTGTATCCTTTGCAGGAGATGAAAAGGGAGGGAAAATTGTTGGAATGGGTGACGTCGTGTCTGCAGCACTTACTCTAGAGAATGTAAACTACGTTCCAGAGTTATGTTACAATCTCATGAGGGTATCACAAGTCTGTGACAAAGGAATTTCAGTGCTGTTCAATGACATGGAATGCTTATTCCTCAAGACCGAATACTCCGTCCGTGGAAAAATGATCATGCTCAGAGCTCCCCGTCAAAACAATACCTATGTGCTAAATATGAAAAATGCTAAATCCAATGAGCAAATGACATGTCTTATTTCAAGAGTATCAGAATCGGAATCACTGCTTTGGCATAGGTGTTTGGGGCATGTGAACTTCAAAAATATAAATAAGCTTTCTAAATTAACTTTAGTAAGAGGATTATCTATGAAAGATTTTCCTTTTTCAGAAAAATGTATCGCATGTGCCCAAGGAAAGCAACACAAAAAGCCTTATAAATCCAAAGCAGTGAATACGATATCTGCCCCATTGCAATTACTACACATGGATCTTTTCGGCCCTATAAGTGTTAAAAGTTAAGCTAAAAGATCCTATTGTTTGGTAATTACAGATGATTTCTCAAGTTTTCATGAGTATTTTTCCTTGAAGCCAAAAGCGAACAACGTCCATTCTAAAGAGCTTCATTCCTATGATTGAAAACGTAATCAAGCTGAAGGTCAAATCCGTAAGAAGCGAAAACGGGACAGAATTCAAAAATCATACGTTTGTTCTCTTTCTGTGAAGAAAAGGGAATACGCCTTCAATACAGTGCAACCAGAACTCCTCAGCAAAATGGGGTAGCGGAACGAAAGAACAGAACACTCATTCAAGGTACTCGAACTATGCTTGTAGACTCCAAGCTTCCCATAATCTTCTGGGCTGAAGCAGTCAACACAGCATGCTATGTTTTGAATCGAGTTCTCATTGTCAAACCTCATGGAAATATAGCTTATGAACTCCTTTTCAAAAGGAAGCATCTAATAGATTTCTTTAGACCGTTCAGATGTTCCTGTACACTCCTCAACACTGAAGATAATCTTATCAAGTTTGAAGCAGTCGATTATGTGTGCTACTTCATGGGCTACTCATCTTCTCAAAAGGCATATTGAGTCTACAACAAACAAACCTAGATGGTGATTGAATCATATTACGTCGACTTTCAAGAAGGAAACTCCACCAACAATGGAATCCTCCAAACTGGGTTTATGACGTAGACATCGTATTCAACACTTTCGACATTGATGAACCTTTCACTGAATCTGAACCTGCAGAATTAATCCCATTAGAGCCATTGTTTGATCCTTCAGACATTGGTTTCACTCCTTTCACAACTCGTTTCACCCCAGTCTCTGCCACTCCTATCCTTCCTGTTATCGAAGTAGATGGTGACACATGGTTGAGAATGCATCTGCACATGATGATTCTTCTTCATAGCAGATCGTGGATGAACCACCTAAAGAAGACGAAACTCCAATTATCTACGTCAACGAACACTTAATCTGCCCTAACAAGTAGAAACTCATACCAACGCAGGATACAACACAAATCGAAATCATCCAATTGAAAATGTCATCGGTTCCGTGGAAGATGGAGTTCGAACTCGTGGTCAAATACATACCATCAACACAGGACTGTATGCAGCTTTTCTCTCGTAGTCTGTCCTAAGAGACATTGAAGAAGCCATCCAAGACTCTAGCTGGGTACAAGCAATGAAAGAAGAATTAGCTCAATTTCGGAAGATTAAAGTCTGGGAACTCGTTGATTTGCCAGATGGAAAGTATCCCATTGGCACCAAGTGGGTATTTCGTAACAAAATGGACGATCGTGGTGTAGTTATCAATAATAAGGCAAGATTAGTAGTTCAAGGATTTCATCAGGAGGAAGGGATTGACTATGAGGAAGTTTTGCGCCGGTTGCACGCTTAGAAGCTATCAGAATCTTCTTAGCCTATGCTTCATTCAAAAACTTTAAAGTGTTTCAGATGGATCTAAAGAGTGCATTTCTATATGGGAAAGTGAAAGAAGAAGTCTATTTTTGTCAACATCCATGTTTTGAAGATCCTCACTTCCCTGCAAAATATTATAAGCTTGACAAAGCAATCTATGGTCTTCAACAAGCTCCTCGAGCATGGTATGAGACTTTGTCAACATATCTTCTGGATTGTGGGTACTCAAGAGGCAAAATAGATGTGACTCTCTTCACGAAAAGGATCGGAGATAACGTGATGCTGGTGCAGAACTAAATAGACGATATCATCTTTGGGTCAACTGATGAAGCTCTTTGTAGGGAGTTCTAGAAAGTTATGAAGGTAAAATTCTAGATGAGCATGATGGTAGAACTTACGTTTTTCATGGGATTAGAAGTGAAGCAGAGAGAAGATGGCATCCTCATTCATCAGGCTAAATACATCAGAGATATTCTCTCCAAGTACAGCATGAATGACTTCAAATCTGCCATCACACCATTTGCAGCTCAGACGGAACTTACATCTGATCTTCAAGGAAAATCCATGAACAAGTCCTTCTATCATTCAATTTTAGGCTCGTTGATGTATCTGACCGCAAGTAGGCCTAACATTATGTGGGTTGTCTGTCTCTGTGCACGATTTCAGACGGATCCAAAAGAATCTCATGAAGCTGCTATCAAAAGAATTTTCCGGTATCTGAAAGGTTGTGGCCTAAAAATAGTAATTTTAATTTAATTGCTTATTCTGACAGTGATCATGCAGGTTGCAAAGTTGACATAAAGTCTGTCTTAGGAGGTTGTCAATTCTTAGGAAATCGTCTCATATCGTGGCAGAGCAAGAAGCAGACAACAGTCTCCACATCTACTGCTCAAGCCGAATATACGGCAGCTTACAGTTGTTGTTCACAAGTTCTTTGGATACAAAATCAGTTGTTGGATTACGGGATAAATGTTATGGAGACTCCCATATTCATCGACAACGAGGTGTGTCTAGGAATTGTGAAAAACCCTATCCACCACTCCTGAACAGAACACATCGAAATTCGCATTCATGCGATAAGAGATGCATATGAGAAATGATACATTCAAGTGGTGCCGGTGGATACCATGCAACAAAAAGCTGATATTTTTACGAAAGCCTTCGACAAAACTCGCTTCAACCAGTTGGTAACCTGGTTAGAAATGGTCAATTTTAAAATTTTAAAATCTTTCACTTACCCAACAAAAAGATTTTCTGCAAATTTTAAAATTTCTTTTCAAGCTCTGGATTCTCGAAAATAAAATTTGAAGGTTGGAAGTCTTCAAGAAAGTATCTTTAAAGTAGAATCCTTTGTTTGACAACCTGTATGACAAATGATAGACAACCAGATTGAGGCTCCAAGAAATGACGTGTCAGTAGATTCAGCAATACCTTCAAGTAAACTGCGAATAGGAAACAAAAGCTAATGATCACACAAGAATTCTGGATACCCACAATGTTGTGCAACTTGCGGGTAACATTGCGGCGTATGGCTTAATGTTCTTAAATCTTGCGTTGATAGATTGCCGAAGTCCGAGATTTTGGGTGTTTATATTGAGTGGGGAACATCGAAATTCTTGTCAATATTACCACAACATGATAAAAAGCTCACCGAAAGCATGTTGAAAGAAGGATGCATGGATTTAAGAGGACAAACATACTGACAACTTTTTCTTGTGCCTTGATTATTCAATATTTATATATTTAATATTTTATCTCAAACTAACAAAGTGTTATCGGTGTTATCTTCTGCAGGAAAGTCACAGGATCCGAACCATTAAAAATAAGTGTTATGTGAAAAAGGAAGCTTTCTTGCTCTAAAAATAATTCTCAGAATTTCAAATTGAAAATCTCCATTTTTCTTAACCTTATTTTAAATTTTTGCACTATCTTTTAACCAAAAGGGGGCACGTTTTTCGAGAAAGTTTAAAATTTTCAAGCGTATTTGTTTCTGAATTACTTAGCCTTGAAAATATCTCAAAAATACCCCAACGCGGCGTAATTATTGTTCCAGCGTATTTATTAAATATGCTGGAAGGGGTTTTTGTATATATATTTAAGATTTCTTTTTATGTAAATATTTTCAAACTCTCATCATCTTCTTCATCTCATCCGAACACCCACATTCACAAAATTCAAACATCATTAAGTGATTGAACGGCTCTTGTTAAGATCGATCTCGGTATGATTTTAGTTTTTGAATGTTGATTGCTTGTTGTTGAGTGTGTTAAAACATCAAATTCAAGATCATTCTTGTCATATGTAGATAGATCGATCTGGGTTCATCTAAGTTTATGGGTTTTATCCAGAGATTTTTGAATCCAGCGTAATTATTACAAATGCAGCGTAGTTGTGTTGAATGTGGCGTATTTAACAAGCAATTAAATGTCAGCGGATTTAAGTCTTGAACGCGAGTTCGAACAACCGGCATATTTGACAAATATGCCGGTCAGTCAGCGTAGATGAGCATATTCGCTGGATGTTGCTCGAGTCAAAACTTAAATACGCGGCGATATCTTCAGTGTATATAGGTTTCTTTCGGCGTAATTGTAATTGTGCCTTATGTATATAGTCGTGTGTTCGGCGTAAATGACATCGTTGTCTAGCGTATTTAGTGGCGAACTTATATTTTAATTTTAATTTCATTTCTTTTTTATTCGTGTATATACATGTATATATTACCTTGTGACTGAGACCTAACTTGTTTAGTTTCCATATTTTCAGAAATGGTGAAGGAGATTATTTGGGATTAAACACGGAAGCACAATCAGCCACACAAGTTGGTCCCACCTCCAAATGATTTTGAAGATGTGGCAGAATGGATAAACTCAAGCAGAATAAGCTATGCTGTTCAAGCCGATTCGATCATAAACAACATTCACATTGAAGAATTTCGGAAAACAACCAAGGTGTCGACAGTCAACGAAGTAAAAAGGATCAAGGCTATAGTACGAAACAAGAAAGTCATAGTAACAGAGGACAATGTGCGTAGAGTCCTCAGTCTTGGAGACAACCGTAGCGACCCGCTCAGAGAAAAGAAGGATGACATCCTCGACGGCTTTAAAGGAATGAGGTATATTGGAGACTTCAGAAAGAAAAACGAGATTAAGCGAAAAGGGCTCACAAAGGACTGGAGATTCATTCTTCACATATTCGCTATGAGTTTAGCACACAGAAAGGGTGGATACGATGGTTTTAACCTAGAATGGTCAGCCACTATGCTCAACCTCTGCACCAAACAACCATTCAATATCTCTGGTCATATTTTCTACTTCATGGTTGACAACGCAAACTCCTCCATATGGGCCATGTACCCACGTTTTGTTCAGCTTCTCATCAACGACCTGCATCCAAATCTCCCACACGACAACGACGTGTAAAATTTCAGTTACCGACCGGATGCCAAATTACGGAACTGAAAACTGAAGAGTGGGTGTTGCTTCATCAATGGATGTATAGAGAAGAAAGGTTTCCTCTTGTGAAAGCAACTTATGAGAAATATAGAGAAGGCGTCAAAAGAAAGAGACAAGGAACTGTTGAGGAAGAAGCAGAGGCGGAAGAGGAAGAAACAGAATAGTTGATTAGAAAGAACAAAGGAAAGCAGCCCGTTAAAGAAGGGGACTTGTCAAAGAAAAGAAAAGACACCTCTTCTCAAGAACGTTTGATGGAAAGCAGCTTTCGGGCCGGATGCACTAGAGAACATCGAGAACACATTGAAAATCTTCGTGCTATTCACAAGGCAGAGGAAAGAGAGAAAAGAGAAGCAAAAAGAAAGAGGCGACAGATGACGGAATCTGAAACGCCAATGACGGTCACAACAGAACAAGAACAATTAGATGAATTTGTTGACCAACTAATTGTAGATCCAGAGAGTCCCAGCAGATCACCCACTCATAAGCAAAAGAAAACAGTGGAAGGCCAAAAGATGCTCAGCCAGGGCAGATGCCTCAACAAGTTCCTCGTAGACCACACCCATTTCAGGAACCGTATGATAAACTTGCGAAAGATATTGGAAAAGGTCCAGCTCAAGAGATATGCCTTCTGAAGCATCAATGAGCAACACAAATGCAATTCGTGAAAAACTGAGGGAGTAAAGAAAGAAAAACAAGGAGCTCCATGCTTATGTCAAGGACAAACAAGATTTATCCAATTTCAGCAAGATGGTTGTAACATTTGTCAAAAAACGGGTTTCCAAAACCCGCTCCGTTTTGTAATCGAATATCAAGTTATAAATGTCACGTTGTATATTTATGATTATTTTGATTTATAATGATACATAATTAATAAACAAACTAAACTATAAAAATTATATTTGATAAAAAGTTAAAACAAAATAAATAAAAATGAAATGTTGCTGCCGGGACTCGAACCCGGGTCAGCCAGAACTGAAATCCAAAGACTTAACACACACACACATCACCACTCCGCCACTTGTTGTTTTCTGTTATCTCTAGGAAACAAATAACATTTATACACAAACTCAGTTAAACCGGTTGCGCCAACTGAGAAACTAAAATCGGCAATTCAATCGTCTAATCGTTTGATTAATCGCACATTCACGTTTATAACCGATGAACCAACAAATTTTAATCAATTCAGACTTGAATTGACTTGAATTCGGATGATGATGGGTTTTATAACCGAAACCATCCAACAATCTGAATTACTTCAATCCTAGACCTCTCCTGCGACTCAAAATACTTTGCAAGACCTTCAATTTTCCGCAACTTTACAGTCCACCGGAGAAGCTTAAATCAACTCGCCGGAAAAATTCTGCAAGTCGCCGGAAAACCGGGACAACCGGGTTCACATCCACACGGTAATTCCTTCGACTCTTTCTGTTTCAATCCTGTGATTAATCGGTCACTAACACAACTCCACCATCAGAATCGATCCTAGTCAACGTTTGTCGAAAATCCTACCTTCGCCGGAAAACTTCTGAAACTTCCGGAAACACACCGGGAACTGGTATGATCTTCCAAACTTCTGCTAAACTTTGTTTACGTGCCTCAACTTCTTATATAATCGAACAAAGCTGTTAATTGATTTTAACAGCCGGAGTTCACTTTCAGAACCGACGAACCTCTGCCGGAATTCTGTGAACAACACTAATCCGTACATCCTTTTCCCAAACTCTCTCCGTTCTTTACTTTTAAATTACTTATAATGTTTGAAAATCGAATATGTCATGAATCGGTCATAACAGTCGGAATATGTTTTCTGGGTAAAATTAACGAAGAAGACGAAGACGCAGTATAACATAAGACTAATAAAAATCGATAAAATGAACGGGTTAGACACACAGTCCAGCGGTGGACTGTGTGCAAATAATACGCACACGTCACGAGTTCGATCCCTGATACATGCACCCTCTAAGTAATAAAATGCCTTTTTGATTAAAGCTGAACCGGGTTAATCCCGTTAGTTGTTAAGTATAATAAAAACCGAGATAATAAGCAGGTTAGACACACAGTCCAGCGGTGGACTGTGTGCAACACTAAGTCACACGTCACGGTTCGAAACCTGTTACTGGCACCGGGTATGTTGAATTAAAATGTTTTTGAAATTAAAAGAATTTTGGTTAAATCAAATTAGTATATAAATATAATTAAAAACAAGATTATTTCGGGTTAGACACGTAGCTCAGTTGGTAGAGCTGCGTGCACGTGTACGGGAGGTCTCGGGTTCGAGTCTCACCCAGCGCATTCATGCACACTGACCGAACCGGTCAACAAGTCAACAGTCAACAAGTTAACGGTCAACGGTCAACGCCAAATAAACAATTTTTTTATATTTTTATTTATTTAATTTAATTTAAAAATCAATTAAAAATACTTAAAAATAACATTTTTAAAGATAGAAAATAGCCTTAAACTCACAAAAATATATCTAAAAATTCCATTAAAATCCTTAATAAAATCCACTCATTTACTATATTTTTCCGTTATTATTTAAGTTAGTTATTTCTCGTTGTTCCGCTCATCCAATTCGTGCGCATCTCACCATCTCCAATCCAACGCACCCAATGTGAGTGAATCTTACAAATTCCCCGTTTTAATCACGTTTTGGGGTGTATCATGTGTCTTGCTATATATTATATTTAAATCATTGTGCATACATCATATCATGAACATGTGTATTCAGTTTGTTTCAACTGTTGTGTGGTTATCGTTAGATGCAATTTATTATTTTCAGTACATGCAATTTCATAGGCCGCCGCTCCCCATTACATTATGAGCGTTGAGCATGTTCCCCATTACATTATGAGCGTGAACCTGGCGTGCCCACATACGATCGGCTCCGTTTGATTGAGCCTTGATCGCACAGACATTTTCATTTTCAGTACATGCAATACGAGCGGCTCCGTTTGATTGAGCCTTGATCACACAGTTTCATTCATGTTATTTACCGTATGATGTTGGTATGTTAATGTATGCTATCATGTGTTATTGTATGTTATAGTTGTGATTGCTATTGCTACTGCTTGGTTGTTTACATTTGCTCATTTATGATAATGCACAATTTTTCATTGATAAACTAACAAGAAAATCATTAACAAATGTTTATCTAACAAGGTTCACTCGCCAACTTATGTTGACCCAAAAACCCCCATTTTTACACATGATACAGGTGAACCAGCAGCAGCCAGAAACACATAGGATTGGACTAGAAGAATAAAATGATTTAGAGTTTGGGATTGTTATGTTTGGTTTATTTTCTTTGTCTTGTATGGACATGTTTGGATATTTGGAAATGTAACTTTGACTTTAATAAATATGAAACATATTAGTAAATACATGAGCTTTGGTGATAACCCAATTATGCCCCGACTCTTATTCCGCTGCGGGTCGGGGTGTGACAGATTGGTATCAGAGCCATGACTATAGGGATATAGGATAGGTTATTAGACCCTTAGAGCCTATACTATAGTTGATTAGAAACTTATAAGATTTTTGTGTGTAAATGCCAAATTTCATGATGTTTATATGTTTTATGTTAAATGTTACATTCAATATTATGCAAGCATGTTCATAAGTATGTATTATCATATAATGCCTATCATGAATCATATACTCATAACATATCACATCCATGAAAGCACACACCACATCATGATTGCTTTTACAATGATTTTTGTGTTTTCAAATCTCATCAAAGTGAGTTCTCATGACGGGCATGTAGTAACTGGAAGGGTACCAGTACCGGTAGTCGGAACTTTCCTGTCTAGGCTGGCATTCGTATAAATCCAAAATAAAGGACCAGTTTGCCTACCTGGGGACTAACGATGAGAGCTCGAAGTACCTATTAGGCCAAAGCATGCTATACCAAACGTCGTGTGAACTAACCCCACTTTGAGTTGTCATTGTGTCTAAACCTGGACACGTTCCGACCAAACATCTCATGAACATATTTTGTGATTTGCATTCGGGTGATGCGAGTGTTAAATTGCCAATACTAATGTGAATCCTACCAAGCCAATAGCCATGGGGGCCCACATGACTATATAGGTGAAGGTATGGGGGACATTTGAGGCCCAACATGAGCAAACCCAAGACATCCTATGGATGTAGTTGCATTATTGATATTTATGTTATTTTCATTTCCTTAAAGACACATGACACCTAAAAAGACACCATAAATTCACAATCTTCTCATGTATGTTCCTGTAGATGTCGTCCAGACAACAACGAAGGGGTAAAAGATCAGGAAGGTCTCAGGAACGTTTGGCCACACAAATCGCGAAACAAATGGCCTCGATACTGCCTGACATTGTGGTCCAAGTACAACAAGCCCTCGCTACAAATCCTACTAACCCTCCCCAACAACATGACCAGAACATCGACAACCCTCCTACCAGCAAGTGCTCATACAAACATTTCAAATCTTGTGATCCTCCTAAATTTGAGGGGACCGAAGGTGTCACTGCTCTCCTCCACTGGTTCGAGGAAATGGAAAACACCTTCCTCAATTGCGATTGTCCTGAGGATCGCAAGGTTCGATACGCCACCGGGAGACTATTTGGGGTAGCTCTCACTTGGTGGAATACTGAGAAAGGGAAGAGGGGAACTGAAGATGCAATGGCCTTAACTTGGGAGGAGTTAAGGGAAATCATGACTAGGCGTTTCTGTCCTAGCAGTGAAATTAAAAAGTTGGAGGACGAGTTTCATTCTTTAAAACAGAAGGAGGGGGATCACACCACCTATAACAAGAGGTTCTTGGAGTTGAACCAAATGGTTCCAAATTTGTTTACTCCAACTTATCGTTTGATCGAGCATTATATTCGAGGACTTCCCTCGAAAATTCAAGATTCAGTTCTCAGCATTTCACCGGTAACACTTGAAGCTGCTATGGAGCTAGCGACTGAACTGACCGAGAATCGGATTCGCAACGGGAAGTTTAAAGAGGAGAAAAAGAAAGCCCATGGTGAGGGTCAAACTTCAAACCATTCCATCTCTTCCTCTAAGTTTGCTAACAAGAGGAAGCGCAACACCAGAAATTTCGCACTTACACAAACCAACTCCCCTATTCCTGCTGCACCCATTACCCAAGTCGCTCCTTCACCTGCACCATACAAAAGACCCTACTCTGGCCCGTTACCAAAATGTAACCGTTGCCAATATCACCATTCTCCTGATTATCCTTGCCAGCATTGCACCGGCTGTGGTCGCGCGGGTCATACGGTTCAAACCTGCCGCATGCTCCAGCGAACGAACCGCCACCAACCTTTAACCTAAACCCACCAACAATTAATGGGTCAAGCCCAACAACCCCTACTATTACCACCCACCCAACACCTAGCCCAAACATATTACCAACCCAATTATCCTATGGGCCAACCTATGCGGGCTTGCTACAATTGCGGAGACCCAAGCCATTTCAGAAACACTTGTCCAAGGTTGGTAAACATTATTCATGCTCAGGCTCAAGCCAACCCAGTGAATCAAGCGAACCAAGCTCCTCCACCTGCAAGAGGAAGAGCTTTCAATATCAATGCTAATCAGGCTAGGGCCGACGACAATGTGGTTAACGGTATGTTCCTTATAAATGGTAGATATGCATCTATGTTATTTGATACTGGTGCGGATAGAAGTTTTGTGTCTTTAGAATTTGAACCTATCTTAAACCAAAATCGGGATAAGCTTACGGAATCTATAACGGTAGAAGTTGCTGACGGGAAACCAGTTTCATTAAGTTCTATTATACGCAACTGTACACTAACCTTAAACGACCACGATTTCTCAGTCGACCTTATTCCTATGAAGCTGGGAAGTTTTGATATCATAATTGGTATGGACTGGCTCAGTCAACATCAGGCAGAAGTTGTATGTCGCGAAAAATTTATACGTATTCCTCTTTCAAACGGACAGACTCTTCGAATCTTTGGTGAAACCTCGTCAAAGGGGCTCAGCTTAATGTCTTGTCTTCAAGCCCAAAAATATCTTCGCAAAAATTATGTCGCGTTTTTAGCTCATATCATCAAAAAGGGAACCATGGAGAAGAAACTTGAAGACATTCCAGTAGTAAAAGATTTCCCGCGAGTTTTTCCTGACGACATTTCAGGACTTCCTCCAGTTAGAGAAGTCGAATTCCGTATTGATCTTGTACCTGGTGCTACACCAGTTGCAAAGTCTCCTTATAGGTTAGCCCCCTCTGAAATGCAAGAGCTAGCCAGTCAATTACAAGAGTTGACTGACAAGGGATTCATAGGTCCTAGCTCATCGCCTTGGGGTGCACCTGTCCTTTTTGTAAAGAAGAAAGATGGATCGTTTCGAATGTGCATCGACTACAGAGAGCTCAACAAGTTAACAATCAAGAATCGCTATCCTTTACCACGCATTGATGATCTTCTTGACCAACTTCAAGGTGCCAATTGCTTTTCAAAAATCGACCTTCGATCTGGCTATCATCAACTTAGAGTACATGAAGAAGACGTCCCAAAGACTGCTTTCCGAACTCGTTATGGCCATTATGAATTCATGGTCATGCCATTTGGTTTAACCAACGCACCAGCTGTCTTCATGGACCTAATGAACAGAGTCTGCAAACCTTATCTTGATCGATTTGTTATAGTCTTCATCGACGACATTCTTATTTATTCAAAGTCTAAATCTGATCATGAGCGTCATCTTCGACTCATCCTTACATTCCTAGAGAATGAAAAGCTTTACGCCAAATTCTCCAAATGCGAATTCTGGTTAAAAGAGGTGCAATTCCTCGGACATGTAGTCAATGACAAGGGAATACATGTCGACCCCTCAAAGATCAAAGCGGTACAAGAATGGCAAGCTCCACGTACACCAACTGAAGTAAGATCTTTTCTTGGTTTGGCTGGTTATTATCGACGATTCATCTCAAACTTCTCACGCATTGCTGTACCACTCACGGCTTTAACTCACAAGGGAAAACCTTTCATATGGGGACCCAAGCAGGAAGAAGCCTTCCAAACTCTTAAACAAAAACTTTGTGATGCACCAATCCTTACTCTTCCTGAAGGTTGTGATGATTTCGTGGTCTATTGCGACGCGTCAGGGCAAGGATTAGGCTGTGTTCTAATGCAAAGAGGAAAAGTTATAGCTTATGCTTCGAGACAACTCAAGACGCATGAGAAAAACTACAACACTCATGACCTAGAACTTGGAGCCGTTGTGTTCGCTCTTAAGATATGGAGGCATTATCTCTATGGTACTAAGTGTGAAATATACACTGACCACAAAAGTCTTCAACATATCTTCAATCAAAAGGAGTTAAACATGAGGCAACGAAGATGGGTCGAACTTCTAAATGATTACGACTGTGAAATTCGATACCACCCTGGCAAAGCAAATGTGGTGGCTGATGCACTTAGTCGAAAGGGTTATGCGAACTCCATTCGTCTTCTATGTTCGTAAATTATAACCGATATTAAAGATCAAATTCGAGAAGCCCAACATGTTTCAGTTACGGAAGATGATGTACGAAAGGAGATGTCCTATGGAGCTGAACTTAAACTTGAAACTAAATCTGACGGTATTCTGTACTACCTAGATCGTATCTGGATTCCTAACCACAACAATCTTCGTGAAACTCTTATGAAGGAAGCTCACAAAACGCGATACTCTATACACCCAGGAGCCGATAAGATGTATCAAGACCTACGATACACCTATTGGTGGCCTGGAATGAAGAAGGATATTGCCGTTTTTGTTTCCAAGTGCCTCACATGTTCCAAGGTGAAGGCTGAACACCAAAGACCCTCAGGACTTCTAGTCCAACCGGAAATACCTGTATGGAAGTGGGAAAATATAACCATGGATTTCATTACCGGGTTACCTCGCACTTCTAGTGGGTATGACACTATATGGGTAATTATAGACCGACTTACAAAATCAGGTCACTTTATTCCTATCCGCGAAGATTTCAAGAACGAAAAGCTTGCACGTATTTATATCAACGAAATCGTAAGCCGACATGGGGTACCGTTAAGTATTATTTCTGATCGTGATGGTCGTTTCACCTCACGAACATGGCAAGCAGTACAATCCGCTATGGGCACACGATTAGATCTCAGTACCGCCTATCATCCTCAAACTGATGGACAGTCTGAGCGCACCATTCAAACTCTTGAAGATATGCTTAGAGCATGTGTCATAGACTTCAAGGGAAATTGGGACGCCCACCTACCATTAGTAGAATTTTCGTACAACAACAGCTATCATTCGAGCATCGGCTTGGCACCTTTTGAAGCCTTATATGGTCGTAAGTGCCGATCTCCTGTATGTTGGCACGAAATTGGGGAAGCCTAAATCACTGGTCCAGAATTGATCCAAGAAACCACAGACAAGATCCATCAAATCTGAAACAATCTTCTAGCGGCTCAGAGTCGTCAAAAGAGTTATGCAGATAAACGACGGAAGCCTTTAGAGTTTAACATTGGTGATCATGTACTTCTAAAAGTATCACCGTGGAAGGGAGTAGTTCGTTTTGGTCAAAAAGGCAAGCTAGCACCACGCTACGTAGACCTTTCAAGATACTCGAAAGAGTCGGACCTGTAGCATACAAGCTTGATCTACCAGAAGAACTCAACAGGATTCATCCCACATTCCATGTGTCGAACTTGAAGAAGTGCCTCGCTGATGAAAACCTCCACATTCCTCTGGAAGATATTCAGATTGATGAATCTATGCATTTTATTGAAAGACCAGTAGAAATCATGGACTTCGGGGAGAAACGTCTACGACGAAGTCGCATTCCAATTGTTAGGGTACACTGGGAGTCGAAACGGGGACCTGAGTTTACTTGGGAACGTGAAGACTCAATGCGCGAAAAATACCCGCATCTTTTTCCTACTACTTCTACTACTTAAATTTCGGGATGAAATTCCTAAAAGTAGGGGATACTGTAACATTTGTAAAAAAACGGGTTTCCAAAACCCCTCCGTTTTGTAATCGAATATCAAGTTATAAATGTCACGTTGTATATTTATGATTATTTTGATTTATAATGATACATAATTAATAAACAAACTAAACTATAAAAATTATATTTGATAAAAAGTTAAAACAAAATAAATAAAAATGAAATGTTGCTACCGGGACTCGAACCCGGGTCAGCCAGAACTGAAATCCAAAGCCTTAACACACACACACATCACCACTCCGCCACTTGTTGTTTTCTGTTATCTCTAGGAAACAAATAACATTTATACACAAACTCAGTTAAACCGGTTGCGCCAACTGAGAAACTGAAATCGACAATTCAATCGTCTAATCGTTTGATTAATCGCACATTCACGTTTATAACCGATGAACCAACAAATTTTAATCAATTCACACTTGAATTGACTTGAATTCGGATGATGATGGGTTTTATAACCGAAACCATCCAACAATCTGAATTACTTCAATCCTAGACCTCTCCTGCGACTCAAAATACTTTGCAAGACCTTCAATTGCATTTCCGCAACTTTACAGTCCACCGGAGAAGCTTAAATCAACTCGCCGGAAAAATTCTGCAAGTCGCCGGAAAACCGGGACTCACATCCACACGGTAATTCCTTCGACTCTTTCTGTTTCAATCATGTGATTAATCGGTCACTAACACAACTCCACCATCAGAATCGATCCTAGTCAACATTTGTCGAAAATCCTACCTTCGCCGGAAAACTTCTGAAACTTCCGGAAACACACCGGGAACTGGTATGATCTTCCAAACTTCTGCTAAACTTTGTTTAAGTGCCTCAACTTCTTACATAATCGAACAAAGCTGTTAATTGATTTTAACAGCCGGAGTTCACTTTCAGAACCGACGAACCTCTGCCGGAATTCTGTGAACAACACTAATCGGTACATCCTTTTCCCCAAACTCTCTCCATTCTTTACTTTTAAATTACTTATAATGTTTGAAAATCGAATATGTCATGAATCGGTCATAACAGTCGGAATATGTTTTCTGGGTAAAATTAACGAAGAAGACAAAGACGCAGTATAACATAAGACTAATAAAAATCGATAAAATGAACGGGTTAGACACACAGTCCCGCGGTGGACTGTGTGCAAATAATACGCACACGTCACGAGTTCGATCCCTGATACACACCCTCTAAGTAATAAAATGCCTTTTTGATTAAAGCTGAACCGGGTTAATCCCGTTAGTTGTTAAGTATAATAAAAACCGAGATAATAACCAGGTTAGACACACAGTCCAGCGGTGGACTGTGTGCAACACTAAGTCACACGTCACGCGTTCGAAACCTGTTACTGGCACCGGGTTGTTGAATTAAAATGTTTTTGAAATTAAAAGAATTTTGGTTAAATCGAATTAGTATATAAATATAATTAAAAACAAGATTATTTCGGGTTAGACACGTAGCTCAGTTGGTAGAGCTGCGTGCACGCGTACGGGAGGTCTCGGGTTCGAGTCTCACCCAGCGCATTCATGCACGCTGACCGAACCGGTCAACAAGTCAACAAGTCAACGGTCAACGCAAAATAAACAATTTTTTTATATTTTTATTTATTTAATTTAATTTAAAAATCAATTAAAAATGCTTAAAAATAACATTTTTAAAGATAGAAAATAGCCTTAAACTCACAAAAATATATCTAAAAATTCCATTAAAATCCTTAATAAAATCCACTCATTTACTATATTTTTCCGTTATTATTTAGGTTAGTTATTTCTCGTTGTTCCGCTCATCCAATTCGTGCGCATCTCACCATCTCCAATCCAACGCATCCAATGTGAGTGAATCTTACAAATTCCCGGTTTTAATCACGTTTTGGGGTGTATCTTGTGTCTTGCTATATATTATATTTAACTCATTGTGCATACATCATATCATGAACATGTGTATTCAGTTTGTTTCAACTGTTGTGTGGTTATCTTTAGACGCAATTTATTATTTTCAGTACATGCAATTTCATAGGCCGCCGCTCCCCATTACATTATGAGCGTTGAGCATGTTCCCCATTACATTATGAGCGTGAACCTGGCGTGCCCATATACGATCGGCTCCGTTTGATTGAGCCTTGATCGCACAGACATTTTCATTTTCAGTACATGCAATACGATCGGCTCCGTTTGATTGAGCCTTGATCACACAGTTTCATTCATGTTATTTACCATATGATGTTGGTATGTTAATGTATGCTATCATGTGTTATTGTATGTTATAGTTGTGATTGCTATTGCTACTGCTTGGTTGTTTACATTTGCTCATTTATGATTATGCACAATTTTTCATTGATAAACTAACAAGAAAATCATTAACAAATGTTTATCTAACAAGGTTCACTCGCCAACTTATGTTGACCCAAAAACCCCCATTTTTACACATGATACAGGTGAACCAGCAGCAGCCAGAAACACATAGGATTAGACTAGATGAATAAAATGATTTAGAGTTTGGGATTGTTATGTTTGGTTTATTTTCTTTGTATTGTATGGACATGTTTGGATATTTGGAAATGTAACTTTGACTTTAATAAATATGAAACATATTAGTAAATATCATGAGCTTTGGTGATAACCCAATTATGCCCCGACTCTTATTCCGCTGCGGGTCGGGGTGTGACAATGGTATGGAGAAGATGTACAGAATGATCAGAGAGCTATGCACCAGGGCAGATATATAACCAATGTTCTCATCCACATATATCTTTTATTATGAAAAGTTAAGATTGAAGAAGACATGCAAAAGGCTGAGGATACAGAGAAAAAGAAAAGGCGTTTAGAATCTGCAGTAAATGTCACTAAAGAAGACGAAAGTGAAGAAGAGGAGGTGGATAGAGATGAGATGCCAGCTCATTTTGTCGAATGGGGTTTGGAAGAAGATACCCTTTATGAGACTGAAGATGGCGATTCAGTGACTCCAATGCATCCTGAGTGATTCAGAAAAGAAAGAAAAAAACTTCCAGA
Organism: Scalesia atractyloides; assembly: GCA_947069175.1. Classification (NCBI taxonomy): domain Eukaryota; kingdom Viridiplantae; phylum Streptophyta; class Magnoliopsida; order Asterales; family Asteraceae; genus Scalesia; species Scalesia atractyloides. The sequence continues at coordinate 62,803,758 of CAMTDV010000022.1, forward strand.
TTTCTATCAGGTGGTTACAGTTGAAAAGACTGAAGTTACCGACAAGATAATCAGCTAGAAGTACTTTACTAAAAGGGATGTTTATTGTGAAGAGACGAGGTGGAGTTATTCAGTACTTTAAAACTGGAGCTGATATGAAAAGTCTTCCAAGATGGGATATACAGGAGCTGGGCAGATTAGACAAGATAAACCCAACAAACAGCAGTACTGGAGCTGATTTTGAAAGACTAATCTTGAGAGAATGTAATCGGGGTTTTACCTTATTCAAGCCATAGTGTCCTCGCAGAAGAGTATCGAAGACAACAAAAGATCCCATTACCGAAAAGGAGTGGTCACATGGGTCATCGATCCTGCTAAAGTTGAAACCAGAGCAAAAATTCCACCAGAAGAACCCGTTATGCTCACAAATTAGAAATGGTTCTACGACGGGAAAACGGGAGAAGCAATGATCAGATTGGTTTCTAACGAAGATATTTGTATTTTAGACCCGATGGATGTCTTCATGTTCTGTCTATCTGACCTTAACATTCTTTATGACCACAAGATTCACGTTGGAGCTGGAAACCAATATAGAGAGGAAGGAATGTTGTTTTAAAGGGCGGTAGAGTGAGCAAGAGAAAGAAAGATAGAAATGATAGACATTGTGATCAGAATCAAGAAACAGAAAGAAAAGGAGGAAGCAAGAAAAAGGAAAAGGAAACATAAGTCACCAGCTCAATAGAAAGCTCCTTCGCCATCTCAAGCTGCATCAAAGTCTCAAACTCTGGCCTCATCCACATATGAAGCCACTATGGAAATCCAACCAACCAAAAAGTGAAGCTTTTATCAATCCAACTTCTGAAGCAACAACTAAACAACCAACAGATCAAGTTGTTTCTCTATCACACGGAAAAGATCAAGAATCATCCGCAGGCCCTGAAGCTCAAGAACAAGGTTAAAGACTCTCAAGTACACAACGGTCTAGGGGGATATTGTTAGGACGTTCTGAGACCGTTGATACTTGAGGTTAATAGTTTAGAGCTTAATTGTAATAGTTAGTAAATCTAGAAGGGCTAAAAGTGTAATTTATGGTACTAGTTTTTATAGCGGGTATTTATGTTTCCAGTGTATTTATTAAATACGCTGGGTAATCAGTGGCTATAAATATGAATATCAATGAAAACCCTAGTCCAAGGTTCTTGGACAGATTTTGGTGATTGATCTTGTGTTGTGCTTGTTGTTCTTGTGCTTAATCAAAATATCCAGGTGCATTCAGTGAATATATTATTTGGGATTCCATATACAACACTTGTTGTTTGATCTATTCAATAATCTTCATCTTCATCTCTTGGTTTTTTTAACTTTTGCACATTCAAACAAATAATCTTTAGTTGTTTGGGTGATAACAATCAACCACTGTGATCCGAATAAGATTTGGGACTCACATAATACATAAAAGATTTGTCTTCACCAAGTGATGTAAGAGACTAGCAAAGCATGGCCTTTGTTTGACTATGACTCTTACAATAAATATTAGATCCTGAGACTACTACACACTATAAAGGTGAACAATGTGGTTAATGATGGTGTTGAGTGGTGGTGGTAAGTGAGAGAGAGGGCTGCCAATGGACAAGTTGGAATTGAACCAAGCACCTCTATTTATTGCTGGTAACAGACTCCTCACATGGCCCAGTGTCCTTCATTCTCTGTCTTCATTTATTGATCTGTGTCAGTCCGTATGCACACACAGTCCCGCGTGTTAGAAGGCACAACCACGTGGTCAGTACTGCGGGGTCCTTTGAGAGATTCTTGTAGGAGTTGACCACAGCCTCGTGTCCATAGGACACGGCCCCGTGTCTCTTTTCTCTTTGTTTGTCTTATTCTACATGGACTTTAGAGTGGGGCACGATCCCATGCCTTGGTGGCATGACCCCGTGCTTGACTTCTAGTTTTTTGTTATGGTCTTAGGGTGTAGCTTGGAGTGTAGGGTTTGTCAACTTTTCTTTCTTTTATTTATGTTGGTTTTTGTCATTAATTTGTTTCTTTTGTACATTCAAGCTTATTTAGTCCTGAAAATCAAAAGTATGCAAAGAAACACACTTTTTCCATCATTAGTACACAAAAAGGGTTGGTTATATTACTTGTTTGATATGATTTATTTGTTGCATTTCATGCATATCAATTAGCAAGTTATATTGAATACGATTTTCCAATTCGCTAAATGGGATATTAAGAAGAGAATGGAATTTAACAGATACAAAGCTCCTATCAGCACTAGTATCAAATAATATGAAAGCACACTGACCGGAAACAAAAAATCTACTTGTCACAACATTAGGATCTTGGTGTGCGTCTCCCGCGTCGATTCCAAATGCACGTCCTCTAGCTAGATTAGAGTTTGCTGGTTGTTGGGGCAGGCCTTCCTCTTGGTCATCTATTAAGTTTCAGACATGTATTTTTGAGATGCTCCGTACTTCCATACTCATAGCACGTTTGAGGTGGCATCAACTTTCGTTGTTGTTGTTGGTGGTGAGGTTGTTGTTGTGATGGTTGGGGTCACGGTGGTTGGGGACGATTTCTAGGTTAATCTCAAGTCTTACAATCTATGGTACCTATTACAAACACGACATCCACCCATGTTATAAAATCCGCACCTATTGCCTTCTGGTAGTGCGCCTTGGTATCCTCCTGGTTTTTTTTGCAACTATCATCCCATAATTTCTCGTAGTCATCCTGTTACATTTACCGGTTTAACTACTTTCTGTCTTATTCTCCTCCACACCTCTCTTCACACTTGTACCTTTCCCAGCATCTCCAATATGTCTCTCCTTACAATATCAATTGTAATCATGTCGGCTTGTTGCACGACACTATAGATAGTTGGGTGATCGATGGAATTCACGATACTACGCACCTCCAGCACTATACCCCATATACATCTTTCAATGTGTTTAGATTCTAGAGTTACCATCTAGGGTAGCAAACAAGCCAATTCATGAAATCAGCTAGTATAACCGATATGATCAGCACCCTGCATTTGTAGGTTCTAAATCTCATGCTCTAGTTTTTGTATTTGGTTACCTCTAAACTGCGGGTTTGCACTATGGTATTCCACCACGTCAACACATGATCCTTAAATGAGCACATAGTTTACTTTACCACACAGTCATCAGGACAGTTACAAAAGTTAATAACTTTCACCATTCATTCAATCCACTTCACAATCACGTTTGGGCCTTGCGTTCCATGGAAGTAAATCGGCTTACACCATGTATATTCTTTCTAAGTACATGGCTGTTAAGGGAATTGGCATTTGGTTGGGGAATGTTAGGGCTCGGCTGGTTATTTTGCAATATCGCGTCAAATCCAACGGTAACTTCCATAATAATCGTGGGAAATACGACCTGTAATTGTTGCGCTATCATCTGCGCTATGTTAGATTCAGGCACATTATTTTCTCATTTCGGGTCCATATCTATATCAAGTATTTACATGTCTATTCATCACAAAGACTAATAGTTACATTAAACACAAAAAAATACAGAAAACAACAAAATTTGTATTAACCATTATTAACGATATACAATGTGAAAATTTGAACGTAGACTTAGCCTGCTAAAAACCAGTAGTTAAATATGCGAGTAAAAATGTGTCACTACAGTGATGTAAGGACTTAGCCCACTAAGGTCCAGTGCTTGTAATAGTATAGCAAAATCATCCCCATGTTGAAATGAGCATATTAGGGCGCAATGCTTGCAAGGGATGCCAAAAACATCTATGCATCACTACTATCTACAAGTACACACCGACATCCTAATGTCCATGCATCCTAAGTGTCAACCACATGCACACAACCATCATCATCATCACCACTCCCAAACAAAAGTGAACCTGGGCCTGCAGCCGACGCTGCCAATAATACATATATGCCATAGTCTGCTGAAGTGACATACTCCCCTCCTGGATCACTATGACACAATTGTACACGTCTCGCCTATGATGTGCTTCCTCTGCCAGCGCGATAGTGTGAGCTACAACCTGGTCATATAAAAATCCAATCCAGCTCGTACCCTAGGTTGACGTCGAGGGTCCTCCTGGGTATTGGTATGCCCCATATTGGTCGGGAAGACTTTCCCCGCATAAAGGTATGGCGAGGTGGGGTAGATGCGGGAACTTGCATGTGGACCCTCATGCGGGGCGTCTGGTGGAATCCTGCTGCTGGTGGAATGGATAAGCCACAAGGGTCGGGAGTGTAAGGAGTAGAGGATCGCGGGGTGGCGGCAGGAGTTGGGCTCATCCTATCCATGGAGGGGTGATAATAGGGATCAGAAGTAATATCGTATCTAGGTACGGCATGCTGGTGACAGGGAGGTGGGGTGCTACATACATATCCTAATAGATCGGAGAATAACATGGAACATGTTGGTCCTCCTCCTCCGGTAATGACTCTGGCTCTATCTTAGACTCATCCTCATCCTCCTCCTCTACTTCCTCCGAGTCTTCTTCTTTCTCAGTCTCCATTTATGGTTCTAACTTTTGTTCTGCCTCAACACTCTGACTCCTCTTGCTCGATATCTACCTCTAAGAAGCATGTCGTGACAACAAGCTCTAATTATGGATTAATGTGAAACCCATAGACACATAGATACATAAACATGTACACACGTTGACACATAAGTTTCTTTATAGAAGCACAAAACTATATGTGTTTATTCCTGTGCATGTTCACTTCTTGGCCTCTATTACTGACGTTTTTAGAACTCCCAACTACAAGCAAATATGATATTATGTTCTAGACCAAATTAACTTATTTGGTTGACAAGATTATCCTGATAATAGCCGCTAAAACTTGGTCACTAAAGGTGCTAATTGTTGGGATTCGAGCTTATGATTATAGTCTAGGCTCTGAAAGGATACCTAAATATCTATAATCAATGACTCTGATACCATCTTCTTTCACACCGCGGGGCTCGTCTAGCAGCGGAAGCAAAAACGGTATGCCACAAACACATGGTACAGATACATTGTTCATAAAAATATTGTATTAAACACTACTAAAGTAGTCTGTTACAAGCTTTGTTTACACACTAACAGATAATTTACAAATACAACATCCAAAAGAAGTTTTTTCACAATAGTTATGCATTTATCTACAGTAGTATTCAAGAAGCCAAAATTGATCATCTAGCACGTTCATACTTTATTATTTCTTTGTCTTGCCTGAAAAGCATGTTAAAGTTCTGAAAGGTCAACTATAAATAGTTGGTGAGTTTCGTTAGTTTTGTCTATTTGAAAAGGATGAGTACACAAAAGAGTAGTTTCGCACATGCGATGTAATTATACTAAGTTCACAAGTTGAGCCGACACATGTATCCAATCACCATGGCCAACACAAACTACACAAACAAAAAACAATGCTCCAATTATATATGCCTCACACAACATAGCATATTCCATTATGAGTATGTGCAATCGCGTATCTATGCCTTTGGCATACAACTGATTTAAGTTTGTAGGCGATTTAGGCTTGCTGGACTTAATAGTACTATACACAATATTCATCAGCAAAGTAATATCACTTGTATGTATGTGAAGACTTTAAACGTGTTAGATGCCTACTTAGATTGTTCCGACTTTACAATTATGGCCAATTAAACCATCAGTCAATTCACAACTACTGGCTGATTCGTTAAATGTTAAAATTGCTGATATTTGTTAAAATAACACATTTTAATTACATAATTTCCAAAGTTATAATTTTCCACTTTATTAAAATTCTGAAATTTTTATATAGCACCTTAGTAATATATATATATTTCAGCAAAAATGTATTCAGAATTTATTAACCTCATTTATGACATTTAATAAATTCGTTTTAAAAGCCCGTTTAAAAGATAAATTGGTGATCAATCACATCCGACGTCTAAAAATCCCAAATTTTTACTAAAGTCTCCTAATATGTACAGAACCACCTGGAAAATTTTCATTTTTTTCCGAATTTTTTAAAATGGGTTTCCGGCTGCCGAACATTCGAAGCAAAGCAATTTTTAAAATCATATCTAAACTCAACGAATGAAACTCAAAAGTTTTTTGTATTACTTTTTTGCGAAACTAAACAACTCTCCAAAATTTGGCAATTTATCGAATCCTTTTCTTATTTTTCCCGAATTAATGCCATTAAACACCATAAAATTCACTAAATCTTCTCAAAATTTCCAAAAAGTACCAAATTTTGTTACAAGTCTTATTTTCATCATATACGATCAGCCTGTGAATTTGCAAGTGCTAACATTGCTGACGTAGCAAATTATGCTAAAACAAGTTTTATGGCTCCTAATTTCAGCTTTCGGGTAGTGTACCTCGCGTTTCTCAATCAGTCAAGCAGTTTCTAAGCCCCCCAGCCTGAGCTAAGTTAGGGTTAGTACCTACACATCATGTACAACACAAATATACATTCACCACCGTCAATCAAGCCTTATAATTATTCTTTTTTGGTTCAAGATTGTTTTTTTTGCCGAATAATCCCCATTTTTTATCCATAATCCGGGTTTTTGCATTACCAAACACCTTAAACTAACTTTTTATATGTTATATGTATATAAACAACTCTCATGTCCAAAATATCAAGAACTCATGGATCAAAGATAGTTCTTCATTTCAAAATTTATGTTTTATCATGATAACACTAAAAGTTACCATTAAAAACAACATCATACCTCAATATTTGGCTATACTTAAAGTGTATTTTGTTGGGCCAGAAGGTACGAAAGAGTAGAGTGTTGAAATTTTTCTTGGTGAAAAGGAAATGGCAAAGGAAACCCCCCTTTCTGTCTGATCGGACTAGTCTAGGAGGTTCTAACCTTTAACTTGTTAAACTTCAATTTTTATTGATTAATTTCAGCTGGGGTTTTAGATTTAGGTTAATTATCGGGTCTCAAACACGCTCCCGGTTCAGTAAACATCCGCTAAAATATGTTTTCCGCGCGGTTTTTCGTATTAAAAAAACGAATTCAATGGTAACGAAAACCCGAACGCTTTAACGTTTAAACCTTAAAAATATTATATTAATGTTCTATAAGTGTTTTTAGGCTTGACTAATGCTACTATGCACGTATGGTTATTACCGTGTGCGTTAAAATCAAAGGCGTTCTTATATCCGGTTCGCTTACGTCATGTCCGTTCGTGTTTAACGGTTAATGCACTATTAACCGAAAATATTTCCATTTAAGTAGTTTTTTTGCGTTCCCAGGCCCCAGTATCAGTCTATTAACTATTATCATTCATATGTTCATTATAACATGCCCTCGGATTCGTCTGGGGGATGACTAGTTCATTTCGTTAATCATGTAAGTTGTATGTATCAATTAAGGTTTACCTAGTTTTGCGGAGAGTGTCACAAATTGTTAGTTGTTTCTTGTAATTGCGTAAAAATGTGTGTTTTTGTGTAATCTAGCTTTTATGATAATAATTATTATCAACATATTAGCGGGTTTTATTTTTATATACTTGGACTAGTAGAAAAATGGCTTGGTGGGCTGTGTATTTAAGAAGTCCATAAAAAGTGCAAAAATCCACCAAAAGGCCTACCCGTTGGTTTTAATTAGTTAATTTCATATAAAGAAAAAACATAACCCAACCCTAAAGCCCCCCCCCCCCCAATTACGTATAACAACCCCGCCCCTCACCCTAATCACGAAATTTATGTCACAAATCACCATTCCATCTTGATTTCTTACTTGGATCTAGCAATCGGTGTTTCCCTTGATCAATTTCAATACCCTATAGCACCTACAAGTAAGTATTTTGATCAATTTTGATTGTTTTTATGATTTGGCCAAAAACCCTAGTCGATCCTAACTCAAATTTTAACAAATTAATTGATGTCTAGTGTTTGTCAATAATCATAGGAGTGTGTTGAGGTATTTTTACATGGATTGAAAACACTAGATTCTTGATTGTTCATACCTTACCATAATAGGAAACTTTGATGATATAGATTCTTATATACGCATTGTAGGATTAAATGATTGTGTTTGATGTTATGGTTATGCTAGTGGATGTATATAATGATGTAGGAACCAAGTTTAGTGATGAAAACCCTAAGTTGTATGCTAGTTCTAACTTACTAAAAAGAGAAACCATGTTGATATTGAAGATTTGGCGTTGCATGACCCCGTAAAATCGTTACTTCAGAATTACCCAAAATTGTTTTAATCAGAACTTGCTCATACTAATGCCAAATAGGACAATTCTTGAGCCTATGATCATCTACTAGAAGTGATGAGGATCCACAAAAAATTTCATAATTTTTTTATGAGCCCTAACTATATTTTTGCAAATGTTTAATGTTGATAGGTCAAATGAGTTTTCTTATAAGAAAATATGGTCCATTACGAGAACTATAACTTGATCAATTTTGGAGTTAGGACATGAAATATTTATAGTAGATATTCATAGAAATGGTGAGACACTCAAATCGGTCTTGCCTCAGTTGGATCAACGTAGATTTTTTTTATAAATTTATTGGTAAATTGACACTAGAAAACGACATTTTTGACCTTTAACTAGTGTGTGATTTTTCATGAATTTTCTATAAATATTCGGGACTCAAGAAAATTACACAAACCCACATTGACTATTTGGCATATCAATCATATCTTTTCTGCGTCGTTTAGTATTTTAAAAAGAAATACACAGTCTGACTCTAAAACTGAAGTTGAACTAATGTATGCTGAAACTTTGATAACATTAGAGTTTACTTCTCTTTGACCATGCAAAGTGTATTTAGAAGGTGAAACCTAAATAAATATGATCATACATGTTATCTGGTGTGTACTATAACCTTAGTTGTTTGCATGATTATGAATTAACATTATGCCACGTAATTACTCACCAGTGAGTCGTGGGGTCAACTTATTTAGTTTGGTCAACACATGTGATTTTTTTTCTAAAAATATTAAAAACATTTGAGTTGTTTGGTTACTTGACTTTTGTGAGCCTACACGGACACACCCTCATAGGCATTGTATGTAATAGGTAGTAGTTAGTTGGGCATCTATTTCGTGTCTTTGCACATCTAAGATTTCTTTGAAAACTGTGAGTTTCACTACTACTTAAACTTTATGTTTTTGGGAGCAAACATAAACACACTTAGTTGTTGATGCATATATGTGACAACGGCTTAGATTTGGTCTATGGATATCTTGTAATTAGTAAAATGATAAACGGTTAGCGAGTTTAGTTTTATAATAGTTAATTAGAAGTAATTGGGCTGAACTTGACACAAAATAGTACATGGTAGGCAAATTGGGCTTTAAACCCATTAGCAGTCCATGTAGGAAACCCTAGCCCAGTTGCATAACCTATCTCTATATAAAGGGAGGTTTGCAATAGGGTTCAGGTTGCTGAGTTAGTTGTTCAATGCTGAAAGAATTGCTTTAGAGAGTTTAGAGAGAGAGTCTTGAATTGATTATAAACACATTATGTTAGATAATCAATAGAAGACTGTTTAAAGGAATTGTTCGTGTTGGTGTTCTTGTTATTTCTATGAAATCTGATCTAGGGGATTCCGCACTCCAGATTAGATAGACGATTCTGTAAGATCCATAAGGATTAGGGAACTACAATTGGTACCAGAGCATTCGGCTCTTGATTTTGCTCGAATCAGAATCGTAACAGCAGGAAAAGTTAGGTTTTTAGGCGTTTTGGAGGCTGTTCTTGAAGTTTGTGATGGCTGAATTAGGGTCTTGACGGCTGTTTTAGGGTTTCGGCAGTTATTTCGGATTAACAGCAGGCATTTCAGATTGAAGAAAGGCATTTCGTATCAAAAGTGAAGCATTTCGGATTGAAGACTTGAATTTCGGATCAGAAATCTGCATTTTGGATCAACAGTCTTGCAATTCGGAACCTGAAAATTTGTATTTACGGATCAGAAAAGTGTAATTCGGATCAGAAAAGCCCATTTCGGATTACATTTCAGATTGAATTTCGGATCAGAAGCTATTTCGGATTGAATTTCGGAACAGAAGTGTATTCCAGATTCCATCTCGGATAGAACTATTCCGGATTCCATCTCGGATCAGAATAGTCTATTCCGGATTTCCATTTCGGATCAGAACAGTGCATTTCGGATTTCATCTCGGATTGTCAATCTGAGTTACTGTTCCTGATTTGACACTGTTCGAGTTATACACAAAAAGGTGGAAAGTTACCAGCTGACGTAACCAGAGTTAAACGTATTCGGACATAGAATTTGATCCATGGACAATTTTGACTAACCGACTGGACAGTTAGATTCGTATGATTTTTAGGACAAAAAAATCATAATCGGACAAGATACATCATTAGAATCGTATCGTCGAGATGAGTCTAATAGTATAATTTGGTAACCACTCATTTCCGATAAGTTTTAACGTTTTTAACGAGTCGGTTCGGTAAAAATGTCGAATATGTCTAACCTAAATGAGCTGTTAAGAATGGAACATGAGGCTGGCACCACAAACAAACCTCCAAAGATGCTGAAGGTAGAGAACTATCTTACATGGAAGGACAGGTTTCAGTAACCCCACACATGACTTTGAGGGCAGACAACGTGTTACTGCTTATGTGAACATGTCTGAAGCTGAAAAAAGGATGTATGAGTCAGAGAAGAAAGCCTTAGCTGCTATAAAGATGTCTTTACCTGATGGCATCAAACATACATTCAAGCGTTATACAACATCGAAGGAGATGTCGGATGCCCTAGAGAAGAGGTATGAGGGCAATACCAATGTGAAGAAGAACAAGGTTGATCTTCTTAAGTAACAGTTTGTTGTGTTCAAAGGAATGAGAAATGAATCCCTTGAAGATATTATCATGAGATATTATCATCTGATGTCAGAAATAGATAATTATGACATAGAGGGATACACGGATGTGGAGATAAACGACAAGTTGCTGGATGCTTTACCTGCAAAGTGGGATATCTATACTTTGATGATAAAAGGTGAAGCTGATTATGAAAAGAAAGACTTGGAAGAGGTTGTTGGAAAATTAAGAGCTTATGAGCTCAATATGAAGAAGAAGGAGACTGGATCTTATCAGGTTCAAGATCCGGGGATTTATAAAGGTCTTACACCTTCATTTTCCAACAATGCTTCTAGTGACACTACAACTGCGTTTCTCTCATGTGAGAATGAACAGATCGTGACAAATTCTGAAGGTGAAGTATGTTTTGTTGTTGATTCAGGAGGCTCGTCAGGGGCAAAGAGACAATAATCAAGTAACACAGTTCTAAGTCTATGCCTCTGAGTGTCAAAAGTGCTGAAGATCACCTAGCATTTCTTGCTTCTTTCATTGCTTCCTACGAGAACTATATTCAGGGAAAAATATCTGACCCTGCTACGTTTAATGAAGATTATGATCAGATCCACCCTGATGACTTAGAGGAGGTGGATTTGCAATGGCAGATGGCCATGATCTCTAGAAGGGTGAAAAAGGTTCATGAACAGAACAGGCAGGAAGTTCGTTGGCAAGAGTGTGGGCTTTGACAAGTCGAAAGTGAAGTGTTACAATTGTCACAACTACAGACATTTCGCTAGAGAGTGTCAAAGACCTAAATCTGAATCTCGTTCTAGTTCATCCTTTCAAGATTCTCCTGGTCATGGTTCAAGCAACAGGAATGCATCAAACAACACTAGATCAAAGGCCCTGATTTCTACTGCCAGAGAGGGTTCTTATGATTGGAGTGTTCATCTGGAGAGTGATAACAATGCTCACAAGCGTTCATGGCTGAGATAGCTCCAGTTTTGATGAAGAAGTGAAAGCTGACGCTGAGGGAGAGAAAGAGAAGGTAGATGAGAAAGCTGATGTAGAACAGAATGCTACAGAGAAGAAAATGGCTGCTGATTTTGATGCTTTCATGGCTGATCAAAGCAAATCAACTAGCGAGGTATGTTCTAACTCTGGTAATTCTGTTTGTTTGAACTGTCGTGAACTACAAAGTGAAGTTGACACATTAACAAAGCAAAACAAAATTCTGGCTAATGAGCTCTAAAACCTAAAAGAGTCAAACTTTTTCGTAAAAGAAATGAGTCACTATACTTGAAGAAAATTAAAGGTTATGAAGAAGAAATCAATATACTAACCTGTAAGCTTAACAAAAACTTCAAGGTTATGAAAACAAAAGAGGTTTCTGAAAAATACAAAGAGTTGTCTGAAGCACAACTTAAAATTTGTGAGCTTGAAAAGAAATTAAATCAATTCAGATATTCATCTTTTGTCATGAAACACATGATGAATGGCTTAAAGAAGAGTAATGACAAGATGTGTGTGGGATTCAAAGGTTTGAATGAAGTTCCACCACCACTTGGTCATGATCATTCTTTCTTGCCAGATGAAGAAGAGCTTACAGACTTTGTGTCAACTACTCCTGGTAGTTCAACATCAGGAAGTATTGATGGTTCTGATAATTCCAAGAAGGATAATAACAGGGAACCAGTTTTGAAAACAAAAATTACACACCCTAAGAATCAAAAACATATTTTTGTTAAAAAAGGTTGATTTTGTTAAAGGGAGTGACATGAATGAAGAGGTCCCTATTATTACTAAAGAGTCTAATGTGCAGTTTGCTAAGAACAAAAACAAAAAAAAAATCAGAAGTTAAGCAAACTAAACAAGATCCTTCTAAAGCATCATCATCATCACCGCCTGATGAATCTAAGCAAGAGGCTTCAGTTAAGAAGTCTTCGGCTAGGAAATCGTGCTTCAAATGTCACGAAAAGGGACATGTAGCTAGCTGTTGTCCTAACAAAAAGAGTGAAACACAGGTAAGTGAGAGACAGAGAGAAAAATCACCACCAAAGAGTGGTGATGGTGAGAAGAAGGTTAACTCACCAAAGATATCTGCTACTAGGCAACATAGTGTTGCTGTTGGTGTAGATAAGGCTGAAAAAGGAACTCACCAAGTTCCTTGTTTTCAATGAAATCAACACAGATTTCAGCCTGCATCTACATCAGGCAGATATGATAGACCTAGAAGTAGTTCACCAAGAATGAATAACTTTAATGGTCAAAAAAATAATTTCAGAAGTCAAGGTCAATATCAAAATCGATACCAGAGTGTTGGTAAGAGAAATATTTATAACAATGGCTTTAGAAATTATCATCATCAAAATTCATGTAACCAAAATCATAATTTCCAAAGGTCACAATGTCCAAACATGGTTAGGAAACCTCAGGACCACATACTTAGTGAAAATTAAAAACCATTTCCATCAACAGGTCTAAGATCCAAGACTCATGTTAGGAGTGATGGATACTGGATGGATGTTCCTGTGGTTGATGAATCTGGAAAACCCAAGACCATTAAGGCTTGGGTCCCCCAATCTAACTAATTTTATTGGATGGTGCAGGAGCTGTTCAGGAGGATTATCAACTTACGGTATGTTGATAGTGGCTGCTCCAGGCACATGATGGGGGATGCGAGGCAATTGATTGAGTTTGAGAATATAGATGGTGGTTATGAGAACTTTGCAGGTGCTAAAGGAGGGAACATTACCAGTCAAGGAAAAGTGACTAACGGGAAGATCACATTGGACAAAGTGAACTATGTTGAGCAGCTGAAGCACAATCTGATGAGCGTGTCTCAAGTCTGCGACAAGGGTCACTCGGTCCACTTTACAAAGTCTGAAGCTTTGGTGTTGAAACCTGGTTTGGTGATACCGGATGACTGGATAGTGATGAGAGCGCCAAGGAGAAATGACACTTATGTAATGGACATGGGAGCTAAGGATTCTTTGAATGTGGTGGCGTATTTACTATCAAAAGCATCTGAGGCTGAGTCATTGTTGTAGCACAGACGCATGGCCCACATCCACTATCGAAAAATGAATTATATTATTAAGAACGGTTTAGTGGAAGGGGTGCAGAGGTTTCACATGGAAGATAAATATCTTCCATGTCAAAAGGGAAAACAACATAAGAAACCTCACAAATCTAAAATAGTAAATTCCATAGATGCCAACTTATGAATTACTTCATATGGATCTATTCGGTTCGGTGAATGTAAGGAGCATAGGTGGAAAGTACTATTGTTTAGTTGTCACAGATGATTACTCACGATATTCATGGGTTTTTTTTTAGGTACAAAAGATGAGACAACAGAGATGCTGATAGATCTTTTTACAAAATTGGAAAATGTCCATGATGCACGGATCAAGAGGATAAGGAGTGATAATGGCACGGAGTTCAAGAATCAGATTCTGGATCTCTATTGTCTTAAGCAAAGGAATTGAACATCAGTTTTCTGCTCCTTATACACCTCAACATAATGGAGTCGCTGAAAGGAAAAACAGGACATTGATTGAAGCCGCAAGGACTATGATTTTTGATTCAAAGCTTCCAGTTCTCTTCTGGGAGAAGCTGTGACCACAACTTGCTATGTCCTAAACAAAGTTTTGACGGTTAAACGGTTTAACAAACATGTCACCAGTTATTGTTTAACCAAAAACCAAACTTAAAAGGCTTTGAACCATTTGATTACCTGCACCATTGTGCGAAACAAAGATAAGCAATTCGGTGAGGTAGCTGATGAGGGTTACTTTCTAGGCTATATGCCTGGAACACCGAATAAAAGGGCTTTTAATCTAAAAACTGGTAAAATTGAGGTGGTGTTTAACATGGAAATCACTAGTTATTCACCTCAACAATCAACGAGTGGTCCTCCTATATTATATGATTATGACAGTCTATTTAAATCATTTAATATTCCTGATTTTTCTAATGCAGATGAGTCTCAGGTGATCTATACTGTGATCAGTGAAGATGGAGAGTGTGACTTCATCCCAGATCGAGTGTGTCGATGAAAGATGCTCCAGAAACGTCTTCCAGTGCAGCTCCAGAGGACTCCAGTGATAATGAGTCTGAACCTATTCAGGGGGAGGACTTCACTAATCCATTTTCTAACATTCATGGGAAGGTTGGATCTAATCTGGGAGATAATCTGGTTGTTAACACCATTGCTACCACACGAGTACACAGGGATCATCCAGTTGAAAACATCATAGGTGATGCTGCTGCGGGTGTTCAGACAAGAAGAGGTGTGCTCGAAGGTTCCAGTTTGTTTACTTCGATTCAGAAGACTGGGTTGATTCATGAATGTTTATATAGCTGCTTTATTGCCCAAGAGAAGCCGAAGAATGTTCATATGGCTCTAAAAGACAATTGTTGGGTTGAAGCTATGCAAGAGGAACTAGCTCAGTTTAAGAAGTTGAAAGTTTAGGAGCTAGTTGTTTGCCTGAAGGAGAGAAGGAAATAGGCACTAAGTGGGTGTTTAAGTGCAAGAAAGACGACCGAGGGATCGTGATAAGGAATAAGGCTCGGTTGGTAGTGAAAGGGTTCAATCAGCAAGAGGGGATTAATTACATTGAGGTGTTTGCACCAGTAGCAAGGTTGGAAGCAATTCGGTTGTTCCTAGCTTTTGCTTCATTCAAGGGCTTCACAGTTTACCAACTTGAGTGAAGAGTGTGTTTCTTTACGGGAAAGTCCAAGAAGTGGTGTATGTCTCACAACCAGACGGGTTTATTGATCCAGACTATCCAGATCGAGTTTATCGACTTGATAAGGCATTGTATGGTTGCATCAGGCACCTAGGGCGTCGTATGAGACACTGTCAGCACATTTGTTAAAACATGGTTTCGAAAGAGGTCAGATTGACAATACACTTTTCATTAAAAGGAAGAAGGAAGACTTTCTGCTGGTACAGGTATACGTAGATGACATCATTTTTGGGTTTTCTGATGAGAACATGTGTCATGATTTCGAAGAGGTAATGAAGAGCAAGTTTGAGATGAGTGCGATGAGTGAATTATCCTACTTTTTGGTTTACAAGTTGAAAAAAAGAAGGATGGGATGTTTATACATCAGACGAAGTATGTGTATGACATTTTGTCTCATTTCAAAATGGAAGGTTGCGCTACTTTCAATACACCTATCTGTAGAATCACAATCTTGGTCCAGATCATGAGAGTGTGGAGGATGTTGATCCAACTCAATACAGGGCAATGATTGGTTCACTGATGTACTTGACTGCTTCAAGACCCGACATCATGTTCGCAGTGTGTCTTTGTGCCAGACATCAAGCGAATCCAAAGGAGTCCCACATGAAAGAGGTGAAGCGGATTCTTCGTTACTTGAAGGGGAAACCTAAACTTGGGTTATGGTATCCAGCTGCTAGTGATTTGAAGTTTGTTGCTTTCACTGATTAGGACTTTGGAGGATGCAAATCTACAAGGAAGTCTACCACAAGTGGTTGTCAGTTCTTAGGAGGGAGGCTCGTGTCATGGCAATGCAAGAAGCAGTCTTGCGTATCTACCTCAACGTGTGAGGCTGAAAATATTGCTGTGGGTAGCTGTTGCTCTCAGGTTCTCTGGATCCAACAGCAGATGCGCGATTACGGTTTGAATTTCACTCGTACTCCTATTATGATAGACAATAATGCCACTATTTCAATCACCAACAATCCCGTAAAACACTGTAAAAAAAAACATATTGACATTCGTCATCATTTTATACGGGATTGTACTGAAAAGAAATCAATTGAACTGCATCGAGTCGACACACTGGATAACCTGGCAGATCTTACACAAAAGCATTTGACAGGGCTCGTTTTGAACATTTAGTCTAACTCAACCAGATGAGAAATCCTGAATATACAGTTTTCCATAAGAATTTTGTAAATAATTTACTGCTTTTCAAAAATCAAAAACAAAAAAAAATAGAAAATCAAAAATGAGTTTTCACTGTGTGGAAAAGAAGAAATGATAGTACATCAGCAAGTTAGACTGTCACACTGAAATTAAAAGAAAATTGATTAAGTGTGATAGCAGCTTCATCATATGATGTACCAGTAGGCAAAAGGCATGAAATAATCAACTTACCTTTGTGATACAAATATAATAAACTGTGTATGAGTGGGTAACAAATCAGTGGCGTATGGTTTTATAACCTTAAATCTTGCGTTGATAGATTGCCAAAATCTGAGGTTTTAGGTCTTTATATCGTTATTTCATCCGGGATATCAAGGTTGTCCTTCTGCTACATCAAGATATATGCTGACCTAGGCACAACCAAGATATCTAAAAGAGCTAAAATGCAAAATCCTAAAAATTGAAGAAGCTCTCCTAAAGAGTCATTCAAATGTGCAAATTGCATTATTCGTACCAAAATTTGGTATTTGCCCTAACCCTCGTTCGATATTGGTCTCTTTGTTATACGGAAGTACTGACCTGATCACAAATTATCTAACGTTGTAAATCAAAAAGGATGAATTTTGGTATACTCACCTACTACGATGAATTTTTGTGCATACCTTGATCGTGGTGGTATGTCCTGAAGTGGGACAAACTAGTATATCAGTATAAATTAACTAACCATATAACTAGGTAATGGTACTTGAAATATTCATTTATTTTGTTTAAGTGGATAAACAATACTGGTAATCCTCTTGAACTGCTTTCATGAATTTTGCATATAGAATTATAAAATAGTGTGAAAACAGTTTGATGTTGCTGATATGTTCTTCTTACCGGTGATAGTCACAAAAATAGAGTGTTTATTATTTTGTTATTTATTTGCTTTCAGAAAATATAGAAATCCAAAAATATTTCATTTTCTTGTATATTCTTATTGTACGGATATTGGTTGTTCGTGGAGGAATTACTACCGATAGGGAGAGACGGTGTTAGAAAGCTGAGTTCAAAATTTTTACGATCTTGAGAAGTGCTTAATCTGTGATACAGTTTTACTATCTCTTAAATAATAAGAATTTGTTTAACTTGTGTTGAAAAAATCTTATAATTTGTTTAACTTGTGTTGAAAAATTCTTATGGTTTCTCGAGATAATTGTTTTATAGTATACATATTGTAGCAGTGTGTTGCTGAGGAGTTTGGTGAAGAGGAGTTTGCTTGGATGCATGGTAGAACCTCCTTTCTACATTGCAGACAAAGTTGAAGAGTTTTGAAGATTGCTATGCAAGGACTAAACTGGAGTTTACTCAAACGCTAACGATTTAGAAGATTTGGTGATTGAATACATCAGCTTAGGGGGAGTCTGTTGCTGACAGAAGCTATTAAAGCTGAAGCTATCCAAAGACCAACGTTTTTTAAAGATGTTGAAGATTGCGAGAAGACTAAAAAGTAAGTTATTTTATGAAGCTATTGTCAAGGGGGGTTTGTTGATGCATATTTGTGACAACAGCTTAGATTTGGTCTTTGGATATCTTGTAATTAGTAAAATGATAAACGGTTAGCGGGTTTAGTTTTGTAATAGTTAATTAGAAGTAATTGGGCTGAACTAGACACAAAATAGTACATGGTAGGCGAATTGGGCTTTAAACCCATTAGCAATCCATGTAGGAAACCCTAGCCCAGTTGCATAACCTATCTCTATATAAAGGGAGGTTTGTATTCTGTCAAGATCTATAAGGATTTGGGGAACTACATTATTTAATTTAGTTACTTTTTATCACTTGTGTACTAAACACACTCAGTATCACTAAAGTCCTTACATACTAACCTGTTAATATGGCATGCTGAGGTAATATTTGGTAGTGCTACTGTGTTTGACAAACCCTACACCATGTTGGGAGCCGGGCATGAAACATTGACCTAACTCAATTGCCACATTTGTGATTGACGTGGTAGAAAGCACCAAAACACAACAGTCAGCTTCGGTTCCCTTGTTTAGTAACTTGAATACATGCTAGCTGCCTAATTGATATAATTGAATTATGCATTTTCTAAAAAGAAAACTTGATTTTTAAAGCTCGTGAATTCACCAACTTTATGTTAAGACACTTTAGCACAGCTCGCTAAGGTTGGTAACTTAGATTGTTGCATTGCACTGCACATTGGAGTATCATTACGGTTATTTAAACTATTTCTTTAATATACTAAAAACAGTTGGGTTTTTGCCATGTTTGTCACTTAATATTTTTGCTTCTGATGTTTCACTTAGACTTTGGTTGTTTGTTTTTACAACTATTAAAACCCTATCACTATTCATGTTGAATGTGGTTTTAGTTATTTTCTTTTATTAAAAATGTTCAACATGACTAGTGGCTGGATCCTGGTTTGTCACATGCCTCATAGTAAAACCCCACTAGCGGAATATGAGGGTGTGATAGATTGGTATTAGAGCTAGTGGTTATAGTAAACTTAGTTAAAATTTTTGAAACAAACTATAACCTTTTCTTTTTGAGAAACCACAATGACACTACACTCCAAATTGCATGGTGCATCATTTTTATTGCATACACTACTCACATGTTTACTTAACACTTACACTACATTGCATTACAGACATGTCTAGTTCACAACAGGCTGACAATAAGGGGTCGACTTTCACTAGTTCACCCTCACTATCCTAAAACCCTACCCTAGGTCAAGGAAGCGCCGACTTGAAAAGGGCCAAATGGAGATTCCTATTCATGATGAGCCTCCTATAGGTCCTAGCGAGACCCGGCGTGAGCAAGGCATAGCTGGAGAGACTTCTATAGTTCAGGAACTAGAGGCTCACATGGGTCATCGTTTTCAGGGTCTTTCTTGGAGGGTGAGTACTAAGGAAGAGGTTCACAACAACCTAGTGGCCTACACAAAGAAACTAAAGGAACATGTGATTGGGATGCGTACTGATCTGGCACTTGCTCATGCAAGGATCGCTATAGCTGATGCAAGGATTCTAGAGCTGGAAACAAGGTTCAGCAATGCTATGAACTATGCTAATAAGGAGGAAGAACCAAAAGAAGACCCTAAAGAACATCTGGCAGAAGAACTTGAGGAGGATCCAGAAGAAGAGCCTGAGGTGGATCCGAAGGAAGAAGACATAATAAAATCTAAATTAATTCACCATAAAAGCCTTCTTAGCACATGAAAGGTTTTAACAAATTCAGTAACTATATCATATGATTCTGGTCTCAAACGACATCTAACACTATTTCTCACAAATCCCCATTCCCAGATTCTATAAACACTTGCTCTAAAATAGGGTGAAATGACATTTATACCCTCACGTCATTTGTATTAAAGGTTATATTATGTAGCAAAACATGAACATAAAGGATGGGTTTGGATGATTTCATAGTGAAAGTATGAAGTGCAGTTTAGGTATAACATAAAGGTTGATTTGTGCAATTTTGTCTTTATATAATGTTATGATATTATTTCTTAATAATATCTTTGATCAAAAGTCATATTTATTTCATGAATAGACTTAAAGTTTTTAGGATTTGAGTTTGATATTGATGTGATTGTTTAGATGAAATCAATGTAAGATGATAAACAACAATGAAATAGTGCAACGAAATTCGGTAAGCTTTGAAATCACAACAATAGAAAGATTGTTTTCAAGAACATGCTTTTGTAATTATAATCACGTATACATGCAATTTAAAAACTCCCTTTCAGCCTAAGATCACTCTCTTTGTTCGTACAAAATGTTTAGAAGAAAAGTGATAGATAGAACAGTACAGGCACTGTTCTATTTATAGTACATTTCAAACCACTGAGTATCTTAGAGTGATGTCACTATGAAAGTGAGATTTAACAAACTAACAAATTCTAACCTCTACTAGATCTAAACATTGTTACATTAATTGCACAATAGACTCTATTGAATAACAACTGCTGAGGTAACCTCTGTTGGTCTTCAGCAGACCTTTGCTTCAACAACCTTTTAACCTTCATCAGAGTTTATCTCTAGAAGACCTTTGCTTCGAGTAGAGCTTTCCCTTTAACAGATCTTGTGAACAGTCTTCAAGTATGAGCAGAGTTTAGAGCAGTAGATCTTTATTAATGATCAGATGTTATAGAGTGTTTTGGCTTTCCGATCATCTATTTTTATAGGGTTCAATAGATCCAACAATCTCCCCCTAGAATAGATGATGCCAAAACCCTTTTTATTGCTGATATTTATTTCTCAACATCAATTCCCTGATTTGCCTTTGAACTGTAGTTGAAAGTTCATAGAGAACATGTCTTCAAAATCCCTTTGCAATTCAAGGTTCAATAAGTCTTGGAGGTCATCTGCATCTAGACCATATGCATCCTCCATTTTCAGCTTTTGAATATTACCATCTGATCTGAGCAAAGTCAATTCATGGGTATCTGAGGATGATTTCCATTTTTGAATTTTTGAATCATTTGGCTTTCCTGGGGGAAGACTTATTGTTTAGCTTGGTGGAAATGATTTGCTTACAAGGTTAGAAATTGTTTCTTTCAGTTTTTCGCTTGCAGCATTAGTGCAATAGAGTAGTTGATTCTTGATCCCCTCTTTTATGTGTTCTTCAAACAACTGCTCATCATCTTCAGCCATCTTTTTTTGCCTTTTTGCCTGGTTTAAGGCAAGTGTGGATAAGACAGTGTTTGAAGAATGCTTTTTGAGTGTTTGGGTCTATTGAGGGATAACCACTGTTGTTGGATAGTCTTGCTTCCCAGGAACTGAAGGATCTTTCTTTCTAAGCTCTTCCAGTTTCTTGTATGTGTCTACAACTCTCGACTCAGGCCATCTAGTAACTAACCTTGTACTACCATAGTTTGCAGCAGCAAGTTCTTATTTCATTCTTTTCATTTTCAAAGCTCTGTTCTGATCCATCTGATTGTTTTTCTTCCATTCAGGTGGTGTTGGCTTATGTAAAGGATCTTTGAGCATTGCTTGTATACTGTCAATTTCTTCTTTGAGATCATTTGTTGACTAGTCTTTGAACTGTGCTCTGGTAGCTTTGTAAGGTTTGTGTTGCATTATATGGTCAAAGTAATCCCGTTTCAGTTCTTCATCAAGCTCAACATTGACATGCCTTTTTGACATAGACATATCTTTGGCAAAATCTTCAATTTTTCTTACCTTGCTCAGTTCATAAGATAAAATACCTTGAGTAGTCCTATCATCTTTCCCTTTTCTCTTCTCTTTGGCTATGTTCCCATCATGTTTGGCTTTCAACTTTAGATATTTATCTAAATTTCTTGGCTTTTTGTGTCAAAGAGAGATGGGAAGTCTAGCTTTGAAGTATCCATTGTTGTGAAGAATGATTCAATTTCTTTTTAAACAGCCATAAGTTCAAGAGAATATTTGGTATCAAAAGGTATGATGGATGGTGGTTGATAAGTGGGTGGAAGTGAAGTGGTTTTATATGGAGATGATGAGGATGGTGATGAAGTGATAGGTTTTGATGACAAAGATTGATGATGGAATCTCTTCACCCTCTTCAGTAACAAAAGTTCTCCTTTTGCGTTGAATTTGATTTGTGGTGAAGGTGGTCGTGTTGGAATTCTTGGTGGTGTGGATAATGGCTGGGTTAAAGTAGGAAATGTGATCATGGTAGAGGTTGAGGTAACATCTGTTGATACATTTGATGTAACATCTATTGGTTGGTAATGGTGGTGATGTAACATTTGTTGGTACATTTGTTATACCAACATCTGTTGGTAGTGGAGATGAATTCTTAGGTGAAGGTTTTTGTTTCTTTAAAGGTGGTGGTGTTAGTTTAGTTTTGATTGGAGCAGAGGATACACTTGTTGTAGGTATAGCAGTGGTTTTAGGAGAGGTGGTTATTGGATGTCTAACATTTCTTGTTGACTTTCTTCTTTTGAAGTGCCAATGTCTTCTTTTTCCATCTGCGCAGCCTGTTCATATTCAATGAGTTAGGAAGCCTTGCTTTCCGGTGTATCTTGCATTTTTTTGCTTTACTACAACAATCTCTTATTCTTGTTTTTTTAGGGTCTCGTCAATCCTTTTTTGAACTCCCGCATCTAATGCTTTAGCAGAAGTTTGGTTTGAAGTAGTGGTTGTAGCAGACCCTAGTGTTTGTTGTTGCACCTTTGGTTTAGCTTGTGATGAAGTATGCAACTTTCTAAGCTTATCACTCTTCCCTTTTTTGGAATCATCCTCTACTTCTTGTAGAACTATTGCAGGGACAGAACCAGTGGTCTTTATCAGATGTTCTTTAATGGCCTTGATGTCAGCTTGAGTGTCTTTATATCTTGCCTCAACCATATTTCAGATTAGCTTAATATGAGTTTGATGGTGGATGTCAGCCAAATTCCTTTGAGCTCGAATGATTGGTTACACCGATTTCCATAGCTTATTGGTAATTTCTTATGGGGATGGTTGGCTTTGAGAATTTGTAACATCTACTTCATCATGGTTTCTATTTCATCAATTGATGACTCCATGGATGTCATTCTCTCCTTCAATTCTTTGAATCTTAATTCATCGCCTAATTTAATAGGACCATATGAATTCCTACCAAAGGTAGTTTGTTTTTGAATCATCAATAAGAGAAGTCTCCATTTTATCACAACCAAATGCCCCTTTTTCTTGGTACTGGGGACTTCCAACTGGAGCAGAGGTTACAGTTGTAGCCTCAACAGTTGTTGCCTTTAAGGAAGTCTTATTCATGTAACCACTGTCCAACTGAAACACTGTTGTCATCAGTTGTAGTAGTTGCTTCACTTAAATTACCACCAAGAGTTACTTCTAACTCATGGGGTGTAGCCTCCTCAACTGTTTCTGGGTTAGCAATTAGATTTGTCTCAGACTCAGTCACATGTGGGGGGTGTACTCTCATGAACAGGCGATTGAGAGGGACTGATTTGTGTCTGAGTTATCTCAATTGCACGAAACAAAGGTATAATAGTAAGTGGAATTGAGGGAGATGGTTATGTGGTAGAAATAGAATTTTCCCTGGGAGAGGGGCTGTGAAACAAAGATTTAAGTGAATCATCTGCGTCATAATGAGGGATCCCTGTGCTTACAACATGTTCCTTTTGTGAGGAAGTAGGAGGAGTTTGGCTTTTTGGTGGAGATCTTTCTAACTATTGTGAGGAAGTAACAACAATGGTTTCAAGTGGCTTTGTGATACCACAAGGTTATCCTCCAGGATCTCATCTTCCGAGGTGCCTTTTTACAAATTTTTGTTTTGGTGGGCATTTTTGGATTTGGAGAGTTACTTTTTTGATATTTCTGGTGTACGTTTCACAACGGTGTCATGATCACTAGGAGCAGTGGGCTTAGCAACAGAGGTTTGAGCTTTTGATGTGGACTCGTCTAAAAGTTGCTCATCCCCCTTTGCTTTTGTTTTAGAAACTTTTGACTCCATATTTTTGTAGGTCCCCTAATCCGTATGGATCTTCACAGAAATGTCTATCCAATCTAGAGTGCGGAATCCTCTAGATCAGATTTACATAAAAAATTAGTAGAAACAGGATTATAATTAACCCAGTCTTCTATTGATTATCCAACAAGAACGTTAACAATCAATTCAAGACATACGAAATCTCTCAGGAACTCTCTGCAGATTTCTCACCCTTTAACTCCCTGCCTTAGCCAAAACCCTAATGCAAACATGTATATATATACTGCATGTCTGCATATTGGGCTTTGGCCTGGGCTGGGCCATTCTCCAAGCCGATAAAAACTCTAAACAAGTTAAACACAAATGCTAAGCTCAATACAAAATATCCAAAGGCTAAACTATTAAATTATTAAGTTGTTGTCACAAATATGCACCAACAGACTCCCCCTTGACAATTGCTTCATAGTGTAATTTTGTCTTCAAACATCTTGTGGTCTTTTGGTCTTTGGATAGCTTCAGCTACACACAGATTCTAACATTAACAGACTCCCCTATAGCTGATGCTTCCAATCTCCAAAACTTTCATTCGTTGTAGATTAGTGAACTAGCATTCTTTGGTTAAGCACATATCTCGAAATTCCTCTATATCTCCTTTGCAATGTAGTAGAAGGATCCTACCATGCGTCTTCACACATTCTGAACTCCACTCTTAGTATGTACTTTACTTGAATTATGCACATGTCAATCTGTTTAGAAACACAAGCAAGTATCTCCAAAAACCATTACTCCTTTTCCATATTAAAGATAAACCAATATTTTATCTTATCATGCAAAAACAACACCTTATCAGTTCAAAATGGGAGACTTTAAAAAAACGTTTTGTATTTTTGATATTTTTCAAAAACAAACTAAAAAATTAACAAAATATATATACAATACATATTTTTGTAAGAATCATATGCAAAAAGATCTTATCAGCCAAATCAAACTGTTTTTACACTGTCAGTTCGCTCTTTCTTTTAATTTTCGTGAAAAGCAGTTCAAGACGATTACCAATATTGTCTATCCACGTAAACAAAAACACAAGAACATTTCAAGTACCTTTACATTGTGATACGTTTGAGGTAATATTATACTGTTGTACTAGTGTGTTCCACTTCAGGACATATCCCCACGATCAGGTTTCCACAAAGATTCCTCGTAGTAAGTGAGTATACCGAATTCATCATTTTGATTTACAACGTTAGATACTTAGTGTTCAGGTCAGTACAATCATACAACAAAGAGACCAATATCCAATGAGGGTTAAGACAAATACAACATATTTTGGTACGATTTATGCATTTTGCACATTTGATTGACTCTCAAGGAGAGCTTCTTCAATTTCTCGGATTTGGCGTTTTAGCTATTTTAAGATTCTTGTTGTGCCTAGGTCCACATATATCTAGATGCAGCAGAAGGACAACACTGATATTCCCGGATGAAATAACAGTATAGAGACCCAAAATCTTAGATTTTGGCAATCTATCAACGCAAGATTTATGGTTATACAACCATATGCTAGTGATATGTTCCCCACTCATACACAGTTCTTTATGTTTATATTACCTTGGTAAGTTGATTATTTCATGTTTCTTGCCTACTGGTACATCATATGATGAAGCAACTATCACACTTAAGTAAATTAAATTCAACTTCAGTGTGACAGTCTAACTTGTTGATGTCATCTATTCTTTTCCACCTAGTGAAAACTCATTTTTGATTTTATATTTTTCAAGTTTTTGGATTTTTAAACTCACGCGCTACAAAACTCTTTTTGGCTTATGGAAATTTCTCCTCCTAAATTTTTGTTTTTATGGAGTATGTTTTAAAAATAGAAATATAAACACAAACAGACTCCCACTTTAACCTGACAAAAGATTTTCAATTTTAATAAACATTATCTATAACATAAGTAAATAATTCGTTACCACTCAGATGCTTTACAGGAATAACCACTGTTGAACACATCAACAGTCCTTCTTTGTCATCCTACACTACTCAACAACTTAGTTAGACTTGAGAACCCAAATCCTACCGGTTTTGGGTTGACCATGAATATCAATATAACTTAATTATGTCCAACATCCATGACACCCTACTGGTGTCTTGGATGTCTTCCATGCTGTTGATCAAGATTTATAATTTCCACTAGGTCTTTGATGACGAGAGTTCCAATAAACTCTTGGATTTTCCGACCTTTGAAAATTATTATCTTGAAACCTTCTTCTCCCATTATCATAATCTGAACTTTGAATAATTTTTGGATTGTTTTGAACACTTAAGTTAATAAAACCCCTATATATTTTCTTCTTTGAAAATATCGATTACTAGAAGTCTGGTATCGATTTTGATATCCAAAATTTTTACTTTGAAGACAATTTGATTAACCATTATAATGACTTGATTTAGGAGAAAAGTTTCTTGGACTATCAAATCTTCCCGATGTTAAAGGTTTGGATTGAAATCTCGGTTGATTTGTCTAACAACTTAGTTTTATATTGTTATTTGAACCAACCTGATTCCCATCCATAACCCAACCTCAGCCTCTACTTTCTTACCCTTTTTAAAAGGACAACAACTAGGCACATGTCCTTTGTTGTGACATTAAAACAAGATCTTTTCTTAAAAACTTTCTTTCGTTAGATCCCTTTTTAAATGTTTTGACTGTTTTGTCTTCAATATCCTCATCCACTTTGTGAGGTGTACTGTTAGACCCAACCGATTCTTTCAAAGAAACTGGACTATTAGCTATGTCAACTGTTATAGGATCCACTACAGCTGGTGTAATAGGCACAAAATCTGTTAGCTCATTTTCATTTGCTAAAAAGGAGTAATCTTGATCCTTAGAAGATGAAGCTTTACTAAACCCCACTCCCATTTTATCACTACTCTTTTTCAAACTTTTCTGAATTTGAGTACTGACTAACGAAGATTTTCCAAATTTGTTTAACTTTCCACAAAGTTCAACAATTTTGGCTTGTGCATTAGCTAATTTTGTGCACTTTTCTGAAAACTCATTAGTCTTATCCTTCATAGTTTAATGAGCCAAATCAATGATCTGTAACAATTCATTGACTTTGTTGGTCAAACTGTTGATTTCTTGTTCATTAGATTTGAGTGCATTTAAACAAATTGACGCCCTTTTACTCAAAAGAACATTTGACTCTTTCTGTTTTTCTAATGCACCCAAAATTTTGTTTTGCTCCGATAGTTTGTCAACTTTACCTTGTAGTTCAGTGCAATTATGACAAGTATGACTTGTAGATTGTAATTGTACCTTTACTTCTGCTGTAAGCTCATCTGTATGATGCATGCGCACTATAGCTCTTGCGCCCTTGATCTCCATTTTCTCCTTCTCTTCAATCTCAGCAGTTGCTTCTCCAATCTTCACAGCTGCAGTCTCAGCCACACATGAACTTTGTCTTGAAGTACTCTGATAACGTTTTCCTAAAGCTTCCCAAGCTCTCTAGAAGATCCATACCTATTATAAATATGTTTCATTTCAAATGGCAAGGACATATTTATCGCTGCTAAGGCTTTCTTCTCAGCGTCATACATACGTTTCTCAGAGTCTGTCAACTTCTCATGTGAAATTACTATAACTCTCCTATCAACACGGCGTATAGGAGCAATATACCCATCTTAGAATCTTCACTTTCAACAAATGCCTCAAACATCTTAGAATCTTCACTTTTAAGAAATGCCCCAAACTTCTTCTTCCAGTCTATATATTGTTCAACATTTATCAGCTTTGGCCAGTTATTAAGACCCTCACTTATATTTTTCATTCTGACAATCTTTAACACGCAGCTTAACGGTTTATATGGATTTTGGTATACTTGTGTCAAAATCCAAATCTAACCTCTCTTCTAGTCCTTCTTCGTGTTTTACCATAATCGTACCGTTAAAAACGTTAAAAAATTTGTCGAAAATTGTTTTTACCAAATTATATCGTTAGACTCATCTCGACAATACGAATCGAATGATATATAATGTCTGAGAACTTTTTAGGAATTTTCATGTCTTCTTTTAAATCATACAAGTCTAACCGTGCAGTCAGTTTGTTAAAATTGTTTATTAATCAACTTATGTGTACGAAAACGTTTATTATTGATTACGTCAACTGGTTAACTTTCCACCTTTTTGAGTTCAACTCAGAACAGTACCCAATTCGAAACAATAGTTCGAGACGGTAATCCTATTTGCTATCCGAGATGGTGATTCAAGAAGGTATCCAATTTCATCCGAAATGAGGTATCCAAGATGTAATTCGGAATAGTAATCCGGGATGGTCTGAAATGATCCAAAACAATGGTTATCCGAGATGATAATTTTCCAATATGATCTAAAATCAATACCAAAGATCAGAGATATATTGTTTTGATCCGAGATGCTTCCTAGTTTATCCGAGATGTTTCCAGTTTATCCGAAATGCACTTTTTTGATCCGAGATGCAATTATAATGATTCGAAATGGAAGACCTCTATCTGAGATGCCTTACTAATGATCCAAAATGCTTGTTGTTTATCCAAAAACAACAACAAAACCCTAGAACAGTCGTTAGATGTCCAAAAACCCAACTTTTTCTGTAGTAACAATTCTGAACCTAGCACATCAAGAGCCTAATGCTCTGATGCCTATTGTAGGTCCTAATCCGTATGGATCTCCATATAATCGTCTATCCAATCAAGAGTGCGGAATCATCTAGATCAAATTTACACAGAAAATGAGTAGAAACAGGATTATAATTAACCAGGTCTTCTATTGATTATCCAACAAGAACGTTTACAATCAATTCAAGACATAAGAAATCTCTCAGGCACTCTTTATAGATTTCTCACCCTTACTAACTCTCTGCCTTAGACAAAACCCTAATGCAAAACATGTATATATACTACATGTCTGCATACTAGGCTTTGGACTGGCTTCGCCATTCTCCAAGCGCATAACAACTCTAAACAAGCTAAACACAAATACCAATACAAAATATCCAAAGACTAAAGTATTAAACTATTAAGTTGTTGTCACAAATATGCACCAACAGACTCCCCCTTGACAATAGCTTCATAGTGTCATTTTGTTTTCAAACATCTTGCGGTCTCTTGGTCTTTGGATAGCTTCAGCTACACAGATTCTGACATTAACATTTTTTATCTTCTAAAAGTTTTAGTAGTAAGACTCTTCATCTAAAAGACAACACCTTGTTTATAATCTTTTTCTAGGAAGTTGTTTATGTAGATAATAACTCAAAAGTCTAGGATACAAGAGAAAACGTTTATTTTTTTTATATTTTATTATAATTAGCCACCAAATCCGTAAACTAAACTTCGGATAGATTGAGATCAGATTTTGTCAAAATAGCATATCCAAGAAATTGAATAGTTTTGGGGAATCTCATTAAATGAGATGGTCTTACTGAAAGACATGTGAGTAAAGTATGGAAAAAGTATCTCATTTTAGCTGGAAAGTTTGGTTTGTATATAGTAACACCAGTTAACTGACCCTCATACCCATGTTCAATAAACTCAGCATGTAGTTTTTGCTTGCCAAAAGAAGTTTTACCTTCTAGGTCATTCAGACCAAATGTTGTGGAGATTGAGGATGGGGAAATTTGAACAAGGGTTTCTCTGACCTTGGAAGTGATAGCAAATGGCTTCTTTTTTTAGTATTCGATTTTAGCATTTTCCTAGAATTGTCGAAGTGTATGACATAAATTGATGCATTTGCAAGCATAATGTCTTTGTACATAGAGGATGTGAGAACATCAATTATTGGATAGAATGAAGTATTATTGTCGGTTTTCACGAAAGTGGGGAGGCAGTTATGTGGGAGTTTTATGTTTAGAGCCATGATCGGAGATGGAAGTGAGGAGGAATGAAGAAGACGAGAGTAATGGAAACCTTTTTTGAGAATTTTGAATTCGAGAAGGCAAGTAAAAACTATGTTAGGATGGAACAGTGATATATAAAGGAAAAAATGAATGTTAACATGGCAGCGATTTCAAAGATCTGATGGCTAATCATCTGTACACGTGTAACCTCTGATGGATAATGGATAACAGTTGTTAGGGAAACCGCTGCTGGGAACCAGCAGTGGTTGAGAAAAGTGGTCATGAATAGTGGTGATTTTACTCTATCAGAGGATACATATCAGTGGATAAAGGAAAACAATGGTTTAGCCCAAGCAGCAGATGCGGACAGTGGACAAGAAAAGCAGAGATTACATTTATTACTGGATAGACATTTAAGCCAAATCAGAGGTTTGGGAAAAATAGTTGATTTGAATAAACTTTTACAATTATTGAAAAGATTTTCAATTTTAGCTATTTTTAAGGATGGATTTTTTATTTTCTTAAAACATTTTAATGCCTTTTATTTATGGAAAACAAAATTTTTGCTTTTAATCAATGTTAAGCATGCCAATCCTAGAGATCAAGCTTTCAAAAGTAGATGTATCTAAAGTTGTTGTTAGAACATCTGCTAGCTGATCCTTAGTTGTAACAAGATGGAGAGAAATCAAACCTTTTTCATAGCAATCCATCACAAAATGGATTTGATCAACTAAGTTATTTGTCACACCCCAGATTTCCAACCAAACCTCGGTGGGCCCGAGTGGGGAATATTGTGACATAAGTTGATATCATCATAGTCAATTAATACAGCACAGTGGAAGTCTTGGAGTTTAAAATACTATTACAAACCAAATTGCACAAAGTTCGAAAATAATATACAGACGTTTTGTAACAAAAGATCCACAGGCGGATCGTAAAATATACAAAAGATGTGTAACAGACTTTAGGCAGATCTAAGGATTGCAAGATCCTCTTATATCACTACCAAGCAGCTTCCAACGTATTTCGTATTGTACCTGCAACTTAGTCTTTTGAAAATACGTCAGCTTTCACTAGTAAATACAATTAATAGACTCGTTTTCAAAATGTTCCAAAAATCGAATTAAGTGCACAGGGCATATAAAAATCTTTTATAACTTGGGAAAGTTAAGCTTTTAACCTTGTATACAGATTCACACGTTTGTGAATACATATGGGGCCCAATATAGAAATCGAGACATGATTGACTGACACACCACTTATGAACCCACGAAGGAGTTATCCCCAACTTGTGGGTAAAAATATTTTAGCATTAGCATCTGTCAGGTGTATGCCTACACCTCGTGCTTTGGTCGTGGCCATTAGTAACTTAAATGAGCCGAGGATATCCAGAACACGGTGTTAACCCCCAATGTTTAAGTTATCAAACAAAACTGATCAAAACGACTATGCGGGTTTACTAGCCACAATCCAGCATTCAGTTGATCCTATTTCTGACCAAGCGGCAATAATTTACCGTAACCCAAGCCCGCATATGGGTAATAAGTCAAGAGTATTTACCTTACTTGACTTTAAAAGCAAAGTTAATACTAACTCAGCCATTTAATCAATTAGATAAGTGCAAATAGCATTTACTGGAAGGCTTTAACCAATTAGAATGCTAACGATCTATTTAAGTCATAGACTTAGACCGACTAGCTTAAAGGATCAAAACGGTACGGTACGGTAGATTAAGCGATGACCGGATAGAAAGTAGTTTAAACCCAACAAGTACTAAGACTTGTATGTCATGGGTAACAATTAACATTCTTGAATTTGAGATAAAAATGATATGGTTAAACCCGTTTCGGTTAGTTTTCGTAAACTAGTTACATATACTTAACAGTACGCATATAAGCGATATTGGCTAACCGGGTGAGTTATGAACAAGTTCGGTATGTCATATACTTTAAATAAGTTGTAATATCAGTAGGATATCAACTTATATGCCCATTGAGGTTTTAAAACGAAACTAAGCCTTACAAGGCGTTTTGAACATTATATGTGACGTAAAAAGGAACTTGCATATATTCTGATTTTATGATCATAAAAAATTTTAGGAAAATACTTAATTTGTGATATATTATCAGTAAGATATCACACAATAGTGTGGTTTATGGTTTAGTACCAAACTATGCGCCGAAAGGGCATTTTGGTCTTTTAAAAGCATAAATTACGATTTTATAATAAAACTTAGTTTATGATCAGAATATTAACATCATAATATGTTATTATATTAACATATCGGTAGGTAATTCACTTGCAAGTTCGTTGTTGATTAAAATCTTGTTTTATGTAAAAAGGGAATTTTGGTCAAAGTTTGACATATTAGCGGAACTCAGACTATGATTATGATTGTGCTCATGTATTATAACCTTAGAGGGTTATGCTATACTATATTACGATCATAATGCCACCATACGTTAGTAGTAAATTAATCTAAATCGGGTCAGAATCAAAAGTTAAAGCAGAAGTCAAACTTAGTGGGCTATTTACAGTGCAAGAAGGTGTAAGAAGATGAAGCTAGGTGTTAGAGGTGTTGTAGGATCAATACAAGTGTCTAGAAATGTGTCAAAAGCTTCAAGAGTGTGGCAATTTGCAGGCTAGGTGGAATCTTGATAGAGTTTTGACACATTTAGTTCCTAAAAAATAGTTTTATGAATTGTCATGAATTGTCCCTTAACTTATATTCAATGACATAATGACACAATTAGTTCTTTTCGTTCACCACGTGATGTGTTGAAGAAAAGTATGAGTAACCTAAGGTTAACGAGCGTCACATTAGGTGTTTTTGTGATTTATATGTAGTTACTAGCTTAAAAATGACAAATACAAGTTTTTACGGTTTTATGGGTTAAATTACCCAAATTAGTAAGGTTAAATGTTCGGTGATAGTGTGGAACACCCAAGGATGATAAATCAAGAGATATCATCTCAACTGAGAGACGTTCGGGTCGAGAGGTGACTTGATTAAACAAGAAATACGAAAATAATAAAGTCTAGGGGCCTCCGGATCATTCTTTGAAAGTTAAAATGATGAAAAACAAGGGTTATCAGGGCTCTTTCGTAGGCTACGTTCACTAGACTGTAGCTTATGGTCAGTGATAATTTGGTTCAGCAAGCCTGGACCGTAGCTTACGACCCATGACCGTAGCTTACGGTCCAGTTTATGAAAATCTTATGAATTTGGACATGTTTGGGCTAGTTGAGTGGCTAACTCATTTGAGGCATCATATGAGGTTACGTACATGTGTCGATATATTACCGAACGTAAATTTTACGAGGTGTTACATCCTCACCCCCTTAAAAGAAATCTCGACCTCGAGATTTTATTAAAAAGGATGGGGGTATTTTTGTCGCATAGTGGACTCAACCTCCCATGTAAATCTGGGGCCTCGAAGGGCGTCCCACTTAACCTTTATAATAGGTATAAACTTCCTTTGGAGCTTTTTAACCTGTCGATCATCGATCGAAATTGGTTTCTCAATGAACCTCGGGTTTTTATCAATTTGCACATCTTGTTGTGACATTGCTAGCGACTCATCGGCTAGACATTTCGTTAGATTAGATATGTGAAACACATCATGGATTCCACTTAGATTTTCAGATAGCTTCAGCTTATAAGCTACAAAACTGACACATTCGGCTACCTCGAATGGTCCAATAACCTTTCCAGGGTGATACCTTCAACATAACATTGTCCCCTACTTGGAACTTAAGAGGTTTTCGCCTGTTATCTGCAAAACTTTTCTGCCTATCACAGGCAACTTTGAGACAATCACGTATTTGTATTATCTTATACGTGGTCTCTAGGACAATCTCAGGTCCAGACAATTGGGCTTCCCCAACTTCAGCCCAACAAACAGGCGTTCTACATTTTCTCCCATACAAGGCTTCAAAAGGAGAAGCCTTGATCCTTGTATAATAACTATTATTATAGGAGAATTCTATTAGGGGTAAGGTCATCCCAACTTCCATGTAAATCAATCATGCATGCTCTAAGCATGTCTTGCAAAGTCTGGATAGTACGCGCACTCTGTCCATCAGTCTGTGGATTGGTAAGCCGTACTAAAATTTAATCTTGTACCTAATGATTGTTGGAAACTTTTCAAAATGTGAGATGTGTATCTAGTATCTCTATCAAATACAATAGATACTGGCACACCATGTAGGGACACAATCTCGTCCATATATATCTTAGCCAACTTGTCAGAACTATAAGTTTCTTTAATTGGCAAGAAATGTGCTGACTTGGTCAGCCTATCCACTATGATCCAAATCGTGTTATTACCAAGTTTTGTCTAAGGTAACTTGGTAATCAAATCCATAGTTACCATTTCCCATTTCCAAGTGAGAATCTCAAGCTGTTGTAGAAGTCCTGACGGTTTTTTATGTTCAGCTTTAACCTACGAACACGCTAGACACTTAGCTACGTAAGTGGCTATGGATTTCTTCAAACCCATCCACCAATAATTCATCTTTAAATCTTGATACATCTTGTCACCACCTGAGTGAACTAAGTATCTTGAATTATGCGCTTCCTGGAGGATTAGACCCCTAAGTCCTCCATATATTGGAACCTAGAATCTGTCATTAAATCTAACGATCCCATCTTTTCCAGACGCTAATTGATCAACAGTTCCGCCTAATCCTTCATTAGAAATGTTGATACACTTTTGTGTCTGTCGCTTGTTCTTGCTTACGTTTGTAATTGTACGGTCTTTATTTAGTGCGTCTGTAGAGTTTTGGTTGTGTCCAGCAAATCAAGATATCCTCCTATCTTGATTTAGTACGACGTTTAGTTTGTTTTTGTTGTAAAACAGTTGCTTGCATGCAAGCAAATTGCTAGTATTTGTTGTTTTGCTTCTTGCTGTAATGTTGTTTGTTGTAAATGATGTATGTTTGCAGCCTTCCCATGAAGAACCACTTCTTCGTGGGAGTAACACTTCACGAAGAACCATGTTTCATATATGTTGGTTGTTCGTGGGATGGGCCACGAAGAACACATTCTTCGTGGGCCTATCAGTTCTTCGTGGCCCATAAGCCTTCTTCGTAGGGTTACTGGGCGTTGGGCCTATATAAACAGACATGCACTTCACAGTTTAAGTACGAGAGCATAGAGAGAATAACTTGAGTCTGTATGAACATTGTGTATGTGTGTTTACTAGCTCTCTTCAGTTAATCAAGATAGTGAATCTTTGGTTACATTGTGTTTGTGTTACTTTGCTTTGGTTTGCATACTTACTTGGATTCTACACTCATCAGTGTCTTAAATAACAAGGAAGTAGGTTATCTTGATCCTCCAAGTGGACCTACAAGTGGTATCAGAGCTTTGGCTCTCTTCCTTGTTTAAAACCAAGCATAGTGTTGTGTTTGAGCAACTTGTGAAGCTTCCTTGAAGTGTTCTTGAACTTCAAACAAGAAACTTAATTTTACAAGAAAAGTGGTTTAAAACTTAGGTAAAGCTTGTTGTTTGCATAAAATTTTTATAAAAACTTTGCTAAAACACATGGAGACATGTTAGAATACGGTTTTTCTTGAAATTTTCTATCAAAGTTTAGATCGTCATATTTATGGTGAAGCGCTTGTCGGAAAAATCATCGGAATATTCCTTGAGTGCTGATAGAACCTTAAGATTTGACTGAAAAGGTGTCCTTTTTGGAATGTTTGTTTTTAACCAAATTTGTTTAACCAGCTACCAATTTTCTAAAAATTCAGAAACAAGATTCTGATACAAAAGGAAACTTCTCACCAACCAATTCACGACCAACTCTCTGCGATAAACACTCCTACGAAAGACACTTCTGCGAGGACTTCCCTGCAAAAAACCACCCCTACGAAGAACCCTTGTTTTTTTCGTGATTCCACAAATGTTTCGTGGTATAGGTTTTTTGTGACTAGTTTTTCGTGAGACTGATGTTTCGTGGTTCTTAAAATTGTGAATTTTAACAGAAGGCTTTTATTTCAAGATAATCTTTGGAATTTTAATTTTTATGCTGATATCCATAAACAAACAAGTAAAATGGGTACAAATCCTTGGGATTGGGGTGTAGTTCAAGTACAAGCCAAGATTCACCACAATCTAGCTGCGCAACCTCATGGGCTAAATCATTAGTGCCTCAACAAACGGCCATGATTACCACTAATCAATGTGCGTGCGTGTCAAATCAAAATCAAAGCATTCAGACTCTTCTCATTAGTGAGAGTGAAATAGGAAGTAACAACCGTCCACCAAAGTTGAATCATATGAACGATTATCCTTCATGGAAAAGTCGTTTTCATACGTATGTTCTTGGTCAAAATACGGAGTTGTGGACATGTTTTACTACACCATACAAGGAATCTCTCTCGAAGAAGGATCAAATCCAACCTCTTTAGCCAACTTAGATGAAAATGATAAAAAAGGCTTATGATTTAGAGAAGAAGGCATTTGCAATCCTTACACAAGCACATCATAAGGATATTTATCATGAATTTGTGTACTGTACCACCACCAAGAATTTGTGGGATACTTTGGAAGCAAGACGGGAAGGAAATGCTGCAACAAGAAAGATACGACATGATCTTCTGAAGAAAGAGTTTGAAGGTTTTCTATTCATGGAGAATGAGACACTAAGCGACATGACAACTCGTTTCTATCATCTGCTTAGTGAAATGTATTCATACAAGGTGAACGCATCTACACAAGAGATTGTGATGCGTATTGTTGATGCCTTACCACCTAAGTGGAGTTAATTTATTGTCTTGCTAAAGCATACAGGTGTTTTGGATGTGATCAGTATTTATGAGTTCGTTCAGAAGCTTGAGAATAAGAATGAAGAAGAAATACGAAAAGCGAAAAGAGTTCTTGTTCCACAAAACCCTGAAATGTATTTTGGAGGTAATTACACATGCGTTAGTACAACTCAGTAACCGAAAATCCAAACAACATTTGTGTCAAATGTTAACCCTTTTCTACCACAGCCAGTTCATATAGATCAATTTGCTAGTTCAAGTGCTCAAACCTATGGTCAAATATTTGATCCAAAAGCCTTTCTTCCTCAACCATAAATTATTACACCTCAAATTCCGCAACAAGCTTCTCAACAAGCTTTATATGGTAACAACTTTCAATGTTCAATCCTAATGCCATTAGACTTGATACTTCACATCTTTCCAAGGTCAATGTAAAAGTTGCTCGGGAACACATGGAACTTCTGAACACTATGGTTAGTGTGTATTTTGGACGCTGGTCAAATTGGAAACATTAATTTGATTAATGAGGACTGTCAGCAAATAGATATGGAGGAAATGGAGTTGATGGATATTAAATGGGCATTTGCTAGTGCGGTTAGAAGAGCGAAAGACTACATGAGTAGAACTGGAAGAACAAGTTTGGAAAGCAAGAAAGATGCAAAGTATGGCTTTGATAAAGATGCTGTTACTTTCTTCAACTGTGGTGAAAAAGGTCGTTTCAAACGTGAATGTACTCGACCTAGAAAGCAAGGAAATCACAATCCTTTTCGAAATCAACCAAATTCATCCAACACAACTCAATAGAACAATGAATGGAGTATAGTAGTTGTTAACAACCCAAACAACTCCAACCAGTCTGGACCTTCAAACAACACAAGCAGAGCTTTAGTAGTGCAAGCAGATGAAGGATATGATTGGTCTGTTCAGTTGGGAAATGAGAACCTAGGAGGAGCTGCTTGTTATGCTAAGATAATCAAGCATATCAAACATGTTCACAGTATTGACTCTTTTGATGATGATGATAGTTCCGTGTATAGTGGGAGTTCCGACGAGGAAAACGTTAAGTGTGGGTGGTTATGGATCAGATTCAGATGTCAGGGAAAAGATTGATACTGAGGTCGATGAGTTGCTGAAAGAAGTAGAGAATCTGAAAAGTCAAAAGTCTAGGTTGATAAAGAAAGCAGAATTTGCATCGAAGGAAATAGAGAAATTCTTTGCCAACAATGGATTTTTTCTCATCATACTGTTTTTTGGCTAGTGTTGCAGCTTCAACAAGTCAGGTAAAATCCGACTCTCCTAGGATATGCAATGATTGTGTTGACTTAAAAACTAAATTTGAAACAATTAACAGTCACAATCAAAGCTTAGTAGTTAAACTCAAAATCAAAAATGCGAAGATGGCAAATATGGCTTTAACTCGAAATGAAAAAGAATTCAAATATGTAATTGAGACTCTTAAAAAAAGCTGTCTAAGAAAAAGCAAGCAGGTATTAATAACTACATTAATATCCTTGAAGAAATGAAAAAGGAGTTAGCCATTTACAAATGCGAGCATGATGCAATTAAGCTAAAATTAGAGAGTTATTCTAACTCCTGATATGTGCTTGATCACATCACTGATGTTCAAAAACTTAAAGGAGATGTGAAATGCATTGGGTATAAATCGTGTCCACCACCCTTGAAACACAATTATACCAAATTGCATGACGAGGAGGAAATGCCACATTTTGAACCATTTGTACCTCTTAATCCCAAAGAGTTTGCAGCAGGGTTAGGGTTTAAATTGGACAATTCCTCAGAGGAATCTAGAAAGACAGAGAACTTGTCATCTGTTATTGATCAATAATGAGGATGATTCGTCCGATGATGAGTCAGACAAGACTGGTCAAGGCCCATCTATTGGAAAAGGGAAAGGGATAGAAATTCCAATTGAGAATCATATCTTTGTGATCCTACTACTCTTCTGATGCCATGTGTTACAAATCAGGAGATTGATCCTTTCAAATCTGCGACACTTATCTCTACGTTTAAGAGCAATAATGTGTTGTATACTTTGATTGGTGATGAGAAAATTTACTTAAAAAAGGATTTTCCAATTGAAAATGTTAATCCAATTTCAATTGATCAAGTTTTCAAAATTTCAACAACCAAATTTTTGGGAAAGAAAAATCCAATCAAAGCATATCGATTAATTGCTTCTCAATGTAGACGACAAGAAAAGCGAGCTAAAAAACCTTAGGTGTCACAAGCAAAGGTTGAAGCTATAGGAGCTCGCAAGAAGAAAAAAAGGGAAAGAATGTTAACTTTGTAGCCTCAAATGGTATTGATAAAATCGAGACTTTTGAAAATATGTCAAATATAGATTTTGTGAATCAAGTCAAGATTTTAAAACGTCACAGTCAAAATAATTACACTCACGCACGAATGGGTGTGACGATGGACCAAGTACCTCTAGGCCAACAAGTTCAACATCGAGTCGTCAAACAATATCTCTTAAATTTGTTGAAAGAAGATCATGTTTTAAATGTGGGAGTTTGGCCACATAATCAAAAATTGTACAAACTCGGCAAAACCCAAGTTTGTTGAAAATGCCCCTCTTGAAAAGAATTGCCAACGTAAATATGTGTCACCTAAACAAGACAAACGTATTGTTAAGGAACAAGAAGAAAAACAAAGATGTAAACAAGTCAAATTAATTGAAAAGGCATTAAAACTGGATGTTGCACAAAAGAAACCAAGTTCATCAAGTTTGTTAAAACCAGAAATGTCTAAATCTGTACTTAATAATCAATCTGGTAAACGTCAACAATCTTTGAAACCAAAAACCGGTACTGTTAAAGGGGAGGCACAAAATTTCCAAATCATCAAGAAATAGAAATCATATTTCTTGATGATAAGGGTCGACCCAAGGACCACTAAGGCTTGGGTCCCCATCTCAAACTAATCGAATAATGTAATGTGCAAGGTGTTCCAGGAGGAACTGTAATAGTAATTGGATTGTTGACAGTGGAGCATCCCGGCACATGACAGGCGACTTAAGGCTCCTTTATGATGTGAAAAGCATTAGGGGAGGCTATGCTGCTTTTGCTGGGGATAAAGGCGGATATATCACTAGATAGGGAATGATTTCCAATGGTGTTGTTAGTTTCGATAAGATCAATTATGTTGGTCAAATTAATCATAATCTTCTGAGTGTTTCTCGAATCTGTGACAAGAAGTTCATGGTTCATTTTGATGATGCCGGTTCTTATGTGCTAAAACCTGGTTTCAAGATTCCCAAAGAATGGATCCTATTTTTAGCTCCAGAATAAATGATTTCTATATTCTTGATATGAGCCAAGCTATTACTACGTCTACACAAGTTACATGTTTTGTCTCAAAAACCAATAAAAACTCTTGGCATAGACAAATGAGACACATTCACTTGATGAAAATGAACTATTTGGTGAAAAATAATCTTATGAATGGTGTACCAGTCAAAATTTCATTTACAAGACATTTGTGTATCGTGCCAAATGGGAAAGCAAGCAAAGAAGTCTCATCCTGTGAAGAAGCTTAACACCGTCAATATGCCTCTGGAACGTCTTCATATCGACCTTTTTGGACCTATGAACACAAGGCTACCTTTGGCGATGCAAATGGTTTAGTTGTTACTGATGACTATTCAAGATTTTCATGGGTAAATTTTATGGCACACAAGAGTGAAGTTCTGAAATCCTCAAGAATCTATTCACATTACTTGAAAAATTATACAATATGAAGATAAGGAGAATCAAAGCGACAATGGCACTGAATTCAAGATTCATGTTATGGATGAGTTTTGTTCTTCTAAAAGCAATCTACATGAATACAGTTCTTGTTATACTCCACAACAAAATGGTGTCGCGGAGAGGAAAAATAAATCACTTATCAAGATTGCAGGAACTATGTTAGTAGAGTCAGAACTTCCTGTTCAGTTTTGGGGGGAGGTTGTGGCTACTTCCTGCTATACAATGAATAGAGTTCTTACAGTTAAAAGGCATGGGCAAACGTGTTTTGAATTGTTACATAAAAGGAAACCGGATGTGTCTTACTTAGAACCTTTTGGAGCTCCATGCAGTATGATTGATTCACATGGTAAATTCGGTCCAAAGGCTATCGAAGGTTTCTTTCTTGGATATGCTACTCCAAATTTTAGAGTGTGGAATCTGACAACGAAAAAGATTGAGAATGGGGTGAAGTTAAGGTTCAAAGATACACTGAATCGGTAAGAGCTCTAGGTACTCCTGGGATGTCTGACTACGATGGACTGTTTGAGTCCTTCAATCTGCCAACTTTTGATGATGCGTCTCAAGCGGCTCAAATGTTACTTGAAAGTGATATTGTAGTTGATTCATCTTTAGTGCGACCAATTATTGTTAACCCACAAGTGCCTACTTCGGTTAATAATGTTGTTCAAAATGAGGAGTTTGAAGATGCTGCTGATTATAATGTTTCATCAGAAGATGATGCGTTCCATGATGCAAATGAAGCTACTTCTGCTCCTATTCCTGGTATTTCTGAAGTCACTTCAAATGTAAAAAATCAAGGGATGGCTGAGGATCATGCATCTACATATTCGTCGGTTTCAGCCATCGATTTAGTTGTTGATCTGAATATCAACAATTTGGGCATAAATACTCGTGTTCCCGATGTTCCTGAAACTCGAATCCATGATATCCATCCTCAGCAGAATATTATAATCAGCTAAGGAACAACCAGAATGCTGGGTTGTATTCAGCAATCAGAGAATACGGGGAACAGAATGATTGGTCCTTTGCCTGCAATGTTTGCCAAGTTGAACCGAAATCTTGGAAGGAGGCAATGAAAGAAGACTCATGGGTTGAAGCAATGCAAGAGGAACTTCAGCAGTTTCAGAAATTGGGCGTGTGGAAATCGGTTGACAGGCCCTACAACTACAAGAACATTTGTACTAGATGGGTTTACACGTGCAAGAAGGATGACCGAGGAGTTGATTATAATGAAGTTTGGTTGTCCAAGGCTTTAATCAGGTAGAAGGTATTGATATAATGAAGTTTATGCACCAGTAGTACGTCTTGAGGCAATGCGAATTTTCTTGGCTTATACGTCCTACAAGAAGTTTATTGTTTATCAAATGGATGCGAAAAGTGCATTTCTTCATGGTGTGGTTGAAGAAGAAGTATATGTTGAGCAACCGCCTGGTTTTGAAGTTACAATCCATCCTGACAAGGTTTGGCTTCTCCATAAGGCATTATATGGTCTTCATCAAGCTCCACGGGCTTGGTATGAAACGTTGTCTTCCTATCTGCTCAAGAATGGTTTTCGACATGGTTTGATCGAATGTACTCTCTTCAACAAAGAAAGGAATGAGGATATGTTGCTGGTACAAGTGTAAGTTGATGATACTATTTTTATGTCTACAATAACGAAATGTGCAAAGAACTCGAGTGGGTAATGCAAGAGTAGTTCGAGATGAGCGCCATGGGGGAATGACTTTCTTTTTAGGTTTGCAGGTTCATCAATCTAAGGAAGGGATTTTCATTCATCAGACCAAGTATGTTGGGGATATTCTCAAACGATTTCAAATGGAAGACTCGAAGCCTTCGGGAACTCCATTAGCTTAAAATCATGGGATTACTCCTGATGGAATGGGTGAACATGTGGAACCATCGCTTTATCGTGCTATGATTGGATATCTTAGTATCTTACTACGTCAAGACCCGATATAATGTATCCTATGTGTCTTCTAGCTCACTACCAGTCAAGTCCAAAAGTTTCTCATTTGATGGCTGTAAAAAGAATCTTTCGTTATTTGAAGGGTCGCCCGGACACTGGTCTCTGGTACCCTAAGGATGATAGGTTTGATTTGACAGCATTCAGTGACTCTAATCATGGTGTCTGCAAGATTGATGCATAGTCAACATCAACAGGATTTCAGTTCTTGGGAAATCGCCTAGTCACGTGGAAGTGCAAAAAGCAGACTTGTGTATCTACTTCAACATGTGAGGCTAAGTATATTTCAGCTTCCAGTTGCTGCTCTCAGGTTTTATGGATCCAACAGCAAATGCGCGACTATGGTTTTGAATTTCTAACTACTCCTATTTATGTTGATAATGAAGCTGCTTTACAGATCACTCGTAATCCTATACAGCACTCAAAGACCAAACACATTGAGTTAAGTATCATTTCATACGAGATTGTTATGAAAAGAAACTTATCGATGTTGTTAAAATCCACACGGATCACCAACGTGTCGACCTGTTTACAAAAGCTTTTAATATATCATGTTTTGATTATTTTCTTTTGGTCAATGGCATCAAGGTGAAACCCGAGTAAATCATCATCGGCTAATCGTTTTCGTAAATATTTTCTTAAAACTAAAAATATAAAAAGATTTTCCATTTTTTTTACTTTTTGCATTTTAGGGGGAGAAAATTTCAAAAAAAATATAAAAACATGAGAAAAATGAAAAAATACAAAAATATGTCCTTTATTATTTACTTTCTACATTTAAGGGGGGAGAAATTCAGAAAAATACAAAAATAATAGAAAACCCAAAAAAATAAAAAATGAGTTTCTTGGAAAGATACACCGGTGGTCTGTCAAATACGGTCAAATACATAAAACGAAAAATGATAAGTAGCTCTACTAATGATGTATCAGTAGGCTCACAATAAGATTAAAATGTGCAGGTGGATAAACACAACGGACTGCAAGCCAGGTGGGAACCATTTATTGGCATATGGTCTTGGTACTGAAATTTCGTTTGATAGTATGCCGAGGTTCTGAGATATGTGGTCTTTATGCTTGTTTATCATCTGGGTATCATGGTTGAATCTTTTACCAAAAAAATAATGGGGGCGCACGTCTAGAACTTCCATGATACCGTACATACGTGTAAATATTGCATACGACCATCAATAAGTGATAAACATATCACATCCACCCAATCAATAAGTGATAATATATCACAGCTTTTATGCGGGAGTTAAGTTCGTCTCTTTGTCGATATGTTGCTACTAACCTATTTCAGACTTACTCCTATGCCCTGCATACATCTCAAAATCAAGCTCCTCATCAATAAGTGATGTATTCACATAGGGCTTATTTTCAATCAAAATAAGTGAGTATCTCACAATCTATACGTCAAAAGAGATGATAAGCAATATACTCACCGTAAGCTTTTATCTCATGCATATCTTGATACGGGAATGTGTCGTGAAGTGGATGAACACCGCTAGTAAGTATAATTCATACATTAATCATATCTCCTAATCGTGATTGCATCTGATAAGTTGAGCTTATGTGGACAATAATACCGATAATTGTGGTAGAATATTTATTTTTGTGTTATATTAACAAAATCATTTTTGGCAAGATCGTAAGCTGGTATGATTCTCTTACCTTGAAACTCAGAAAAAGATTGCTAGTTAATGTGCAGTTTGTTCATATATGTTAGTGTTTGTTTTAGTTTACTCTATTTTTAAAATTGCTTTTGATTAGCCAAAGTTGAAGCTCGAATGTTTTCTACCAAGATGCCCGAAAAATCAATTTATTTTGCTAGCATAACTTCATAAAGTATCTTTTTGCAACTGGGTAAACTCATAACAAAGAGCAAAATATGTTCAATCTGAAAATTTTCTAACTTGTGATCATTGTGGATTTGTGCGAAGAACTAGACAGGTCAACGAAAAACCTAAGATCCACGAAGAACTGATGTTTCATCACGAACAAACTGGATTCAACGAATAATGGGCTAACCAAGATCTGGGCCAATTTTTTTGTTTTTTCGTGAGATCTTTAGTTCTTCGTGCGAGTCAGTAGTTCTTCATGCGACTTGAGGTTCTTCGTGCGAGCCAGTAGTTCTTCGTGCGATTTGAGGTTCTTCGTGCGAGTCAGTGG
Source organism: Scalesia atractyloides (assembly GCA_947069175.1). NCBI lineage: Eukaryota > Viridiplantae > Streptophyta > Magnoliopsida > Asterales > Asteraceae > Scalesia > Scalesia atractyloides. The sequence continues at coordinate 62,848,392 of CAMTDV010000022.1, forward strand.
TTCTTCGTGCGAAGCAGTTATATAAAAGGTGAAGTAGTTCTTCAGATGTTGCAACTTCACCTTCACTTTTTCACTTTATCTTCTCACTGTTCATCTTCTCCTTCACGGAGAAAAAACCTCATTTGTCCAACCTTTCAATCCTTTTAGTTGATTTGTCTGTGATATCCTTAAGGTATGTTCAACAATGTTGGTATATCTTGAAGATAAACCGATTGAATATTAAACCGACTGACGACTCTTGGATTGGTTATCACCCTTCGAACAAAGAAAACCCAGTTCACTAGTGCTTGTACTAGTTACTTTGACTAACCATGTGTTAAATAATAGTGATGTTGTTCTTGAAAATCATACAAATAAGTTACAAATGAATGAACAAATACTTGTTTAAAGACTTATTTGTTTATTTATGTTTTTGTTTGAAGTTTGAGATTCAACCAAAATTGACAGTTACATAGATGTTGAAATAAAAACAAAACAAACTGGGTATTTTGATTCAAAGTGCCAGATATATTTTACCATCTGGCTGTTTGTCACTATCTGACACGAACAACAAATTTTGGGCGAAGAACCTGTTCTTCATTGATTTCCAATCTGCGAAGAACCTGTATTGATGAAGAACCATTCTTCGTTGAACATGTATTGACGAAGAACCATTCTTCACTAATAAGGGTTCTTCGTGACTTCATACATAATCACTCAATTCTTCGTGATTCTTCAAAATGCTTATCCAAACAAGTTCTTCATTTAAGTTAGTTGTCCATTGGACAGTTGTTCTTCGTGAAGGGGCTACATACATACCTTAATGTTCATAGTGAACATGTTTGAGTATGCTCCCTAGTGTATTTATATTTCTTCTTATTCTGGTTGCCTTTTGTGTATAGGATGGCACCAAAAAAACAGAAACGTAAGCCCGCAACGAAGAAAACTGACAAGTCAGAAGTGGAGATTATGTTAGAGCCGAGACACAACATCGTTGTGTACCTAGATGTAGAAGACAAGCTTGCTGAATTCAATGGTATTATGAAGTTTCTGCGCGATTCAAGGATACATTATGCAATTATGCATCAAACTACAGTATACAAGACGTTGATCAAGGAATTTTGGGATTCGGCTAATGTTGTTGAAGTGGATGGAAAGGAACTTATCCGCGGAAGAGTAAATGGCTTAGACGTCGATGTTTCCGTTGAAGTGATAAACCCAGTGTTACAATTTGGCGATGATCCTAAAGCTCCATATTCAGTTCCTTTGAAGTGTGAACGTGGATGTCGATTAAGAATGAGATGTGTTGGAGATATTCTTGGAGGAAAACTAAACAAAGCATGGTTGCCGCTCTGATATAAGTTCTTTCTACATGTTTTATTTCAATGTTTAAGCAACAGACGAAGTGGTTATGACATGACGAATAACGACTTAGTTGGGATGATGGTAGCTTAGACATTGAACACACCGTTCAGTGTTTCCAAGTATATTTTTGCAGACATGAAGGAAAATCTAAAAAGAACCGGAGTTGGTGGAAGCAAGTTTTGGATGTATTCTCGTTTTCTTCAGATGATCATGAATGTACAACATTCGAATCTACCAAAGATAACGACAATGATGTTCTAAAAGTTGATGTTTTGATGGAGCATTCGTTGAAGATATTTAGAGGTGTGGCACCACAACGTTACAAGGAAAGCACACCTCCACGGAAGTTGTTTGGTTTTCTGGCTAATGATGAATATGTTGCACCAGAAAAAGATAAGTGGCGCCATGATGATAGCCAGTCAGATGATGAAGAACCAACTTTGAAAAAGATGATCGAAGATAAGTTTGGTCGTCGGAAGCAAAAGGATTAAGGTGATGATGATGACAGTGATGATGACGATGATGATCAAGGTGGTGATGGTGGTGCAAGTAGGGCAGGTACTACTGGTGGCGACAAGGGTAAACAACCGGATGAAGAATCTCATTCTGATGATAATCCGGTTGAACCAGGGTATGAATGCTATGTTGATGAGCATGGGGTTAGGTAGATTAGACGGATTCCAACAGATTCAGATGTTGTTTATGTTCCATTCGATACAGAGGCTAAACGAGCACGCAAAAAGAAAGTTGTGGTTCGTAGAAAGAAAAAGAGTAAGAAGTCAATGGGAACCTCATCAGCACAACCAAGAACCACACAACCAGAAACCGTACCGAAACCAGTTGAAGAAGCTCAGTTTGCCTTCACAGCGGAGGAGACTGAAGGTTTAGTGACGTCCCCCACTACAACCTTTGAACCACAGCTTACAGCTACCACAACAGCTAAAAAACTTCAGTTGCAACTACTCCAGTTCAACCACACCACACTACTTCTTCAACTCAGCAATCCCGGTCCGAAACTCACCACGAAGTATATAACGATGTAGTCATTTAGTCTCCGAAATGGAACAGGATGAGAAGGTAGATTTTCTGTTCTCACAGCTGCTAGTTGCAGCAACTCATATCAACAGGCACTCAGAGTTTATGTCTTCGAATCTGAATACCATTACTAAGTAACTGTTAGAGATCAACTCTTTGAAGGAAACTGTTGGAAAGCAGGCTACTGAGATTACGAAGTTGAGAGAGGAGAATGAATGTCTGAGAGCTGCGGATGCTGAAAGGGCAGCTCTGTTACAACAGATGCAAGCGGATGATAACGCTCGTGGGATTGAGACGAACAGGCAGAAAGAACGTAGTGTGGCTGTACAACGATCTGCCAAAACACTAGCCGCTAAACATGATGACATGAGAGAATGGTATCATTCTCGGAATGCTACACTGGTTGAAGGCTTTAATAAGACGGTTTTGAGATGAGTAGAAAGCGGGTGAACATTCTATGGAATGAAAGATGCAAAGCACAGGAGATCCAGCGTAAGCGTGATCACGACAATGAAGACCCTAGTAATCCTGATGCTCCAGCTTCATCTGCACAACAGAGGGCTCTGCTGCAACTCTAGTGGTAGGGTCTAGTGCAAAGCAGATCGTGGCTGATCTAGTTGCTTCGGGTGTACTCAAGAGGAACTAGAAAGATTTGATGTTTTAGAAAGTGTTGAAGACATTGATCTTCAGTCGGCGTTGGTTGAAAGTGCTTCTGTGAATGTGGGTGAAGGTTCGTCAATAGGTGAAGAATTTGTGGCAGTACCTAGCAAAGATGTGGGATTACAGGTTTATCATCCTGTAACTGGTAAAGAATTAGAGAAGGAGAGTTTATGTCTGAGCTCTCAAGTGAACAGATTTTGGCTCTGAAGGAAATGAAGGTACTAGATGATGCTACTATCGATGAAATACCAAGTGAACCGGATGTGACGAATGTTGATGATCTCGAGGAGATCGTGTTTGAAGGAGAAGCAGAGAAATATAAGTATGTTCGAGAAGACGGAACGGAGTTCAATTCGTTTGATGATGACTGGCTTCAGAATAACATGGATGAGATCGACGAAAAGTTGAAGAGTTGTGATACATCTAAGTTCCAACCGACACTATTGAAGAATGGAGAAACTAGTTTCAGGCAAAGACTCCAAAGCCAACTCTTCCTCCAATTCAAGTCGACTATGTGAAGTTTGAGAAAAATCGTCCTCAAGGAAGAAATCTCAGCTGGATGTTCGTGAAGGAATTACATTGCACGGCGGTGAAGCGTGAACATGGGATCCAGTTCTTCAAGTCGCTCCATAGCCTACTAACTTTACCATTTTTTGATGTTGCAGCTTTAGCGCAGTTGAATGTGATCAATCGATCAAACTTTGAAGGTGTTACGCTATTCACTTGCAAGCTAAAGATGTAACGTCGAAAGGGTTGGAAGGACGAGCAATACAGGCCACAGTTTCCAATGCACGAGCAGATCAAGTACATGCTAGATCCAAACACCAACACTGCCCGTTACAAGCTTGTACACAAGTCGGTGAAGGTTGTGGACAAGATTCTGCCATACCAATGAAGCAAGACTTTCTTTGAAACATGGTGTTGTGGTGTTATGACTTAGACACACATGAAGCTGTTATTGTCTTCAAGAACAATGAAGAAAATGTCTGTATCCTCAATCCAATGTGGATTGTGAACATGTCCGCTGGGACATCAATATGCTCTTTCAACATGACATCTTCTATGAAGACAAGGATGCTCATCAAGCTTTGTTGTTCCTACGCGTTGCTTGTTTATGTTATTATCGAGGTATTCACGCCGGAAGCTGATGGTCTGAAGCAGGCCATTAGAAATGAAGACCGAAGACCAAGCAATAGTCAAGGGGGAGTTTGTTGATACACTTTTGTGTCTGTCGCTTGTTCTTGGTTACGTCTGTAATTGTACGGTCTTTATTTAGTGCGTTTGTATAGTTTTGGTTGTGTCGAGCAAATCAAGATATCCTCTTATCTTTATTTAGTACGACGTTTAATTTGTTTGTGTTGTAAAATAGTTGCTTGCATGCAAATTGCTACTATTTGTTGTTTTGCTTCTTGCTGTAATGTTGTTTGTTGTAAATGAGTATGTTTGCAGCCTTCCCACGAAGAACCACTTTTTCGTGGGAGTAACACTTCACGGAGAACCATGTTTCGTATATGTTGGTTGTTCGTGGGATAGGCCACGAAGAACACATTCTTTGTGGGCCTATCAGTTCTTCATGGCCCATAAGCCTTCTTCGTAGGTTACTGGGCATTTGGCCTATATAAACAGACATGCACTTCACATTTTCAGTAAGAGAGCATAGAGAGAATACCTTGAGTCTGTATGAACATTGTGTATGTGTGTTTACTAGCTCTCTTCAGTTAATCAAGATAGTGAATCTTTGGTTACGTTGTGTTTGTATTACTTTGCTTTGGTTTGCATACTTACGTGGATTCCGCACTCGTCTGTGTGTTAAATAACAAGGAAGTAGGTTATCTTGGTCCTCCAAGTGGACCTACAAGAAATATTGGTCTCTAACAATGCTTGCTTTTGTGCATCCAATAGGTTCTCATTCAAGCTATTTCTGAGCTCAATACTCTTGGCGTTAATCTTAATAGGCTTAACCCTTTCCTTACGACTCAAGGCGTCAGCAACGACATTCGCCTTGCCGGTATGATAGCGAATTTCGCAATCATAATCATTAAGCGTTTCCATCCATCGGCGCTGTCGCATGTTCAAATCCTTTTGATTGAACAGATGTTAGAGACTCTTATGGTGAGTGTATATAATACACTTCATGCCATATAGGTAATGTCTCCACAACGTAAGTGCAAATACAACATCACCCAATTCCAATTCATGGGTGGTGTAATTCCTTTCATGCACCTTTAATTGTCGTGATGCATAAGCAATCAATTTGTTTCTTTGCATTAGCACACCGCTCATGCCCGTGTGTGAGGCATCACAATAAACGACAAAATCCTCAATACCCTCAGGTAGAGATAACACAGGAGTATTACTCAACTTATGTTTTAGAATTTCAAAAGATTCTTGTTGCTTTGGACCCCAGTCAAACTTGACATTCTTACTGGACGAAGTAGTTAAAGGAGTGGCATAAACCCTTGAAAAGCTCTTAATGAACCTCCTATAATAACCGGCCAATCCTAAGAAACTACGAACTGCGATGGAGTTTTGGGTATTCCCCAATTTTTTATAGCTTCAATCTTGGCGGGATCCACTTGGATACCACGCTCACTTACAACATGTCCAAGAAACTGGACTTCTCTAAGCCAAAACTCGTACTTAGAGAACTTAGCAGAAAGTTTCTCTTGTCTTAGCAATTCTAGGATGCACCGAAGATGTTTCTCGTGATCAACTTGATTACAAGAGTAGATAAGTATGTAGTCTATGAAGACAATGACAAACTTTTCCAGATATGGTTTGCAGACTCTATTCATGAGATCCATGAATGCTGCAGGTGCATTTGTGAGCTCAAAAGGCATCACTAGGAATTTATAATGACCATAACGAGTCCTGAAGGCAGTCTCGGGAACATCCTCACTTCTAACCTTCAGTTGATGGTATCCTGATCACAAATCAATCTTAGAGAATTAACTAGCCCCTTGGAGCTGATCGAACAAGTCATCAATCCTAGGCAGAGGATAACAATCTTGATCGTTATTTTGTTTAGTTCGTGGCAATCAATGCACATTGCATTCAACCATCCTTTTCTTACAAAAAGAATAGGAGCTCCCCAAGGTGAGGAACTAGGCTGAATGAAGCCTTCTCTAAAAGTTCGTCTAATTGTATCCTCAATTCCTTCATTTCTGTCGGTGCTAGCCGATACGGAGCTCTTGCAACAGGTTCCGCTCCTGGTAGGATATCAATTCTAAACTCCACTTACCTATCTGGAGGTGGACCCGGTAATTCTTTAGGGAAAACATCGGATATTCAAAGATAACTGAAAGGTCTTCAATCTTTGGCTTAGGATCGTTAATAGTTATTTGTGCCATGTAAATGACATAACCTTTCCTTAGACACATGGATGCCTTAAGCAATGACACTTTTTCTGGCAATCCATAGTGTGAGTCTCCAAAAATGGTGAGCATCTCGCCAGATGGGGTTTTAACTTTGATGATTTTGTTATCACATGCAATGTGGGCTTGGTTATGTGATAACCAATCCATGCCTAAGACTACATCGAACCCCGCCAATCTCATTGGTAGAAGAGAGATAGGAATTGAATGATTCTTAATGGATATAAAACATTCATCAAGAATGGAAGATGTTGTTTCTAAGGTTCCGTCAGCAAGTTCTACCTCATAAGTTATGTCTAGGGTTCTTATGGGTAAGTTTAATAGTTTGCTAAACTTCTTTTCTACAAATGACTTATCTGCACCCGAATCAAAAAGAAATCTAGCAGATACCTTATTGATGAGTAATGTACCTGTTATGACATTGTTGTCATTAACAGCCTCTCTAGCATTCATCTGAAAGGCCCGCACATTTCCTTTCTTGGCCTCTCCAGGCTTTGCATTGTTACTCTTAGGATTCAAAGGGCAGTTAGTCTTAATATGCTCTTTTTCATTACAGCCGTAGCAGACGGCATCCTTAAGATCCTTGCATTCTAGGGTCTTATGTCCCTTTTTCTTGCAGATACCACATGGTTTAGTCTGTGGGTCAGAATTGCACTGTCCCCAGTGCATGCGGTTGCAAGTCTTACATGTCGGCTTCTCGCCCGACCTATCTTGGTTCCTCCTGAACCCAAATCCTCTCTTATTCTTCTTGTTAAATCTTTGGGAGCTACCTCATTCTCTCTTCCTCTTCCCGTCAGTCTTAGTCTTGACTGACTTTTGTCTCACCAAATCTAAGGTGAGAGAGAGAGATAGGTCAACAACAGACCTATAAGTAGTAGGCTGAGCAGCCTTCACCATGCCTTTAATCTCAGGTGCTAAGCCATTTATAAAATGCGCAATGCGTTTGGGTTCATGTGAAATCAAAATTAAAGTCGATAACATACTTCCAACAATCCATATTTTTCATCGTAACAGTCAGAAAATCTAACTCTATCTTCTCCACCTCTTGAGGTGGGTAGTATGTTTCCTTAACAAGATCCGCAAACTTGGTCCATCCCAATATATATACGGGTATACTTTTCTTGTTGACTGGACCATAGCCTTCCACCATATTAAGGCATCGCCCATGAAGGATTGGGATACATACTTCACCAATTCCTTATCAGCACAACCGTTGATATCTATCATACTTTCCATTTCGTCAAGCCATCTCAAGGCTTCTATAGCCCCTTTTTCTCCGTTAAAATCTCGGGGCTTGCAGGAGACAATATACTTATAGGTATATCCATCTTTAGACGAACGGGACCTATCATGAAACTCTAGTTTCTTTGGTTCACTCTTCGTATTCGATGAGTGAACAGAGCTCTCCTTTCGAGCTGAAGATGGTGGAATAAATAAAGGTTTGGAGCGAGTAGCGCTCAATTCCTTAAATTTTCCATGGCCTTTTCCACGGCCTTTCTAAAAGCTGCATCAATGCGAGCTTGGAAATCATTAGCATTGATGGCTATGTTTTCAGCATCGTCAGTATTATTTTCACTGCGACTACTTTGTGCCTCATCTGAATTAGCCATCTCTGATGTTTTGGTACTAAATACCAAATTAAACATATATTAGCCATGGCATTATTAACCATATAAGCTATAAAGTTTGGATATATAGATCCATTGCCTATTTGAACTAGTGTGCGTAGAATCACAACTGTCAGGCTTAATATTTTAAATGAATATTCTTTGAGATATTTAGGTATAATTGGCCTAGGTCTCAAAGAGACCATCAAAGGCTTTTTAAATTTGGATGTAATCCATATATTATTGGACAATGGATCATAAAATCACAACTATAATTGTCATATCTGACAATATAATATGGCTTGTAGACAATTAAATAACATTATCTAAGATGTTAAGTGACAATCATCGTATTGATGAGACTAGTCATGATCTAATTGATCATATAGACTATGAGGCTTGAGCATAGCTCACCACCTTGGACAGGGAACCATAAGGTTACAGCTGTCATTATCTTAATTGACAATATAGTATTGCTCGTAGGCAAATGATCACTAATGAATGTTAAATCATAGCCTGTAGGATCTTCATCACTAATGGATGTTTAATTATAGCCGTAGGCACTTCATCACCAATAGATGTTAAATCATAGCCCATAGGCACTTTATCACTAATGGATGTTAAATCATACCAATAGGCACTTCATCACTAATGGATGTTTAATTATAGCCCGAAGGCACTTCATCACTAATGGATGTTTATTTATAGCCCGTAGGCACTTCATCACTAATGAATGTTTAATTATAGTCCGTAGGCACTTCATCACTACTGGATGTTTAATTATAGCCCATGGCACTTCATCACTAATGGATGTGTAATTATAGCCCGTAGGCACTTCATCACAAATGGATGTTAAATCATAGCCCGTAGGCACTTCATCACTAATGGATGTTTAATTATTATCATCGCATTGATGATGTTAGCGAAGATCAAATTTGATCACATAGGTTATATAAGGTTAGGACGTAGTCCATTACCTAGACGGCTAGTGTGGTTCCTCAAGTCACACTACCAAGAATATTAACATTGCTTGAATGTTAATACAAAATTATCTTAATGGTTGATCAATAATAGTCATGGTCACATTTAACCTTAACGACTTGGAGGCTTGAACATAGTTCACCACCTGTGGATAGAAGGGATAATCTTCCTTAACTATCTTGATAGAAGGCTATTCATTCTTAACTATTTTTTATAATTATATATTAGATCATAAATTTTGACTTAAAACAGAGACAATCGCTTGAAAAGGATGTAACGATTACAAATATATATATATATATATATATTATATATATATATATATATATATATATATATATATATATATATAATTCCAAATATTTCATTAAATAACTACTTGAAATAAATTAAATTGATTGTCCTTGCAAAGACTAAAAGAAACAACATGTCCTCATAGGGATTAAAGAAATTACATGTCCACGTAGGAACTAAAGAAATAACAATGTCCACGTATGGACTAAAGGAAAAATTACAAATCATAGAAATAGAAGAAATTTCACTCGTCCTTCTTTCCTTTGACTAACTTGGAAAGTTTCTTGAAGAACTTATTCGTCTTTTTCTCTGTCTTCTGTGCCTGTTGTTGCATTTCCTTCATCCGCTCCAAGGCTTCATTAATGGCCTCTAGAGGTGGCGAGGTTGTGGTTTAGGCACAACCAGATACTGGTACCCATAACTTGGGTATCCAGTAGGTGGATAAGCAGGTGGGAAAGGAGATGGGTAAAGTGCATTATGCATGACCGCTTGCATATGTGGGTCATGTGATAGTAGCTGATAGTCTAAGTTCGTTGGTGTTGTTAGGTTAAAAGGATTATATTCGGACGTATCTAGATATGTAGGGATAGGGTTATTAAACCCAAGAGGGTGGTTGAACCACATGTGGTGGTGTTGGTTCCACCACAGGTGATGTATTTGAGGGTCCACTCATTTGTGGATCCTCAGGAATGTAGGGTAGGTTTTGGGCAATGGTGGTAGCGAACCCAACCGTTGTCCCGCACGCACCGACATACGTGCTCCAGGTTTCCTCCTCGGTGGCTCAGGTGGTGGCTGAGGTTGCTCCACCGGTTCCATTTGGATGTCTTCCTGTGTAGGAGGCGGTGTTGGAAAGTGGTAAGAAGGAGTGTTAACAAAAGTGAATTGACTCCAATATTGGTCCCATTCATTAGGACCTTGGTAAGGTGATCCTAGATAAGAGTTAAAACTGCTAGAAATTTCAATGGGGTGTTCGCGTGATCCTGGATGTGGCATCTCCGGGTCGGAGTCCTCGTCAATAGCATTTGGTTGATCCAACTGGTTCTGATCAGCTGGAGGTGGGTTAAAATAAAGATCTGGGTAAACTCTTCATGGTAGGAATGTGAGTGGGAATGATGGGAATGATGAGAGTGGTGTGAATGTTAGGGTGGTAAGAGTGGTGTTAATGGTTAGAGTTTTGGGAGTGTGGGCGAATATCTATGAGAGATAAAGTGTGTCGATGGTTGCCAAGGAGATGAATCTCTCGAATCTTGATAAGAATTCGAGTTATGAGGTTGTTAAGGGATGCTCCCTGATGGTCCTCCCCTCATTGGACCTTTTCCTCTTCCACTTTGTCCTCTAAATCTTAGCGGCATTTTCCTATTAAAATCAAGTCAAAAACAATAATAATAATCTAATAATGAAATGAGTAATACTAGGTCAATGCCTAGACTAAGAAATCTAAGGAATGTGCTATAGTGTTTAATTCTCTCAAACGTTGGCTCAGATACCAACCCGTCACACCCCGGATTTCCAACAAAACCTCGGTGGGCCTAAGTGGGGAATATTGTGACGTAAGTTGATATGATCATAGTCAATTAATTCAGCACAGCGGAAGTCTTGGAGTTTAAAATACTATTACAAACCAAAATGTCCAAAGTTCGAAAATATTATACAGACAGTTCGTAACAAAAGATCCACAGACGGATCGTAAAATATACAAAAGATGTGTAACAGACTTTAGGCAGATCTAAGGATTGCAAGATCCTCTTATATCACTACCAAGCAGCTTCCAACTTATTTCGTAAGACTGGACGAACAATGCAGGTACACCATAATCTTCACATCAAGATTATGGATATAACATTGTGATTCCACAATACAAAGTCATTTCATCCACCAGAGCAACAAATGTTACTAACAACTATGAAAACTCTGCCACTGTTGGATTAATAGTTGTTGATCCTCTGACGTCTGCTAGCTCATCTAGTCAAACCCCTGTTGACAAAAGTCCATTTTCTATGAACAAAAGTCAACCGATCTTTACCCCTGCTCCACCTATACCTCCACCTCCGTTCCAAACAGATGTTGACTCTTCAAAATTGCAACATATGTTAGCTCAAATGATTCCCATCTGCAGCCTTCACATCAAAATGCCATTGTTCCATATAAGGGAGATCTAATATACTTTAAAAACCATCCATCTAACCAAATTATTGGCAACATCAATGAAGGGATTCTCACAAGAAGTCAATCCCAAAACATTCGGCTTTTTGCTGGTTTTCTATCTCACAACCTGCCAAGTACCAAGAGGTACTAAAAGATAACAGTTGGGTAGAGGGTTGTGGTTCAAGGCTATAGATAAGAAGAGTGCATTGATTATGATGAAACATTTGCTCCTGTTGTAAGACTGGAGGCCATCAGATTGTTCTTAGCTTGTGCTGCCAACCACAACATCAAGGTGTATCAAATGGATATAAAGTGTGCTTTCCTATATGGCAAAATCAAGGAAAAGGTATATGTATACCAACCTCCTGGTTTTGAATATGCTTTTTTATCCAGATCATGTTTACAAGCTAAACAAAGCTTTATATAGCTTAAAACAAGCACCTAGAGCATGGTATGAAACTCGTTCCACCTTTCTCTAATCCATAGGCTTTAAAAGAGGTAAAGTTGATATAACTTTGTTTTTAAAATGGAGAGGAAAGAAACTAATGCTTGTCCAAATTTATGTGGATGACATTATTTTTGGATCCATATGCAATACCATGTGTGAAGAATTTATAGAACTCATGACAGCAGTGTTTGAAATGAGTGTTATGGGTGAACTTCAATGCTTTCTTGGTCTCCGAGTTAAGCAATTGCAAAACGGTACATTCATTCATGAAAGCAAGTATATCAAAGAACTACTTACAAAAATTGATATTAATGATTGTAAACCATGTAGTACACCCATGGCAACATCCAAATTAGTTATTGTTGATGACAAAGATAATGTAACACCTCGTAAAATTTACATCTGATAATATAATGACACGTGTACGTAACCTCGGATGATGCCTCAAATGAGTGGATCATAAAGTCACAACCATAATTGTCATATCTGACAATATAATATGGCTTGTAGACAATTAATAACATTATCTAAGATGTTAAGTAGACAATCATCTTATTGATGAGATTAGTCATGATCTTATTGATCATATAGACTATGAGGCTTGAGCATAGCTCACCACCTTGGACAGGGAACCATAAGGTTACAGCTGTCATTGTCTTAATTGACAATATAGTATTGCTCGTAGGCAAATGATCACTAATGAATGTTAAATCATAGCCTGTAGGCACTTCATCACTAATGAATGTTTAATTATAGTCCGTAGGCACTTCATCACCAATAGATGTTAAATCATAGCCCGTAGGCACTTTCACTAATGGATGTTAAATCATAGCCCATAGGCACTTCATCACTAATGGATGTTTAATTATAGCCTGTAGACACTTCATCACTAATGGATGTTTATTTATAGCCCGTAGGCACTTCATCACTAATGGATGTTTAATTATAGTCCGTAGGCACTTCATCACTACTGGATGTTTAATTATAGCCCATGGCACTTCATCACTAATGGATGTGTAATTATAGCTCGTAGGCACTTCAGCACAAATGGCGGTTAAATCATAGCCCGTTGGCACTTCATCACTAATGGATGTTTAATTATTATCATCGCATTGATGGTATTAGCCAGGATTAAATTTGATCACATAGGCTATATAAGGTTAGGACGTAGTCCATTACCTAGACGGCTAGTGTGGTTCCTCAAGTCATACTACCAAGAATATTAACATTGCTTGAATGTTAACACAAAATTATCTTAATGGTTGATTAATAATAGTCATGGTCACATTTAACCTTAACGACTTGGAGGCTTGAACATAGTTCACCACCTCTGGATAGAAGGGATAATCTTCCTTAACTATCTTGATAGAAGGCTATTCATTCTTAACTATTTTTTATAATTATATAGTAGATCATAAATTTCGACTTAAAACCGAGACGATCGCTTGAAAAGGATGTAACAATTACATATATATATATATATAATTACAAATATTTCATTAAATAACAATAGAAAAATTAAAATACTTGAAATAAATTAAATTGATTGTCCTTGCAAGGACTAAAAGAAACAACATGTCCTCGTAGGGACTAAAGAAATAACATGTCCACGTACGAACTAAAGAAATAACAATGTCCACGTATGGACTAAAGGAAAAATTACAAATCATAGAAATAGAAGAAATTTCACTCGTCCTTCTTTCCTTGACTAACTTGGAAAGTTTCATGAAGAACTTATTCGTCTTCTTCTCTGTCTTCTATACCTGTTGTTGCATTTCCTTCATCTGCTCCAAGGCTTCATAATGGCCTCAAGAGGTGGCGGAGGTTGTGGTTTAGGCACAACCGGAAACTGGTACCCATAACATGGGTATCCAGTAGGTGGATAAGCAGGTGGGAAAGGAGATGGGTAAAGTGCATTATGCATGACCGCTTGCATATGTGGGTCGTGTGATAGTACCTGATAGTCTAAGTTCATTGGTGTTTATGGGTTAAAAGGATTATATTCGAACGTATCTAGATATGTAGGGATAGGGTTATTAAACCCAACGATGGTGGTTGAACCACATGTGGTGGTGTTGGTTCCACCACAGCTGATGTATTTGAGGGTCCACCCATTAGTGGATCCTCAGGAATGTAGGGTAGGTTTTGGGCAATGGTGGTAGCGAACCCAACCGTTGTCCCGCACGCACCGACATACGTGTTCCACGTTTCCTCCTCGGTGGCTCAGGTGGTGGCTGAGGTTGCTCCACAGGTTCCATTTGGATGTCTTCCTGTGTAGGAGCCGGTGTTGGAAAGTGGTACGAAGGAGTGTTAACAAAAGTGAATTGACTCCAATTTGGTCCCATTCATTAGGACCTTGGTAAGGTGATCCTAGATAAGAGTTAAAACCGCTAGAAATTTCAATGGGGTGTCCGCGTGATCCTGGTGGTGGCATCTCCGGGTCGGAGTCCTCGTCCATAGCATTTGGTTGATCCAACTGGTTCTGATCAGCTGGAGGTGCGTTAAAATAAAGATCTGGGTTAAACTCTTCATGGTATGAATGTGAGTGGGAATGATGGGAATGGTGAAAGTAGTGTGAATGTTAGGAGTGGTGTGAATGGTTAGAGTTTTGGGAGTGTGGTGCGAATATTTGTGAGAGATAAAGTGTGTCTATGGTTTCCAAGGAGATGAATCTCTCGAATCTTGATAAGAATTCGAGTTATGAGGTTGTTAAGGGATGCGCCCCGATGGTCCTCCCCTTATTGGACCTTTTCCTCTTCCACTTTGTCCTCTGAATCTTGGCGGCATTTTCCTGTTAAAATCAAGTCAAAAACAATAATAATAACCTAATAATAAAATGAGTAATCCTAGGTCAATGCCTAGACTCGGAAATCTAAGGAATATGCTATAGTGTTTAATTCTCTCAAACGTTGGCTCAGATACCAACCCGTCACACCACGGATTTCTAACCAAACCTCGGTGGGCCCGAGTGGGGAATATTGTGACGTAAGTTGATATCATCATAGTCAATTATTACAGCACAGCGGAAGTCTTGGAGTTTAAAATACTATTACAAACCAAAATGTCCAAAGTTCGAAAATAATATACACACAGTTTGTAACAAAAGATCCACAGGCGGATCGTAAAATATACAAAAGATGTGTAATAGACTTTAGAGAGATCTAAGGATTTACAAGATCCTCTTATATCACTACCAAGCATCTTCCAGCCTATCTCGTATTGTACCTGCAACTTAGTCTTTTGAAAATACACCAGCTTTCACTTGTAAATACAATTAACTAAATCGTTTTGAAAACGTTTCAAAAATTGATTTAAATGCACAGGGCACATAAAAATCTTTTATAACTTGGGAAAGTTAGGCTTTTAAACTTGTATACAGATTCACATGTTTGTTAATACATATGGGGCCCAATATGGATATCGAGACATGATTAACTGACACACCACTTATGAACCCACGAAGGAGTTATTCCCAACTTGTGAGTAAAAATATTTTAGCATTCGCATATGTCAGGTGTATGCCTACAACCCGTGCTTTGGCCATGGCCATAAGTAACTTAAATGAGCCGAGGATATCCAGGACACACTTGTTAACCCCCAATGTTTAATTTATCAAACAGGACTTATCAAAATGGAATATGTGGATTTACTAGGCACAATCTGGCATTCGATTGATCCCATTTCCGACCAAACGGTAATAATTTACCGTAACCCAAGCCCGTATAGAGAAAATAAGTCAAGAGTATTTACTTGAGTGTGTACTTGAATTTAAAAGCAAAGTTTATACTAACTCAGCTGTTTAATCAATTAGATAAGTGCAGATAGTATTTAGTGGAAGGCGTTAGACTTAGACCGAGTAGCTTAAAGGATCAAAACGGTACGGTACGCTAGATTAAAGGAAGTTTGGATAGAATGTAGTTTAAACCCAACAAGTACTAAGACTTGTATGTCATGGGTAAACAATTACCTGTACTCATACAAGCGATATCAGGTAATCGGGTGACTTATGAACAAGTTCTACATGTCATTATATGTTAAATAAGTTGTAATATCAGTAGGATATCAACTTATATGCCCATTGAGGTTTTAAAACGAAACTACGCCTTCTAAGGCGTTTTAACCATTATATGTGGCGTAAAAAGGAACTTGCATATATTCTGATGTTATGATCATAAACATATTGGAAAATACTTAATTTGTGATATATTATCAGTAAGATATCACACAATAGTGTGGTTTATGGTTTAGGACCAAACTATGCGCCAAAAGGGCATTTTGGTCTTTTAAAAGCATAAATTACTATTTTATAATAAAACTTAGTTTATGATCAGAATATTAACATCATAATAAGTAATATATATTAACATATCGGTAGGTAATTCATTTGCAAGTTCGTTGTTGATTAAAATCTTGTTTTATGTAAAAAGGGCATTTTGGTCAAAGTTTGACATATTAGCGGAACTTGTGCATAAACTCATATTATGATTATGATCA
Organism: Scalesia atractyloides; assembly: GCA_947069175.1. Lineage (NCBI taxonomy): Eukaryota > Viridiplantae > Streptophyta > Magnoliopsida > Asterales > Asteraceae > Scalesia > Scalesia atractyloides. Next base: position 62,864,774 of record CAMTDV010000022.1, read on the forward strand.
TGTATTATAACCTCATAGGGTTATGCTATACTATATTACGATCATAATGCAACCATAAGTCAGTAGTAAATTAATTTAAATCGGGTCAGAATCGAAAAGTCAAGTAGAAGTCAAACTTCGTGACTTTCGGTTGCGAACCGACCCTAGGACTGGAATTGACGGGTCGAACATGTTCCTACATGTTCTGATAATTATTACAAACTTGTTTAAGTGTCAAAAACATACTTATAACATATATAAATTAAGATTTTAATATTTATAAAATCTGACACATTTGACCTTTTAAAACATAAACTTTGACCAGTCAATTGACCTAGTAATCGTGATCACCAGGAGGTGCCCTTTAAAGGGATTATTACATACTTAATTAGAATTACTTAGCCATGTTCATCTTGAACAATGGCTAGACCATAATGGTCTTAACTGAAAGTCAAAGCATTTTGTTAAAAATGCTTGACTTTCGGCTATTAAAAGCGTATAAAAAGAAAAGAGTAGAGATGGAACACTTACAAGTGATCTAAGAGAAGTTTAGAACTCAAAGGGATGCTCCTAGATGACCAGGAACTTCCAAGAGTGTAATAAGAGAGGAGAAGAGCAGATAAGCAAAGAATGAGTGAACTTAGTGGGCTATTTATAGTGTAAGAAGGTGTAAAAAGATGAAGCCAGGTGTTAGAGGTGTTGTAGGATTAATACAATTTTCTAGAAAGGTGTCAAGAGCTGCAAGAGGTGGCAATTTGCAGGCTAGGTGGTATCTTGATAGAATTTTGGAGTTTTGACACATATATTCCCTCAAAATAGTTTTAGAATTGTCATGAATTGTCCTTGACTCATATTCAATGACGGCCGAATTGCCCTTCTAGTTAACAGAATTACACATAAAATGACCGAACAGCTCTTCTCGTTAACAGAAAAATGGATGAAGTTAACCCAGTAGACTAATATGGCAAACGGTGAAAGCTTTTGGACTCACATGCAAAAAATAAAAAAATTGGACTAAACTGGCAAAATGGCCCAAACCACAGGGACTAAAATGGACACAATTAGTTCTTTTCGTTCAACACGTGATGTGTTGAAGAAAAGTGTGAATAACCAAACGTTAACGAGTGTCACATTAGGTGCTTTTGTGACTTATACGTAGTTACTAGCTTAAAATATGATAAATATGAGTTCTTACGATTTTATGGGTTAAATTACCCAAATTAGTAAGGTTAAAGGTTTGGTGATAGTGTGGAACACCCAAGGATGGTAAACCAATAGATATCGTCTCAACCGAGAGACGTTAGGGTCGAGAGGTGACTTGATTAAACAAGAAATACAAAAAGATAAAGTCTAGGGGCCTCTGAGTCATTCTTTGAAAGTTAAAATGATGAAAAAAGAGGTTATCAGGGCGCCGTAGGTTACGGTCGCCAGACCGTAGCTTACGGTCAGTGATAATTTGGTTCAGCAAGCCTGGACCGTAGCTTATGGTCCATGATCGTAGCTTACGGTCCAGTTTATGAAAATTTTATGAATTTAGACATGTTTGGGCTAGTTGAGTGGCTAACTCATTTGAGGCATCATCCGAGGTTACGTACACATGTCATTATATTATCAGATGTAAATTTTACGAGGTGTTACAATATCTTTGTCATCAACAGTAACTAATTTTGATGTTGCCATGGGTGTACTACATGGTTTACAATCATTAACATCAATTTTTGTAAGTAGTTCATTGACATACTTGCTTTCATGAATGAATGTACCATTTTGCAATTGCTTAACTCGGAGACCAAGAAAGCATTGAAGTTCACCCATAACACTCATTTCAAACTCTGCTGTCATGAGTTCTATAAATTCTTCACACATGGTATTGCATATGGATCCAAAAATAATGTCATCCACATAAATTTGGACAAGCATTAGTTTCTTTCCTCTCCATTTTAAAAACAAAGTTATATCAACTTTACCTCTTTTAAAGCCTATGGATTAGAGAAAGGTGGAAAGAGTTTCATACCATGCTCTAGGTGCTTGTTTTAAGCCATATAAAGCTTTGTTTAGCTTGTAAACATGATCTGGATAAAAAAGCATATTCAAAACCAGGAGGTTGGTATACATATACCTTTTCCTTGATTTTGCCATATAGGAAAGCACACTTTATATCCATTTGATACACCTTGATGTTGTGGTTGGCAGCACAAGCTAAGAACAATCTGATGGCCTCCAATCTTACAACAGGAGCAAACGTTTCATCATAATCAATGCACTCTTCTTGTCTATAGCCTTGAACCACAACCCTCTACCCAACTGTTATCTTTTAGTACCTCTTGGTACTTGGCAGGTTGTGAGATAGAAAACCAGCAAAAAGCCGAATGTTTTGGGATTTACTTCTTGTGAGAATCCCTTCATTGATGTTCCCAATAATTTGGTCAGATGGATGGTTTTTAAAGTATATTAGATCTCCCTTATATGGAACAATGGCATTTTGATGTGAAGGCTGCAGATGGGAATCCTTTGAGCTAACATCTATTGCAATTTGGAAGAGCCAACATCTGTTTGGAACGGAGGTGGAGGTATAGGTGGAGTAGGGGTAAAGATCGGTTGACTTTTGTTCATAGAAAATGGACTTTTGTCAACAGGGGTTTGACTAGATGAGCTAGCAGACGTCAGAGGATCAACAACTATTGATCCAACAGTGGCAGAGTTTTCATAGTTGTTAGTAACATTTGTTGCTCTGGTGGATGCAATGACTTTGTATTGTGGAATCACAATGTCATATCCATAATATTGATGTGAAGATTATGGTGTACCTGCATTGTTCGCCCAGTCTTACGAAATAGGTTGGAAGCTGCTTGGTAGTGATATAAGAGGATCTTGCAATCCTTAGATCTGCCTAAAGTCTGTTACACATCTTTTGTATATTTTACGATCCGCCTGTGGATCTTTTGTTACAAACTGTCTATATATTATTTTCGAACTTTGGACATTTTGGTTTGTAATAGTATTTTAAACTCAAAGACTTTCGTTGTGCTGAATTAATTGACTATGATCATATCAACTTACGTCACAATATTCCCCACTCGGGCCCACCGAGGTTTGGTTGGAAATCCGGGGTGTGACGGGTTGGTATCTGAGCCAATGTTTGAGAGAATTAAACACTATAGCACATTCCTTAGATTTCTGAGTCTAGGCATTGACCAAGTATTACTCATTTCATTATTAGATTATTATTATTGTTTTTGACTTGATTTTAACAGGAAAATGCCGCTAAGATTTAGAGGACAAAGTGGAAGAGGAAAAGGTCCAATGAGGGGAGGAACATCGGGGCGCATCCCTTAACAACCTCATAACTCAAATTCTTATCAAGATTCGAGAGATTCATCTCCTTGGCAACCATCGACACACTTTATCTCTCATAGATATTCGCCCCACACTCCAAAAACTCTAACCATTAACACCACTCTTACCTCTCCTAACATTCACACCACTCTCATCATTCCCATCATTCCCACTCACATTCCTACCATGAAGAGTTTACCCAGATCTTTATTTTAACCCACCTCCAGCTGATCAGAACCAGTTGGATCAACCAAATGCTATTGACGAGGACTCCGACCCGAAGATGCCACATCCAGGATCACGCGGACACCCCATTGAAATTTCTAGCGGTTATAACTCTTATCTAGGATCACCTTACCAAGATCCTAATGAATGGGACCAATATTGGAGTCAATTCACTTTTGTTAACACTCCTTCTTACCACTTTCCAACACCGCCTCCTACACAGGAAGACATCCAAATGGAACCGGTGGAGCAACCTCAGCCACCACCTGAGCCACCGAGGAGGAAACCTGGAGCACGTATGTCGGTGCGTGCGGGACAACGGTTGGGTTCGCTACCACCATTGCCCAAAACCTACCCTACATTCCTGAGGATCCACAAATGAGTGGACCCTCAAATACATCACCTGTGGTGGAACCAACACCACCACATGTGGTTCAACCACCACCGTTGGGTTTAATAACCCTATCCCTACATATCTAGATACGTCCGAATATAATCCTTTTAACCTAACAACACCAATGAACTTAGACTATCAGGTACTATCACATGACCCACATATGCAAGCGGTCATGCATAATGCACTTTACCCATCTCCTTTCCCACCTGCTTATCCACCTACTGGATACCCAAGTTATGGGTACCAGTATCTGGTTGTGCCTAAACCACAACCTCGCCACCTCTAGAGGCCATTAATGAAGCCTTGGAGCGAATGAAGGAAATGCAACAACAGGCACAGAAGACAGAGAAAAAGACGAATAAGTTCTTCAAGAAACTTTCCAAGTTAGTCAAAGGAAAGAAGGACGAGTGAAATTTCTTCTATTTCTATGATTTGTAATTTTTCCTTTAGTCCATACGTGGACATTGTTATTTCTTTAGTTCCTACGTGGACATGTAATTTCTTTAATCCCTATGAGGACATGTTGTTTCTTTTAGTCTTTGCAAGGACAATCAATTTAATTTATTTCAAGTATTGTAATTTTTCTATTGTTATTTAATGAAATATTTGGAATTATATATATATATATATATATATATATATATTTATTTGTAATCGTTACATCCTTTTCAAGCGATCGTCTCGTTTTAAGTCAAAATTTATGATCTACTATATAATTATAAAAAATAGTTAAGAATGAATAGCCTTCTATCAACATAGTTAAGGAAGATTATCCCTTCTATCCACAGGTGGTGAACTATGTTCAAGCCTCCAAGTCGTTAAGGTTAAATGTGACCATGACTATTACTAATCAACCATTAAGATAATTTTGTATTAACATTCAAGCAATGTTAATATTCTTGGTAGTGTGACTTGAGGAACCACACTAGCCGTCTAGGTAATGGACTACGTCCTAACCTTATATAACCTATGTGATCAAATTTGATCCTGGCTAACATCATCAATGCGATGATAATAATTAAACATCCATTAGTGATGAAGTGCCTACGGGCTATGATTTAACATCCATTTGTGATGAAGTGCCTACGGGCTATAATTACACATCCATTAGTGATGAAGTGCCATGGGCTATAATTAAACATCCAGTAGTGATGAAGTGCCTACAGACTATAATTAAACATCCATTAGTGATGAAGTGCCTACGGGCTATAAATAAACATCCATTAGTGATGAAGTGCCTTCGGGCTATAATTAAACATCCATTAGTGATGAAGTGCCTATGGGCTATGATTTAACATCCATTAGTGATAAAGTGCCTACGGGCTATGATTTAACATCTATTGGTGATGAAGTGCCTACGGCTATAATTAAACATCCATTAGTGATGAAGATCCTACAGGCTATGATTTAACATTCATTAGTGGTCATTTGCCTACGAGCAATACTATATTGTCAATTAAGACAATGACAGCTGTAACCTTATGGTTCCCTGTCCAAGGTGGTGAGCTATGCTCAAGCCTCATAGTCTATATGATAATAAGATCATGACTAATCTCATCAATACGATGATTGTCACTTAACATCTTAGATAATGTTATTTAATTGTCTACAAGCCATATTATATGTCAGATATGACAATTATAGTTGTGATTTTATGATCCATTGTCCAATAATATATGGATTACGTCCAAATTTAAAAAGCCTTTGATGGTCTCTTTGAGACCTAGGCCAATTATACCTAAATATCTCAAAGAATATTCATTTAAAATATTAAGCCTGACAGTTGTGATTCTATGCACACTGGTTCAAATAGGCAATGGATCTATATATCCAAACTTTATAGCTTATATGGTTAATAATGCCATGGCTAATATATGTTTAATTTGGTATTTAGTACCAAAACATCAGAGATGGCTAATTCAGATGAGGCACAAAGTAGTCGACGTGATAATAATACTGACAATGCTGAAAACATAGCCATCAATGCTGATGATTTCCAAGCTCGCATTGATGCAGCTTTTGGAAGGTCATGGAAAATTTAAGGAATTGAGCGCTACTCGCTCCAAATCTTTATCTATTCCACCATCTTCAGCTCGAAAGGAGAGCTCTGTTCACTCATCGAATGCGAAGAGTGAACCAAAGAAACTAGAGTTTCATGATAGGTCCCGTTCATCTAAGACGGATATACCTATAAGTACATTGTCTCCTGCAAGCCCCGAGATTTTAACGGAGAAAAAGGGGTTATAGAAGCCTTGAGATGGCTTGACGAAATGGAAACTATGATAGATATCAGCGGTTTGCTGATAAATATGTGGTGAAGTATGTATCCCAACCCTTCAAGGGCGATGCCTTTATATGGGGGAAGGCTATGGTCCAGTCAACAAGAAAAGTACACCCGTATATATCTTGGGATGGACCAAGTTTGCGGATCTTTTTAAGGAAACATACTACCCACCTCATGAGGTGGAGAAGATAGAGTCAGATTTTCTGACTGTTACGATGAAAAATCTGGATTGTCGGAAGTATGTTATCGACTCTAATTACCTATCCCGATTAGTATCTTATTTGATTTCACCTGAACCCAAATGCATTGCGCATTTTATAAATGGGTTAGCACCTGAGATTAAAGGCATGGTGAAGGCTGCTAAGCCTACTACTTATAGGCTGACGATGCTGAAAACATAGCCATCAATGCTGATGATTTCCAATGCTCGCATTGATGCAGCTTTTAGAAAGGCCATGGAAAAGGCCATGGAAAATTTAAGGAATTGAGCGCTACTCGCTCCAAACCTTTATTTATTCCACCATCTTCAGCTCGAAAGGAGAGCTCTGTTCACTCATCGAATACGAAGAGTGAACCAAAGAAACTAGAGTTTCATGATAGGTCCCGTTCGTCTAAAGACGGATATACCTATAAGTACATTGTCTCCTGCAAGCCCCGAGATATTATCGGAGAAAAAGGGGCTATAGAAGCCTTGAGATGGCTTGACGAAATGGAAAGTATGATAGATATCAGCGGTTGTGCTGATAAGGAATTGGTGAAGTATGTATCCCAATCCTTCATGGGCGATGCCTTAATATGGATGGAAGGCTATGGTCCAGTCAACAAGAAAAGTACACCCGTATATATATTGGGATGGACCAAGTTTGCGGATCTTGTTAAGGAAACATACTACCCACCTCAAGAGGTGGAGAAGATAGAGTTAGATTTTCTGACTGTTACGATGAAAAATATGGATTGTTGGAAGTATGTTATCGACTTTAATTTTGATTTCACATGAACCCAAACGCATTGCGCATTTTATAAATGGGTTAGCACCTGAGATTAAAGGCATGGTGAAGGCTGCTCAGCCTACTACTTATAGGTCTGTTGTTGACCTATCTCTCTCTCTCACCTTAGATTTGGTGAGACAAAAGTCAGTCAAGACTAAGACTGACGGGAAGAGGAAGAAGAATGAGGTAGCTCCCAAAGATTTAACAAGAAGAATAAGAGAGGATTTGGGTTCAGGAGGAACCAAGATAGGTCGGGCGAGAAGCCGACATGTAAGACTTGCAACCGCATGCACTGGGGACAGTGCAATTCTGACCCACAGACTAAACCATGTGGTATCTGCAAGAAAAAGGGACATAAGACCCTAGAATGCAAGGATCTTAAGGATGCCGTCTGCTACGGCTGTAATGAAAAAGAGCATATTAAGACTAACTGCCCTTTGAATCCTAAGAGTAACAATGCAAAGCCTGGAGAGGCCAAGAAAGGAAATGTGCGGGCCTTTCAGATGAATGCTAGAGAGGCTGTTAATGACAACAACGTCATAACAGGTACATTACTCATCAATAATGTATATGCTAGAGTTCTTTTTTATTCAGGTGCAGATAAGTCATTTGTAGATAAGAAGTTTAGCAAACTATTAAACTTACCCATAAGAACCCTAGACATAACTTATGAGGTAGAACTTGCTGACGAAACCTTAGAAACAACATCTTCCATTCTTGATGAATGTTTTATATCCATTAAGAATCAGTCAATTCTTATCTCTCTTCCATTCTTGATGAATGTTTTATAACCACAACCCTCTACCCAACTGTTATCTTTTAGTACCTCTTGGTACTTGGCAAGTTGTGTGAGATAGAAAACCAGCAAAAAGCCGAATGTTTTGGCATTGACTTCTTGTGAGAATCCCTTCGTTGATGTTGCCAATAATTTGGTCAGATGGATGGTTTTTAAAGTATATTAGATCTCCCTTATATGGAACAATGGCATTTTAATGTGAAGGCTGCAGATGGGAATCATTTGGGCTAACATCTGTTTGGAATGGAGGTGGAGGTATAGGTGGAGCAGGGGTAAAGATCGGTTGACTTTTGTTCATAGAAAATGGACTTTTCTCAACAGGGGTTTGACTAGATGAGCTGGCAGACATTAGAAGATCAACAACTATTGATCCAACAGTGGCAGAATTTTCCTAGTTGTTAGTAACAATTGTTGCTCTGTTGGATGAAATGACTTTGTATTATGGAATCACAATGTCATATCCATAACCTTGATGTGAAGATTATGGTGTACCTGCATTGTTAGTCTTTATAGACACATCTTCAAATGTAAATTTATCCAAATCAACCAGTTCAGCAGGATTTGCTGGGATTTTTAATGAATAAAGTTCATTGAACTTTGCATTCAAGGTCTCTTCCACACACCTAGTCCTAGAATTAAAAACACTGTAGGCTTTAGTAGTTGTTGAGTATCCTAGAAAATAACCATAATCTACTTTGGCTGCAAATTTTGAAATTGAATCTTTTAAATTTAAAATAAAACATGGACAACCAAAGATTTTGACATAGGAGATCAAAGGTTTGATCTTGTAAAGAATTTCATAAGTAGTCTTTTATGCATGAGGTTAATTAAAATTTTGTTCTTTACATAGCAAGCAATGTATATAGCCTCTTCCCAAAACGATAAGGGTAAAACCTATTCTGCAAGCATTGTTCTAGCAGCTTCTATCAAAGTTATATTTTTTCTTTCAACCACCATATTTTGTTCTGGTTTCTTGGGATGTTGTATTGCCTAACAGTCCCTTTTGACACACATAAATCATCCAACTCCTTATTTTAAAAATCTGTTCCATTGTCACTCCTAAAGACTTTTACTAGCAGGTTAAATTGCTTTTCAACTTGTTTTACGAAATTTTGAACAATACATGCAGTCTCATCTTTGGAGTGCATGAACTAAGTCCATAAACAATGAAAAATCATCAACTATGACAAGGCAATATCTCTTCATTTTAAGACCATGGTTTTACATGGCCAAACAAGTCCATGTGTAGCAATTGCAAACACTGACTTGTTTGGACTCTTTAATTTATTTGTATGAACTTTTATGTTGTTTACCTTTTAAATAGGAAACACAATGTTCATCATAGGTGAATTGTTTTGTTGGAAGACCTTTACAAGACCTTATTTGGAGAGTGAAGTGATGGTTTTAAGATTTGTGTGACCAAGTCTTCTATACCATAGTTCTGTCTCTTTGTTAGAAGCAACTGATAAAAGACATACATTGGACACTGGATTATCTTTAAACATATCAACCACATACACATTGCCACTCCTGTGAGCAACAAGTTATGCTTTGCTCTAAGCTATGATTTAATCAATCTTTTTAACCACTCCTAGCCTAACAATCTAACAAGTTTTCTTAGTGAAGAATGACCATAGAATTTGTCACTCATTTAAGATACACTAAGAAGATTAGATTTCAGATTGCCAATAAGATTGATATGCTCAAACTTGAGTTTCCCAGCATGGACTGTCCTTGACCCTAACACCTTCCCTTTGGAATTGTTACCAAAGAATATATCACCCCCTCCATGTGCCATGGAATCTTTAAATAAGGCTCTACATTCTATCATGTGCCTGGAGCCTTCACTATCTACATACCATAAACTATCAAGGCAAGTATAAGCTCCCTTCACATTAGTAAACAATTAGTCTAGGTTAGTTTCCAAAGCTAGGAAGACTTTGGATGGGCTCACAGACATTCCAGCCTCAAGTCCAGGAATATGGGCAGTGTTTTGAACAGATTTTTGTAACATCTGCTATGAACCATTTCCTATCATAGATCATAACAATGAGGATGCCTGTTAACTCTTGATTTTGAAGGTCTTTTGTAGACCTCATAGCCAAGTGGTACCTTCTTGTAAGCATGTTGGCCATATCCTCTTGGAAAATTATTTCTTGGTGATACATCTATTACTTGAACCTCTCTGGGAGCAGAGGTTATATGCAATTGTTTGGTAACAGATGTTTGGATAGGGACAAAGGTCTGTTTGGTGTTTTCTTTTCTTGAACTCTCAAGTGTTTTGGATTTAATACTCATTTCTTTTGACTTCAACATTTTTGAGATAAACAAACTCTTGAGTTTTATGGTTTGTTCTGCCACAGATGCTGCAATTTGGTGAATCAATGATCATACTTGTTTTGTTTATATTATAAGCTTTTAGAAGAAAATAGTGTTTAGTGACGTAATTCTTCTTTTCCCAAAAATCACAAAACAAATTTGATATTCTCTCTCTTTTCTTCCCTTTTTTTCTGAATTTTCATCAACAGATGTTGTAACATTTGCTGGAAGATCTTTTAAGACAATGATCTTGACTTTAGGTGCCTTTACACCATCAATTGTCGCACCCTCAAAATCCACATGCGGAGTTTTACCGCGAGGGGTGTGATATACCAGGATCTAGCCACTAATCATGTCGAACTAATAGTATATATTCAAAGACAATGTCATCATGTCCAACATGAACAGTGAATTCCAATTAAATCATTTCAAACATAGTAGGTATTCAGCGGAAGCAAATGTAAATATCTCAAACAATCGAAAATAAAATGTTTTAAAGCGTAAAGTTTTATTGTTTGCAATCAAGTAACACGCCCCATGACACTTCAAGCTCCCCAGACAGTAAATTCCCATGCAATGATTATCTAACGACCTGCAAGCATGCAGCAAAGTATATCAGCTATTAAGCCGGCGAGTTCACAGTTTTATTTAACGTAAACGGGTTGGTGTTTAGTTTAAAGACAAGTCGTTAATAACTCGAAACTGGGTGACATATGTTTGTTGGCCCTCATCAATGCCTATCAACATTGGCCATGTGTTTAAGGTCCTTAGTTAATGCCCGGCTCCCAGCACGGTGTGAGGTTTGTCAAGCCTAATAGCGCTATCAACTAATACCCCATTGCCTCCTAGGCAACTAGTTCGGTAGTAAGTAGGGACTTTCATGATAGAGTTTGAATTTATTAACTAACATCGAAATTAAACTACAACATTTATAAAAAGTATTCCTCCAAGGAATAGTAGTTTGTCCCCTCGGGACGCATGCTTGTAAAAGAGTAGTCGACTCACCTTATAATGCTCGGAATAAGGAATGGAACTGGTCAATCACGTCCTATCATGATTACCATTTAAGGATTAGTGTGTATGCTCACGCAGAAACACGAATCCTACACGTATCTACCATGTAGCACATTTTATCATAACATACTAATTAACATGCATGCATCTACCACGACATCACTTAGCGACCACTCAAGTGTTACAAAAGATTTAAAATACTCTCCAATAAAAATTCAGCAATATAGTACATTTTTGGACAGTTTTCGGAGTGTTATCTAGAATAGTTCATGTACCGAAAGATTCCCAAAAAATTACAGATCGTGTCAATCGGAGCATCGACTATTGTGTAAAATTTTGGTGACAAAATTCCTTAAGGGTTTTCCGTGAAAAATAAACACTGAACAGTGGTCAGATTCGTCGAAATCTGACCCCTACCCACTAAATATTTTCTTAAAAAGTTCATCATTCATTTGATTGACTTGAAACTAGTGTCAAAATTCTTAAGATATCAAAGGTTATCTACAGTAGAGATTTCATAGGAAAAATCCATATACGCAACAAGTTATGATGCAAAACATATCGCATGAAATCTGCAGAAAAACGCAGCTTTCATAGCTGAAACGAATCAATTTATTTAAAATAGAAAACAACGTTCAAAAATCATGATTCCAAGGCCATTAGAAGCATATTTCGAAATAACACATTATAGACTCAAGAAAATCTAGATTTTGTTATGTTACTACCCGTTACAGCCGATTAAAATCGGCTATAAATGTCGAGCAGAACCTGTTTTTGTTACCCGATCTTCCCAACCGAACAACTAACGCAACCAATGACCCATAGTGTTTATTCACAGCAGATAATCATCCCTCTACGGCATCTACACCATTAAATTAGTAAGGTTTAATCTGAAAATGACCCCCTAGTACTTATATACGCCTATGCATAACCAATCAGTGAAACGAACATCTTACGTGACTAACATGTATAATCTAATCGACATGATCATCAAGGATCAAATGTATAACAAAAACGCAGCCAAGTATAATTAGAACAACAGCCAATACATCAAAATACTAATCGGGAGAAGAAAGATACACGAGAAGGTGTGTGGTCGGCTAGAAGGGAGATCGCGAGAGATAGAGAGAATGGGCTGCCCCTTGCCGCCGTAAACTTCAAGAGGGAGGAAAAAGAGTCGCACTTATGGGAGTTGTAGGGTTTTTTGTGGTTTTGTTGAAATTATAATACAGTGTACGTATAATTAAAAAGGGTAAAGGAATGTGGGCAGTTTAAGAAGCTTGATGGGCTGAAACAACTAAATCCAAAGTTGATTGGACCGAAAATTTTAAAAGGGGTTTGTGGGGTGGCTTCTATTTGGTTAGAAATGTCCACTCATATGTTTTTTACTAATACTAAAAGTATAATTAATTAACTATACAATTGAATAATTAATTAACTAATGTAAATGCATAATATTCATGTTAAGGTTCGGGCCTCATAGGTTTCGAGCTATGCGAGTGGGTTAGATCGACACACGAGACAAGTGTTTTGGTTCGAACGGTTCGGGTCGGTTCAACGCGATATGGATTTGGTTTCTATAAACTAAATAAATATAAAATAAATTGAAATATAAATTTGAAACTAGTGGTTTTTTTTTACCTCGAGAATTCGGGTTGTGACATCATCCCCAATTTGAACGAAATTTTGTCCTGAAATTTGATAAGTAGACATAAGAGAGTGAAAGACGAGTTAAGGTGACTGTATCAAAACTACTAAGAGTAACAAAAAGGAGGCCAATGGCAAACACCTGACTTAAAGATCGAGTTTGCACCCAGCATAGAAATATGGGATGTTTCACTCGGCTGACCGTCAGCCAATTCCTCAATGTGTTTGGTTTTCAAGAGCGGTTTGGAGTAGATTCTAACAGTCTACTGAACTTTAAGGACACGAAACTCCAATCGGCACTAGAATCGAATAGAACAGAACCAAAAGATTATTTCACAAAACGTACCGATCACAAAGTTTTATCCTTCCTGGCGTCACCCGCGCCAATCGTAAATGCTCTCCCGCGAGCACCATTTCCACCATTGTTGTCATTATTGTTGTTGTTCCCATTATTGTTGGCATTCTGGTTTAGCTGAGGGCAATCCCTCTTGAAGTGACCCTCACTTCCACACTGAAAGCAACCCTTTCGATTACTTTGTTGCTGTTGTGGTTGTTGTCCCTGTTGATGTTGTTGCGGTTGTTGTTGCTACTTCTGTTTTGGGAATGGAGCTCCCCAATCTTTCGCCATATGGCTTACCTTCTCGCATCTTGACATGTTCTAGTGCATTGCACATGGTGATGGTAGTTGCACTTGTTACACTTCGGTTGTCTACTAGCATACGAGCCCTGGTTCTGGTTAGAGCCCTGATTCCGATTGGTAGAGGAAGAATGGTTGAAGTTTTGATTGGTGTTGTTATCCGTCTCTTCTGTTGCTGGCTATAGTTAGAGGCTTTGTCTGAGTCGTTCCACTTGCGTTTGGTGTCGTTTGAGGTGTCAGAAACGGTAGTGTTTCGTTTGGTCAGCTTGCCCTGCTCGACTGCTTGATCTATGGGCGATGTGCTAAACGGATAACTTGTTGAATCGTGGGAAGGTTAGCTGAAGTAACCTAGCTTTGGATCTCAGGGGCTAAACCTTCGAGGTAAAGCTCGATACGTTTGTATGCAGGCTCGGACATGTTAGGACAGAGACCAGCTAAATCATTAGACCTCTTCGTGTAAGATTCAATCTCGGACCCGATCATATTTAGGTTGTAATGCTGCACTTCCAAGTTTTGAATGTCGTCCCTATGACAGTATTCCTCCCTTATCAGATTCTTGAAATCATTCCACGGGGTAGCATTAGTAGCCGCCAACCCAAGCATCTGAATCTGTGCGTTCCACTACGAGAGCGCGTTGCCTTCCAAAGTATCGAGTGCGTACTTGACCCGATTGTTAACTGGACAATCACACATCTCAAAGATGGACTCTACTTTCTCATTCTAGTGAAGAAGACCCACCGCTCCTTCTGTGCCGTTAAAATAGTGAGGCTTGCAATCCATGAACATCTTGGAGGTACAAGCTCGAGGTTGATCAGGTGGCTTTGCTGTGCTGCTAAAACTTCGGCAACCCGTGCATTGATTAGAGCCTAGATTTGGGCCTGAGTCATGTTAGCTCCACCACGTCCACTCATGTTTCTACATCCACAAGATACCAACACGAGAAAAATATGTAACGCATATTATTTCCATATTCAGTATAAGTAGACAAGAAAAGATAAGAGTATTGTTTAAGGTTAGGTAGGAGTCTATTATTGCCATGGCTCCCATGGATATCTGAATCCCCAATTATGTCGGATAATGGGTCAGGATCCCTTTACACACGCTTGGTCTCACTAGGACTCACATGCACTCCCAAGTATTATAACGTGTGCACCCGTAATGATAATTCGGTTTGCATGTTCACTCCAATTCATCTTAACTTGTATCAAGAGATCCTCAGATGTGAATGTCAAAAGAAAGTATTGTCAAAACGATGGAGATCACAAAAGATTTCAAAGCAAAATGATACTAATGATTCATCACAGTATAAATAGATAACACATGAATTCGTACTATAATGCGGTGTGTGTGGCTATATGTAGTGCAATGCATATGTATATGCTAAATGTATAGTGTATGCGATATTTAAAAGACGAACCTTGCAATCTGGAGCGTAGTGTCATGTTCGTTTTTGGAATTGATTCGGTTATAGTCTGGTTTTACAAAAACTTTTTAATTCCTAGTTCACTATCAATCTGGAACTTGAAGTGTTATGGGGCGTGCTACTTGATTGCAAACAATAAAACTTTACGCTTTTAAAACATTTTATTTTCGATTGTTTGAGATATTTACATTTCCTTCTGCTGAAAACCTACTATGTTTAAAATGATTTAATTGGAATTCACTGTTCATGTTGGACATGATGACATTGTCTTTGAATATCTACTATTAGTTTGACATGATTGGTGGCTAGATCCTGGTATGTCACATGCCTCGCGGTAGAACTCCGCATGTGGATTTTGAGGGTGCGACAGTTTGGAATCAGAGTCAGGGCCGGACGGTGGTGCCAGGTCCTGCGAGGAGCTGGACCCCTTAAGGGGGTGGATTGTGATATCCCACATCGGTTGTGATGCCTTCACCATTATGACGCGTTTTAAAACCGTGAGGGCAGGCGCTGAGGGCGTGCTGGCTGCCAAAGCAGACAATATCATGGTGCGGTTACGCTGGGCTGTTACATCAATGGTTGTAAAATCCTATGGTTTAAAGTTGTCAAAAATGTCACACTCATCTGATCAGGTAGGTTTTAATTGATATTTTTCTATTTCTTCAAAAGTTGAGGATCCTACTAGTCTTTTTAAAACAATTTTCTTACCATTTGATTCAGTGACTTTAATATTGTTGACCAGCCAAATTTTTTGGAATAATTGAACCAACTCACAATCATTTACAACAGTGTTTTGAGAAACTTGGTCATGTTTTCTAAAACCTATATCAATTTTACAGTGCTTTTGATTTAAGATTCTAACATCAGTTCATAACCTTTGCAAGATTCTACCCACTTTTCACAAGTGATTTGGGTAGATTCAAGCTCCTTTTTACAACTTTGATATTTTTCTATCACAAACATCATTAGAATTTAAATGTACTTTCTCAAACTCATCACATTCAAGTATTGTGTCTAGTGCCATGAAACAAAATCATCATGTTTCTTTTCAGTATCAGCAATTAGAGCAAAATTCTCATTAGTCAGTTCTTCAGGTAAGCTAATCCAATCAACAAAACCTTGTGAAGCTCTGTTGACTAATCTCTGCAGAAGCAAAGGTTTATGTAACTTGTGGTGCAGGTTGCCCTTGAACCTGAGGACTTTGGGCTTGAACATACTGTATCTGAGGAACAGTGGTTTGGACATACTGAACTGAAACAGTGGTTACAGGGTGTGCAAAATGAGCATGTTTTGCATGTGAAGAGCAGGGGTATATTGGGAATAATGGAGCGTGTTTTGTGTGTTTTGAGGTCTAGGACTTTGGTGTATGATAATTGGACCATTTGTTTGACTCCTACACTCTCTAGCAAAACGACCTAGCTTGTTACACTTGTAGCACTTAATCTTTGACTTATCCAACCCAAATTTTAACCCTCCATGCAACCCTAGAATTTCTACCAGTTCTTTTATAAAACATGCTGGTCCTAACACTCAGTAATGCCAGTTGGTGTAATATGTCCATTTCTTCAAAATCAGTTAGATCAAAATATTGAAGATCATTTAGTTCAAAGGATAAGTTGTCAGAAACTTGGTTTTCCCCAATTGAAGTAAAAGCAAAATGGTGAGCAAGAATCAGAGTTAAGATTTACAACAGATGTTATGTCAATAAAATGATCATAACTTTGCTACTACCAAAGGTTTCTTCTTGACCAAAAAGTGTTGTACTACCAAAAGCATAGTTATCAGCCACTTTTCATGACTCTTGTAGCTTCTTTTTCTAGTTAAGCTCTCTCTCATAAGTTATAAGCCTACCATGAAGCTGAGTCAAACTCATCTCTTTAAACCAAACAAAATTTCTGGTTACAAAGGCAATAATGTCCCATTTATCTGGTAGTGATCTAAGAAATCGGCTATTCAAAGTAGAATTTGCAAGATTAACATCTACCAAATTGTTACGTAGAAATCGGCTATTCAAAGTAGAAATTGGCTATTCAAAGTAGAATTTGCAAGACTAACTCACTAATTAGACAACTAAACATTTTAAATTGTTGAGTTAATGATTCTCCTTTCACATGACAAAATGTTTTGTACTATTGGTTCAAAACTTCTCTTTCATTTTCAATAACTTCTTCAGTGCCACCGAATTGTTCTTTTAGAGCATCCCATAACTCTTTGCATTGTTGTAATGCAATAGGCTAGCATAGATATCATTAGGCAAAGCAGTTGCCACGATGCTAAATGCCTTTGCATCTAGCTCAATTTTCTGAAAATCTTGCTCAGAGTAATGTCTAGGAACTTGAACTTTTGGGTTTTCGGCACTCAGTACCATCAGAACATGTGGTCCGAAGATAACTGATTTCCAGCAACCCGTGTTCTGTTGTGCAAGTATATGACCCATCCGTCTTTGCCAGATGTTGTACTCTAATCTGACAAGCATCGAAGGTTTATACATGGTACCAGTGTTGTGTGGATCTTGTGCATTTTAAGACATTCTGATTGTTTACAAACATATTTTTTTAAAAACTTTGCACTAAATAAACTTTTACTCTGTTTTCCATACAAACGATTAGAAGTGAGAATTAACCAGTTTATATCAAATTGATTGATTAAATCAAATTTGAAGGACCATGCTTTGTTACCAATTGTTAGGATCTGAGTTTGATATTGATGTGATTATTTAGATGAAATCAATCTAAGATGATAAACAACAATGAAATAGTGCAGCGGAATTTGGTAAACTTTGAAATCACAACAATAGAAAGATTGTTTTCAAGAACACGTTTTTGTAATTATAATCACGTATGAATGCCATTTATAGACTACCCCTTAGTCTAAGATCACTCTCTTTGTTCATATAGAATGTTTAGAAGAAAAGTGATAGATAGAACATGCATTGTTCTATTTATAGTACATTTCAAACCACTGAGCATCTTAGGCTGAAGTCACTATGATAGTAACATTTAACAAACTAACAAACTCTAACCACTGCTAGACCTAAATACTGTT
The DNA here is from genome assembly GCA_947069175.1 of Scalesia atractyloides. Lineage (NCBI taxonomy): Eukaryota > Viridiplantae > Streptophyta > Magnoliopsida > Asterales > Asteraceae > Scalesia > Scalesia atractyloides. The sequence goes on from CAMTDV010000022.1 coordinate 62,882,865, forward strand.
ATATTAATTACATAATAGACTCTATTGAATAGCAACTGCAGAGGTAACCTCTGTTGGTCTCCAGCAGACATTTGCTTCAACAGCCTTTTAACTTTAATCATAGTTTCTCTCTATCAGACCTTTGCTTCCAGCTGAGCTTTCCTTTGACAGATCTTGTAAACAGTCTTTAAGTATGAGTAGAGTTTAGAGCAGTAGATCTTTATTAATGATCAGATGTTATAAAGTGTTTTGACTTTTCAATCATCTGTTCTTTTATAAGGTTTAATAGATCCAACAAAAGTTAGTTTAGAAAGTTATTTGTTTAGAAAATTGAATACGACTTTCTTGGATTTATGGGAGTTTTAGTATAAAAATTCAAAGATTTTAAATACAACTAAAGTTAGATTATTAGTCATTCAACTAATAAATCCTAATTAAATTTCATTTACATATAATATATTATATATGTTGTAGTCATTTAAGTTACTTTATATATGAGTTTGGTTAAGAATACGCATACATACATACATTTATATATATAGGGTGAGGTTATTATAAGAAAATATTGAAGTTTGAGAAGGATAACAAATAATCTAAACCATTAGATATTTAATCTAATGGTTTAGATATTGATAGCAATCTTGTAAATAGTGTTGACTATTAAACTAATTAATTATCTAGATTAAGGGTATAAAGGTAAATTTAACATTTTTAATTAAGAAACTAACATTAATGCATATGCAAGTTCCCTCTCCCCCTTCTTTTTTAAACTTCAATAACATTTTATACATAACTTTCTTTTAAAAAAATTACACCATAATAACGAGTGTTTTTTTATCTTTAATATGGGTACCATATTGATATACTTATGTAGAGAAAAAAATTACGTCTCGCTTGGATGTTTTAGTCCATGGTGGTTTTTCTATGTTCATACAATGGTGTTTTAATTGTAGGGTGTTATTTATGTTATATTTATGTTCTTCGTAAGATGTATACCTTCAATATATATGTTGTGGTGTTTTTATGAGTTAGGGTGTTATTCCTGTTATATTTAATGTGAGGACAAAGGTGCTTGATTTATTAAGGTGTTATTTCTGTTATATTCAATGTTAGAGTGTTCTTTATAAGATGTCTGCATTCAATATACATGTTGTGGTGCTTTTTTGAGTTAGGGTGTTGTTGTTTTTTTTGTTATATTTATGTTTTTTATAAGATGTATGCTTTCAATATACATGTTGTGGTGCTTTTATGAGTTAGGGTGTTATTTCTTTATAAGATGTGTGCCTTCAAATTCAAAATCCCTACAATAATTGTCAAAATTGGTTACGTATATTCATTCCATAATTAGATTTTATTAATTAAATTACACTTATACCCTTAAACTACCAAAATAAAAAGGGACACGTGTCACCTCCAAAATATTTCTTATCCTTCTCACACTTTTATATTTTCTTACATGAACCTCTACCTATATCTACCCAAAATATATATATATATATATATATATATATATATAGTGTTGATTGTTCATTGTTTGCTGTATATGATGAATACATGATTTGCATGTTAATATTTAAATAAACTATTTTATTTAAACTTAGATTTAATCAGCAACTTTTTAGTTGATCCAATAAATATTTTACGCATGATATTGGAAATCTAGTTTAACGATACAAGGATCTAAACATGTAGGATTGACTAAGATAAAATGAACAGGATTATTTTTATGTTATGAAATTTATTTGAATTATTTGAAATTTTGTTATATTTAATGTGACATTTTAAATTGTGGCATGAATAAATATTGAAACATTAATAATGCCCAAAGCTTTGGACAATTATCTTGCTCCGACTGATAATTCGCCATGGGTCAGTGTGTGACAAATTATAACTAGCTGTTTTATCCGCCGCGCGTTGCAGCGGCACCTACGTGACATGACAACGTATAGACTACAATCGACTAGACTCATTTCCGAGCTAATTTACGTTGAAACAACGCTAACTCAAATTTATACCGTCGAATTGAGAAGTATTACATTTGACCTCATTTATTTCCAATCAAAATTTACATCAAAACATAGTACCATCGAAAACGTACATAAAAAGAAAAAAGTTTAGAACTAACCCAACTCGTTTTCAAAATTTTAAAGGGTAAACAAACACGAATTTATATTAAAGGTTTGCGGGTTAAAGAAAAGTTAGAAAGTATGGGTGCGTTTTTTGGCAAGGTAGAAAGTATAGGGGACATTTTTATCGAGTTAGAAAGTTATTTTTGTCAATGTAAAGGGTTGAGGGGTGAATTTTGTCTGCTCACAAAACTTGATTGGTGAATGGTGATTTCAAAGGTCTTCATCGAACTTTGAAATTAAGGTATCATATAATTATAGTTGTAGTAATATGATAAATAAAAAAAAGCAAAGAATTCGTCTTTCTGATCATGGGTGAGAGACAGGCTGTTTAAACTCTATTGCAAATATAATTTCGTTTTTAATGATGTTTATAATGGAAACCAATATAAAAATATTGGTACACTTCGAAGTTTTTTGAATGATATTAGTTCGCTTCGTCACAGTAAAAAAGATAAAAAGTCAATTATAAATGACTAGATCGATTTTGAATAAAACTTTTATTAAATCTTGGATAAAAATAAGTACGTTGTAACAGTTTGTATAACATGTGTTTGTGCTACGATTACTTGTACATTACTACTCATAACTTGACTCTAAAAACATTTATATCAACACTTAGATAAAAATAGGTATGTCACAACAACATACTCAGAATTTTATAAAATATCTTACTTTAAAATTTATAAAAGAAACATTAAATACTCTTAAAATTATTTTTAATAGTGATAAAATAATTAAAGTTAGTTAAAAAAAGGGAAAAATAATAGTAGAGTTACCATAGATCATCGACGTTGATGATTGTTCTATATATATATATATATATATATATATAGAGAGAGAGAGAGAGAGGGTAGAATTCTAGAGTGAACACTAGGTTGAGAGTGAACCGTGTGAACTAATCTAAGCCATTGGATTATATCATATAGAGATTTTTAAACAATGACAAGATTTTAATTATAATGTTGTAACTTCCCTTTAAATTAATTGACAGAAGATATTTGCGTCTTTTGTAAATTGCATTTATTAAACAATATAATCACAATTTCTAAAATCTTGCCAGTTTTCGTATATACAAGATACATAGTTGTTAGTGTATACACATCTGTACAGTCTCAATAGTATTAGTTTATACAAGATACACATATGTTAGTTTATACACATGTGTACAGTCTCGCTAACTATCAATTTGTACAAGATACAAAGTTGTTAGTTTATACACATACGTACTTAAAGAATACACATGTCTATAAATCTGGTTTATACCGACCTGTGAGAACAACATGTAACTATACATAAGTGTATAAGTCTTGTATGTACTGACTTGTATACATATATGTAAAAAACATAATATAATTAGGTCTAATATTTAATTTTAGAAAGAACATAACAGTTTATTTAAAAATAAACATTAGCCTTTTAATCTCTTATATTAAAATAATAGAGTAATAATTAAAAATTAGAGAGAGAGGGAGAGTTAAGAGATGAGAAAATTAAAGGATTTTAATTAAAAGTAGTTGACTAATACCAATCTTACCCTTTTAGTTTAAAAAATGATCAATACCAAGATTAATGCACTCAGATCACTCTTAAAAAATTGTTCACAAATAACCCTAATCATATATATATATATACATATATTCGGTGCGTGTTACGATATGATAAACCAAAAAACAATATCATGCATGAAACATAATAAAAAAAGAGCAAAACCTTTAATAAACCTACCCCATTAGTAATAAAAAAACATTAACAATGAATATCCTAATTATAATGTATACCAACACAATCAAAACATAAATTCAAATATAAACAAAACAAAACACATAACACTATTTGAAGGCTTTGGTATCGTAACAAGATTCTTCCCCCTCTATATTCATTCGTCAATATAAATATTAGGATAGTGTATAACAATGTATAATAATTTTTTTACTTATTTATATAATTACACTAAATATTATTTTTTTCTTTCTGTTTTTCAATTAAATAACATTTTTATACATCTATCATTATATTCTCTATCTTCCACTCACAACCAATTTCAAAAATATTATGATATTTATAATGTGGGAATAGTGTTCACGTATATTTTTAGATGAACAGTTATATTTTCTCTCTCCTCAACTTACAATAACTCAAACCACTCACAACCATTCTTTATAATATAATTATCCTATTCACATAAATATAAGAACTCTATTGTGAATGCTCAACATAGTGTGTATCTTACTGGCAAAACTACAAGGTAATGATTTACATATAAGGCTATTATATCTCCGTAGTTAAAGCGAGAGGTGAGTGGATGCTGTCACACACCCTAAACATTGCAGCGGAAATACAAACGTGACGATGATGGAGGTAGGACCCATAGGTATCTTAATGAACGATGCATTAATTACTTTGGACATTTAACTTAATTAAAACATAGCGTTTAAAGTTTTAAAGGTAAAACACAACCACGACATAATTGTTTGATCCTTTATGGATCTTAATACAAGTGGTCCCAAATAGTTTTAAAAGATGTCCAAAACACAGTTTATTTAAGTTTGCATCCACTAACACAATCCTAAAACCGAACTCATGTACCTGAAGAACACGTAAATCAAGTGTCAACACAAAAAGGGTTGGTGACTTCATGTATTTAAAACTAAAAGTAAATCCTCCACAATTTCTTTTAGGAAAGCCTTATCAAACATTTTTAGGTAGATTTAATCAAATTTCCTTTTTTAAAAATTTGTGGGTCAGTTCACTTGTTCCAAGCGTTTATTTCCCAAAACCTTCGTCTCAATTCATTTTTCCAAATGTCTATATATATTAAATTTCTAGCATAAAATTTCAGATTCATAGGTTGCAAATCCTACGAGGTATATATTAATAATTAGGGTATAATCAACGCTAGATGATCACATAATACAATTCGTCGTGTTGACTTGACACGGAGCTACCAGTCACGACGTGCTGGTCAACTCGATAGATTTATCAACAATTTTATATCATTCTTGTATTAATGATTAAACTACTGAATCACGAAAAGCGCCTCAAATTGGGTTACTTATAGTGCAGGATCCTAGCATCCCACCCTCTCAACCTGAGCATAGCCCATCTTTATAGGAGCCATTAAAACGAGCAATCAAAGATATTAAGTATGATGATTAAAATGAAATACAACCTCCCAAGTCCTTTGATTTTAAGCACGTAAAAATAGAAGAAGACTAGGATGCTGATGTGATTGCATCTCTAGATGCGATGAAAGATACAAGGCACGATGTAACAAGTACCACTCAGTTAGAGGAGCCGACAAAGGAGAAGAAGAAAGTTGTGCTAAGAGAATACAAGCCAAGGACTCCATATCCAGGAAGGTTAGAACTGAAGGAGTTTGTAGAATACTATGTTATATCTCCTCCAATGGCTAAAACACTATGCAAACTACTGGAAACAATAATGGAAGAAGTGCATGTTTCAACGCCACAAAGCACAAGTTTATTTAATTTAACACAACTCCATTCTTGATTTATGGGATGAAGTTTTATGGGGTAGGTGACGAGGATATTGAAGGAGAAGAACAACTTAAAGATGAGCTTACAAGAGAGATGGATATGTTTTTCCCAAACAACATTGAAGGGGAAACAAGGAGCCATATTATTCCATCTTGGGAGCTCGAGAGAATATAGGGATGATGTGATGGGCTAACCTCTTATAGCAGAAAAAGGAGAACGGCTAAACTTAATTAGCAACTTTGTGGGGATGAAAATACTACTATATGGAACGCCGACCATGCAAATCATGGAAAACCAACACCAAGGGTTGTTATTGCGAGAGGTCAGGTTCCCTATGAAATAGCAATGAATGAGATACCTAGCCCTCCATTATGCCGTGAAAACAGCCAGTCCATAAATGAGCATGATCATGGATCGCCACCCAAACTCAAGACATCACGAAAGAAGGTAAAAAACAAGTTGGACCACTAAATTTTGAGAATGAAGAGACAACGAAAGAAACATACTAAACATTCAACGGGCAACAAAGATGATCACCTCCTTCACTACATCACTAGTATCAGTTTGGTCCAAGTAAGTATAAATATTGGTGGCCCAATACGTTTAAAATTTTCAAACTTTTGTTTATCCTACTGTTGGATGTTTCCGACCAAATGACAAAAGAATCAAACCAAACGGGACAAGTGGGAAACGCATAAAGGAGAAGCCACCTGATTGAGGGAGTAATCCCATTACCCCAAAAGAAAAATAACATTTAGGGAATGAGTCTGGCTAAAGACTAGTCTAGAAACTTAGCGTTGTCAGTAGGCAACCCAGTTATGTGCCAATTCTCACTATTCAATATCGTTCAGTTCATTAAAAAGCTAGAAACCCTGCTCGATATTCGTATAAGCCGTAAAACCTTTAGTACGGGTCATACCCTTTATGTGACCCCCCCCCCCTTTCTTTTAATGCATGGATGTTTGCTAGGTATATTATAATTATCTGACATATAATGTTGCAACTTATATTTTCTTTAACTTTATATGCAAGTATGTCTATTGAGAATGCAAACCGGTCCACATGGAAGGCATTACATGCTAGAAGTGCTTTAGATGGATATTGAGAGTGCTTCAGAATTGCATGATTGCCTAGTCTAGGGAAGTTTCACAATTCCTATCTTTTGTTTATTGCAATTTTGTATATGGGAGACAATGTACATCTTAAGTCTGGTGATGGGGAATTGTGATTGAGCTTTATTACTTTTTTTGAAATAACTTCTATATGTTTTGATAAAAAATTCAATTGTAAATCAAAATTAGTAATACATTGTATCTATGCGATGTTCTACTCCTTGATTTAAAAATACGACTTTGAATGTATTAGGATCTGAGTTTGATATTTTTGTTAATGTTTAAGATGAAACCAAATGAAAGAAGATAAACAACAATGAAATACTGCAGCGAAAATAATAAACTTTCAAATCACAACAATAGAGAGATTGTTATCATAAACATGCTTTTGTAAATTCATGTATGCATGCAATATTACAACTCCCCCTTAGCCTAAGATCACTCTGATTTGTTCGTACAGAATTGTTAGAAGAAAGTGATGAATAGAACAATACATGCACTGTTCTATTTATAGTACAAATCAAACCACTGTGGCATCTAGGCTGATGTCACCTTGACAGTGACATCTAATAACCTAACAAACCCTAACATCTGCTAAGCTAAACACTATTACATTAATAAATAGAAACTTTGTTGATCCAGAATTTGTTAAGAAGAAACTCTAATGAGCTTTAACCTCTGTTGGTCCAGCAGACCTTTGACTCGGGCAGAGCTTGTCTTCATACAGATTGTGTATAGAAGACTTTAGCTTCAACAGACCTTTGAGCAACAGATGTTTGATGTCTTTGCCTTTGGGAGGAGTCAAATATTTAAAGCACTTTTATTCTTGATCAGATGATATAGAACATTTTGGCTTTCCAATCATCTGTTCTTTTATAGGTTCAATAGATCCAACAATCTCCCAAAGAACAGATGATGCCAAAACTCTTCTTTATTGTTGATCTTTATTTCTCAACAACAATTCCCTGATTTACCCTTTGAATTGTAGTTCAAAGTTCATGGAAAACATGTCTTTAAAATCCCTTTTATAATTCAAGGTTCAACAAGTCTTGCAGGTCATCTACATCGAGACCATATGCATACTCCATTTTCAGCCTTTGAATCTCACCATTTGATCTGAGCAAAGTCAATTCATGGGTGTTTGAGGATGACTTCCATTTTAGAATTTTTGAATCATTTGGTTTTCTTGGGGGAAGAGTTATTGTTGAGTTTGGTGAAAGTGGTTTGCTTACAAGGTTAGAAATTGTTTATATTAGATTTTCACTTGCGGCATCAGTGTGAAAGAGCAGTTGATTCTTGATTCCCTCGTTTCTATGTACTGCAAACATCTACTCATCATCTTCAGTCATCTTCTTTTGTCTTTTTGCTTAGTTTAAGGAAAGTGTGGATAAGATAGTGGTTGAAGTATACTTTTTGAATGTTTGGGTATGTTGAGGAATAACAACTATTGGATAATCTGGCTTTCTTGGAATTGTAGGATCCTTCTTTCTAAACTCTTCCAGTTTCTTGTATGTATCGACAACTCTGGATTTAGACCATCTGGCAACAGACCTTGAAGAGCCATAATTTGCAGCAACTAGTTCCTTTTTCATTCTTTTAAGCTTCAAAGCCATGTTTTGATCCACTTGTTTGTACTTTTTCTAGTCAGGTGGAGTTGGCTTATGTAGAGGATCCTTGAGCATTTCCTAGATTCTATCAATTTCTTCTTTAAGTGCATTTGATGACCAGTCTTTGAATTGTGTTCTTGATGCTTTATATGGCTTGTGCAAGCATTATATGGTCAAGACAATCATGTTTCAGCTCCTCATCCAGTTCCGCGTTGACTAGCCTTTCTAACATGGATTTACTCATATCTTTGGCAAAGTCTTCAATTCTCTAACTTTCCTAAGTTCATGAGATAAGATACTTTGAGTATTCCTGTCATCTTTCCCTTTGCTCAACTCTTTAGCAATGTTCTCTATTTGTTTAGCCTTTAATTTTAGATATTCATCTAAATTTCTTGGCTTTCTATATCCAAAGAGTGATGGAAAGTCTAGTTTTGAAATATCCTCTGCTGTGAAGAATTATTCAATTTCTTTTGAACATTAAGAATTTCTAGAGGATATCTAGTAGCTAGTGGGATTTCAGGTGGTGGTTTGTTCATGGGCGGTAGCGAAGTGATTTTAGTTGGTCGTGATGAGGGTGATGTGGAAATGGGTTTTGATGATAAAGGGATTGGTGATGGAATCTCTTCATCATCATAATCATCAACAACAAAAGTTTTTCTTTTACATTTGAACTTGATTTTTGGTGAGGTGGTTGTGTTGGTATTCTAGGTGGTGTGGAAATGGTTGGGTTAAAGTTGGAAATGTGATCACTGTAGAGGTTAGGTTAACATATGTTGATACATTTGTTGTATCAACATCCGCTGGCTGATTTGGTGGAGGTGATGAAACATCTATTTGTACAATTGTTGTACCAACACCTTTTGTTGGCAATTTTGGTAAAGGTCATGATTTCTTTTTGGGTGTTGGTTTAGTTGTAGTTTTTAACAAAGGATACACTTTTTGTCTTCTTCTTCCATCTACTTGGCTTGTTCTCCTTCAATCAATCTGGAAGCTTTGCTTTCTAGTGTATCTGTCTCTTTTGCTTTTCCAAAGCAATCTCTTCAGCTTGTTTGTTTAGGGTCTCGTAAATCCCTTTTTGAACTCCAGCATCTGATGCTTCAGCAGAAGATTGATTTGTGTAGACCCTGGCTATTGTTGCACCTTTGGATCTGGCTGCAACTTTCTCAATTTATCACTCTCCCTTTTTGGCATCATCCTCTTCTTCATCAAGAATGACTGTTGTAAGGGCAGAGCTAGTGGTCTTTATCAAATACTCTTTGATGGCCTTAATATCAGCTTGAGTGTCTTTATATATGGCCTCTACCATATTTCTGATGAGATCCCAGAGGATAACATCAGCTTGAATGATAGGTTGCACAAATTTCCAACGCTCATTGGCAATTTGCTGTGTAGAAGGCTGGCTTTGAGAATTTTGTAACATCTGCTTCATCCTATCTTTCATTTCACCTATTGAAGATTTCATTGATGTCATTCTCTCCATCAATTCTTTATATCCTAATTCATCACCTAATTTAATAGGATCATCTGAATTCCTATCAGAGATAGTTGTATTTGGATCATCAACAGGAGAAGACTCCATGTTATCATAACGAAATGCCCTTAGGTCTGGGTACAAGGGACTTCCAACTTGAGTAGAGGTTACAATTGTAGCCTTAACAGTTGTTTCCTTTAAGGAAGTCTTATTGATATAACCATTGTCCAACTAAAGCACTATTGTGTCATCGGTTGTAGTAGCTGCTTCACTTAAACTACCACCAAGAGCTACTTGTAACTCGTGGGGTGTAGCGTCCTCAGCTGTTTCTGGGTTATCAATGAGATTTATCTCAGACTCAATCAGAAGTGGGGGTGTACTCTCTTGAACAGGTGATTGAGAGGAACTGGTTTGTGTATGAGTTTTCTAAATTGCATGAAACAGAGGTATAAAAGTAGGGGGAATTGAGGGAGATGATTGTGGGGTAGAAAGAGAATTTTTCCTGGAAAAGGCGATGTGAAACAAATTTTCAATTGAAAGATCTGTTTCATAGTGTGGTGTCCCCGTGGTTACAACCTGATCCTTTTGTGAGGATGCAAGAGGAGTTTGGATTGGTTGAGATCTTCCAACTGTTGTGAGGAAGTAGCAAAAGTGGTTTCTAGTGCTGTTTGTGCTACCACAAGGTTATCCTATGGGATCTCATCTTCCAAAGGTGCCTTTCTATTTGTTTGGTTTTGGTGGGCATTTTGGATTGGGAAGGTTTTCTTTTGGTTTTTGTTGGTTTGGGCTTCAAAACAACGATTATGGTTTTATGAGCATCAGGAGCAGTGGGCTCAGCAACAGAGGTTTAAGCTTGTGATGTGGACTCATCTAAATTTTGCTCATCCCCTTTTGCTTGTGTTTTTAATGCTTTTGACTCTTTATCAGACATTCTTGTAAAAGTTTCATGTGTAAGGTTTTTAATTCGAAAAACAAAACCTTGTTGAAAATCCTTTTCAGAAACTTATAGTTGAAGATAAAAGCTTAAGAGTCGTGGATACCTAAGAAAAGCTTTTGGTTTGTTTCCATTTATAGCTGTCACATTTGCAACCAAGAACAAGGCTTGCGATAGATTAAAATCTGATTTTGTTAAAATTGCATATCCCAATGTATTTTTTGTGGAATCTCATTAAATGAGTTGGTCTTGGGTGAGAGACACATTAAGAGAGTATGGAAAAAATATCTCATTTCAGGAGGAAATTGAGCTTTGTAACTTGTAACTCCAGTTAACTAACCCTCATACCCTCTTTCAATGAACTCTGTGTGAAGTGTTTGTCTATCAAAGGATGTGCTACCTACTACGTCATCCAGAAAAATTGTTGTGGATATGGAAGATGGAGAAATTTAAACCAGAGTGTTTCCGACTTTGGAAGTGATAGCATAGGGCTTTTTTCTGAGTTTGAACCTTATTATTAGACCATAATTGTCGGATTGTATCAATGTAAATTGGTGCATCAACAGTAAGTATGGATTGGTACTTTGATGCTTGTAAACATCAATTAATGAGTGAAAGGAAGTATTTTTGTCGGTTTTCTCGAAAGTGGGAAGGTAGTTATGTGGTAGTTTAATGTTCAGAGCCATGATCGGAGATGGAAGTGAGTGACGGTGAAGTGAATGAAGAAATGAGAGTAATGGAAACCGCTTTTAAGAATTTTGAATTCGAGACGACAGTGAAAAACTTTGTTTGGATGGAACAGTGATATGTATAAAGGAAAATGTGAATGCTGATGTGGCAGCGGTTTCAAAAGATCTGATGGCTAACATATGTCCTCGTGGCAACCTTTGTTGGATAATGGAAGACAGTTGTTGTGGAACCTTGGCTGGGAAGCAACAGAGGTTGGGAACGGTGCATAGGAACAGTGGTGATTTTACTCTATCAGATGATAGATATGAAAAACAGAGGATACCTTTCAGTAGTGGATAGAGTTATAACCTATCAGAGGTTTTAAAACAGTGGTTTAAAACAGACTTTAAGGATTTTATTGAAAATTTCAATTTTAGAACTATCTTGAAGGATGGAATTTTGATTTCTTAAAAATATTTTAATGCTTTTTATTTATGGAAAACAAAATGTTGCTTTTAACCCATGTTTAGCATGCCAATCCTAGAGATCAAACTTTTAAAGGTAGATGTGTCTAAAGCTTTTGTCAACACATCTGCCAGTTGATCCTTAGTTAGAACATGATGTAGAGAAATCAAACATTTTTCATAGTAAACTCTCATAAAGTGATGTCTAATGTCAATGTGCTTGGTAGGGAATGTGAAACTGGATTTTTAATGATGTTTTCAGATGCTTGACTATCTAACATGAGAGGAGTCTTTAAAGCAGTTACACCAAAGTCTAGCAATTATTTTGAAGACACAAAAGTTGAGTAGTGCAACTAGTAGCAGCAATATACTCAGCCAGAGTTGTAGATGTTGAAACTGCAACTTGCTTTTTGCTTTGCCAAGAAACTAAGCAATTGCCTAGAACTGACAACCTCCTAATGTGGACTTCCTTATTGCATGGCATCCAGCAAAGTCACTATCTAAATAACCTGAAAGCTCAATATTACCATTAGCAGGATACCAGATACCAAGTGTGGGGGCACCTTTTATGTATCAAATATCCTTCTCAGAGCTATGAGATTTGACTTATAGGTGCTAACTAGGATCTGGCACAAACACATGTGGCAAACATGATGTCTGACCTGAGATAAAGTTAGATACAATAAAGACCCAATCATGCTTCTATAAAGAGTTTGATCAACCAAGTTATCTTTACCATCAACAGTAACTAATTTAGATGTTGCCATGGGTGTACTACATGGTTTACAATCATTAATATCAAATTTTGTAAGTAGTTCTTTGACATACTTTCTTTGATGAATGAATGTACCATTTTGCAATTGCTGTACTTGGAGTCTAAGAAAGCATTGGAGTTCACTCATAACACTCATCTCAAACTCTATTGTCATGAGTTCTCTAAACTCTTCAGACATGGCATTGCATGTGGATCCAAAAATAATGTCATCCACATAAATTTGGACAAGCATCAATTTCTTTCCTATCCATTTAAAAACAAAGTTTTATCAATTTTACATCTTGTAAAGCCTATAGATAAGAGAAAGGTAGAAAGAGTTTCATACCAGGTTATGAGTGCTTGTTTTAAGCCATAAAAAGCTTTGTTTAGCTTGTAAACATGATCTGGATATAAAGCATATTCAAAACCAGGGGGTTGGCATACATGTACCTTTCCTGATTTTGCCATATTGGTTATATCCATTTGATACACCTTGATGTTGTGGTTGGCAGCAAAGGCTAAGAACAATCTGATGGCCTCCAGTCTTGCAACAGAAGCAAATGTTTCATCATAATCAATGCACTCTTCTTGACTATAGCCTTGAACCACAAGCCTAGCTTTGTTTTTACAACAATGCCCCTTTAATCTGTTTTGTTCTTTAAGACCCATTTTGTGCCTATGAGACATACATCTTGAGGCAATGGTACAAGTTCCCATACTTGTTGTCTTTTGAACTATATGAGCTCTTCTTGCATGACTTCTACCCAACTGTTGTCTTTTAGTGCCTCTTGGTACTTGACAGGTTGTGTGAGAGATAGAAAACCAGCAAAAAGACAAATGTTTTGGGATTGACTTCTTGTGAGAACCCCTGATGTTGCCAATAACTTGGTCTGATGGGTGATTTTTAAGGTACATCATATCTCCCTTGTATAGAATTATGGCATTGAGAGGTGAAGGCTGCAGATGGGAAACATCTGAGCTAACATATGTTGGCAATTTTAAAAAGCCAGCATCTGTTTGAAATGGAGGTGGAAGCATAGGTGGGATAGGGGTAAAAATGGGTTGACTTTTGTTCATAGAAAATGGACTTTTATCAACAAGGGTTTGACTGGATGAACTGGTAGAGTTTGAGGATCAACAGTTCATCTTGTAGTGGCTGAGTTTTCACAGTTGTTAGTAACATCTGTTGCTCTAGTGGATGAAGTGACTTTGTATTGTGGAATCACAATGTCATATCCATGATCTTGATAGGAAGATTGTGGTGTACCTTCAGTGTTAGTCTTGATAGACACATCTTCAAATGTAAATTTGTCTATATCAAATAATTCAGCAGGATTTGCTGGGATTTTTAATGAAGAAAGTTCATTGAACTTCCAATTCAAGGTCTCTTCCACCCCTAGTCCTTGTGTTAAACACTATATAGGCCTTGGCAGTGGTTGGGTATCCTAGAAAATAACCACAATCTACTTTGGCTACAGAATTTCATAAGCAGTCTTTTGATTTCTTAGGTTAATTCAGTACATAGCAAGCAGTGTTTACAGCCTCTACCCAAAAAGACAAGGGTAAAGCTGAGTCTGCAAGCATTGTTCTAGCAACTTCAGTTAAAGTTCTATTTTTCCTTTCAACCACCCCATTTTGTTCTGGTGTCCTTGGGATGCTGTATTGCCTAATAATCCCTTTTGAGACACAGAAAGCATCCAACTCCTTATTTTTAAACTCTATTCCATTATCACTAGCAAGACTTTTACTGGCAAGTCAAATTGTTTTCAACTTGACTTAGAAAGGCTTGCAAAATTCCTTCAGTCTCATCATTGGAGTGCAAAAAGTAAGTCTATGTAAACCTTGAAGATAATCAACTATAACAAGACAATACCTCTTCTTTTTAAGACTAATAATTTATACAGGGCCAAACAAGTCCATGTGTAACAACTGTAACACTGACTTGTTTTGTACTCTTCAATTAATTTGTATGAACTTTTATGTTGTTTACCATTCAAACAGCACACACAATGTTCATCACATGAGAATTTTTTTGATGGAAGACCTCTCACAAAACCTTGTTTAGAGAGTGTGGTGATACTTTTGAGATTTGTGTTACCAAGTCTTCTATGCCATAATTCTGTCTCTTTATTTGAGGCACTGAGAACAGACGTGCATTAGACATTGGATTATCTTTCATCATATCAACCACATACACATTGCCACTCTTGTGAGCAACATGTTGTGCTTTGCACTCAGTAATGATTGTCTCAATCTTTTTAACCATTTTTGTCCCAACAATCTTACAATGCTTCTTAGTAAAGAATGACCCATAACCTTTGTCACTCATTTGAGATACACTAAGAAGATTGAACTTTAGTTTGTCAATAAGATTGACATTTTCAAACTTAAGTTTCCCTGCTTGAAATGTCTCTGACTACAAAACCTTACCTTTTGAATTGTTACCAAAGGATGTATCACCCTCTCCATGTGCTAGAAAATCTTTGAGAAGACATCCCGTCATGTACCTAGAGCCTCCACTATCTACATACCATAAACTATCAAGACAAGTAGAAGCTCCCTGCACATCAGTAACATATTAGTTTTGGTGAGTGTCCAAAACTAAAATGGCTTTGTATGGGGTCATAGACATTTCAGCCTCAAGTCTAGGAGAATGGTCAGAGTTTTGAACATATTTTTGAAACATCTGTTGTGGACATTTCCTGTCAAATGATTATAACCATAAGGATGCTTTTTTAGTCTTGGTTTTGAGGGTCTTTTGCAGACTTCATAGACAAGTGGTACACTCTTATAAGATGGTTGGCCATATCCTCTTAGAATTTTATTAGCTGGTGGTGCTTTGTTACTTGAACCTCCCTGGGAACAGAGGTTATATTCAATTGTTTGGTTACAGATGTTTGGACTGCGACAATGGTCTGTTTCGTCTTTTCTTTTCTTGAACTCTCAAGTGTTTTAAATTTATACTCATTTCTTTTTACATCAAAATTTTTAGATAATCACACTCTTGAGTTTTGTGGTATTTCTTACCAGAGAGGTACAATGAGGTGCATCAATAATCACACTTGTTTTGTTAATATAATATGCTTTTATAAGAAAACAGTTTTTAGTAACATGATTCTTCTTTTCACAAAAATCACAAAACAAATTTGTTATCTTTTCTTTCTTCTTTCCTTTTTCACCTTTTTGTCAGCCGATGATGAAACATCTGTTGGAAGGTCTTTTAAGGGAATGATCTTGACTTGAGGTGCTTTTACACTTTCAATGGTTGAAAATTCATTGGCTTAAAATTTCAAGAATGTCACACTCATCTGACCAAGTAGGTTTGAATTGATATTTCTCAATCTCCTTAAAAGTTGAGGATCCTACTAGTTTTCTAATACAATTTTCTTACCATTTCGTTCTTTAATTTCTTGACCAACTAAGTTTGTTGGAATAATTTCAACAAACTTACAATCATTTACAGCAGTGTTTTGTGAAACTTGGTCATGTTTTCTAAAACCCATACCAAATTTTATATTGTTTTTGATTTGTCATTCTAACATCAGCTTCATAACCTTTGTAGGATTCTACCCATTTCTCACATGTGATTTGGGTAGATTCCAACTCCTTTTTACAACTTTAATATTTTTCTATCATAGTTTGAAGTTAATCCTTGGTTATGCTTGGTTAATGTTTGAGACTGCTGATTCCACTATCCTTTTCATCCAGTTTTGATTTTAACTCTTTTGTAAGTTTTTCAAACTGATATTTCATCATTTAAGATCTTGTTTCTAAGATTTTCATTAACCTCTTTAATGTTATCAAAAGCAACAATACATTTGTCTGAACATAAGTCTTTAAGGACTTGAGGTGATACTTTAGTAGCAGCCATAATGGCACAATATCATTCTCATGCACAAACACTAGAACCCCATGGGTCAGACAGAGGATTTACCATTTCTTTACCAATCTTTTCTTTACCAACACTTTCTTTAGTAACAGTTGTTGAAACATCTGTTTCAACATTTTTCACAAATCTCATCAATATTGGACACCACTTCCTCAGATTCATTCCCCTCCAAAATAGTGTCTAGTGCCATAAAAAAATTTAGTTTTTTTATCTGAATTAGCAATTAGAGAAAAATTTCATTAGTGAGTTCCTCATGTAAGCTACTCCAATCAACAAAGCTTTGTATAGAAGCTTTGTTGATTGGTCTCTCTCTGAGAAGAGGTTTGTGTAGCTTGTGGTGCAGGTTGCACTTGGACCTGAGGAGCTGGGGCTTGAACATATTGTATCTGAAGAACATTGGTTTGGATATACTGGACAGAAACAGTGTTTACAGGGTGTGCAAAATGAGCAGTGTTTTGCATGTGTGGAGCATGGGTATATTGGGAATAATGGACAGTGTTTTCGGGTGTTTTAAGGTATAGGACTTGGATGTGTAATTATAGGGCCATTTGTTTTACTCCTGCATTCTCTAGCAAAATGACCTAGCCTATTACACATATAACATTTATTTTTGACTATCCAACCCAACTTTTAAACCCTCATGCAACCCTAAAAACTTCCTACAAGTTTTCTTGGAAAAACTTGTTAGTCCTAACACTTACCAACGCCAATTGATGCAAGATGTCCATTTCTTCCGAATCAACATCAAAATGTTGAAGATTATTTAACTCAAAAGATAAGTTATCAGAAACTTGATTTTCCCCATTTTCTACAAAAGCATAATTGGGTGAGTAAGAATCAGAGTCGAAATTTCCAGCAGATGTTATATCAATAAAATGATCAAAACTCTAATCCTTACTACCACCAAAGGTTTCTACTTGACCAAAAAGTGTTGGACTACCAAAGGCATAGTTATCAGCAACTTTTCCTGACTCTTGTAGCTTCTTTTTCTGGTTAAGATCTCTCTCTTAAGGGAGAAGCCTACCATGAGGCTGAGTCAAACTCATCTCCTTGAACCCAACAGCGGTTCTAGTTACAAAGGCAATAGTGTAACTTTTTTCTGCTAATGACCTTAGAAATCGGCTATTCATGGATGAATTAGGATAGTTAACATTTACTAGTTTTAATTCACCAATTAGACAACTAAACCTTTCAAACTGCTGAGTTAATGACTCTCCTTTAACATGACAAAATGTTTCATACTGTTGGTTCAAAACTTCACGATTGTTTTCAATAACCTCTTCTGTCCCACTGAATTGTTCTTTCAAAGCATCCCACAACTCCTTTGCACTGTTGCAATGTAACAAGCCAACATAAATATCATTTGGCAAAGCCATAGCTATGATACTAAGTGCCTTTGCATCTAGCTCGATTTTCTAAAAATCTTGCTCATAGTAGTTTTCAGGATTCTTTGGAACTTGAACTTTAGGGTCTTCAGCACTCGGTACCATCGGAACATGAGGTCTGAAGATAACCAATTCCTAGCACACTATTCTCTTGTGCAAGTATGTGACCCGTTCGACTTTGCCAGATATTATATTCCGATCTTACAAGGATCGAAGGTTTATACATCGTGCTAGTGTTGTGTGGATCTTGTGGATTTTGAGACATTTATGATTGTTTACAAACAGGTTTTTGTTTAAAAATACTTTGAACGTAAATAAACTTTAACTTTGTTTTCAATACAACAAACAAATGAACCAGTAACAAGAGCTGATCTGTGTTTAACAAAATGATTGTTAATTCAAATTTGATTAGACCAAGCTCTGATACCAATTGTTAGGATCTGAGTTTGATATTGTTGTAAATGTTTAACATGAAACCAAATGAAAGAAGATAAACAACAATTAAATAGTGCAGCGGAAATAATAAACTTTCCAATCACAATAATAGAAAGATTGTATTCATAAACATGCTTTTGTAAACTCACGTATGCGTGCAATATTAAAACTCCCCCTCAGCCTCAGATCACTCTGATTAGTTCGTACATAAATGTTAGAAGGAAAGTGATGAATAGAACAATACATGGAGTGTTCTACTTATAGTACAAATCAAATCATTGTAGCATCTAGGCTGACGTCACCATGACATGTGACATCTAAAACCTAACAAACCCTAACATCTGTTAAGCTAAACACAGTTACATTAATAAATAGAAACTCTGTTGATCCAGCATCTATTGAGAAGAAACTCTGATGAGCTCTAACCTCTGTTGGTCCAGCAGACCTTTGACTTGGGTAGAGCTTGTCTTCAATAGATCTTGAATAGCAGACTTTAGCTTCAACAGACCTTTGAGAAGCAGATGTTTGATGTCTTTGCCTTTAGGAGGAGTTAAATATTCAAAGCACTGTTTATTCTTGATCAGATTATATAGAACATTTTGGCTTTCCAATCATCTGTTCTTTTATAGGGTTCAATAGATCCAACAGATTGTAAGTTTTAGGATACAGTTTTTCGAAAACAAGTCAGTTTTAAAAGAAAATGTAAAAGAATCCCTGATTAGTTAAGAAAGCCTATTAGTTAAACACATTAGTTCATATCGGCAACCCAATTCTTTCTGATTTAGATGAGTGTTTGAGCCTTTACTATTATATATAATATTTTTGTTTGTTGAGAAATACTAGTATCGCTATTCATTGCCGAAGTTGTGCATGTTATACAATTTGCAAGTAGACACGATAATGTCTACCCATATATGATTAAGGAAAATGAAGGATAATATGAGCCCTTGTTTAACCTTTTTGTTTGATAATCCTAACTTATATTTTCCCTTAGAAGCTCTATTAAGCCTAAACTTATTGTGTTTGTTTACCCAATTATTTCACCCAAAATATATCCTTTATTAGCATGTTTCGTTTGATTATCCTTGATAGTATGATTCAATGAATGTGAAGAAATGATGGCAATTGAAGAAAAAGTTGCGAAAAAATGATAGAATGAAAAAAATAAGTGTGGTTATCAAATATCCTGATGCAAAATAAAGAAAATAAAAAATGAAGAAAGAAAAGTTGAAGTGTTTGAAAAGTTGAAGAGCTGTGAATTAAAAAAAATTGAATTATAGTATGATTAGCCCTTTGTTACCCAATTTCATTTGTTCATTTACTATTTTAATCCTTATACCAAAAAACTCATATAAAGACCTTATGATTTGCTTAGACTTATTTGTTGATATTGGTTGTTGATTTCTGTATAAGCCTATGAGGATGATAGTAATAGCTAGTAGTGAGGTTAATTAGTAGTTACTAGCACATCTTATGCTAGATACAAAAATAAGGCGAGAGGAGTATATATTGTGAGGGGTATGGATTATGTGTTTGTTATATAAGGTAGACAAGATGAGTTCAAGAAAGTTCTTGTTTTTAATGTACTAAAGTGAAGTTGTTTAGTATGTCAACATCTTACATTTTTAAGTCTTGGGAATAGATTTTAAGGATTGGGATGGAAATAGCATGTTATTGAAATTTGAAAGTTGTGTACATTGTTTTGGTTGTTTAGAATGGATGTATTACTTAGGGATAAGCAATGCTTAAGTGTGGAGATATTTGATGTGTTCGTAGAGTAACATGATTTATATATGCATTTGATGAGTTTATATTACAAATTATATAAGATTATGGTACTTATTCGTTCATATTGTGAATTTGCAGGATTAGATGGTGTTTGTGAAGAGTTTGGATGAAAACCTAAAGAAATGAGGCAAAACTAAGCAAGACAGTGCAACAAGGAAGAAGCTGAACTTCAAACGGTCATATCTCTAGCTAGGAAATGAGTTACAAGACGTGTAGTATATGAATCTTGACTACTTCGACAAGACAAATCCAAAAATGGGCTTTATGGACCTTGATTTCTTTGTTTACGAGCCGTACACATCAAAAGGATTACGGGTCGTAAGCATCGATAATCTCCCAGTGCGCTCACAAAGTTGTTATTAGGCCTTGGGCTTAGTTACGGGTCGTAGCCCACTCAAAGGCTACTAGTCGTAAGCGACCCTAAGTGGGCCAAGATGCGAAAAAACCCTAATTTCCATATTTAGACCCTAAGACGGAGAAAAATGTGACATAACGCAATAGAAGGCATCAAAACGCGAAAAAGAGGCTAAGAACATGGTTTAGGAGCAAAATTGAAGATCCAGACTTTTAGTTTGTTTGCATACTAAGCTAGCCTAAACTTCTGTAAGCCATTTAGGCTAAGATGATTCTTGTTTTAGTTTGACTTATACATTGTTTTTACGTATGATTGTGTGATTTTAGTAAAGTTAGGTAATTTTGATCTTATGATATGTATGACTACTTGTTTGTATTGGTTATAGATCTGATTTGTGTGGTATTGTTAATCTTTCTATGAAGTAATGCATGTTAGATTCAACATTATCATTAGGTTATAAAAGTGCACTCATAATCTCAGGCTTGCATCCTTAACAAGTAAAAGACAAATTAGTGATAGAACTGGTAAAAATAGCGAGCTACCTACGGGAAGGGTTTGAATAAAAGGATTTGGAAACTAGTTAAGGGTTTGCTTTAAATTGAGTAACATAGATAGTAATTCACTCGGTTCGTTAAGTAACTGTCGCTAAAACACTATAAGAAACTCTTAAGTCATAAAGGATGATAACTAAAACTTTCTTAGCATTGATTCTATAATTTTGTGGGATTAGCCACAGTAAGGCCCTAATCCATTTTAGCACTTAACAGGCTATTTGAACTAAAGTAATATAGTCTTCATAACCAATTAAAACCATTAGTCATTCAAGTCGAGATGAGTCAAATTCTAAATGGTTGACTCGCTAATCTGATTTCTCTAAATCCATAATTTGTGTCTACTTGTAATCATTAGTTACTTCACAAATCACTCTTACATCGGTTAGATATTGACAAACGATAGGTTGTTAGGAGCCAAATTTTCCTTAGGATTGATACTTGGTTCTTACCACTACTATACAACGTATATGATAGGTACACTTGCATGTTATCTGTGTAGTTTGATTTAGGTGATTTCCATTTTGATAAATTTGAAACTTGTGTAATTGATACATTTTATACGTACCATTCACATGCATCAAAAATATATAAAATCATGAAAACTTTAAAAGAAAATCCCAAGAATAACAAAAAATATCATGAATTTAGATTCAAGGATAAGCATAAAATCATGAAATAAATCATGGAGATTGAAAAATATATGTTTGGGATGGTATTTAAAAATGAACACCTTGACATATCAAAGCTTATTCAAGTTCAAGTAACGTTATTGACACGCTTTCGCCTAATAGGTTAAGACACTCACTCCAAGAATTCCCAGGAAAACATAGTTGGTTCCTCGGTTGATGGGGAATTTATACTAAATGCTTTCATAGACAGAAGACCCGGTGTACGGGTTTTCGCCCAGTGAACCTCCGAACTTTGACGAGATTGAAATTCGAAATATGTTGAACAACGAAATTTCAAAGAAAATAAAATAAAGAGTAAATTGCCAAAATCAACCCTGAGCTTTGGGCATGTTTGCCAGTTTCATCCAAAACAACTTTATTGTACCATATTGCCCTTCACTTTTGCGAGTTTTTGCTATTTTCATCCAAACATCTAATTTGTTTTATTTTTTATGTCAGAGATTTGGATGAAAATGACAAAAAATCCCAAATCTCAGGACGAGTTTGACAAAAAAATCCCAAAAGTGAAGAGCAATATAGTACAAAAAAGTTATTTTTGATAAAACTGATAAACATGCCCAAACCTCAGGACGATTTTGACAATTTACCTCAAAATAAATATTTAATGAAATTTCAATGGTATGGATTAAAGGAGGGACATCAAGCCTATTGAAATAAATCAAGGGTAATGTGATGAGATATAAGTGTGTGACATGTAATAAGAGTAAGCATGTAGGAAATTAAATATTATAGCACAAATAACATTAGGTATGATCAAATAGTAGCACATAGTACAAGTTTGAACATAAGAAGTTAGGCATACAATACACGGGATAACTTATGTTTGGGCACCTAAAAGTTATAGTCTAAGTCATCAAGTCTAATAACCTAATTCTGCATAACCATGGCTCTGATAACAATATTTAACACCCCAACTGACGGCTGAATGTGTCAGGACGCATAGATTGTTCATAACATGTAGTACTATTTTAGTGTGACAATTATTTAATCAAACCTAACGTTAAAGATTCAAATACAAACATATTGTCTCAACAAAAACATAGAATAACATGAAATAAAAGTGTCTCGTTTATGTTAATTAAGTCCATGCTTTCTATATGAATCCTCAACGTGATAAAGTCTTATGTAGCATCTCCTGTATCATGTATAAAATGAAAGGTCAACTAAAATAGTTAGTGAGTAATTATAGGTTTTGACATTCGTGGTCCAATATATAAGTTAAGCGCATATGATAATCAATGTTGCATTGATCAAACCTATGAATATAATTGGTTTCCATACCCAAACATCCAATCCAGGCGATTGTCAATCCATAGTGCTATTATCTACTACCTTTGGGTTGCTGTTGTTAATGATCAATGCATAATGATAGAATCCCAAATGCTAGAATATGCTTAACACATTGCATAACTGCACAAAGACATAAATAAATTCATTTTCTTGAATAAAAGTATTTAAATTTGAAAAGTTCATACACCCAAAATGTAAAATGTAATAAGGCTACCAATAGTCACCTTAGCTAGCAAAAATAAATAAGCACAAGTCTTATAATGAAAGTGTTTGAAAATCACCCAAAGGAATTATCCTAATGATTAAAATAATAAATAAATTAGTAGTTTTTGAATTACGAGGAATAATCTATTGAGAGATTAGGGTTTCTCGTTCCAATTTGAGAATATCCTTTCGTGATAATTTAAAGTCTAAATAGTTATATGACAAAACAAAACATAAAAAATATACATTTTAATTAAGGAAAAAACCGAAGCATGCTGGAATACATGAATAATATTAACTAAACGCCATTTAATTGTGTGCAAGCTCCTACAACAATTACGTTATGGAAAATAATTGGATAATAAAATAAATACATAAACAAAAGTTTTAGATTTTATTTAATTATCTATTTCAGTTATGAAACTTTAAATCTTATGGACTTTGTGTATAATAATATTTTATAAAGTAACTATTTATTTATTTGTTAAGAAACAAATACTTTAAAGAATATTTCTCTTCTTTAAAAAATTTCAAATTTTACAAATCTGAATATGTTATGTTTTTTAGTAATTTCAGATTAATCAAGCATGATCTTATAAAATTTTCAAGTGTCATTAACAAGCTTTAAAAAAATAAAATCCACAAAATATAAGGGGAGGGACTTGAACTCGGGTCTCTCTGATATCATACAAGCATACCAACCATCTGGACTAAGTACTTAATTTGTTTTGTGAGAAATTTATATTCGTTTTCTATAAAGTCTCCATTAATTAATAAAAGGTTTGACATGAACAATAATAATCTTGCTAGGGACTCGAATCCGAGCCCTTGCCGGTTCGAATCTTTATACAAAACAACCAACTGAGTTGTATTTCAATTCTGAAATAATTAAAATATAAATTTTATTTAACACATGCCAGCTTATAGTCCTCGTTACCAATTCAAACGAACACAAAAAACCCTAACTTAAAATCTTTAAAATTCGAACGATCAAGCATCTGCCTTAACGAATTGGTAGAGAGCTTTGTATCTATGATTAATTTCAACAGAAAGCATGTACAATTTACCTCCTGAGATGACGGAATGAAGAGAAACGATGAGCAATCGGAGTTTGAAGTCCCGATGATGTTCCAATGGCAGGCTGAGGATGGAAACAAAAAATTCACAAGTTGTGGTTTGAGTGAAAGAGTTCGAAAATATTTCTCGATGTTCGATTTATAGTCAGTCGTTGAATTGAGTCTATTACACATCAATGTGTATGTCGGTTTCACGGTTTCGACCAACCGCGGCCACGAGACCGGTCACTTGAGTAATCAAGCCTAGATTGGGAAGTGGGTGTGTTTGGAGAGGTTCTAGTGTTTAAGGTTGTTCCAGCAGTCTTTGCGAGGTGTAAAGCCTGTTCTGCCTTACGGGTTTCAACCTTGACAAGTTTGGATCTTGCAAATGTAAAAACTGTTTTAGGATCTATAAACATTACGTTTGGTGTTTAGACAGTTTAGATAAAGATAAACTAATTCAATAGAAATTTCGATAGCATAACGGCTAGTCAACACAGATTTTATTAGTTTCCATTTCATACCAAAAGAGTTTACATCGGTTAAAGTGTGAGAGAGAATAAAGTTCGATCTCCTCTCAAATCCAAGACTTATGAGCTAATGCGTACCACTACCCTATTTATAGGCGTAGGACTCATACGTACAACTCTTGTGTATGACTCATGCGCACCACTCTTGCATATAACTCATGTGCACGCACGACTCATGCGTAGCATAGGACTCCTGTGTTGCGTATGAGTCTTCTAATCCTAAAACACTCTAAAAATACGATATTCAAAAAACGCTCTATCTAGCCTATTCGCACAATAATGGACACACAAAATGCACCAATAGATTTCCCCTAGTCTGTTACTGTCGAATCTTGATCTTCAAACATGAAAGCCATGTTTAACATTCTGCAACTTCAATCAAGCATTTGTTAATGTCGTAGATTACGTGTCAATAATTCCCCCTTGATTGATGCTTTGGATTTGAATTTCATCAACAGATGATTCCCCCTGAATTGACACTTCAGGTCTTTATTTGCATGGTTCCTGACACAATCCTCTAATTTGCAAAATTGAAATCTTCATGAACATTCACGAATTTGAAACTAAGCAATGCAGCTTCTACATTTCGACATTAACCACATCCGCATTCGGTTTTAGCGCACTCTCTACTCGATCCACCTATATTGAAAAACCCAACGGGCATTTGATAGCAAATTTCGAATACCACACTCATAAATTTTAAATAAGTGAATACTTGTGAAAATTTAAAATCTTGTTTTCCGTTAGCAATGTTATGCATAACCAACTTCAACTACCGAACAGTATAAATGATAATCTACACAATCAGTAAACCTTCACTGTATCAAAAATAATCTGGCAACACAGTGTGATCAAAGTATATAGATAAATGTTTTTTGAAGATCAATTATGTAGTCTTCTCCATTAATAGCAATACGCAAAGTAATCTTCAAACATCATTATTATTAACTGACGTTTAGTATTGAAAATCAAATATGTAGTCTTTTCTAGTTAGAGTCGTGACGATCAAGCCCCTCGTGTGCATGAAAGCTCTTCTGAAAATTGACGTTCAGTAAGAACCCCTGATATACTCTACAAACCAGTTTTCATGAAGACTGAGATTTTAATTTGTTTCCAAACTAAAAAATACGAGATATTATGCATTATCAAATAATTTGAGTCAGAACCACCCAAAACTGTTGCATCTTTCACTATATTTCCACATCTAAATTTCCAAGAATTAATCACAAAATTTAACTTCAAGAATTTTTATTCCCTCTCATTCTTGGAAAATTTTAATCTGTCATAACCTTTGTCTGAATTTCTAAAAATGGTTAAATTCAGAAACAAGCTGCAAACCTTTTTTTTTCCTTTCGGGAACAAGCAGGACTAGAAGATTAAATTTCAATATATGAC
This sequence comes from Scalesia atractyloides, assembly GCA_947069175.1. Lineage (NCBI taxonomy): Eukaryota > Viridiplantae > Streptophyta > Magnoliopsida > Asterales > Asteraceae > Scalesia > Scalesia atractyloides. The sequence goes on from CAMTDV010000022.1 coordinate 62,909,050, forward strand.
ATGAAAATTTTTCCCGCGTCATTTTTGGCAAATTCTGATCCCTATCCTCTCAGATCTCAACAACATGGAATATTAAATGTATTGGCCCATTAATAGTCATTTCATTCACTCTGGTCTCCATGACTACCCCACTATTAGTAACTCCCTATGATTTCATCATCTTTAAACATTGTTAGAAAAATATTATGCGTGTCCCCGAATACTCGTATCTTATATTAAATTTCCGAAAAATTTTCTATCACCATATTTTTCCTAGACACACCTCTCCTCGAAAGGATCATAAAAACAAGATTTCTCAATCCTTTATTTCAGAATTTCCATACCTTGTTTCTGATCAAAACTGTATCTTCCAATTTTGACATCTTATCCGTGAATTGACCTTAACTTCTAACATTAACACATTGGAACCTTTGGTTTTACGTCTAAAACACATAATCAAGATCATGGGTGATTTAAATTAACAGTTAGATCGATTGAATTGGTACCGTAGCTCTGATACCACATGTAGAAACCGTTTTAGGATCTTTAACCGTTAAGTTTGGTGTTTACACAGAATTTTGGATAAAGATAAACTAATTCAGTAGAAATTTCGGAAGCATAACGGCTAGTCAACACATATTTTATTAGATTCCATTTCATACCAAAAGAGTTTACATCGATTAAAGCTTGGGAAAGAACAAAGTTCGATTTCCTCTCAAAACTAAGACTTATGAGCTAATGTGTATCACAACCCTATTTATAGGCGTAGGACTCATGAGCACCATTCTTACTTATGACTCATACCTCCTATACTGCGTATGAGTCTTGCGCTCCTAACACACTCTAAACAATATAATATTCAACATACGCTCTATCTATCCTCTTTGCATAGTAACAGACACACAAAAATGCACCAACAACAAAGTAAAAAGATGACATGGGTCTTGTTGTTGCAATATCCTTGCAATGCTTTTGTACTTGTCATTCAGCCAAGAGATCAACTTTAACACTAACATGTCATTATCAATAGGAGCATCAACGTTGGCGAGTTGGTTAGCCAAGGCTTCCAGTTCTTGGCAGTAGGCAGGAACACTAGAGAAACCATGCAAGCGAGTGTCGGAAAACATGTGTAGGAGATATATTGAACGAGAACTCTTGTTGTCTTGGAAGATTTTTTCATTAGCGTTCCAGGCGTCATAGGTGGTAGAGGTTTGTTTGAGGATGGTGTGAAACACATTATTCAATATTGTGCCATAGATCCATTAGAGAACAATGGCATCTAGGCATTCCAAGTAATCACCCGGTTTGGGTGGATGGGCTTCTTTATAAGATGAGGGTCTGGGAGAAAAGTGATAAATAACAAGAAAGGCCCTACAGTGGAGTTTGAAAAGTGTGGATCAAGACGAGTATTGGCCTGATTCCATCTCTAGGGTTACGGGGATGTTGGTTACTATTACACAAGGGTGGAGTTTAGATTCGATGATTATAAGTGAATGGAGATAGGATAAGGACATGTATGTATTCAAAAAAGGAGGGTTGTGATCGGACAAAGTAACTTGGGACCTTCAAGCTTCAGGCAAATTCTCAATTGGAAGCATAAAAATCATCATACGTAGGTATAATAGATCGTTGCCAGATTACGTTTTTCTTTGGAATAAATGGGTTCCAAAAAGGTTGGTTTCGTAGAATGGAGGGCGGAATAGAGAAATGCTTCTGACTAGATCGGCTCTTGCGGCAAGAAACATTAAGGTTAGTGATATAAATTGTGTGTCATGTGGGGATTATACTGAAATGAGTAATCATTTATATTTGTTTGTATCGTGTTATTCCGCGCAAACAATTTGGTTACTTGTGATGCAATGGTGCAAGATCTCCTGTATTTTGCCTTTGGCCTTAGGGATATCCTCAGGTTGCATAGTGGGATTACGGGTTCTGGTACAAGGAAAAAAGCTTTTCATGCTATTGTCAACGTTACCATTTGGAGTATTTGGAGTATGTGAAACGAGGTCGTCTTCAAAGTCAAATACTTAGTAGTTGGAAAAGTCATAGAGGAGATAAAATCAATGAGCTTTTTATGGGTTAAAATACGCTCGAAAGACCCGACCATTTCCTAGGATACACGGAGAAAGTTTGAAGGCCCTTTAAGTTGGTTTTGGCTTGTTTCAGTATCTGTGTATTTCTTTATTTTGGTGTAGCTTTGCTACTGGTGAATTTCAAATTTTGTCCTTTATCTTTATACCGCTTTTCAGGCGGTATCCTTTGTCTTTCAAATTGAATAGTTTTGTACTTTATGTTATCAAATCATCCATGTTATGTCCTTTATGCCTAACCCAGTTAGTTTTTTCAGTTAAATCTGATAACTTCACGGCAATTTAGTCTTTTTACCAATTACTTTAAAAATATGTTAATAATGTAACATTCGTGTAATTAGGGTTTCAAAAACCCGCACCATTTATTAATCTAGTATTGACTATATGTTCGTCGCGTATTTATTTTGTCGCATACTTTAATTTGTTGAAATTAGAAAATGTTGTTAAAATTTAAAAACCATAATAAATAAAAACCTTAATTAATAAATTAAACCCTAATCTATAAATAAAACCATAAGAAAATAAATTATAAAGATAATAAAACAAAATTTTAATTAAATAAGGGGGGAAACCGGAGTCGAACCCGGGTCTATTGTGCAACCACACGCACGAAACACCACTGAGTCACACACACTTGTTGTTGAATTCCTGAAACGCTTAAAACTTATAGAAACAATAGTGTGCATCTGTGAGAGGTGAAGACTGAAACCGCCAGTCAATCCGCAAGCAATCATTGACTTTGTCCGTTAAACCGCCATCATTTTGGTTGTAAAAGTCATTTAGACATAGTTATAACCAACTTATTAACCCAATTCAAATTGAAAACTGATTAACTTTTATGACTGAAGGATTTGAAACCGAAACATAATTGAATTTGATTCAAACTATAAATATTGATGTTTATACCTTTTCTGTTATCATTTGAAAGCTTCGATCTTCCAAAATCCTCCTCTCTAAATTATCTGCGCTCATTCTCCTTCATCGCCGGAATAACTCTCGGCCGCCGACGTCCCACCGGAGCACGCAGTAGCTATCGACTTTGGGTATCACTACTTCAATTTATTCGAATTTCGCATCTGTTCCTAATTATTTATACCTATTCATTTAAACTGATCAGAATATTTTCGAATTGAGATCTGTATTTCAGTTCTTGAAGAAGATGAAGCTTCAGGATGTTCTTATATATAATTAATATTGGGTCCATATACGGGTTAGACACCCAGCCCAACTGGTTGGGCTGGGTGCAAGTTATCGCTGAGTGTCCGGGTTCGAGACTGTACTGGGAACCGGTTCGATTGGTTTTCAAACCTTTTAAAATTAACTATTTTCTAAAAAAGGCTAATGAGTATATAAGAAGATTAAAAATCAGGTATCTAACGGGTTAGACACCTAGCCAGTTGGAAGAGCTGCGTGCACGTAAGCAGGAGGTCAAAAGTTCGAATCCCACCCCACGCATGCGAATTTCACAAAGAACCGGTCAGGTTCTTCTGTCAGACCTGACAAACTTTTTAATACATTATTTTGATTTTATTTCTTTTATATCTATTACCTATATTTATATATAGTCAAAATTCAATTTATAATACAAAACAAATATACAATTTCAAGGGTTCTAAAAAAATTTAATAAGAAACCACAAAAATCTAACAAAAGTATTTAAATCAAAATATTACTTTGGTTATAATTATCGAATTATCGTATCTTTTAGGTTAGTATTCGTTCGTCAATCAGATACTCAACTCGTGCGCACTCATTATCCTCCAAGAATACGCATCCACTGTGAGTGAATCTATACAACTTCCCCTTTTTAATCATGTTTTGGGTGTATCTTGTGTCGTACATGTTTTATTTATTTATTTTAACACTCGTGCTAACATCGTAATATGATCAAATGTGTCTTTTAATTTGTATGATTATGTGTGTTCACATTCTATCATTTCAGTGAAATCATTCATTTAAGTCCCATCAGTTCCTCGTGGGATACGAGTTGAGCATTAGGTGCCTCATTAGATCGGCTTCGTTTGATTGAGCCTTGATCTCAAGTTCATCATGCATCATGTCTTGTGGTTATTGTGGATATTGTGTGATTGTGATTGTTTGTACATACACATATGCTCATTTATGATTTACGCACAATTTTTATTAATTAACTAATATAAAATTGTTTAAATTCTTTTTACTTAGATTCACTCGTCAATTTTTGTTGACCCAAATCTTTGTTTTACGCATGATACAGGTGAACAAGCTGAAGAGAGAAACACGTAGAAAAGGCCTTAGAAGATTAAATAAAATTATGATGTTCTGAACAATGTTTGATTTTTGTTTGTGTTTGTATGACTAGTTGTGAAGTATTTAATTTCAATTTAATAAATATGAAACTTATTAGTAAATGTCATGAGTTTTGGTGATGCCCCAATTATACCCCGACTTCAAATTACTCTGCGGGTCGGGGTGTGACAGATTGGTATAAGAGCTTGTGACTATATGGATATAGGATATGTTATTAGACCCTTAGAGCCTATACTATAGTTGATTAGGTTTTAATTGTTTATGTATTACATGCAAACTCATGATATTTATATGTTTCATGTTTATTCTTCCCACACAAATGCAAGCGAGCACTTTCACTTTTGTATGCTAATATGTGATTTTTATTATAGTATATATGTTGATAGCATATCATGTCTACGCAAGCACACACATCACGATTTCAAATTTTTGTGATTTTTCTCAAATATTTTGCAATGTTTTCATGATTTTCAATCGCATCAAAGTGAGTTCTACGACGGGCATGTAGTAACTGGAAGGGTACAAGTACCGGTAGTCGGAACGTCCTGTCTAGGCTTGGCATTCATATAAATCCAAATAATGGACCAGTTTGCCTACCTGGGGACTAACGATGAGAGTACGAAGGACCTATTATGCCAAAGCATGCCACACCAAACGTCGTATGAACTAACCCCATTTTGAGTTGTCATCGTGTCTATACCTGGACACATTCTGACCTTGTATTTTACCATTATGTTTTATGTTTTTCATTCGGGTGATGCTAGCATTAGCAGTCCAACACCAATGTGAACCCTACCAAGCCCAGTAGTCATGGGGCCATATGACTACCAAGGCTGATGTATGGGAGACATTTGGAGGCCCAATCTAAAACAAGCCCAAGACATCCTATGGATGTAGCTATATTCTTTATTATTATTTTATGTTGTTTTTACTTTTTACGACACATGACGAATGTTCAATTCATAATCTCACTTCGTATTTCCTGTGGATATCTGCTAGACACTCTCGAGGCGGTAAAAGGTCGGGAAGATCCAGGGAACGTATGGCCACTCACATCGCTCAACTGATGGTTGTCGTACTTCCTGATATCGTCATGCAAGTTCAACAAGCACTCGCCGCCAATCCCACTAATCCCCCCAACCAAGATGGGCAAAATATCGCCAACTCTCCTCCCAACACCAGCAAATGTACCTACAAGCATTTTAAGTCCTGCGATCCCCCAAAATATGAAGGGACTGAGGTGTCACTGTTCTCCTCCGTTGGTTTGAGGAGATGGAAAGCACTTTTCTCAATTGTGATTGTCCCGATGATTGCAAGGTGCGCTACGCTACTAGTCGGTTGTTTGGAGTAGCACTTACCTGGTGGAACACCGAAAAGGGTAAGCGAGGTGCTGAAGCTGCTATGGCCTTGAGTTAGGATGAGTTGAGGAAATCATGACAAGACGCTTCTGCCCAAGAAGCGAAATCAAAAAGCTGGAAGACGAGTTTTATTCATTAAAGCAAAAGGAGGGAGACCACACCACATACAACAAGAGATTCCTCGAGTTGAATCAGATGGTCCCTAACCTGTTCACCCCTCTTTATCGTCTAATCGAGCATTACATTCGAGGCCTTCCCTCAAAGATTCAAGATTCAGTACTAAGTACTTCACCTACAACGCTCGAAGCTTCCATGGAACTGGCTACCGAACTGATGGAAAATCGCATTTGAAATGGCGATTTTAAGGATGAGAAAAAGAAAGATAAGGCATCTGTTGAAACCCCAACCCCAACTCCAGCAGGATCGTCTTCCAAATTTGCTGGAAAAAGAAAGCGTAATGGGAGAAATTTCGCCATTACCCAAAGCAATTCCCCTATCACTGCTGCCCTAATCACACAAGTCGCCCCCCAAACCGCCCCATTCAAGAAACATTACACTGGTCCACACCCAAAATGCAATCGATGTCAATACCATCATCCCCCTGAAAACCCTTGCCAATATTGCATAAGTCGGGGTCGTGCAGGTCACACGATTCAAACTTGCCGTATCCTTCAAAAGCCAAACCGCAACCCGCCTCAAGCCCAAACCAATAATCAAGTGGTGGGCCAAGCCCAAAATTAACAACCTTTACTCTTACCACCTGCTCAACCCATGGTTCAACCCTACTACCAACCCAATTACCCAATGATGCAACATCTCAGAGCATGCTTCAACTGTGGAGATCCAACACATTTTCGTAATACCTGCCCACGCCTGGTGAACATCATTAATGCTCAAGCCAACCCGGTGAACCAAGCCAATCAAGCTAATCCACCTGCTAGAGGAAGGGCTTTCAACATCAACGCCAACCAAGCTAGGGCTGATAACAATGTGGTCAGTGGTACGTTCCTTATTAACGGTATTTATGCATCCATACTATTTGATACTGGTGTGGATAAGAGTTTTGTGTCCTTAGAATTCGAATCTATTCCTGATTTATCCCGCGTTAGACTTGATGAACCATTCACGGTGGAAGTTGCTGATGGTGAACCGATTGCGTTAGACTCATCATTCATGGTTGTACTCTTACTCTTAATGACCATGACTTTTCAATTGATCTTATTCCTATGAAGTTGGGTAGTTTTGATATTATCATCGGTATGGACTGGCTTAGTCAGCATCTTGCTGAAGTTGTTTGCTATGAAAAATTTATTTAAATCCCTCTCGCTGGCAATCAAACGTTGCGCATTTTTGGTGAAACACCTTCTAAAGGGCTTAAATTGATGTCATGCCTCCAAGCTCGTAGATATCTTCGCAAAGATCATATCGCGTTTCTAGCTCATATAGTCAAGAAGGAAGGCAAGGAAAGGAAGCTCGAAGATATCCCCATCGTAAAAGAATTTCCTCAAGTTTTTCCTGATGACGTTTTAGGACTTCCTCGTGTGCGAGAAGTCGAGTTTCGAATCGATCTTGTACCTGGTGCTACACCAATCGCAAAATCCCCCTATAGGTTAGCCCCATCTGAGATGCAAGAATTGGCTAGTCAATTGCAAGAATTGACTGACAAAGGATTCATACGTCCTAGCTCATCGCCATGGGGTGCACTTGTCCTGTTTGTAAAGAAGAAAGATGGAACTTTTCGCATGTGTATCGAATATAGGGAGCTCAACAAGTTGACCATCAAGAATCGCTATCCATTACCTCGTATTGACGACCTCCTAGATTAGCTACAAGGTGCCACCTGTTTTTCAAAAATCGATCTTCGTTCTAGTTATCATCAACTTAGAGTGCGTGAAAAAGATATTCCCAAGACTGCTCTTTGGACTCGTTATGGTCACTACGAATTTATGGTTATGCCTTTTGGTTTGACCAATGCCCTTTCTATTTTCATGGATCTGATGAATAGGGTGTGCAAACCTTATCTCGATCGTTTTGTCATAGTTTTCATTGATGATATTCTTATCTACTCCAAGACCAAATTCGATCATGAGCGTCATCTTCGACTCATTCTAACGCTCTTGAGAACGGAAAAGCTTTATGCCAAGTTCTCGAAATGTGGGTTTTGGTTAGAAGAAGTGCAATTTCTTGGCCATGTCGTTAATGACAAAGGGATTCATGTGGACCCTGCAAAGATCAAAGCGGTACAAGAATGGCAAGCACCACGAACTCCTACTGAAGTTAGGTCATTTCTTGGTCTCACTGGCTATTATCATCGTTTCATCGCAAATTTTTCTCGTATTGCCGTTACACTCACAGCCTTAACTCACAAGGGCAAACCCTTTATTTGGGGACCCAAGCAAGAAGAGGCTTTCCAAACCTTAAAGCAAAAACTTTGTGATGCACCTATACTTACACTTCATAATGGTTGCGAAGACTTTGTGGTTTATTGCGACGCGTCAGGGCAAGGGTTAGGGTGTGTTTTTAATGCAAAGAGGAAAGGTGATAGCCTCCACCTCAAGGCAACTCAAAGTGCATGAGAAGAATTATACCACTCACGATCTAGAACTTAGAGCGGTCGTGTTCGCCCTTAAGATATGGAGACATTACCTCTATGGTACCAAGTGTGAAATTTACACTGACCACAAGAGCCTTCAACATATTTTTAATCAAAAGGAATTGAACATGAGACAACGTCGATGGGTCGAACTCCTAAATGATTATGATTGTGAAATTCGTTACCATCCTAGAAAGGCTAATGTTGTGGCTGGCGCTCTTAGTCGAAAGGAGTATGCAAACTCAATCCATATTTTGTGTTCTCAAATCGTGACTGATCTTAAAAACCGAATTATAGCAGCTCAACACATTTCTGTCAAAGAAAACGACGTATGAAATGAGCTATCTTGTGGTGCTGAAACTAAGCTAGAATCCAAATCGGATGGTATTCTCTATTACTTGAATCGTATTTGGGTACCTGATCGTGATGATCTCCGCAATTTCTCATGAGTGAGGCACACAAAACTCGATACTCCATACATCCAGGAGCCGATAAAATGTATCAAGATCTACGATACTCCTACTGGTGGCCTGGTATGAAGAAAAATACCGCTATATTTGTTTCCAAGTGCCTTACATGTTCCAAAGTGAAAGCTGAACATCAGAGACCTTCAGGACTTCTTGTCCAACCCGAAATACATGTATGGAAGTGGGAAAATATAACCATGGATTTCATTACCGGGTTACCTCGCACCTCCAGTGGGTATGACACCATTTGGGTTATCATTGATCGTCTCACCAAATCAGCTCATTTCATCCCTATCCGCGAGGACTTAATAAATGAAGGTTAGCTCGCATCTATATTAATGAAATTGTGAGCCGTCATGGTGTACCCTTAAGTATCATATCAGATCGAGACGGTTGTTTTACTTCACGAACATGGAAAGCCTGCAAACCGCTATGGTTACACGTCTAGATCTCAGCACTGCCTTTCACCTACAGACTGATGGTCAATCTGAGCGCACTATACAAACCCTTGAGGACATGTTGCGAGCATGTGTCATAGACTTCAAGGGTAACTGGGACACTCACCTACCGTTAGTTGAATTTTCATACAACAATAGCTATCATTCAAACATCGGCATGGCTCCTTTTGAAGCTTTATATGGTCGTAAATGTCGATCCCCTGTATGTTGCACGAAATTGGTGAAGCGCAAATCACTGGACCTGAACCGATTCAAGAACGACTGACAAAATTATTCAAATCCGAAATAATCTTCTAGCAGCTCAAAGTCGTCAAAAGAGTTACATTGATAAGCGACGAAAACCATTGGAGTTTTGTGTTGGCCATCGAGTACTTTTGAAAGTATCACAGTGGAAGGGAGTGCTTCGTTTTGGACAAAAGGGAAAGCTAGCACCACGTTATGTGGGACCATTCAAAATACTCGAAAGAGTAGGTCATGTAGCATACAAGCTTGACTTACCAGATGAACTCAATAGAATTCACCCCAGTTTCACGTATCAAACTTGAAAATGCCTAGCCGACGAAAATCTCCATATTCCTTTAGAAGATATTCAAATTGATGAGTCAATGCACTTTATTGAAAGACCAGTAGAAATCATGGACCTCGGTGAAAAGCATTTAAGGCGAAGTCGTATTCCAATCGTCAGGGTGCGTTGGGAGTCAAAACGAGGATATGAGTTTACCTGGGAACGTGAAGACTCAATGTGCGAAAAATACCCGCATCTTTTTCCAATTACGTCTACTACTTAAATTTCGGGATGAAATTTCTAAAAGTAGAGGATACTGTAACATTCGTGTAATTAGGGTTTCAAAACCCCGCAACGTTTATTGATCTAGTGTTGATTGTATGTTTGTCGCGTATTGATTTTGTCGCATACTTTAATTTGTTGAAATTAGAAAATGTTGTTAAAATTTAAAAACCATAATAAATAAAAAACCTTAATTAATAAATTAAACCCTAATCTATAAATAAAACCATAAGAAAATAAATTAACATTTAAAGATAATAAAACAAAAATTTTAATAAATAAGGGGGGGAAACCGGAGTCGAACCCGGGTCTATTGTGCAACCACACGCACCAAACACCACTGAGTCACACACACTTATTGTTGAATTCCTGAAACGCTTAAAACTTATAGAAACAATAGTGTGCATCTGTGAGAGGTGAAGATTGAAACTGCCAGTCAATCCGCAAGCAATCATTGACTTTGTCCGTTAAACCGCCATCATTTTGGTTGTAACAGTCATTTAGACATCAGTTATTACCAACTTATTAACCCAATTCAAATCGAAAACTGATTAACTTTTATGATTGAAGGATTTGAAACCGAAACATAATTGAATTTGATTCACACTATAAATATTGATGTTTATACCTTGTTTTGTTATCATTTGAAAGCTTCAATCTCCCAAAATCCTCCTCTCTAAATTATCAGCGCTCATTCTCCTTCATCGCCGGAATAACTCTCGGCCGCCGACGTCCCACCGGAGCACGTAGTAGCTATCGACTTTGGGCATTACTACTTAAATTTATTCTAATTTCGCATTTGTTCCTAATTATTTATACCTATTTATTTAAACTGATCAGAAGATTTTCGAATTGAGATCTGGATTTCAGTTCTTGAAGAAGATGAAGCTTCAAGATGTTCTGATATATAATTAATATTGGTCATATACAGGTTAGACACCAGCCCAATGGTTGGGCTGGTGCAAGTTATCGCTGAGTGTCCGGGTTCGAGACTGTATTGGGAACCGATTCGATTGATTTTCAAACTTTAGAAAATTAACAATTTTCTGAAAAAGGCTAATGAGTATATAAGAAGATTAAAAATCAGGTATCTAACGGGTTAGACACGTCGCTCAGTTGGAAGAGCTGCGTGCACGTAAGCAGGAGGTCAAAAGTTCGAATCCCACTCCACGCATGCGAATTTCACGAAGAACCGGTCAGGTTCTTCTGGCAGACCTGACAAACTTTTTAATACATTATTTTATTTTATTTCTTTTATTTCTATTACCTATATTTATATATAGTCAAAATTCAAATTATAATACAAAAAAAATATACAATTCAAGTGTTCTAAAAAAAATTTAATAAGAAACCACAAAAATCTAACAAAAGTATTTAAATCAAAATATTACTTTGGTTATAATTATCGAATTATCGTATCATTTTAGGTTAGTATTCGTTCGTCGATCAAATAATCAACTCGTTCGCACTCATATACTCCAGGAATACGCATCCACTGTGAGTGAATCTCTACAACTTCCCATTTTAATCATGTTTTGGGGTGTTTCTTGTGTCGTACATGTTTTATTTATTTATTTTTAACACTCGTGCTAACATGTAATATGATCAAATGTGTCTTTTAATTGGTATGATTATGTGTGTTTCCATTCTATCATTTCAGTGAAATCATTCATTTAAGTCCCATCAGTTCCTTGTGGGATAAGAGTTGAGCATCAGGTGCCTCATTAGATCGGCTCCGTTTGATTGAGCCTTGATCTCAAGTTCATCATGCATCATGTCTTGTGGTTATTGTGGATATTGTGTGGTTGTGATTGTTTGTACATACGCATATGCTCATTTATGATTTACGCATGATTTTTATTTAATTAACTAATATAAAAATTGTTTCAATTGTTTTTACTTAGATTCACTCGCCAACTTTTGTTGACCCAAATCTTTGTTTTACGCATGATACAGGTGAACAAGCTAAAGAGAGAAACACGTAGAAAAGGCCTAGAAGATTAAATAAAATTATGATGTTCTGAACAATGTTTGATTTTTGTTTGTGTTTGTATGACTCGTTGTGAAGTATTTAATTTCAATTTAATAAATATGAAACTTAATAGTAAATGTCATGAGCTTTTGTGATAACCCATTATGCCCCGACTTCAAATTCCGCTGTGGGTCGGGGTGTGACAAATAAATAAAACAAAATCAAATTTTAAAGACTATACTAACTATACTATATACTATACTATACTATACTATACTATACTATACTATACTATACTATACTATACTATACTATACTATACTATATACTATACTATACTATACTATACATAACATAACATAACATAAAAAATTTGATATAATGTGAGTATATATTTATGCATAAAGAAACAAACGCCTCTCTCTCTCTAGCTCTCTCTCCCTACCTCTCTCTAGCCACCACCAATAATCATCTCCGACCACGACCCTCCAACACACTCAACCACTTCTCTATCTATCTATCTCTTTCTCTACCTCTCTCCAATCACCACCCTCAACCACCCCTCTCTCTCTAGCACAACCACAACCACCTGCAGCACAACCATCACTACACCACTATGAAACCCCATTGAAACTTTGACCCCACTACACAACCAACAACCACCTCCAGCCACCATCCTCAACCACCAATAACATTCACAAAATCTTAAATTAGACCGTCATGAAACCCTATCCGCCCACAGCAACCACAACCACCTGTAGCACAACCATCACTACACCGCTGTGAAACCCTAAACCACCGTGAAACACCATTGCTTGATACATTGAACGACGAAACCCTAGATTGTTGTGAAACCCTAACTGTTGGTCGGTTCTGCATCTACAATCGTCTTCAACTTTGAACAGTTCACCCTCGTTACTTGTAGTCGCTGTAATGATTTGGTCTGAAACCCATAATCATTGTCTCACAACCATCGACTGGGTGGTGGTTGGACTGATGCGATGGTTGGAGGTTGTTTGGCAGGTGGGGAGCAGTGGGTGGTGGTTGTACTCAATATGGTGGTGGTGATGTGTGGATAATGGTGGTGGTATGGGATGGATAATGGTGGTGGGGGAGGGGAGAGAGAAATGTGAGAAATCTGGAAAATAGAGATACAGGGAATTAGAGATAGAGAGAGGTTTATTTTCTAAAACCTTTTTTAAAGTATTTTTTATTTTTAAAGGTTGGTTATTTATGTTATTTACGTAATTAGTCCCTGCAAAGATGAATTGACAAAAATGCCCTCATGTGCAAGGCACATGACTAAATTTAACTGAAAAAAACTAACTGGGTTAGGCCTAAAGGACATAACGTGCATGATTTGGAAATATAAAGTACAAAACTCGTTAATTTAAAAGACAAATGACACCGTCTGTAAAATGGTATAAAAATAAAAGTCAAAATTTGAAATTCCCTCTTATTCCTTTTTGGTGAGCCTTAGATTGGCAACTGTGTAAGTTTGGATTGTGGCTTCTTGCCAATTTTAATAAATATTTGAGTTGCCCGTTAAAAAATTGAAGTCCTGTGATAAACAATAATAAAGATTTGGGAGTATAATAACATGCGTGTTGTCTTGAAAAAGATGTGTTTGTCGTTCTAACAAAATCTGGAAGCTTGTTTATTCAGTTCATACGTTTCAATTACCCGTCTTTGTCGTAATATGGTCTCCTACCACCACATACCACCAGTCCACTTTGTTTTCTTTCCCAATCAACAATTTAATTATTTGTACACATCCTATCATAAATTAATGTGTATAAATATCTATTAAAGAATTATTTTCTGGTTCATATAAAAATATATCAAATCGCTATAAAGTTTATATTATATCAACAGATTATTATCTCCGATTCAATTTTATTATAGTAATGTAAACTTGCTCGTTGTGACGGGATGTTGATAAGGCTCGTTTTTTAATAAAATTTAAGTTGAAACACAGATGAAACAAACACAATGTAAGGGTAGACTCTCAGGTTGTTCAAATTGCTCGGCGCTCGTTCGATGTTCGCTCGAAAAATACTCGGAATTTGCTCTTCGATTTAGCTCGATTGAATATCTCTTTGTGTATGTGTGTGTCATTTTAATTGAAATGACTAGAGACCCATATTAACAATATTTGGTCCTAGATTCAAATAGAGCTCATTTTAGTAATTAAAATTAAAGTCCAATATCAATAGTCCATTGTCCAATACTTAAATGTCCATTTGAGTAATTGAGTCAAAATATCAAATACTGAAATGTGAAGCATCAATCAATACTCAAGTCTCAACGTGCTATTCGATTCAGAAGTACAAGACCCTAATCAACCCCCCCCCCTCCAATTGGCCATCATTATCTGGTTTCTCCATTGCCACTCGCCAAGACACCAACTCGCCATGGTTTTGCTTAAATTGGTTCATTCAATTCAAACTTTCGATAGAGTAAGGGTATTCAATCGGTCGACCATTTATCTTCCCGATTAGTTAATCTTGATAGAACTAGTTAAGTGTTTTTGTATTCCTTCTTATTTGTTAAATTTTTACTTGTATTATATTGGACGAAACATCAGGGACGACAACTGCACATTATTCTAATAACTACCAGGTAGACTATACCAATTTAACTTCTCCGCCTCATTCTAGCTCTTTACTAACTTTTATGTATTTACTTAACTACCATTGAATTAATCTTGCCATTAAAGTGATATGATCGAGAGTCAAGATCGTTTTAGGTTAAGAGTATTGTGCATTTGTACCACCTCTGTAATACAATATCCTAACTAGCGTGTTATCCGTAATTGCCATTGTTGATCAGTTTGAATAAACATAATGGAAAATATGTAAATAATACCTGATACAACAGACAAGCCAGCAGAGAATCCAGATATAGATGCAGCCATGGAGTTCGGCATGATAGTCAGCTTGATCTAGTTCCCCTTTAGGATGTACGTCATTGATGGCAGTACCGAGTTCTTTAGGGTTGAAGAAATCGTAGTAATGGAGAGAGAGAAGGGGGTGAATTTGATGTGATGTTATGATTGTCTACCCCTAATCCCTCTCTAGTAATCTCCATATATACACCCAAGGGGAAACCCAATTAGTTAATTAGGGTAAACCGGTCCATCAACAATTACCAACTAATTATATTATAGGTTTTAATATATTTTGATCTATATTATATAAATGATAATGATGGCTACTAGATTATATAAATAAATATTTAATCTTACATTCTCCACTTAGCCGAATAATCATTTATTATGAGTATTAGATTTGTCTTATCAGAAGTTAATACTCATTTTAGCTTTAAACCAAGAACCGTAGCAAAGAAATACAGTCATTGAATCATCATTCGACTTAGGACCCCCGTTAGTCATACTACAGCCTCAATTTAAAACCTAACAGTTATGATCAAAATATGCAAATAAACCCTTTAACGTTGATTTGTATTTATATTTTTCTATATGTCATTACACCGGCAGAACATATGTTAGAGACATACAAAATCAAACTGATGAGGAAAATTAATTAATAGTTAGTCATTCATAGTACGATATGCAGTTGTACATGGTCATCAATTAAAACTCGTCCCTTTTATGAACTCTCTGAATAAGACAAATAGGTAATAGACCTTTAGTTATAGGATCCTTGAGCATATCATGAATGTATTCGATACAAAGATTTACTTTCCTCAATTCATTTATAAACGAATAATTAATTTCGTATTGAAATTTAATGCAGCACCTCTTGAACTGTTACTATTCAAGGAGACATGGTAGCTGACTTTATCACAATAAGTCTTCAATATATAATTTATATGGAGTTAATAAACTTTTGAGTCCACTGATAAATTTCAACAACAATTAGTGACTATTGCTCTGTGATCAACAACATATTATGTCATTATAACTTAGGTTGTTATTATCAGTTTATTATGACTCCTCCATGAGATAGGTTTTGTCTGCTGACATAAGGATATATCCAAAATTACATTTTGTCATCTTTGAATATTACAAAGTTAGAATAATCATCGGTTTGAGTTCTCACTTCTTCTTTATATTTTAGTCTCTTGTTTCCTTTATAGATATTTTAATACTCCATAAGATACTTCATATTAATCTAGACATATCTAGTGTGTTGGAATGTGAGTAATATCTAAACGAGTATAGACTTAAACTACATAAGGCTTCTAATTAATGAAACATAAGTAAATAATCTCATTGATCCTATTATCCTCTAAAGGAGAGCAATATTGTTTGTTACATATGTAAGGACCCATTTAAGAATTAAATTTATGTAACGAAAATAATGTCCCATTGGGTCTATCTTGGTATGTTATGATATCTAGCACGTAAGAGATATCTTTTAGATCTATTATATTAAAGTTTGTGTTAACAATGCTTTGACTTATGTAACATATACTTGTCAAAGAATGTCATCTATAAAGACAAGTTTATTTTAGTTGCTCCACTCATATTAAGGTAGGTACATTAGTCTACTTGGTTCTTGATGAAAATAATTATGTTAAGATTTCATCGGGTTATGATGTTTGCATTAAACCATACATGGGTTTTTTCGGCTTATACACAACAGTTCTTTAATCTTATGTTTAGAACTTGTAGGTCCACTTGGAGGATCAAGATAACCTACTTTCTTGTTTATCTAACACACATACGAGTGCGGAATCCATGTAAGTATGCAAACCAAAGCAAAGTAACAAACACAAGATAACCAAAGATTCACTATCTTGATTAATAGAAGAGAACTAGTACAAACATATACAAACAATGTTCATACAGACTCAAAGTATTCACTCTGTGCTCTCTCTCTCTCTCTCTTGTGTCTCTCTAATATGTTGTCTCTTGTCTTGTCTAAGAAGCTGAGAAATGCATGTCTGTTTATATAGTACCAACACTCAGCAATAGTACGAAGTATGTTGCTGGCCGTACGAAGTACCATATGTCACGAAGAACATTCCTGGTTGCTCGTACAAGAAATAACTGGTTCGTACGAACAGGAATTAGTTCGTACAAACAAGCTAAAAGCTTTTTGAATGGACCATTCGTACGAACATGAATTGCTCATATGAACATATAGTGGCTCGTACGAGCAAGCAACTTACTCGTACGAAGCACCTTTCACTCGTATGGAGTCTTCTTCGGAGAGCGTGCCAATAGACATGTCGTACAAATCTTAACAGTATGCGTACATGCAACTGTTTTACAACACAGACAAACTAAACGTCGTAGTAAATCAAGATATGAGGATATCTTAATTTGGTCGACATGACCAAACTATACAGACATAATAAACAAAGACCGTACAATTACAGACGTAACTAAGAACAAGCGACAAACACAAAAGTGTATCAACATAACTTTTAGGTTGTTTTATGAACATGTAAATATGTCAGCCAGTTGTTAGGGAAAGTTGTTTTAATGTTTATCTAATGTAGCTCAAAACTATTATAAGCTACTAGAATAGTGATGATCCTAAAAGAAATCTTTTGTAATATAGGTAAGAAGATTCTTTGATAATTTATCTCTTCCTAAATATAATCTTTGACAATCAATCATGCTTCTTCGTGTCATAACGTTTATATTAGGATTTGGTTTGGTTATGAACACTCTTAAGTAATTTAATCAAATCCCAAATGTTATTCGAACACATAAATCAGTTTTACTAGAAAACAGTTTTATTCCATTGAGAAGATTGATTGACGTAATGGTTTAATTTGAAGAGATTGGCTCAATAAACTTTTCAAAATCCATTTCAACTTCAGTTAGGGAGGTTATTTAATCATAAAAGTTAGTAGGTTTTTAAACCTATACGACCTCCTGAGTTGATTATTGGGTTTATTAGAAGTTTCAGTTTTATGGATTAGCTCTTGGTTACGTTGCTATCATTTTCATAATTCTAAGTTTGTAAGAGTTGGTGCAGCATGGTGTACAAGAGGTGTAATCGGAGTTAAATTCCGAGTAAATTTAATGACTTTCTTCCCCCCGCCTCTTGTATTCCTTGCAAGTCTTGATAAAGACTTTATTGCTCCCACTGACCTTAGAAATATGTAGGAACTCAGCATGCTTAGGGTCAATATTTAACGACCAACAGATTCTAATAGAGAAACAAGTTAATGACGTTAGTCATTGTAGTTTCTCTTGTTGAGGATTATGCTAGTTTAGGTAAGAAATCTAAGTGTGCCCACAATTAAGCAACAATGAAACTTTTGTAAGAGTAGCATTAGATTTTAAGGAGACAAATTTTAATAAAATAGTGTCAAGATGTAGTAGTGTCTTGTACAAGGGGTGAAAAATGAAGTAATATGAAGTTTTCAATCCCCACATCTTGCAACTTTTGCAAGTTATAATTAAGACACTTAATGCTCCACTAATCTTTGATATCTCTAGATACACTACAAGAGAAAGTTTCAATGATGTACATGACGTGGGAACCTATAATACATATGTTAGACTTTATTTGATTTCCTTAATGTCCAATTTCATAAGAAGCTTAGGGACATATTTAATAGAAATCATATTAAGTATATATATGAATAGATTTCTTTAAGACTATGGACCATATGAGACAAATGTAGATACAAGTAGATAGTCTTTAATTGATAAATGAATCATGTCTGAATATTCCATTTTGAATAAGTTCCACGAATGTCAATTAATTATAACTTATAGTGGACCCATATTTATTTTTTAAGACAAGTAATGATTTAGGGCTTTCAAAATCAGGATTTAAAATTACTTAGAATAAGATTTGATGAAAATCATCCTTATTAACCATGTCATGATTTCTCATGAATTTCGGTTACAACGGATGAAATTTATAGGTCTCATTTTCCTTTTGTCAAATTCTCATTTGCATGATAACAAAAATTGTGAAAGTGTAAGGTATTATCTAGTTTCATTTTATTAATGTTTCTATCCAGATATTGAGAACAAATAATATGAGAGTTGAAGGTAAGTGTGACTATAAGTTGGTTATGCAGACCTCACGACCTTCATAACATAGCTTAAGTATTGATACTATACTCGATTAATCTCCAGAATATGTGAGGTATCAAAAAGCATTGTTAGAAAGACTGCTTATTATGGTTCTTATAATCTTAACATCTAATTTTGTCACTAACTCTCATGTTAGTTATTTGTTGAATTATGGTAAGGAAAACGTATAGAACTAGAGTCAACTTATCATGTGTTGGTTGGAATATTAAAATTATCAGACCTAAAGATCATTAAAAGGCGACTACTTATTTTATCCAACTGTTCTTTTGAATCATGGATAGTCTCCTTGCTTATGCCTAGTCAAATGACATAATTATGCAGTGAGATTCTTCCTTGAAGAACCTTAGAGTTGGAATTTTGTACTTGTATTTTGACTATGGACCTTAAAAGTATCATCTTTTAAGTTTTAGTGGTTGTAAGGTGAATAACATTTTATTTTCCAGTTTTAGACATCTCTTTTCTTGATTGCTGATCAACACACTCATTTTCCTTTGGTACTTCTGAGTGTTACTAGTTATTTTAAGGCATTAAATTGTACTAATGGAAAAATTAGTAGTAATACACTGGAAAATGTACTTATTGCCATGTGTAAGCCCTTTAATTTATTGGTCATGGTATTGTACATTATAATGTATTCACGTATACCAATTTTGAATGCATGCATCTTAGGAATCCTTGTGATTATTCCACAGATAATAGATTCGTCTTAGGAAAAACTTAATCTGGGATAACTTTAGTGATAGCATTTATGTTAGATCAGTTCTTTATTATCATAAGAGACATCGTGTTCGATTTATCCTATTCATCATGTCTACACTTCTTCTGTAGCACTTTTATTAGAAGAGAGCAATAGGATTATCATGTCTTAAGGGATAATCAAGGATTTAATTTAAGAGCTAATCTTATAGAAAAGTTAAGTAAAGCAAAACATATTAGGTTTAGGAATTAGAGTGGATGAGATATGGATTTATAGAAGAAGGTTGTAGTGAGTGATGTTATGGGGTATTAAAGTAAGGCAGACAAAATATGATCATAAGATTAATGAAGATCATTAATGTGATGATCATTATTTGAAGAAGTTGTGATATGTCTATTACTAACATCAAAATAATAGGCTAAGTTAAAAATTCTACTTAAACGAAGACAAATCACCTTTGGGCAGAAGTGTAATCATCAAAGCATGTGTCCAAAGTAATTGTGACAAATCAGCTTTGGCCAGAAATGAGACAATTACCTTAGTTATGCACTTGTTAAGTATGCTACATATAAATGAATTAAATCAGCTTTGGCAAGGAATAAGACATTCATGTTGTAATGCATAATTAACACGGCTTTTATAATACTTGAACAATAAATAGATTTATCAAATCACCTTTGGGCAGAAGTGATACATCAAAAGCTCATCTAAGTTAAGCTATTCGGTTTTGTAAAATTATCTAATTCTGATTAATTAAGTATTTACAAAACCAATTCTTTTAGTGCACATTAACAGCCTAATAAAGTAATGGGATTACGGATTAAATCTTGACATTTCAGGAACAAGTGTGATTTCGAATAAGTTAGATCTCTGATTCATTCGAAATGTGTGATTTCAAATAGTATTTCGAATTCATCCGAAATAGATGAGTTCGAATGATTTCGGATTTGGCCGAAATGGATAAGTTCGAATTGATCTCGGATCTATTCGAGATGTGTAAGTACGAAGTAATTTCGGATCTGTCCGGGATGTGTAAGTTCGAAGTGATCTCGGATCTATCCGAAATGTGTTATTTCGAATGATTTTCAGATGAGATTAGTCCGAAATAGTAATTTTGAATGATTTCGGATTTATCCGAAATGTTTAGTTCGAATAGGATTTCGGATTTTTCTGAAACGTGTTCTCTAAGATTCGAAATTCCTTAATTTTTGTAGTTAATTTTGATAACTTGAAAATTCGAAATTTAAGAGATTATGGGATATTTTTCTTGTTTTAGTGTTGATTAGATTTATCTAATTATTTTGGAAATAGTATCTATTTATAATAACAACAGATTTCAAATGATTTTAATTAGATAAAATAAATAAAAAACAGGAAAACACTCAATAATTCGAAATTTATTCCAAAATAAGGGAATTTTTTCGAGTTTTCTTATGAACATATGATGAACCCTAAAAACATAAAATAAATTCTGGAATCCGAAATCTGAGATTTTAAATTAGATTTGTGTGATGTGCTTAAACATCTTATTTTAGAACATGAATTTCGTGAACATTAACTTTTTATCCAAAACTGTGTTCTTGAGTTTTATCAGTTTTCAATAAGGTTTGTTTTCTAGATTTTAATTCCAGTATAATGGAAACAAACAGAACTGATTGAGCAACATACGCTCTGATACCACATGTAGATCAGTTATGTATAAACATAATGCAAAACATGTATATAATACCTGATACATCAGATCGGCAAGCAGAGAATCCAAATACATATGCAGCCATGGAGTTCGACATGATAGTCAGCTTGATCTGGTTCCTATATATTATGTATATCATTGATGGCAGTACCGAGTTCTTTAGGGTTGACGAACTCGTAGTAATGGAGAGAGAGAAGGGGGGCGAATTTGATGTGATGTTATGATTGTCTAACTCTAGTCCCTCTCTAGTAATATTCTTATATACACCTAAGGGGAAACCCAATTAGTTAATTAGGGTAAATCGGTCAATCAACGATTACCAACTAATTATTATAGGTTTTAATATATTTTGATCTATATTATATAAATGATAGTGATTGTTACTAGATTATATATATATATATATATATATATATATTATATTTAATCTTACAGCCATAACTAACATAATTACCACAACTGACTATCACCTGTTAAGTCCACCGCCTATTGCCGTCATTGGTCCGTCGTATGTTGCCACCATCATCTTAGCCATTATCCATTTCCGTCTTCAATTGGTGTAGGTCGATATTGTTATCCAAAACAAGACTACATGTATGGTGACCGTTCTTTCTTTGTCATCCAAATATATATATATAATTATATATATATATATATATATATAATATATATATATATATATTATTATTGGTTTCTTTAATTTAATGGTTGTAGTTCAAATTAAGCATGCTTGCACTTATGGCCCCATGGCATATAGACACCATGTGAGGGATTGCTAACCAGTCCTCAAACAATGTAGAATGATTTAGGCTTTAAAACAAGTCATATTTAGTAAACATAGCTAAAGGATTGAGCTACTTATGCGAAATCTGTTTTAAGAGAACCGTTATTACGGTCTAAGCCAAATGTAACTCTTCTTGTTTGTTTGATTCCTGCGATTGCAGATGCAAATCTGAATCTTCGTACATTATATTGTATCATACAAATGGTATTGTCTATTTCCCACAAGATAAAGAGATTATCTTTATTTATTTTGGAAAGAAAAATAGATAATTTGTTTTTAACTTTTAAGTATCAATTACACATTTATGAACTTCAACATTTATCAAGCATGTTTAACAACTTTACATAAAACATAATTCATCTTCAATCAACAACAGGCGAATCATTCTTCATTGAAGACGGTCTAATGCTCTTTCCCGTTCTCATTAAGTTTAATAACAACAAGCTCTTTTTGGAAATATCTCCAGCATGAACTGGTGGATACTTATGAGCAAGAGGCGATTTTGCAAAATGTCCCAAGGGCTTCATGACAGTATCTGATGCTATTGCAGAAAACAACTACCAAAACAAACAAGAATTTTATACCACAGGTTAGTATAGTTCATATAGCATCAAAAGTTAATGTGTAAATGCTTATTCACTTACGGTTGAGGAAATTCTCCATAAGCTTTGATTTGCTTTCGAAGCTTCTTTTATTGCGTCGATTGTTCTTTTAGTTACCATAACTTCATGCAAACCAGCCATACACTCTCCAGCGGTAACCCATTCTAACTATATACAGAATAATATCCCAGATTAAACTCAGTATTCAGTACCATCGGTATCAGCTTGCCAAAAAAGAACCAAAATAACTAATTACTATTGCTATACATCTTAAAATGCATGGTCGGTGGTTCTGACCATGCGTTTTTCTCCCTCAACTTTAGAGATTTAATACATTCAACCTTCATCTTTTAGTAAAGTGACACATTGACCCTTAATTTTAGGTAACTGACAACTTTAAGCCCCACTTTTTTGTATTTAATAACTTCACACCGCGTCTTCTCCAGCATTTCCATTCTTTGTCTAAACTACTTTTACGTATTTACACCGCAACGTGCAAGACATTCTATTTTTTTATCTATGCCTAACCACATTAATGTCATGAACGTAACGTGTCTAACAAAGTAGTAAACGCGTCACGTCACGCACAGGCACCACACGTTAATGTCATCATCTTAAGGCGTGTAGCGAACCCGCTGCAACGCGCGACACGGGTCAAAAATCTAGTTATAACATAAATTTTAATTATTTATAGCTTTGTTACCTGTTTTCCTGTCTGAATAAGTAGACATCCTTCTGGAACCTTTACTTCTACTTTCTCCCCATTTCTAAGCCAAATGTATAGACCAGGGAATTTACTTCTGTAATGAATTGTTAGAAAGTTCAGGTCATAATGATATCCAGCAAACACAGTGCCCTCTTTGCCATGACTTCCTAAGTCACTTCCTGTTGGAGAAAGAAGATGTGGGCCCTACAAAATTAGCAATGTGGACGGTTAAATTGCAATTGATGTCGTAAAACACTAGCCTACAAAACAGTTGGGTCCAGTCGGGCAGGATGACGGGTCAAACAATTGTTTTAGAAAAATATCGATATTGTTGGGTCAAACAGGTTCTAACCATGGACTCTGGTTGAAATGAGGAACCCATTTGAATATTTGTTTTGCCTTAATCATCAAATTTATGGTTTTTCCAAAAAGATAGATAAATGAATGGACTAACATTCTTCAAAAGACTGGTGAATGCATCCTTGGGTAGACCAAATCTAACTGCAGCCATTTCAGCAACAGCCTGAACAAATTGATCGAATTAAGTTATATGAAACACAAGATATGAAAAGTAAATTGTATAGTAAGTCGTCGCAAGTGATGCACCTCTACAGTAGACATGAGTTTATAACCCCATGAATCCATAGTCTCTTCCCAGTCTGGGAAACCTTCCGGTATGATATGATCCGAGTTCAGGTCCTAAATGAGAGAGACACAATCACATCATCATATATCATCAAGCAAATTAGTAATACAAAAAGATAGTTGTGGTAAATAGATGTAATAGTTAGGTTGTTAACATGTTAAAATCGATAATTCTTTGGTTTATGACAAAGAAATGTGTGATTGATGATTATAAAAGGTTTAAATATATCCTTTAGTAGCAATCTAACTTTTTAGTGAAATTATTTGTAGTGTTCTATTTATTAAAGAACACCAATTTTTTAATAAACTTCTTTGTTGATGCATGCATGATATACATTGTCAAATTCTTTGATGACAATCAAATGTAGCCACATCCTACATTTTCCAAAAATGTTAATAAAACCTATTGACAAATGCCAAGAAAAATAATAAAAAAATGAAAGTACAGTTGATGCAGGGTCGATTAAGCCTATAAATGAACGAATGAACACGAACATATGATACTGAACAAATTTATTAGTTCATATTCGTTCATTAAGAAAAAGAGTATGCTCGTGTTCTTTAATTTAAAAGCTAAACAAACACAACGAACATAATTAATCAAACAAAACGACCCCAAATGAACAAACATAACCGACCTCAAATTAACAAACATAAACGAATACTAATGTACATAATTGAACAAACAAAAGAGAATGCAACCGAACATAAATTAACATTAAACGAACAAGTCTAAGTTATCATAAATCCATTTAAATTAGTGTTTAAACGTATATATCTCATTCCAAATATCCATTAAAGTGATATAGGGTTCATATATATTAACGATAAATAGTTTTTTTTATATAAATTACTAATTAGTTATATTATTATAAGTAGTTAGAAAACTCTTTTATATTCATGTTATTATTTATATAAGGAATATTGGATTTAAATAACTTCCACTTTTATCAAATGACCGAATAGTACTCTCAACTAGCGATTTGTGCCACAACACTCCTAACTTTAAACTTATTTTCCTCTAGCACTCTCAAACCTAACTGAAACCTAACCCAGTTAGTTGATTTCAGATGCCACGTCACTATATAAGTGTCACATGAGCAAAGAAGCCACGTCAGATGTCACATCATAAGCCACGTCAGCAAAAAGTGCCACATCAGATGCAAAATCAACAAAAAAAACCATGTCAGATGCCACATTAACAAAAAATAAAAAAAAAACTAACTGGGTTAGGGTTCAGTTAATTTAGGAGTTGCAAAAAAATAAGTTGAAAGTTGGAGTGTTTTGACATAAATCAAAAGTTGGGAGTACTATTGGTCAATTTATGAAAGTTTGAGCTATTTAAATTCAATATCTTTTATATAAATATAAATATAACTACCTATATATTTCTTGAAAATTTATATGAATATAAACGAACCAACATAAATGGACATTCACGATCGTAAATAAATGAAAAAATAATTTTGTTCATGTTCGTTCTTTTTTAAATAAACGAGCTTTCCGCCAAACTAATCACAAATGATTCATAATCGTTTGGTTCATGTACAGGCTTATGGCCGAGGACACAAGTCATTCGCCTGGTTCATGTACAGGCTTATGGCCGAGGACACAAGTCATTCGCCTGTGGTCGACGTCGTCAATTGACGGGGCCAAGTGCTGAACATATTTAAAGAACCAACTGAAGAACCATGATGTATTGACGGTACCTTTGCATGTTTGGGCAAATAAAAGAAGTTGAATTTCGATCTCCTGAGTCAACACTCAACAAGCCTACACATTTTTGGGTGTTTAACTTGCATTGTGATGTGTGTTTAAACAAAGCTTGAGGATCACTTAAAAATGACTAACAACTTTTACAAAAACTTATAAACACATAAAATTAAACAAAAGTAAATAATTCAAAGGTTTATATAATAAATTTGAATAACAAGAGAAATGACTTACAACCTAAAGTTAAAAATATAACTTAATCAAGTTTTATATAAAAATGTTTTATAATAATAAAGTTAATATGATGAATTAAATAAGTTGAGATCTTTTTACAAGTTATGAATGTCCAATACTATATAACAAATGAAAAGTTTGATCATTTGTGTTAATTTTTGTGTATCATCACTATTATTTTCTCGATTCTCTCTTCTATTATATAACAGTTTTCTTACTTTTCTCTCGTATTAAATAATGATACTATTATAGATTATAGATTAAAATAATATATATTTCGATATGAATAGTTATTATATTATTAAATAAATGAACACAATATGAAATTATTTATAAATAGTTATAATTTATGAATTTAGTTATCACTTTCGAAAAATAAATTTGTATAATAGATAGTAATTATATTATCATTTTTACATCTTAAACAATTTCACATTTTAGATAGCTAGAATGATTAATCGTTTCAATTTTTATAGACAGATTTCTCATTTGGAGTTTCGATTTTTATCAACTAAATATTTAATCATATTTTTATGAACTTTATAAACTGAAAACGATTTTATAATCATTTAGGATTCAACTAAAAAACATTCAATTATGTACAGTTTTTATAACTTGTGGAATCAAATGGTAAATTTTTTTATCATATTCAAGTAACTACTTTCTTTTATTCTTATTTCGATTTATATCATTGCTTTTTTTAGCTCTTTGCATGTGTTTATGTAAGTTTTTAGATGTGGCGACTTCATTATGAACGCGTAGATTTGGGTAATGTTTTATCTCTAACGAGTCAAATGACTAAAAATTAAATAAAACTAGTCTAACATCATAAGGCAGATCAATTGGGAGTCGCCATAAGTTTAAACTTAATGCAATCAAATGTATTTAGATTGTTATATTATAATAAGAATATATAAAGTTTAGTTACGTTTGACACTAAATTATACTTAATCATTAAGTAACTGACGTGTCATAAATATATGAGCCCAAGATTCTTGTAAGAGTTTGAAAATTGTCTTGTTTTTTTCTTTCTCTGAGGTCAGACTATAACTAATAAATAAATCACTATACCTGATAAGTAAGTCACCGATGAATATTTTTCGTTTATTCTTCTCAGCCATTTATTATTTATTTTATGTACATTTCAGTTATTTAATGTTTATTTTCTCAACTATTTACTTTATTTTTTTCATTTAGGAATAATTATTTAATATTTTACTATTAAACCTCATATAATATAGGGGTTTATAATCTAGTTTACAAATAAACAAA
The DNA here is from genome assembly GCA_947069175.1 of Scalesia atractyloides. NCBI lineage: Eukaryota > Viridiplantae > Streptophyta > Magnoliopsida > Asterales > Asteraceae > Scalesia > Scalesia atractyloides. Next base: position 62,936,422 of record CAMTDV010000022.1, read on the forward strand.
GATTTTTAATATAAACAAAGTTTTTTAAAGTGTGGTCAAACGTTTCATCCCCTCTAAATTCTTAAGACCATTTAAAAAGTTTATGTATTAAAAGTATAGGGTTATTTTCGAACCAGTTGGATAAAGGGATATTGATTTAAATAACTCCAACTTTTATCAGTTGACCGATAATATTCCTAACTTTTGATTTGTACACCAGCACTCTCAACTTTCAATTAATTGGCCAATAACACTCCCTAACTAATTGAACCCTAACATAGTTAGTTTTTGTTGATGTGATATCTGATATGGCCCTTTTTGCTGACGTGGCATATGACGTGGTAGCTGATGTGCCAGTTTGTGACATCCGGTTTTTCAGATAACTTAAACGCACTACTTCACGGTTATTAATTCGGAGACTTGAATTTGCACGCTCGAAATAGTTACGATAATTTGGTGAACTTGTCAAACTAATTACGTGCTATGTGTATGAACGTTTGTGAGTTGGTGAATATGTGATGTTCGATTACGTGAATTGTTTTAGTTACAAAATATATATATATATATATATATATATATAATAAATATGTACACGAACCGAACCGCGACACGAACCAACCGTAAACTCCTTGTGGCTCTAGGAGTGAACCGAGATTTAAACCTTAAACCTTAAGCCATTCTCGGCCAAGTGCAACCCAAACCGAACCAACCCAAGCCTCGGTCGCGAGATCAAATTCAAACCGCAACCTATTCCCCTTTCTTGATCTATTGCGCCTATATATACAAACTCTCATGCATGATTCCTCCACAACACAAAACCCTAATAGCAAACAGCCGTCGGCAGCCCTTGTTCACCTCCATTCGGTCGCGGGATCAGCCCTTGTTCACCTCTATTCGATCACAAATCAGCCTACTCCATCATCATCTCTCGGTCGCGACAGCAAGTGGTTCATCTCATTCCTTCGGTCGTGATCTTGCTTGAACATCCGAATCCATTCTTGTCCAAGTCTCGGCTTACTTACCTAGTTATTAAAGGTTAGAATTCATCATATGTTACAAGATCATATTCTATTACATGTGTGTTGATTTTGTTGTTTTTCGGATTGAATGATTGAATGAAACGATTGTGTTGATTGAATCGGCTGATTTATCATAGTTACATGTATGATTGTTCTCAGAACTTATAAGTTTGCCAAGTATGTTTGAATGAAAGGTTAGGATAGCCGATTTGGTAATAATATTTGCATGTGATGTTGTTTGAAATCTGAAAAGTATAGGCTGTGTTTGTTTATAAAAACTAGAGGTATGAACTAGGGTTTGCATGGATATGTTATTAGTATTGATCTATGACTAGGAAACCGTTCATGATCGCCTAGGTTAATAATATGGACGGTTTATGATAATAACATGCTGAAACAGGTTGCTGAGTAATAGTTACAGCCGACTTCATCTGGCTGTAACTCGGTCATTAATTGTCGAAAAACGGATTTTCTGATGTCTAGAATGTAGAGATTTGAATAACGAATCTAATGGCGCTGGATTCATATTTTTCTGAAGTCGTTTGATATTTTTAAAGGGCCAAATAAGTTCAGTAACTAAAGCTGTGAAAATCCTGAAATTTTGTTAGTTGTTTATCGAGTTGGATTTTATAATCAGGAGGGAGTTGAGTCATGAATTTTGTACAGAAACTAGGTATGGAAATTTCCGGGCAACTCCAACTGGAATTTTGTTATTTGGATGATCAGTGATTTTTAAATAAATTCTTCCGTGGACTGCAGTCAGAAAGCGATAAATCTGACTGCAGCCTAGTATATTAATATTTATGGTTAATTGGTAAAGATTTAGGACTTGGAAAATTTCTATAAATTTCTACAGTATGAATGTCACCTACTGTAAAAATATTGGAATTTTTGGAACGTTGGAACTATTTTATAAAAATCTTAGAAAACAGCTGAATTATGAGTGTTAAGCTGAAATCTGATAACTTGTGATTGTGTGCACCAAAGTGTTGCATGGATTGGATTATGTTCATGATAAATTGTTTGATTACTATGATCACATGAGGATACTTGCATGCATGTTTGAATGTTAGGTATGTTGTTGGTGTGTATCATTTTGTGCGTAAATTAAGTGTAGAATCTGTATTGGTGTGTTCACACACTGACTTGAAATCAATTGGTTTGTTAGGACGCAATTAGCGGTCCCATCTCTTACAACATCTTTGCTACACTAACCGAGCAACTAAAGGTGAGTTCACGGCCCCTAACTTTATCCGGTTTTTAAACAACAGGGGGAGAAACATGTATACACTCTTCAAACTCAATCTCTTTACGTTATACGAAATTAACGTCACATAACTATTCGGTAACTAAGTTGATGTTAATGTAATGTTATGGTCACTAAGCAGATTTATCACTTAAGTCCTCGTCAATCTCTCGGATCGTTAGTATTGGGTTTAATAGCGGGGGAATTATAAGTAGTACTACTGGACCCGACAAGCCCCATCCGAGCTAGTCGCGTTAGCCGACCGGGTATGGTCAACGGTGAATAATTTGGCCTAACTTCGCCATGGTCAGTGATAGGCCTGGCAACACGGAGGCACAACAGTCAGCTTCAATCGCGAACACTTACCTGACATAACTTTAGGCTAGCTACCTATATATGTTAACATTGAACTTAATTACGAAACAACTTATTATTCCGGGTTTGGAATAATGGAAACAACAACTTATTATTCCGGGTTTGGAATAATGGAACCACCATCATTATTATTCCGGGATGGGAATAATGGAACTAAATCGTTATCCCGGGTTAGGGATAACGGGGAAAACAAACTATAACCGAACAAACGAATTTATGAAAACCTGTGAACTCACTCATCTTTAATGTTGACACTTGTTTCTTTACATGTTTCTCAGGACGCTAGGAGCTCTAGGTGCACTCACATGCATTGAACAAGACATCTTTTATCGAGTCTCAATTCTAGATATTGCTTTGGGATTTTTCATTTGTTTTGGCGTTTGTGTTGGCGCCCGCTTCACTACTTATTTATGCTTCCGCTCAACTTTAAAAACTAATGCTTCCGCTAAATATTGGTAACTAATCAAGACAATATAAAATCTACGACAAATGATTTTTGAAAACGTATTATCAAATCATATAGAGTCGTTCGACGTACTAGTGTTTCAGATTCTGGTTTGTTCACACGCCTCGCTGTAAAACTCCGCAAGTGGAAATTGAGGGTGTGACAGATTGGTATCAGAGCCACTAGCCATAGAGAACCAGGTTTGCATTAGAAGTAGACCTAAACTATAGCTGAATACACGACACTAGACGTAGTTTGGCACCGAACTGTTATATCTTGTTATGCAATATACCACAACTGTGTTATATAGATTATGCCTTCATAATAAGGAATGAAAGCAACTCGTAACTAACTACACGACCTAACAGGCAATGTCATCATCCTCATCGTCATCCGACAAACTTACGCCACCAAGAGCGCCAGGAAAGGCACCTATGGTGGAACCCTTACCATCTTATGGCGTGGAGACACGCTCAGCTGCGAGGAAAAGGCTCGCTCTGGGGAGGAGTCGTCATCACGCCCAACCATTGCTGTGCCAGTTGAACCGGTTAACCCTGTAGAAGTAGGAATTGACCTACTTAGAATCATGATACATAAACAACAAGCACACTTAGAAAGAATGCAGGAAACCATCCTAGCACAAGGATGGATGATCCGACAACTGACAAGTAAAACCGACTCGCTCGAGGAAGAGCATCATAAGAGTAAGATAGCTCGTAACACCTTAGCCAGAGATCTGCGTGCTGAGTAGATAAGAGCCGACTGGCTCGAGGACAGAGTCCTGGAAAATAGTTGGAACATTCAGGAGCTACAGCAAAATCAAGCACCTGCACCAGCACCGGCCCCTCCAGTGCCGGAAGAGGATCCAGAGGAGGACCCTGAAGAGGATCCAGAAGAGGATCCAGAGGAGGACCCTGAGGAGGATCCAGAGGAGGATCCGGAGGAGGACCCAGCTGTAGAAGCTGGAAATGCCGCGCAGGATGACGGCAACGATAGTGACTTGGGGGATGGAGACGTAGACGACTGACATGTCTCGCTTATTTTATTTACTTTCCTCCAGTCTATTTATTTTCCCACTTGTGTTTAAACTTTAGACTTTATAGTGAATTCATATGTTTGATTTGCACTTTTGTAAGACGTTGAAATTTCAGTTAATCAAGTATTTCTTTTGACTATTTAATATATTAAGTTGACATAACTTGATAATTATTAAAGTACGAAGTAGGATAACTATATTGGATATATAGACTTATCGGGGTGTGTTTGTGTTGTGTTTCGAAGATCTAAATGGCAACTGGACGACGTGGAAACCTTAACTTGACGCCCGAAGAGCTAGCTGCCATGATTCAAGAGCACGTGAACGCAGCTTTAGCGGGTGTTGAGAACCAACCGGCAGGTAACCATTATTAAATTTTCGTGTGAAAATCTAATAGTGAGGCTAGTAAAATTCCTTGCTGACTACCTGTTCTCTGTCAGCAGGAGGGGGCTTTAACCCCTACAAGATGTTCCTCGACGCGAAACCAAGCAAATTCTCGGGGGCGGAAGGACCCATTGGACTGGTCCGCTGGATCAAAAAATCTGAATCCGTTTTTGAAATGTGCAACTGTCTAGAGGCCAACAAGGTCAAGCACGCAGCCTCAACACTGGAAGATGGGGCACTGACATGGTGGAATGCATAGGTCCAAACGCGTGGACTTATTGCTGCCAATGCAATGGCCTGGGCCGAGTTCAAGGCCCTAATCAAAGAGGAGTACTGTCCACGAGACAGAGTGCAACAGTTGGAGCAAGCCTTATGGAACCACAAGATGGTGGGATCTGAAATTGAAGCTTACACCGCAAAACATCATGACTTGGTATTTCTGTGTCCCGATTTGGCCAACACTGTGGAGAAAAGACTCGAGTTCTATCTCGGGGTCTGGTTCCGGAGATTCAGGGTATGGTAATGGCTAGTAACCCTGCAACTGAACATCAAGCAATCCGACTGGCTCACAAACTCACTGATAAGGCGGTGGATCAAAAGAAGTTGCCAGCACGGGGTACAACTGAAGTTGCCCCTGATAAGAAAAGAAAGTTTGAAGACTCGTCTGCTCGACAGTCTTCGTCATCTCAGCCACAACAGGGGAGCCAGAAATGGTTCAATCATTACAACAGCCACAGGGGTCACCAAAATCAACCCTTCAACAACAACAACAACCAGAATGCAGGCGGCTATGTAGGTCGAAAGCCGCAGTGCAGTCGCTGTAATCTTCATCATCACGGCCCTTGTGCCGGGAATCGCTGCCAACGATGTGGCAAGGTGGGACATGCGGCAAAGGATTGTCGTGGGGAAATCATGTCCCGACAAAATCAAAATCAACCCCAGGGTCAGCAGCAGGGTATTAACCGGGGATGCTATCAGTGTTGTAGCACTGCCCATTTCAGAAGAGACTGCCCACAGCTGCGTAACAACAACAACAATGGTGGAAACAACCACAACCACAATAACCACAACAACAATAATTGAAACGGTGGCACAGGAGGTGCCAAAGGTCGCGCCTTCATAATGGGCCGCGGAGAGGCCAGAAACGACTCGAACGTGGTCACCGTAAGTTTCCCCTTAATGAACATTTTGCTACTGTGCTTTTTGATACGGGTGCGGATAAGAGCTTTATATCTGAGTCTTTTAGGAGGAACCTAAATCTCATGCCTAAGCCATTAGAGACCCCTTATGTTATAGAATTAGCCGATGGTAATTCTGTAGATGTGACCCATATAGTATCCGGCTGTCAACTTAAACTCGCGGGTCACGCTTTTACCATTGATCTGATGACAACTACCCTGGGTAGTTTTGACGTGGTAGTCGGAATGGACTGGCTATCCGACGTCCGGGCTGAAGTTCTCTGCTTCAAAAAATCTATCCGTATTCCGCTCTCTAACGACGAAATCCTGACGGTACAAGGCGATAAGGCAAGCGCCGTCACCAACATCATCTCTTACATGCAAGCGCAGAAGTATCTTCGGAGGAAGAACTCCTTCGCTTTACTCGCACTGATTACCGAACAGCCTAAGGACGAGAAACGCATAGAAGACATCCCTGTCGTCCGTGATTTTTCCGATGTATTCCCAGAGGAATTACCTGGTCTTCCACCCCATCGACAATTGGAGTTTGAAATCGAATTAGCGAACCATGCAACCCCTATCGCCAAGGCTCCATACCGCCTAGCTCCAGCCGAGCTGCAGGAGCTGTCTACCCAACTTCAGGAGCTATTAGAAAAAGGATTTATCCGACCAAGCGTTTCGCCATGGGGAGCTCCAGTCCTTTTTGTCAAAAAGAAGGACGGGACTTTCCGCATGTGCATCGACTACAGGGAACTCAACAAGGTTACTGTCAAGAACCGATACCCGTTACCTCGCATCGACGATCTCTTCGACCAACTTCAAGGGTCAAGTTACTACTCCAAGATTGATTTACGGTCTGGTTATCACCAGCTACGCGTCAGGGAGGAGGATATCGCTAAGACGGCATTTCGTACTCGGTATGGCCATTATGAGTTCTTGGTCATGCCCTTCGGTCTCACCAACGCACCCGCGGTGTTCATGGACCTCATGAACCGCGTGTGTAAACCATACCTCGACAAATTTGTCATTGTGTTCATCGATGACATACTCATCTACTCCAAAAGTGAAGAAGAACATGCTGAACATCTACGATCACTGCTAGGATTACTTCAACAGGAAAAGCTATATGCCAAGCTTTCGAAGTGTGATTTCTGGATTCGGGAAGTTCAGTTTCTCGGGCATATCGTGAATGAAAAGGGTATCCACGTAGACCCTGCCAAGATTGAAGCCATCAAAAACTGGGAAGCACCCAGGACACCGACGGAGATCCGCCAATTTTTGGGATTGGCTGGTTACTACAGACGTTTCATCGAGGGGTTTTCAAAGATCGCGCAACCGCTTACTACCCTCACCCAGAAAGGCATCAAGTATGCTTGGGGTGACAAGCAAGAAGCAGCATTTCAATTGCTGAAACAGAAACTTTGCAGTGCACCCATTCTGTCCTTGCCGGAAGGGACAGATGACTTTGTAGTATATTGTGATGCTTCCATTCAGGGACTGGGATGCGTACTCATGCAACGCGATAAGGTCATCACGTATGCGTCGCGACAACTGAAGGTTCACGAGAAAAACTACACGACGCATGACCTGGAATTGGGAGCAGTAGTGTTTGCACTTAAGATTTGGAGACACTACCTCTATGGAACAAAGTGCACAATCTTTACAGACCACAAGAGCCTCCAACACATCTTTGATCAGAAGGAGTTGAACATGCGACAGCGTCGCTGGGTCGAACTCTTGAACGATTATGAGTGTGCCATTCGATATCACCCGGGTAAAGCTAACGTGGTAGCTGATGCCCTCAGTAGGAAGGAACACTTGAAACCTCGCCGTGTACGAGCATTACAACTCACTATTCATTCGGGGCTACCCGAACAAATACGCGACGCCCAGTTAGAAGCAGTTAAGGAGGAAAACATCAAAGCCGAATCGGTGGGAAAAATGGAACGCGATTGGGAAGTAAAACCCAATGGAGCCCGGTATTTCATGAATCGCATATGGGTACCTCTCTACGGAAACCTCAAAGAGCTAGTCATGGATGAAGCTCACAAATCCCGATACTCTGTCCATCCGGGTTCGGATAAGATGCATCAAGACCTTAAAGCTGCGTATTGGTGGCCCAACATGAAAGCCGATATAGCCACTTACGTGAGCAAGTGTTTGACTTGTGCAAAAGTCAAGGTGGAGTATCAAAAGCCATCGGGCTACTCCAACAACCTGAGATCCCAGTGTGGAAATGGGATCAGATCTCAATGGATTTCATCACTAAACTCCCGCGAACCTTGGGTGGTTGCGATACCATCTGGGTAATTGTGGATCGTTTAACTAAGTCCGCACACTTCCTAGCTATTAAGGAAACAGATAAGATGGAGAAGTTGACTCGCATCTACATAAAGGAAGTAGTTTCTCGGCACGGAGTGCCAACGTCCATCATCTCAGACAGAGATGCTCGCTTCACGTCAAACTTCTGGCAGTCACTCCAGAAAGCATTGGGAACACGCTTAGATATGAGCACATCCTATCACCCTCAGACTGACGGTCAAAGTGAAAGGACCATACAAACCTTGGAAGACATGCTTAGGGCATGCGTCGTAGACTTCGGAAATAGTTGGGAAATCCACCTGCCTCTAGTAGAATTCTCATATAACAACAGTTATCATACGAGTATTTTGGCAGCACCGTTTGAGGCATTATACGGTCGTAAATGTAGATCACCGGTCTGCTGGGCAGAAGTCGGTGACAGTCAACTCACAGGCCCTGAGCTAATACTTGAGGCTACTGAAAAGATTGTACAAATCAGAAACCGCATGGCGGCGGCACGAGATCTACAGAAAAGCTACGTCGATCAACGACGCAAACCGCTCGAATTTCAAGTAGGCGATCGCGTCCTACTAAAGGTGTCACCCTGGAAGGGTGTAATCCGCTTTGGAAAACGGGGCAAACTAAACCCACGGTACGTAGGCCCGTTTGTAATCTTGAATCGTATCGGACTCGTAGCTTATCAATTAGACCTTCCTGCCGAACTCAGTGGAGTTCACAACGTATTTCACGTGTCAAATCTGAAGAAGTGTCTATCAGATGAAACTCTAGTAATTCCATTGGATGAGATCCAAGTGGATGAACAACTACACTTTGTGGAACAGCCTATTGAGATCATGGATCGTGAGATCAAGACTCGAAGGCACAGCAAAATTCCGATCGTTAAGGTTCGTTGGGACTCTAAGCGTGGACCGGAGTTCACGTGGGAAAGAGAGGACCAAATGAAAAGCAAATACCCACACCTCTTCGCAACTGAGCAGCAAACTAACGATACCAGTAACAAAATTTTCGGGACGAAAATTCTTTCAACATGGGGATGATGTGACAACCTGGAAATTTCTCATATTTTGCGTACTATTGTTAACTAAATTCTTGTGCATGGCACTTGGGAACTTCTTGTAACTTCGCGTACCATTATTAACGAACTAACTCTTTGTGCGTGGCACTCTAAACATGTACGCTACATTCTAAACCGCGTTTACTCAATTTTCGGGACGAAAATTCTTTCAACATGGGGATAATGTGACATCCCGGTTTTTCGGATAACTTAAACGTACTACTTCACGGTTATTAATTCGGAGACTTGAATTTGCACGCTCGAAATAGTTACGATAATTTGGTGAACTTGTCAAACTAATTACGTGCTATGTGTATGAACGTTTGTGAGTTGGTGAATATGTGATGTTCGATTACGTGAATTGTTTTAGTTACAAAATATATATATATATAATAAATATGTACACGAACCGAACCGCGACACGAACCAACCGTAAACTCCTTGTGGCTCTAGGAGTGAACCGAGATTTAAACCTTAAACCTTAAGCCATTCTCGGCCAAGTGCAACCCAAACCGAACCAACCCAAGCCTCGGTCGCGAGATCAAATTCAAACCGCAACCTATTCCCCTTTCTTGATCTATTGCGCCTATATACAAACTCTCATGCATGATTCCTCCACAACACAAAACCCTAATAGCAAACAGCAGTCGGCAGCCCTTGTTCACCTCCTTTCGGTCGCGGGATCAGCCCTTGTTCACCTCTATTCGATCACAAATCAGCCTACTCCATCATCATCTCTCGGTCGCGACAGCAAGTGGTTCATCTCATTCCTTCGGTCGTGATCTTGCTTGAACATCCGAATCCATTATTGTCCAAGTCTCGGCTTACTCACCTAGTTATTAAAGGTTAGAATTCATCATATGTTACAAGATCATATTCGATTACATGTGTGTTGATTTTGTTGTTTTTCGGATTGAATGATTGAATGAAACGATTGTGTTGATTGAATCGGCTGATTTATCATAGTTACATGTATGATTGTTCTCAAAACTTATAAGTTTGCCAAGTATGTTTGAATGAAAGGTTAGGATAGCCGATTTGGTAATAATATTTGCATGTGATGTTGTTTGAAATCTGAAAAGTATAGGCTGTGTTTGTTTATAAAAACTAGAGGTATGAACTAGGGTTTGCATGGATATGTTATTAGTATTGATCTATGACTAGGAAACCGGTTCATGATCGCCTAGGTTAATAATATGGACGGTTTATGATAATAACATGCTGAAATAGGTTGCTGAGTAATAGTTACAGCCGACTTCATCTGGCTGTAACTCGGTCATTAGTTGTCGAAAAACGGATTTTCTGATGTCTAGAATGTAGAGATTTGAATAACGAATCTAATGGCGCTGGATTCATATTTTTCTGAAGTCGTTTGATATTTTTAAAGGGCCAAATAAGTTCAGTAACTAAAGCTGTGAAAATCCTGAAATTTTGTTAGTTGTTTATCGAGTTGGATTTTATAATCAGTAGGGAGTTGAGTCATGAATTTTGTACAGCAACTAGGTATGGAAATTTCCGGGAAACTCCAACTGGAATTTTGTTATTTGGACGATCAGTGATTTTTAAATAAATTCTTCCGTGGACTGCAGTCAGAAAGCGATAAATCTGACTGCAGCCTAGTATATTAATATTTATGGTTAATTGGTAAAGATTTAGGACTTGGAAAATTTATATAAATTTCTACAGTATGAATGTCACCTACTGTAAAAATATTGGAATTTTTGGAACGTTGGAACTATTTTATAAAAATCCTAGAAAACAGCTGAATTATGAGTGTTAAGCTGAAATCTGATAACTTGTGATTGTGTGCACCAAAGTGTTGCATGGATTGGATTGTGTTAATGATAAATTGTTTGATTACTATGATCACATGAGGATACTTGCATGCATGTTTGAATTTTAGGTATGTTGTTGGTGTGTATCATTTTGTGCGTAAATTAAGTGTAGAATCTGTATTGGTGTGTTCACACACTGACTTGAAATCAATTGGTTTGTTAGGACGCAATTAGCGGTCCCATCTCTTACAACATCTTTGCTACACTAACCGAGCAACTAAAGGTGAGTTCACGGCCCCTAACTTTATCCGGTTTTTAAACAACACGGGGAGAAACATGTATACACTCTTCAAACTCAATCTCTTTACGTTATACGAAATTAACGTCACATAACTATTCGGTAACTAAGTTGATGTTAATGTAATGTTATGGTCACTAAGAAGCTTTATCACTTAAGTCCTCGTCAATCTCTCGGATCGTTAGTATTGGGTTTAATAGCGGGGGAATTATAAGTAGTACTACTGGGCCCGACAAGCCCCATCCGAGCTAGTCGCGCTAGCCGACCGGGTCTGGTCAACGGGTGAATAATTTGGCCTAACTTCGCCATGGTCAGTGATAGGCCTGGCAACACGGAGGCACAACAGTCAGCTTCGATCGCGAACACTTACGTGACATAACTTTAGGCTAGCTACCTATATATGTTAACATTGAACTTAATTACGAAACAACTTATTATTCCGGGTTTGGAATAATGGAAACAACAACTTATTATTACGGGTTTGGAATAATGGAAACAACAACTTATTATTCCGGGTTTGGAATAATGGAACCACCATCATTATTATTCCGGGATGGGAATAATGGAACTAAATCGTTATCCCGAGTTAGCGATAACGGGGAAAACAAACTATAACCGAACAAACGAATTTATGAAAACCAGTGAACTCACTCATCTTTAATGTTGACACTTGTTTCTTTACATGTTTCTCAGGACGCTAGGAGCTCTAGGTGCACTCACATGTATTGAACAAGACATCTTTTATCGAGTCTCAATTCTAGATATTGCTTTGGGATTTTTCATTTGTTTTGCGTTTGTGTTGGCGCCCGGTTCACTACTTATTTATGCTTCCGCTCAACTTTAAAAACTAATGCTTCCGCTAAATATTGGTAACTAATCAAGACAATATAAAATCTACGACATATGATTTTTGAAAACGTATTATCAAATCATATAGAGTCGTTCGACGTACTAGTGTTTCAGATTCTGGTTTGTTCACACGCCTCGCGGTAAAACTCCGCAAGTGGAAATTGAGGGTGTGACACAGTTGGCGTGTCTTTTTTGATGGCGTAACAGCTAACATCAGCTAACTAGGTTAGGGTTTAGTTAGTTAAGGATTGCTATCAGCCAATAAGTTAAAAATTGGGAGTGTTGGTGTACAAATCGAAAGTTAGGAGTGTTATCAGCCAATTGTTAAAAGTTGAGATTATTTAAATCGAAAATCCTTTTGACAAATACAACATCATCGATTTAACCCATTATTTTGGAAACACCCACTAAAATAAGCATGTTGATTAAAAAAATAACAACCAAATATTTATTTATTTCAAAGATAGACATATATAAAACCAACCATCTAAAAAGATTAAATAAAATAAAGTCGGTTGACGAGACTCCACAAAACAACCAAATCTAATAATTACATGTATACAGTGTCAGTTAGATCTTAGCCGACGGCTACTAAAGGAGCTAGATATATAGTCAACACAAAAAAGAGGGAGGTATTTTATCTGACGAGATAAAGAACCGGCTAATTTTAGCCACCGACTAAGATTTAGTCCTCTTTTTCTGTGCTGGCTAAGATATTGATGAGGAGGAGAATCAAAAGTTGCATTTTCTTACAATAAAAGGGTACAAACTTTGAATAGGTATAACTTGATCGACAATTAGAGTTACAAGACTAACAAGCAGGCGACATAAAGGTCTCAACCGGCTATATCAAGTGGCAAACTCCCTATAAAAAGACACCTATTGTATTGGTGTTATCATTCAGTTTTTACCAAAGTTATTTGAGAGTAGTTACCTTTATTTATTTGCTTCTGCTCTGCGTAAGACATACTCGGCTCCTTTCACCGCTGACTAAGATCGAGCCGACACTTCACACGTGTAATTGTTAAATCGGCTATTTGTGTGCTGGTTGTACTTTTTAATGTTTTTAGTGCTTACTAAATTTCAGCCTTCTTTAACATTTGCTTATTTAACGTTTTTGTTGGTCGGTTTTAGATATGTTAACTTTTATAACGTTAAAAGTCAATGTTCTTTTTTTAACGTTTTAGGTGGTAAACCTGAAACCGAGTAACAGATGGTCTTGGGCCAATTCTCCACATGTATCGCCACTTCAGATCTGCTCCCGTTGGAATCAATGGTTGGTGCTCTTTCGGCAATTTTCTCGCCTTCTTTAGCATGTCTGGAACAGCAAGACTCCGGGGTACTTCAAGTCCTCCTGGTGTTGCCCCATTCTGTTATTTTGTCACAAAAATATGTGTAAAAATTAGTTCTTCTATTCCCCTCAAACACAAATACCAAGTCTAATTTTGGTTCCAAATTTTCTATTGGCTTAATCTCTTTTCTTTTAACCTAATCTTCTGAACTGCTAACTCACACACCCATTAAATCTACAACAATATCTAACATGAGACTAGAATCTTCAACCACTTAGAAATAAACATCTTTTATTTAAACGGTCAACAAATAAAAGCTCGGAGAGGACATCGTGTTGTGTGAATCTTGGGTTAAAGAGATTACATGTAATGTATTTTTAGTTTATTTCGTGTGTTTTTTTTAGTTTTGCTTTTTTAACTAATGTAATGTTTTTCTTTTTTTTACTTTTTGTAATTTTTTTATTAATGTTATTTCTTTAATTAGTATTAATGTTTATTTTTTAAATGTGATACATTTTTAATAATTTTCAAATATAAAATAAATACAAAAATTGTGTGCCACCGTCACACCACGCACCCTTTCACGGCCCATTCCAATACGCCCTTTTTTCCAACACGCCCTTTTTTCCAACACCCCGCTTTTGCGACAGTTGTTGGCATTGTAGCCACATGTCGAATAACACCCTCTCAAGCCCTTCCACTCTGTATAGTCTCATGCTACAAATAGTGTTCAATTTATTGGCTTAATGATCAATATATTTTTTGTGACTGATGAAAAGGTTCTTGGCAAACCACCTTGCTAATGACAGTTTGACGAAAAATGGAAAAGAAAAACAATGAGGGTATATTTGGAACATCAACTAAATCAACCCATGCATATATATAGATTCATGCAAACACAAACTATATAAACAAGTTGACCTGGTAATGTTGATGCGGACGTGCTTGGAGAAGCTTAAACTCATCAGGCATTTCGAAATACTTCTCCATCATAGAAATAAATCGATCATCGTCTTCGGCAGAGCATCATGGATCCTTGACCAACAGTGCTCCGGTTTCTGCTTGACCTCTAAGCATACCTTCTCCAGTTCAGGATTCTGGACCCTGTCCAAGCAAAACTCTCCAGATGCTGCTTCCACATACGGTGTCAAATCAATCACCGGTATATCCATTGCCTGATCCATCGCTGAGTGTAGAGAACATCAAATATATAATGGCATTAAGACGAGTACGTAAAGATATTTTGGGATGATGATAGGGGATTCCTTACAGTTCTGACCACACATTTGTGGGTCTCATCTGTATTAGAACATACTGACTTCATATCTTACCATACATGTTTGGCTCTATTCGAATATAAACAAAATATCGTTAATATTGAATTCCAAAGAACTTTTTGCATGAATGGTGCCAATTTTGAATACTTAATCACAAGTGGGGCTCGGTTTGAAAGTGTTACACAAATGGGGTTGTCACCGTTGCTAGTGGCGATGGAAGTTTGGGGAGTAGGCATAGTAAGAAAGATGCAGGGAATGTCGGTATGATGAAAGAACTATAACACCTCAAATTTTGTATGAAGAAATTGATGTATGGATGATTAATTGGATTTAGTGTGTATTAGTTATCATGCTTAATTAGGCTATGGGTGTAGTCTAACATTTAGAGTGTTAACAATGATTGCAAACCACTCCCTCCTTATGTTAAAGGGCATTAAATGAGTTACGCGTTAATATGTTAACCCAATGTTAAGAGATTAAATTAATTATTTTTTTCTTTTTTAGACCAAAAACCACTAGATGAAGTTAATGAGATTAAATCATTTCCTTAGAGTAAGGTAAAGTAAAATAAGGGGAAAAAATGCTGATGTGTCACTTAGATGGACTTAAGATAAGTTAAAGTATACCCAAAAGTCTTAGCTCATGACTAAAGTCCATGGAAAGCCCACATTTTATATAAGGAAAGCCCATAAAGGGCAAGTTAATTTCCCCAACAAACTAACCCCTAAATGACCATTAGTATTGGTGGTCCGATAAGAGAAGCAAAGCTTCTAGAACTGTCTAAGTTGAGGAAGTCATAAGTTCAAGTCTCACAAATAGTAAAACTGAAATTTATTGTTAAAAATAACTAACCCTAAATGAAAAAATGTTAGCGTCCATAGTAGGCATGTCAACAAAAACCCATTTGGATTATGTTGCGTAATTTTAGGTCATCTTAGAAACGAAACAAGTCACAATGACCCTGGGAAATAAATAAGAATGGTTCAAGATAGGTTTTAAAATTTTCATTTAAAATTAGTCATGGATTAGGATGAGTTTTTAAGTACTAACCAAACATATCTAAGTAATCTTAATAGAACATCACATAGAGTCACAGACTTTATACTTCGTGTATAAAAAATAAAAATAAAAAAAAATCAAATAATTAAAAATATAAAATTTTAAAAAATAAAAAACCTAAAAATAGAAAAAATAATAAATCAAAAAAGTTAAAATAATCAAAAATAAAAAAATAAAAGATTAAAAATAAAAAAACATTAAGAAAATTTGAGAAAATCAAAAATTTAAAAAGTAAAAAATCAAAAAATAAAAGATATAAAGAAATAAAAAATAAAAAATAGGAAATTTAAAAAAATAAAAAATAAAAAAAAATAAGAAAGTAAAAAATTAAAAAAAAACTCTAAAAAATTAAAAATAAATACGTTTGAACACATATTTTTAACACTGGTCACTCTTGAACCCCATTTCTTTTTCCTTTTGTAAAGAAATAGTTTATTCAATAACATATGAAAAGTGTATTTTAACTGTTGTCATTGATATTATTCTATGTTAGTGATAATTTTTTGTATGAACTATACTTAGTATTTAGAAATGAAAAAGATTGATAACTTATTCTTTATTTGATGATTTTTAATATTATTTGTGTATTCAACACTAAAAGTTTATATTATAAAATAAACATATAGTTAACTAAATCTTATATCCAAAGTCAACAACAATAATTTCAAGGCCAAATTTCCCTTATTTTTGTCTTTTTATTTTTATATTTTATTGATTTTTATTTTTTAAAATCTTTTGATTTTTTTAATTTTTAAATTTCTTAGATTTTTTAAAAGTTTTAATATATTTGTTTTAAGTTTTTATTTATTTTTTTAAGGTTTATTTATTTATTGTTTATATTTAATTTAAAAAAATTAAAAACTTTTAATTTTAATCTATTATTTTTAGCATATTATGATCGAAACCAATATTGACCCAAACACATTATAACATTTTTCTTAATAAACTCATCTTAATCCAAACTCATCCTAACCCATATTTATCTAACATTTTTTTAATAAACCTATCATAACCTATACCCATCCTAACCTATGATCCAAACCTACCCAACCCACCACTTTTGCCACCCCAATTCCATACCCATCTATTCTCAACCAATGAGTTAGGAAGAGGACATTTCTAAAGTTAGAGTGAAGATTTGCTTCGTTTCTGTAGACGAGTTTTGCCTGACTATTTAAGCCAACCTGTTGGGAAGCGAAACCTACCTCGACAGACGAGCTTGTAACATCTATCTTGTTTTAGAAGTTTTTTAAAGTCTGTTTTAATCCAACACTTGAATTTTTAAATTTATGATGTTTAAGACATTCGACTGCATAAGAACATCATATCTAATGATTAAAATGGATGGTTATGCGTGATCTTAGATATATATGTGAATCGGAAAATTGGTTGTATACTTACTTAGAGGATTTAGACTAAGCCTCTAAGAGTAGAGTTTGAAGAGAGATTCTGTTATGATCATCACTTATTTTTATGAAAACAAATCATTAGAACAGATCAGAATGACAATATCCAAGGTTTTACTATGAAAATTGGAGGGTTTTTTTGTCCAAACTAGTATTGCTAGAAAAAATATTTACCATTTTAGTGTTTTCTTAAAAGTATCTATTAAAATGGTGTTTTGTGTTTACCCCTTTATTTTATTAACAAATAAAAAAGAAGAAAGTGAATCTTGTAGAACTCTCCCTCAACGTTTCTGTTGAATACTTGAATCAATGCCCTTTCATCTTCAACAAGCCATCACTGTCATCCATATCTTCTGTTGCCGTCATCCATATCTTCTACCCCTATTGAATCACTCCATCGCTAAACTCTAGAATCTATCGACCTCCCGCCAAGGTCATTGAAACCAATTTTGATGATTTCTTTGAAGCCGAGGTCATTGACGCCATCTCTGAACATATATTTCGATGACTAATGAATCCACCTTATCCAATTTTGAGGATTTCATAGTTTTAAAGAGAATTTTTGAGCCATATGCATCGAACCGATCTCTGCCAATGATTGAGTGTTTGTATGTTCGTGATTTCATAGTTTTTTTTTTTTAATTTATTTCAAGTTTATTAGAAAAAATGGATCTGTTTGTTTACTCATTTGTGACTTCATAGTTTTTTGACTTTGAACAAAAGATTGAATTTGTTTGTTCTTGACGTCAGAAAAACATTGATTTTGTTTGAACAAAAAAGTTGAATTATATAACTTGCATTTGTGATTTCATATTGATAAAATCATCGTTTGGAACCTTCATCATATATTGATTGATTTTGTGCTCTAACAAGTATTGTTTATTAAATTTTCTTTAGCAACTCACACTTTAAATGAACAAAAAATAGAAGATGAATTGATTGGATACAACAAACAGATAGTGTAAAATATTGGTTAAAATAAAAAGGATAAATACAAAATTAATGAAAAACATCATTTAAATAAATAGTTTTTAAAGAACACCAAAATAATAAATATTTTTTCACCAAGACTAGTTGGAGAGAAAAAAAGCTCATGAAAATTGTGGTTTTGACAAATATGACTATATTTGGTTAAAACCGAAACAAAATAACAGTTTCGTAAAACAACTAGTCAAATTTCCGTAAATGTTTCATTTAATCTAAAAGTTATAATCAAACGTGTTTTTGTAAATTTTGAAACTAAAAGTTCGGTTAGGATGGAAATGAGTTTAAGACTCAAATCCACTCTTAGATACCTAAACACGCTCAAATAGGTCTTTTACTTGGATTAGAGAAACTAGATTTGAATTAATCTTGTGGGAGATCAAACTAGCCATTGGTAAAAAAAATTGATGACTAACAGAATCAATCCCAGTACTTTTGGAAGCACTTACTGCATCAAACAGAGTATTCCGAGAGTAACTCGGGACCACCACCAATTGTGGGGAAAACCCGGTAATCCACCCGTTCATTGGCACGACGATGAAATTACTAGTAAAACCCGATTTGCTCAAAGATCGAACTCAGGTTTCCCTGGGTCTACTATCATTGCTCACCAACGATCACTCTGCACCAAGTGAAAATTGAACTTGTATCTTTTAAGAGAAATGCAAACCTTTCACCATTTGATCTATGGTCACTTGATATTTATTTGTGCTAAACAAAAGAAAACTAGTTTAATTTGTCTTCATGCTTTTAGATGATAAATTGTTATTGATTTTAATTTATCTTCATGCTTTAGATGATAAATTGTTATTGATTAATAAATGACTAGCCGGGAGTTTAATTACTCTATAAAATCTTTTTATACATGAACGGGCCTATATGTATGTGGGCAAAAATCAAATACAAATACCTTTAACGTATGAATTGAAGGTTTTGCTGAAAAACGTGTTGGCATTTTCATAATTATTTACTCGTAAAGTAATTATCAAAATTACTCTACAAATATCTTGTACGGATAATTTTCATATTATAGGGTAGTTTTGTAAAATGATCTTCTAGGTAATTTTGATCTTTGTAGGATAATTTTGTAGATATCATAATTACTCTACAAAAATTATCCTACAAATGATCATGCAGGTAATTTTGAATTGTATGATTTTTTTATAAACAGTAGAGTAATTTTGATAAATTTGTAGAGTGATTTTGATAATTACACTAAAGCACATTTTATAAAATTATTCCTACAAGATCAAAATTACCTTATAAGATCATTTGTATGCTGACTTTGATAATTACTCTACGAATAAATAATTACAAAAATGTCACAGTAATTTTTTTTTACTTTTTTATGTCATTCTTACGTTTTGTACGATAAAGCTATTTGTACATAAACTTTTCCCTATACATGTGTGTATGTATAGATAAGCAAGTTTATTGAAGAAATTTTTATGTCATATGTGTATCTAGTTGAGTTTGTTAAAGAACGCTTAAAAATTCATAACCATATTCTTTTAAATGGGATACATCCCATTGATTTATCTCGGTGTGCTTCTATCCATATATTGACACCTTTGTTCTTTTGTTTTCTTTTTATACTTAATAACACACATGTTGTTTTCTTCTCAAGAAGACGCCGGTGAGAAAACCGCACACTTCCACCGCAGATCTGTTGACCTGGTCGGAAAATCCTCCCGCCGATTCACTTTCCGACTCTGCTCCTCGATCATCCGCCCGTTCTCACATGATTCAGCAGTACGAGTGTTCTTTTGTGAAAGAAAAGTCGACCCACCAGGTGTTTGATCAAATGCCTCAATGAAGTGAAGGTTTTAAAAAACTTGTTTCTTTAGCACTCTTGTGAAGTGGGAATTGGTTAAGGCGATTTGATCTTGTAATTCAGATTCGATTGTGATAATCTTTAACTTTCCGCCATGGGGTAAGGGGTTATGTGGGGTATCATTTAGAGGGTGGGCAACCCGCGGTTGCTGCCCTCCTTCGTCTTGTATAGAATTTTACTGGTTTTCTATCCCCAACAACTCATCTCGAGTTTGGTGTACCGTTAGTGTGTTTTTTCTTCGGTGGCAATTAACATACGCGCATGGCTCTATGAAAGGGGGTCGGAACGTTAAGTCAGTGGGCCCTGTGCAGGGCTCTGCTAGTGGTTTAAGGACCCGCCCTTTCAAATTTTTCCACGAATGTAAAGATGGCAAATCGGGTCTGTGGGATTTTTCCGCCTACTTGAACACATGCAAAGCACACACCTCAAGACAGAAAACCGAAAGCTATTTTTGAAGGAGGATATCTCAAGGACTTGGACCTTTTTTTGGATGTTGCGGAAGTTCTTAGGGATGGGGATAAATGGTTATGTGGAAAGTGCATGGTGATGCATGCACTCAGTAGGGGATGCAAGCATGATAATGAGGTCGTGTCGTTTGCCATGATCTCGGGGGATGTTGAAGATTTCATTGTTGGGATCCGGAAACCATGTCAAGTGGTGGTTGACCCAAACCCACGTCACCCAGCAGGGCTCGGGGGTGATGTTAACCTACTCCAGCGTGTTTTCTCCCTCCCTATTCAGACTGTTAAAAGCATTCCCCCCACTTGCCGGCTGTTGCTTGCTCAGGTTCTAACAGGTGCTTTGCGCAAAGTGGTAGCGTCGCCAGGATCAGTTGACAATTGGGTCCAATTGTTTTTACTATCGCGTTGCACCTTGCGGGTGGTTAGACCATCCTCCAAACAAGAGCGAAGGTCAGGGAACAGGAAATCTCTATAGTGTGTAACATCTTACACGCGCTTACAATTTGGAAAGATGGGTCTGGATTGATGATTTGGTCTCTTCCCTATTGGATAGCGTGGGGGAGACGGGGGCTTCAAGGGGAGAATGCAGGAGAGAGGAAGACAAAGAAAGGAACCCTAATATTAAGCAATGTCTTCGGAAAGTTAGGGATGGACATTTCACAGCTGCGGTTAAGGTCCTATGCTCTAGTGGAGTTGCCCCTCTAAGTGATTCGACATTGAAAGCTCTTATTGATAAACACCCAGTGGTGCCGCCCCCGTCCTTGCCTTCCAACCCTTTGGCCCAACCCACTCTTGTTGTTGATGGGGATGTGTACTCAAATGTATTCGATCCTTTCCTAAAGGGACGTCATGCGGAGAGACGGGATACGGGCCCAACACCTGCTAGATGCTATTGGTGGCGAAGGCTCGGTGACTTCCTCAGGTTTGCTTACGAGCATTACTAAGTTGTTAACTTATGGATTGGGGGATCCTGCCCTAAGGTGCTTGCTGAGTTTGTTGCCTCGGCGCCCCTCACCCCCTTATTCGAAGCCCGATAAAGGAATTCGACCTATTGCTCTGGGGGGTATTTGGCGAAGGTTGGTTTCAAAGGTGGCGATGAACAAGGTCGGGAAAGAAATGACCCAGTACTTAGGTAACTATCAATTTGGGGTGGGGTGCCAAATGCGGCAGAGGCGATGCTTCACAGTGCAAACAGGTTTCTCAACTCATTTCATGCAGATGGTTCCTTAGCCTTGCTTACTGTGGATTTCTCCAATGCTTTCAACACGATCGACCGCACAGCTTTTCTGCACGAGGTTCATCAGCGTTGCCCTCAATCTATCGGTGGGTCCAATTTCTTACGCCCAGCCTGCTAGGTTGTATGTTGGTAACGAGTGTATTGGGGCTACTACCGGATTCAACAAGGAGATCCCTTGGGGCCCTTCTCTTTGCCCTTGCCTTACATCCCCTTATTCTCCGGTTCAGGACTGCTGTAAACTATCATTTCATGCTTGATACTTGGATGATGGGACGATTATCGGCAACGCCTCTGAGGTTGCTAAGGCCTTAGACATCATCAACGAGGAGGGGCCATCTCTAGGGCTTTATCTCAACATTAAGAAAACAAAGGTTTTTTGGCCGACATGCGACAGGCGGAAAGTTCAAGATGGGCTTTTCCCGAGAGGGATCGGTAGACCAGAGAAGGGGATTAAGCTCCTTGGTGGACCTGTTAGTCGGGACCTAGCTTTATTGAGGAGTTGGCAGGGCGGCGAGCCTCAGGGGCGGTTGACCTCATGAAACTCTTACCCTGGCTGAGAGATCCCCAATGTGAACTCCTCCTGCTAAGGTCGTGCATGGGGTTGCTAAGTTACTTTTTGGGTTGCGGACTTGTCAACCGAATTTTATGGAGGATGCGGTATCTCGGTTCGATGATGGCCTTAGAGAGGCTATAGAAGAGATAGTAGTGGGTTGCGGCCCCTTCTTTGGTGACCTCCAGTGGCGTCTGGCATCTTTGCCAATGCGTCTAGGTGGTTTGGGCCTCTTCTCAGCTCGAGATGTTGGGGCTTATGCCTTTGTGGCGTCTAGAGTTCAGTCTTGGGAACTACAGGATCATATCCTTCGAAACTGTGAGGTCGTCGGGCTTGACCCGGACTATCAGCAGGCGCTTGAACGCTTAAATGTCTCTCGCCCAGACTTGGATATTGGCGGTTTCTCTAATAAGGACACCGCCCCCTCGAAGCCACAAAAAACTTTGGCGAATGCTCTGTTTAGCAAAATCGCTCAAAGCCTGGGAGAAGCTTTTGATTTGCCATCCCGCCAGAAGGCGGTGTTTGAGTGCCTGAAAGGTCCCCATGCTCAGGAATTTTTGACCGTTATACCAATTGAGGGGTTGGGACAATGTATGTCTGCAGTATAATATAGAGCCAATCTCAAATACCGGTTGATGATCCCTATCTACCGGAAGATGAAACTTGCCCGATATGTCGTAAAGCTTGTATGGATAAATACGGGGAGCATGCAGTTCACTGTAAGGAGCTCCCTGGGTTCAAATATCGGCACGACTGGGTGCGTGATGTTTTGTGGGACATCTTAAGAAGAGCTGAGATTTCGGCTAAGAAAGAGGCCCCTGTGATTTTTCTCACGGACCCTATGGAAGGGAGATCTACTCTGCGACCAGCGGATCTACTCGTCTTTGGCTGGCTGGGGGGAAACATGCTTGTGTAGACCTCACGGGGGTTTCCCCTTTGGTTGGTTTAAGGGAAAACGGGTTTGTAGCTGGACAAGCGGCAAGAAAGGCAGAATCAAAGAAAGTGGATAAGCACGCTAAAGCTTGCGCAAAGAACCAGCATGTCTTTGTCCCTTTTGTCTTTGATACTTTTGGATCCCTAGCGCCAGAAGCTATCCACTTCTTGACGAGGGTTCAGCGAGTCGTCTACAGCAATTGTTCAACTCCAAGGGTACAAAGGTTTGCGTTTGGAAGGTTAGGGTTTGCAATTCAGAAAGGATTAGCGGCGCAACTTGTTGCCCGGCTACCTTCTGGTTTGATGTAACTTGACAAGTTTTCTGGCTTATATATGAATTATATTTATTACCATATCTATTTCAATCCTTTTAAAATGGAAGTCCTTGTTATTCACTCATACATAACAATGTTTTCTTGGCACTTTAAACATTAATTAAAAGTCTAACTAAGTTTTTTTTTTCTCATACAAATGTTTTACTGAACTCAGGTAAAACACTTGATGGATAAAATGACATCTCGGCCAAAACTAGCGCCTTTGTTGAAGTGAAATTTGGTTAGAAAGCAAAAGGTCGTAAAAAATTTAAAACTAGTGAGCATAATACACTGTTTTTTCTTTAACTTTTATAGTTAAGAACTTTATTATTTAGATTAATAATTATGTAAAAAAGTATATTTAATATAATGATTAGTTTTAGCTTAAAGCCGGTTTTAGTCTATGGTTTCAGTTGATGATCGTAGATGGGCTGTTGGATTTTGACCAAAAAAGAAAGGCTGACGGGGCTTAGTTGACAGTAGTGGTTAGCTAGTAGCTACCAGTAGAAGAAGAAGAACCATGACGGGGTGGATTTAGGTCTAAATATATATCCGTGTAATAAACTCAGTATTTAAAACTTTTTTAGTAAGTGATATGAACATTAATTGTAATAGATCAATTCAACTAAAATTTAATCAACTTTTGATTAAAATAAATGCTCAGAAGGCATGAATGGAAATCATCTTCAATCTAATCTCTTGCCTACTTTATATGATTATAAAACTATATATACATTTCTAGAATTTTGCTAGCAAAAGGGTTATGGCCTAGTAGTGTCATGGACTCATGTATATACATAATGATAATGATGTCTCTTACATAAAGTTAACGAGTCCTCCAACTAAAAAGGTTTAGGAGTAGAATAACAAAAGGCTAAATCTATTCATACATTCCTGTTATCTATTTGGACATCCCTGGGGCCAAGACAGGTCGTCTATGGCTAGACGCCCCGTATATCACTGATTTTAAGGAGTCAGCAAGTACCTGGCAGGGCGCACAAATTTATGTGACGACCCGTCTACGAACTTGTTTTTTTAGTTGGAAAAAGGGTGTTTTGGTGGGGTAGATTGGTTGTTGTTGGAGTTTGAAAAAATAGTGTTTTGGTGGGGTAAAGTGGTTGTTATTGTTGGAGGTTGATTTTTTTTGTGGTGTAATTTTATATTTTTAAAATTTTTGTTTATTGTATAAAAATAAGTTATCTTTTCGATCCTTTAAATATTTAATTGTTTTTACATTATGTTTTTTTTAAATTATATTAAAATTTAATACATGTCGATTTAACACAAACAATCATCAAGTAATCGAATAACTGAAAACAAAGTTAAATATTACAGATATAACATACATAAAATAACTTTGTATATCCATAATAATAGATCAAGACGACCCGTACATTTACAATTAAATTATTTTTGCTATAACTATTAACACGGGGATTGGTATAAAAACCAACAAGGGATAATGGATATGGTAACAACTACCAAGGCGGTAGGGGACCGGGTAACTACCACCCACAACGATTCTCCAATTCCATATCAACGTTGTTTATCGCCGTGGGTGAGCACTGGAAGCCCGACAAACAGTCTTGCAATTAGTTAGCAGTCATTACCCTTGAATCCCAATGCTTCTCCTTACATTCTTCCAAACGAACCAGCTCCTTTGTAAAAACTCTTATTAGAGAATTCCGACGACGAATTGAAAGCTTTATGTGACACCAAATGCTCTGCATGGGTCTATTTAACAAAGAAATATACGCCCCGTCTAGGCCTAGGTGGGGCATATCACTTTACTACTTTACTGACATGCATTGAATGATATCAGATGAAGTAATATAAACCAAAGTTCATGACAGAGAGAATTCCGACGAAGAATTGAAAGTTTTCTGCGACACCAAATGCTTGGCAGGGGTCTATTTAACAAAGAAATATACGACCTGTCAAGGCCCAGGCGGGGCGTATCACTTACTTTACTGACATGCATGCAGAGCACAAACTTCAAGACGGGTCGTCTAGGCCTAGACGTCCCGTCTTGAGCTGGTCGTCTTCAGCATCCGTCTACAGCTAGACGCCCCGTCTGATGTGACTGATTTGACGCTGTACGGGGCGAGGATTGTGGTTGGAAAAAAGCAAACCTAGACGACCCGTCTAGGTCTAGACGACACGTCTAAGTGTGTAGTATTACCGTTTTGCCCCTGATGTCAGCCTAGATGGACAGCGAAGCAGGGGTAAAATGGACTTATTTCTAGAACCAGACGGGACGTCTAGGTCTAGACGAGGGTCTATGCCCAAATAATTTTTTTGGTGTAATTAATATGATTTTGTTTACTTAATACACACTTTTTGGGTAAATAAAATCTTGTTAATTATACAAAAACATTTCTAATTGTTTACAAAATGTTTGTATTAATTACAAAAAAAATCGTACTAAATATACAAAAAATCATATTAGATTTAGCAAAAAGCCTTATTCTTCCAATTCACCGTCGACGCAGTTAATACTCGGGTTTGAATTTGGTGCCGGATTCATTATCGACGTATACCATTCTAGACGGGGCGTGTACATGTCCATCCATTGTTCTGCAGCCGCGCTTCGGTAGGTCAACCACAAACCATTTACTGTAGGCATCGAAAACTGGCCTTCCAGCTTAATATGTATGAAGTGGTTTTTTTTAACATGTGTAAGCGTTATCGTTCGTGGTTCTCGATCCGTCGGAGGTTGATTATCGGGAAGAACATGGAAGAACCATCGATGCTTAAGAGGTGAACCACGATACCATACCGTTGTGCAATAAGAAGCCCTGCGTGGGGGAAGTCCATCCAATGAGTGGGGGGACAATGCTCCACTGAATCTCAGATTAGGCTCTGACGATGCCTGTAAAAGTGTCCTTCCTCCCATGCTTCTAATATTGGCGCCCAGATCGACGCGTACCGATCCATCTCCTGTTGAAGGTCTTTTCGAATGTGGCTCCACGCACATTCTCCCATACCCAAGCCCACAGCCACATACCGAAACCCACAATGACCGTATGGCCTCACATCTTGTATGCACGAGATGTACGGGTGAAACAAAGAGGGAAGGAAAGGCTTAAACCGTTTGATAGCTGACACATACTCGTCGCCCACTATTAACGGAAAACCGTTATCGTCTCGAACCTCTTTTTGTTTAGAACTCGTTGAACGGCTACGCCCCGCTACGGCTTTTTGTGACTTGATGACTGACTGTTGAGTGGCCTGCGACGGAACATACGAGCTATGGCGGGGGGTGTCACACCCCGACCCGCAGCGGATAAGGTGATCGGGGCATGATTGGGTTATCATCAAAGCTCATGACATTTATTAAATGTTTCATATTCATTAATACAAATTAAATGAAAGTTTACAATGATTGCTACCACATGATCTAACTAACAATCTAACTCCTTTGTTCTCTTCTAAGGCAATCCTATGCTATCCTTGCTTCAACCTGTTCACCTGTATCATGTGTAAAAAGGTTTTTGGATCAACATAATGTTGGCGAGTGAATCCTATGGAAAACATTTGAACAATTTATTTAAATTGATTATGAAAAATGTGCACAACCAAACATGAGTAAAATTAGCTGTAACTTGATCAATAATCATAAGATGTTAAATGAAAACACTCATGAACAATAATGGAACAATTAAAGGCACGCGATGCTCAACTCGTCTCTCACGAGGAACTGAGGGGCCTGATGAATGAATTGCATAAACATGATAATATGAATAACACAACTACAAACAATATAAACTCAATGAAAACACACATGAACAATAATGAATTTGAATTGAAGCACGCGATGTTCTACTCGTTTCCCACGAGGAACTGATGGGCTTATTGTATGAGTTTCATGTAATTTGACAAACGGAAAATAAATCACAACAATAAATCAATCTAAGTTTATGTCATGATGTGGTACGGCACAAGTTTAAATAAATAAATTAATAAATTCATAACACATGACACACCCCAAAACGTGTAATTTAAAAGGGGGAATTGTAAGATTCACTCACAGTGGGTGCGTTCGGTTGATGATGATGAATGCACGCGAAGTGGTTTTAACCACGAGTGAGATTTAACCTAGATAAATCGCATTATGGTTTGGTGAGTAAACGGATTTTATTAAACTATATTAGTAGGATTGTTGGGTGTATTTTTGTGAGTTTGAAACTATTTTCTAATCTTAAAAATGTTATTTTTAAGTATTTATAATTGATTTTTAATTAAAATAATTAAATAAAATAAATAAAAAAAAATTATTATTTTTCTGACCGTTGACCGGCCGGTTGACCGTTGACCGGTTCGTTGACAGTTTATTGTGCGCTGAGTGAGGCTCGAACCCGAGACCTCTCGTACGCGTGCACGCAGCTCTACCAACTGAGCTACGTGTCTAACCCGTTATATATCCGATTTTAATTATATATATACACTAATTAGATTAAACCGAAAATCATTTTTATCTTAAAAACAATTTAATCGAAACGGTCATGCACACCACAGGTCTCGAACCCGGGACCTGTGGGTTAATCCAACACACAGTCCACCGCTGGACTGTGTGTTCAACATGTTATAGTATTCGGTTTTTATTATACTTAAATACAAAATAGATATTTCCTTTTCTGCCTTATTTAAAAGAAAAGATAATTGTCCGAGTCGGTGCTGAGGACCGGACTCGAACTCGTGACCTGTGATATAAACAAACACACAGTCCACCGCTGGACTGTGTGTCTAACTTGGTTATTGTTTCGGTTATTAATATACTTAACATATATCTTAGGCGATCCGGTTCAGTAAAACAAAAAAAATGGATTTTATTAAGGCAGCGTGTGTGAGACGGGATTCGAACTCGAGACGTTTTGCGTTTTATATGTGCACACAGTCCACCGCTGGACTGTGTGTCTAACCCGATTAATTTCTTGATTTATATTATACTTATATGATAACGAAAGAGCGTCGTCTTCTTCGCTGAAAAATAACCAGAATCGGCGTTCGACTAGTTCAAGATTTTAAATCAGTTTCTTAGCGTTTTAGGTTAATTTCTGGTAATATGGAAGTAAAAAGAAAGGAAGATAAGCGTGAGGTATACCGACTCGTTTTCCTCTGTTTTCCGGCAGAACTCCGGCGACAGAAAAACAACTCCGGCGTCTGGTGCCTTGCAGCAGAAAGTCTCCGGAAAGCTTGGAAATAGTAAGGGTGACTTCGGTATAAACTTAGGAGGTTCAGTGAGGTTCAAAAATTAAAACTCGGTTTTCCGGCGAAAAACAGGAAGGTTCCGGCGAGTGGAATTACGCCGAGAAAAGGTGTGATTTTTGTGCGAAAGTGTTTGTAGACGGTTGTGGTTGAATTTATAGGGAAAGATGAAATGTATTTGGTCTGATTTCGGACTGGGTTCGTCAATTCAAGTTTTCCGGCGGTTTTGAATTTGGTCGCGGACTTCAAACATCGGTTATAACCGATATGTGATTAAAGGTTTACGTTATAACGTAAATCGGTGTTAAAGCTCGCGAATATTCCGGGATTCCGACGACTGAAACGATTGGGCGCCGGTTTGGAATTCGTAAAGTCACTATATCAATTAAATGATTCTATTATTCATCAAACATGACTAGCGGCGCAGTGGTTTGTGTGTGAGGTGTTAAGTCACTTAGTGACTCGGTACAGACCCGGGTTCGAAACCCGGCATATGTATTTAATTTTTATTTTGCGATTTTTGACAGTTTTTCAAAAACTAAATATATATTCGCGTATAATAATTGATTACGGATCGTTTAAAAATGTTTTGGACATTTAATTCGAAACGAAAATTTTGACTGACTGTTCGGTTGATAAACGGAGCGGGTTTGGTAAATCCGTTTTTGACGGATGTTACAGTATCCCCTGCTTTTTAGAAATTTCGTCCCGAAATTTAAATAATGATATATTTTGACTAAAAAGAATGATGACGTTTTGTTTGACAGTTGTATGCTCAGAAAAATGAAGGTTTAAGTTTTTGTTCGAGGCGGTAACGTTCCTTGTAAAGGTTAAGTACCCTATTCAGGAATCGCTTTTTGTTGCCTACTGTATGAATATTGATAATCAGGAAATGATTCTCTAAAAATGATATCATACATAAGAGTTTAGATACGTTTGGGAAAAATATGGTTATATCCTAAGGCAAAACTTCTAACACTATAATCTACATGGAACATAAATAAAAACACAACAGCTGATATCCAAACATGAATGAACACATCAGCAAATATTTGAACGTGAATAAACACAACAGCAAATATTCGAACATGAATGAACACATCGGCAAATATTTGAACATGCATAAACACAACAGCAAGTATTTGAACATGAATAAACACAACAGCAAAAATTCGAACATGAATAGACACATCAGCGAATGAATAAACACAATAGCCAATATTCGAACATGAATAGACACATCAGCGAATATTTGAACATGAATAAACACAACAGCAAATATTTGAATCCACATTCTGATAACATATATGTTTGAATGATGAAAGTTCCTCTCTCGTTTGTTATGATGGAGAGGTTAATTTATGTAGAAATGGAACACAATCCAATCTCTTTAAATAACATGATGATATAAATGTATCACAAATTCCAACCAAGGCAATAATAAATCCTACATGGAACTTCTCATAACCGTCTGATAATGCCTCTGATCCTTTGGCAAGAATACTTATATATAGGAAGTACCAGCGGCGTATCCACCATATTCTTGCCAAATTTTCATTAGTTTTATCCACAAGTTATGATTGGTTACCAAGAAACTAATAAATCCTACATAGAACTCCTCATAACCATCCGTTAATGCCTCTGATCCTTTGACAAGAATACTTATATATAGGAAGTACCAGCGGCGTATCCACCATATTCTTGTCAAATTTTCATTGGTTTTAACAGTGAATTATGATTAGTCCTATAACTCTACAATCAATACAACAAACATAAATTACTGAAATGAAACATATCTGTGCGATCAAGGCTCAATCGAACGGAGCCGATCGTATTGCATGTACTGAAAATGAAATTGTGTGCTCAAGGCTCAATCAAACGGAGCCGAACATATTGAATGTACTGAAATTGAAATTGTGTGCTCAAGGCTCAATCAAACGGAGCCGAACATATTGAATGTACTGAAATTGAAATTGTGTGCTCAAGGCTCAATCAAACGGAGCCGAACATATTGCATGTACTGAATATGAATAACTTAACCACACAAACAGCCTATGCATGGAACCTCTCATAATCGCCTGATAATGCCTCCGATCATTTGACAAGAATACTTATATATAGGAAGTACCATCGGCGTATCCACCATATCCTTGTCAAATTTTCGTTGACTTTATCCGAAAGTTATGGTTAGTTCGATGCGACTCTACTACAAACACCACAACCACAAGATTCTGATAATGAAATTGTATGTGCGCTCAAGGCTCAATCAAACGGAGCCGAACGTATTGCATGAACTTGAAATGTAAATTGAACTGTGCACTCAAGGCTCAATCAAACGGAGCCGAGTGTATTGCATGTACTTGAAATGTAAATTGAACTGTGCACTCAAGGCTCAATCAAACGGAGCCGAGTGTATTGCATGTACTTGAAATGTAATATTACGTAACCGATCAAGGCTCAACAAACGGAGCCGATCGTGCGGGCACGCCAAGATCAACCACATAATAAAATGGGGATCCAACTCAACCTCGATGGATGGGGAGCCACGGCCTCGGCAAAATCGTATACTGAAAACAATATATAATATATAATATCCAATGATTTCTCTAACAGTCTACACATGTGATAAAGAAAGACTAAACAATAGGAGTTGAATCTGGATCCTCGGCGAACAGGACTAGCTGAGTATCTTCGTTTGGGCCGTCATTATCTTCGACAGGGTTGGCGTTGATATTGAAGACTCTTCCTCTTGCTGGCGGCATAGTGGTTGGGTTTTCTTGGTTTACTTGGTTAACTGGGTTTGATTGGGCTTGAGTGTTGATAACGTTAACCAATTGAGGGCATGTGTTTCTAAGGTGGGTAGGGTCGCCACAATTGAAGCAAGCTCGAGCATATGGGAACATGGGGTGTTGGGGTTGGTGAAAAGTTTGGACCATGTTTTGAGTAGGGGAAAAGGTTTGGTCTTGAAAGGTGCGACAAACATTGCTCAAATGACCATAACGTCCACAAGTTGTACATAGCCGGCAAGGTAAAGTAAGGGAATGATGATAAAAACAGTGGTTGCATTGAGGGTGAGGTCCAAGATATGGTTTCTTATTTGGGTAAGCTGAATTGGGTGCCACTTGGGTGATTGGGACAGCTCGGATGGGTATAGCGTGAAAAACGGGTTGATTTCGTTGGGTAGCAGCGAAAAGTCGCCCGACTCTTTTTCTCTTAGGGTTGGGTTGAGAAGGGGATTCGGGTTGAGAAGGGGATTCGGAGGTTTCAGTTGATTCTTTATCCTTCTTCTTCTCTTCCTCGAAGTCTTTGTTTCGGATTCGGTTCTCGGTGAGCTCTGTTGCTAGCTCCATTGCTGCTTCCAAAGTTGCAGGCTTGGTACTTATCACAGGGTCTTGAATCTTTGACGGAAGACCACGAATATAGTGCTCGATCAAACGGTAGAGGGGAGTAAACATGTTGGGAACCATTTGATGTAATTCAAGGAACCTTTTGTTGTAGGTGGTGTGGTCTCCTTCCACTTGCTTCAATGAGTAAAATTCATCTTCTAGCTTCCTGATTTCGCTCCTTGGACAAAATCGTCTGGTCATGATTTCCTTCAATTCATTCCAAGTTAGGGACATAGCATCTTCAACACCTCGTTTTGCCTTCTCTGTGTTCCACCAAGTAAGTGCTATCCCATATAGTCGACCGGTAGCATAACGCACTTTGCGATCATCAGGGCAATCGCAATTTAGAAAAGTATTCTCCATTTCTTCAACCCAATGGAGGAGTGCGGTGACACCTTCAGTCCCTTTATATTTCGGAGGGTCGCATGATTTGAAATGCTTGTAGGTGCATTTAGTGGTATTTGGGGAAGAGTTGAAAATGTTTTGGTTTGCTTGATTGACAGGATTATTGGTAAGTGCTTGTTGAACTTGGATTACAATATTGGGTATTACAGCAGCCATTTGTTGAGCGATTAAGGTAGCCATGCGTTCGCGGGCTTTTCCTGCTCTCATCTTCCTACGGGCGAGGTTAGAAGACATCTACAATGAATACATGAAAAGGGTATGAGTTGGATGCTTTTGAGATCATGGGTCACATTAGGGATGAACATTCATAAAATAATCATACAAAAATACCACATCCATAGGATGTCTTTGGCTTTGCTCGCTGTTAGGCCCGTCATGCCGCCATACTTTACCTTATGTAATCATGTGGGCCCCCATGAATTACCGGTTTTTCATATGGTTCGCACGGTTTCTGCCTGGTTGCGTACACAAAACCCGGTGAAAATCGAGAAATATGTATACAACGTGTGATGTTTGGAATGTGTCCAGGTGTAGACACGGTGACACCTCAAAGTAGGGTTAGTTCGAACGACGTTTGGTGTGGCATGCTTTGGCCTAATAGGTCCTTCGTACTCTCATCGTTGGTCCCCAGGTAGGCAAACTGGTCCGTTATATTGGATTTATACGAATGCCAGCCTAGACAGGACGTTCCGACTACCGGTACTTGTACCCTTCCAGTTACTACATGCCCGTCGCAGAACTTACTTTGATGAGAATTGAAAATTGCATAAAATCTTTGGATAACGAGAGTATGAAAATAAATTGAACACATGAACATCGATATATGTATAATGAATATGTATATATGTATAATGAACATGTATATGAGCATGTATGTTTGACTGAAATGTAAACAAATATGAAACAAATAAATATCACAAGTTTGTATGTAACCACTTAATCAATTTAATATTTTAGGCAGACTATAGTATAGGCTCTAAGGGTCTAATAACCTATCCTATATCCCTATAGTCATGGCTCTGATACCAATCTGTCACACCCCGACCCGCAGCGGATAAGGTGATCGGGGCATGATTGGGTTATCATCAAAGCTCATGACATTTATTAAATGTTTCATATTCATTAATACAAATTAAATGAAAGTTTACAATGATTGCTACCACATGATCTAACTAACAATCTAACTCCTTTGTTCTCTTCTAAGGCAATCCTATGCTATCCTTGCTTCAACCTGTTCACCTGTATCATGTGTAAAAAGGTTTTTGGAT
Organism: Scalesia atractyloides; assembly: GCA_947069175.1. NCBI lineage: Eukaryota > Viridiplantae > Streptophyta > Magnoliopsida > Asterales > Asteraceae > Scalesia > Scalesia atractyloides. The sequence goes on from CAMTDV010000022.1 coordinate 62,969,996, forward strand.
CAACATAATGTTGGCGAGTGAATCCTATGGAAAACATTTGAACAATTTATTTAAATTGATTATGAAAAATGTGCACAACCAAACATGAGTAAAATTAGCTGTAACTTGATCAATAATCATAAGATGTTAAATGAAAACACTCATGAACAATAATGGAACAATTAAAGGCACGCGATGCTCAACTCGTCTCTCACGAGGAACTGAGGGGCCTGATGAATGAATTGCATAAACATGATAATATGAATAACACAACTACAAACAATATAAACTCAATGAAAACACACATGAACAATAATGAATTTGAATTGAAGCACGCGATGTTCTACTCGTTTCCCACGAGGAACTGATGGGCTTATTGTATGAGTTTCATGTAATTTGACAAACGGAAAATAAATCACAACAATAAATCAATCTAAGTTTATGTCATGATGTGGTACGGCACAAGTTTAAATAAATAAATTAATAAATTCATAACACATGACACACCCCAAAACGTGTAATTTAAAAGGGGGAATTGTAAGATTCACTCACAGTGGGTGCGTTCGGTTGATGATGATGAATGCACGCGAAGTGGTTTTAACCACGAGTGAGATTTAACCTAGATAAATCGCATTATGGTTTGGTGAGTAAACGGATTTTATTAAACTATATTAGTAGGATTGTTGGGTGTATTTTTGTGAGTTTGAAACTATTTTCTAATCTTAAAAATGTTATTTTTAAGTATTTATAATTGATTTTTAATTAAAATAATTAAATAAAATAAATAAAAAAAAATTATTATTTTTCTGACCGTTGACCGGCCGGTTGACCGTTGACCGGTTCGTTGACAGTTTATTGTGCGCTGAGTGAGGCTCGAACCCGAGACCTCTCGTACGCGTGCACGCAGCTCTACCAACTGAGCTACGTGTCTAACCCGTTATATATCCGATTTTAATTATATATATACACTAATTAGATTAAACCGAAAATCATTTTTATCTTAAAAACAATTTAATCGAAACGGTCATGCACACCACAGGTCTCGAACCCGGGACCTGTGGGTTAATCCAACACACAGTCCACCGCTGGACTGTGTGTTCAACATGTTATAGTATTCGGTTTTTATTATACTTAAATACAAAATAGATATTTCCTTTTCTGCCTTATTTAAAAGAAAAGATAATTGTCCGAGTCGGTGCTGAGGACCGGACTCGAACTCGTGACCTGTGATATAAACAAACACACAGTCCACCGCTGGACTGTGTGTCTAACTTGGTTATTGTTTCGGTTATTAATATACTTAACATATATCTTAGGCGATCCGGTTCAGTAAAACAAAAAAAATGGATTTTATTAAGGCAGCGTGTGTGAGACGGGATTCGAACTCGAGACGTTTTGCGTTTTATATGTGCACACAGTCCACCGCTGGACTGTGTGTCTAACCCGATTAATTTCTTGATTTATATTATACTTATATGATAACGAAAGAGCGTCGTCTTCTTCGCTGAAAAATAACCAGAATCGGCGTTCGACTAGTTCAAGATTTTAAATCAGTTTCTTAGCGTTTTAGGTTAATTTCTGGTAATATGGAAGTAAAAAGAAGGAAGATAAGCGTGAGGTATACCGACTCGTTTTCCTCTGTTTTCCGGCAGAACTCCGGCGACAGAAAAACAACTCCGGCGTCTGGTGCCTTGCAGCAGAAAGTCTCCGGAAAGCTTGGAAATAGTAAGGGTGACTTCGGTATAAACTTAGGAGGTTCAGTGAGGTTCAAAAATTAAAACTCGGTTTTCCGGCGAAAAACAGGAAGGTTCCGGCGAGTGGAATTACGCCGAGAAAAGGTGTGATTTTTGTGCGAAAGTGTTTGTAGACGGTTGTGGTTGAATTTATAGGGAAAGATGAAATGTATTTGGTCTGATTTCGGACTGGGTTCGTCAATTCAAGTTTTCCGGCGGTTTTGAATTTGGTCGCGGACTTCAAACATCGGTTATAACCGATATGTGATTAAAGGTTTACGTTATAACGTAAATCGGTGTTAAAGCTCGCGAATATTCCGGGATTCCGACGACTGAAACGATTGGGCGCCGGTTTGGAATTCGTAAAGTCACTATATCAATTAAATGATTCTATTATTCATCAAACATGACTAGCGGGCGAGTGGTTTGTGTGTGAGGTGTTAAGTCACTTAGTGACTCGGTACAGACCCGGGTTCGAAACCCGGCATATGTATTTAATTTTTATTTTGCGATTTTTGACAGTTTTTCAAAAACTAAATATATATTCGCGTATAATAATTGATTACGGATCGTTTAAAAATGTTTTGGACATTTAATTCGAAACGAAAATTTTGACTGACTGTTCGGTTGATAAACGGAGCGGGTTTGGTAAATCCGTTTTTGACGGATGTTACAGGGGGCATCGTATGTACTTGATTGGGAACCCTGCGACGGAACATACGAGCTATGGCGGGGGGCGTCGTCAAATCGAAGTTGTGCTTGCTTTGTTGTTGGTCGTCCACGAGTTGAGTGTTAGACAACCGGTGGTTTCTTTGTAGATTTGGTTGGGGTCAACACCGCTTTAATCTTTCCCAGCAAGCTTTTTTTTTGGGCAGGGGAGCGTGACTATAACTGTTGCCGAAGAATGTTCAACTCTTCTTCCATGTCAACGTCATCAGATGTCAATTTACATGGCTGAAAGTTAAGCTTCCGCCAAAAGATGTCTATGTCTTCGAGTTGAATCGGACGCTCTGCACGTACGTACTTTTCCAACCTGCAAGCACACGGCAACCCACAGTTGTACCACATCTGACATCCACAAGACGAATGCAAAGAAGATCTCTGTAACGACCTCTGTTACGGGTTCCTCCCGTGTCTTGTAAATAAATTAGTTTGTAATAAGGGTGTTTTCTAGCGACTGCATGGGAGTCAGACCGTATCTTTGTTCGGCCCCAATCTTCTGGACTGCGTTTTGTGCTGTCAACTGCTCGATCATTCTGTATTCGTCAGGAGCAAACCTTCGCACAAACGCGTGGCCCGACAGGTCCTGACAAACTTCATGGTTATGTTCAGTCTTTCCCCCTTTTATCCCCATGTTTCATACAGATGGTCCCGCACAGCCAACAAGTAAAACGAGCAACCAGTTTTCTTGCTTCCAGCTTTTCTAACCGTTGCTGTAGTATGGTGCTCACCACCACGATCACATTCAAGCCATACCCTCCCGGTCCTTCCACCGATTTTCTTTGATTGTCGGGTCATAATAACGAAACCATCCACCTTTACCATTTCATGTGCCCAGTTTTTTACCTCATCTAGAGAGTTGAAAACCTGGAAAATCGATAGAGTTATGTTAGATTTTATGTTTACTGAACTTCACAACTTAAATAAATAAGTTTTGATACCGTCTTTGTGAGGTACAGATTGCCTGCTCATGGGGATGCCTCACCACCATATTCTCCACCATCAGGATAGACTTGTTGACCGTAGAAAGAATGTGTTGCATTGTAACTTTCGTAATAGTCTCCTCCGTATCTATCCGGACCATGTTGCTGCATGTACGAGAATTGACACCCGTATCCATAATCCGGAAACCCATGTTGCACAGGATAACATGGTGAATCAACTAGGTACGAGTCGTCCACATGTTTTGTTTCTTCAACGGAAGGAAGCTCCTTCAAGTCTAGAAAATGTCTGTTTTGATTTCCTTGTACACTTGAAACCTCCTCTTGCACGTTAGAATTGGGAACATCGGTCTCCCCTACCAAGGATACTATCATTAGTAAATAATTAAAAACAACAACTAGTTTAACCTGATAACTGTTACCGAATTTGCCTCAGGCACCCATGTCTCGCCAGAATACGCCCCAAAGGAATAGTTGTCGTTCCAGTTTGATGACATTTCACCACATTTGAATGATATCAGATGAAGTAACAAAGTTTATGACGGAGATAATTCCGAAGATTAATTGAAAGTTTTCTGTGACAACAAAAGCTCTGCATGGGTCTATTTAACAAAGATATATACGCCCCGTCTAGTACTAGACGAGGCGTACCACATCGTACTTTACTGATATGCATGCAGAACGCCAAAGTTCACGACGGGTCGTCTAGGCCTAGACGCCCCGCCTTGTTCTGGTCGTCTTCAAGGTCCGTATAGAGATAGACGCCCCGTCTGATGTGACTGATTTCACGTTGTACGAGGGGAGGAATGTGGTCGGAGAAAAAAAACCTAGACGCCCCATCTAGGTCTAGACGACCCATCTTAAGGGTGTCTAAATAGGCAAGTGGGTGTGTGAATATGTAGACGCTGACAAAATCTAGAAGTTTGTTTAATTATTTAATAATTCAATTCGCACGTTTCAATTACCCGTCTGTATCTGGTCCCCTCCACTCACCACCCCACTTTGTTTTCATTCCCGGTCAATTAGTTAACTGATTTGTACACATTCTATCATAATCTAGTGTGTATTATAAGTATCTGAAAATATATTATTAATTTTCTGATTCAAATAAATAAATCAAATCGCTATACATGTTATATTATATCAACAGATTATAGTCTCTTGAGTATTTTTACTAAATAACTACTAGATGTAAACTTCTTCATTGTGATGGGATATTGACGTAGTGAAAATTTTGTAAGGCTATATATATTATAACGTATATAAAAATAAGCATGTTATCACGATATACTTTTGAATTTTAAATAAGAAGGGAAAATGGCGAACAAAACTGTGAGGTAGCTTTGATCAATTCTCATGCGGTTTAAATGTAACCTTAAGTTAGCTATGGCCTGTACGTTTATTCTTTGATGACACAACTTTGTTTTCTATTTCTATTTGAGAGAATCCAAAGGAAAATATTTTATTTCCGCTTAGCTAAAATCATATATCGATGTCTCTACTAACCTAAATACGTATTGAGTAGTTATATTTCTTCAATTTATTCACTGCAAACTAAATCAAAACAAAAGTTGAAGTTTTAGTTACGATTAGAAATTAGAAATCCACTTGTTTAAAATTTGTAGGAGGGAAAAAAAATTAAGCGGCTTTGATTGCTTGTTCGTTTGTACTTCGATGACTTAGACATTATACGCATAACACGGTTTTGAATAACCTTTACAAAAACACGTTGTAACGGTATATTTATAATAAAAAAATACCATATCATAAAATAGTTATAAGAGAAATAAATAAATCATGAGGATGCCATGTGTCGAAAGCTAGATGGGGAAAAAAGGAAAATGTATTGGGTATAAATGGTAATTCTAATCTAGGTACTTACTTTTGATTATACTATATATTCAAAAAAAAAAAATATTTACGTTAGAGCATCCACAACGCTAAGGGTGGGTTTGGTTTTAGATCCGCACCTCAGCACGCTACATAACTATAGACCTCAACCTTAAAACAATGTGTGTGAGTGTGTGGTCCACACCACTCCGATCCAGAACAAGTTCGCTGTAGCGGACCAAACCTTGCATCCCCTTCTCCTCCAACGCATGCCTTGGTCTAGTTTGTGAGTTTGGAATATCAGATGTGATTCGGAAGTTCACGTTGAAAATGCTCTTATAATGAGCATTGCTATTTACTTTTAGCACGTAACATTTTAAGGGTTGATCATTATGGGGCCTAACCCCACTACAAGATGTGTCTAAGTTGTATCCATATAGTTACATTGATGTGTCTAATTTTATGGTTTTGAGATGTTTTTATAATGAATGTTAAGCCATTGTTGATTACTTGATTACAATAGTTCATCCAAGTCACTATTATATTTGTTTAACTTTTCAAGTCTGATTCGTTATTGCATTTAGTTTTGATTATGCAAGTACACGTCTCCATTACAACAGCAATGGCTAGTCCAATTTTTATATATAATGCTATAAATAAAACAAAACATTGTACTAAAATAGACACAAGTACCATTCCCTTTAAATTTCACGCATATACACTTGCTTTATTATCAGACTTTTCTTACATTTCCCCAAGTTTCACACATGTACACTTGTTATATAAACTAGTAGGGTACCCGTGCGATACGGCGAAAGCACAACACTTAGATTTTTTAAGGGTTGCACGGGGTGGTTCGGTTAAATTTTGAGCCCGAACCATAACGAAAACCAAGTTAGTTATTAAACATGAGATTCTAACCTTGTTAGTTATAAAAAAAACAACAGCTTCTATATTAGGCGTATTAGATGATGTGCCATGAAGTCGAGATTAAGAAAACGACTTTGCGCTCCCGTAACAAAATCGAAATAGAAGCAAAATTCGACAACAACCACCAAAAGTAAACCGTTTAGAACATCAAACCCGCCAACTCGCTTCGATTTAAGTGATCTCATGGGTAGAATGATGTTGGGAAAAAGCCAAAATTAAACTTGCATAAAATGATAAAACAGAAAGCACTACTTTGCTTCTCAATGAAGATGCCTGAGACAAGCCATTGTGCCTCAACAGGGTAAAAGTCGATTAATGAGTAAAATGACTTGATATTGTGTCTCCGAACTTGTATACTGACTACTGTGTCTCTTAATGCCTGTATATAGATCAGTCTCATTCCAAGAACATAAAAACGTGAAGGATCAAGTCCCAATTGGGTGTGAGTTTCTGACAACATAAATTGATTTTTGTTTAGTTTAAATTAATTAGATCAAGTCGACTTGGCGGATTGACCTGTTAATTTTTATTAATTATAAAATATGTACGAGTTACATAGGCTTCAATTGTCTTTTCTTGAGTTACAAAACTCTATTCTTAGTTTGGGTTATTTTTAAAGGTCAGTTCTTCAACTGTCCCGGAACTAAAACCATTCTTTTTCTGTATTTTTCTTCCTTAATTGAGTCAGTTAAAATGAGAGTAAGAATTAAGTTGTTAGGTACTAAAGTAATCAGAAGCAGAATATTTCTATTAAAACATTAAAAACTGATTGAACATAACCCAAACCAACCCCTTTCATGGGTCAGATTGCCACCTCCAATTTCTAGTCACAATAATTGGAGGTGCTCCAATTTGTCAACGAAAGAGGTTTAGGGCGGCGGTTGTGGTTGCGATTCAACCCAGAAAGGAAATGAAAGAAGGTGGCGATGGTTAATCGATGGTGTGCGGTTGTTCACTGTGTACGGCAGCGAAGCTTGGAATATAAATCGTAGGGCTGTGGTCGCCTGGTCGGAGATGTTTGTTTGGAGAAGGTTTATATTCCATTCTGTACAACTCTTTAAATTCCATCCATTAGTTCTCAAGGGATGGGTTATATCGTGAGAAGTTGGAGACACTAGATGCTCTCGAGTTAATGGCTCAAACTAGAAATTTACTCCCACATGAACTTGAAACCAGAACCCGAATGTAAAAATTGTATTTTGGAGTCGGATAGATTAAGAGAGATGGATTTAAGGCAAAAGTCACCTAAAATTGTATTTTGGAGTCGGATAGATTAAGAGAGATGTAGTTAAGGCAAAAGTCACCGGTAAGGTGGGCTATTGAGGGGGATGAAAATTCAGCGTATTTCATGGGGTGATGAAAGCAAACACGTGTAACAACCGGCTTAATGGTCTTTTGGCAAATGGGGTTTGGGAGAACACTCCAGCTGTTATTTAAGATGCGGTTTGGACCTATTATGCCGACAAGTTTAAAGAGCCATTGGAGTCAAGACCGGGCTAATTTGTCCGAATCTTTCTTGTATTTCACAGTCGGAGTCGGATGATTTGGTAAGACCTTTTTCGGTGGATGAAATTAAAACGGCCATTTGGGAATGCGAGGGGGATAGGGCCCCGGGACCGGATGGCATTACTTTTCGTTTCTAAAAGGGTTCTGGAACAGTTTACACCTTGATTTTCTTAGGTTATTTGATGAATTCTACAGTAACGCCACTCTCAATCTTGGCTGTACGTCCTGGTTCCTAGCCTTGATTCCTAAGTGCACCGACCCTAGTGGCCTTGTGGATTATCGCACCAATAGTTTGGTTGGGTGCATCAATAAGGTGGTGTCAAAAGTCTTGGCGAACAGACTTAAACTTGTTATTGGTAAGCTGGTGTCGGAAGAACAAACCGCTTTCTTGGCCGGAAGAAGTATTCTAGATGGCCCACTTATACTAAATGAGGTGACTTCATGGGCTAAACAGGTAAAAAAGGCCATGATGGTGTTCAAGGTAGACATAGAAAAGGCGTACGACACCTTGAACTGGGGCTTCCTCGAATCTATTTTGGTCCAAATGCATTTCCCGATGTAGTGGTGCAACTGGATTATGGCAATTGTAAAAACGGGTAGGGCATCGGTTCTTGTTAACGGGTCCCTGACCCAAGAGTTCTCTTGCTTCAGGGGATTGCGTCAAGGGGACCCGCTCTCACCGTTCTTATTTATTTTAGCTATGGAGGCTCTGTCAGGAGTAATGAAAAGGGCATGTGAAATCGAGATCTACCGGGGTTTGTCTTGTACCCCTAATGGTCCGCTTCTATACCATTTTTCTTTGCAGACGACGTGGTATTCATTGGCGAATTGGACGAGCAAAATGTTCGTAATCTAAATAGAATTCTACGCTGCTTTTATCTTGCGTCTGGATTACACATAAATCTGTCCAAGAACAGTTTGTTTGGGGTTTGCGTGGACGTGACTCGAGTGCAAGAAATGGCGGGCATTCTCAAATGCAAAGTTGGTTCCTTCCCTTTCAGGTATCTTGGGCTATTCGTAGGACATGAACTTGAGTAGAAACTGGGAGCCAATTATTGGCACGTTTAGAAGGAGATTGTCGGTGTGGAAGGCTAATACGCTATCTTTGAGAGGTCGTATTACCTTGATCAGATCCGTTCTGTCAGCCCTACCTACTTATTTTTCTCTCTCTATAAGGCTCTCATAGACATCATTCGTCAATTAGAGAGGATGTACCAATAGTTTTTGTGGGGCAGCACTCCGAAACACGCAAAAACTACTTGGGTTTCTTGGAATAAAACTCTAGGTCCTAAGAATTTAGGAGGGTTGGGCATTGGTTCTCTACACGAGGCGAATGTGGCTATGTTGGCGAAATGGTGGTGGCGTTTTAAAATTGAGGAAATTGCTCTCCAGGGGAAGGTGATTTGGAGCTTGCATAACACGTCAAGAGGCTGGAATTCCAGTTAGATTATCAGTTGCGGCCCCTTGGAAGCAAATCTATTCCATTACTAGAGACTTAGAATTGTGGCGAATTGACATGTTGACTTTATTCAAGGGAAAGCTAGGCAATGGCAGGGGCATAAAGTTCTGGAAAGAGTGTTGGTTAGGTAATTCTCCCTTGTGTGAAAGATACCCGTCTTTGTTTAACTTAGGGTCGAATAAAAATGTTGTTGTAGGGGATCGATTGGTGGCAAATGGCAACAGGCTCACTCCTAGTTTTCACTGGAACAGGCAGTTTAATTGTCAAGAAGAGTTTCGGGCACTAAATGAATTAACGGAGGAGTTAGGGGCGGTTTCTTGTGGCTCGGGGGATGATAAATGGACTTGGAGCTTGGAAACCTCGAGTTAGTTCACAGTGAAAAGTTTACGGTCCCGGATTCAGCAAGAGGTGTATACGAATTTGGGCATAAATTTTAAGTGGAATTCCTGGGTTCCTATTAAAGTTAACTTTATAGTGTGGAGGCTAGTCCATAACAGGCTGCCAACTGTAGATACGCTTACCAGAAGAAACATCCCTATTGAATCGACTACTTGTCGGTTATGTGAGGATGCGTACGAAAATGCGGATCATCTTTTTGTTTCCTAAAGGTTCGCTCAAGCTATTTGGGAGCATGTTTCAGGCTGGTGTAGGTTGCCGCCTCTTTTTTCTTTCAACCCGATTGATCTAGTAAATCTACATTACCACTTGAGAGGGTCCTTAAGGTGGAAGAAAGTTATACATCTGGTCATACAAACTGTTATATGGTGAATCTGGAGATTTAGGAACGATGCAGTCTTTAATAGAAGATATCCAAGTTTGGCAAGGTTAAAGGATGAGGTTAAGTACTGGAGCTTTTTGTAGCTAAAGAATAGGGTAAGGTGCCATGGTTTAACTTGGGAACAGTTGTAAGTCCCATGTAACGGATCAAACAGGTATCTTTATCCTAATCAATCCCAGAAATAATGATCAGGATGAAGAACAACTTGAATAACTTGAATATAATAACTTGCATACACCAGAGGATGTCAGATACAAGTTTTGTAAACAAAGCTCTCTAACCCTAAACAAGTTCCCTAACCCCTCTATTTATAGGCATAACAAAGCCCAAATATACAACCCTAGGCCCACATGGCACTAGGAAGCCCACACTGTCTAAAAGTAAACCAAAAGCCCAAAAACAATATAAATGAATAAACCTTTAAGCTCCAAGCCCAACAATCTCCACCTAGGTTTCTTCATTTATCCTTCGGCGCCGCATCCATTCCCAAACAACCAGCAATAATTCCTGCTATTGCAGCTGTCCAATCCTTGGCACACACCTCATATAGTTTAGCAGTACGTATCTGATGAGAAGCCAGAACTTGTAAATCTTCATCATGGAAGCTGACCAAATCCACATCATTCACCCGGATGGCCTTCTCTTTCGTCACTATCGCAACACTTCCGACCTTTGGATCGTATAACCAAAAGTTAAAATTCTTCAAAATTCCTCTTGGAAAGGTAGGAGCAACTGGAATCACCAACTCTTTATCCGTGGGAGGCCACATTACAGATTTAAAACCGTTTGCCTGTGTGTGCATCACACACTCCTTTGGCTGCTCGGAGATACGGTTCGGCGGTCTTCACCCTTAAACCTTGTTCTAACCTCCCGTTCAAGCCTTTTAAAGAACCTCCAACCCGGTCCACGCTCAGTCGTATCGTCGTCAGTGTACGGAGCTCTTAACAAATCTGTCAGGGCAATCTTCGTCCAAGTCTCAAACTATGACTCCTACGAATAATATTCTCTTGTTCCATCTTGACGTAAAATGATCCACATGTTCTTGATATGGTCGTACATCCAACTCAACACTTTAGACTTATTACCCACTTTGCTATAATAGCTCGACCCCAACTCCATAACGTATCTATCTGATTGGTCGAAGGATCTTTCAGCTAAAAGTTTTCATCCAGAGGATTCACGTTCACGTTTTTCATCAATACCATCTGCTTCTTCTTTCTCGGATCTGTAGCGCGTTTCGGACTCGCAGTGAACTTCTTGCACGGATCCTTCAAGTAATCATCAATGCCAGCTTGACGTTCGACTGCTAGTTGCTCGGCCGCCAACCTCTGCTCTTCTATTTCCTCAGCCATCCGTTGTTGTGGCCGCACGATGACGGGTTTCAACATTCATAGGATCATCGGTCGGATCGCTGAATTCTCTGCCAAACTTGTTCTCTAACTTGCCCCTCAAATCTAAAATGATAGTCATCAGTATAGTCACATCTCCCTGCAGCTGTTCGATAGTTTGATCTTGAACAACCAACGATTCTACAGTGAGGCAATCTGTGCATCCTTTAACATGGCTTCCTGTTCCAGTACGACAACCCATTTCTTTAACTCAAACAACATCAACTTCAGTATCATCATCATCACTATCTAAACCTCCAAACTCAAACGCCCTCTTCTCAGATCTGCGTATATAATCATCAGCAATATCATCATAATAACCAGCACCACTACCACCCGCTTCAGAACCTCTTGCACCCGAAGAACTTCCTCAAAATTCCAACATTTGTAACGCTGCGGCAGCAGGAATCAATACCACTGTAGACTGTGTAATGATAGGAACTGTGGGCTGTATAGAAACAATAGGCGTATCAATCGTTAAAGTACAAGCAACCAATTCTGTAACAATAACCTCAGCAACAGTGCTCTCTACAATAGTAGATGTAATCAACTTAGAAGTAGCAACTGTAACAGCAACTGGAACCTCGAATGTACTCGCTGGAATGCTCGGCTCAGTTCTTTATTCTCTTTATCAACGGAACTTCATCTTCTTCGTCTTCGTCATCATCGTCAGGCTGAACAGTAGAAGCAGCAACAGACGGAATGTCAAGTGGAGGATCACCTTGTTTCTCTTGAATGTCCTTCAGCTGAGCAATCAGAGCAGCTAAATTCTCAGATGATAACTCAGGTAGAACAGGAGTTAATGTAGCGTTGAATGCATCCAGATCATCCAGAAAAGGCTGTCCAACGCCATCCTCATCGTCTATAACCAAATCTTCAACTTCTATCTCTTTTTCCTTCACTGCTATATCGTGTTCCTTGGCTACACTCGCATACCGGAGGAGGAGGAGAAGGAGGAGCATGCAAACCCACAACTTCCGAAAACTTACCAAACTTCTTCAGAGGGAACCTACCCACAAACACCATTTTTGAAGTCGAACGGTTTTTCTTCATAGTCGCAAAAATGGTAGGCCCCATTGGCTTCATATTCAGCAAATTCGCGTCTGAGGCATCTTTAGCCAAATCGGATAACGACCATCGAGAATCAGTTGGATTAACCGTGGATACAGCAGAAACATCCTCTTCTTGGACTGCTCTAATATCTTCCTCATGTTTTTGAAAATATAACCGGGGTAGTTATATTTCCAATCCATAACCAATAAGACTATCGCCGAAGTCTGAGCCTGATTAGGCTGATCCAGTCCACTTTTATTCTCCGACACGCATTGCATAAACATGTGTATAAGCAGTCTCCAATATGCAGGAAACATCTTCTTTAGCAATGGCGGATAAGAACCTTCGTAGCTCATCTCCATCAGTACCGGCAACACCTTCTCCATGACGTACGTGGTTGGGTCACTATAAGTATCTGTTAGCTGCAACACTTCCCTCACACAAGCCTCGCTAACTACAATCTCCTTCCCCTGAATCTGTGAGCGAATGAACGGTTTGCCATCTTCACCTCTTGGCTGTATTCGCGCTCTCTTCCAAAAAGAGTGAACCAAATCTCTGTAGATCACAGGATTTGCCCAAAGAGCGTGGCAATCCGACAACTGTTAGGCCCCACAATCATTGACTGAAACTCCTGAAAATACTCAGCCGGTGGATCTGAAAGGTATCCAACCTGATTATGGAACTGTTCTTCTACCAGCATTACAGCATCGAAAGCTTCCTCCACCATGTCTGTCAAGAATTAACCAAGTTAAAAATCAACTAACAGAAGCAAACTGAGTAAAATGATATAACTGAGTTAACCAAGTTAACTGAGTTAACTGGATTAACAGAGTTAACACTAACTGGACAGGTCAACAGAGGTCAAGGTTCAAATTAAAACCAGTTCAAATTAGTTAAGAGGTTCAACAACTCAAAAAGGTTCAACCTTAGCGAAAGGGTTCAACAACTCAAAAAGGTTCAACCTTAGCGAAAGGGTTCAACAATTCAAAGGGTCCGGAACACGTTTATCAATTCGGATTATGTATTCCGGATAAAAATGCATCCCGGATGAAGATTAGTCCAAAATGAGATCCGAGTTCATCATTTCGGATGAATATCCATCCGAAATGAGCAGTTATCAATCCGGAATGCATAATTCTTTGAAGATTAATCCGGAATGCGTAATTCTTTTGAAGTTCAATCCAGAATGCATATGTACCTGATCCGGAATGGGTAGTCCGAAATATGAAGTTCGAGAGAGAATCAAAGAGAATAACAGTAACTCGGATTTTGAATAATCCGAAATGAGAACATAGATGACATTATAGTTTTCCGAAATGGGCTTGGGCCTGATATTTGAGTCCGGATTGGGTTTGTGACAGGCCCAATCCGGAACAATAACACATTTGGGCCTGTCCAAAATGACTTAAATGGGCCATTTCAGACAGGTCTAATCCAGAACAGTAATCCCTGGCCCAATTGAGCCCAATTTGGAACAGTAGCCTTAATTTTGATTTTAGACTTAAAAACCAATTTCATCAGGCTGGCTCAGATCCCAAAGCACACTGGGCCAGTCCAATATCTCTTGATAGAAAACCATCCCACCAAAATTCATCAAGTAACCTAACTAAGCATCTAGCCATCACAAGGAGAACTTATTAAAACATACATAAATAATTAACACAGCATTGCTAAGCGATCAAATCGTTTCAAACACTGACCAAAGAACATTTTTCGATATGAGCAGGTTCGATTGGTCTAAGCGATTGTCAGTATACTTGTCCACTTAAATCTAAAACTCCACCCTTGCAGATTAGATCTTATAATATGCTTAGGGTAATTTTATACTAAGGTATCCGTGTGTCCCATACCATGACATACCCCCGCGATCAAGGTAAGCACAACGGTTCATCGTAGCAGGTGAGTATACTGAGGTCATCCTTTGTTTTACAACGTCAAGCTATTGGTGAACAGGTCAGTACTTCCGTACAGCAGAGAGACCAATAGTGACTAACGAGGGTTAGGCAAATACCTTATGAGGTATGTACGAACTTGGAAAGAAACTTTTGTTCTTTTAGGTTTTGGCCTTTCCATTATGGCTCTTTTATAAAGATATCCTGACTGTGCCTAGGTCTGCATATAATCTGGATGCAACAGAAGGGCAGTCAAGATATCCCCGGACGACTCAGCAGCATAAAGACCCGAAACCTCAGATGTTGGCTATCTATCAACGCAAGATTTAAGACCATAAAATCATATGCCTATAGTAAGTGACCCACTGAGTACAAAGTTCATTATGTTTATATCATTTGACTTTTCCCATCCAATTGAGTTTTAGACCTACCGACACATCACTTTCGATCCAAATCTTTTCCGCTTCTATACCTTACATGTGTTAGTCAAGCATTTTATCACGAATATTCATTTCATTTCCCTATCATTGCAAATAATAATAATAATAATAGTTGTTTTTTTTTAACTTTTTCTCCCCCTAAATTTGTGCATAGATATATGAACAAATCTATGACACAACCAAAAGAAAACGGAAAACAGTAATTAAACACGAAGATAGTAGATGCTTAGGAAAAAAACCGAATCATTTTGAGAAGATCCACAAGCACTTGAAAACGTGCGTTGCTAACGGGTTTCTTGAACAAATCTGCCACATTTGCATCAGTGTGGATTTGTTCAAGCTTTACAAGACCCTTTTCATAGCAATCGTGTATAAAATGAACTTTAATGTTAATGTGCTTGGTTTTGGAGTGGAAAACAGGGTTTTTAACTATTTGGATTGCGGAATCATTATCACAATAAATCGTGATGTTTAGATAAGTCAAACCGTAATCCGCAAGCTGATGTTGCATCCATAAAACCTGGGAGCAGCAAGCAGATGCTGCGACATATTCTGCCTCTGCAGTGGAAAGTGAAACTGTCTGCTGCTTCTTGCATTGCCACGAAATAAGACGATCTCCCAGAAATTAGCAACCAGCCGACGTTGAGCGCATGTCCCTACCTGTACCTCCTAGATTACTGTCAGAGAAAGCAAACAGTTCAAATTCAGAATTTTTAGGATACAAGAGGCCCATAGATGGAGCCCCTTTAAGGTACCTAAAAATTTGTTAACAGCATGTAAATGTGAAAGTTTAGGAGTAGCCTGATAACGAGTACACTGGCAGACGACAAACATGATATCTGGGCGGCTAGCAGTGAGATACATGAGTGAGCCAATAATAGAGAGATACATGGTAGGGTTAACAGGTGTTCCTTCAGCATCTTCATTTAACAGTGGCCGTTCCGCTATAGGTGAAGCCATTGGCTTGGAATCTGTAAGCTTGAATTTAGCAAGAACGTCGTGTACGTATTTTCCTTGATGAATGAGTATACCTTGAGGGCTCTGACGAACTTGAAGTCCTAAAAACATGGTCATCTCTCCCAATGAACTCATCTCAAATTTCTTCTTCAGTTTCAGGCATTCTAGTGTAGTTATGATTATATGGTGGAGGTGCCCTATTGTACCCAAGACCCTTAGTGAAATTCTTTTAATAATTAAGCTGGAGGTCACATAAGTCCTTGACTAATTTGCTGGAAGTTTCAAATTTCTTAATATTTATTTCATTTTCATGAAGCTTCCCTGTCACGGAATTTAGCTTGGCTAAGGCTGCTTGAAGCTCTACGTCCTTTTCAGCTAATTTTAGCTTGTCGTCGTAGACCCAACATTGATGTTGGTTGAAGTCTAGCTTTAGCTGAGCCACATCTTGTTTCTCCGCTTCGACCTTCTCCATAAGAAGCTTGTTCTTATGTTTAAGGGCGATGTTATGTAACGCAGCTTGTTGATACTCAGCTACAAGAGTTGAGTTGTGGGCGCGCATTTGGGATAATTTAAAACGACAACTATCAGAACAAAGTATTCGATTTACCGTTTCTGAAAGATTGGGTGTCTCAGTTGTCTGCGCCATCATGCAGTGGTTGTTGTTCTTGGATAGATTCAAGGTTTCCATTTGAGCTGCAGCATCTGTCCAGTTGAAGCCCTCATGCTGTTGTGCCACAAGTGCTGTGGACTTCTCGCCTGAGCTGCCAGATGGACTCGTAGTTGACTTGGAAGGAGAGACGGGAACCAACTGTCTGTCACTGCTTTGTATGTCGGTGACCCTGGATGATACATACCCTGATGGTGGCTTCTTGCATTCCCTAGCGAAATGTCCTGATTCATGACATCGGTAGCACCTGAGTTTGTCCTTTGTGAGACCAGTCTTCAGGTTGGATAGAGGTTGCCTTCCATATTTTTTCTGAAATTTGTTGACCCGAAAGGCAGCCATTGCTAAGTTCCAGGAGACATCGATCTCATCCAGGTCTTCCTCCATGATTTGATCAACTTCTGTTGGTAGAATAGATTGAGGAGTCAGATCGCCTGCCAGGAAGGTGTTTAAACTCTTGATCATTGATGCAGCAATTGCCAGCTTCTCTTCATTCTCCTTAGTGAGAAAAGCCGAGTTGGGCGCGGGTTGTGCAGAGCCAGGGATAGATGCGCCTGTTTGAGGAATAACGCCTTGTTGCACGGTTTGAGAAGTTGCTGGACTGAAAACCACATTCGGATACTGAGCATGGAACTGTGTATGGACTTGAGCCGCTGAGACCATCGTAGGATTGGGAGATTGAAACCCATACACATACTGAGTGTTTTGAGGCGTGACAACAGGACTGTACACCACATTTGATCCACCTGGTGCTTGTGCAGTTCCTTGCAGAGGACTATAGACTAGATTCTGTGACATTAACGCTGCGTTCTGACCTGTCATCCCTGCGGCCATCAAACTACTCTGATGATTGATCTCCCTTTGTTTGTTGTCAATTTCACATGATTTGATAGTAGCTATCATCTTAATGAGAGTGACGTCGTTCAGGTTCTTTGTCTTTTTAATCATGCCCACGTCTGCATCCCAGCTTTTAGGCATTGAATTCAACAACTGTCGGTTCATGGCGCTGTTGGTGAGGGTGATCTCAGCTGAAATCATCTGGGAAACCAGTTTGACATAGCGGCATATCTGATTCTCAATGGTTTCCCCATATATATGATTGAATGAGCTAAATTGCTGATTCAGCTGGTTCACCCTGCTTGCTTTCATGTCAGCGTTGCCTTCGTAGAGATTTTGCAACTTACTCCAAACCTCTTTAGCATTTTTACAGTTTCTGACCGCGATAGAGATATCGGGTCCTAGAGCCATGGTTAGTGTTGCCGAAGCCTTCTCATCTTCCTCGATGATTTTTACGTCCTCTGGAGTCCATAAGTGCATAGGCTTAGGAATTTTTGTTTCGGGATCTTTCTCTGTGCTACACACTATGGTTCTTGGACCATTCATGATGCATCTCCAGACACCGGGCTCCTTTGCCTTGCAATATTGTTCGAAGCGGAACTTCCACTTATAATATTCATCACCATATAACAAACGTGGCACTTTGGTGGAAGTGCCAATCACCTGATCCAACTCTTGGTGGAGAGCCAAAGTTTGTGATTGCAGGGCTGCCAGTGTGGCATTGGTCAGGTCCTGTGCGGTCATGAATCCAGCCATTAAATTAATTAGAATTTACCAAATATGATTTAAAATATAATTAATTTAAATGACACAAATGAATAGTGTCCAATCTGAAACAGTCAAATCTGCAGTCAATACGGTCAACCCGGAATGAGGAATCCGGATATAAGAGTCTGATTTGAAGATCCGAAAAGAAAAGTCTGAGATGAAATCCGAAACAAAATCCAAAAAACAGATCCGAAATAGAGTCCGAATAGCAAATTCAGAGTAAGGTCCGAAATGCAGAATCCGGAACTAACAATCCGAAATGCCTAGCTTATCTCCTATAAATCCGGAACTAACAATCCGAAATGCGTAGCTTATCTCCTATAAATTCGGAACAGTAACCAATCCATACAATGTCTCCGCCTTTTATGTAACAGAATTCCGGAATTCAAGGAATTCAAAGTCAGCAACAGTAACCTGGATCACAATCCGGAATAGGACAACAGTCCGGGATCAATCCGGAATGGACGATCTCCTTCGTGTTCTTCGGAATCTGGAACAGTATCAAATTCGAATTAGAAGACCTGCTTCGTGTTCTTCGGGATCTGGAACAGTAACCAATCCGAAATCTGCAGAGCTTCTTCGAGTTCTTCGGAACAGTACCTCCGTCGATGAACAATGATCCGGAATGTGAGAAAATCGATCCGAACAGTAGCAACCAGCTTCAAAACTTCTTCAAACAGCCATATCCGGATCCTGTATTAGAACAACAGGCTCTGATACCAATTGTAAGTCCCATGTAATGGATCAAACAGGTATCGCTATCCTAATCAATCGCGGAAATAATGATCAGGATGAAGAACAACTTGAATAACTTGAATATAATAACTTGCATACACCAGAGGATGTCAGATACAAGTTTAGTAAGCAAAACTCTCTAACCCTAAACAAGTTCCCTAACCCCTCTATTTATAGGCATAACAAAGCCCAAATATACAACCCTAGGCCCACATGGCACTAGGAAGCCCACACTGTCTAAAAGTAACCCAAAAGCCCAAAAACAATATAAATGAATAAACCTTTAAGTTCCAAGCTCAACAACAGTGGTGTCATTTCTGTTGTCAAGTATGGGTGTGTAGTTTGTTTTATTTTCTTTCACTTGGAGTTGTACCGTAACGCTATGCTATCAGCTAACTTTTATTGGCTTTAGCTTCTTCTAATAAAATTTATTGGCCTTTCAAAACAAAAGTTTCATTTTATAACACCCAATCAACTAGTTTCATTTCATCTGGTATAACTTCTCTATGAGTTCCATTTATTTTATTTTATTTATTTTTTTGAACGACCAACAAAACACATTTTATTATAAAAGAACTCCAACCAGCAGGGCACTTGCGCTTACAAAACAAAACCTCAAGATCACAACCCGAAATAAAAAACAACAAAAAAAAGACTCAGCCTAGCCCATCCACATTGAACCCCAACCAGTCATCCCAAGTAAAAAAACGTCTTCTGGATCTTGACTTCAACCATAAGAACCCCATAGTTTTGACCTCTTCCACAACTCTCATCATAGATGGAGTTTTTTCTCCAAATACCGCTTCGTTTCTACTCCACCAAATACTCCACATAACTATATAAACTAGGGCCTGAACAACCTTTTTTCTAGTCTTCGAGCCACCCAGCAAGTCATGCATTCTCAAAAGATCCTTGATGTGGAACGCAAAAAAATGCGAAACTCGCCACCGTTGGAACAAGATACGCCAGATAGTTTGTGAGAATTGACCCCCAGTAAAGATGTGTTCGACGCTTTCGTCATAATCATTACATAACCTGAAGATCGGGTGTCACACCCCAACCAATGGCGGAAACATCGGAGTGAGACGACTAGATTGCTCACTGCATCATAACACTATTTGCAACAATATTTATATCAACCAAATTTCATTTCATTCAAAACATCAATTGTCATATTACAACAAAATCCAAATAAGAGTAACATCAACGAAATAAGTTCAACAATAACATAATATTTAACTTAGTATTCTACGAGTGTTTCTATGCCATTCCTACTAAGTTCCATCATACAACTTCATCAACCTGCAACATGTTAAAAAGTATAGTTCAATAACAAAGTATTGGCGAGTACACAAGTTTAATATCATAGCATAAGAATAAAATCCGATTCAAACAAATCTACATGATTAGTTAGCATACAAGATAAATGTAAACAAGGCATGTGAATCTACAAGTCAATCCTCTAGTGTACCGCAAAATAGATTCAACTAACAATGACCACAAGAATACGGGCGGTGCGTTACTCCTATAGCGCAATACATGTTAAGGGAGTCTGGATCAAAGTTAGTGACATTTAGATCACATAAGAATGTACCAAGTAACAATTCAAGTAGCATAAGACTAAAGCATGTTGATGGATTGTTTGTATATAGAATAAAGTGTGGTTTAGTGTAGTTTTAGTAAATTAACATGTTGCACCCAAGTAGTGGAAAGCATAAAAAGGGGTCGAGTGTACTCACGGTTTTGTAAAGTATTATCCGTGAGAGAGTTAGGTTGATTTAGGGGTTGGAACACCAAGTTTATCCTTCACAAGGCAAACGTAGGTGTATGAGTATTTGATTGACGGGGAGTTTAATGTGTTTAGAAATTTAAAATGTATGAGAAAGTACATATACGAAAGTATTTATCTAGACATTTAACGCTCGTTTTGACACTAATAAGCCCCGAAGGGTGTTTGTGTTTTTATGGGTCATGCCCAATAGAATCGTAACGATTGTTAAGTCTAAGATAAAATAACCTACTTTTTAAGACAACTAACCATTTGGTCATGGTCTAAGTTTCGGTTATATTAAGTATTTATTTATAGTTATATTACTACTAATTAATCATATAGTTCATGTATTTCATGGAAGTCATGTAAGTCAGTAAGTCATGCATGGAGGGTAGGAGGATAACCATCCTAAACCTCTTTCATAGATTCACCATTACACAAGATTGACACAAGGACAATCCGGATGGTCAAGAATTATAGAAATCATCAAGTGAGGGATGGATAGAATAGTTGAATGGCCAAGGCCTTCATGTAATCACACCTACACCATCACAAGCTTGAAAGCTCGGATGGCTCAACACTTGTGGGTTTGAAACCCTAATGAAAACATAATATTTGTGAGGATAAATCCCATATTTTGAATGTCTCAACCTTGTTTTTAAGCCCAACCAACCATAAGATTGTAAGCATTCGGACATAGATTTGAGATGAGTTAAACTCAAGTTGTAGAAAGTCTTTTGAAGATAAACAGAAAGTTTGGCCCCAAAAATGGTGTGATTCCACCTTGGTTTTCCATGGAAAACCTATGGTAACATCCATAGGGCTTTAGCAAACATTGTTGAATAAGAAACAAGGTAAAAACATTAAAAAATTTGAAGTTTGAAAGATAAAATTTTGGGCAGAAAGTTTTGTGCACTTTTGGACCTCAAAATGGTGTGGTTTCACCTTAGTTTGCCCAAGAAAACTCATGACAACCTTGCTAGAGATTATCCAAGAGTGTTATAAAGAAAAACAAGGTAAAAAGAAGAAGAAAAGTGAGTTGAAACTCACTTACAAGCTGCTGCGTTTCAGCAACAAATTTCAGAAGTTTGAGACTTGTTTGGAGAGTATGGAGTCTAGTGAGAAATGGGTGGAGGAACCTTGGGTTATATAGGGGAAGGATTAGGGTTTGGGTTGCATTCAATGCAATTAGGTGAGTTTTTAAATAAAAAAAGTGGGAAAATACCCCTAAGGGTTGCGGCCGCAAGGGCTGTTTGTTTTATTTTTTTTATTTTTTTTGTTCAATTAACTTATGTATAATTGATGGACTTTAGGTTTTAGGCGTCACAATATGATAGTCTTCGAATGGTCTTATACTATGCAAGATATTGTCTAACAAACCCAAAAAAGAAAACAACTATGAACAATTATTTTTTTGAACATTATAAGACATGGTTTTATGATAATTTTAAGCTTGAATTTCTTGAATAACATCACCAATTGTCTTGCTTGAGTTTAGTATATGTTTGACAAACATTCATCACACATTAACACGTTGTTTCGAATTGATTTATGAAGGAATAATGTATAGCATGATCATAGGTTTAAACGCGAATAAAGTTTGCGAATTTAGCATACTTGATTAATTTTGTTTACAATCAAAGCCTTAGAATACATTGAATTGAAGGATAGAAATACGATTACAAAGTTTGGACTTTCCAAAAATAGGAACATGAAGCAGACTGCTAAAAACGGAAAGGTGCAAATGCGAAGCGTTACTTCAGGTTTGGTACAAACACGTTCCGCGCCTGAAGCGAGTCAGTCGTAATGATTTCGACTGGTTTTTCCACGAAATGTAAAGTCTCATTGATTTGAAGATCTTCAAGTGAAACTTGGAGTCCTCCTTTGGCGAGACATATTTTTAAGTTTGAGACGTGGAAGGTAGGATGAACGTTGTTGAGCTCTTGTGGTAGTTCCAATCGGTTCCTTTCGAAAATCTTGAAAGGACCTACGTAGCGAGGAGCGAGCTTTCCCTTTTTCCTGAAACGAACCACACCCTTCCAAGGGGATACCTTGAGAAGTACAAAGTCACCAACGTGGAATTCAAAGGGCTTGCGTCTTTTATCTGCGTAGCTCTTTTGTCGGCTTCTAGCTTTCAGCAAGTTGTCCTGAATTTGCAAAATCTTGTCCGTCATCTGTTGTATAAGCTCGGGACCGGTGATTTGAGCTTCCCTGATCTCGTGCCAACATATAGGCGATCGGCACTTGCGTCCATACAATGCCTCGAATGGTGTCATTTGAATACTCGCGTGATAACTGTTATTGTACGAGAATTCGACCAAAGGCAAGTGCATGTCCCAGTTGCCACCAAAATCAATTACGCAAGAACGAAGCATGTCCTCTAATGTTTGGATAGTACGCTCGGTTTGACCATCGGACTGAGGATGGAAAGCAGTACTAAGATTGAGCTGAGTGCCAAGGGCTTTTTGAAACGTTTGCCAAAGGCGAGAAGTGAAGCGACCATCACGGTCGGAGATAATGTCAACGGGAACACCGTGAAGACAGATGATTTCATCCGTGTAGATACGAGCTAACTTCTCAACTCGGTAGTCCTCACGTATGGGGAGGAAATGAGCAGACTTGGTCAACCAGTTGATGATTACCCAGATACTATCGTGACCAGACGATGTACGAGGGAGCTTGGTTATGAAATCCATAGCAATACTCTCCCATTTCCAAACAGGAGTTTCTGGTTATTCGAGTAAGCCAGAGGGTCTTTGATGCTCGGCCTTTACCTTGGAGCAAGTAAGGCACTTTGAAACATAGCAGGCGATATCTTTCTTCATTCCAGGCCACCAGTATGATGCTCGGAGGTCGTGATACATCTTATCGGCGCCAGGGTGAATTGAATATCGAGACTTATGAGCTTCACTCATCAAGAGATCACGAAGATTATCATGATTAGGAATCCAAATACGGTCGAGATAGCACATGATGCCATCAGATTTGGTCACGAGTTGGGTTTCAGCACCACACTTCATCTCACTTTACCAGGGTGGTAGCGGATATCGCAGTCATAGTTGTTCAACAACTCTACCCAACGACGCTGACGCATGTTGAGTTCTTTTCTATTAAAGATGTGCTGAAAGCTCTTATGGTCGGTGAAGACCGTACACTTTGTACCATAAAGGTAGTGTCGCCATATCTTTAATGCAAAAACAACTGCACCAAGTTCAAGCTCGTTGGTAGTATAATTTTTCTCATGAATTTTGAGTTGACGTGATGCGTAAGCGATAACCTTATCTCGTTGCATCAGAACGCAACCAAGACCTAGTCTTGAGGCATCGCAATACAAGACAAAATCGTCGTTACCATCGGGAAGGGTTAGGATAGGAACATTGCAAAGCATGTCCTTGAGTCTTTGAAAAGACTCCTCTTGTTCGGAACCCCAAACAAAAGGTTTATCCTTTTGAGTTAAGGAAGTGAGAGGCACGGCAATTTTTGAAAAGTTGGAAATGAAACTACGGTAATAACCGGCTAAGCCGAGAAACGAACGAATTTCGGACGGAGTCTTAGGAGCAATCCAATTTTTCACCGCCTTGATTCACGGGGTCAACGTGAATACCAAGTTTGTTGACAACATGACCAAGAAATTGAACCTCTTTTAACCAAAATTCACACTTGGGAAACTTGGCGTAGAGACGTTGGGTTCGCAACAGCTGAAGGATAAGACGCAAGTGTCGCTCCTGCTCCTCTCGCGTCTTAGAATAGATCAGGATATCATCAATAAAGACGATCACGAATCGATCAAGATAAGGCTTACACACGCGATTCATCAAATCCATAAACACGGTGGGTGCGTTGGTTAGACCGAATGGCATGACTACGGACTCGTAGTGTCCATAACGTGTGCGGAATGCGGTCTTGGGTATATCTTCTTCGAGGACTCGAAGTTGATGATAACCAGAGCGAAGGTCGATTTTAGAGAAGCAAGTCGCACCTTGAAGTTGATCGAAAAGGTCGTCGATGTGAGGAAGAGGGTAACGGTTCTTGACTGCAAGCTTGTTGAGCTCACGATAGTCAATGCACATGCGAAAGGATCCATCTTTCTTTTTGATGAACAGAACCGGAGCGCCCCAAGGAGATGTGCTAGGGCGTATGAAGCCCTTCTCAAGAAGCTCTTGAAGTTGACTGGACAGCTCTTGCATCTCCGAGGGTGCTAGACGATAGGGGGATTTTGCGACCGGAGTTGCACCAGGGATGAGGTTTATGCGAAAATAAACCTAACGCGCAGGAGGAGGACCAGGAAGATCCTCGGGAAAGACATCAGGGAATTTACGCACAACAGTAGCTTCACTCACGCTTGGACCCTTCTCCTTCTTTTATACAATGTGGGCAAGAAAGGCGAAGTATTCCTTACGCAAGCACTTATTTGCTTGAATACACGACATAAGCTGGAGACCTTTGGAAGGTTTCTCGCCATAGACGTGCAAGGAATCATCATTGGGAAGGGGAAGGCGAATGCACTTCTCCGAACAAACAACTTCAGCACGGACTCGCCTTAGCCAATCTGTGCTTACTATGATATCGAAGCTACCCATTGGCATGGGTATGAGGTCAATTAGAAAACGTACGATCATTAAGGTTCAAAGAACAATTAGAAAGGACGGAATCGACTGTGACGGATTTTCCGTCGGCGACTTCCACTTCAAATGGTTTAGGCAACTTAGAACGACTACACATAAGCAAAGGTTCAAATTCAACGGATACAAAACTTTTATCTGCACCAGTATCAAATAAACACGTAGCGTAAACATTGTTAACAAGGAACGTACTCGATATAATGTCGTTTGAGTTCTGAGCTTGAGCAGCCGAGATGACAAAGGCTCGACCACGAGCTTGCTGCTACTGCTGCTGATTGTTGTTGTTACGCTGCGGGTAGTTGTTGGCGAAGTGATTCGCGTCTCCGCATCTGAAGCAGGCACGAGTGGCAGGAGCTAGGGGTCGGTCTTGATTGCCGGCAGGGTTTTGAGGAGGTGCGGTGGTCACGGCTCGGGCTTGGTTGATGGGGGCTTGAGGAGCATTCCGGAATTGTTGGGAAAAGTGCCCATACCTATTGCAGATCGTACATAGGCGGCATGGGGCGGTAACCGGGTTATGGAAGGGACTTGTATTGCACTTAGGATGGGGTCCGGTGTACGCTTTCTTGATGGGTTCGGGTGCGGGCAAAGCTGGCTGGTGGGGGTTTGGTGGAGTAACTACCGCGCATATTGGGCTCGAAGCCTTCCGCTTCTTGCCCTTGATGTTGTTTTTCGGGGGTTTGGGCGAGGCAGGTTCGGTAACGGATTCGGTGGTTGCTTGGTGGGCTTTCCTCAGTGGAGCCTTGGCGGCTTCACGAAGGACTTGGCGGTTGTTCAAGAAAGCAGCCAGCCGAAAGGTTTCTTCGAGGGTGCTGGGGGAAGTGGTATCGACTAGATCGCCGAGATTAGGAGGAAGGCAACGTATGTATTTAGCGATTGTTTTCTCAGTAGTGTCGACCTGACTTGGGCAGATCGAGCTTAGTTGCTTGAAACGGGCCGTGAGGCCAGCGTTGTCGTTACCTACCTGCTTGAGGTTCCAAAACTCAACCTCGAGTCGTTGGCGCTCATGCGGGGGGCAGAATTCACCTTCCATTAGCTTTTTGAGCTCAGCCCAAGGGAGGGCATGGGCGACCTCGTTGCCACGCGAGCTACGTTCTGAAGTCCACCAATCGAGGGCTCTCGATCGGAATACTCCTGTGGAGTTTAAGGTGCGCAAGTGGTCGGGGCAACCACTTTGGAGGAAGGTGAGTTCAATGGCGTCGAACCATTGCAGCAGTTTCGTGGCGTCCCCCTCGCCGGTGAAGGGTAAGGGATTGCAGGAGCAGAATTGCTTTTGGGTGAAAGCGGTCTTGGGTGTTTCGGCTTTGGAGTCGACAGAGGTATGAGGTGATTCGGCGTTAGGTGGGGGCTGGACCTTGCTGACTATCTCGGGATAACCTTAGCCATGTGTTCAGCCATTTGCTCGGCCATAAATTTCATACAGTCCTTTTTCGACATGGAGTCGAATTGGGACCTTGACTTGGATTTTGACCTTCTTCGTCCCATAAAGCTTTGCGAGAAAGACATCTAAAGGGTTTGACAACAAAAGGTAGATTTAGCCTTTGATCGTAAAGAGTTGTTATAAAGAAAATATCCGTTTTAAGCACATAAGTATCATGTAACACGTCTAACTTCACATAGATAGCATAAGCATGTTGGCATTCATAAGCATAAATACGTATGATTTGCGTAAAGGAATATAAATTTAGTTGGTTCACGAGAATTATTATTATTTTTTTGGTTACGAAGGGCGTGCGAATCGTTCATCGGGTTTGAAATGAATGAGATAACAAGTATTAAAACACATAGAAATTGAGATAGCATAAACGATAGGCTCAATAAAACATTGGAATGT
Source organism: Scalesia atractyloides (assembly GCA_947069175.1). Taxonomy (NCBI): domain Eukaryota; kingdom Viridiplantae; phylum Streptophyta; class Magnoliopsida; order Asterales; family Asteraceae; genus Scalesia; species Scalesia atractyloides. Next base: position 62,996,830 of record CAMTDV010000022.1, read on the forward strand.
TTCGGGTTGAGAAACGTTTGACTATTCCAAAGTGAATCGAGATCCTTTCAAATTAGAGAAAAAGTGCTTTGGCCTATAGGTAAAGTGCTCTCGTCGAGAAGCGATTAACGGCACTTTACCCTTCCAGTTACTACAAGTCTCTAACCGATTGAAAAATCGAAACTTTGGCGAGATTGAAAATCTAGGAATGGGACTAGTTGACAAGGTGCGGGTTTCACCCCTATCTTGACAACATTGTACACTAGATGTGTTTGGTACTTACCGAACGAGGAGCGTATTCTGACTCGTTGGCAAGGGTCCATTATAGTAAGAAACGGAAATTTCCATCAAGATGTGGATTTTACTCCTAACTTGATGGTGTAATTTCGTGAAAAAATCAAATTCGCGGATTGAGAGTGATCACCAAAGTGCGGGTTTCACCCTTATTTTTGTGAGATCGTCTCGATTGTAGTTCAAGTGACTTCAAGTCTTCAAGTGTGTAAATTGTGTAAATGTTTTAGGAAAAACACATGCATATATGTAAGACAAAAGAAATAGGAAGAAACAATTAGGAAGAATTAACATTTTAATCACGAAGCAAGAATGGTCAAGTTGGTCACTTAAACTATAGACTAGGTCGAATCATGGCAATTCTACCTAATTCCCATAGTTGTGGCTCTGATACCAATCTGTCACAACCCAACCGATGGCGGAAACATCAGAATGAGACGACTAGATTGCTCATTGCATCATAACACTATTTGCGACAATATTTAAATCAACCAAATTTCATTTCATTCAAAACATCAATTGTCATATTACAACAAAATCCAAATAAGAGTAACATCAACGAAATAAGTTCAACAATAACATAATATTTAACTTAGTATTCTACGCGTGTTTCTATGCCATTCCTACTAAGTTCCATCATACAACTTCATCAACCTGCAACATGTTAAAAAGTATAGTTCAATAACAAAGTATTGGCGAGTATACAAGTTTAATATCATAGCATAAGAATAAAATCCGATTCAAACAAATCCACACGATTAGCTAGCATACAAGATAAATGTAAACAAGGCATGTGAATCTACAAGTCAATCCTCTAGTGTACCGCAACATAGATTTCAACTTAACAATGACCACAAGAATACAGGCGGTGCGTTACTCCTATAGCGCTATACATGTTAAGAGAGGCTCGATCAAAGTTAATGACATTTAGATCATATAAGAATGTACCAAGTAACAATTCAAGTACCATAAGACTAAAGCATGTTGATGGATTGTTTGTGTATAGAATAAAGTGTGGTTTAGTGTAGTTTTAGTAAATTAACATGTTGCACCCAAGTAGTGGAAAGCATAAAAAGGGGTCGAGTGTACTCACGGTTTTGCAAAGTATTATCCGTGAGAGAGTTAGGTTGATTTAGGGGTAGGAACACCAAGGTTATTCTACACAGGAAAACGTAGGTATATGAGTATTAGATTAACGGGGAGTTTAATGTGTTTAGAAATTTAAAATGTATGAGAAAGTATATATACGAAAGTATTTATCTAGACATTTAACGCTCGTTTTGACACTAATAAGCCCCGAAGGGTGTTTGTGTTTTTATGGGTCATGCCCAATAGAATCGTAATGATTGTTATGTCTAAGATAAAATAACCTACTTTTTAAGGCAACTAACCATTTGGTCATGGTCTAAGTTTTGGTTATATTAAGTATTTACTTATAGTTATATTACTACTAATTAATCATATAGTTCATGTATTTCATGGAAGTCATGTAAGTCATGCATGGAGGTAGGAGGATAACCATCCTAAACCTCTTTCATAGATTCACCATTACACAAGATTGACACAAGGACAATCTGGATGGTCAAGAATTATAGAAATCATCAAGTGAGGGGTGGATAGAATAGTTGAATGGCCAAGGCCTTCATGTAATTACACCTACACCATCACAAGCTTGAAAATTCGGATGGCTCAACACTTGTGGGTTTGAAACCCTAATGAAAACATAATATTTGTGAGGATAAATCCCATATTTTGAATGTCTCAACCTTGTTTTTAAGCCTAACCAACCATAAGATTGTAAGCATTCGGACATAGGTTTGAGATGAGTTAAACTCAAGTTGTAGAAAGTATTTTGAAGTTAAACAGAAAGTTTGGCCCAAAAAATGGTGTGATTCCACCTTGGTTTTCCATGGAAAACCTATGGTAACATCCATAGGGCTTTAGCAAACATTGTTGAATAAGAAACAAGGTAAAAACATTAAAAAAAATTGAAGTTTGAAAGATAAAATTTTGGGCAAAAAGTTTTGTGCACTTTTGGACCTCAAAATGGTGTGGTTTCACCTTAGTTTGTCCAAGCAAACTTGTGAGAACCTTCCTAGAGGTTATCCAAGAGTGTTAGAAAGAAAAACAAGGTAAAAAGAAGAAGAAAAGTGAGTTGAAACTCACTTACAAGCTACTGCATTTCAGCAACAAATTTCAGAAGTTTGGGACTTGTTTAGAGAGCATGGAGGCTAGAAAAAGTGAGAAATGGGTGGAGGAACCTTGGGTTATACAAGGGAAGGATTAGGGTTTGGGTTGAATTCAATGCAATTACGTTAGTTCTTAAATAAAAAAAAGTGGGAAAATACCCCTAAGGGTTGTGGCCGCAAGGGCTGATTTGTTTTCTTTCTTTTTATTCAATTAACTTATGTATAATTGATGGACTTTAGGTTTTAGGTGTCAGACATGATATAATAAGCAAGGATAAGTCTTGGAATGGTCTTATACTATGCAAGATATTGTCTAACAAACCCTAAAAAAACAACTATGAACAATTATTTTTTTGAACATTATAAGACATGGTTTTATGATAATTTGAAGCTTGAATTTCTTTAATAACATCACCAATTGTCTTGCTTGAGTTTTAGTATATGTTTGAAAAACATTCATCACACATTAACACGTTGTTTCGAATTGATTTATGAAGGAATAATGTATAGCATGATCATAGGTTTAAACGCGAATAAAGTTTGCGAATTTAGCATACTTGATTAATTTTGTTTACAATCAAAGCTTAGAATACATTGAATTGAAGGATAGAAATACGATTACAAAGTTTGGACTTTCCAAAAATAGGAACATGAAGCAGACTGCTAAAAACGGAAAGGTGCAAATGCGAAGCGTTACTTCAGGTTTGGTACAAACACGTTCCGCGCCTGAAGCGAGTCAGCCGTAATGAGCCGATTACATTGAGCTCCCCAAGCGACGAAACAAACCTTCTTTGGAACCAAGAGTTCCAAACAAAAGCAAACGATAGCTGTGTTTCGCCATGGGTAGTAAGGATGGACTTGATGTGCTTGATAGAGAACTTTCCCGACTCCTTTAGCGCCCATATCAATTTATCTTTATGCTGTCCCAATATAACCGAACTCATTAGGCCCATAAGTTGCTGAAACTCTACATGTTCCATCAGATTCATAGTGGCTCTAGACCATTTCCGCGCATACCTAGTAGTCCCCAATCGAGAACCACGTGATCAACAACAAGATATCTTTTATTTTATTTTTTCAGATTAAACAAACTAAGGAACACATGCATCAGCGGATACGAACCCATCCAGAAATCGATCCAAAATAATATTTCCTCCCCATTCCCTAGCATGCCAACAATTACCGAACTCAGGTTAACATTAGAACTAGTAAGATCGTTGTTTATAATTATTGTTTGCTTCCACGGACCCGCATTAATGAGTAAACGAGGGATAAAATCGCACACTCGGGAACCCTATGAGTTCCCACCACCACTTTGCTATCATGGCCAAATTTGTGTCACGAAGGTTTCCCAACCCCACCCCCTCATAATCGATTGGACGTATAACATTATCCCACGCCATCCAACTCATCTTGTGTTTTTCTTCACATCCACCCCAAAAGAAAGTGTGCCTAAACCTTTCAAACCTCTTAATGACTTCAACGGGAGTGCGATACAACGAAAAGAAATAAATAGGAAGCGAGTTCAACACAGATTTAATTAGCGTAATTTCCCCCCAATCGATAACTTCCTCGCTTTCCAAAGGGATAAACGCGAACTTTATCTACCACTAATCTCAATTTTTAACTAAATTCATGTTTCCCCTCACCGGAAGCCTAAGATGTATAAATGGTAATTCACCCACTTTACACCTAGGGAGAGATGCCATAACTTCCACTTCAACAAATTCCATCCCGGTCCAAAATACTTGACATTTGCTAAGTTTCATTTTGAGCCCCGAAACTAAATAAAAGCGTCAGAGAATCCGCCTTAACATAATGGCATTCCGCATATTCCATTTCCCCAAGAATAAGATGTCATCGGCAAAAATTAAATGGGACAAAGTGGACCGTTATAAGCAATTTATACCCCTTCAAAGACTCCATTTAAGCAAGCCTTCTTCAAGATACATGTAAACCCTTCCATAGCTAGAATAAAAGGTATGGAGAGATAGGATCCCCTTGCTTAAGACCTCTTGAACAAGTAAATTAACTAGTCGGCGACCCGGTTAATGAGACTCGAGGACCTAATCGATGAAAGAATGGCCAAAACCCACTTTATCCATTTACTAGGGAGACCCATTTGCTCCAACTTAGAAATCAAATACTTCCAATTCAAGGAGTCATAAGCCTTATCCAAATCTACCTTGAAAAGCATTCCTTTCTGTTTAGTTCTTTTCCACCACACAACTACCTTATTCACCACTAACAGACCATCACGAATGCTTCTATTTGAAAGAAATGCCATTTGTTCCTCTGAAACTAAACCCCCAATCACCACTTTTAGCCGGTTGGCCAAAACCTTAAAAAACACCTTATTTATACACCCCACTAGGCTAATAGGTCTGAAATCTGGCACACATAATGGATCCTTGATTTTGGGAATTAAAGCAATGAAAGCTGAAAAGCACCCTTCCGAAATAGTCTCCCTGTCATGAAACTCAATGAAAAGTCTTAGAAAATCAAACTTTAGTTGCGGCCGAAAACGCTTAATGAAAGTGAAATTGAAACCGTCGGGCCCGGGAGCCCTATCCCCCGTACAATCCCACACTACCCGCTCAATTTCCAATAATGAAAATGGAGCTACCAAGTCGTTGCCATCATCGACAGAGATTCCCATGATGTTAGAGCAAACTAATGTCGGCCGGAAATTAAGAGTTCGGTAAATTTCTGATTAAAAAAACCCACTACTTCGTCCTTGAGAATTACTTGATCCGCTACCCAATGGTCCCCAAACTTTAACCCGACAATTCTATTAGACGGCTGGTTTATTTAATTACTATGTGAAAAAGGAGGTATTTTTATCGCCATCTGTTGTCCACTTGACCGGGATTTTTGCCTCGAATCCATAGCTTTCAACCCTTCAAACTCTAGAATCTCCTTTCTAGCAACAGCCCTATCGATGCACTCTTTATCCGAGAGGGTTCTTAGCTCGGGGGCCCGCTCTAATTCATCAACCTTCCGCTTTAATGACACAAAATTCTTATTACTTCTTTTATTATCCACTTCCACCCAAGCTTTTATTCTGTGTTTTAGCCACCTTAGCTTGGTAGCAATCGCCAAATCAACCCCGCAATGAAAAACAAAAAATTAACAAAGGGTTTTTATATACTCATTGAACTCCGATAGTACAAGCCATGAGTTGAAGAATCCAAAAAGGTGGTGCCCAAAATTGGGTTGCCCAATTATCATCATAATAGGGCTGTGGTCCGACATCCTTCTACTAAGCGCTGAAACCATAATCGCAGGCCAGGGATTCAAAAAGTCTCTACACACTAATTTTACACACAAACTCGATTTTAATATTTATAAAAAATGATTTATACCATGACATTAAAACACACACAAAGGCACCCTATCATATATGTAGTAAAGTATAGATAAGAACCAGATGTCGATCCATGGATGCGGGCGGATGCATGAGTACTAAACCTTTGTCACTGGTTTACCGGTATAAAGATAGGTGAATGAAGTTTTTAACTAAACTAATCTAAAACTATATTTAAAACATAAAAGACTCCAAATACAAAAGTATATATTATCTTGTTTTACAAACAACCTAAGCATGTTAACTAAGTCAGAAATGTCACAAAGGCACTTGATCAATCTACCAATTATATAGACAATTAGTATCCCTTTCGAGAATCTAACATGACAATCCTTTGGAAAGCTAACGCGATAGACACACTTTTGCCACCTAAAAACGTTAATTAGCGTGCTATTGATATATTTTCATGTAAATCTTCTAAAGATAACTTAGTCATCCGTTAAGAGTTTTCTAACCGTACTTAATCAAGGAAAGTAATATCGATAACACAATACAACCACTCAGACAAGCATAAAGTATATCATATCACAAACTATTCCATTTTACAAACCTTGAACACAAATATACCAAGATAGTAATTTCAACCAAAACCACTAAACAAAGATCATAAACCGTGTTAAGAAGTTGTAACAACACCTTTTAACCCGTTAGGGTCCTTACGTGCAAGAAAGTACTCTTGATTAACATTTAATTTACCTTTTACTAAACCAATACCCATTTCTAGTTTCATGGTGTGAACATATTAACAAGTTAATAGCTTACTAATAAGTTCTTAATCAAGGGTTTTTCAACATATCTCAACTAAAAAATTCATTAATCATCCAAGATAACCAAATATAATCAAGAATCCAACATCAATGAAACATGTTTGTCATATGATCATCAAGACTTAAACATGAGAAGTACCAAAGTTTCATACAAAGAAGATTAACATACTAATGTTTGTTCATAAAACAAGTAAACTAGTGTATTTGCCCTAATGCTACAATAATATAGAATACATCAAATCAATGCTTGAAATACAATCAAAATCATGAAAAGAACAAGGATTCAAACCATAAGCAAGCGAGGATTAGATGGATTGGATTATAAATAGGCTTCTTTGCAACTAGGAGGCTTAAATCCCACCCAAGCAGGTTGTTTCCGAAGCCCCAAAATCGCCCAAAAGCTTGCAAAAATATACAATAATTGATCAAAATGCGTCTTCTCTGTTTTATACAATTTTTCAAAAGTGCACGACCGTGCACTCAAATTGCACGCTCATGCACTGTACAAGTCTAATCATGACGTCAGCTGCAGGGTATGGATTAAGCAAGTGGCGTATGGCTTACATAAGAGGTGCACGATCGTGCATATTCGAGAAAATGGATGCACGGTTGGTCGCACGAGGTGTGCTTACGAGCATCAGAGAGTGCACAGGGTGCAGCCGAGAAGCAGAGCCGTGCGTTACCAAGAAACTTCTAGTGCTTCCGACTAAATGAACCTACACGGTCGTACACTTGGAGCGCACGGATATGCATGACCTGTATCTTCAACAAATTATGTTGTTTTCATCCAAAACGCCCGGATACTTATGTTTTTCTCCAAATTTCCCCATGGAAAGTCGTTTAAGACATAAAAAACCCAAAAGTACACGATTAAGAACCTAAACATCGAATTTGCAGTAAAAACACGTAAAACAGAAGTAAAATAAGGGACTAAAACATGTACAATTTGGTTTATATCACCCCCATGTAGGTGAAACGAAATCCCCCATGTTGTAACCACATAACTCCCCATCTCAATAAATAAATTAAAAGCCACCACGTAAGACGCCACGAATTCCGAGTTTAACCTCTCCTCGGGGATTCGGACGTCGTTAAAATCCTCCATTAAAAGGTAAACCCCGGGGAGCGATTTTTTCACATACAAGAGCTCATCCTAGACCACTCGCCTAGCTACCCCATCATTGGGAGTGTATATGTTAACCACATTAACAACCTCCCCCAGGCCATTAATAATACCCGACACAACCAGAAAATTTCTAGACTTATACATCCCAGTTTTCGAAAACGAACCTAGGTCTCACATGGAGATCAAACATCCTAACCTGCCGAACAGATTGACAACCTCGTAACCAATGCTCAAACGACCCCACAACTTCCCTAGCAACCATAGAGGGGGATCCTTTGTACACAACTCCTGGATAACAGATTTGAACCCCATTAGAAGTTTTCAGCCCTCTCACCCCCCCCACCTATCCATCTATCCAAAGACTTCTAACTTTTAGAGAAAGACAATTCATCGACCGTATAGAACACCTCCTTCGGCACGAATTTCTAAGTTGACCAGGTCTTCAAAATTCTCTAGCTCTATCCCCACCTTCCTTCCCACTTTGACCGTGGCATCGATCTCCATCCTAAGGTTAATGTTTAATTAGCCGGAATGGTAGGTTCAGGGTCACCGGTAAAGTTTTTGACTACCGCGCAACAAGAAATCCCTTGAGAAGCACTTTGAGATCCGTTGCTACCACCTGTAAGGTTCCCAGGAGGTAACGAACTAGAAGCCAAAGTTTCAGCTCCCACAGGTACTAACGAATCCTCTACTAGACTCGAAAAATTAGGCTCTGTCCACAGCCCATGAGAAAAAGCCCACTCTAAAGGCCTTGTTCATTTTCTGGCACTATCCAAAGAACCCGGGTCCACATAATCCATTTGATTATTCACTTTACTATAGTTGGAATAAAGTCTACCTTTTTAAGACTATTTAGAAGTCGTTAACAGAGAAATGCCACTATGACCCACCTCATTATTACCTAACCCAAATGTCTCTTTCCAAGAAAATTAGGTTTATTGAAAAAAGGAAGCAAAGGAGCCACATAAACCGATTCCCATGCAAACTGTCCGAGTTCCCCATTCAGCCTACTCGTTAGCCAGTGGATCCAATTCGAAATCCGGATCATCCCACCGGAACTCCCCCCTTCTCGATTGTCCTCTACCCTCGAGGATGCCATACCCTCCTTCGGTTCTTCGAACTCAAGCACCCAAGAGAAGTCTACTTCATTAACCCAAACATCAAAAGTTGAGTTGCTCCACATCACCTTAACCTTTTCATGGATTCGATCGCTCGGTTGTCGAAGAACATACGTTAACCCGCCAGAGTTATTAAGCTCTTCCTAGAAAACTCAGACGCCCACACTAATCGACCAAACAGTTCGCCTATTTTGTCATGCGTCCTTGCGTCTCTAATCTGCTAAGATAGTCCCTCCAACTCTAAGTCCATAAATCTTTTCCCGGGAGATAACCTAGCCAACCCATAACTCCATAGGCTCAAAATAAACTCCCCATGCTTCTTCAGGTTCCTGTAGGAATCTGAGTGACTCCACATCGTCATAAAGAGTTATCATAACCATGAGGCCCCCAGGTAGGAATAGAGTCCGCAGCTATAAAACCAGCGTTAGTCACTACAATCTTAGTTTTAAGAAGACACGTGATGTCCTTCGCTACAATAATAATATATATGCCCATGCAATGCCTAGGGAACCATACTCCGTCATCCTCCACCGTTACCACCTTAGTGATCGTCTCTTGATGAACATGCTCTAGTGTTAAGAAACAAGCGCTATAGGATTTCCCGGGTTTGTGAATATCCTGATTTGACGGAAACACATGCCTCAGATCCACGTTAAATCTCCAGTGGCACCGGTCAAACTTAGCAAGAACCACCTGAAGACCCTGACCCAAATCTGCACAGAATTCAAACTAGCCAGCAGGTCCTGAACATTCTTCATGCCTTCAAATGGAACAAAACCAAAAGTATACCTTTGACATCCTTCTTTTTCGGAATGAACGTAGCAGTCACAACACCATGTTTTTGAAAAGCTCTCCTTATAAGTGAGCGACTAACCCCCTCCGGGATGTTAGTGACCAGAATAGTCATTTCCGGCTTACCAGACTGGCTTTAGTATATCCCCCCGTGATGTGGCTCCGCCCAAAAGCGCCTCCTCGCATCCCTCTCTCTATGCCATTTAGTAGTTATTCCCTATTGGTTTTGTATTGGGGAATTTATTATTTTTAACTTAAAGACTTCCAACTAGTTTAACTCTATTTTTTTAATAATTTAATATTATATAAAAAGACTATTTACCCTTTATGAACTTCAACTTCATTAAATTCTTGTACCATACACATAAAATGTTGTGATTACTTAAATTTAGTTAGAACTTATGAGAAATGCTTTATAATATAGTTTAAATAGTTTAGTATTTATATAGAAAGATTATTTTACTTTTTACGAACTTCATTAAATTCTTGTACATTATGCATAAAAAATGTGATTACTTAAATTTGTTTGGAATTTTTGGGAAATACTTTATAATATAGTATAGATAGATAAGTGATTGGTGGGTTATTAGTAGCTTCAACAATATAGTATAGATAGATAAGTGATCGGTTGGTTGTTAGTAGCTTCAACGTTAACGATTTAGTCTGGATTGGGTCATTGTTTGGTTGACTTGGATTAGGTCGAATTGACCCGGTTCAATAGAAGTAATATATATTGTATGTTTTTTTGTCCATTCTTATTTTCTTTAAAGTTGTTTTTAAATGCTATGCAAAATTCCAAAAGTGATTAATTATTTTAAGCAAGCTTTCAAAAAAGTGATCAATTTTTAAATGTTGTGCCGTCGCTCAAGACCCAAATTTTCAAAGGGCATGAAAGGATTAAATTATATATTTACTATATGCATCCATTTATTATGCAAAAAGTGTTGATGGTGGAGTCGAAAAAAACTATCTCAAGTTAATATAGAGATCTCAAGTTCAAGTCCTGCCTCCACCATTAAGGTTTTATTTTTTTTATTTATGTCCCCTTAACTACAATTTTGGGCCCAATTTTTTTTGTCACCCGAGGCCTAAATTTTTTTGAGAGATCTCGAGGACGGCTCTGGGCAGGACCATAGTTATCGATACGAAGATAGTGTTCGCTATCGCGCGCTTCGTAGCGAATCGACCATATCTCGCAATATGTTACCTAGCGACTCCATAGCGTGAATATACAGGATTCGGATGACGATGTAACACTTGCTTCTTCGTACTTTCCTTAACTAGAAATTGTAATCATATTTTTATTTATGGAAACTTGTACTCGTATCATATTCGTATTTTTTTCCAATCTTGTAATCCGAGACTTGAATCGTAATAAAATTAATACTTGTCTTACATGCATTCAATTGTTAAGTAAGTGTTTACATACAAACCGATACTTGTTATACGTGCAAATATTCATACATATATTCTCATGGCCTAAGAATATACTTACATATGTGTTATATACTTAGAAACATGCAAAAATATCAAGTTTTAGCACGAAATGAAGGAAAACCAAAGTTGAGGGACTAAAAGTGACAAAAATCAAACAAATTCGGATTTAGGACGCTAGCGCCCCGCGACCGTTTTCCTTGTCTCCTCTTGCGGCCTGCGAGAGGGCATAATCCGTAGATTCTAGTTTCTAGCTCATGGATTGGGCAATTTCGTGTTTCTTACATTAAGTACACTCACCTAACTCACCCCCTAACCTCAACAACTCTGATTTCACACCTCAAACATTCATCTCTCTCTCTCTAAAGCTCTCTCTCAATTCAGAAAGTTCAAGACTTTCAAGTGAGTTCTAACTCACCTTATTTTCCCTTCTTTACTCTTCTTCTTCTTAATACTTGGAACACCTCTATGAGTGTTTCCATAGGTTTTCCATAGAAAACCAACATGGAACATTACCATATTTGAGGTCCAAGTGTAAGAAACTTTCCGTTTTAATAGGGGTTTAACCCTACTAGTGTTGTATCCTTCCAAGCTTGTCTTGAAACAAGACTTGAGTTGGTAGTGTGTGATTACTTGGAAACCTTGGCTATCCTACCTTCAACACCACCTCACTTGATGATTTTAATTATTTTACAACTTTTATTTTCATTTTAACTTATTCATGACCATCCTTGTTATCCTTGTGACAACTTGTGCATTGGTGAACAATACGAAAGATGTTAAAGGAAGGTTATCCTCCTATCCCCATGCATGACTTCTATGAACTTCCATGATAATTATGATTTACTTATTATGTATACTATATGATATATATATATATACTAAACGAACCCTTGATGATAATCGAATGATTTTCCATCATGGTACTAGGTTACATCACCTAAGTACTTAATTTCTCGTTATAATTCTAATGGGTATCCTAACCCATGAAAACACATCAACCCGAATGGGTATTATTGTGTCAAGAACGAGTATTAAGTCTAGATGATTACTTTCTCATATACATACTCCTAATTCTCCGTTATCATCCGGATACTTACCAACCTACGTTTTCCTCATGTAGGATAACTCGGTGTTCCTCCAACTCTCCAAACCCTTCATGGAATTAACAAGTGGAAGCTTGCAAAACCGTGAGTACTTGGCCTATTTCCCTTCTACACAATTTGGGTTGTAACATGTTAACTTACAAAATACACAAATACACACACTACATGCTTTATACACTCGATCCGTTATACATGCTTATTGTTATGCTTAGGTTCATGCTAGATTCATATATGCTTCTTGTCATTAACTTAGCTAACCCCAACTTAACATATATAGCGCTATAGGAGTAGCACACCGCCCATCGGGGTATTGTTAAGCTTTAAGCTGATTCATATTTTAATTCATACTTTAGTCTCGTTACTTCGTGTGACGAGGGACACATTCATTCTTGTGGACACTTGGGTTTGACAATTAGTATTGCATGCTAGCTTACCTTGTGTACAATTGCCATGTGGATTGGAATAAATTATTTTATACTTATGCTATGTACTTAAACTTGTGTACTCGCTAATACTTGTTGTATTGAACTATACTTTTAACATGTTGAGGTTAAAGATGTTGAATGTGATGAATCTAGTAGGGACGACATAGAAACGCACCTAGAATATTTGGTTTTTTATATTGTAATTTTTTTAAATTTGTTATGGTGTAGTTGACAATTTGATTTATGAAATGAAATTATTTTTTGATCTAAAATTGTCGCAATTAGTGTTATGATGCCTTGAGTAATCTATTTCGTCTCACTCCGATGTTTCCGTCATCGGTTGGGGTGTGATAGATGATTTTTGGTTGAGATGTTGTAATTTCTACTAGAAACCTGCTCAAAAACATGAAGAAGAAGAAAAAGAAAAGTGGCTGCATGTTTGTTGTTTTAGCTTTTTAGGGTTAAATAACTTTATGGACTTTAACCTTTAACCCCTCTATCTTTTCACTAGTTAACATATAGTCCCCAAAACTTGTAAAAATTTATATAAAAGTATAAAATAGTTTGTGTAGTTTAACATTTAAGCTCCTCTATTTTCACTAGTTTACCTTTGGTTCTTAAACTTTAAAAATTATACATAAAAAGTTTAAAATTAACATTATATATATATAAAAGTTATAAATAGCTATTTTTTGTTTCTTGAATTTATAACTATCTCATAGCTAAACACGAAATATTGGAAGTTATTTCATCGCTTTCGCTACGTAGCATATAGGTATCTCGTCGCTATTCGCTATCAATAACTATGGGTGGGACCATCAAATGAAACAAAAAAATAGTAGTAAAAACATTAAATCACGCAAGCACATTGTATGGCGTTAACTCACCAAGTTTAGATCAAAATGTAAAAAAAAATGGTAGCAAATAATACCTAGCTCGAAACGATAACAAAATCCATTTAAAATTTTTGACGTCAATCCAATGATAAAAAGAACTATTTTTAACACATCCAAATAAGTAAGCCCCACGATTAAGTAAGACACTTAATTGTCAAAATCTGTATAAAGGAGAGAAAATAAATAAAAAAAGGATCAAATATATAAGAAATAAAGAGATAAAAGTAAAACACAAAAAAAATATATTAAAATAAAGGGGTATAAATAACTTTATTAAAATTTATGAGTTGTGATGAATTTAAAAGAAATAACTAATTAGAATTCAGAAACGGTATAATAACTTTATTAAAATCAAGTGTATAAAGCATAAATAGAGTAATGAAAATGTAAAAGGAAACTTCTTAACCTTTATGTGTAAGTGCAATAACATTACTTTTTAAAATATATGTATAACGAACTTGAATTGGAGCCTAATCAAGCTAAAACTCTACTCGTTTGCATTCCTACTAGAAAGCCTAGGTAAAAGTAACCAATAATAAGCATTTCCTAAACTATATAAAAGCAAACTAATCCAACTATAAAAACATGTAGTAGATGAAACACGTATGTCCTTGACTCCTTGTCATTTTTTAATCAACACATAACTTGTATAAAGTAAGTAATGTTTTGCATACTTTTTTTAACTAGCATTTGGAACTAACTTTAATGCCCGAGTAACCTTTTTCGAGACGGGATTTCAATCGACTATACTGATTTTGATGCTTCATGCCTGACTTATTAAGGAATACAATCAAGGAGGAAACCTATCGCTATGAGAAAACCCTCTTAAGTCAAGTTTCGAACTTGAAACCTATAGAGATCTAACCCTTAACCATCACTCTCATGCCATTGGATCAGAAGGCCCTTCGCTTTAAATGGGATAATTAAACTCCTCGAAGGGTATGTTTGGCATGAAGCTTTTAGGAGTTTCTAGCTTTAAAATTTTAGAAAAGCCCATACTCAATAAAAATCCTTGTTTGGTTGAATAAGCTTGAAGCTTTTAGATTAGGAGTTTGAATCTTTTGGTTGAACGCTTTTACTAGTCAACGTTTAGAAGGAACTACAAGCTTTTAGGGAAAAATGATTGTTTTAACCTCTAAATGACTATTATGTTTTTTTAGTTATGTCAATTTTGGTCATTTTATAGATTAATTAAAAGCTTCAGTTCCTTTGCCAAACACCTAAATATATTTAAAAAATTATAGCTAACAGCTTCGAGTCACCAGCTACTTTGCTAAACATACCCTAAATATAACTTATACTTATAACCATTATAAACGATATATTAGTTCTTAGGGTGGAAGGGCCACTCCCCAAATGAGGAGTTGGTAAACTTTTTTTTACCCAATAATTTTATGTCATGTCAAGTCACCACTCCACTCCACATTTGGCACTCAATCACTAGGGTGCTCAAACACTTGGGGTGTTTGATGTTTTTTAATATTTTTTTCTAGAAACATATTTTTTATACATGCATAAAATAAAACATATATTAAACACTTAAAAGTAAATAAAACATATATTAAACAAATTTAAACTATACAACCTAAACTTTAGAAATAACAAGGCCAATTATATTTTTTTTTGCGATATCTCGTTTCCACGCTAGAATAAACGCAACATCTCGGGTGAAACATGGTCGTGTGGCTTAGTAAACGTCTCCAAATCCCGATCGTACATAATGGTTTCACCGCCTCGCGTTGTTCTGCCACTAATGCTATGGTGTCTTCCTCACGTTTCTTTTTTATATTCGACAACTCCAACTGCCCGTGCTTGTTTTGCTTCTTTCATAAGGGTGTAATGTAGAGCTTATCGGTCAAAGCCGCTTCCGCGCTATCGGATGGTGTTGTTTGGCTTTTTTATATTTCTTTCGTAATCTTGTTGGTGAGGGTCTACGTTATGTCGGGTATATCACTTGTGAACTCAGTTTCCGGTGTACCCGCATTATAGGTTACCCGAATCCGGCGACTTTCTTTTTTGGCCCGAACTACCACTTTCTTCACCCAACGATGGTACCGGGGCCCATTTGTCATGTTTACTAACAACTTCCCACGCCTCAACATGTTGAAAACCACCCGGATATTTTGATTGGTAATCTTTTAAAGCCCTATTCATGACATCGAGGTCGCCACACCCACTACCGCGAATACGATCCTACATATATAACAAATATGAAGTTAAATGTTAAAAGTAAAAACAATGTTACAAAAAATGTTTTAAAATGTTAAAATAAAAATTACCGCTTGTTGCCAAAGGCCGTTGAAGTAGTTTATCTTAGTCAACATAGGGAGCCATTTTGAACGTACTTGATGGATGGTTCGTGTACTTCCACCGACCGTAGCGTTGTAATGCTTGAGAACTTTCTTCCAAAAACTATATGATTTTTGTTGGTTTCCTTTTTTCTTGTTTACTGAACAATGAACCCATGCCTTGGCTAAGGCCTCTTCTTGTTTTTTCATCCAACTTTGACGCCCCGCCTTGCCTGCCTTTTCTTTTGGCTCACTAGCTTCGCGTTATCTTTGGCCTCACCAACATGTTCTTCTTCATCGGCAATATTTTCTTGCGTTTCAGGGACAACCTCTACATCTTCGTCTTCATTTTCATCGTAGATGGAAGTGTGCGATCGGATTCTCTCTTGGTGATTGAATTGGCGGGGTCCTAAAAGCAAATGGATCGAATGACTTTTGCGCTTCCATGGAGTATTCGTACATGCCGGGAGCGACCATCGTTAGACCACGTGGGTGTGAAAATACTTGTGGTGTAAAATTAGGTTGGTGTTGGGTGTTATAAAAGTCGGTTGTGAAGCTTGAGGGAAAAATTTTGAGGTTGAGAGTATGGGGTTTGAACCGGGGCACTCGGACAGCTAGAACCGCCACGTCTCTTTTGCAACACACGTCCACTGAGTTTGAACCCGAGCCTCGACTAGCGGAACCTTTTTTCTTTGGATCACCTTTATTTTGTTTATCCATATTGTTGGATGTAGTAAAAAGTGGTGTATGAAAAATTGTATATGTAATAAAAAGTGGTGTGTGAAAAATTATATATGTAATGGTGTATAGGGTCAAACACACTCAAACGATCGAATTCACAACGGTCAAATAAATCAACGTTCAATTGTTCTCGGTGACTACTAACCGATGTGGTAACTCACCGAAACCCGGAAGGGGGTGGCGGTGATGTTACCGCTCGGTGAACACACTCAATCACCCCCCTTCCCGAATACACCCCGACCACTCTTAATATAATATAATAAAGAACATAACTTGAAATCAGTGCAATATATTTATATCAAAAATCCTAGTTGTTGAAGAAATAACCTTAGATTAAATACCATTGTGATGGTATTCGGAAATTCTTAAGCAAAAGGCGGGGATATAATGTAAATTCTTAGCGATGAGGAAACGAAACAAAAAGAAAAAAGCCGGAGGAAGCTGGATCGAACCCGTGTTCCACGCATAAAAATTAAACAGCTTACAACAAACGAAATAGAACATATTTCTAGACATTATACTACCACTCTACCAACTTAGCAGCAAATACTTAAAAGCATTATACTTGATATTTATCTATTAAGCTCACGACAAATGATCAACCAATCACAGTCAAGTACCATAAACTACAATGGTATTTGTAGGTATGTATAATATAATTCAATTGTAGGTATGTATAATATAATTCAAATTTCTTAGATTCATAATTATGTTGTAAAACAACGGTTTATTAGCAACTAATATATATGTATATAAACAGAGCTAGATTATAAAATCATGTAGAGAATAGAACATGGAGAATTCTTATTCATTCATCTAACATCATATACAAATGATTATATATAGGCACTCACATTAGTACAATAGTAAATAAGAGAAAGGGGTTATACATGTGGAAGGTCACTACATAATGGATGCATTCATAGATATGGGTTATACATTGGAAGTCACTACATAATGGATGCATTCATAGCACTCCCCCTTGACTATCCACATGATGGAATACTATTTTTTAATACGCTTAATGATGTTGTCTCATTAAAAACCTTGCTAGGAAAACCCAATGGACAAAACCTCAGCTTAGGGAAAAAGAGTGCAACGCGTATTGTCTCCCCTTGATACTTCCGATCATGTACGTTGGCTATAAAAAAAGCGTACTAAGAAAATCCAATTGGATAAAACTTAGTGAAGGGTAAAGAGTGCAATTTGTGTAAAACTCCCCCCAATATAATATGTATCATTTTAAGTATCAAGTGCCAATCTTCTATGAAAGTTGTTGAAAAACTTTTGTAGTGAGTGATTTGTCGCTTGATGTGCAATCTATTAATGAACTTGATTTATAATCTTCATGTAAAACTTTAATTACCTCCTCTTGTAAGTAGATACCATAAGATCATGAATGTTCCTGCATTTACAAAACTAACCAAACTTGTTGATGGGTTAGTAAAATATGAACCCATACCTTTCGTACCTTAAGGGTATAGAAAATAAATGTTTTACTCATTACACTATCTCCTCGTCGTACACGAGTTAAATCTTGCCAATGAATTTAATGTATATGTTCGTGTATAGCTAGCAAGATATATTAATACAATTTGTATTGAATCATGGTACTTCATGACCAAGGATCTTTGCTTCTTTGATAGAAGATGATAAAAGTCATTTTTATCTATATCAAATATTTGAACATCATTAAATGTACTTACACCAAAAGCTTTGTGCATATGAAAATGTCCAACATTTTCTAGATGTATTATGATTGATGGATTATAATATAAACGTATGTCCTACGTATCGAGCCATAAATTTGCAATATTGTATTTTATTTGCAAATTCTTGCTTAAATATTTGAGCTCTTTTTTCACTTCGAGAGATTCAATGACATCATCAACATATATTACAATACTTGCAAACCTCATATCGTTCTTTTAATGAAAACAAATGGACCAACTTCACCATATGTATTTTTCGTTTCGAGCTCGCTGACTATTTTAGTCCACACATATTTTGTCAACTTCATATAGTATGTTCTTGAGGTTTTGACATCAATGCTTCTAGCATTATCAATCTATGAGGGAATTCGTTCCATCTTATCCATATATGCATGTGCTTTCACTCTTCAGTAGTTTTGCTATATAAATTTGCCCATTTAACACATAGATATCTATATCATGTAAAGTGTCATGAACACTTGCTTTTATCTCCAAAATCCATATTTTACCATGTGTGTACACTATTTATTGAGATATCACAATCACTGGGTACAAGTTTTCAATGTATGTTTATAGTGCACAAGAATTACATCGTTAAGATGTTTTGATTCACCTTTAAAGAACTCAATTGCTTTAAGAAACTCATCAGGAGTTTAATCGTATTCAAAAATGAATCTGTATACAACGAACGATCATATTGTTCTCGAGAACTTACTTTACATGAAATACATAATTTAAATCCTTCAAGGACTTGCATGTAAACTTTAGTATCTAAATGATACATAACATTTATAAGACGCATATCAAATCTCTCTTTATATTACAAGACTAATTAAATACTGGAAAGCTATTGCATCCACCACTGGAGAATACGTATCCTCATAATTAATCATAGGTCTTTGTGAAATCCTTGTGCCATCAATTGTTGATCAACATAAAAGACCTAATTATATTAAATATATTTTACAACTTTTTTTATGGACTACTGGCCCGTAAGCTTTCCATTTCAATAGAAAATTCAACTCTGCCTCATATGCGTCGTTCCATTTTGGCCAATCATTTCTTTGTATTTATTCATAGGCAGATTTTAAATCTTGATCCTCATCATTTCATCTTTTCAAGCGCTATGTATACAAAAGTATAACGACGTCGATTTTGTTTTGATTCCATACACTTCTAGACATGATATAATTTATTAAGAGCTCTTTATTTTCAGGTACTTGAGGTTCTTCCAAAACCATCATGTCTAATGTCTCTTCAAGAAATCCCCATTTTTTTTACTATAACCTCGACTTGACCATCTTCTTCATTACTTGCTCCAATTTTTGAGAAATTTTTATTTTCTTGGAATCGACTAGTCTACCACGCTTCAGGCGTGCAATAGACTCGTTAATATATGGTTTGCCCCACTATGACTATTAACTTAATTGGAGCATTAGCAGTTGACTACGTGACTTACTTAGTCACTGTATTTAGGTCAGTTAACATGTCTGGTGATTGATTCTTTAATCTAGGTAACGAATTATCTTTTGAACTTCTTGTTCACACAATTTTGTTTGAGGATCAATGATAATTCATGCATACCTATTCCTTTTTCAACTGCCATTAATCTCCCCCTAATGTTGAAAATGTTAATTTACTTAAAGTAAGATTTAACGAGCCATAAATAAATCTCTAGTTAATTGCTCTAAGTATGTAATCATAAATAGTATTTTCACCCAACTTATATTCCCAACATTATTTGAGTTTCAATCTTTGTGCGTTCTAGTGGATCAATTCCAATGTATACCGCACAATAAAAAGTTTGATGGGAAATATTTGGTTCCTAACCAAAACTAACTATAATGGGAAGAAACTATTACAACATGTTGGCTTGATGTGAAATAATGTTACTGCATGTAAAATTACATGTGCTCAAATATGAACTTTTGCTCTCTTGATTATTGGCTTTGCAATCAATTTCTAGACTTTTGATCATCGTCTTCAACAAAAGCGATTTGTGTCTTAAGCATTTAGAAAGTTCAATCCTTATTCCTATAATCATTAGTAACATGGATGCTAAATTCAATGTTATAACCACCATAAATAAGATAATATGGAATAATATGCTTGCTATCTCATTAGCTAAGCTACACACAACTTTAAGTTGTAAATTTGATGACCATTTAGACGATGCATTGATTTAAAAACACTAAACGATATCATGTTTGGATATATACATCCATCATTCATTCCATAGTATTTAAGGGATTTATACCATCAATTGGCAAACAAATACTTTCCCTTAAGAGCAAACATAATATGCTATCAACTAGAAGAATCTTCAAGTTCTTCATTATATTTCACATCATCATTAACTCGCTGTGGTCTAACCGGTCATACCAATAAAGTAAATCATCATGATCCATAAACTTATGGTTTATGATATTGTATATGTATTACTTGCATGTATGTAATACAAAACATAAGATATGAAAGAATGTATTATAACTTCAATGTTCAAACCATCGTGTTCTGTAATCACTAGTTTACCACTTTTGGTGGTCGATCTCTTCATGACTATCATTATAATATTGATATTCGATCCCATTATTAGCTTCACTATCTTATAATTTCCGATATTTTGATCTCTTATTAACATGATGATTGTTGCACTTCTAATGGTCAATCTCATTATTAATATTATCGTGATTACAACTTTCTCAATGATGCCAATGATCAATATATATTCACTTCATGCATCAGAGTAAAACCATACAAGTTTTACGGTTTTCCATTATTTTCTCGAACATATAGATATACAGTCGTTTCAAACCGTTTATGCCCTTTAAATGATATTGTTACTTCAGGAGTATATTTGAGGTTTGGCAAACAAAATTTGTTTTATCCGATTATTCTATAAATAAACTTCTCTTCATATAACGTCAATTGAGAAGTAATTATATGTCCGAGTCATATAGTATTTCTTTTATACTTGATAATGAGATACAAGGAGTATGACACTTTGGGTGTCAAATCGAAACATATTTCTACTTTTTCACGAGAATGACAATAAACCACAACTTTGGTTTAGTCGTTCTATTCGGTATTATCAATGCAAAGAAGTGATAGCATATAGAATACAAGGTATAGATAGCAACAAATCATACAATACATGACCTTATAGCATGTCATCAGGCCTTTATAAAATAAGAAACCTTTTTATCACTAATAAGCAAACGCATATAATTTATGTAATAATTTATTATGGTATAACCAAACATAATATCTTATATATTTTGAACACTTACTTTAAAACTTAAACATATATCTCTTTCAAGTTCTCAGATCATTTATTACTTGTATTTGAAATTTTATTTGAAAACTGTAATACTGATGAATTACATAACATACTCATTTTTTTTCTTCTCAAATATTGATATTTAAACAATTGATGACATCATATAAGCAATCTATACATTGTACATATGAAGCAATAGCAATAGTCACTATTTTATACTAGCAATAGTAATAGTTAATATGCAAATAAATTGTTAAACAGTATGACATGACATAATGAATGCATTAGAGGTACCGACATCGCTAGAAATGTTTCTCTAAAAACAACTAATGATATCTAGCAATATTAATCTATTATATGAATTTCTTATATGTAACATTTGTTATAGCATTAACCTTAGTATAAGTATCAAACGATATTTGCATAATCATGTTATAACAATAATAATAATATATTGCATTATAAGTTGTATAGTTTATTTAAAACTAAATCAATATATGTTTACTCATATAACTCATTTATATCTAATTATGTAAAAGTCTTTTGGCGTGCTATGTATTAACAATGACTAATGAAAACAATTAATTACAGAATTCATATCCATTTAAATTACAAACTATACAAAATGAAAATCTAGTACATATATCATGTATATATTACCACCAATACAAGCATAGATACCTAATACAATTGCATTGTTTAGTCCATAAATATTGAGTTTCATACTTTGTAATATTGAATTTAATTGTTTTTCATGGATTCTAAAAGCACATATGATATTCTCTATATTGCAAATTAACTTCCTCAAATCAAAATAATTCAACAATTGTATTTACAACTTAACAAGGTTAATAAAGAAGCATAAATATATGATTATGGTGACTCAAAGAATATGTAGATGAGCATCACTAGATTGTAAGAGTCCTAAACAACATATATTAAATTAACTAATTAAATGATAATCCAGCTAATTTAGAATAATAGAAGAGATCATTTGTAAAAGAGAAAAATAAAACAAATATTCGTAATATCGTCGTCGTCAACGAAAACTATAGTTATTCAATTAATAATGAGTATTAGAAAAAAAGATGAATTAGTCAATCGTAATGTCATAATTTATGATGTAACATCTAAATCCTTATGAATACCAACATGCTAAAATATATATATATAACTTCTAAAAGCAAATGGAAAAATATATATATAAGAGTTCAATCATGAGACTACATTATAGAATTTATAGTAATGATCAGTTTAAGATTATATATCTATATTAATAAGTGTCACCAGTAAGATTGATGTATCATCATCAAATATAATATGAATAATCATACAAAGAATCATACCTTTATTAGTAGAGATAGTTGCATAATTATTGGGTTGCTTTCTGAACGTGCGAGATTGAATTAGGCTGAAAAATAATACACATTAAAGGCAAGGAGAAAGGGATACCAAGGGTGGCAAAACACATAGAGCACGCTCGTGCTGATAACGTGTTGTAAAACAACGGTCTATTAGCAACTAATATATATGTATATAAACATGAGAGCTAGACTATGAAATCATGTAGAGAATAGAACATGAAGAATTCTTATTCATTCATCTAACATCATAAACAAATGCCATTATATATAGGCACTCACATTAGTACAATAGTAAATAAGAGAAAGTGGTTATACATGTGGAAGGTCACTAATGGATGCATTCATAGATATGAGTTATACATGTGGAAAGTCACTACATAATGGATGCATTCATAACAAATTAAATATTATTAATTTTTATTACTTCAGTTACTCAGTTAGCTTCTCAGTTAGATTCGTTAATTAAATATTATCGTTACATAATTAAGTAATCGTTTATTTCTGGTTCCTTTATATTTACCCATATTATTTCCTATAAAATGAACTTTATAGCATTATTTTCAACTTTTTGACTGAGTTTTAAAGTAAGCCAAGATTATACATAAGTACTACTAAAATGCATAATAATTCTGATAAATATTTTTAAACATGAAACAAAGCACAATTCCAAAAACATAACCTACATATTATTTCAAAATTAAATAACAAAATAGAGAAACTAATACAACATGCTTTTAATTAGATTTGATTTATTTAGTGCCACACACTTTATTCTCTTCAAAGCCTCTCTACATCCTGCCTTGAGTATCTTCCTCCTTCACCAATTCACCTGCACACAACCAATCGGTTACAAGTGTATTAATATCTTAAATAATATAAATTTTTATCTTATTTAATAAATTTTAATATATTAATTGTTTAAAAATATTTAATATGTTAATTGTCAAACTTTAAAGAAAAAGGAACACCAAATTTAAAATTCAACCCGGCCCATTTCAACCCGTTAGTTTTGTCATTGGAGAAAGGGAAACAAGAATACATGGTCCGAAATTGACGTTGCATTTCTCGGGAAGTTGCATGGCCATGCTACGGTCAACGCCAGAGATGGGCGGGCCATTGACAAGCACACACAAACAGGGTTGGCCAAGATCCTGATAGCAGTACAACACGCGTCATTTGGAGGAATAGGGCTAAACGGTGCAACCGCAACTCTACAAGGAATCAACTGGACTAGTGCAGAGAAAAATGTGGTTCCACATGGGAACCCCATGCTTCCTTGCACCATTAGGCCCATCATGCCCAACACCAACATGAGTACCAACATTTTATTTTCTTTCTTTTCCATTGTTAGATTCTTCTTTCTTTTGCCATAAAAGTGCTTCTGCATATTTATAGATGAAAGCCATATGTATCACACAGGGTACATGACATTCCTAAAACTCACCATAAATCAGCATTTTTGGCATGCTTAAGGAAACAGTTGCTAAAGTCATATGTTGTGGTTGATGAATCATGAATGGAATCTTCACTTCAATATCAAGCATAATGTTCTATTTTTATAAACAAGAATGACAACAAAGATATAAATACAATAAGGTGTCATTGTACGGTTTTCATAGGAAATTCTACAACAAATCACTAGCTACAGTTTTGACTTTCAAGAAAAGACAAACCAAACCTGTCAGATTGGGTAGTCAGCCAGACTGACATTGGTTTGGTGATTTAAACCGACTTTTAATTTTGAACTTTATCCTTAAAGCTTGAGCTCAACTCGTGAATACTTTTTCTAGCTCAACCACTCTCGTACATTTTTTATAGTTTAATATAATAGCGACCAACTTTGTTTTTCTGTTTCATAAGTATACGTACGCTACATTATTTAGTTGGTCATGTAAATTCATTAATATAAATATTTAATTAATTATAATATATATATATATATATTGTGTGTGTGAATATGCTTTTAAGTTGTCGCATATCTACAATCAAGAAATGATTCTAATGAAAATCTTTCTGACCTCTAAACTTTAAATTGTTGCTTTTCTAGCTATTATTTTTAATTTTAACTTCAAGTTGACGAAATGACCATATAGCACAAGGCAAGAGTCAAATGAAAACAAATTCGGGTTGGGTTGGGTTTACTCACAAACACCATTTAGCCTTTTTTTATTCCTAATAAACAAATAGTTAATGCGATTAAAGTGTAATTACAAAAGAGAAATTTTACTACAATAATTCAATTCCATGAATTTCCGACTGGGAATCGAAAACGTATATACCTAAAAAAAATTATAAAACTGGGGGGTCGAAAACGTATATACCTAAAACATTCTATACGAAAACTACATACCGGACGCTACGGAGCGAAAAGTTCGGTGACTTACCCCACCCCCTCTCACTATGCTGCCCCCCTGAAGTTAATATGCAATAAATTTCAGTTGGTCGAAGTATTACCCGTTCAACCGGTTATAGATTGAACAACCAAACAATGATTCTGTTATCTAACTCCTGAGAGTCTGTTTCCAATCAACTGTTGGCCTGAATTCTCCTGACATCACAAAGGGACCGACTTTCTTGTTTTATCTGGCCCAACCCAGCCTTTGTAAATTGTTATATGTTTTTTCCTTCACTTTTTCGAAATGGATTTGGACTCAGCCCGGCCAAGGTGCTTAGGAGCCTATTTAATGTGTAGCCTTTGCATTTTTTGAGACCATAAAATTTATGTACTAAATTCAATTTCATTGGTTTTTTATAAGTCAAACAAGAGTTGGCAAAATAACAAAAAAGAACGAACAGATAGAAACTGCCGGTTCCCCATCGGTTTGGCTCCCTGGATCTCTAAATCGACCGAATCGGTTTCTAGCCGAAACCGATTCGAACCAGATTCAACCAGTTTAAATGAGTTTTGGCTGTAGATCGTCCCAACCGTTTAGGGCTCAATTCTAACCCCCCACCAAATAAAAAAAGAAACTATTTTGCCACCCGTGTTATTATAAATACCTACATGGTGTATTTGGTTGATCACAACTTAGAAAACAAAAAAATCGCTTACAAAAACGCAACAATGCTCTCGTCTCGCAAACGTTTCCCTTCACCATATTTTTGGGATGTTTCCAAGTGTTCTTGTTTGGACCGAAGACGAGGCGTACACATTGGACCTTGCTTTTGTACGTGTTATGACCTTAGACTTACAAGAAGAGGGTATATGGTATCATTGTCGTCCTGATTTTTAGAATTGCTTTTAGGATATATTTGACGAGGAAATTTGCAACCGAGCGTACAAGCAATAAATCAAAAGAAAGAGGCTGACAATACTGAAAAGATTTCACATAATCTACCTCAAACGGATGGACGAGTTGGAAGGTCTAAATAACAATGAGAATGTTATTGAAGAATCTATAGCCGAATATGAACGAGTTAATGGAAGGCCATTTATTAAGTTACAAATTTGAAAGCTTATAATGGACGTCACTTTGTAATTTGATATTATGTTTATGCATTTTTATATTAACGATACATCATGTTTAAAAGGGTGTATATTAATGATATTTTTTTTGTGTATTTTTTTTTCTTTTGTCTAATACAAAATGCACGAAAAAATCGCATAGGACGACCTTTTCATCTTAGCAACTTTTGTGTGGATTGTGTTAGCTTCATATTAGGTGAGTTCTCAACCTTTTTTACTTGATTTATCTTTCATTCTTTTGACTCGAGGGTGAAGAACATGCCACTTCCAAACGTATATCATTAACTGCTTACCATATGTATATATTATGCATTAAACATGATTTTGATAACTTGAAACTATAACCATTTAAATCTATGATAGAGCCGTTTGACAAAATTGGGTAGCGTTATTCGGGTTGACACTTCCACTCTTGAGTCTGTTACTAGTTGCTAAAGTACACTAATGCCACATTAAACGACGTTGAGCCAAAAAATCTCCAATATGTATCTTGCAACTATCAACATAGCTTAACTTTGCACCCTGTTGATTTGTGTAAATCATTAAAATGGGGTGTAACATAACGTAGGCTTGGTAGAATTATTGTGAGCAGTGACGAACATAGGAATTTTTCTATGTTGGGTGGAAGTTTTCTAGGGTCGGTTGTCTATTGATGGATACTAATTTTTTTTGTTACGGTTCATGTGAGGTCAGGTCGGGTCGAGTCAAACAATAAAAAAAAGATAAAAATAAAATAAAATTTGAAATTCATAATAAATTTGTGTAAATCTTTACTTTAGATTAAAAAAATGATAAACACAATAAGTGGGTTTGAGTAGTAATTTGTTTTATTAATATTTTGTTATAAATAAGATATAGTTTTTATGTGATGTGTGAGTTAAACTAAATATATAGATAATACAGCAAAACATACATCATATAAAAGTCAAATAAAGTTAAATGCACAACACACGTACAAAAGAGAGAGGAATAATTTAAAATGAGAGAAAATAAATATTAAAACATAATGTAGATTGAAATGACAGAAAAAGTTAAAAGCGTACTGTGTTTTTAGTTTGATTACCTGATTAATAGACCCTATATCTAACCTATGCTCTAATTCTCATCTTCTTTCGGGGAAAGTTTTTCTGGTCACTACTCTTTTGGTTTCTCCTATTTTCTTCATTATATCCTATTCGTAGGTTAAGGGGTGTGATTACAAATTTTATAAGAGGCGTTTGGAATTTTAACTTGAAAATAACACTGAATATTTTTTTTTCTAAGGTGTGCATCCACCCACCCATCGACAAGCATAGCTTCGCCCCTGATTGTGAACTTTATCTGTGTAATTGCATTATACATGTTGCATATACGCACAAACTTAACTTTATCTTATCAACATTGTTTCACTGTTTTAGAATACGAAATTATAGGCTTACTTCTCACCAACTTTTTAGTTGATCTTTTTACCATATTTTCTAAATGATAACAATTGATATAGCTATGGATTTTGACTTAGTAGAGATTACATTTGAGGACTTGACTACATGAACATCTTAACTGTTAGACAATGCATTAATGGCCTTTGATTTTTCGCATTCCTATCTTTCTGCTTAGCGGGGTATGACAATTTTGTAAATTAAAATGGTTGTTCACAATAGTTGTAATTTTATAAAGTATTAACATTGTTGGTCTAGATTTACAAACAAACTAACATTGTTCGTCCATATTGACGGACAAAGTGAATCATTTGTTAATTCAGAATATCGAGTGAGATTAAAGATCAATCATGTGAGGAAGAAAAAAATAAATAAAATACAATGTTTTGAAAACCAGATTAGTAGTTTAATCGGTGTTCTACCTAACCATTTTCCAGAACAACACAACATTATAAATAACTTTAAAATCTCTCTAAGTGAATCATTTGTTAATTCAGAATATCGAGTGAGATTAAAGATCAATCATGTGAGAAGAAAAAAATAAATAAAATACAATGTTTTGAAAACCAGATTAGTAGTTTAATCGTTGTTCTACCTAACCATTTTCCAGAACAACACAACATTATAAATAACTTTAAAATCTCTCTCTCTAATATATATATAACATATATATATATATATATACATATATATAACATATATATATATATATATATATATATATATATATATATATATATATATTATATATATATATGTAGAAGTTCCTGTAAAAAAATATAAAAGTGTGAGAAGGATAAGAAAAATTTTGGTGGTGACACGTGTCCCTTTTTATTTTGATATTTTAAGTGTATAATTGTAATTTAACTAATATAAATCTAATTATGGAATAAATATTTGCAATCGATTTTTGGCAGTTATTTTAGTGAATTCGAATTTTAATTTGTTTTGAATTTACTGATCATATTCGACACCATATCATACCAAAAATTTATTTATAGCATCTTGAGCATTTTTTTCATTCACATTTATAAGATTTGCTGATCATCTTCGACACCATATACATTAATATCTCGATCGATGGATAACGATGAATCAGATATGAAATTTAGGGTGGCTTTTGTTTCTTTTGTTCGATCGATGTCTACTTTTTTTGTTGATCGGTAACGAATACCCTTTTTTTCTTAATTATCTTTATTGTTCAATTTTTTTGTTTCAAACAATCGTGTTGGGTATGTCGGGATTGAGGGTTAAAGAAAGTATGGTGTTATTATGTTATGTTTGATAATGATAGTAGCATACGTATATGGTGTTTATTTGTAAATTTGGTTTATGTGAGATGTTATTTGCACAATGTGTTTATTTTCTAAATGGTGGTTTTATTGTACAAACCATTTTTGCGTGTTTTGGTGTTTAAAAAATATGGTGTTATTTTCTGTTATCATTGATAATAATGGTAGCAGTCTTATATTGTGTTTAATTTATACATTGTTGGTTGGGAGTGGGTTTGTTGCACATATTGTGTTCATATTATCACTGTGGTGTTTTATTCTTATATATGGGAGTGCATGGTGTTTTTATATATATGGTGTTCTTATCGTATGGTGTTATGAGTTACGTGGAGTTTTAGGGGTGTCTTTCACATGGTTGTTGCAGTGTCTTTTTTAAGAGGGTTTGGTTAATGGTGAATTCAATAGGTGTCTTCATTGAGTTAGGGTGTGTTATGGTGTCTTTTTAATGGTTTAAGGGTATAATTGTAATTTACGTGGTTGTTATGGTGTCTTTTGAATGGTGACTTCTGTTGTTTTCTGGTGTGTTATGGTGTCTTTTTAATAGGCTTCAGTTTACAAGAGTCTTCATTAAGTTATGGTGTGTTATGGTGTCTTTTTAATGGTTTAAGGGCATAATTGTAATTTACATGGTTGTTATGGTGTCTTTTGAATGGTGACTTCAGTTGTTTTCTGGTGTGTTATGGTGTCTTTTTAATAGGTTTCTGGTGTTCTCTATTGTCATAAAATTTGAACATCTGTAAACTGAATTTATTTTTCTGTAGGCTTTCAAAATTACCAGCCCGTTGGACAACTACGTCTATCTCCCAAATCCGGTAAGAGGATTTTTTTACCTGATGTGGATGAGTCGCTTAGGCCGAAGGAGAAGATGACCTTCGACACACTGAATAATGCATTCCTTTTTTTATCAAAAGTACGCAATGGTTGCAGGCTTTACTGCGAGGAAGTCTTCTCAATACAAGCCGCATGATGTTATTAAATCCAAATATTTCGTTTGTTCAAAGGAAGGAACTAAACCTTTTAAGGTGATTGACTCATCTAAAGAAGTTGACACTTTAAATAATAGGGCAAAAAGGAAATCTATTCGACGGGTCCCTTCTATTAGGACGGGATGTGAAGCATGTCTGTGTTTAAAGTTAAATGATTCGAAACTATATGAGGTATATTATTTCAATGAGGACCATAACTACTCTTTTGTTGCTGATGGGGATAGGTATTTACTTCCCGCTAACCGAGGTATGAACTATATGCAAGAACAAGCGGTTAATGCTTTGAGTGCGTTAAATATTGGACCTGTCAAAGCATTTAATATCATGAGAACACTTTTACGGTGGGTTCGACAAGGTTGGGGCAACCAAATCCGATTTCAAAAATTTAGACGAGATCTAAACAGGTACATATCGGAGTTTGATGCTGATATGATGATTAAACGGTTATTGAGAAAGAAAAGAGTACATGCCAAAATTTTCAATGAAGTATACAACCACTGAAGATGGTATTTTAAGGGATTTGTTTTGGGCAGATGAGGATGCAAAGCGGAATTCTTCTGTTTTTGGTGACGTTGTTTCAATTGATGCGACATATCGGCGTAACAAGTTTGTTTACTAATTATATATCTTTTGGTTTTTTTACGAAACTTTTAAATTATATATCAATGACATTTATATGGTGTTTTATTTTTTTTGTCTTTGTTAGGTACAAAATGATGTTTGTACCATTTACTGGTATCGACAACCACAATCGTAACGTTACACTTGGTGCCGCTACAATAGGAAACGAAACCGCTGAAATGTATAGCTGGTTGCATAAGGTGTTTCGGGAATCATTTGGTCGTGCTCCTCCGGTGGTTGTCACCGACCAAGACCTAGCCATGAAGAAGGCTATTGAAGATACATGGCCTGAGAGTAGGCATAGGTTATGCATGTGGCATATAATGGACAAGCTTACTGTTAAAGTGTTTTACTTATTCGATGTATTAAGATTTTTCCAATGGTGTTATGGTCCTTATTCTTTTTATATGTTGTTTCAATGGTGTTTTAGGTTGGTTCTACAATTTGTAATAGTACAGATTTCAAGAAGAGGTTGTGTGCCATTGTGTGGACCGATTCAATCCTACCTTAGCAGTTTGAAAGCGATTGGGGTACCATAATGAATGATTTTAATTTGGCTGAGCATGAATGGCTACAGTCAATTTCTCAGATTAGGGATAGTTGGATACCGGCGTATTATCGCGACGAGTACATGTCTGGGCTCATGCGCACATCATCTCCGCTCAGAGAGTGAGAACCATATTTTTGGACAGTTTTGTAACCCGGAGTGTAGCCTTGTTGAATTTTTGGGGCGTTTTGATTCTGCAATTGAAGCTCAAAAACACGAGCATAGGAAGAACGGCCATGACACTAGAAACACGAATGCTGACATATGGGCAGTAGACTTTGTATTGGAGGATCAAGCGGCGAGGATATACACACGCACTATATTTTTTGATGTCCAATTGGAGATACAGAATGGTCTACATAGATGTGCTATCAGAAAGTGGGAAACGGTCGCTGACTTCCTTAAATTTTTTGTGAAGGATTGGGAACAACCATGCACCACTTTCTTCGAGGTATACATAAAGACTTTAAATTTTGTGTATTTTTATCTTACATTGTTATGTGGTGTTATATACCAAGAAAAATAAAGTATTTTCCTGATATATGAATTAGTATGGTGTCACTTGGTGTTATCTATCAAAAAATATAGTTCTATGCTTTTATGTGATTTTTTAATTGTGTCTCATAGGTAACGGTGCGGGAGGCCGACATGAATGTATACTGTACATGCAAAAGCTTTGAACTAGTTTGGGTTGTTGTGCTCACACATATTATGTGTGCTTAGGATGCTTGACATCATGGAATTTCCACAACGTTATATATTTAAACATTGGACTAGGGAGGCTGTTCCCAATAGTCGTCCTGGTGCTATTTTAGGTATGAACGAGAATGACGATCGTTATGATGAAGTTAACTGCGTTGTACGTGAGATCACATACTATACCGAGTCGATTATTAACAAGCTTGTTACCAATTTCCATGCGTTGTACTCATTTAGGGATCATGTAGTTAAGTTTTTCCAATCCGCTGATGAGGCCGTGGTTAATGCACCTCGCAAGAGTCGTGTGGAAAGTTTTGCTGATATAACTGGCAATACACAACCATCTACAGTTACTGTTCGTGTCCTCGTTGGAACTAGATATAAAGGTATGGGTAAGCCGAAACGGATGAAGTCTAAACGTGAAATTGCGAGAAGCAAATTGGGTAAAAAGAGTCGTCGGTGTCAAAACTGTTTTAGGTACGGTCATAATAGACGTACTTGCAAACACCCTTCAAGGAATGAAGAAGACGTTAGTTCTAAGGAAGCGAGGGTGGAAGAATCAGACGAATCTGATGAGGGAGTAGACGAGGAGGAAGCAGACGAGGAGGAAGGAGACGATTAGGGAGTTGTTCAAGTCATATATATTTTTGTTTTTGTCTAAAGTGGTATTTTTTGAACGCGTATACTTTGATTTTTTTCCAACGTTATACACTTGATGATTTTTTTATCTGTTTTTGTTTTACATATTAATACGGTTGACATCTTTAATTTTCAAATTTTATACACTGCATGGTGTTATAACAATGCATTTTGTTCATTTTCGAGAGTTTATAAAGCATAATAATCGGAACACTTAATTATCCTTCTTGATGGGCAATCCCATATTTGAGTAGCCTGATAATTTTTTCAAACGTTATCAAATTCATGGTGTTTTAACAATGAATAGTGTTTATTTTCGAGAGTATACAAATCATAATAATTGAAACACTTAATGATCCATCATGATGGGTAACCCCATCTGTTTGAGTAGTCGGTTTCCATGATATGCTTTATTGGTGTTTTATGTAGCGTACTTTAATGCATGATATATAATTAGTTTACTGCAGCAAAATATTTGGAAACTAAAAAGCAAAAAAATGTTTAAATGTCTGACATTGTTTACACCCCCAGATTAGAGCAACCAAACCCGTAGTCATGGTAAATGTTAAAAATTCGTAATCTGTTTTTGTTTCAACTGGCTTAAGATGTTGTTTCAAACCTACAGTTTACCATCCAACCTTTGACAAATCATCTGGACTGCATTTTCTTCAAGCTTCACCCTGTCATCCTCGTCTAAACATGCAAACTCTCTCACTTCTTTCTCTGAAGTTACTCGTTCGGTGTTCACCTCACTAAGAAACATTTTAGATATATACTTCTTACACAGATCGTTTATTTCCTTTGCTTGATTTTCCGAGACTTCTCCCTTTGTGTTTCTCTCAGCGGATAATCCACACTTCCACTCTTTCACACTTGTCCCTATACAAGACACAAGACATGTTTTTTCATAACCAGATACATTCATATGTACTTACAGGTGTTTTTTTTCAATATATGAGGTAACTTGTAGCTTACCATTGTAAGTCTCTATATGCCGCATCAGGAAAATACCACATTCGATGCCGTTATATAGTGTCTTCCATGGGAATTCCAGTCTAACGGGTGTAGTAACCCGTAGTTTTGCACCAACTACTGGCTGTATATGGCTAAGGAACCCACAAAATGCACTTACCTCCAATAATACATTTGGTAATGTCAAATATCATCGTTTTTTTACACTCTATACATATCTATATGTATTATCTAATTTGACCATACCATCTTTTCGACAGTCCCGCCGTATCTTTCTTCTATACCAGCATCCCCCTCTATGTTGTTGATGATCAATATTTGGCTCGTTCCAAGTTGAAAAATAACAGATAGTAGTGATCCCCATTCAAGATAGGTATGTATACCATCTGGAAACCTTTAAAGGTTTTTTGTTCCGTCCTGACCAGTACATAGTTCATGTTCTCAGCAAATTTTGTTATCCGGTCATTCTCAGACAACTTAAACTCTTTCTCTAGCTGCATATTTAAAGATGGTAAAACATTGTTAGATGTCATGGTGTAATAAAATGTTTTGTATAATACTCAATATAATTCCAACATTCCAGCGTTGCAGAAAAATTTTAGGGCTGTCCCCATCTTCCTCATCTTTTCCTCGTAGTTCAAGACTACAGCCCATGCACTTACGACATCCACATGTACTGTGACACCCGATATCATTGATTCGAATGGTCCCCTCATCACCGTGACTTGACCATCATTGTTGAATAAGACATCCCATTAACACGAAAGATATATTTCTAACAATTTGTAGCACTTGATAACATGTGGATTCATTTATTTTAACTAAATAATGTTAACAAATAATTCGATATATTAGATTGATACGTACCACGCGTTACGTACTCCACAGAATATACACCGTGCAATGGTGTCTTCAGTCTTTTCTCGACCGGCTCTCAACGAAACTACCCGCCTGACATACGATGACCATAGCGTAGGCGGCAAAATGATGGTCCTTTTTGGCCGTGGTGTTTTAGCTTGCAGCGCAGTTTGCTCCCCTTCACTACTTTCTTGATGAGCCCAAACACTGTCCAGCCTCTTCGACAAGTTCAAGGCTTCAAGTCCTAAAACATTGAACCATGTTTCAGGTGTCTTTTCAGTATGCACCGCATTCATCGCTGTTTCTACCTCTGCCACAAATGATGATGTCATTTGTGAAAAGGGAGAATTTTTTTGTGCCATACTTTCATGATTTTTCATGTTTGGAGTAGTGTTATCACTGGTAAATGTTACACTACCTTCATGAGTTTGGACATCATGCGTGTTGGCTTCATCCATTTTTTCTCCTTCAGCTCTATCGCTTGACTGGACCTTGTCTCCATCGGCATGTACAGTTTCACGTTCACCATCAGCGTTTAATGTTTCAACTTCATTGCATTCCATTCCAATGCTTTTTTCTTCAATATCTCATTTTCCGGGTACATAACACAAAATTATGCAATTGTTTCGTTGATGCTGCATATGCATTCTTCAAAATCTTTGAACAATTTATCCAAAAGGTTGGACTTATCATGTATCAAAATCCGGTTAAATAACATTTCAGATAAAATAATATATGGTATCAGTTCAATTTCAACGTATTATTTATTTACCACATCGGATTCCCCTTCAGACGCGGCTGGTGGCGATGGTGTGTCTCCGTATTGCGACATCATTGACACACGGAACGCTCCATCGGGACCTACAAGCATGGCACACCGTTTGGGTGTTAGTTTGTGACATTAAGGAGTTTGCACAATGTTTGTATATACCCAGGTGTGCGTCATCATCTTCAACTTCTTTAGTTGCTTCATTCACATGCCTTTTTTCCTTTAGCCTTGGGGATATTTGCCCACTACTCTTGTTTTCCGATTCTCGCTTCCTTTTTCCTCCTTTATCTTCCGACTCAAACTCATCAGTTGTTTTTTTTTTTCCCCTCACCTTTCCCTTTGGTTTATTCTGTTGATCATTGTCACACCCCGACCCGCAGCGGAATAAGAATCGGGGCATAATTGGTTATCACCAAAGCTCATGATATTTACTAATATGTTTCATATTTATTTAAGTAAAAATTACATCCTCAATAATCCAAACATGTTCATACAAATACAAAGAAAAATAATCAACTAAACAATCCAAGCTCTAAACCAGTTTATTCTTCTAAGCCAATCCTATGTGTTTCTTGCTGCGGCTGGATCACCTGTATCATGTGTAAAAATGGGGGTTTTTGGGTCAACATATGTTGGCGAGTGAACCTTGTTAGATAAACATTTATTATTGATTTCTTGTTATCTTTATCATGGAAAAATTGTGCAATAGTCCTATGTGAGCAAATGTAAATAATCAAACAATAACAATAACAACCACAAACAATAACATACAATAACATATCAACTTGCATGAATATATAACATGAATGAAACTGTATATGTTGGCAACGTCACGTTCACGCTCATAATGTAATGGGGAACGACGGCCTATGATGAATGTCTGTGTGATCAAGGCTCAATCAAACGGAGCCGATCGTATGTTGGCAACGCCCGGTTCATGCTCATAATGTAATGGGGAACAGCTCAACGCTCATAATGTAATGGGGAGCGGCGGCCTATGATAATGTATGTACTGAAAATGATAAATTAAATCTAAACAATAACCACACAAACAGTTGATACAAGTTGAATACACATTTGTTCATGAATATGATGTATGCACAATGTTTTAAATATAATAAATGGTAAGACACATGATACACCCCAAAAACGTGATTAAAACGGGGAATTTGTAGAGATTCACTCACATTGGGTGCGTTCGGTTGAAGATGATGAAATGCGCACGAGTTTGGAGGATTGATCAACGAGGATTAACTAACCTAAATAATAACGGAAGGTATAGTAAATGAGTGGATTTTATTAATAATTTTAATAGGATTTTTAGATATATTTTTGTGAGTTTAAGGCTATTTTCTATCTTTAAAAACATTATTTTAAAGTATTTTTTTAATTGATTTTTAAATTAAATAAATAAGTAAAAAAATATATAAAAAATGTTGACTTTTGCGTTGACCATTGACCGTTGACCGGGACTGTTGACTGTTTGACCGGTTTGCTAGCGTATAAGTGTGTGCCGGGTGAGGCTCGAACCCGAGACCTCCCGTACGTGTGCACGCAGCTCTACCAACTGAGCTACGTGTCTAACCCGAAATAATTCTGTTTTTAATTATATTTATATACTATTTTAGTTTATTCAAAATTCTTTTATTTTAAAAAGGGTTTTAATCATCGAACCAGAGTGTGCAACAGGTCTCGAACCCAGGACCTGTGGGTTAGTCTTGCACACAGTCCACCGCTGGACTGTGTGTCTAACCTGGTTAATATACCGATTTTTATTATACTTAACAACTTCAGTGAGTTAATCCGGTTCAGTTAGAAAAAGAAAACATCTTTATTACAGAGCATACGTGTGTGTCAAGTATCGAACTCGCGGCGTGTGATATATGTGCGCACAGCAGTCCACCGCTGGACTGTGTTTCTAACCCGAGATAATATCTAATTTATATAAAACTTATAAACAACCTAACTTCGTCTTCTTCGTTACAAAATCACAGACTACGATTACTCTACTGTTTCTTGTTAATTAGATTGACAAACATTCAAATGAATAAAATGGAATGGCAGAGAAGATTTTGGAAGTAAACATACCGGAGAAACGATCTATCTCAGAAGTCCGGCGAAGTCGGTCGGCTTTGTTTTTACGGATTTCGTCTGAGCGGACAGATTAACAATTTTGATTAGCTAGATGCGGAATTGAAGCACTGAACAAGAATTACCAGAAGGTTTAAAAGGCTATACCGTTTCACAGTGAGAATTGGGAACTTTCAGAAGTTTTCCGGCGAGAGTTAATTATCCGATATCGTCGTCTGAAACTGATTCTGATTGAAGGGCTTGAGTTAGTAAAAGCTTAAA
Source organism: Scalesia atractyloides (assembly GCA_947069175.1). Lineage (NCBI taxonomy): Eukaryota > Viridiplantae > Streptophyta > Magnoliopsida > Asterales > Asteraceae > Scalesia > Scalesia atractyloides. The sequence continues at coordinate 63,034,324 of CAMTDV010000022.1, forward strand.
ACTGATAGACGATGAAAGAATTGAGAGACTTACTGATTTGATGGAAGACACGTTTTCTGGCGAAAGTCCGCAGTTCAAAAAGCTTTACTGACGAACTGAAAGAAGTGCGAAACTGAAATTGAAGGTTCTGCGGATGAGTTTGAGTCGCGAGAGGGGCTATGGTTGGAGTAATTCAGGAAGTGCAGATTTTCGGTTATTAAAACCGATCACCACATGAATTCAAGTCCATTCAAGACTAAATTGATTGAAGGTGTCGGTGTATCGGTTATTGTCAGAAAACCGCGAACACTCAAACGTTTTTGGACGTTTGGAAACCGATTACGGTTAAAATTGGCGTAATCCGGTTGATTCATGGTTGAACATAAGATTTAATTGATTCCTAGAACTAACAGAAAACATCAAGTGGCGGAGTGGTTATAAGTGTGCGTGTTAAGTCGTTGAGCCTTTCCGGCTGACCCGGGTTCGAGTCCCGGCAGCCTGTTGTTCATTTTATTTATTTTATTTTTACTTTTTATCAATTATAGCTTTTATATTCTAGTTTGTTTATTAATTATGCATCGTTCAAAATTAAAATCAACATAAATACGCAACGAAACATTTATAACTTGATATTCGATTACAAACGAAGCGGGTTTGGAAAACCCCTTTTTGACAAATGTTACAGTATCCCCTACTTTTAGGAATTTCATCCCGAAATTTAAGTAGTAGTAGTATAGGAAAAAGATGCGGGTATTTTTGGCGCATTGAGTCTTCACGTTCCCAAGTAAACTCAGGTCCCCGTTTCGACTCCCAGCTTACCCTAACAATTGGAATGCGACTTCGTCTTAGACGTTTTTCTCGAAGTCCATGATCTCTACTGGTTTTTCATTGAAATGCATAGATTCATCAATCTGAATATCTTCCAGAGGAATATGGAGGTTCTCATCGGCGAGGCACTTCTTCAAGTTTGATACGTGGAATGTGGGGTGAATTCTGTTGAGTTCTTCTGGTAGATCAAGCTTGTATGCTACAGGTCCTACTCTTTCGAGTATCTTGAAAGGTCCTACGTAGCGTGGTGCTAGCTTGCCTTTCTGGCCAAAATGAACTACTCCCTTCCACGGTGATACTTTTAAAAGTACATGATCACCAATGTTAAACTCCAAGGGCTTCCATCGTTTATCTGCATAACTCTTTTGACAACTTTGAGCCGCTAGAAGATTGTTTCGAATTTGATGGATTTTGTCTGTGGTTTCTTGAATCAATTCCGGACCGGTGATTTGAGCTTCCCCATTTCGTGCCAACAGGCACTTACGACCATATAAAGCTTCAAAAGGTGCCATGCCGATACTTGAATGATAGCTGTTGTTGTACGAAAATTCAACTAATGGTAAATGAGCGTCCCAATTTACCTTGAAGTCTATGACACATGCTCGAAGCATATCTTCAAGAGTTTGAATGGTGCGTTCAGATTGTCCATCAGTTTGAGGATGATAAGCGGTACTGAGGTCTAATCGTGTACCCAAAGCGGCTTGTACGGCTTGCCATGTTCGTGAAGTGAAACGACCATCACGATCTGAAATAATGCTTAACGGTACACCATGTCGGCTTACAATTTCGCTGATGTAGATACGAGCTAGCTTCTCGTTCTTGAAATCTTCCGGATTGGAATAAAGTGAGCTGATTTTGTAAGACGATCAATGATTACCCATATAGTGTCATACCCACCAGAAGTGCGAGGTAACCCGGTAATGAAGTCCATGGTTATGTTTTCCCACTTCCATATAGGTATTTCAGGTTGGACCAGAAGTCCTGAGGGTCTTTGGTGTTCAGCTTTCACCTTGGAACATGTAAGGAACTTGGAAACAAAAACAGCAATATCCTTTTTCATTCCAGGCCACCAGTAGGTGTATCGAAGGTCTTGATACATCTTGTCGGCTCCTGGGTGTATAGAGTATCGTGTTTTGTGTGCCTCATTCATAAGGAATTCACGAAGGTTGTTGTGGTCAGGAATCCATATACGATCTAGATAGTACAGAATACCGTCAGATTTAGTTTCAATTTTAAGTTCAGCTCCACAGGACAGCTCCTTTCGTACATCGTCTTCCGTTACTGAAACATGTTGGGCCTCTCGAATTTGATCTTTAATGTCGGTTATGATTTGCGAACATAGAAGACGAATGGAGTTCGCATAACCCTTTCGACTGAGTGCATCAGCCACCACATTTGCCTTGCCAGGGTGATACCGAATTTCACAGTCGTAGTCATTTAGAAGTTCGACCCATCTTCGTTGCCTCATGTTTAACTCCTTTTGGTTGAAGATATGTTGAAGACTCTTGTGGTCAGTGTATATTTCACACTTAGTACCGTAGAGATTATGTCTCCATATCTTAAGAGCGAACACAACGGCTCCAAGTTCTAGGTCATGGGTGGTGTAGTTCTTCTCATGAGTTTTGAGTTGTCTAGAAGCATAAGCTATCACCTTTCCTCTTTGCATTAGAACACAGCCTAGTCCTTGCCCTGACGCGTCGCAATAAACCACGAAGTCATCACAACCTTCAGGAAGAGTGAGAATTGGTGCATCACAGAGTTTTTGTTTAAGGGTTTGGAAGGCTTCTTCTTTTTTGGGTCCCCATATGAAGGGTTTTCCTTTATGAGTTAAAGCCGTGAGTGGTACAGCAATGCGGGAGAAATTTGAAATGAAACGGCGATAATAACCAGCCAAACCAAGGAATGATCTTACTTCGGTTGGTGTACGTGGCGCTTGCCATTTTGTATGCTTTGATCTTTGAGGGGTCGACATGTATTCCCTTGTCATTAACAATATGTCCAAGGAATTGTACCTCTTTTAACCAGAACTCGCATTTGGAGAATTTGGCGTAAAGCTTTTCATTCTCTAAGAATGTAAGGATGAGTCGAAGGTGCCGTTCATGATCAGACTTAGACTTTGAATAAATGAGGATGTCGTCGATGAAGACTATAACAAAACGATCGAGATAGGGTTTGCAGACTCTGTTCATTAGATCCATGAAGACAGCTGGAGCGTTGGTTAAACCAAATGGCATGACCATGAATTCATAATGACCATAACGAGTTCGGAAGGCGGTCTTTGGGACGTCTTCTTCATGTACTCTAAGTTGATGATAACCAGAACGAAGGTCGATTTTTGAAAAACAGCTGGCGCCTTGAAGTTGGTCAAGAAGATCATCAATGCGAGGTAATGGATAGCGATTCTTGATCGTTAACTTGTTGAGTTCTCTGTAGTCGATGCACATGCGAAACGTCCCATCTTTCTTCTTCACAAAAAGGACAGGTGCACCCCAAGGCGAGGAGCTAGGACGTATGAATCCTTTGTCAGTCAACTCTTGCAATTGACTGGCTAGCTCTTGTATTTCAGAGGGGGCTAACCTATAAGGAGACTTTGCAACTGGTGTAGCACCAGGTATAAGATCAATACGGAATTCGACTTCTCTCAAGGGAGGAAGTCCTGAAATGTCGTCAGGAAAAACTTGCGGAAAATCTTTTACTACTGGGATGTCTTCAAGTTTCTTCTCCATGGTTCCTTTTTGACGACATGGGTTAAAAATGCGACATAATTCTTGCGGAGATATTTTCGAGCTTGTAGACAGGACATTAATCTGAGCCCTTTCGATGAGGTTTCTCCAAAGATTCGTAGAGTCTGACCGTTTGAAAGAGGAATGCGTATAAACTTTTCGCGGCATACAACTTCAGCCTGATGTTGGCTGAGCCAGTCCATACCAATTATAATGTCAAAGCTTCCCAACTTCATAGGAATGAGGTCAACTGGAAAATCGTGGTCGTTTAAGGTGAGAGTACAATTGCGTATAATAGAGTTTAATGAGACCGGTTTTCCGTCAGCAACTTCTACTGTTATGGATTCCATGAGCTTATCACGAATTTGGTTTAGGATGGGTTCAAACTCTAAGGACACAAAACTTTTATCCGCGCCAGTATCAAACAACATGGATGCATAACTACCGTTGATAAGAAACGTACCGTTAACCACATTGCTGTCAGCTTAGCCTGATTAGCGTTGATGTTGAAAGCTCTTCCTCTTGCAGGTGGAGGAGCTTGGTTAGCTTGATTCACCGGATTTGCTTGGGCTTGAGCATGTATCGTGTTCACCAAACGTGGACAAGTGTTTCTAAAGTGGCTTGGGTCTCCACAATTGTAGCAAGCCCGCATAGGTTGCACCATGGGATAGTTGGGTTGGTAGTATGATTGGGCTAAATGTTGGGTAGGTGGTAGTAGTAGGGGTTGTTGGGCTTGACCCATTATTTGATGGTGGGTTTGGGTTGAGGGCTGGTGGCGGTTCGTTCGCTGAGGTATGTGACAGGTTTGAACAGTATGACCTGCGCGACCACAGCCGGTGCAATGTTGGCATGGATGATCAGGAAAGTGATGGTATTGGAAACGTTGCATTTTGGTAATGGGCCAAGTATGGCCTTTTATATGGTGCAGGTGAGGGGGCAACTTGGGTAATGGGTGCAGCAGGGATAGGGAAATTGGTTTGTGTGACAGCGAAGTTTCTGGTGTTACGTTTCCTCTTGTTAGCAAACTTAGAGGAGGAGGTGGAATGGTTTGAAGTTTGGCCCTCAACGGGGGCTTTCTTTTTCTCCTCTTCAAATTTACCGTTGCGAATTCGATTCTCGGTCAGTTCAGTAGCTAGTTCCATAGCAGCTTCAAGTGTTGCTGGCGAAGTGCTGAGAACTGAATCTTGAATTTTCGAGGGAAGACCTCGAATATAATGCTCGACTAAGCGGTAAACTGGGGTGAACAAGTTAGGGACCATTTGGTTCAACTCTAAGAACCTCTTGTTGTAGGAAGTATGATCTCCCTCCTTTTGCTTCAATGAATGAAATTCATCCTCTAACTTTTTAATCTCACTTCTAGGACAGAATCGTCTCGTCATGATTTCCCTTAACTCCTCCCACGTTAAGGCCATTGCATCTTCTATTCCCCTCTTACCCTTTTCAGTATTCCACCAGGTAAGAGCTACCCCAAATAGTCTCCCGGTTGCGTATCGTACATTGCGATCCTCGGGACAATCGCAGTTGAGGAAGGTGTTTTCCATTTCCTCAAACCAGTGGAGGAGAGCAGTGACACCTTCGGTCCCTTCAAATTTCGGAGGATCGCAAGACTTGAATTGTTTATATGAGCACTTGTTAGTAGGAGGGTTGCCGATGTTCTGGTCTTCTTGCTGGGGAGGATTGGTGGGATTTATGGCGAGAGCTTGTTGTACTTGAACCACAATGTCAGGAAGCACCGCGGCCATTTGTTTTGTGATTTGAGTGGCCAAGCGTTCGTGTGACCTTCCTGATCTTCTACCCCCTCGTTGTTGTCTAGCCGACATCTACAGGAACATACATAAGAAGATTGTGAGTTTATGGAGTCTTTTTAGGTGTCATGTGTCTTAAAGAAAATGAAAATAACATAAATATCAATAATGCAGCTACATCCATAGGATGTCTTGGGTTTGCTCATGTTGGGCCTCAAATGTCCCCTATACCTTCACCTGTATAGTCATGTGGGCCCCCATGACTATTGGCTTGGTAGGATTCACATTAGTATTGGCGGTTTAACACTCGCATTACCCGAATGAAAACCACGAAATATGTTTACGAGATGTATGGTCGGAATGTGTCCAGGTGTAGACACAATGACAACTCAAAGTGGGGTTAGCTCACACGACATTTGGTATAGCATGCTTTGGCCTAACAGGTACTTCGTACTCTCATCGTTAGTCCCCAGGTAGGCAAACTGGTCCTTTATTTTGGATTTATACGAATGCAAGCCTAGACAGGACGTTCCGACTACCGGTACTTGTACCCTTCCAGTTACTACATGCCCGTCATGAGAACTCACTTTGATGTGATTTGAAAATACAAAAATCATTGCAAAAACAATCATGAAAATGATATGGTGTGTGCTCGCATGGATATGATATGTTATGAGAATATGATTCATGATAGGCATTATATAATAATATGTACTTATGAACATGCTTGCATAACATTGAATGTAACATTAAACATAAAACATATAAACATCATGAATTTTGCATGTAACACACAAAATCTTAAAAATTTCTAATTAACTATAGTATAGGCTCTAAGGGTCTATAACCTATCCTATATCCCTATAGTCATGCTCTGATACCAATCTGTCACACCCCGACCCCAGCGGAATAAGAGTCGGGTCATAATTGGGTTATCACCAAAGCTCATGATATTTACTAATATGTTTCATATTTATTTAAGTAAAAATTACATCCTCAATAATCCAAACATGTTCATACAAATACAAAGAAAAATAATCAACTAAACAATCCAAGCTCTAAACCAGTTTATTCTTCTATGCCAATCCTATGTGTTTCTTGCTGCGGCTGGATCACCTGTATCATGTGTAAAAATGGGGGTTTTTTGGGTCAACATAAGTTGGCGAGTGAACCTTGTTAGATAAACATTTATTATTGATTTCTTGTTATCTTTATCATGGAAAAATTGTGCAATAGTCCTATGTGAGCAAATGTAAATAATCAAACAATAACAATAACAACCACAAACAATAACATACAATAACATATCAACTTGCATGAATATATAACATGAATGAAACTGTATATGTGGCAACGTCACGTTCACGCTCATAATGTAATGGGGAACGAGACGGCCTATGATGAATGTCTGTGTGATCAAGGCTCAATCAAACGGAGCCGATCGTATGTTGGCAACGCCCGGTTCATGCTCATAATGTAATGGGGAACAGCTCAACGCTCATAATGTAATGGGGAGCGGCGGCCTATGATAATGTATGTACTGAAAATGATAAATTAAATCTAAACAATAACCACACCCAAAAAGTTGATACAAGTTGAATACACATTTGTTCATGGATATGATGTATGCACAATGTTTTAAATATAATAAATGGTAAGACACATGATACACCCCAAAAACGTGATTAAAACGGGGAATTTGTAGAGATTCACTCACATTGGGTGCGTTCGGTTGAAGATGATGAAATGCGCACGAGTTTGGAGGATTGATCAACGAGGATTAACTAACCTAATTAATAACGGAAGGTATAGTAAATGAGTGGATTTTATTAATAATTTTAATAGGATTTTTAGATATATTTTTGTGAGTTTAAGGCTATTTTCTATCTTTAAAAACATTATTTTTAAGTATTTTTTTTAATTGATTTTTAAATTAAATAAATAAGTAAAAAAATATATAAAAAATGTTGACTTTTGCGTTGACCGGGACTGTTGACTGTTTGACCGGTTTGCTAGCGTATAAGTGTGTGCCGGGTGAGGCTCGAACCCGAGACCTCCCGTACGCGTGCACGCAGCTCTACCAACTGAGCTACGTGTCTAACCCGAAATAATTCTGTTTTTAATTATATTTATATACTATTTTATTTATTCAAAATTCTTTTATTTTTAAAAGGGTTTTAATCATGAACCGGAGTGTGCAACCGGTCTCGAACCCAAGACCTGTGGGTTAGTGTTGCACACAGTCCACCGCTGGACTGTGTGTCTAACCTGGTTAATATACCGATTTTTATTGTACTTAACAACTTCAGTGAGTTAATCCGGTTAGTTAGAAAAAGAAAACATCTTTATTACAGAGCATACGTGTGTGTCAAGGATCGAACTCGCGGCGTGTGATATATGTGCGCACACAGTCCACCGCTGGACTGTGTGTCTAACCCGAGATAATATCTAATTTATATAAAACTTATAAACAACCTAACTTCGTCTTCTTCGTTACAAAATCACAGACTACGATTACTCTACTGTTTCTTGTTTAATTCAAATTTAAAAAACATTCAAATGACTAAAATGGAATGGCAGAGAAGATTTTGGAAGTAAACATACCGGGGAAACGATCTATCTCAGAAGTCCGGCGAAGTCGTCGGCTCTGTTTTTACGGATTTCGTCTGAGCGGACAGATTAACAATTTTTATTAGCTAGATGCGGAATTGAAGCACTGAACAAGAATTACCAGAAGGTTTAAAAGGCTATACCGTTTCACAGCGAGAATTGGGAACTTTCAGAAGTTTTCCGGCGAGAGTTAATTATCCGATATCGTCGTCTGAAACTGATTCTGATTGAAGGGTTTGAGTTAGCAAAAGCTTAACAACTGATAGACGATGAAAGAATTGAGAGACTTACTGATTTGATGGAAGACACGGTTTTCCGGCGAAAGTCCGGCGAGTTCAAAAAGCTTTTCCGACGAACTGAAAGTAGAGCGAAAGTGAAATTGAAGGTTCTGCGGATGAGTTTGAGTCGCGAGAGGGGCTATGGTTGGAGTAATTCAGGAAGTGCAGATTTTCGGTTATTAAAACCGATCACCACATGAATTCAAGTCCATTCAAGACTAAATTGATTGAAGGTGTCGGTGTATCGGTGATTGTCAGAAAACCGCGAACACTCAAACGTTTTTGGAGGTTTGGAAACCGATTACGGTTACAGTTGGCGTAATCCGGTTGATTCATGGTTGAACATAAGATTTAATTGATTCCTAGAACTAACAGAAAACATCAAGTGGCGGAGTGGTTATAAGTGTGCGTGTTAAGTCGTTGAGCCTTTCTGGCTGACCCGGGTTCGAGTCCCGGCAGCCTGTTTTTCATTTTATTTATTTTATTTTTACTTTTTATCAATTATAGCTTTTATATTCTAGTTTGTTTATTAATTATGCATCGTTCAAAATTAAAATCAACATAAATACGCAACGAAACATTTATAACTTGATATTCGATTACAAACGAAGCGGGTTTGGAAAACCCGTTTTTGACAAATGTTACAATCATTGTCTTTATGGTCCATCTCTGAAGCAAGCTCTTCAAACACGTCATCAGTGACTAAAGCAATGAGAGGTGAACTATGCGATGAAGGTATTTTTTCTTCTCAATTGCATATGCCAACTGACACATTACACGGAAAGAAGTTTATTACATTTCTATACATGTTTATATCATGAATTTATTTCTTTATGTGTTAATGAGTATCACTTACCATGGTAACACCACTAGGCCTCTGAAATGATCATCATCACCGTGCCATGGTTTTTTTCATGCGGTTGAGGCATGTCACCATGTACGCACACCAGTCAAAACTTTTTATATCAACTCCTGCTTTTATGCATGGAACATATCGAACTAACTGAATTGTTACTTGTAGTTTCACCCAGGAATGAGAAGTAGACAACAAGGAAACTCAGGACGAATAACCGCCCAGAATCGCCCATACCCAAGATGGTGATAATCTTTTGCTTTTTATATCTTTAAACTGATTCCTTAACTCCTGGACAACTGTATCCTTCCTTTTGCTTGCCTTTTTTGTTCAACCAACATATTTTCTCCACGAGGCAGCCTGAACACACGGTATTCAAGGTTGGATGTAATGCGTACGAGCCGGCCATTTCCGATATTCAACACACATGCATCTGGGTCATAATTCGAGACCAACCAGTGTGCTAATGCGGTTTGTACACCTGTCACTTGAAGGCTGAAAATCGAGACAAACCCAATCTCGTATACCTTTTCTCGCTGCTTCTTACTCAGACTATACACCAGATTTATCAAATTATCTATCAATGCCTTAGGCCTAATTCTTGCACCCGTAAATGGTTTGTAAGGTTGAGACCATATTTGGCGTTTTGTATGTACTGGTAACCTCTCTACTAGTGACTTCATTTGCTTACCGGGTTGGGTGTCAACAAAGTCATCGTCCGGGTCAGATGGAAATGAAGTTTCCTGGTCATGGTCTGTCTTTGCAGGCTTGGTTGAATTTAACTTCGCTTCTACATTAAACAAATATAGTATTAGTAAACCCACACACTATAGACATTTAGTTCAATATAATTGTTAACATAAAATGTATACTATGTGTGCTTAACCCGGTTACCAACCACCATGCCGTTGATTTAAATTGCTTCCCGGGCGGGAGCATTACATTTTTTGTTTCTGGTGCAGGGTGTGCTGACACTTCCTTTTTGATCTTTGTACTCTCACTCATACGCTCATTAATATGAGCAGGCACATTTGCTGCAAAATAAGTCAAGTCTTATTAGTTAAATTTATTGTCGAATCGGTACATATGAGCGGTGTTTAACACAATGCAAGTACCTTTGTCCTTACTTTTCTCTGTATCTGATTCTGAACATATGACTGGTGTTTCTTTGGTGTTCTTATACTTCGATCGGTACATTTTTGATTTAAGGTGTTGGCTTTCCTAACTATAGAAAACATCTAAAGAGTATATTTAAACCAAGTTATAACATCAAAACAATATTATAACACCAGTTAACACTTTAAACAACATCAAAACAGTATCTATAACACCATACAAATTAAACACAAATAAGAATGCTACTTTCATTATCAAAGATAACAGAAATAGCACCATAAATCTATTGAAATCCATAACACCATACATCTTAAATGACACCATATAAAGAATGCTACTCTCACTAAAAAACATCATAAACTCATTTGTAAGGTTTTACACTAAAAAAAATCATCATCAAAGACACCAGAACTCTAGTAAAGACACCAAAAAACACCCTAACTCTTTTCATCAGAAACATATTAAAGACACTATAAACCACAGCAGTTCTATTGAATAAAATGCAAGTACCTTCGTGCGAAGTGACTGATCACTTCGTACGAAAGGTCTGTTTCTGTAACGTTTTAGCTCATTTTGCACCCGTTTCGACACTGATTTTCTTGAACAGGGTATTAGCAATGCGGCAGAACAATCTATGACCATAATACGTAATTAGAAAGCAATTAAGCTTCTGTTCTGACTAGAGAAAATATGAAAATTATGTGTGGTTTAAGTATATAGATGTTCAAGTTGGTCATACATGTCAAGTACGGAGATGTCAAATCTCATTATATGATTCACCAAAGCATAAGGTTGCAATAACCCGATTGGTCATGAATGTATAGAAAGTAAATGCAAAAATGTTCAAGTGAGGTGTGGAACTTAATTCGGGTAGCCAAAGCTCCCAACGTTCTCACTAGCTAGAACACTAATCCAATCCTATGAGGATGATGAACTAGGTTAGCTTACAACACTTGGTACAAAAGAAAAGAAGTAAAAGCAGAAGAAAAGTTATGAAATTGCTAAGTGTTAGTGAGTTAAACTCACTTAGAAGATTCTGAGATGATTCGGCCGAAAATCAAGAAATTTGAGAGTGAGAGTGTACGGAAGGTTGGAAGTTGTGAAGTGCATCTGTATTTATAGGAACAGCTGCAGCTCCGATTCGTGCGAAGTGTGTTCACTTCGTGCAAAGTGTACTTCACTTCGTACGAGTGGGTACACTTCGTGCGAAGTGGGTTCAACTCGCACGGGTGGTTGGTTTTGGGCTGTTTTTACGTATTTTAGCTGGTTTTCGAGTATTTTAAGCAATAGAGAATGATGCATAAGTATAATAGCACACAAAATTGGGCATCCGAGTATTCCAAGTATGAGTTTCTTGCATGAAGTCACGTATCAAAGATTGTAAAGTATGAATCATATGTGTAAAAGATGTATATTTATTGAATAAAGTTCCATTAGGATCAGAATCTCGGATTACAAGGATTGAAATGAAAGATACGAATACGATTACAAATTTCCAAAAATAGAAGTACATTTACACTTTCTAAATAAGGAAAGTAAAAAAATGCGGAGCGTTACATTGGATTCTGCCCATCCTTGATGATTATTTGATATCGTTGTTAGATCCGGATTATTCGGGACTTACAATTGGTATCAGAGCCTCTAGAACCTGTTTCTTGGCTTGGTTTGATATCGGACATTCAAGTTTTCCGGAATTTTCAGGTTAGTGGTCTACGTTATTCATCGTGTTCTTTGATTTTTCTATAAAAATCGTTACATTTTGCTGCATCTATCCGTTGAAAAAAGGTGTTAAAAGACTAAATTTTGTTTTGGTTTGATAAAATTAAAGAAATATATTTTAATTATTTTTAAAATCTATAATTTTTGTTCTGTTAGCTGTTCTTAAAAGTAAAAAGTAGTTAACATAAAATCATCATAGTCGAAATACAAAAATATTAGTCAACTCTGAGCCGAAATACCACCTAACGTCATTTATCATCAGACATCATCATCATTAGATCATTATATCATCATTTATCATCTCTCATCCTTCAACTTTCACTCGAAATATCATATCATTATCCGAATTATCATATTATTTATCCGAGACACCACACCAAAATCTAATCCGAGATACTTTTCTAATTCGAAACACATACATATTCATTCGAGATCATCCTCATCCGTTTGAGATATACCTTTTATCTGAGACATTATCCTTCTACCATCCGATTCGTGACTCATCCGAGATCATCCTTCAACTCCGGTCATCTTCTCCGTCATCATCATTCGTCGTCTCACATCATCACCATCCTTACTGTTCCTCACCGACCAACCTGTTTCACCGCAACACCATCTCCAACAACCTTCTTTGAGTAAATCCTGAACATCACCTACCCCTTCATCATCATCAACAGTCTCCGTCTTCTTCTCTGATAACTGTTCGCCGGAAACCTGCAACATCATCATTTATTATCATCATCATCTCGCTCATCATCGTCATCGATCATCATCATCTCCGTTGATATTCCATCATCACGGCCGTATCACCAAACACCGACCAACTTATCCGTCTACTGATATTGTCTGTTACCATACACAAACCACCTCAATCAATCATCACCACCTCCGACGTTCATCTTCTCCGGTCATCGTACCACCTCCTAGCACCACGAATCAAACATGAACTTCACCGTTGCTACTTCAGCAACTCCATCCGTCATCCATCCTTGTCAATGCCTGCAACTACCGTGATCTTCATCATAGTCACCTCCACATATCACCACCGTACCTCCTCCGTACGTCGACCACCACCTGCACTGGCCATTATTACACCACTGTTACAAAATCACCACTTTCATGTCGTTAGTCGATCCCTCCGACCACAACAAATCCATCCACCATCCTCTCAACATCGTTCACAGCTACACATCCTCCACCTTCATCATCATCTCCTGTCATCTCATTTATCATCACCATCGCCGATCATCCATTCTCGTGTTCAGCGTTTCCGGCAACAACCACCATTGTTCACCGTCACCATAATCATCACATCCATCACCGATCATCACTCGCCATCGCAGTTGCTCATACTGAAAGAGAAACGCAAATAGGTAGCTGGTTATTTAAAATGAAAAAGTAACATAAAGGATTTTATTTGTGAAACTTAATATTCTCGAGAAAGAAGAAACAGGTTGCTGGTTGGTTTGAGATTCCTGACTTTTTGTGCACTTTGTTTGTCGGGAAAAGTAATGAGGATTTGAGTTGGTGATTTGACATTTACAATTCTGTTTCTTAAGGTTTAATCATTAATAATAATAATAATAATAATAATAATAATTAATATGAAAATGATAAACAAAAACATTCGTGGTTCATAAAAATATGTTCCCATGTTTACCAATCGGACATTCCTATTTGGTTTTTTAAATGGTGGAAATCATATGGTCCATCATCGGTAAATATTTTACCAGATCTATATAAAGATCTTTATACCCAATGGGTAGATGTTTCTCCAGCCTTAATAGAGGCTCAATACAACAATCAGATAATTGAAGGAATGGCTTCATTATACTTTTTTACCCAATTCAGCACCCATGGATCTGGAGATGGGTTCCAGAAACTGGTTATACCAGTGAAAATATTTTTTGTCTAAAAGAACATTTTTTACAAAATTTTGAAAAAAAATGACAATAATTAAAGAAGGCAAGATGGAAAGCCAACAGACGATAGATGAAATTCATCAGACGATCAAACAATACAAGGAGCAAATTGCATCCCAAAAACAAAAGGAGTCTCCTAGCCCCTTTAGACATATTGTCTCAAAACTTAAAATGAAGAAAGACACTGATCAAATTAGTGAACAAGAAATCTTAAAATATTACATGGAAGAAGCTAAAAAAGAGTTCTTCAAGAATTTTCAAGGAAATTCCTCAAAAAATTCAAAAATGTCTATATCCTGATCATCTCAAGATGAAGAAGATCCTGAATCCTACTTAGCAGGAGAAGGTCAACAGATTGATGACCAATTTGATGAAGAACAATATCAGAAATTCATAAACAACATTTCTGAGGATGAAGATCCAGAAGAATCCGTAAAACGGATCCTCAAAGGGAAGACGTCACAATAGGCCCCACAAAAATCTTTGAGTGGCAGACAGAGAGATAATTTTCTCTGGAATCCAAGACCTTCAATAATCAAATTATTGAAGGATACTATGCTACTTTTGTCTCCACTATGTATTATTGGAGGTTACTTTTTTCTTTTTTGACATTTGTGTCCAGTAGGCCCTACATTAGGTATTGGCACAAATTATTAGTTTACTTTAATTGAGTCCTTTCCCTCCTATATAAAGGGATCACTTGTAAGGTTCATAACACACAAAAGAAAGGGAAACCACTCACTACTACTCTCATTGTAAAAAACTTTCTTATAATAATTCAGAAAGCATTTTGAAGCTCTCTACAAAAATTCTGAAAGCATTTTGAAGCTCTCTACAAAAATTCTGGTATATTTCTTTATCTTTTTATTTATTAATTTAGTTTATTAATGATAGCCTCAATAAGAGGCTAGATTTTCACAAGTGTTGAAACACCATCATGCTCTAATAAGAGCCATGGATTGAAAAAAAAAAAAAAAGTCAGAAACGTTTCCGGTGTGAAAATCTGGAAAGAATAGTATACAGGCAGGTTATAGCCCGTCTAAGGTATTTAGGTGGTGATCGAACTCTGGGGACCTGTTAGCCGTTTAAGCCGAAAAGATGGCGTCAAGGCGTTTAAGGTCTGACCTTCACTGATCCCATATTGATACCCAAGACAGGCTGTGTAATGAACATCCTATGGTCTGTAATGATTTCCAGATAATAACCCTGATAAGTTTCAGACTTATATTTTAATATTTTGTAAAAGATTTATATTTTTAAAATCTTTTTAATATTTTGTATACTAAAATCAAATAAAGTATACCCCTGGGAGGCCGGAGATGGCCGCTTAGATGGTATCAGAGCCATGGTTATTGTTAGTTCATTTGTGTGTTTCGACACTTGCATTCATATCAAATATGAATATATTAAAAAATCATGATACTGTTAAAAACAGTATGGAAGAGGAATATGATATCCCTCACAATTTAGAATTATTAAATAAATGGACAATCCCAAAGATGGATTATAAACTAATTTATAAATTAGGAACCTTTGAAAGGTTGGGTTTAAAACAAGTTGTAAAAACAACTGAAGAAACTATTTCTTTAAATAAAGAAGATATGATGATAAAACTTTTATCATCAAAAGATTTAAATAAATATAAAAAAGACCACAAATTTATACATATTGGTCTTGTTCAAATTGCTTTTAAACCTTTAACATTAGAAGGTCTACCAGAAAGTTTTGTAGCAGCTCTTAGAGACGCTAGAAACTTAGATTGGAAACAATCCCTAATAGGAATTGTACAATCAAGCCTGGCACATGGATCAGTTTATTTTAATGTATATCCAAATTTACAGTTATCGTTGTCTGATACTAATATATTAGACGCTTTAACTCTTAATATTAAGACACATGGTTACAATTATGCTCCAGGATCAGAGGTGATATGCGTATGCTACCGCATATATTACAAACCTCTATATACGCTAAATCCTCAGTGTAGAATGGTGGATAAACCATTAAATGAGACTATTGTCATAGAAACTAATTTTGGTAAGTCTAATGTGACAACCAGAAGAAGGATTAAATGGGAAGAAATTAACTTTCCAGATGACTGGGTTCTTGATAAAGCAACCACACCACAACAATACATGGATTCGGATCCATTAAGTATTGTTCAAACTAAAGAAGGAACAGTTCAAATCCAGTTTGAACAGTTTAAAAAACCTTCTATCTCTCGATCAGTGTCATCACACTACCATATATCACCTGTAGATTATACAGTTAGAAGTCCTTCAAAAACTTCTGTCTCTAGCCCTTCTAGAGCATCTACATCCAGAATTGAAAAACTCAGGATGAATTTTTCTGATAATATTGTCAGAGAATATGTTGACCCGGAATTAACCGAGTCAGAAATCAATTTTGCAGGATAATATATGAATCATACACAAAAAATTGATTTAACACCAGGATCTCTGGTGAGAAAAAATAATTCAAAAGAATTACAATTACCCAAATGGGAATTATTTAGAAAATGGTTTTTCAAAAATTTTGAAAAACAAGATCAATTATTCTTTAAAGAAGAATATTATAAGGATTTAACCGAAAAAAATAAAGTTATACCTTTTGTTCCTTGGTTTATTGATAAATACATCAATAATATGATTTCAGTAATTGAAAGAAATTACAACATTAATGGAAAAAATGTTACTAACATATTTCCACCTTCAACAACTTTCAAAATTGAAAAAGAAGAGAGGTAAGATTTTACCAAGCATTTCAAAAATTACTGGAAGGTGATACTTTACCAGTAACAATTTTTCATATAAATGATTTAATAAAACAACAAAATTACAATAATTTGTATTTAATAATTCTAGGAGAACATCTCCAGGAATTATCTAAAAAAATGGATAAATTATATCCTGTTTTCAAGAGAAACAAATTTCTCAGAAAAACAAGGAGATTGTTGCTACCCCAAGCATACAAATCCCTCCTAAAGTAACAGATTTTAAAATGAAATCTGTCAGAGAAACTGACGAAAAAATTTTAAAAATTTTAAGTGAGAATTTAAAAAATCTCAAAATAAATACATTAACTGAATTTTCTGATTTTATAAATAAAAACAATTATAAAGAAAAAATCAGGGATGAAATTTCAAAAATGTCCGGATTTGCTAACAAACCAACCCAAAGCAAATTCTATTATCCAAGACCAACCCCTCAAGATGTTCTAATAGAAGAACAAGAATATATCATTAATAATTCCTATAGTGGCAAAATGATCTATGAATGGAACATAGATGGCCAAACTGAAGGACAAATATATAATACTGTACATAGAATGCTTATGTATAGTACAATTTGTCAGAATAATAATAATTCAACAAAAACAATAACCAACATGATTATTGCTGGTTTTACAGGCCAATTAAAGGGATGGTGGGATAACATTTATCCCAGACTGATAAGGAAACAATCCTTAACAGTATTAAAGATGAAGATGGAATTATTGAAAGTAATTCTGTCTACACTCTAATTATAAATATCATTGAACATTTTACAGGTAGATGGTCTGATGATTCTCAAAATATCAGGACCCTCTTACAAAACCTGAAATGTCCTACTTTAACATCTTTCAGATGGTATAAGGACACATTTCTTTCCAGAGTTATGGAACTCCCTGAGTCTAATAGCTCTCATTGGAAATCCAAATTCATAGATGGTCTTCCTCCTTTATTTGCAGAAAGAGTTAGAAATAACTTAAAAAAGGAAGGAGTCATCAATTATGATGAGTACACCTATGGTCGTCTTATAGGCACCTGTGTACAAGAAGGATTAAGCTTATGTAATGACATTAAGCTAAAACAACAAATCAAGAAACATGCTCTTGATGAAAAAAGGCAACTTGGCCAATTTTGTAGCCAATTTGGCATCGAAAAAAGAACAGAGAATCCCTCTAGTTCTAAAAAGAAAAATACTTTCCCTTCAACAAACAAATTTTATAAAAGAAGAAAGAAAAAAGGAAAAAGGGAAGGAGAAAGGAATTATAATATTCTTTATAAGAAAAGGAAGAAATTAGAGGATTATAAACCTCTAATTAAATGCAGAAAATGTGGTAAAATAGGCCACAAGGCAAAAACTTGTTGGGTAAGAAAAAAGCTCAATAAGATTTCAGATGAGGAATTAAAAGAAAAAATCTAAAAAATCCTCATAGACTCAGAAACGGGATCAGAATCTGAAAACTCGTTTTCTGAAGACATAAATATTTTAGAAAATGAAAAATTTTATTCAGAAGAAGAGAATACTCTTTGCTCTGAATTTTGTAACAAAGACTGTTGCAAAAATTCTTCTGATAATGAAGAAAATATTTATAAAATAATTTCACAATTCCAAGAATTGGAAATTAATGTTTTAACAAATGAAAATTTGGATTTGCTAAAACTAATAGATGATAATTCTTTAAAAGAAAAAATCATTAAAAATATTTTTAAACAAGGAAATCCAGAAGAAGCATCTTCCTCTGGAACCCAAAAGGATTTAAAACCATTCACATTAGCTGAATTAAAGAAACAGCTAAATGAGAGAAGTCAGGTTCAAAAACCTGTAGATATCCAAGATTTGAAAAAAGAAATTAATAATTTAAAATCAGAAGTTAAGATACTTCAAAAAGATAATAAATACTTTGAAAAAAGATTAATAAATCTTGAAAACATATTGCCAATATCCACCAAAAATCCAGATTTGGAGGATACAGAATTTCTAAGTAGTATAATGGAAATCATCACTACTCAGAAATGGCATGTAAAAATAAAACTTTTTATAAAAGAAGTTTTTTCATAAATGTTACCGCTCTTATAGATAGTGGTGCAGATTTAAATTGCATTCAAGAAGGAATAATTCCTACGAAATATTTTCAAAAAACTTCTCATTCTCTTAGTTCAGCAGGAGGAGAGAAATTAAAAATAAACTATAAGATTCCTCAGGCTTATATTTGCCAGAATCAAATTTGTATCCCTACAAGTTTTATTCTTGTAAAAAATCTTACAAGCCAAGTCATACTTGGAACCCCATTTTTAAATAAAATATTTCCTTTAAGAAATATTGATAAAAAAGGAATAACTGGATTTTTTCAAGGAAAAGAAATTTACTTTCCTTTTATTACTAATCCAATTTCAAGAAATATAAATGAAATAAAAGATTCCTTTTTACAATTAAAACTAAATCAAATTGATTTTTTAAACAAAGAAATATTTGTTTTAAATACTAAGGAAAGGATTCAAAATCCTAAACTCCAAAATAAAATAAAAATTCTTGAACAACAATTCAGTTCAAGTATTTGTCATGATCATCCTAACGCTTTTTGGGATCGAAAGAAACATATTGTTTCTTTACCCTACGAAGAAGACTTCAATGAAAGTCAGATTCCTACAAAAGCAAGACCATGTCAAATGAACTCCGAATATATGGAGTTATGCAAAAAAGAAATAAAATCTCTTTTTGATAAAAATTTGATCAGAGATTCAAAATCTCCTTGGTCATGTACTGCTTTTTATGTTAATAAACATTCGGAACAGGAAAGAGGTGTTCCAAGATTGGTTATAAATTATAAACCTCTTAATAAAGTTCTTAAATGGATTAGGTATCCAATACCTAATAAAAAAGATCTTTTAGATAAGCTTCATAAAGCTATAATCTTTTCAAAATTTGATTTAAAATCAGGATACTGGCAAGTCCAGATTAAACCAGAAGACAGATATAAAACTGCCTTCACAGTTCCTTTTGGACACTATGAATGGAATGTTCTTCCATTTGGTTTAAAAAATGCCCCATCAGAATTTCAAAATATCATGAATGATATTTTTATTCCTTATAGTGAATTTATTATTGTGTATATAGATGATATTCTTGTATTTTCACAAGACATCGAAACACATTTCAAACATTTAGAAATATTTAAAAATGTTATTATAAAAAATGGTTTAGTTATATCTAGACCAAAAATGATGCTTTTTCAAACGAAAGTTAGATTTTTGGGTCATAATATTGAAACGGGAAACATTATTCCAATTTCAAGGAATATTGAATTTGGATCAAAATTCCCAGATGAAATAACTGATAAAACTCAGTTACAAAGATTTTTAGGAAGTTTAATTATATTCTTCCATATTATAAAAACTTAGCTGAAGACACGGCTATTTTATATGATAGACTTAAAAAGAATCCAAACCCATGGTCCATAGACCATACAAAAGCAGTTAAAAAAATAAAAGAAAGGGTTAAAACCCTTCCTTGCTTAATGATTGCTAATCCAAAATGGGAAAAAATTATAGAGACAGATGCCTCAGATATTGGATATGGAGGTATTCTGAAACAAGTCTCTCCCATTGATAAACAAGAATATCTTGTTCGATTCCATTCAGGAAAATGGAATAATAGTCAAAAAAATTATGCTACTATTGCAAAAGAAATTCTAGCAATAGTAAAATGCGTTTTAAAATTTCAAGATGATTTATATAGTCAAAATTTTTTAATAAAAACTGACTGCCAAGCAGCCAAATTCATGTTTAATAAAGATTTTAAACATGATGTATCCAAACAAATGTTTGCTAGATGGCAATCTCATTTGGCGCCATTTGATTTCAATATAATCTATAAAAAGGGGACTGATAATAGTCTTCCTGATTTTCTTACCAGAGAATATATTAATGGGACACAATAAAAGGTCCTTAATGAATAAAAATTTTGCAGGAATGATACCTCGTGACCGAGGTGGAAGACTAATAATCATATGGTAATGATTAGCTAATCATTAATATTTAAATTAAAATAGTTTTTATTATAAATATATAATTTTAATATTAATTTATTCTGAGATTAAAAAATCTAATTAAAAAAAGGGGGGTTATATATAAAATATTAAAAAGACTTAAAAAAATTGTTATTGTTTTGGTAATAAGTTTTGACATGTTTTGAGGCACGGTACACAAAGCGGGATCGTTCGATTGCAAAGTGTTCGAAAATGTCTACAACCCAAGCTCAGTTCTCGAACATTGTTATTTGCCTAGTATGTAATCCAAACTAGAATACTGAATACTGATTCAAACATTGTTTTTAGCCCACCAGCCAAAACTACCATTAACAACAATGCACCCCAAGCTCAAAATCAATTCCCAAACGTTATGGATAGTACTCGAAGGTTGTGGGATTGAGTGAAGAAAAACTGAATGAGTTTATAGGAGAACACAATATTGATCCTATTGCGGAATATGTGATGCATATGCTTGAACCTAAGAGGCGAAAAGAGCACGTAAGGAATGAGATGAATACCTTTTTGGGTGATGACAAAGACTCCTTTGTATCTTGGTTGTGGTATCATTTACAATTAAACCAAGATCTATACGCACAATAAAAGGATCTCATCTCGATAAAGTGGCCAAACAGAAACCTCAAGCTCAGCAAGCTGCAGTTGATAGCCTAGTAACCCAAGCCCAAACTCAAACTGACGAACCCAGATCGCTCATTGACACGGTCAACTACCTTTTATGCACCGGACCTTGAAGGAATAAGTTGCACAGCTCAAGGCACTCAACTCTAAAATGGTTAATGTGTTGGTGCATATTTGTGACAACTACTTAGATTTGGTCTTTGGATATCTTGTAATTAGTAAAACGATAAAGGGTTAGCTGGTTTAGTTTTGTAGTAGTTGATTAGAAGTGATTAGGCTAAACCAGACATATTATAGGGAGTGGTAGGCGAATTGGTCCTAGACTAATTTTTCAGCCCATGTGGTGAAACCCTAGCCCAGTTACAAACCTGTCTATAAATAAAAAGAGTTTTGCATTAGGGTTAAGGTTGCTCAGTTGCTCAGATAATCACTTCAGAGAGAGTTGAGAGAGATTTCTTGTGATCTAGATTGATTGTAATCCTTGTGATAGATAATCAATAAAGTTCGGGTTTATTGTAATTTGCTGTTCTTATTCATTTTCCGTGATAATCTGGTCTAGAGGATTCCGCACTCTAGATTAGATAGACGATTCTGTAAAGATCCATACGGATTAGAGTACCTACAATTGGTATCAAAGCATTCGGCTCTTGTTTTGCTCGGTTCAGAATCATGACAGCAGGAAAAGTTGAAGTTTTGGACGTTTTAGAAGGCTGGTTTGAAGTTTTGACGGCTGTTCTAGGGTTTCTGTTGTTGTTTCGGATAAATTGCAGGGATCTCGGATAAAGGAAGTGCATCTCGGATCGTTAGAGAAGCAACTCGGATCCGAAAGCTTGCATTTTGGATCATCAGAGTTGTATTCGGATCATCAGTGAAGCATCTCGGATCAGAATAGTTGCATCTCGGATCAGAACAATGCATCTCGGATCATAGGTGTTCATCTCAAATTGCATCTCAGATTCATCTCGGAAACACAGTATTCGAATAATTTGGGAAGCATCTCGGATAAACAAGGAAGCATCTCGGATTGTAACAGTGCATTTCGAATACCATCTCGGATCACTGTTCCGAATCACCATCTCGGATTAGCATCTCGGATCACTGTTTTGAGTTTCCATCTCAGATTGGTAATCCGAGTTACTGTTTCAAATTCGGTGTTATTCCGAGTTGTACCCACAAAGGTGGAAAGTTAACCAGCTGACGTAACAAGAGTTAAACGTTTTCATACACAGAATTTGATCCATAGACAATCTTGACAAACCGATTGCACGGTTAGACTTGTGTGATTTTTAGGACAAAAAATTCCTAAAATCACTATCGGACATTATACATCATTGGATTCATATCACTGAGACGATTCTAACGGTACAATTTAGTAATCACACTTTTCGGACAAATTTTTAACGTTTTTAGCGAGCCGGTTCAGTAAAATGTCGAATATGTCTAACTTAAATGAATTGTCGAGAATGGAGCACGAGACAGACACGACTAATAAACCGCCTAAGATGTTGAAGGTAGAGAATTACCTTACATGGAAGGATAGGTTTCAGTCGTTCATTAAATACCAGGACACAAGGATGTGGATCTGTATTCAAGATGGGTACGTTAACCTAACTCATGACTTTGAAGGCGGACAACGTGTCACTGCCTATGTGAACATGTCAGAGGCTGAAAAGAGAATGTATGAGTCTGAAAAGAAGGCCTTAGCTTCTATAAAGATGTCATTACCAGATGGCATCAAACATACATTCAAGCTATATACCACTTCGAAGGAGATGTGGATGCTCTAGACAAGAGGTATGAGGGCAATCCTGATGTGAAGAAGAACAAGGTTGATTTGCTGAAGAAACAATTTGCTATTTTTAAAGGCATGAGAAATAAGTCCCTTGAAGATTATCACGAGATATTATCATCTAATGTCAGAAATGAATAATTATGACATAGAGGGATACACAGATGTTGAGATAAACGATAAGTTGCTCGATGCTTTACCTGCCAAGTGGGATATTTATACTCTTATGTTAAAGGGTAAAGCTGACTATGAAGATAAAGACTTGAAGAGGTTGTTGGGAAACTAAGAGCTTATGAGCTCAACATGAAGAAGAAGGAAATTGAATGATCAGGTTCAAGATACGGGAATTTAATGAAGGGCATAAATCTTCATCTTCCAACAATGCTTCAACTGATTCTGCAACTGCGTTTCTCTCATGTGAAAATGAGTAGATTGTGACAAATGCTGATGGTGAGGTATGTTTTGTAGCTGCTTCAGAGGATCGACAGGGGCAAAGAGACAACAAGCTAGCAATAGTAACAACAGTGCAAGATCTATGCCTCTGAGTGTCAAGGTTGCTGAAGATCATCTATCCTTGCTTGCTTCATTCGTTGCTTCGTATGAGAACTACATACAGGGAAGAATCTGATGCTGCTACTTTTGATGAATTATGGTCAGATTGACCCTGATGACCTAGAGGAGATGGATGTACAATGGCAGATGGTCATGATTTCTAGAAGAGTGAAGAGGTTCATGAACAGGACGAGCAGAAAGTTTGTTGGAAAGAATGTAGGTTTTGACAAATCTAAAGGGAAGTTTTACAATTGTCAAAGTTACGGACACTTCGCTAGAGAATGTCAATGACCAAAAACTGAATCTCCTTCTAACTCATCTTTTCAAGATTTTCCTAGTCATGGTTCAAGCAACAGGAATGCATCAAATAACACTAGATCAAAGGCCTTGATCTCTACTGCTACAGAAGGTTCTTATGATTTGAGTGTTCATCTGGAAGGTGATGAAAATGCCACACAAGCTTTCATGGCTGAGATAGCCCTAGTTGATGATGCAGAATTCAAGGCGAATAATGAGATTAAAAAAGAGACTGTAGCTGAAAAGGTTGATGATGCTGTAGATAAGAAGATGGCTGCTGATTTTACTGCTTTCATGGCTGATCTAAGCAAATCAACAGGAGAGGTACATTCTAACTCTGGTAGTTCTGTTTGCTTAAAATGTCGTGAACTTCAAAGTAAAGTTGACATGTTAACGAAACAAAACCAAAGTCTGGTAAATGAGCTCTCGAACGTAAAAGAATGAGATAGCCCTATTATGATGCAAATCAAGCTAATAATGAGATTAAAAAAGAGACTGTAGCTGAAAAGGTTGATGACGTAGATAAGAAGATGCTGCTGATTTTAACTCTTTCATGTGATCTAAGCAAATCAACAGAGAGGTACATTCAACTCTGTAGTTCTTGTTTGCTTAAAATGTCGTGAACTTCAAAGTAAAGTTGACATTTAACGAAACAAAACCAAAGTCTGTAAATGAGCTACGAACGTAAAAGAATCAAACTTTTCGTAAAAGAAATGAGTCATTATATTTGAAGAAAATTAAGGGTTATGAAGAAGAAATCAACATTTTAACTTGTAAACTAAATGAAAAACTTCAAATATTGACTTAGGTCATGTTACGATGAGTGAGAAAACAAAAGATTTTTCTGAAAAATGCAAAGAATTGTCAGAGGCACATCTGAAAATTTGTGAACTTGAAAAGAAATTGAATCAATTCAGAGATTATATTTTGTTATGAAACACATGATGAATGGCTTGAAGAAAAGTAACGATAAAACTAGTGTGGGCTTCAAAGGTTTCAATGAAGTTCCACCACCTCTTAGCCATGAGTATTCTTTCTTGCCAGACGAAGTAGAGCTAACAGACTTTGGGTCAACTACACCTAGTAGTTCCACATCAGGGAATGTTGACGTGTCTAAGAATGCCAAGAAGGATAATAACATGGAAGCGGTTTTGAAAATAAAGAATACACACCATAAGAAATAAAAGCAAATTATTGTTAAAAAATTTGATTTTGATAAAAGGGAGTGATATGAAGAAGAAACCACTGTTATTACAAGAGAGTCAAATGTGCAGTTTGCAAAAAATAAAAACATAGAAAAATCAGAAATTGAGCAAACTATACAAGACCTTCAAAGGCATCACCATCATCATTATCGTCACCTGATGAATCGAAACCAGAGACTTCAATTAAGAAGTCTTCGGCTAGAAGATCGTGCTTCAAGTGTACAACAAGGGACATGTAGCTAGCTGCTGTCCTAACAAAAAGAATGAAGCACAGGTGACTGAGAGACAGAGAGAAAAATCACCAGCAAAAATTGGTGATGGTGAAAAGAAGGTTACTAACTCACCAAAGATATCTGCCACCAAGCAACATAGTGTTACTGTTGTGCTGTAGATAAGGCTGAAAAAGGAACTCACAAAGTTCCTCGTTTTCAAAGAACTCAACAAAGATTTCAGCTTGAATCTACATCAGGCAGATATGAAAGACCTAGAAGTAGTTCACCAAGAATTGAATAACTTTAATGGTCAATCAATAAATTTCAGAAGTCAAGGTCAATATCAAACTTAATATCAAAATGTTGGTAGTCGAAATTTTATAACAATGGCTTTAGAAATTATTATCATCAAAATTCAAGGTATCATAACAAATATCCCAAAGGTCACAAAGTCCAAACATGTTTAGGAAACCTCAGGACCAGAGACCTAGGAAAAATTAAAAACCATTTTCATCAACAGGTCTGAGATCCAAGAATCCTGTTAGGAGTGATGGATATTGGATGAATGTTCCAGTAGTTGATGAATCTAGAAGACCCAAGACCATAATGTAAAATCCGTCGAAAAACGGGTTTTCAAAACCCACTTTGTTTATTAATCGAATAGTCTGTTTCAAATTTTTCCCTTGCTTATTTAATGCTCTTTTTAATTTTAAACAATACATAATTAATAAATATGTTAAATTTATAAACTATAGTTAATAAACAACAAAAACGGTTGAAGAAAAAATAAATGCCGCTGCCCGGGTTTCGAACCCGGGTCAGCCGGCTCATTTAACACACAAACACTTAACCACTCCGCCACTTGATTCTTTTGTGTAATCAAGGAATCAAATAAAACTTAAGTTCCATCGAGAATTCATCTGTTTGCGCCAAAACTGAAACCGATCATCGGCTTTCAACCATCCAGAGATGTTTGAGTGATCGTGAGTTACTGAAAATAACCGATAAATCAATTGCTGCCCACGTTCTAATCAATTAGCCTTCAATTGCTTCGATTCATATGATTTTCGGGAGTTAAAACCGAAATGAAATTTATTATCAATATACACTAACAATACCATCGCCTCACATCACGGATACACTCGACGCACCTTCAATTTCATTTGCGCTCTAATTTCTGTTCGTCGGAAACGATATCTGCTATCGCCGGACTTTCGCCGGAAAACCGAGACATACATCAAATCGGTAATATACTCGATTCTTTCATTTTCAATCCATTGTTAGACTTTTACTAACTTAAATCCTTCAACCAGAATCGGTCCCAGACGACGTTACTGGATATTCAGCACTCGCCGGAAAAGCTCTGGACATTTCCGAAAACACACTGTGAATCGGTACAAACATCTAAACCCTCTGATAATCCTTGTTTAGTAACTTAATTTCGCAACTAATTGATCAAAACTGTAAATTCATCCGATCAGACGGAATTCACAAAACAGAACCGACGACCTTTGCCGGAGTTCTGAGAAAAACATCTTTCCGGTACATTCATTTCCAAAACCTTCTTTATCCATTACATTTCAATCATTTATATGTTCGTTAATCAAATTAAACAAGAACTGTCGAATACCGGTTGTCTGTGTCTTTGAACGAAGAAGATGAAGTCGAACATTAGGTATAAGTTTAATTAAAACAAGATATTAAACCTGGTTAGACACACAGTCCAGCGGTGGACTGTGTGCGCAAACAAAACAAACGTCACGAGTTCGAATCTTGCAACACACCGACTTTCCGAATTAAAACCATTTTTTTTAAAACTGAATCAGAGTAGGTCCCAGGATGTTTTTAAGATTAATATAAACCGTAAGTTTAACAGATAAGACACACAGCCCAACTGGTTGGGCTGTGCGCTTACAAACCAAAGGACCCGAGTTCGATCCGGCTCCCTGCAAACCGGTTCGACCATTTTAAAACCTTTTAATATAAACCAAATAAATTAAACATTTAAATAGTATATATATATAATTAAGACATAGAATATTTCGGGTTAGACACGTAGCTCAGTTGGTAGAGCTGCGCGCACGCGTACGAGAGGTCCCGGGTTCGAACCTCACCCAGCGCACACATAAGTCACTGTCTGACCGGTCAACGGACCGGTCAACGTCAACCCAAAAAGTCAACATTTTTTTATATTTTTATTTATTTATTTAATTTAAAAATCAATTAAAAATACTTAAAAATAATATTTTTTAAAGTTAGAAAATGACCTTAAACTCACAAAAATAAATCTAAAAATCCTATTAAAATTGTTAATAAAATCCACTTATTTACAGTACCTTTTCGTTATTATTTAGGTTAGTTATTCCTCGTCGATCAACTCTCTAAACTCGTGCGCATTCAACATCATCAAACGAACGCACCTAATGTGAGTAAATCTCTACAAATTCCCCGTTTTAATCACATTTTGGGGTATATCATGTGTCGCTTATTATTTATTACATTTAAACACTTGTGCATCCATCATAACCATGATCAAACGTGTATCCAATATGTATCAATTGTTTGTGTGGTTAATGTTTAGATTAAATTTATCATTTTCAGTACATACATCATCATAGGCTCGTCTGTTCCCCATTACCTATGAGCGGAACGTGGCGTTGCTAACATACGATCGGCTCCGTTTGATTGAGCCTTGATCGCACATACATCATCATAGGCCGTCCGTTCCCATTACCTATGAGCGGAACGTGACGTTGCCAACATATACATTATCATTCATGTCATATACTCATGCAAGGTGGTTTGTTATTGTATGTTTATTTACGTTTGCTCACATATGATTATTGCACAATTTTTCCATATTAAATACAACAAGAAATCAATAACAAATGTTTTCTAACAAGGTTCACTCGCCAACTTTTGTTGACCCAAAAACCCCCATTTTTACACATGATACAGGTGATCCAGTTGCAGCAAGAAACATATAGGACGACCTAGAAGAATAAATCAGTTTAGGCTTTGGATTGTTTATTTAGTTACTTTTTTTCCTTGTAATTGTATGGACTTGTTTGGAATATTGAAATTGTAATTTGAATTTAATAAATATGAAACATTTTAGTAAACATCATGAGCTTTGGTGATAACCTAATTATACCCCGACTCTTATTCCGCGCGGGTCGGGGTGTGACAGATTGGTATCAGAGCCATGACTATAGGGATATAGGATAGGTTATTAGACCCTTAGAGCCTATACTATAGTTGATTAGAATTTTAAAATTGTTTATGTGTTACATACAAAATTCATGATGTTTATATGCTTTATGTTTATTGTTACATTCAATGTTATGCAAGCATGTTCATAAGTACATATTACTATACAATGCTCATCATGAATCATATCCTCATAACATATCATATCCATGAGAGCACACACCACACAATTTCCATGATTTTTGCAATGATTTTTGTAATTTTTTTCAAATCACATCAAAGTGAGTTCTCATGACGGGCATGTAGTAACTGGAAGGGTACAAGTACCGGTAGACGGAACGTCCTGTCTAGGCTTGGCATAGTATAAATCCAAAATAAAGGACCAGTTTGCCTACCTGGGGACTAACGATGAGAGTACGAAGGACCTATTAGGCCAAAGCATGCTATACCAAACGTCGTGTGAGCTAACCCCACTTTGAGTTGTCATTGTGTCTACACATGGACACCCTCCGACCATACATCTCGCAAACATATTTCATGGTTTTCATTCGGGTGATGCGAGTGTTAAACCGCCAACACCAATGTGAATCCTACTAAGCCAATAGTCATGTGGGCCCACATGACTATACAGGCGATGGTATGGGGGACATTGGAGGCCCAAACATGAGCAAACCCAAGACATCCTATGGATGTAGTTGCATTATTGATGTTTATGTTATTTTTTTTTAAAACGACACATGACACCTAAAAAGACTCCTTAAACTCACCATCTTCTTATGTATGTTCCTGTAGATGTCGGCTAGGCAGCAACGTGGAGGTAGAAGGTCAGGAAGGTCAAACGAACGCTTAGCCACCCAAATCGCAAAACAAATGGCCGCGGTGCTTCCCGACATCGTAATTCAAGTCCAACAAGCTCTCGCCGCAAATCCCATCAACCCTCCCAATCAAGAAGACCAGAACGTCGACAACCCTCCCTCCAAAAAGTGCTCTTACAAACATTTCAAGTCTTGCGATCCCCCGAAATATGAAGGGACCGAAGGTGTCACTGCTCTCCTCCACTGGTTTGAGGAAATGGAAAACACCTTCCTCAATTGCGATTGTCCCGATGATCGCAAGGTACGTTACGCAACCAGGAGACTATTTGGAGTAGCTCTTACCTGGTGGAATACAGAAAAAGGTAAGAGAGGAATCGAAGATGCAATGGCCTTAACATGGGAGAGTTAAGGGAAATCATGACGAGATGCTTCTATCCAAGAAGCGAGATCAAAAAGCTAGAGGATGAATTCCACTCGTTAAAGCAAAAGGAAGGAGATCATATTTCCTACAACAAAAGGTTTCTAAAGTTGAACCAAATGATCCCCAACTTGTTCACCCCAGTATACCGCTTAGTCGAATACTATATTCGAGGCCTCCCCTTGAAAATTCAAGACTCAGTTCTAAGCACTTCGCCTGCAACACTTGAAGCTGCTATGGAACTAGCTACCGAGCTTACCGAGAATCGCATCCGAAACGGCAAATTTAAGGATGAGAAAAAGAAAGCCCCCATTGAGGGCCAAACTTCAAACCATTCCACCTCCTCCTCAAAGTTTGCTAGTAAGAGGAAACGAAACACCAGAAACTTTGCTGTCACTCAAACAAATTTCCCTATCCCTGCTGCACCCATCACTCAAGTTGCCCCCTCATCTGCACCATATAAAAGGCCATACTCCGGTCCATACCCAAAATGCAACCGTTGCCAATACCATCACTTTCCTGATCATCCCTGCCAACATTGCACCGGCTATGGCCGTGCAGGTCACACCATCCAAACCTGTCGCGCACTTCAGCGAACGAACCGCAATCAGCCCTCAACCCAAACCCACCATCAGATAGTGGGTCAAGCCCAACAACCTTTACTCCTACCACTTGCTCAACATGTAGCCCAATCCTACTACCAACCCAACTATCCCATGATGCAACTTATGCGGGCTTGTTACAACTGTGGAGACCCGAACCACTTCAGGAACACCTGTCCACGCTTGGTGAACATCATCCATGCCCAAGCTCAAGCAAATCCAGTAAACCAGGCTAACCAAGCTCCTCCACCTGCTAGGGGAAGAGCTTTCAACATCAACGCAAATCAAGCTAGGGCTAACAACAACGTGGTTAATGGTACGTTTCTCATCAATGGTAGTTATGCATCCATGTTATTTGATACTGGCGCGGATAAGAGTTTTGTGTCCTTAGAATTTGAACCCATCCTCAAAAAACTCGTGATAAACTCATGGAATCCATAACGGTAGAAGTTGCTGACGGAAAACCGGTCTCATTAAACTCTATTATACGCAATTGTACTCTCACCCTAAACGATCATGATTTTCCAGTTGACCACATTCCTATGAAGTTAGGAAGTTTCGACATTATAATTGGTATGGACTGGGTCAGCCAACATCATGCTGAAGTTGTATGCCGCGAAAAGTTCATTCGCATTCCTCTTACAAACGGTCAGACTCTACGAATCTTTGGAGAAACCCCTTCGAAAGGACTCAAATTAATGTCCTGTCTTCAAGCCCGAAAATATCTCCGCAAGAATTATGTCGCATTCCTAACTCATGTCGTCAAAAAGGGAACCAAGGAGAAGAAACTCGAAGACATCCCAGTAGTAAACGAATTTACTCAAGTTTTTTCCTGACGACATTTCAGGACTTCCTCCCGTGAGAGAAGTCGAATTCCGCATTGATCTTATACCTGGAGCTACACCAGTTGCAAAATCTCCTTATAGGTTAGCCCCATCCGAAATGCAAGAGCTGGCCAGTCAACTGCAAGAGCTGACTGACAAAGGATTCATACTGTCACACCCCGACCCGCAGCGGAAAAGGTGATCGGGGCATGATTGGGTTATCATCAAAGCTCATGACATTTATTATACGTTTCATATTCATTAATACAATTTAATGGAAATTTACAATAAATATTACAACATGTTCTAACTATCAATCTAAGCTTCTTTGTTTTCTTCTAAGGCATTTCCTATGTTTTCCTCGCTTCAACCTGTTCACCTGTATCATGTGTAAAAGGGTTTTTGGATCAACATAAAGTTGGCGAGTGAATCCTATGGAAAACATTTGAACAAGTTTATTTGATTGATTATTAAATGAGTGCACAACCAAACATGAGTAAAAATAGATGTAAACTTATTCAACAATCATAAGATATTAAATAAAGCACACATGAACAATAATGGAACATTTAGAGGCACGCGTTGCTCAACTCGTCTCTCACGAGGAACTGAGGGGCCTAATGAACGAATTGCATAAACATGATAATATGAATGACACAACTACAAACAATATAAACTCAATGATACACACATGAACAATAATGAATTGGTTTTGAGGCACGCGTTGTTCAACTCGTCTCCCACGAGGAACTGATGGGCTTAATGAATGAATTTCATATAATTTGACAAAATGAAATAAGTAATCACAACAATATAAACAATCTAAGTTTAGATCACGATATGGTATGGCACAAGTTTAAATAAACGAGTTAATTAATTTTATGACACATGACACACCCCAAAACGTGTAATTTAAAAGGGGGAGTTGTAAGATTCACTCACAGTGGGTGCGTTCGGTTGATGATGTTGAATGCACGCGAAGTGGTTTTTTAACCACGAGTGAGATTAACCTAGATAAATCGCATTATGGTTTGGTAAGTAAACGGATTTTATTAATCCATTTTAGTAGAATTGTTGGGTGTATTTTTGTGAGTTTAAGGCTATTTTCTAACCTTATAAATGTTATTTTTAAGTATTTTTAATTGATTTTTAATTAAAATAAATAAATAAAAATAATAAAAAAATTTGATTTTTTTGGCTACAGTTGACCGTTGACTTTGACCGGTTCGAATCGTGTAATTGTGCGCTGAGTGAGGCTCGAACCCGAGACCTCCCGTACGCGTGCACGCAGCTCTACCAACTGAGCTACGTGTCTAACCCGTCATATATCTGTTTTTAATTATATTTATATATTAATTAAGTTAAACAGAAAATCCTTTTATTTTAAAAACGATTTAATTGAATCGGACCGGTGCGCTCCACAGGTCTCGAACCCAGGACCTGTGGGTTGCGTAACACACAGTCCACCGCTGGACTGTGTGTTTAACATGTTATATAATCCAATTTTTATTATACTTAAATACAAACTAAGTGTTTTTATTTCTGACTTATTTAAAAAGGTAAATAATTGTCCGGGTCGATGCAGAAGACCGGACTCGAACTCGTGCGCTGTGATTAAACATACACACAGTCCACCACTGGACTGTGTGTCTAACTTGGTTATTATTCCGATTATTAATATACTTAACATATACCAGTGGCGACTCCGGTTCGGTTAACAAAACAAAAAGGCATTTTATTAAGGCAGCGTGTGTGGAACAAGATTCGAACTCGAGACCTTTGTGTGTTTAATGTGCACACAGTCCACCGCTGGACTGTGTGTCTAACCCGAGTTATTTCTTGATTTAAATTATACTTATATGTTACAGGTACATCGTCTTCTTCGTCAGATTTTAACCAGAATCGGAAAATCCGACTGGTTCAAAGTTTTAATCGGTTTCTTTAGCGTTTTATGATTAATTACAGATGAGGTATAAATAAAAAGAAAGGAAATTGGGCGTGAAATATACCGACTAGATTCCTCTGTTATTCCGGCAGCACTCCGGCGATAGCAACCACTTCCGGCGACGTGTGTCTTGCAGCAGCGAGTCTTCAGAAGGTTTGAAAAAGGTATGGGTGACTCCGGTATAAGCTTAGGAGGTTCAGTAAGGCTCAGAAATGAAGAACCCGATTTTCCGGCGATTTGCAGGTGATTTCCGGCGAGTGAGTTTTCGCCGAGAAAGGGTGCGGTTTTGAGCGAAAAGGTTTGCAGAGGTTCGAGGGGGTATTTATAGGGCAAGTCGTCGATGGATTTGGTCCGATTTCCGACTGGATTCGCCGGTTTGAATTTCTCCGGCGGTTATAGATGGTGTCGCGGACTCAGACGTCGGTTATAACCGATGTAGCGTTTAAGTTTTACGTTATAACTGAAGATGTCGTTAAAACTCGCGAGATTGCCGGGATTTCCGACGACTGAACTTTTGGGCGCCGGTTTTGAATTCGGAAAGACATTTATGAATTAAATGATCTTAATAATTAACAGATAATACAAGTGGCGTAGTGGTTCAAGTGTTGTGAGTTAAGTTGTTGTTGAACCGTGACTGACTCGGCGACTGACCCGGGTTCGAAACCCGGCAGTAACAAATTGTTTTTATTTTCTTATTTTTGACAGTTTTCAAAAATAAATTATATATTCCCATATAATAATTAATTATGTATCGTTTAAAAATATTTTGAGCATTAAATTCGCAACGAAATTTTTAACTGATTGTTCGGTTAATAAACGGAGCGGGTTTGGTAAATCCGTTTTTTTTGACGGATGTTACAGTATCCCATGCTTTTTAGAAATTTCGTCCCGAAATTTAAATAGAGATATATTTGACTAAAAGAATGATGGTGTTGACAGTTACATGCTTAGAAGAAGTAAGGGTTTAAGTTTTTGTTCGACGCGGTAACGTTCCTTGTAAGGGTTGAGTACCCTATTACAGGAATCGCTTTTTGTTGCCTACTGTAAAAGTATTGATAAGCAGAATTTATTCGCTAACTATGATATCATGCATAAAAGTTTGAATATGTTTGGAAGGGTATGGTTATATCCTAAGGCAAAACTTCTAATACTACAACCTACATGGAACATAAATAAACACAACAGCTAATATTTGAACATAAATAAACACAACAGCTAAATATCAGTAAGTTATGATTGGTTCTATGACTATAGAACATAAATAAACACAACAGCTAATATTTGAACATAAATAAACACAACAGCTAATATCAGTAAGTTATGATTGGTTCTATTACTATAGAACATAAATAAACACAACAGCTAATATTTGAATCCACATTCTGATAGCATATATATTTGAATGGTGGTAGTTCCTCTCTCGTTTGTTATGATGGAGAGGTTAGTTTATGTAGAAATGGAACACAATCCAATCTCTTTAAATAGCAAGATGATATAAATGTAACACAAATTCCAACCAAGGCAATACTATATCCTACATGGAACTTCTCATAACCGCCTGATAATGCCTCTGATCCTTTGGCAAGAATACTTATATATAGGAAGTACCAGCGGCGTATCCACCATATTCTTGCCAAATTTTCATTGATTTTATCCACAAGTTATGATTAGTTACCAAGGAACTACTAAATCCAACATAGAACTTCTCATAACCATCTAACAATGCCTCTGATCCTTTGACAAGAATACTTATATATAGGAAGTACCAGCGGCGTATCCACCATATTCTTGTCAAATTTTCATTGGTTTTATCAGTGAATTATGATTAGTCCTACATAACTCTACAACCAATACAACAAACATAAAATACTGAAATGAAAAATGTCTGTGCGATCAAGGCTCAATCAAACGGAGCCGATCGTATTGCATGTACTGAAAATGAAATTGTCTGTGCGCTCAAGGCTCAATCAAACGGAGCCGAGCGTATTGCATGTACTGAAAATGAATAACTTAATCTAAACAACAATCACACAAACAGCCTATGCATGGAACCTCTCATAACCGCCTGATAATGCCTCCGATCATTTGACTTTATCCGCAAGTTATGATTAGTTATATGCGACTCTACAACAAACACAACAACCACAAGATACTGATAATGTAAATGTCTGTGCGATCAAGGCTCAATCAAACGGAGCCGATCGTATTGAAAATGAAAATGTCTGTGCACTCAAGGCTCAATCAAACGGAGCCGAGCATATTGCATGTACTGAAAATGAATAACTTAATCTAAACAACAATCACACAAACAGCCTATGCATGGAACCTCTCATAACCGCCTGATAATGCCTCTGATCCTTTGACACGAATACTTATATATAGGAAGTACCAGCGGCGTATCCACCATATTCTTGTCAAATTCTCATTGACTTTATCCGCAAGTTATGATTAGTTCTATGCGACTCTACAACAAACACCACAACCACAAGATACTGATAATGAAAATGTCTGTGCGATCAAGGCTCAATCAAACGGAGCCGATCGTATTGCATGTACTGAAAATGTAAAATGAACTGTGCGATCAAGGCTCAATCAAACGGAGCCGATCGTATTGCATGTAATGAAAATGTAAAATGAACTGTGCGATCAAGGCTCAATCAAACGGAGCCGATCGTATGCGGGCATGCCAGGTTCAACCGCATAATAAAATGGGGAACAGGCTCAACGCTCATAAATGGGGAGCAGGCTCAACCGCATAATAAAATGGGGAGCGCGGCCTCGGCAATTGCATATACTGAAAATAATAAACAATAATTACTCTAATAGTCTACACATGGAACCTCTCATAACCGCCAGATAATGCTTCTGATCCTTTGACAAGAATACTTATATATAGGAAGTACCAGCGGCGTTTCCACCGTATTCTCGTCAAAGTTTCATTGGCTTTATCCTTAAGTTATGATTGGTTCGATGTGATAAAGAAAAACATAAAACTAAACGATAGAAGTTGAATCTGGATCTTCGGTGAAGAGGACTAGTTGGGTATCTTCGTTTGGGCCGTCATTATCTTCGACAGGATTGGCGTTGATATTGAAGACTCTTCCTCTTGCTGGTGGCCTAACGGTTGGGTTTTCTTGGTTTACTTGGTTAACTGGGTTTGATTGGGCTTGAGCGTTGATGACGTTAACCAATTGAGGGCATGTGTTTCTAAAGTGGGTAGGGTCGCCACAATTGAAACAAGCTCGAACATATGGGAACACGGGGTAATGGGGTTGTTGATAGGTTTGGGCCATGTTTTGAGTAGGGGAAAAGGTTTGGTTTTGAAAGGTGCGACAAACCTTGCTCAAATGACCATAGCGTCCACAAGTTGTACATAGTCGACAAGGTAAGGTAAGAGGATGATGATAAAAACAGTTGTTGCATTGAGGGTGAGGTCCAAGATATGGTTTCTTATTTGGGTAGGTTGAGTTGGGTGCCACTTGGGTGATCGGGATAGCTCGGATGGGTATGGCGTGTAAAACTGGTTGATTACGTTGGGTAGCAGCGAAAAGTTGCCCGTCTCTTTTTCTCTTAGGATTGGGTTGAGGAGGGGATTCGGTTTGGGTGTAATCGGAGGTTTCAGTTGATTCTTTATCCTTCTTCTTCTCCTCCTTGAAGTCTTTGTTTCGGATACGGTTCTCGGTGAGCTCTGTTGCTAGCTCCATTGCTGCTTCCAAGGTTGCAGGCGAGGTACTTATTACAGAGTCTTGAATCTTTGACGGAAGACCACGAATGTAGTGCTCGATCAAACGGTAAAGGGGAGTGAACATGTTGGGAACCATTTGATGTAACTTGAGGAATCTTTTGTTGTAGGTGGTGTGGTCTCCTTCCTTTTGCTTCAACGAATAAAATTCATCTTCTAATTTCTTGATTTCGCTCCTTGGGCAAAATCGTCTGGTCATGATTTCTTTCAATTCGTTCCAAGTTAAAGTCATAGCATCGTCAACGCCTCGTTTGGCCTTCTCTGTATTCCACCAAGTAAGTGATATCCCATATAATCGACCGGTAGCATAACGCACTTTGCGATCATCGGGACAATCGCAATTTAGAAAGGTGTTCTCCATCTCTTCAAACCAATGGAGGAGAGCGGTGACGCCTTCAGTCCCTTTGTATTTCGGAGGTCGCATGATTTGAAATGCTTGTAGGTGCATTTAGTGGTATTTGGGGAAGAGTTGATAATGTTTTGGTTTTCTTGATTGACAGGATTAGCGGTAAGTGCTTGTTGGACTTGGATTACAATGTTGGGTATTACGGCAGCCATTTGTTGTGCGATTAGGGCAGCCATGCGTCGTGGGCTTTTCCTGCTCTCGTCTTCCTACGGGCGTGGTTAGAAGACATCTACAAGGAATACATGTCAAGAGTATGAGTTGGATGCTTTTGGGATCATGGGTCGCACTCAGGAATGAACATTCATAAAATAATTATAGAAAAATAAATCTACTACATCCATAGGATGTCTTGGGCTTTGCTTGCCATTAGGCCCTACATGCCGCCATACTTTACCTGTGTAATCATGTGGGCCCCCATGAATACCGGTTTTTCATATGGTTCGCACGGGTTTGCCAGGTTGCGTACACTAAACCCGGAGAAAATCGAGAAATATGTATACAACGTGTGATATTCGGAATGTGTCCAGGTGTAGACACGGTGACACCTTAAAGTGGGGTTAGTTCGAACGACGTTTGGTGTGGCATGCTTTGGCCTAATAGGTCCTTCGTACTCTCATCGTTGGTCCCCAGGTAGGCAAACTGGTCCTTTATTTTGGATTTATACGAATGCCAACCTAGACAGGACGTTCCGACTACCGGTACATGTACCCTTCCAGTTACTACATGCCCGTCGCAGAACTTACTTTGATGAGATTTGAAAACTGCAACAAAATCTTTGAATAATGAGAGTATGAAAATAAATTGAATACATGAACATCGATATATGTATAATGAATATGTATATAAGCATGTATGTTTGACTGTAAATGTAACCAAATATGAAACAAATAAATATCACAAGTTTGTATGTAACCACCTAATCAATTAAAATTTAGGCAGACTATAGTATAGACTCTAAGGGTCTAATAACCTATCCTATATCCCTATAGTCATGGCTCTGATACCAATCTGTCACACCACGACCCGCAGCGGAAAAGGTGATCGGGGCATGATTGGGTTATCATCAAAGCTCGTGACATTTATTATACGTTTCATATTCATTAATACAATTTAATGGAAATTTACAATAAATATTACAACATGTTCTAACTATCAATCTAAGCTTCTTTGTTTTCTTCTAAGGCATTTCCTATGTTTTCCTCGCTTCAACCTGTTCACCTGTATCATGTGTAAAATGGTTTTTGGATCAACATAAAGTTGGCGAGTGAATCCTATGGAAAACATTTGAACAAGTTTATTTGATTGATTATTAAATGAGTGCACAACCAAACATGAGTAAAAATAGATGTAAACTTATTCAACAATCATAAGATATTAAATAAAGCACACATGAACAATAATGGAACATTTAGAGGCACGCGTTGCTCAACTCGTCTCTCACGAGGAACTGAGGGGCCTAATGAACGAATTGCATAAACATGATAATATGAATGACACAACTACAAACAACATAAACTCAATGATACACACATGAACAATAATGAATTGGTTTTGAGGCACGCGTTGTTCAACTCGTCTCCCACGAGGAACTGATGGGCTTAATGAATGAATTTCATATAATTTGACAAAATGAAATAAGTAATCACAACAATATAAACAATCTAAGTTTAGATCACGATATGGTATGGCACAAGTTTGAATAAACGAGTTAATTATTTTTATGACACATGACACACCCCAAAACGTGTAATTTAAAAGGGGGAGTTGTAAGATTCACTCACAGTGGGTGCGTTCGGTTGATGATGTTGAATGCACGCGAAGTGGTTTTTAACCACGAGTGAGATTAACCTAGATAAATCGCATTATGGTTTGGTAAGTAAACGGATTTTATTAATCCATTTTAGTAGAATTGTTGGGTGTATTTTTGTGAGTTTAAGGCTATTTTCTAACCTTATAAATGTTATTTTTAAGTATTTTTAATTGATTTTTAATTAAAATAAATAAATAAAAATAATAAAAAAATTTGATTTTTTTGGCTACCGTTGACTTTGACCGGTTCGAATCGTGTAATTGTGCGCTGAGTGAGGCTCGAACCCGAGACCTCCCGTACGCGTGCACGCAGCTCTACCAACTGAGCTACGTGTCTAACCCGTCATATATCTGTTTTTAATTATATTTATATATTAATTAAGTTAAACAGAAAATCCTTTTATTTTAAAAACGATTTAATTGAATCGGACCGGTGAGCTCCACAGGTCTCGAACCCTGGACTTGTGGGTTGCGTAACACACAGTCCACCGCTGGACTGTGTGTTTAACATGTTATATAATCCAATTTTTATTATACTTAAATACAAACTAAGTGTTTTTATTTCTGACTTATTTAAAAAGGTAAATAATTGTCCGGGTCGATGCAGAAGACCGGACTCGAACTCGTGCGCTGTGATTAAACATACACACAGTCCACCACTGGACTGTGTGTCTAACTTGGTTATTATTCCGATTATTAATATACTTAACATATACCAGTGGCGACTCCGGTTCGGTTAACAAAACAAAAAGGCATTTTATTAAGGCAGCGTGTGTGGAACAAGATTCGAACTCGAGACCTTTGTGTGTTTAATGTGCACACAGTCCACCGCTGGACTGTGTGTCTAACCCGAGTTATTTCTTGATTTAAATTATACTTATATGTTACAGGTACATCGTCTTCTTCGTCAGATTTTAACCAGAATCGGAAAATCCGACGGGTTCAAAGTTTTAATCGGTTTCTTTAGCGTTTTATGATTAATTACAGATGAGGTATAAATAAAAAGAAAGGAAATTGGGCGTGAAATATACCGACTAGATTCCTCTGTTATTCCGGCAGCACTCCGGCGACGTGTGTCTTGCAGCAGCGAGTCTTCAGAAGGTTTGAAAAAGGTATGGGTGACTCCGGTATAAGCTTAGGAGGTTCAGTAAGGCTCAGAAATGAAGAACCCGGTTTTCCGGCGATTTGCAGGTGATTTCCGGCGAGTGAGTTTTCGCCGAGAAAGGGTGCGGTTTTGAGCGAAAAGGTTTGCAGAGGTTCGAGGGGGTATTTATAGGGCAAGTCGTCGATGGATTTGGTCCGATTTCCGACTGGATTCGCCGGTTTGAATTTCTCCGGCGGTTATAGATGGTGTCGCGGACTCAGACGTCGGTTATAACCGATGTAGCGTTTAAGTTTTACGTTATAACTGAA
Source organism: Scalesia atractyloides (assembly GCA_947069175.1). Classification (NCBI taxonomy): domain Eukaryota; kingdom Viridiplantae; phylum Streptophyta; class Magnoliopsida; order Asterales; family Asteraceae; genus Scalesia; species Scalesia atractyloides. Next base: position 63,074,767 of record CAMTDV010000022.1, read on the forward strand.
GATGTCGTTAAAACTCGCGAGATTGCCGGGATTTCCGACGACTGAACTTTTGGGCGCCGGTTTTGAATTCGGAAAGACATTTATGAATTAAATGATCTTAATAATTAACAGATAATACAAGTGGCGTAGTGGTTCAAGTGTTGTGAGTTAAGTTATTGTTGAACCGTGACTGACTCGGCGACTGACCCGGGTTCGAAACCCGGCAGTAACAAATTGTTTTTATTTTCTTATTTTTGACAGTTTTCAAAAATAAATTATATATTCCCATATAATAATTAATTATGTATCGTTTAAAAATATTTTGAGCATTAAATTCGCAACGAAATTTTTAACTGATTGTTCGGTTAATAAACGGAGCGGGTTTGGTAAATCCGTTTTTTTGACGGATGTTACACATACGTCCTAGCTCATCGCCTTGGGGTGCACCTGTCCTTTTTGTGAAGAAGAAAGATGGAACGTTTCGCATGTGTATCGACTACAGAGAACTCAACAAGTTAACGGTCAAGAACCGCTACCCATTACCTCGCATCGATGATCTTCTAGACCAACTTCAAGGCGCCACCTGTTTTTCAAAAATCGACCTACGTTCTGGTTTTCATCAACTCAGAGTACATGGAGAAGACGTCCTAAAGTCCGCCTTCCGAACTCGTTATGGTCATTACGAATTCATGGTCATGCCATTTGGTTTAACCAACGCCCCAGCTGTCTTCATGGATCTAATGAACAGAGTCTGCAAACCCTATCTCGACCGTTTTGTCATAGTCTTCATCGACGACATCCTCATCTACTCAAAGTCTAAGTCTGATCATGAACGGCACCTTCGACTCATCCTTACACTCTTAAGGACAGAAAAGTTGTACGCTAAGTTCTCGAAATGTGAATTCTGGTTAAGGGAAGTACAATTCCTTGGACACGTCGTCAATGACAAGGGAATTCATGTTGATCCCTCAAAAATCAAGGCAGTACAGGAATGGAAAGCGCCACGTACACCTACCGAAGTAAGATCATTTCTCGGTTTGGCTGGTTATTATCGCCGTTTCATTGCAAATTTCTCCCGTATTGCTGTACCACTCACGGCTTTGACTCATAAAGGAAAGCCCTTCATATGAGGACCCAAACAAGAAGAAGCCTTCCAAACTCTAAAGCAAAAACTCTGTGACGCACCTATCCTCACACTTCCTGAAGGTTGTGATGACTTCGTGGTTTATTGCGACGCGTCAGGGCAGGGACTAGGCTGTGTACTGATGCAAAGAGGAAAAGTGATAGCTTATGCTTCTAGACAACTCAAAATTCATGAGAAGAATTACACCACCCACGACCTGGAACTTGGAGCCGTTGTGTTCGCTCTTAAGATATGGAGACATTACCTCTACGGTACCAAGTGTGAAATATACACTGATCACAAGATCCTCCAACATATCTTTAACCAAAAGGAGTTGAACATGAGGCAACGAAGATGGGTCGAACTTCTTAATGACTATGACTGTGAAATTCGGTATCATCCTGGCAAGGCAAACGTGGTGGCCGATGCGCTCAGTCGAAAGGGTTATGCGAACTCCATTCGTCTTCTATGTTCGCAAATCATAACCGACATCAAAGATAAAATCCGAGAAGCCCAACATGTTTCTGTAACAGAAAACGATGTACGCAAAGAGCTGTCTTGTGGAGCAGAACTTAAAATCGAAACCAAATCCGACGGTATTCTGTACTATCTAGATCGCATATGGATTCCCGATCACAATAACCTTCGTGATTTCCTTATGAATGAGGCGCACAAAAACGATAATCTGTACACCCAGGAGCCGACAAGATGTATCAAGACCTTCGATACACCTACTGGTGGCCTGGCATGAAGAAGGATATCGCTGTTTTTGTTTCCAAGTGCCTTACATGTTCCAAAGTAAAAGCTGAACATCAAAGACCCTCAGGACTTCTAGTCCAACCTGAAATACCTGTATGGAAGTGGGAAAACATAACCATGGACTTCATTACCGGGTTACCTCGCACCTCCAGTGGGTATAACACTATATGGGTAATCATTGATAGTCTTACAAAATCAGCTCACTTCATTCCGATTCGCGAGGACTTCAAGAACGAGAAGTTAGCTTGTATCTACATCACCGAGATCGTGAGCCGTCATGGTGTACCTTTAAGCATTATTTCAGACCGTGATGGTCGTTTCGCTTCACGAACATGGGAAGCCGTACAAGTCGCTTTGGGTACACGATTAGACCTCAGTACCGCTTATCATCCTCAAACTGATGGACAATCCGAACGCACCATCCAAACTCTTGAAGATATGCTTCGAGCATGTGTCATAGACTTCAAAGGGAATTGGGACGCTCATCTACCATTAGTTGAATTTTCATACAACAATAGTTACCACTCAAGTATCGGCATGGCTCCTTTCGAAGCGTTGTATGGCCGTAAGTGCCGATCTCCAGTATGTTGGCACGAAATTGGGGAAGCTCAAATCACCGGTCCAGAATTGATTCAAGAAACGACAGACAAGATCCATCAAATTCGAAACAATCTTCTAGCGGCACAAAGTCGTCAAAAGAGTTATGCAGACAAACGACGAAAGCCCTTGGAGTTTAACATTGGTGATCATGTACTTTTAAAAGTATCACCGTGGAAGGGAGTAGTTCGTTTTTGCCAGAAGGGCAAGCTAGCACCACGCTACGTAGGACCTTTCAAGATACTCGAAAGAGTAGGACCTGTAGCATACAAGCTTGACCTACCAGAAGAACTCAACAGAATTAACCCCACATTCCACGTATCAAACTTAAAGAAGTGTCTCGCCGATGAAAACCTCCATATTCCCCTAGAAGATATTCAGATCGATGAATCTATGCACTTCATTAAAAGACCAGTAGAGATCATGGACTTCGGAGAAAAACGTTTAAGACGGAGTGGTATTCCAATTGTTAGGGTACGCTGGGAGTCGAAACGAGGACCTGAGTTTACTTAGGAACGTGAAGACTCAATGCGCGAAAAATACCCGCATCTTTTTCCTGTTACCACTACTACTTTTATTTCGGGACGAAATTTCTGAAAGTAGGGGATACTGTAACATCCGTCGAAAAACGGGTTTTCAAAACCCGCTTCGTTTATTAATCGAATAGTCAGTTTCAAATTTTCGTTGCTTATTTAATGCTCTTTTTAATTTTAAACAATACATAATTAATAAATATATTAGAATTTATAAACTATAGTTAATAAACAACAAAAACGGTTGAAGAAAAAATAAATGCTGCTGCCGGGTTTCGAATTCGGGTCAGCCGGCTCATTTAACACACAAACACTTAACCACTCCGCCACTTGATTCCTTTGTGTAATCAAGGAATCAAATAAAACTTAAGTTCCACCGAGAATTCATCTGTTTGCGCCAAAACTGAAACCGATCATTGGCTTTCAACCATCCAGAGACGTTTGAGTGATCGTGAGTTACTGAAAAAAACTGATAAATTAATTGCTGCCCACGTTCTAATCAATTCAGCCTTCAATTGCTTCGATTCATATGATTTTCGGGAGTTAAAACCGAAATGAAATTTATTATCAATATACACTAACAATACCATCGCCTCACATCACGGATACACTCGCCGCACCTTCAATTTCATTTGCGCTCTAATTTCTGTTCGTCGGAAACGATATCTGCTATGGACGACTTCGTTGGAAAACCGAGACATACATCAAATCGATAATTTACTCGATTCTTTCATTTTCAATCCATTGTTAGACTTTTACTAACTCAAATCCTTCAACCAGAATCGGTCCCAGACGACGTTACCGGATATTCAGCACTCGCTGGAAAGCTCTGGACATTTCCGAAAACACACTGTGAATCGGTACAAACATCTAAACCCTCTGATAATCCTTGTTTAGTAACTTAATTTCGCAACTAATTGATCAAAACTGTAAATTCATCCGATCAGACGGAATTCACAAAAAAGAGCCGACGACCTTTGCCGGAGTTCTGAGAAAAACATCTTTCCGGTACATTCATTTCCAAAACCTTCTTTATCCATTACATTTCAATCATTTATATGTTCGTTAATCGAATTAAACAAGAACTGTCGAATACCGGTTGTCTGTGTCTTTGAATGAAGAAGATGAAGTCGAACATTAGGTATAAGTTTAATTAAAACAAGATATTAAACCGGGTTAGACACACAGTCCAGCGGTGGTGTTTTTAAGATTAATCAGATTAACACACCGACTTTCTGAATTAAAACCATTTTTTTTAAAACTGAATCAGAGTAGGTCCCAGGATGTTTTTAAGATTAATATAAACCGTAAGTTTAACAGATAAGACACACAGCCCAACTGGTTGGGCTGTGCGCTTACAAACCAAAGGACCCGAGTTCGATCCGGCTCCCTGCAAACCGTTCGACCATTTTAAAACCTTTAATATAAACCAAATAAATTAAACATTTAAATAGTATATATATATAATTAAGACATAGAATATTTCGGTTAAACACGTAGCTCAGTTGGTAGAGCTGCGTGCACGCGTACGAAGGTCCCGGGTTCGAACCTCACCCAGCGCACACATAAGTCACTGTCTGACCGGTCAACGGTCAACCCAAAAAGTCAACATTTTTTTATATTTTTATTTATTTATTTAATTTAAAAATCAATTAAAAATACTTAAAAATAATATTTTTTAAATTTAGAAAATGACCTTAAACTCACAAAAATAAATCTAAAAATCCTATTAAAATTGTTAATAAAATCCACTTATTTACCGTACCTTTTCGTTATTATTTAGGTTAGTTATTCCTCGTCGATCAACTCTCTAAACTCGTGCGCATTCAACATCATCAAACGAACGCACCCAATGTGAGTGAATCTCTACAAATTCCCCGTTTTAATCACATTTTGGGGTGTATCATGTGTCGCTTATTATTTATTACATTTAAACACTTGTGCATCCATCATAACCATGATCAAACGTGTATCAATATGTATCAATTGTTTGTGTGGTTAATGTTTAGATTAAATTTATCATTTTCAGTACATACATCATCATAGGCTCGTCTGTTCCCCGATTACCTATGAGCGGAACTGTTCCCCATTACCTATGAGCGGAACGTGGCGTTGCTAACATACGATCGGCTCCGTTTTATTGAGCCTTGATCGCACATACATCATCACAGGCCGTCCGTTCCCCATTACCTATGAGCGGAACGTGACATTGCCAACATATACATTATCATTCATGTCATATACTCATGCAAGGTGGTTTGTTATTGTATGTTTATTTACGTTTGCTCACATATGATTATGCACAATTTTTCCATATTAAATACAACAAGAAATCAATAACAAATGTTTTCTAACAAGGTTCACTCGCCAACTTTTGTTGACCCAAAAACCCCCATTTTTACACATGATACAGGTGATCCAGTTGCAGCAAGAAACATATAGGACGGCCTAGAAGAATAAATCAGTTTAGGCTTTGGATTGTTTATTTAGTTACTTTTTTTCCTTGTAATTGTATGGACTTGTTTGGAATATTGAAGTTGTAATTTGAATTTAATAAATATGAAACATTTTAGTAAACATCATGAGCTTTGGTGATAACCCAATTATGCCCCGACTCTTATTCCGCTGCGGGTCTGGGTGTGACAATTAAGGCTTGGGTCCCCAATCTAACTAATTTTTGTTGGGTTGTGCAGGAGATGCTAAGGAGGATTATCAACTTGTGGTATGTTGATAGTGGCTGCTCCAGGCACATGACGGGGGATGCAAGGTGTTGAATGAGTTTTAGAATATAGATGAGGTTATGTGAATTTTGCCGGTGCTAAAGGATGGCACATTACAGGTTAAGGAAAGTGACCAATGGGAAGATCACATTGGACAAAGTGAACTATGTCAAGCAGCTGAAGCACAATCTAATGAGCGTGTCTCAAGTCTGCGACAAGGGTCACTCGTCCACTTTACTAAGTCTGAAGCTTTGGTGTTGAGACCTGGTTTGGTGATTCGGATGATTGGATAGTGATGAAAGCGCCAAGAAAAATGACACTTATGTCATGGACATGAGTGGTAAGGACTCTTCCACACTGGTGGCGTGATTTACTGTCAAAAGCATCTAGGCTGAATCAATGTTGTGGCCAGGCGCATGGCCCACATCCACTACAGAAAAAGGAATTATAGTTATTAAAAAAACGGTTTAGTGGAAGGGGTGCCAGTGCAGAGGTTTCACGTGGAAGATAAATGTCTTCCATGTCAAAAAGGAAAACAACTTAAGAAACCTCACAAGTCTAAAATAGCAAATTCCATAGATGCCCCTTATGAATTACTTCATATGGTGTCACACCCAAACCGATGGCGGAAACATAGACGTGAGACGAAATAGATTGCTCAAGGCATCATAACACTATTTACGACAATTTTAATAAAACCAATTTCATTTCATAACAAGATTGTCAATTACAAAAGGAAGTCAAATACAATAAGTTCAACAACATAAATCCTAACATTCTAGATGTGTTTCTACTCGCCCCTACTAAGTTCGCCCATATCAAAAGGATAGTTCAATACAAAAAGTATTTCCGAGTACACAAGTTTGAAATAGCATAAGTATGAAAAGATTTAAATAAATCCACATGTTAAGCTAGCATACTAGATTAATGTAAACATGGCATGCAATCTATAAGTCAACCCTCGCGTGTCACCACAAAATAGAATAAACTTAACATGACCACAAGAATACGGGCGGTGCGTTACCTCCTATAGCGCTATACATGTTAAGGGGAGGCTCGTATGTAGTTAATGACATATAGCATCACATAAGAATGTCCCAAGTATACAAATCATGTATCACTTAACTATAGCATGTATGATGGATTGTTTGTGTGATGGCATAAAAGTATAAGTGTAATTGCGTGTATTTTTTATAGACTAACTTGTCATTTTTGCATGTGTAACGCATATAAGTATGATTTGAGTATCGAGTGTGAATGTATGAGTCTTTGCACGTATAACAAGTATCAGTTTAAACGATTGAATGCATTAAGACATGTATATATAACAAGCATGGAATTTTACTACGATTCAAGTCTCGGATTACAAAATTGAGAAAAGAAATACGAATACAAGTTTCCATATATATAAATACGATTATACTTTCTAATTAAGGAAAGTACGAAAAAGCGAGGCGTTACATATGGATCTATTCGGTCCGATGAACGTAAGGAGCATAGGTGGGAAGTACTATTTAGTTGTCACAGATGATTACTCACGATATTCATGTGTTTTCTTTTTAGGTACAAAAGATGAGACAACGGAGATGATGATAGATCTTTTTACAGAATTGAAAAATGTCTATGATGCACGAATCAAGAGGATAAGGATTGATAATGCACAGAGTTCAAGAATCAGATTCCAGATTCTATTGTCTTCGCAAGGGAATTGAACATCAATATTCTGATCCTTATACACCTAAACAGAATGGAGTCGCTGAGAGGAAAAACAGGATGTTGATTGAAGCCGCTAGGACTATGCTTTCTGATTCAAAGCTTCCGGTTCTCTTCTGGGGAGAAGATGTGAACACAGCTTGTTATGTCCTAAACGAAGTGTTGACTGTTAAACGGTTTAACAAAACATGTCACGAACTATTGTTTAATCGGAAGCCAAACCTAAAAGGTTTAAACCATTTGGATTACCCTGATCCATTGTGCGAAATAAAGATAAGCAAAAATTTGGTGAAGTAGCTGAAGAGGGTTACTTTCTAGGTTATATTCCTGGAACACCGAATAAAAGGGTTTCTAGTATAAAAACTGGTAAAATTAGGTTGTGTTAACATGGAAATCACTAGTTATTCACCTCAACAATCAACGAGTGGTCCTGCTATATTATATGATTATGATAGCATTTTTAAATCATTTAATATCCTTTTTTTCCCAATGCAGATGAGTCTCAGTGATTCAAACTGTGATCAGTGAAGATGAAGAGGGTGACTTCATGCCTAGATCGAGTATATCAATGACAGATGCCTCGGAAACTTCATCCAATGCAGTTCCACAGGATTCAAGTGATAGTGAGTCTGAACCTATTTAGGGGGAGGATTTTACTAATCCGTTTGCTAATAAGAACATTCAGGGAGAGATTGGATCTAATCTGGGAGATAATTTAGTTGTTGACACCATTACTACTATACGTGTAAACAATATCATCCAGTTGAGAACATCATAGGTGATGTTGCTGCAGGTGTTCAGACAAGAAGAGGTGTGATTGAAGGTTCTTGTTTATTCACTTCGATTTAGAAGACTGGGATGATACATGAGTGTTTGTATACCCGCTTTATTGCCCAAGAGGAGCCGAAGAATTTTCATATAGCTCTAAAAGATAATTGTTGGGTTGAAGCTATGCAAGAGGAGTTAGCTCAGTTCAAGAAATTAAAAGTATGGGAGCTAGTCGACTTGCCTGAAGGATAGAAGGAAATAGGCACCAAGTGGGTGTTTAAGTATAAGAAAGAGATCGAGGGATCGTGATAAGGAATAAGGCTCGGTTAGTGGTGAAAGGGTTCAATCAGCAGGAGGGATTGATTACAATGAAGTGTTTGCACCAGTAGCAAGGTTGGAAGCAATTCGTTAGTTCCTAGCTTTTGCTTCATTCAAGGGCTTCAAAGTTTACTAACTTGACGTGAAGAGTGCGTTTCTTTACGGGAAAGTCCAATAAGTGGTGTATGTCTCACAACCAGATAGGTTTACTGATCCAGACTATCCAGATCGGTCTATCGACTTGATAAGGCATTGTATGGATTGCATCAGGAACCTAGGGCGTGGTATGAGGCAATGTCAGCACATTTGTTAAAGAATGGTTTTGAAAGAGGCCAGATTGACAGTACACTTTTCATTAAAAGGAAGAAGGAAGACTTCCTGCTGGTTCAGGTATACGTAAATGACATCATTTTTGGGTCATCTGATGAGAACATGTGTCATGAATTCGAGGAGGTAATGAAGAGCAAGTTCGAAATGTGTGCAATGGGTGAACTGTCTTACTTCCTGGGTCTACAAGTTGAACAGAAGAAGGATGGGATGTTTATACATCAAACGAGTATGTGTATGACATTTTGTCTCGTTTCAAAATGGAGGATTGCGCTACTTTTAACACACCTATTTGTGAGAATCACAATCTTGGTCCAAATCATGAGAGTGGGGAGGATGTTGATCCAACTCAATACAGGGCAATGATTGGTTCTCTAATGTACTTAACTGCTTCAAGACCAGACATCATGTTGGCAGTATATCTTTGTGCCAGATATCAAGCGAATCCAAAAGAGTCACATATGAAAGCGTGAAGCGGATTCTTCGTTACTTGAAGGGGAAACCTAAACTTGGGTTATGGTATCCTACTGCTATGATTTGAAGTTTGTTGCTTTCACTGATTCGGACTTTGGAGGATGTAAATCAAACAGAAAGTCTACCACAGGTGGTTGTTATTCTTAGGAGGGAGGATCGTGTCATGGCAATGCAAGAAGCAGTCCTGTGTATCTACCTCTACGTGTGAAGCTGAAATATTGTTGCGGGTATGTTGCTCTCAGGTTCTCTAGATACAACAGCAGATACGCGATTACAGTTTGAATTTCACTCGTACTCCTATTATGATAGACAATAATGCCACTATTTCAATCACCAACAATCCCGTAAAACACAGTCCACAAAACATATTGACATTCGTCATCATTTTATACGGGATTGTGCTGAAATGAAATTGATTGAACTACATCGAGTCGACACACTAGATAACCTGCATGTTTACACAAAAATATTTGACAGGGCTCGTTTTGAACATCTATTCGAACTCAACGGGATGAGGAATCCTGAAAAACCAGTTTTCGATAAGAATTTAGTAAATAATTTTTTGTTCTTAAAAAATCAAAACATAAAAAATAGAAAATCAAAAATGAGTTTTCACTGTGGGAAAAGAAGAAATGATAGTACAGCAGCAAGTTAGACTGTCACACTGAACATAAAACTAAATTGCGTAAGTCTGATAGCAGCTTCATCATATGATGTACCAGTAGGAAAAAAACATGAAATAATCAACTTACCTTGGTGATATAAACGATACGAGGTATGAGTGGGTAACATATCAGTGGCGTATCGTTTTATAGCCTTAAATCTTGTGTCGATAGATTACCAAAGTCTGAGGTTTTAGGTATTTATAAGTTATTTCATCCGGGGTATCATGGTTGTCCTTTTGCTGCATCCAGATATATGCTGACCTAGGCACAACCAGGATATCTTAAAAGAGCTAAAATACAAATCCTAAAAATTGGAGAAGCTCTCCTAGAGAGTCATTCAAATGTGCAAAATGCATAAATCGTACCAACATTTGGTATTTGCCCTAACCCTCATTTGATATTGGTCTCTTTGCTGTATGGAAGTACTGACCTGATCACCGATTATCTAACGTTTTAAATCAAAGAGGATGAATTTCGGTATACTCACCTATTACGAGGAATATTTGTGCATACCTTGATCGTGGGGGTATTCCTGAAGTGGGAGACACTAGTATATCAACATAAAATTTTCTTAACATATCACTAGGTAATGGTACTTGAAATGTTCATGTATTTTGTTTAAGTGGATAAACAATACTGGTAATCATCTTGAACTGTTTTTTTATGAAAATTACATATAGAATTATCTTATAGTTGAAAACTGTTTGATATGGCTGATATGATCTTCTCCCAGTGATTCTCACAAAAACAGAGTGTTTATTATTTCGTTATTTATTTGCTTTCAGAAAATATAAAAATCCAAAAAGATTCATTTTCTTGTAAATTCTTAATGTACGGAATATGGTTCCTCATGGAAGAGTTGTTACTGATAGGGGAGACGGTGTTAGAAGACGAGTTCAAAATTTTAAAATCTTGCAGTATACAGATTGTAGCAGTGTGTTGCTGAGAAGTTTAGTGACGAGGAGTTTGCTTGGATGCATGGTAGAACCTCCTTTCTACATTGCAGATAAAGTTAAAGAGTTTGAAGATTGCTATGCAATTTGCTAAACTGGAGTTTACTCAAATGCTAATGATTTAGAAGATTTGGTGATTGGATGCATTAGCTTAGGGGGAGTCATCTGTTGCTGACAGAAGCTATTAAAGCTGAAGCTATCCAAAGACCAAAGACGTTGAATTTCAAGATGACTGAAGACAAAGTTTTTTATGAAGCTATTGTCAAGGGGAGTTTGTTGGTGCATATTTGTGATAACAGCTTAGATTTGGTCTTTGGATATCTTGTAATTAGTAAAACGATAAATGGTTAGCGGGTTTAGTTTTGTAGTAGTTGATTAGAAGTGATTGGGTAAACCAGACATATTATAGGGAGTGGTAGGCGAATTAGGCCTAGACCAATTTTGCAGCCCAAGTGGTGAAACCCTAGCCCAGTTGCAAACCTGTCTCTATATAAAAAGAGTTTTGAATTAGGGTTAAGGTTGCTTAGTTGCTCAGATAATCACTTCAGAGAAAGTTGAGAGAGATTTCTTGTGATCTAGATTGATTGTAATCCTTGTGATAGATAATCAATAAAGATCGAGTTTATTGTGATTTGCTGTTCTTATTCGTTTTCCGTGATAATCTGGTTGAGGATTTCACACTCTAGATTAGATAGACGATTCTGTGATGATCCATACGCATTAGGGGACCTACATAATGATTATAACAGTGCCATGGCTAAGTGCACCATCCTTAGACAAAGCTAACAAGCTACTTACTGATAAGGTTGAGGCATAAAAGAAGGATATAGCTCAGCTTCGCTTAGATCTCAATCAACAACAATGGTGGGTCCATGATTACAAACACAAACTCAATTTGAAAGCATGGAACTTGAGTCAGTGAGAGCTGAGTAAGACTCTTGACTAGCAAGTATCAACAAAACGAAGTAAATTTAAAGAAGTTTGATACATCCAACAAGCTCATTCAAGACGTGTGCAATGTGAAGCTGGCGTACAAAGAAAACAAAGGGAAGGGTTTGGGATTCAATCAGGTTGCCCCACCATATAATCACAACTACATGACAATGCCTGAAACCGAGGAAGAAATTGAGAGAGCACAACATATGGTGTACGGCAAAACCCAATGATTATTCGTCAAACACATGGGAATCGTCTTGTGCTGCTGACTTTTCAAATGATTCAGCTGAAGTGTCTGGTCTTTCATCCGTTAAACTAGCATTCTTCGATTCTAACAAAGCTGAGGAAGAGAGAGCTGATGTGAACAAGGCTTCTAGTTCGCAAACTAAACGATCTACACCTCCTGTTAGTAATGTAAAGGTTTAGAGCAAGCCAAAAGAGCCGACATGAGCAAATCAGAGACGAAGAGAAGAAGTCCAAACAATCAAGCTCTCCAAAATCATCTGTGGGTAAAAAATAGTCCTCAAAATGCTCGTGTTGTGAAAAACGCTGTAGGTCCCCTAGTCCTTATGGATCTTCACAGAATCGTCTATGTAATCTAGAGTGCGGAATCCTCTAGATCAGATTTCACCGAAACAACAAGAACACGAACACGAACACAAAGAATTCCTTCAAACTTTCTTCTATTGATTATCGAACCACAAAGTGTTTACAACCAATTCAAGACTCTCTCTCTAAAACTCTCTGAAGCAATTCTCTCTACAACTGAACAACTAACTGAGCAATAGAACCAGCAACCTAAACCCTAATGAAACCTCACTATATATAGAGATAGGTTATGCACATGGGCTAAGGTTTCCTACATGGACTACTAATGGGTTTAAAGCCCAATTCGCCTACCATGCACTATATGTGTCTAGTTCAGCCCAATTACTTCTAATTAACTATTCAAAACTAAACCCGCTAACCTTTTATCATTTTACTAATTACAAGATATCCAAAGACCAAATCTAAGATGTTGTCACAAATATGCACCAACAAACTCCCCCTTGATAATAGCTTCATAAAATGACTTTGTCTTCAGTCTTCTTGCAATCTTCAACATCAACGTTGGTCTTTGATAGCTTCAGCTTTAATAGCTTCTGTCAGCAACAGACTCCCCCTAAGCTGATGTATCCAATCACCAAATCTTCTAAATTGTTAGCGTTTGAGTAAACTCCAGTTTAGACCTTGCATAGCAATCTACAAAACTCTTCAACTTTGTCTACAATTAGTAAGGAGGTTCTACCATGCATCCAAGCAAACTCCTCTTCACCAACCTTCTTAGCAAACACTGCTACAATCTATATACTATAAAACAAACATCTCGAGAAACCATAAGAATTTTTCAACACAAGTTAAACAAATTATATTATTCAAGAGATGTAAGACTGTATCACAGATTAAGCACTTCTCAACTCAAATCACACACTTAAAATTTTAATGCACACAAAACCTGCAAGATCTAAAAAATTTTGAACTCATCTTCTAACACCATCTCCCCCTATCGGTTACAACTCCTCCACGAACAACCAATATCCATACATTAAAAATATACAAGAAAATTAAATATTTTTGGATTTTTATATTTTCTGAAAGCAAATAAAGTACGAAAAATTAAACACTCTGTTTTTGTGAGTATCACCGTTAAGAAGATCATATCAGCATCATCAAACTGTTTTCACACTATCTGATGATTTTAAGTGCAATATTCAGGAAAAGCAGTTTAAGACGATTACCAGTATTGTTTATCTACTTAAACAAAATACTGAACATTTCAAGTACCATTACCTCGTGATTTGTTTAGATAATTTATACTGATATACTAGTGTGTCCCACTTCAGGACATACCCCCGCGATCAACGTATGCACAAAAATTCATCGTAGTAGGTGAGTATGCCGAAATTCATTCTTTGAATTACAAGTTAGATAATGGTGATCAGGTCAGTACTTCCGTACAACAAAGAGACCAATATCCAATGAGGGTTAGGACAAATACCAAATTTTGGTATGAATAATGCAATTTGCACATTTGAATGACTCTCTATGAGAGCTTCTTCAATTTTTTGGGAGTTGACATTTTTGCTCTTTTAAGATATCTTGGTTGTGCCTAGGTCAGCATATATCTGGATGCAGCAGAAGGACAACCTTGATACCCCGGATGAAATAACGATATAAAGACCTAAAACCTCAGATTTTGGCAATCTATCAACACAAGATTTATAGTTATAAAACCATACGCCACTGATAGTTACCCACTCATAAACAATTTGTACCACCAGGGTAAAATGATTATTTCATTCCTTTTGCCTACTGGTACATCATATGATGAAGCTGCTATCACACTTAAGCAATTTATTTTTTAATTTCAGTGTGACAGTCTAACTTGCTGATGTACTGTCATTTCATCTGATCCACACAGTGAAAACTCATTTTGATTTTCTATTTTTTTATGTTTTTGATTTTTGAAAAGCAGTAAATTTATTTACAAACTATTTTTCTGGAAAAATGGTTATTCAGGATTCCTCATCCCGTTGAGTTTGACTAAATGTTCAAAACGAGCCCTGTTAAATGCTTTTGTGTAAAGATATGCCAGGTTATCAAGTGTGTTGACTCGATATAGTTCAATCAATTTCTTTTCAGCACAATCCCGTATAAAATGATGACGAATGTCAATATGTTTTGTGCGACTGTGTTTTACGGGATTGTTGGTGATTGAAATAGTGGCATTATTGTCTATCATAATAGGAGTACGAGTGAAATTCAAACCGTAATCGCGCATCTGCTGTTGGATCCAGAGAACCTGAGAGCAACAGCTACCCGCAGCTATATATTCAGCTTCACACGTCGACGTAGACACTCAAGACTGCTTCTTGCATTGCCATGACACGAGCCTCCCTCCTAAGAACTGATAACCACCTATGGTAGACTTTCCTTGTAGATTTGCATCCTCCAAAGTCCGAATTAGTGAAAGCAACAAACTTCAAATCATTAGCAGCTGGATACCAAACCCAAGTTTAGGTTTCCCCTTCAAGTAACGAAGAATCCGCTTCACCGCTTTCATGTGGTACTCTTTTGGATTCGCTTGATATCTGGCACAAAGACATACTGCGAACACGATGTCGGGTCTTGAAGTAGTCAAGTACATCAGAGAACCAATCATTGCCCTGTATTGAGTTGGATCAACATCCTCCACACTCTCATGATCTTGGGCAAGATTGTGATTCTCACAGATAGGTGTATTAAAAGTAGCACAATCCTCCATTTTGAAACGAGAAAAAATGTCATACACATACTTTGTCTAATGTATAAACATCCCATCCTTCTTCTGTTCAACTTGTAAACCCAAAAAGTAGGATAATTCACCCATTGCACTCATCTCAAACTTGCTCTCATTACCTTTTCGAAATCATGACACATGTTCTCATCAGATGACCCAAAGATGATGTCATCTACTATACTGTACCAACAGAAAGTCTTCCTTCTTCCTTTTAATAAAAAGTGTACTGTTTAATCTGACCTCTTTTAACAAATGTGCTGACAGTGTCTCATACCACCTAGGTGCCTGATGCAACCCATATAATGCCTTATTAAGTCGATAGACTCGATCTGGATAGTCTGGATCAGTATACCCTTCTGGTTGTGAGACATACACCACTTCTTGGACTTTCCCGAAAGAAATGCACTCTTCACGTCGAGTTGGTAAACCTTGAAGCCCTTGAATGAAGCAAAAGCTAGGAACAAATGAATTGCTTCCAACCTTGCTACTGGTGCAAACACTTCATTGTAATCAATCCCCTCTTGCTAATTGAACCTTTTTACTACCAACTAAGCCTTATTCCTGATTACGATCCCTCAGTCGTCTTTCTTGCACTTGAACACCCACTTAGTGCCTATTTCCTTTTCTCCTTCAGGCAAGTCAACTAGCTCCCAAACTTTCAACTTCTTGAACTGAGCTAGTTCCTCTTGCATAGCTTCCACCAAACAATTGTCTTTTAGAGCCATATGAACATTCTTCGGCTTCTCTTAGGCAATGAAGCAGCTATACAAATATTCATGAATCAACCCATCTTCTAAATCGAAGTAAACAATAGGAACCTTCGAGTACACCTCTTCTTGTCTGAACACCTGCAGTAGCATCACCAATGATGTTTTCAACTGGATGATCTCTGTGTACACTTTGGTAGAAATGGTGTCAATGACCAGATTATCTCCCAGATTGGATCCAACCTCCCCCTGAATATTAGCAAATGGATTAGTGAAGTCCTCCCCCTGAATAGGTTCAGACTCACTATCACTAGAGTCCTCTGGAGTTGCACTGGAAGAAGTTTCTGAGCATCTGTCATCGATACACTCGATCTAGGCATGAATTCACACTCTCCATCTTCACTGATCACAATATGGATCACTTGAGACTCATCTGCATTTGAAACATTAGGAATATTAAATGATTTAAACACACTGTCATAATATATAATATAGGAGGACCACTCGTTGATTGTTGATGTGAATAACTAGTGATTTCCATGTTAAACACCACCTCAATTTTACCAGTTTTTAGATTAAAAACCCTTTTATTCGGTGTTCCAGACATATAGCCTAGAAAGTAACCCTCATTGGCTACCTCACCTAATTTTTGCTTATCTTTGTTTCGCACAATGGTGTTGGGTAATCCAAATGGTTCAAAGCCTTTTAAGTTTGGTTTTCAGTTAAACAATAGTTCATGGCATGTTTTTTAAACCGTTTCACCATCAAAACTTTGTTCAGGACATAACAAGCTGTGTTCACAGCTTCTCCCAGAAAAGAACTGGAAGTTTTGAATCAGATAGCATAGTCCTTGTGGCTTCAATCAACATCCTGTTCTTCCTCTCAGGACTCCATTCTGCTGAGGTGTATAAGGAGCAAAAATATTGATGTTCAATTCCCTTGCGAAGACAATAGAGATCCAGAACTTGATTCTTGAACTCCATGCCATTATCACTCCTTATCCTCTTGATCCATGCATCATGGACATTTTCCAATTTTGTAAAAAGATCTATCAGCATCTTCGTTGTCTCATCTTTTGTACCTAAAAAGAAAACCCATGAGTATCGTGAGTAATCATCAGTGACAATAAAATAGTACTTTCCACCTATGCTCCTTACGTTCACTGACCGAATAGATCCATATGAAGTAATTCATAAGGGGCATCTATGGAATTACTGTTTTAGACTTGTGAGGTTTCTTATGTTGTTTTCCCTTTTGACATGGAAGACATTTAGCTTCAACGTGAAACCTCTGCACTGGCACCCCTTCCATAAACCGTTTTAATAATATAATTCATTTTTCGATAGTGGATGTGGGCCATGCGTCTGTGCCACAACAATGACTCAGCCTCATATGCTTTTGATAGTAAACACGCCACCACAATGGAAGAATCCTTAGCACTTATGACCATGACATAAGTGTCATTTCTCCTTGGTGCTCTCATCACTATCCAATCATCTGGTATCACCAACCCAGGTTTCAAAACCAAAGCTTCAGACTTCGTAAAGTGGACCGAGTGACCCTTGTCGCAGACTTGAGACACGCTCATCAGATTGTGCTTCAGCTGCTCAACATAGTTCACTTTGTCTAGTGTGATCTTCCTGTTGGTTACTTTTCCTCAACCTGTAATGTGCCCTCCTTTAGCACCTGCAAAATTCACATAACCACCATCTATATTCTCAAACTCAGTCAACAGCATCCCCCGTCATGTGCCTAGAGCAGCCACTATCAACATACCACAAGTTGATAATCCTCCTTAGCAGCTCTGCAACAACAAATTAGTTAGATTGGGGGACCAAGCCTTAATGGTCTTGGGTCTTCCAGATTCATCAATCATAGGAACATCCATCCAGTATCCATCACTCCTAACAGGAGTCTTGGATCTTAGACCTGTTGATGGAAATGGTTTTTGATTTCCACTAGGTCTGTGGTCCTGAGGTTTCCTGAACATGTTTGGACTTTGTGACCTTTGAAAATTATGATTTTGGTTCCGTGAATTTTGATGATGATAATTTCTAAAGCATCGTTATAAAAATTTCGACTACCAACATTCTGGTATCGATTTTGATATTGACCTTGACTTCTGAAATTATTTGATGGACTATTAAAGTTATTCATTCTTGGTTAACTACTTCTAGGTCTATCATATCTGCCTAATGTAGATGCAGGCTGAAATCTTTGTTGATTTCTTTGAAAACGAGGAACTTGTGAGTTCCTTTTTCAGCCTTATCTACACCAACACAACACTTTGTTGCTTGGTAGCAGATATCTTTGGTGAGTTAACCTTCTTTCACTATCACCACTTTTCTCGGGTGATTTTTCTCTATCCTCTCACTTACTTGTGCTTCACTCTTTTTGTTAGGACAACAGCTAGCTACATGTCCCTTTTCAGTACATTTAAACACGATTTTCAAGCCAAAGACTTCTTAATTGAAGCCTCTTGCTTAGATTCATCAGGCGATGATGATGATGCTTTAGAAGGATCTTGTTTCGTTTGCTTAACTTTTGATATTTCTTTGTTTTTGTTCTTAGCAAACTGCACATTAGACTCTTTAGTAATAACAGGGACCTCTTCATTCATGTCACCCCCTTTAACAAAATCAACCTTTTAACAAAAAAATTGTTTTTGATTCTTAGGGTGTGTATTTTTTGTTTTCAAAACTGGTTCCCTGTTATTATCCTTCTATTTCCGAAAATGTTTAACTTTGGTTACGTCAGCTGGTTAAGTTTCCACCTTCTTATGTGTAACTCGGAACAATGTCAAATCCGAAATGGTAACTCTGATTGACAATCCGAAATGAAAATCCGGAACAGTAATCCGAATTGCTAGTCCGAAATGGTGATCCAGAATAGTGGTCCGAGATGAAATCCGGAATGCACTATTCTGATCCGAAATGGAAATCCGGATTAGAGATCCGCGATGGAATCCGGAATAGTTTGATTTGAAATTCAATCCGAATTGCACTTTTTCAGATCCGAATTGCCAGTCTGATGATCCAAATTGCAGATTCTGACTCGAAATCCAAGTTTTCAATCCGAAATACTATGTTTTTTTAATCCGGAATGCCATTCTTCAATCCGAATTCCTGCTGTTAATCCGAAATCACTGTTGTAAATCCGAAATACCTGCAGAAACCCTAATACAGCCGTCAAAACCCTAATTCAGCTGTCACAAACTTCAAGAAAAGCCTCCAAAATGCCCAAAAACCCAACTTTTCTGCTGTTATGATTCTGAACCGAGCAATAATCAAGAGCCGAATGCTCTGATACCAATTGTAGGTCCCCTAGTCCTTATGGATCTTCACAGAATCGTCTATCTAATCTAGAGTGCGGAATCCCCTAGATCATATTTCACAGAAACAACAAGAACACGAACACGAACACAAAGAATTGCTTCAAACTGTCTTCTATTGATTATCGAACATAAAGTGTTTACAACCAATTCAATCTCTCTAAAACTCTCTGAAGTAATTCTCTCTGCAACTGAACAACTAACTGAGTAATAGAAACCAGCACCCTAAACCCTAATGCAAACCTCCCTATATATAGAAATTGGTTATGCACATGGGCTAGGGTTTCCTACATGGACTACTAATGGGTTTATAGCCCAATTCGCCTACCATGCACTATTTTGTGTCTAGTTCAGCCCAATTACTTCTAATTAACTATTACAAAACTAAACCCGCTAACTGTTTATCATTTTACTAATTACAAGATATCCAAACACCAAATGTAAACTGTTGTCACAAATATGCACCAACAAACGCTTTTGTTAAGCCAGCTCATATGGCAAATGTGAGAAATATGCATTTGCCTGTGCTAACAAAGTGTTTGAGAAGGCTGGTGAGATTTCTGAACAAGACTTGTATAGACATCCAAATTCATCCTCGTCTTCAAGAAACGTACAACAAAAACAAGCGTAGAAAGAATTGATTCATCCTTCAGGGCTGCAAGCGCGAATCAAGCTAATCATGATACTTTATACGTGAAGAGACAAACATGCTTCAATCACGGCATTCCTGGTCATATTGCTAGGAACTGCACACATAGTCCCCATGTTCCTAACTATGTTCAAAATCAGAAGGTTACACCAAAGGATAACTATCACTCCAAGCCGATGAAGGTCTAATCACCTAAGGCAATTAACAATGTGAATCCCAAGGTTAAACCATCAAAAAGCTTTTCAGGAACAAAAATCTGTTTCTAAAACTAACAAACCTAAAACAACCAAAGTTGCTCAACTAAAGGCAACTAACGTGTTTGTTAAGCCGAAATAAGTATGGAAACCTAAACAAAAGGCAGCAACATCTCCAATCCTTGAAACAAAAGGGGACTTGTTTTTAAAAGAAGCGACTTATTTTGATGCTTTAGGAATACCCAGGACCACGATGGCCTGGGTACATTATCTTACTAATCTCCTTATTTTTCAAGGAGAACCAAGGAGTAGCTATTGACAATCTCTTTGGAATGTTGATAGCAGTTGTTCCAGAGATAAAAGGGTAACATCTCACGGATGCAAAAAGTTCATTTTTTTTACAAATGATATGTTTACTTTGGAGGAGATGAGGTAAGATAAGATCAGCGAAAAGGTACAATTTAAATTTCGTGCTTTAATTTTGACAATATTTTGATGCTTTAGGAATACCCAGGACCACGATGGCCTGGGTACATTATCTTACTAATCTCCTTATTTTTCAAGGAGAACCAAGGAGTAGCTATTGACAATCTCTTTGGAATGTTGATAGCGGTTGTTCCAGAGATAAAAAGGGTAACATCTCACGGATGCAAAAAGTTCATTTTTTTTACAAATGATATGTTTACATTGGAGGAGATGAGGTAAGATAAGATCAGCGAAAAGGTACAATTTAAATTTCGTGCTTTAATTTTGACAATAATTAGTCTTCAATCTGATGAAAGGACGGTTAAGCAAAAACAAAAAAAAAACATTTTCCTTTTCTTTCGTTTATAACTTTGTACATACGTTTCCATTTTAGGTAAATTTGTGCATAAAGTGTGATGCACAAATTTAGGGGTGAAGAGAGAGATATATGTACATATGCATTGTTTAGGGGGAGAAAATGAGATAAATACAAAAACATTTGAAAACCAGAAAAATAAAAAAAAATAGAAAAAATACAAAAAAATTTTAAAAACAAAAAAAAATCCAAAAACAGTTGAAAAACTAGAAAAATACAAAAACATTTGAAAAACTAAAAAATACCAAAACATTTGAAAAACTGTAAAAATACAAAAAGATTTTATTGCGTCATTGGGAACTGAAATGGATTTTCGTGTTAAAGGGTGTGACTGACACATGTAAGGTGTCGCAACTAAAAAGACTAGGATCTACTTTGATATGTCGATAGGCTTGACGCTCAAAAGGATAAAAGATACTAAGTGATATAAACATAATGAACTATGTATCACATGGGTAACATACCATCAGCACATGATTTTATGGTATTAAATCTTGCATTGATAGATAGCCAACATCTGAGGTCTCGGGTCTTGCATTGATAGTGCTGAGAGTTCGTTGGAGTTTGAGGTCCTAGAAGTGAGAGATTGAAGAAGAAAAATTTTTTTGAGAATCTTTCTATCGCATCCTTTTTGACAAAGATGTTTCAAGAAAAGCTGATCGAGATGCTGATATAAAGCTAACCATAAGAGAAGAAGATAGAGACCCAGTGCTGAAAGTTAGTAGGAGTGTGATGTCACACCCTGACCCGCGGCGGAAATGGTAGTCGGGGCATGATTGCGTTTTCATCAAAGCTCATAACATTTACTATAAAGTTTCATATTTATTATTTCTCTTTAAAGAAGAAGTTACAATAAACATATAAGTACAACATGTTCAAATACATTTTTCATGACTTCATTATTTTTCTTCTAAGGCAATTTCCTATGTGTTCCTTGCTTCAACCTGTCCACCTGTATCATGTGTAAAAATAGGGTTTTGGGTCAACAAAAGTTGTCGAGTGAATCTTATGAAAACATTTGAATGAATTTATTATATTGTTATAAAAAGGTGCATAACCACATATGAGTAAACGAAAATATAAATTTAATCACAATACACATGATATCAATTAATGCACACGCACACACCAAATGATGAACAACGAGATCAAGGCTCAATCAAACGGAGCCGATCTAATGAGGCACCGATGTTCAACTCGTTTTCCACGAGGAACTGATGGGCCTAATGAATGATTTGCACACAACTTGACAAAATGTAAACACATCACAACAAACAATATTTACATCACATGTTTAGATCATATAATGGTAATAGCACAAGTTTGAATAAACGAAAATAAATAAAGCGACACATTATACACCCCAAAACATGAATAAAAAGGGAATTTGTAAGAATTCACTCACAGTGGGTGTGTTCCTTGATAATGAAGATTGCGCACGAATTTATGATTCAACCGACGAGGGAAAACTAACCTAAATAATAACGTAATAATTCGATAAATAAATAAATTTCATTTGAAATTAATATTTTTAATTAGTGCTCTTAATGAGATTTTTAGATTTATTTTTGTGAATTTAATGCAAATTTTTAGGTTTTAAAACCTTATTTTGAGGTATTTTAACTAATTTTCAAAGAAAATAAAAAGGATTTTTAATTAAAAAATTACCCTTTTTCCTAGGTTGACTGGTCAACGGCTGGTTCAACCGGTTTAATTATTGGTAGCGTGCGAGGTTCGAACTCGTGACCTCTCGGTTGCGTGCACGCAGCTCTTCCAACTGAGCTACGTGTCTAACCCGTAAGGAAACCAGTTTTAATTATCCTTATATGCTTCTTAGGTGATATCTGAATTTATTTTTATTTAAAAAGATTTTAAATCAGCGAACCAGAGTCACTTGCGGGTATCGAAACACGCGATCTTGGGTTTAGGTTGCACCAGCCCAACCAACTGGGCTGGGTGTTTAACCATTTAATATAGATTTCTTATAATACTTAACAACTATATCTATTTGGTTTATTTTGATTAAAAAGAAGCCGGTTTGTATCTCCACCAAAACTGGAGTAAACAAGGTTCGAAACCAGGTCATACCCTTTAAAAATGCACACAGTCCACCACTGGACTGTGTGTCTTACCCGGTTATATACGCGATTTATATTATATATATATACAACATAAACTTCTCTTCTTCCCAATGCCTCTCCCGATGTTAAACCTTTAACAGATTTGTTCAAAGCTGAATTTATAACAGAATCATTATCGCAAGATAGGAAAAATGTTTGTACCGAATCGAAAGGGGGTGTTAAGTTCTCCTGTTGATTTCCGGTGTTGAACGGGATCTCCGGCGACTGCAACAGGAAGGGTTTCCAGAGAGAGTTCCTTTTAATTTAAGCGATGAAGAGGATGTGAGTGGGTACAATTGAGTGGAAGGATCAGTATATATAGCAGATAACTCATGGGAGTTTCGATCGGTTTCATCTCAAATCATAAGATAATGATTTCAACTCTACAACCGATTCAGAGTTGATTGGACTTTAATTGCGAAACTGTAACTTGTGTAACAGTTATTCCGTTTCTGAATCAAGATTTAAGCTTGATTGATCCAGGGCGGTTACTAACATTCAGTTAAAGAAGGTTGCAGGTCATAAGCTTGCTCGTATTATAATTTACTTAGTTTGATTCCAACACATCTAGTGTGTGTAGTGCAGTGGTGCTGTGAGTGTGTGAACATGCGGATTCGATGGGGACCCGGGATCGAAACCCGGTCACCCCTGTTTCTATTTTTTTATATATTTCAAAATCTTAAATATTAGTATTATTTTTTTTATTCTTTTATTAAATCAATTAATTATCTAATTTATTTATTAATCATGAAAATTACATTTTATAAAAAATGCGTAACGAAACTTTTAAATAAATTCTAAATTTTTTAAAAGAGCGGTTTTGGAACCCGTTTTTCGACGAATGTTACATGTATCCCCTACTTTTAGAAATTTCATCCGAAATTTAAGTAGTGGTATATTTTACTCGATGGGAGGGTGTTTTAATTTGACAATTACATAATCGGAAGAGGGTGAAAGTTTAAATTTTATCTGAGGCGGTAACGTTCCTAGTAAGGGTTGAATACCCTACTACAGAAATCGCTTTTTGATGCCTAAAGTATAAAAATGCGGAACATGGATAAACAAAGTTGATTGACTGGGTACGATCTCAGCATAAGAGTTTTGAGAGAATTGATACGTTTGAAAAGATAAGGTTATATCACAAAATAAAAACTTCAACCTTGACAAATTAAAACCTACACGGAACCTCTCATAACCGCCTGACAATGCTTCCGATCTTTTGACAAGAATACTTATATATAGGAAGTAGCAGCGGCGTATCCACCATATTCTTTCAAATTTTCATTTGGCTTTGTCAGTAAGTTATGATTAGTTCTATGTGACTCTAAAACATAAACAAACACAACAGCCAAGCTTGAGTCTCAAATCTGAAAGAATACATGACTGAATGACGACAGTACCTCTCTCGTTTGTTATGATGAAGGGGTCAGTCTATGAAAAAGTGAGACACAACCTAACTTCTTTAAATGTGAGATCGAGATACGTCGTGATGTGTGATGATATGAAAGTTAAATCAATGAGTAAAGATATAAAACAAAACTATAATATCAATTCGCATTAAAATTCTTGGATACCCAAATTCCCAATTTATAACTGGGATACGTAAAGATTGAGATAACATAAAGAAAACATTACAACTAGACGGTTGGAGTTGAGTCTTGACTCTTGGTGAGGAAGGCTAGTTGGGTGGTTCGTCTGGGCCGTTATTATCTTCAGCAGGATTGGCATTGATGTTGTAAGCTCTTTCTCTTGCTGGTGGTGGAGCTGGGTTTGCTTGATTTGCTTGGTTAACTGGGTTTGCTTGAGCTTGGGCATTTATGATGTTAACCAATCGAGGGCACGTGTTTCTAAAATGGGTAGGGTCGCCACAATTAAAACAAGCTCGAACATATGGAACTATGGGTATTGAGGTTGTTGATATGATTGGATCATGTTTTGGGTAGGGGGTGAAGCTTGGTTTTGAGGGGTGCGACAAGTTCTGCTCAAATGACCATAACGCCCACAATTAGCACACAGTCGACAAGGTACGGTAGATGGATGGTGATAAAAACAGGTGTTGCATTGAGGGTGAGGTCCAATGTAAGGTTTCTTATTTGGGTAGGTAGAGTTGGGTGCTACTTGAGTGATTGGGATAGCTTGGAGGGGTACGGCTTGTGGAGCTGGTTGATTGCCTTGGGTGACAGCGGAATATTTCCCATCTCGTTTTCTCTTAGGAGTAGGTTGAGATGAGGATTCGGTTTGGGTGGAGTTTGAGGTTTCGGTTGATGCTTTATCCTTCTTCTTCTCGTCCTTGAAGTCTTTATTCCGTATGCGGTTTTCGGTGAGCTCTGTAGCTAACTCCATTGCTGCTTCCAAAGTTGCAGGTGTGGTACTTATTACAGGGTCTTGAATTTTTAAGGAAGACCTCAATGTAGTGCTCGATCAAACGGTAGAGGGGAGTGAACAAGTTGGGGACCATCTGATTTAACTCAAGGAATCTCTTGTTGTATGTGGTGTGGTCGCCCTCCTTTTGTTTCAAAGAATAGAACTCATCTTCTAATTTCTTGATTTCGCTTCTTGGACAAAACGTCTTGTCATGATTTCTCTAACTCTTCCCAAGTCAAAGTCATATCATCCTCGAGCACCTCGCTTGGCCTTCTCTGTATTCCACCATGTAAGTGCTACTTCCGAACATCAGAGCAGTCGCAATTGAGAAAAGTGTTTTCCATCTCCCAAACCAATGGAGGAGAGCGGTGACACCTTCAGTCCCTTCGTATTTTGGAGGATCGCAAGATTTAAAATGCTTGAAGGTGCATTTAGTGGTATTTGGGGGAGGGTTGACAATGTTTTGATCTTCTTGGTTGATTGGGGTGACTGGATTAGCGGTAAGGGCTTGTTGAACTTGAACTACGATGTTGGGTATTACGGCGGCCATTTGTTGAGCGATTTGGGCAGCCATGCATTCGCGGGATTTCCTGATCTCATACTTCTACGAGAGAGACTAGAAGACATCTACAAGGATACGTATCGAGAGTATGAGTTTGACGTCTTAGGTGTCATGTGTCGTATTTAGAATGAACATTCACAAAACAAGTGAGGAAAATAAATTTGCTACATCCATAGGATGTCTTGGGCTTTGCTCATGTTTGGGCTCCATATGTCCCCTTACTTGGCCTTGGTAGTCATGTGGGCCCCCATGACTACTGGGCTCTGGTAGGGTTCATATTGGTGTTGGCTTGTTAACACTTGCGCCACCCGAATGAAAATCGTAAAACATGACAGCAAAGTATAAGGTCGGAGGGTGTCCTGGTATGGACACAATGACAACTCAAAGTAGGGTTAGTTCAAACGACGTTTGGTGTGGCATGCTTTGGCCTAATAGGTCCTTCGTACTCTCATGTTAGTCCCCAGGTAGGCAAACTGGTCCGTTATATTGGATTTATACGAATGCCAACCTAGACAGGACGTTTCGACTACGGTACTTGTACCCTTCCAGTTACTACATGCCCGTCGTAGAACTCACTTTGATGAGATTGAAAAACGAAAAATGCCACAAAATCTTGAATAAAGGAAATATGAGGATGATTTGAATATGTGAACATTTGAAATATGCGTGATGAATGTATACTGTAAGCATGTTATGTTTACAACAAGTATAACTCATTAAGTATCACACAAAATGATAGTGGAAGTGTTTGCATGCATTTGTGTGTGTAATAAATACGAAACAAATAAACACATCATGAGTTTGCATGTAACCACATAAACAATTAAAACCTATCAACTATAGTATAGGCTCTAAGGGTCTAATAACTATCCTATATCCCTATAGTCAAAAGCTCTGATACCATCTGTCACACTCTGACCCGCAGGGAAATGGTAGTCGGGGCATGATTGGGTTTTCATCAAAGCTCATGACATTTACTATAAAGTTTTATATTTATTATTTCTCTTTAAAGAAGAAGTTAAAAAACATATAAGTACAACATGTTCAAATACATTTTTCATGGACTTCATTATTTTTCTTCTAAGGCAATTTCCTATGTGTTCCTTGCTTCAACATGTCCACCTGTATCATGTGTAAAAATAGGGTTTTGGGTCAACAAAAGTTGGCGAGTGAATCTTATGAAAACATTTGAACGAATTTATTATATTGGTTATAAAAAGGTGCATAACCACATATGAGTAAACGTAAATGTAAATTTAATCACAATACACATGATATCAATTAATGCACACGCACACACCAAATGATGAACAATGAGATCAAGGCTCAATCAAACGGAACCGATCTAATGAGGCACGCGATGTTTAACTCGTCTCCCACGAGGAACTGATGGGCCTAATGAATTATTTGCACGCAACTTGACAAAATGTAAACACATCACAACAAACAATATTTACATCACATGTTTAGATCATATAATGGTAATAGCACAAGTTTGAATAAACGAAAATAAATAAAGCGACACATGATACACCCCAAAACATAAATAAAAAGGGGAATTTGTAAGAATTCACTCACAGTGGGTGCGTTCCTTGATAATGATGAATGCGCACGAATTTATGATCCAACCGACGAGGGAAAACTAACCTAAATAATAACGTAATAATTCGATAAATAAATAAATTTCATTTGAAATTAATATTTTTAATTAGTGCTTTAATGAGATTTTTAGATTTATTTTTGTGAATTTAATGCAAATTTTTAGGTTTTGAACCTTATTTTGAGGTACTTTTAACTAATTTTCAAAGAAAATAAAAAGGATTTTTAATTAAAAAAAATTACCCTTTTTCCTAGGGTTGATTGGTCAACGGCCGGTTCAACCGGTTTAATTATTGGTAGCGTGCGAGGTTCGAACTCGTGACCTCTCGGTTGCGTGCACGCAGCTCTTCCAACTGAGCTACGTGTCTAACCCGTAAGGAAACCAGTTTTAATTATCCTTATAATGCTTCTTAGGTGATATCTGAATTTATTTTTATTTAAAATGATTTTAAATCAGCGAACCAGAGTCACTTGCGGGTATCGAACACGCGATCTTGGGTTTAGGTTGCACCCAGCCAACCAACTGGCTGGTGTTTAACCCATTTAATATAGATTTCTTATAATACTTAACAACTATTTCTATTTGGTGTATTTTGATTAAAAAGAAGCCGGTTTGTATCTCCACCAAAACTGGAGTAAACAAGGTTCGAAACCAGGTCATACCCTTTAAAATGCACACAGTCCACCATTGGACTGTGTGTCTTACCGGTTATATACCCGATTTATATTATATATATATACAACATAAACTTCATCTTCTTCCCAATGCCTCTGCCCGACTGTTAAACCTTTAACTGATTTGTTCAAAGCTGAATTTATAACAGAATCATTATACGCAAGATAGGAAAAATGTTTGTACCGAATCGAAAAGGGGTGTTAAGTTCTCCTGTTGATTTCCGGTGTTGAACGGGATCTCCGGCGACTGCAACAGGAAGGGTTCTCGCAAAGAGAGTTCCTTTTGATTTAAGCGATGAAGAGGATGTGAGTGGGTACAATTGAGTGGAAGGATCGGTATATATAGCAGATAACTCATGGGAGTTTCGTCGGTTATCATCTCAAATCATAAGATAATGATTTCAACTCTACAACCGACTCAGAGTGATTGGACTTTAATTGCGAAACTTGTAACTTGTGTAACAGTTATGTCCGTTTCTGAATCAAGATTTAAGCTTGATTGATCCAGGGCGGTTACTAACGTTCAGTTAAAGAAGTTGCAGGTCATAGCTTGCTCGTATTATAATTTACTTAGTTTGATTCCAACACAGCTAGTGTGTGTAGTGTAGTGGTGCTGTGGTGTGTGAACATGCGGATTCGATGGGGACCCGGGTTCGAAACCCGGTCACCCCTGTTTCTATTTTTTTATATATTTCAAAATGTTAAATATTAGTATTATTTTTTTATTCTTTTATTAAATCAATTAATTATCTAATTTATTTATTAATCATGAAAATTACATTT
The DNA here is from genome assembly GCA_947069175.1 of Scalesia atractyloides. Taxonomy (NCBI): domain Eukaryota; kingdom Viridiplantae; phylum Streptophyta; class Magnoliopsida; order Asterales; family Asteraceae; genus Scalesia; species Scalesia atractyloides. The sequence continues at coordinate 63,103,776 of CAMTDV010000022.1, forward strand.
TATAAAAAATGCGTAACGAAACTTTTAAATAAATTCTAAAATTTTTAAACAGAGCGGGTTTTGGGAAACCCGTTTTTCGACGAATGTTACATGTGAGGTCCCACTAATGTGAGACTGACTTCCACAACACTTACAGCATAGCGACAACCATAGACTCCGTTGAAGACGTTGCTGAATTCATGCTATGAAGACAATTTGATACATCAGTCTAGGGGAGATTGTTAGGTCCTAAAAGTGTGAGATTGACGCATCAAATATACGCAACGGACTATGGTTGCGAACTGGGATTAATTGGGTTAGATTGTATTAGGTTTTGAACCTGTATAGGTCACCTGAGCATGCCTTAGGCCATGTAGGCCAAGCAATCCCAAAGGGAGCCCATATGGGGAGTTGGCAAAACCTAGTATATAAAGAACATTATGTCATTTCTAGGGTTAAGCTTTAGAGAACAACCTTAGCCTCCACCATAGAGAATTCCTAGTGAGAGAGGTCGAGAAAGAGAACTTGTATCAGGCTATTTTTGCTTGAGAATGTAATAGAATCGTATGTAAGTTTATAGTGATTCGCATGTTATTCTTATTCATCTCGATCTTCTTATTTTTCGGTTTTCTTGGATCTCACCAAGTTTGGATTCCGTCCCATCCTTTGTGATTGTTTAATATCGTTGTTAGATTTGGATTATCCGTGACTTATAGTTTCTCACTACACAACTTAGTTGACCTCAAATACCAAAATATCCTATACAAAACTTGCTATAAACTACAGTGCCATAAAGTAACATAAAAAAAGAGTAAATTACAAATTTGTCCTTTTTGCTTATACGAAATTTCACCCGTTGTCCTTTGTCTTTAAAATTGATGACTTTTGTACTTGATGTATCTAATGTTACACATTTTGTCCTTTGACCCAAAGTTGGTTATTTTTTTGTTAAGTTTGGACATGTGCAAGGGACATGAGGGTATTTTTGAGAGAGAAGTGAGAAATGAAATGACAAAAATACTCTCATGTGCCTTGCATATGTCCAGATTTAACAAAGAATATTTAATTAAGTTAGGGTTAAAGGACAACATGTGTAACATTTAGATACACTAACTACAAAAGTTATGAATTTTAAAGCCAAAGAACAATAGGTGAAATTTGGTATAAATATAAAGGAAAAAAATTGAAATTTTCTCTTGTTTCTACGTTACTTTATGGCACTATAGTTTATACCAAGTTTTGTATAGGAAATTGTGGCATTTGAGTTCAGCTAAGTTGTGTTGTGAGGAACTTTTATACATCTAGATGCCTAAATGGAAGGCAGCTCTGAAATAGTTCAGATCGCGAACAGGTTGGAGTGGGACCCCAATCATTGAAATGAATACTTGTTATAGGATGAGGTTGAAGATCATGGTGGGAGGGGTGAAGGTGGTGGCACTTTTCCGACGGGGTGGTGGTGGTGATAGGTGGGGGTGAGTGAGAAGATTGAGATAAGATATCTTTATTTTTACATTTTTTAAAGGGAGGTCATAAATCTAGGAGATATAAGTGTGCAAAAGTTGGAGACTATAGCTGTAATTTTAGACGTGGAGAGATTATAGTGTGAAATCTGAGTAAACCACAAGAACTATCAGAGTATTTTTCTCTTTTCTCGAAAAAATCAATATCTATTTCTATTTATCTATATTTATATCTATCTATTTCTATGTATATAAAATCTATTCTTCTAAATTCTAATAAAAGATTTCAATTAATGCGATATTTTCTCCCTTAACCTAAAAGAATTATTTATATTTTTTATTAATTTTTTTAATAATTAATAATACATAAATATCAATAATATATTTATATTTATACTATCATATCTCTATATCAAAATCTAATCTTCTAAATTCTAATAAAGGATTTCAATTAATGTGACATTTTCTCACTTAACCTAGAAAAAAGTATAAAATATTTTTTTTTAACTTTTTAAAAAATTAATTAATACATAAAAATCATTATCTTTATCAATAATAATAAAACTAATTAATAAATTATTCCAAATATATAACTAATTAAAAAGGTTTAAAAATTTTTTTAATTAATTACAAATTATTACACAAGTTTGTTTAGTACCTGAAAGTTAATTTACATATTTATAATATTTACCCACAAATATTAACATATCAATATAACACAATTAATAATGGATATATTTAATTGAAATATATTATTAATTGCAATGAGTTCGTCATATATTACAACTAAAAAATTAACTTTTTAATAATTAATTAAAGAAATTACCCTTTTTAATAATTAACTAATTACCGGATTCTAAATAATATCAACCCGTGGTAATACAAAGGTTTGTAATACACGTGTAATAATTATTTAAAAACGTTTATAATTTATATTTTATATTTTTCTTTTTCTTTTTTGATATTTAACCTTCATAATATACGGGTTACAAATTAACGATATTATATTAGTAACAACATACTAATCTATGAGTATATTGTTTAAGTGACTCTTCACAACGTTACTCCTCATTGTATTTACTCTTATGTTAATGTCGAGTCTATACATATACATCAATAAAAAATCCATTTCTCATCCTCTCATTCTTCTCTCGCTATTGCTAATACGTTCTAGTTGTTACATAACACGTTATGAGCACAAGGCTTAGAAATCTTGATCTCGGGTTTAATTTTCGACAATGCGATCACATAGAACTATCGCAAGAGAACGGGAGCCACTGGCCACCCTGTCACACATGGAAAACAAAACTGACATCATCGTTCTTGATACGTTTTGCCTTCATGACCAAGGTAACAAAAATCAGACACCCCTTGTTATTATACAATAGTCTACACATGAAACTCCTCTTAATTCGTGTAATCGACACTATAACAATGAACTGCTTTTGTTTCTAGTTCTAATTAGTTTTTATACAAAAGATGCATATTGTTTTGAAATTTAATATGACATATATCTTGATTCACCACCCATTCCACAGTTTGATGACCATCAATTGGAACTGATTTCGAGCTCTATTCTCCCAAATCATATTTTGTGAGATTAAGCCCAACTAGTAAATCTGAAACAAATCGGTTGGCTTTTAAATCATCTTACTGAAGTGAACTTCCCACCGAATTACCATAACGATAAGGTAACCTCGATTTGATTTCATGAAGCATAATCCGTGAACTTGTTTTGGTTCTTAAAAACTAACTGCGGGGACAACAATTGGGGAAAAGGGACTATCGGTTTTGTGTATTAATTAAACTAGGTTATCACCCGGGATGGCTTCCCAGGCTCAAGAAAGTTTCTTATATAAAAACTATTTATGATTAATATGCATACACCATGGAGACATGGAGTTGCTATGAACAATATGAAGAACTATGAACTACTATAAACTAAGAACTGCACACTACTATAAACTAAAATATGCTGATCAAGAGTTGAAAACTGAAATTAAAATCTCACAAATTAAGCCACTCTGACAATGAAAAGCAGAAGACTTCAACTCATGCTTTGTATTTATCTACTATCTTGACATACAACAGTACCCTATCAAAAGGATGATTTTCAAACATGATTTATAGTTGTGCTTTCACTTCCATTCAAATTAACAGCTCATATATGACGTCCTTCACAATACGAAGAATTGCGTCTCCTGTAACCCAACATTCGTTACATAAAAAAGATTCAACACGTTACACATGTTCCAAACTGCGTATTTACAAGCTATATGGACAATGCTTCCCTTTTCTTTGGTAACAAATTCTCCTCTTGTTTTTATCATTGTCATCATCTCCTTTACAGCCTCTTCTTCCACCTTCTCATTGTCTCCATTACTCAAATGTAATGCTACAATATTTAGTTTTCTTTCTTTAAATTATCTCTGCATCAACATTGAACAAAACCCATTATTACTATACTACCCCTTTTTGTTTTTTTAATAGAAAAAAGAAATTTAAAAGCATATACCTTGAAGCTATGGATCTCGTTCGAAAGCCGGCCCTGAATGCTCATTAGCTCATATAGATAATGATAAAGCTTTCGACAATCTCCTTTGACAACTTTGGTCCCACAAAGTAAATAGTGGGGAGTACAATCGGGCCTAATGCAAACCACAGTAAGAATTTGATTAGTCTCATTTGATGAAGAATACGACTACATCTATATAACGGGAAACCAAAAGAAGGTTAGCCGACCCATCGATTTTGCCACCTATAATAACGGGAAACCACAAGAATGTCAGACTAAAGTGATCAAAGACTCACATGTCCCCAGTTGTTGATAGTTGTGACAACATCCCGATAGCCTGTGTGAGGATGAAAAAGTGATCAAAGACTCACATGTCCCCAGTTGTTGATAGCTTGTGACAACATCCCAATAGCGTGTTTGAAAAACATAAGTGAATGCATATAGATTAAGACAATGAATCTATAAGATCACATCATATCAAATAATATGATCTTCAACCGCATAAACCAACGGTTTGTACCATATTTAAGGCGATCACATGAGCAAACATGATCCAAGGCTCCTACGCACCTTTAACCATCTTGATGTGTCTAACACAAAAATGACAAGTGATCCAACCAGATACATATATATTCTTGTAATACAAATAAATCTGAGGAAAAAAGTAAAATACACTTCATATATATTCATGAAGTTAAATAGAAATTAAAACACATGTTGATTCAATGGTCAAAACCTTACCAGCCCGAAAATTTCTGCACAGGCGCCAACTGCTAGTGCCTTACTGAACCAATCAGTGGCGGTTCTAGAAAATCTTCGTAGGGGTAACGGTTTATAAAAAAGGGGTAACGAAATCAAAAAAATGTCAAATTTTTCAAAATTTACACTATCGTCGGAGCGCTAAGGGGTAACGAGGCTACCCCTACCGTCGGAGCCCCTGGAACGAATAACTCATTGCAGAATCTATAGTTGTACCACACATATGTAAATGAAAATTGCAATTAGAATAATATACACAACTGAACATTTTTGAATATTACATGTATAATGAGTTTTTTTCATTTATATTTCCAGTAACTTGTGACTGAAGAGGTATATTACGAGGTATCTTCTGGGCCCACTCAGATGCTCCATGGTCAGGCCAATGGAGTTTAGTGAAACACATTTAATCTGAAAAGGGTTAGAATTAATTTAGTTTGCTGAGATTTATATTACTATTTAAAATAAAATACTTGATGCAGAAAAACTTAAACCTGATCATAAGGTTTCGGACATTTGCGTGTAGAAAGGCATATGTGACAAGCATCCACATTTCTCCTTTGTCAGTCAGACTATTAATCTAACCATAATAATCTTTAAGTTATAAGAGTGTCATGACATAAAGACCTTCCACGGTCAAGACTCGAGAATCAAATATTCTTTAAAAAATCTAACCTTTGCTCCCCACATTAACACCGACCCTCGTGATGCTATTTGTGCAACGTATACCCTGAAATGAAAAATTACCAATTCAGATATTTATTGTTTATAAAAAAGTTAAATAGGTAAAAAAGTGTTTTAACGCATAAACTTCTCGTGGCATGATTCAATCTATACGAAACCTAAACACATCGTTTAATTTCTCCTATAAGAAATTATAATTATGTAGAGAATATATGTAAGGTTATTCCTCCTTTTATATATGTCTTTGGCCTCAATCTAAAATTGATTATCCATCGACATAAAAATCCAGACCTATACAATAAATATAGAGAATTTGTTTTACTGATATGCAATTGTTGTTAAACATTGATGAAGCTTGAATGGTGAGCACGTAATCATGATTGGATATTTGAAACTCACTTTCTTGACAAACATGAATATGTGAAGCCGTATATCTGTTTCCAGGTCTTTAGGTGAAATCCCCATTAGCTCTTATCTTAGAATCCATAATGAAACTATTTATACTTAACTTTAGATTCCTGAAATGATGAAAAAATAGATAAGAAGATTTAAAACGCCGGTTCGATTTACACGTCTGGTTCCAAGTTTTAAACTATGAACCTATAACCCGTACCAAACTGGAGAGCAGGGTGCATAGTTTATGATAAAGGTCCACTTTTAAAAGTGTATTCAAGAAGGAAGAATAGAGATACAACTGCAAAAGAGGGACAATTAAATTCTATCTTTGGAAACTGGCTTAATTCTCTCCGTCAAATCACTAGATGTTTTTATGCGATGCTTGAGGGCATAGATTTTTGGCCTTAATTCTAGTATTTGAATAGTATAACTAAGAGGCTAGTTTTTTCTTTATCAAGCATTTAGATTGTTTTTGATTTGCTTGTTCTTGTAATTGGAGACTTAGCCCCTCTCGAATCGGGCCACTATCCTTTGTTTCTAATAAAAACCTAGCCTATTTTCATCTTTTCAAATTCTGTACTTATCATTTGGTTCCATGGCCAGGCAACGAAATGGTGCAAACTCGGAACCAATTGTTGTTCAATTGGCTGCCATAGCCGCAAAATTGGAGTCGATTGACACGCTGAAAGAGGATATAGTAGCTCAGAGGCAGGAGATTGCAGATCTAAAGGTAAGAGATCGTTCCCGAGGAAGCAAAACTGATGAAGGGGAAAGTTCCTAGAGGGGTCGACAACCATATAGGCCCTATAACAAAATCGAATTCCCAACTTTATGCGAAGGAGATCCTTGTAGATCGTTGCTAAAATCCGAAAAATACTTCAGGCATTATCACATACCTGATGAAGAGAAGGTTGAAGTGGCTTCAATGCACCTCGAGGGTGATGCTTTGGACCTTTGCTCTTGGTTCTCTAATGACCAACCCATCACTTTTAGGTAAGAATTGACACACGCGTTTACCAAAAATTTTGGACCCGCCGAGTTCCAAAACCTGGATGAATTTCTATGTAGCATCAAACAAAGTGGTTCAATTCAAGAATACTGGCAAGAGTTCGCTAAGAGATCCCCTCAGGTCTCAAATTGGCCCGATCATTGTCTCTTAGGGGTATTTTTGATTGCTATTAAAGATGAGTTGAAACCCGATGTAAGGATTCACAAGCCACGTATGGTATACAGTGCTATGAGCCTCGCTTTGGAGTTTGAATCTAAACTCTCTTCTCACTGTCCAGGAAAAAGTAAATCCTGGACCGCAAGTTAAAAAATCCTCAATCAGATCCCAAACCAACACTCCTTAACCTAGTCCCAACATCAGCCCAACCAAAAAACACCCCCGGATTTTCGATACGGACAAACAGAACCGATTTTTTAAAAGGAGAATGCTTCTGATGCGGCGACAAATACGGACTAGGTCATCGATGTAAGACTGGTACCCACAAGGTGTTAGAGGCGGAGGAGGATATGGGGGAGTATAACGTAACAGAGCTTCCTAATTCTGATTCCGAGCAGGAAGAAACAGCTGAAATCAGTCTACATGCTATCCTAGGGAAGCCACACCCAACTACAATGAAGATCAAAGGTAACTTGTAGTAGGTGCCACACATAATTTCATTTCAAATGTCTTGTCAAATGAATCAAGTTGGCGCCCCAGCCCGTGGCACCATTTGGTGTCCAAATCAGTAACGGGATGTGATTCGATGCAGCAAAATATTCAAAAATCTTCCTGTACAGGTTCATGAACTCAAGATTACTCAATATTTCCATCCATATTCTCTTGGTCGTGCTGACCTTGTTTTGGGTGTCCAATGATTAGCCACATTAAATACGGTCCAGGCTAATTGGAAGGATATGTTCATGATCTTTACGATAGATGGGAAACAATATAAGTTACAAGGTGTCGCATCCGGTCCCCAAAAATATCCAACTTTCAGCACCTAGCTATTGAACTAGAAAACCTACCCAGCATACCAGCCCCACTACAACCTGTTGTTATGTAACCTACCCCGGTTAGATCACAAGACCATTCAATTCTACGATTTCCAAACTCTACTCCACCTAATATTCGCCTTTATCGAAACCCCACTCCCAAAAAACTTAGATAAAGAAGCAAGTAGAACAATTGATGACAGCTGGGTTTATACAACCAAGTACTAGTCCTTTCTCTAGTCCAATCTTACTAGTGAAAAAAGGACAACACATGGCAAATGTGCATCGATTACCGAGCCCTTTAACGAAATAACTATAGCCGACAAATACACTATACCTAACATTGACGAGTTACTTGACGCATTATATTAGGCAAGGGGATTTTCGAAACTCGATCTATCAGGGTATTATCAGATCAGAGTGACAACAAAGGATGTCAAAAAAAGCTTTTAGGATCCATTCAGGTCACTACGAATTTAAGGTTATGCCTTTTAGCTTAACTAACGCTCCTTCCACATTTCAGGCTATTATGAATGATTTATTTCGTCCTTATTGATGGCGTTTTATACTTGTGGTCTTCGATAACATTTTAATTTACAGCTCAAGTATGCAACAACACAAGCCCATCTAGAACAGACCTTAAAATTATTTCATGACAACAGATTTTTTGCCAAATTTTCGTAGTACTGCTTTGGGCAAGAATGAGTATTGTTTTTGGGTCATGTAATTAGTTAAGAAGGGGTTAGTGTGGAAGAAGAAAAGATTTCAGCAATGGAGTCATGGCCCATACCCTCGACAATGAAACATGTAAGAGGTTTACTCAGGATAACGACTATTATAGTTGTTTTGTCCGTAATTATAGACTTATAGCCCGACCACTCACTGCTTTAACCAAGAAGGACATGTTTACTTGGTCAGAGACAACACTTAGGGCCTTTAATGACCTGAAACATACGTTGCTAACTACACCAGTTTTGAGGCTACCAGATTTTTCTAAACCCTTCGTTATATAGTGTGATGCATCATTAGATGGAGTAGGGGTGATACTATCACAAGATGACCATCCCGTGGCCTATTTTAGTAATGGATTTCCCCCATCTAACTGATTTAAATTGGCTTACGATCGGAAGCTACTGGCACTAGTCCTCGTAGTCCAAAAATGGCGACATTAATTGCTTGGTCGGCACTTTATCATCTGCACCGATCACTATACCCTTAAGTTTTTATTAGAACAACGTGCACCACATTAGAGCAACAAAGGCTTCTATTAAACTCATGCCTTATGATTTTTCAATTTTTCATAAGGCTGGGAAAGAGAACAAGGGGCAGATGCCTTGTCTCGCCGACCCCACTCGGGCGAATTATTAATACTTATCATCCCTTTTTGTGTTGAAGTAGCTGATATCAAAGCCGGGTTGCAAACTGATCCATTTACTAGTGATCTGATCAAAAAATTGCAAAAAGATCATTTAGCCATCCCTGAATTCTCTTTGGTGGATCAAATTTTGTTTCGTCTAGGACGAATGGTAGTCCCAATGATACACGATCTTAGACTCAAGCTTTTACAAAAGCACATGACACCCCCAATTGGTGGTCATGGGGTTTCTTTAAAAACCTACAAATGATTCACTTATCATTACTATTAGCTAAAGATGAAACAGGATGTCAAGGAGTTTGTCTAGCAATGTGTAATATGTCAGCAACAAAAGTACCATACTTCGGCTCCAGCGGGATTATTCAACCGCTATCATTCCTGATCAGATTTGGGAGGATGTTTCCATGGGGTTCGTTGCTGGTTTACCACCATCTAGTCATTTTGATACTATTTTAGTTGTGGTGGATCGTTTAAGTAATATGCCCACTTCATTTGCTTATCCCATCCTTACATTGCTAAAGGAGTAGCAATGGTTTTTTTGTAAAGAAATAGTCAGGCTACATGATTTTCCCCGTTCCATTGTTTCTGATTGAGATGTTGTCTTCTTCAGCAACTTTTGGCAGAAATGCTCTGATTAAGTCCGACAAAATTCAAGCTGAGTACAACTACCACCCACAAACGGATGGCTAAACCGAAGTTCTGAATCGCTCCTAGAAGCTTATTTACGTTGCTCTGCTAGTGAACAACCAACCAAATGGAATACATACTTACCATGGGCTGAATATACATATAATACCGGGTACCACACGACCACATGTACCACTCCATTCTCAGTTGTGTATGGTCGGGAACCTCCTTCGTTGTTCCCCTATGTTGTAGGAGGAACAAAAAACACAGAGCTAGAACAACAATTAATTGATAGGGATGATATGATAAAGCTGCTTCGTCAAAACCTCCAAAAGGCCCAAGACAAAATGAGAAACCAAGCAAATCAGAAACGATAAGAGCTCACGTTCCAGGTGAGGGATTATGTGTTCTTGAAGACTCAACCATAACGCTAAAAGACTTTGGCTAAACGTTGATATGAGAAGCAATCTCCAAGGTTTTTTGGGCCATATCGTATTAAAAGAATAGTGGGCCTAGTCGCTTATGAGTTCGAATTACCACTTGAAGCTAGAATCCACCCGGTATTTCACATTTCGATGCTTAAACCTGCCAATGGCTCTTTTCCTTTGGTACTAACTATCCCATTACCCATCACCAAAGACTGGGAAATTGATCTCCAACCTAACTTGGTCATCACTCAACGATTGGTCTATGAAGCTGGACAAACCATCCTAGAATTGTTGATTTCATGGTGTAATCGCCCTATAGAAGAGTCTATGTGGGAAACCTATGATTAGTGGCTGCGCAATTTCCTTCATTCCGTCTCGAGGACAAGACGTTTTAACGGGAGGGAAGTAATGATAAAGGTCGACCTTTGAAAGTGTATTCAAGAAGAATGAATAGAGATACAACTGTAAAAGAGGGACAATTGAATTCTATCTTTGGAAACTGGCTGAATCCTCTCAGTCAAATCACTGGATAATTTATGTAGTCAAATCATAGGATGATTGATTCTCTAGGAAATTTGGGCATAGATTTTGACCTTAATTCTAGTATTTGAATAGTATAAATAAGAGGCTAGTTTTTCTTTATCAAGCATTCAGATTGTTTTTGACTTCCTTGTTCTTGTAATTAGAGACTTAGCCCCTCTCGAATCGGGCCACTATCCTTTGTTTCTAATAAAAACCTAGCCTATTTTCATCTTTTTTAATTTCTATACTTATCAAGTTAATTGATTTAGAAGCCGAGTTTTACGTTGAACAAAACAAAACAGAGTAAATCATGGTAAGTAAGGCTAACAAAATGGGTCGGTTGAGTAATTCATCAAAACGGCTTTGGATGAAAATGGGCAATTAAAAATATACAATACCTCCTCCACCTATGTGTCATTTTAAAAAAAATAGTTCCTTTACAAACTTCTCTCAGTGGACCAGGAGACATTCTAATAAAATTATATAGATTGACGAACAATTTCTTATGTGGTTATCATAAATAAGATCATTGAAGGAAAAGCTTTGTATGTTCCTGAGTACTTAATCAAAATCTACATCAATTTGGAGATTTTAAGACTTACCAGTTGCCCTTCAATTTGGGATTTGGGGATTTTAATACTTACAAGTTTCCCTTCAACTGTGAAACTGGTCATCCGATCTCCTCTGATTCTTCTACTGAACAAACTTCCTCAATCCACCGATCGCAAACTCCGTAGGAGACGCCCATCGAGTCGCCGTATATGAAAGTACGAAACCAAGCCTTTGCAGGAGCCAGTCGCAAACTAAGCCTTTGTAGGGAGTCACCATAGGAGACGGCCTTGAGGTTGTAGTCCGTTACCACATCCACCAGACCAACATCTATGACGGTCATTTGTTTACATTGTTCGGTCCAACATTTATCATGATAAAATGTTGATTGGAACCAAGATAAGTAATAAAAATGCCTTCAGCTTTCTATTTTAGCAAGATTAAGAAATGAAGAATAAATATACGATCTAAAAAATCCAAGAAACTAAATCGAAATAGAAAACATGCTTTGAATAAAAAGTATATAATTCAAAATTAGAACTAATTAAGAGAAGTTAATGATAATTAAAGTATGGTTTAGATTCCTAATTATTTTGGAAATAATAAGGGAATATGTGTTCCCGACATAATACCATTTAGTGTTATGAAATCAATGCATCGTCTAAATGGTTATCAAATTTGTAACATGAGAATTGTGTGACTTGTGGCTTAGCTTTTAAGATAGCTAACATATTATTCATAAGTATGGTATTCATCTTGATAAATGCAGTGATCTTGAATCCCATTTTACTTAAGATTATTAGAACAAGTGTTAACTACATGTGATAGATGTTGTTACACGAATTGCTTTTGTTGAAGACCATGACCAAACGTCTACGATTGATTGCAAACCAATAATCATGAAAGAAAATGTCTATATTTGTATGTGGAAACATGTGTTTTTTTACATCAATTCACATCAAGCCAACAAGTTATTAAACTTCCTCCCCAATATGATTGGTTTTTGTCAGAAACCAAATATTTCCAGTCTATAGTTTTTTTTGGTTGTGCGTATATGTTGCAATCACTCCACCACAATGCACAAAGATGGGACCTCAAAGAAGGTTGGGATTATATGGTGATATCAAATTGTGATTTGTTTATAACATAAATCATTGATTTTCATTTTAACGAATCAATATTCCCCATATGAGGGAGAGATAAAAAACAGTTGGAAAAGTTGGAATGAATTATCATCTTGATTTTCAGATTAAAAGTGCACCGAAATTGGAAATTCCAAGGATAATTCTATTATTAGCATTAACAGATTAATCACTAGGCGTATTAGAGTGGCTAGCTAAGTCACATATACCAACTGCTAGTGCTCCAATTAAGATTAGTTTCCTAGAAGGACAACCATACATTGGTGTTGAGTCTATGCATGCTTGAAACGTGGTAGACTAGTCGGTTCTAAGAAAAAAATCCTTGAAAATGGAGCAAGTAATGAAAATGGTCAAGTCGAGGTATATTAAAAGTGTCTCTTGAAGAGACATTAGACATGATAGGAACCATCAGGCACCTTAAAACAAAGAGCTCTTAGTAATTATACAATGTCTAGCAATGTTTGGAATCGAAATTAAAATGATGTTGTTATACTTTTATATATAATATAGCGCTTAAAACGGTTAAATCATTAGGACCAAGATTTGGGATCTAGCTTTTAATGGAGCACATCAATGATTGGCTAAATGAAAATATGCAGATAAGGCAGAATTGAATTCTCAAATGAAATGGAAAGTTTCGGACAAGTGGTCCATACAACTAAGTTGAAATTATGGTTGATATAAAGGTCTTTAATGTGAGTCATGAAATGAGAATCAAGTCAACTCATATATGGAAAAATTTGGTGGCATGATATTTTTCAAGGACATGTGATTGATTATGAGGAAACGTATTATCTTGTAGTGGATATAGTGACTTTCCAAGTCTTATTAGTCTGGTAATACAAAAAGAGAATTCTTATGCGTCTTATGGATGTTGTGTATCATTTGATACTAAAATTCACATGAAGCTCCATGGTGAATTTATATTATCAAAATCATGTAAAGTAATTCTCGAGAATACTATGATTATTATATGCATATTAGAGTTTGCTTATTTGATATGTTGACTATGATTGGAACTCTTGATGAGTTTCCTAAAGTAGTTGAGTGCTTAGAGTAATCTGCGACATCGTAGGATATAATTCTATGCACCAACACATACGCAAGGGATAAATAGAACTTGGTGATTATGATATCTTAATGTATAAGAATGGTACAATATGCATTGGAAGTGAATTTGATGTTATCGATGTTCTAATTGAATTTGATTTGCTAAATGATAAAGTTTATGTACCAAAACTCTTAAAGAGTGAATGTACATGCATAATTGATCAAAATGGAAAAAAGTCAACCATGGATTCATGATGCTGGAAGCATTAATATCAATATCTGAAGAGCGTTATCTATTAAGTTAACAAAATATGTATGCACTAAAATAGTTGGGTTGAGAGTTTTATAACTCATGAGATATTGTGATAAAGAGGGATATAAGTTTGATTAAATTAGCCATATCTTTATCCAAATATAACTTCTAAAAGTTTTCTACAATCAGAGTTTACAGTGATGATGTATATACATCATCGAGAGAAACTGTCAAGCTTTTAGAGATAAGTTTTTTGAAAGACCTTGACACAATGTAATTATTGCTCGACCTGCCGTTCGAATACATATGTGATGATATTTTTATCAATCCATCAAAGTACATTCAGAAACTACTGTTACATTTTACTAAGGACAATCTTATCTTTAAAGTACGTTAAGGTTTGCTCATTACATGATATAGAAGAAACCTTATCATCTCCAATTAAATATAAATTTTGGTCAAGAAGTACCAAAGTTAATTGCAATTGGTGCATTAATATTTCTTATTATCCATGTGTCACACCCAGATTTTCTATGTAGCGGAAGCGTGCGCGAGGTGTGATCAGAGCGGCAATCGTTGCATTCAACCAAGTAAACGACAATATAATACGTAACAAAATGTTCATCCATACATTTTTGTTTAACACAAGGTTTTCTTACATCCCTTTTGCTTTGAAACATACCACAAGTTTATCTAAACTATTTAAAATTTAAACACGCGTTTAAAAACAAAAACGATAAAAGACTGGATGAAATATAATATCTTGACTACATAGCATACGAACATGTTTTCTTTGCCTTTCCCTAGGGCTGTCCACTAGTTTCATGTAATAAATGTTAGTTTTGAAAAACAACGTCAACAAAAAGCTGGCGAATTCATGTTATAAATTTTTTATCAAATGAATCTTCAAAAACATTGGAAATAATAAATTCATTTAATATAGCTCAATGAAACTTGTAATATCATTAGTGTGTTGCAAGGACACTAATCTGTAAGTCGAATAAGGTGGCAACCAACCGTTGATGATTTATTGTGTCAGAGACACTTGTTTTACACACAAAAGCACTCTAATACGATATGTTATTAATGCCGTAATAGATGGGACTCGCCCAAACCCAATAGATCTATCCCCTTGTTCCTCAGTACTTGTTTTTCATTAGTGGTCCCAATGCTTGAGCCTTATTCACATGTGATCTAAATATTTTCATTTCCCAGCTATACTACACGTTTAAAAAACCATAAAAAGTTAAAATAAAAGGGGAAACATGAATTCACTGATTTGCGTTCCGTGCAAATCTCTATTCGATTCTTGATACTTTTTTCGTTTCTCGACCTACAAGTGTTCTAATCTATTAGACACTTAGGCTTTCGTTCATTTTTTCGTACAAGTATTTTATCTTGAATTTCATACTTGTAATTGTAGATTTTTCTTTCTTAATAAACACACACACACACACACACACACATATATATATATATATATTAGATTAATTATATGTAAATGAACCTAGCCCATATTTTAATTGTAAAAATTCAATCTACAAGTTCATTACATATGGGCCTAGCATAATAGTTTTTGTAAGCATGAGCCTAGCCCAATTTGCTTACTATGTGTGGGCCTAGCCTAATTCGTTTCATGTATGTGGGCCTATCCCAATCTAGTTTTGTTTAAAGTAGGTTAAGCCCAATTGTTTCTAAAAGTGGGTCTAGCCCAAGTTAAAATGAAAGATTGGGCCTAGCCCAATATAGTTTATAAAAATTGAATTAGCCCAAGTTTAGTTTTATAAAAATGGGCTTTAGCCCAAAGTTAGTTTTTATAGAAATAGATTAGCCCAATTTATTTCTTTATAAAAGTGGGCTTGGCCCAAAGTTATCTTTTGTATAAGTGAGTTTAGCCCATGTAAACTTTTATGAAAGTGGGCTTAGCCAAATTTGATTTTTATACATGTGGGCCTATCCCAAACTAATTTATATAAATGGGCTGGTCCATATATTTTATAAAAATAGGTTTAGCCGAATATAATTTTTATGAAAATGGGCTTAGTCCAAAAAATTGTTTAGTTGGGCTTAATCCAAATTTTTTTAATACACACTAGTAAATGTTATAATTTATAAAAATTTTTTATAAAAACTATTAGTTATAAGCTAAATTTTTATAAATCCTAGTAAATATAAAGTGTAACGGTTGATTTGTTCATTTTGACCATTATGTTCGCGTTGACTGTTTTATTCGTTTCGTCTTTGTCGTTTGTTTCATTTATACCATATATTTTATTTTGTCCGAATTGTCCAACTTGTCCGAATTTTCTGATATATATTATTTTATCAAAAGTTGAACACTTATATATTTTTGTATTTGATTTAACATGATCAGAATACTTAGTTTTGATACAAAAATACATGTACACATATTAGGTGATTTCAAAATATATATATTTTTATTTATATATATATATATATATATATATATATATATATATATATTTCTCCTTTTTAGTTTCAGAAAACATAAGTAATCATATATTTTTAATTTTTTCCTCCAAACCATTATTTAAACATAATTAGAGTTCCTAATCATTTTTAATCACCAAATCTTTAGTTTTATCACATCTTAATCAAGATTAATTTTTATAAAAGTTTTGCCATAGTTTCCTTTAAAATATAAACTTTCCCATGTTTATATACACATGCTTTAAATCCTTTTTCTAACTCAAATCATCATCAAACACATATATTATACAAATGTATTAACAAAAATGTCATGAACTTTTTATAATTTTAAACATTCTTAAAATGGAAACTTTATTATCGCTTTTAAACAAAATTTCTAAATTAAAACTTCTATTTGGTAATCTATCACTTGTATGATCATTTTTAAAATATTAAATCATGTTCATGACTATTTTTGTTAATGAATCTTGCTAATCTAAACATGCATGTGTCTAGATCATCTTTTTATTTATAATTTTGCAAGATTCAAGTTTACTAGTTTACGACAAATTCAAGATCATTAAAATATCAAGAAAACCACATAATTATGTTAGTGATCATAGATTTATTAGTGTTTTTCAAGTGAATTTTTAAACATCTTTTATGATGATCTTGTGTAATTCTATAAAATATAAAGTATGAGATGAGGTTTAAAGATTTTACTACTAGCACAAGGCTAGGGATGATCTAAAAGATGAAGAATATAGGTTGATCTAGAGTTCCAAGCTTCCAAAGTGAGCTCCTAATCCTTGCAAGATCCTTAGATTTTCATGTAAGCTTGAGGTTCTTGTGTTTGGATTTAAAAAAAATGAAGGTAAATATGGTGGTGTCTTGGCCGATTTTTATAAAGGGAAAAGGAAGTATTCTTGAGCTTTAGTATTTAGGAAATGAAAGTGAGATGAATGTGGTGTTAGTTTTGATTTTATGATTATGATCTTACACCCACTATACACTAAACTAAACTACAATGTGCCAACACACAAATGAAATATTAGTGGCATGGGGGAAATACCCCATATAGTCGTGAGGGGTGGGGGGCGGGGTTGGTGTTTATATATATGTATTTTTATAATATGTAGTTTTTATAAACTTTTATAAATTTAATAATTATATACATATATATATATATATAGTTTTTTTATAAAAATTGATACCCCAACACTTTAAATTGATGTTATAATATGCCAAAATAATTTACTTGTCTTATTGTTTCGTTGTTTGGTTGAAAAGTTAGTTCAGGTCTTGTACCAGGTGAAATACTGATATATAGTGTTACTTATAAAATTTTATGTTCATAATTATTCTAGTACAACTTTTATTGTCTTGTTAATTAAACTAGTTCTTCAGACTAATAAATTTGTCATTTTGAGTTCAGTTTCGGTACCGGCTTTGTTGTTAGGTTTTTACTGAACAAACCGTATAGCTTTAAATACGGGTTTCATAGTATTTCTAACACCAGCTATTATTCTTTAGCTAAAAATATTTATTTTTGATTTTCGGACATTTGCTGTTTTGTGCTGCGGAATGCTGCATTTTTGTTGCAAAACGTTTTATTTTGCTGAAGACTTGGACAATTTGGTTTATGGTATAATAATACAGACATATCTTATGCCTTAAATTTGTAATATCAGATTTTATTGTAACCTATACTGATATTTATTTCGTGTTCGCGTCTTTTTCATTTGTCTACGATAATGTTTTATATATTCGTGATTGTGACGAATCTATTATTATACCAAGCTATGATTTGGTTAAATTCCTAGACTTTTAAGACTTAAAATAAAAAAATTAAGTCATGTTGTGCGCTAAACAGATAATGCAATAGTTGTTCACGTTGTAAAGAATTACCGGAATTTTGCCAATTGTCACATTCTCCCCTTGTTCAAGAAAATTTCATCCCGAAATTTAAGTCGTGTCATCCTGCGTAGGATTTCTCGAAAATTGGGGGTACTTTCTTTTGATTCCGTCTTCCTGTTCCCAAGTGTACTCAGGTCCGCGCTTTGAGTTTCAATGGACTTTGACTAGTTTGATACGACCTTCTTGTTTTCTGAAAAAACGAATCAGAAACTTTGACAGGTTTTCTGATGAAATGGAGTTTGTCATCTATATGAATTTCATCCGTGGGAATAATAAGTGATTCGTCTGAAAGACACTTTTAAGATTTGACACATGAAAAGTGTCGTGAACGTTACTAAGTGTTTTAGGCAATTTCAACGTATATGCGACTGTTCGAATCTTCTCCAATATTTCATATGGTCGTATATACCTCAGGCTAAGTTTTCCTTGCTTTCCGAATCCAACTACGCCTTTCCAAGGCGATACCTTTAATAGCACTTTGTCTCCAATTTCAAAGGATAATGGTTTGTGGCGTTTATCCGTCTAACTTTTCTGTCTATCATGAGCTACTTTAATATAGTCTCGGATTTTAGTATATTATTCGTAGTTTCTTGAATTAATTCTGGACCTATCATTTGTTTGTCGCCTATTTTCACCCAGCATAGCGGAGAGCGACACTTACGTCCGTATAACACTTCAAATGGAGCGGCTTGAATACTTGTGTGATAAATGTTGCTATATGAGAACTCAACTAAAGGTAAGTGAGTATCCCAATTTCCGCCTAAGTCAATCACACAAGCACGAAGTATATCTTCTAAGGTTTGAATGGTGTGCTCACTTTGGCCATCTGTTTGGGGATGAAAGGTTGTACTTAGATCTAAGCGATATCCAAAAGCCTTTTGAAAAGTTTGCCAAATTCTTGATATGAAACGTCCATCTCGATCAGAAATTATAGAAACAAGCACTCCATGTCTTGCCACAATCTCTTTCAGATAAAGTTTGACTAAGTTCTCAGTTTTATCTTTCTCACGTAGCGGCAAGAAGTGAGCTGATTTGGTTAGTTGGTCGACAATTACCCAAATCATATCATGACCGTGAGAAGTCCTGGGTAATTTTTTTATGAAATCCATAGAAATTTGTTCTCATTTCCAAGCGGGAATTTCAGGTTGTTGTAACAATCCTAGAGGTTTTTGGTATTCGGCCTTAATTTTTGCGCATGTTAGACATTTTCCAACATAAGTTGCAATATCTCTCTTAAGATTAAGCCACCGATAGGATTCTTTAAGATCATGATACATTTTATCCGCTCCGGGATGTATCGAATATTTGGACTTATGGCCTTCATAGGATTAGGTTTCGCAGATTACCAAAAAGAGGAACCCAAATTCTGTTTGCAAAGTACAAAGCTCCGTTCTCATTTGGCTCTAAAAGTTTTTCCATACCTCTAAGCATCTCTACTTTAAAATTTCCACACTTCAGGGCTTCCTGTTGGCGTCGTGAATTTGAGAGGTAAGGTAATTGTGAAAGGTGAGTCTTAATGATCGTACACGAAGGGGCTTCACTCGATCCTTTCAACTCAGGGCATCCGCGACAATGTTCGCCTTGCCCGGATGATATTTAATTTCACAATCATAGTCATTCAACAATTCAAGCCAACGTCTTTGGCGCATATTTAACTCTTTCTGATTAAATATATGTCGAAGACTTTTGTGATCGGTAAAGATTGTGCACTTGGTTCCGTAAAGATAATGACGCCAAAATTTTTACGCAAATACACTACACCTAGCTCTAGGTCATGTGTGTTATAGTTCTTTTCGTGATGTTTTAATTGGCGTGATGCGTATGCAATAAATTTCTCTCATTTCATTAATATGCATCCTAAACCTTGATGTGAAGCGTCACAATAAACTACAAAGTCGTCTATGTCGTCTGGAAGTGATAAAATCGGTGCATCACAAAGTTTATCCTTAAGCAGTTGGAAAGCTACTTCTTGTTTCTCTCCCCAATCAAATTTCTTATCTTTCTGAGTTAGGGAGGTTAGTGGTTGAGCGATCTTTGAAAAGTTCTCAATGAATCTCCGATAATAACCGGCCAATCCTAAAAATTGATGTACTTCATTGGGTGTCTTAGGTGCGTTCCAATTCTTAATGGATTCTCTTTTTGATGGATCGACATGTATGCCTTTCTCGTTGACTACATGTCCGAGAAATTGGACTTCACGAAGCCAAAATTCGCACCTAGAGAATTTTGCATACAGTTTCTCCTTCTTTAACAACTCAAGAATGGTCCTAAGATGATGTTCATGATCATTCTTATTTCATGAATATATCAATATGTCATCAATAAATACTATCACGAATTATCAAGGTAAGGTTTGCACACACGGTTCATTAAGTCCATGAACACCACCAGTGCATTTGTTAGACCAAATGGCATAACAAGGAACTCATAGTGACCGTAACGGGTTTGGAATGCTGTCTTTGGAATACTTTCTTCCTGCACTCTAAGCTAATGGTATCCTGACCTTAAGTCAATATTCGAGTAAAAACTTGATCCTTGAAGTTGATCGAACATATCATCGATCCTCGGTAACGGATACCAATTCTTGATCGTGAGTTTGTTCAATTCTTGATAATCTATACACATTCTAAAGCTTCCATCTTTCTTCTTACGAATAGAAATGGAGCTCCCCAAGGTGAGAAGCTTGGTCTAATATAACCTTTGTCCAACAACTCTTGAAGTTGTGTAGACAACTCTTGCATTTCCAAAGGGGCTAATCGGTAAGGGGATTTCGCTACAGGTGCAGCTCCAGGAATCAAGTCTATGTAGAATTTGACTTGTCATTGTGGTGGTATTCCTGGCAAGTCCTCTGGGAAGACTTTAGGGAATTCCTTAACGACAGAGATCTCCTCAAGTTTTGGCTCCTTGGATTTCTTGTCAACAACGTGTGCTAAGAATGTTATACATCCTTTTCGCAAGCACTTTTGTGCTTTCATACAGGAAATAATTTGTAATGGCGTTTCGCTCTTCTCGCCATGTATAAGAAGTGTTTCATTATTAGGAAGGGAATGCGAATAATTTTGTCGCAACACACGACTTCGGCTTGGTTATTGGATAACCAATCCATACCGATTACAACATCAAAACTACCTAACTGGATAGGTAATAAATCGATGTTGAATTCTTGTCCACCTAACTCTAAAGAACATCCTTTAATAGTTTCATTAGATTCAATTATCTTTCCCTTCGCTAGTTCGATAGTGAATAGAATATCTAATTTATTTGAATTTAGTTCAAGTATATCTTTAAACTCTAAAATTATGAAACTAAAATCTGTGCCAGTATCAAATAAAATAGATGCAAAATGATTATTGATACGGAATGTACTAGTGATCACATTTGGATCCTGACATGCCTCATGAGCTCCTATTACAAAGGCTCACCCGTGGCCTTTGTTCTCCTATCGGCAATTCTTTCTAAAGTGGCCCAGTTCACTGCAAACATAGCAACTTTGGTTCCTTCCTCGCTCGTTTCCATTTCAGTAGCCTCCTTCTTTCTTGCCTTCATTTCTATTTCCTTTGTTATTACTCTATTAATTTTCGGTTCTGGGTCCCAACTACCCGCACTTATCACATTTGGTGGTTCGGCATCCACCATAATGATGATAATTGCATCTGTTGCACTTAGGTGCATTTCCTGTCTAACCTCTCGGTTCTGTCTCTGTTTTCGCCACAAATGCTTTGTTCCTTTTGGTCGTGGGAGTTTCCTTCTTCTTGCTAGTCGGGCGGGAACCTTTCTTGAAATGGGTAAATTTATCTTATTCACGTGTGAAGTTGATTCTACATGTGTCTCTTTGGGCATCTCCACATTCTTTCTCGAAAACTTATTCATTCTTACTTCTTCTTCGGTAAGGCTTACTGCAATCGTAATTGCCTCAGTGATGGTTGCTGGATGTGTCGAAGTAACCATACTTCGGATTTCCGGAGCTAATCCCCAAATGTGTCATTCGATACGTTTGAATTCGTGGGTTACCATATATGGAATGACTCGCGAGAGATCATGAAATCACTGAGTATAGCCGTAGATGTCGGATCCAACCATCGCTATATTCCAAAACTTTGTTTCAAACTTTTGTAGTTCAGCCCTTGAACAATACTTCTCACGCATCATTACATTCAATCTTTCCTAAGTGATAGTGTATACTGTTGCATCTCCTAACGTTTGTACTTGCAGATTCCACCATGATAAATCTTCGTCAATGAACAATCCCGAAACATACAATACAGTCTGGTTAGGGGAACAATTACTCATGCGTATTACAGAATCCGTCTTTTCGGTCCATCGAACAAATGCTACAGATCCGCCTGTGCCGTCAAAGTTTAACGGTTTGCAATCTTAAAATTGCTTATATGTGCATCCTGAAATGTTGGTTCTCGAAATTATCAGAAATGTTTATTTTGCAAATAAAATATTAATGAAAATCTCTTGTAAGGTTATGAGTAACCAACTGTTCATAAGATTTGTTGTTATTGGTGGGGCGTGATCCTTATCTTCATTTGTCAAATTGGTACAATTTGCTTCATGTTGAGCAATCGCATCCGCAATGCGTTGATTCAACAAAACATCAAGCTCAGCTTGAGAGTGGGTAGGGGAGTTTGGAGTTGATGTATGCTCATTCTTCTTGGTGTCATGATCTTCATATATAAAATCATATAGAATGAATTAGAGAAATATTTCAGATAAATATTGTTATTCATGGATCAAATAGAATAAAATATATCTAATAGAATATATATATATATAGGTCATATAAATCGAATCGTTTCTCAGGTGAGATATCCATGCAATATCATTATGACACAAACATAATGAATAATCAACAATGCATGATAAAAGAAAGATAATCAACTTTCAAATATATAAACTTTCAACTTGTTACCTCATTTTTGAGAAGTACAAAAATATAATTTGGAGTTTCATCACTCCGACATACAAGTTTTATACAATATATAAACAAAAGTAGATATTTTCTTCGCATCGTTTCTTCGAGTCTTCAAGTTGACTTATATATATCTTCAAAATCATAGTACGGATACTACCTCCAAAACCTAATTACATACCAAACTAGACTAACAATGGGGGTAGGGGTGCAGATGCGCAGATCACACAGTGGAAGTACGCCATCTCCTCCTCAATGGCATTGATGCGCCTCTCAAGTGATGAAGAGGTGGCATGGGATGATGTAAGTGATGGCACTAATGGGGATGGTGGTGGTGGTGGAGGTAATGATGTGGGTAGTGGTGGCTGAGATGATGATGATGGAGCACTCTGTGATGCTCGGATATCAGTCAATTGAGCATTAAGCTCATGAAATCGTCGAAACAGAATACCGAGTTGTATCTCGATGGATGTAAGTCTGTACTCAGTGGTGGTGAGTGGAAATGGTGTGGGTGATACGGGTCGGATGGGCTCAAGCCTAGAAGTGGCTGGTCATGTGAAATAGTAAAGTAAGGTGAAGGGTATGTGACAGTACTATGCATATGAGGTGGGGGATGAGACAGATCTCCAGCAGTGGGGATCGGAATAAAAGGAGGATAGTCAGTCATAGATTGACTGAATGGAACATGTGATGGCCCTGCAGCAAACGGGTCTGGGTAAGAACTGAATGTCGGTGTAACAGTAGTAGAAACAGATCCAGCAAAAGGTAAGGAGATACATGATTAGCGAGCTGAGAACTACTACCAAGAGTATCATGAGACGGTCTAACAAAAGGGTGATGTATCGGGTGATCGGTGTGGCGTGTGATATCTCCCAAAGAATGCAGTGGTGGTGCAAATTCAGATAAATGATCAGTGTAGAATGTGTCTGGTGAAATGGTATCAACATGTGTAGGTAAGATATCAAAAGATGGTGGTAAAGTGGAATCTCGTCAAGGCATAGGTGATAGGGTCAAAGGTGTGGAAGGTGCAGACGATGTAATGTCAATAACTATAGCCTCTAGCTGGGCTACCTCTAACACGGCAATGTCAAAATCTTCACCAATGCCAAGGTCATCATCAACATGCTCAACATGTATGACTGGAATGACATCATCCTCAACTTCAACAATAGGAGGTACGGGGTGTCCGTCCTCATCGATAATATCATCAAACGGATCTACCACATTAAGTGTTATGGCGTCGTAGGCAACAACATGTTCACCTCAGGGTGACCGAATATGACCATCTCATGAAAATGAGGTACATCCAATACATCATCCTCTAAAGGAATATCAGCATGATCAGGCTCAGGTAAGGCAAAAGGCTGGAAATCAATGTTCATCAACTCATCATTCGAAAGCTCGTCATCAGAGATAATGATGATAACAGGTGGAGCAAGATCTTCTAATGGTATGTAATAAACGTTCGAAGCATATCCCTTGGAATCGGTGCTGGAGTCGAAAGACATGATCCTTGCAAAATAATTCGTACAACTCATATATGGAACAACTTATAATAAAATTTTGGGCAATTTTATTTCAGTTTCATTGCACGCCATGTCATGTATCATTCTGATTCATCTTACTTTTAGCGTGTCTAATCCTCAAAGACTATCTCGTATAATGTCCTTGCATTATTGTTTTGATTTATCTTTTAGTACTAGTGGACCTTCATATACATGCCGTCGGTAAAAACATTTGTTACAATTTCGTAAACAATTTATGACTTTTATAAAAAGACCATTATGAAATTGTAGACCAGACTCAAAAGAATCTTAGTTAACTACAATTGATGCTCTGATACCACGTCTGTTACACCCCGATTTTCGATGTAGTAGAAGGCAACAACATGTTCACCTCAGGGTGACCGAATATGACCATCTCATGAAAATGAGGTACATCCAATACATCATCCTCTAAAGGAATATCAGCATGATCAGGCTCAGGTAAGGCAAAAGGCTGGAAATCAATGTTCATCAACTCATCATTTGAAAGCTCGTCATCAGAGATAATGATGATAATAGGTGGAGCAAGATCTTCTAATGGTATGTAATAAACATTCGAAGCATATCCCTTGGAATCGGTACTGGAGTCGAAAGACATGATCCTTGCAAAATAATTCGTACAACTCATATATGGAACAACTTATAATAAAATTTTGGGCAATTGTATTTCAGTTTCATTGCACGCCATGTCATGTATCATTCTGATTCATCTTACTTTTAGCGTGTCTAATCCTCAAAGACTATCTCGTATAATGTCCTTGCATTATTGTTTTGATTTATCTTTTAGTACTAGTGGACCTTCATATACATGCCGTCGGTAAAAACATTTGTTACAATTTCGTAAACAATTTATGACTTTTATAAAAAGACCATTATGAAATTGTAGACCAGACTCAAAAGAATCTTAGTTAACTACAATTGATGCTCTGATACCACGTCTGTTACACCCCGATTTTCGATGTAGTAGAAGTGTGCGCGAGTTGTGGCTAGAGTGGAAATCGTTGCATTCAACCAAGTAAACGACAATTTAATATGTAACAAAATGTTCATCCATACATATTTGTTTAACACAAGGTTTTCTTACATCCTTTTTGTTTTGAAACATACCACAAGTTTATCTACACTATTTAAAATTTAAACACGAGTTTACCAACAAAAACGACAAAAGACTGGATGAAATATAATATCTTGACTATATAGCATATGAACATGTTTTCTTTTCCTTTCCCCGGGGTTGTCCACTAGTTTCCTGTAATACATGTTAGTTTTGAAAAACAACGTCAACAAATGCTGGTGAATTCAAGTTATAAATTTTCGTATCAAATGAATCTTTAAAAACATCTGAAATAATAAATTCGTTTAATATAGCTTAATGAAACTTGTAAGATCATTAGTGTGTTGCAAGGACACTAATCTGTATGTCGAATAAGGTGGCAACCAACCCTTGATGATTTATTGTGTTTGTGACACTTGTTTTAGACACAAAAGCACTCTAATACGATCTGTTATTATTGTCGTAATAGAGTGGGACTCGTCCAAACCCATAGATCTATCCCCTTATTCCTCGGTACTTGTTATTCAGTAATGGTCCCAATGCTTGAGCCTTATTCACATGTGATCTAAATATTTTCATTTCCCAGCTATACTAAATGTAACATGTATACATCCCCACATGTTTAAAAAACCATAAAACGTTAAAATAAAGGGGGAAACATGAACTCACTGATTTGCGTTCCGTGCAATATTCGATTCTTAATACTTTTTTCGTTTCTCAACCTACAAGTGTTCTAATCTATTAGACACTTAGGCTTTCGTTCGTTTGATTTTTATACAAGTGGACCTAGCCCAAACTAATTTATATAAATGGGCTAGTTGATATATTTTATAAAAATATGTTTAGCCCAATATACTTTTTATGAAAATTGGCTTAGTCCAAACAATTGTTTAGTTGGGCTTAATCCAAATTTTTATAATACTTACTAGAAAATGTTATAATTTTTAAAAATTTATTTGGAAAAACTATTATTTATAAGCTAAAGTTTTATAAATCCTAGTAAATATAAAGTGTAACGGTCGATTTGTTCGTTTTGACTGTTATGTTCACGTCGACTATTTTATTCGTTTCGTCTTTCTCGTTTGTTTCTTTATACCATATATTTTATTTTGTCCGAATTGTCCAAGTTTTCCGAATTGTTTGATATTATATTATTTTATCAAAAGTTGAACACTTATATATTTTTGTATTTGATTTAACATGATCAAAATATATAGTTTTAAACAAAAATACATGTACACGTATTAGGTAATTTCAATATATATATTTTTATCAATATATATATATATATATATATATATATATATATATCTCCTTTTTAGTTTAAGAAAACATAAGTAATCATATTCTTAACTTTTTCATCCATACCTTTATCTTAACATAATTAAAGTTCCTAATTTAATCCCCAAATCTTTAATTTAATCACATCTTAATCAAGATTAACTTTTATAAAAATTTTGCCATAGTTTCATTTAAAATATAAACTTTCCCATGTTTATATAAACCAGTGATCACATTTGGATCCTGATATGCCTCATGAGCTCCTATTACAAAGGCTCACCCGTGGCCTTTGTTCTCCTTTCGGCAATTCTTTCTAAAGTGCCCCAGTTCACTGCAACCATAGCAACTTTGGTTCCTTCCTCGCTCGTTTCCATTTCCGTAGCCTCCTTCTTTCTTTCCTTCATTTCTATTTCCTTTGTTATTACTCTAGTAATTTTCAGTGTGGGGTCCCAACTTCCCGCACTTATCACATTTGGTGGTTCGGCATCCACCATAATGATGATAATTGCATCTGTTGCACTTAGGTGCATTTCCTGTCTAACCTCTCGGTTTTATCTCTGTTGTCGCCACAAATTCTTTGTTCCTTTTTGTCGTGGGAGTTTCCTTCTTCTTTCTACTCGGGCGGGAACCTTTCTTATTCACGTGTAAGTTGATTCTACATGTGTCTCTTTGGGCATCTCCACATTCTTTCTCGAAAACTTATGCAGTCTTAGTTCTTCTTTGGTAAGGCTTATTGCAATCGTAATTGCCTCAGTGATGGTTGCTGGATGTGTCGAAGTAACCATACTTCGGATTTCCGGAGCTAATCCCCAAATGTGTCATTCGATACATTTGAATTCGTGGGTTACCATATATGGAATGACTCGCGAGAGATCGTGAAATCACTGAGTATAGCCGTAGATGTCGGATCCAACCATCGCTATATTCCAAAACTTTGTTTCCAACTTTTGTAGTTCAGCCCTTGAACAATACTTCTCACACATCATTACTTTCAATCTTTCCTAAGTGATAGTGTATACTGTTGCATCTCCTAACGTTTGTACTTGCGATTCCACCATGCAGATTCCACCATGATAAATCTTCGTCAATGAACAATCCCGAAACATACAATACAGTCTGGTTAGGGGAACAATTACTCATGCGGATTACAGAATCCGTCTTTTTGGTCCATCGAACAAATGCTACAGATCCGCCTGTGCCCTCAAAGTTTAATGGTTTGCAACTTAAAATTGCTTATATGTGCATCCTGAAATGTTGGTTCTCGAAATTATCAGAAATGTTTATTTTGCAAATAAAATATTAATGAAAATTTCTTGGAAGGTTATGAGTAACCAACCGTTCATTGGATTTGTTGTTATTGGTGGGGCTTGATCCTTATCTTCATTTGTCAAATTGGTGCAATTTGCTTCATGTTGAGCAATCGCATCCGCAATGCGTTGATTCAACAAAACATCAAGCTCAGCTTGAGAGTGGGTAGGGGAGTTTGGAGTTGATGTATTCTCATTCTTCTTGGTGTCATGATCTTCATATATAAAATCATATAGAATGAATTAGAGAAATATTTCAGATAAATATTGTTATTCATGGATCAAATAGAATAAAATATATCTAATAGAATATATATATATATATATATAGGTCATATAAATCGAATCGTCTCTCAGGTGAGATATCCATGCAATATCATTATGACACAAACATAATGAATAATCAACAATGCATGATAAAAGAAAGATAATCAACTTTCAAATATATAAACTTTCAACTTGTTACCTCATTTTTGAGAAGTACAAAAATATAATTTGGAGTTTCATCACTCCGACATACAAGTTTTATACAATATATAAACAAAAGTAGATATTTTCTTCGCATCGTTTCTTCGAGCTTCAAGTTGACTTATATATCTTCAAAACCATAGTATGGATACTACCTCCAAAACCTAATTACATACCAAACTAGACTAACAATGGGGGTGGGGGTGTAGATGCGCAGATCACACAGCGGAAGTACGCCATCTCCTCCTCAATGGCACTGATGCGCCTCTCAAGTGATGAAGAGGTGGCATGGGATGATGTAAGTGATGGTACTAATGGGGATGGTGGTGGTGGTGGAGGTGATGATGTGGGTAGTGGTAGCTGAGATGATGATGATGGAGCACTCTGTGATGCTCGGATATCAGTCAATTGAGCATTAAGCTCATGAAATCGTCGAAACAGAATACCGAGTTGTATCTCGATGGATGTAAGTCTGTACTCAGTGGTGGTGAGTGGAAATGGTTCGGGTGATACGGGTCGGATGGGCTCATGCCCAGAGGTGGCTGGTCATGTGAAATAGTAAAGTAAGGTGAAGGGTATGTGACAGTACTATGCATATGAGGTGGGGGATGAGACAGATCTCCAGCAGTGGGGATTGGAATAAAAGGAGGTTACTCAGTCATAGAATGACTGTATGGAACATGTGATGGCCCAGCAGCAAACGGGTCTGGGTAAGAACTGAATGTCGGTGTAACAATAGTAGAAACAGATCCAGCAAAAGGTAAGGAGATACATGATTAGCGAGCTGAGAAGTACTACCAACAGTATCATGAGACAGTCTAACAAAAGGGTGATGTATCGGGTGATCGGTGTGGTGTGTGATATCTCCCAAAAAATGCAGTGGTGGTGCAAATTCAGATAAATGATCAGTGTAGAATGTGTCTGGTAAAACGGTATCAACATGTGTAGGTAAGATATCAAAAGATGGTGGTAAAGTGGTATCTCGTGAAGGCATAGGTGACAGGGTTAAAGGTGTGGAAGGTGCAGACGATGTAATGTCAATAACTATAGCCTCTAGCTGGGCTACCTCTAACATGGCAATGTCAAAATCTTCACCAATGGCAAGGCCATCGTCAACATGCTCAACATGTATGACTGGAATGACATCATCCTCAACATCAACAATAGGAGGTACGGGGTGTCTGTCCTCATCGATAATATCATCAAACGGATCTACCACATTAAGTGGAATGGCGATGTAGGCAACAACGTGTTCACCTTCAGGGTGACCGAATATGACCATCTCATGAAAATGAGGTACATCCAATACATCATCCTCTAAAGGAATATCAGCATGATCAGGCTCAGGTAAGGCAAAAGGCTGGAAATCAATGTTCATCAACTCATCATTCGAAAGCTCGTCATCGGAGATAATGATGATAACAGGTGGAGCAGGATCATCTAATGGTTTGTAATAAACGTTCGAAGCATATCCCGTGGAATCGGTGCCGGATTCGAAAGACATGGTCCTGGCAAAATAATTCGTACAACTCATTTATGGAACAACTTATAATAAAATTTTGGGCAATTGTATTTCAGTTTTATTGCACGCCGTGTCATGTATCATTCTGATTCATCTTACTTTTATCGTGTCTAATCCTCAAAGACTATCTCGTATAGTGTCCTTACATTATTATTTTGATTTATCTTTTAGTACTAGTGGACCTTCATATACATGCCGTCGGTAAAAACTTTTGTTACAATTTCGTAAACAATTTATGACTTTTATAAAAAGACCATTATGAAATTGTAGACCAGACTCAAAAGAATCTTAGTTCACTAAAATTGATGCTCTGATACCAGGTCTGTTACACCCCGATTTTCGATGTAGCAGAAGTGTGCGTGAAGTGTGGCTAGAGTGGCAATCATTGCATTCAACCAAGTAAACGACAATTTAATACGTAAAATGTTCATCCATACATATTTGTTTAACACAAGGTTTTCTTACATCCTTTTTGTTTTGAAACATACCACAAGTTTATCTACACTATTTAGAATTTAAACACGAGTTTACCAACAAAAACGACAAAAGACTGGATGAAATATAATATCTTGACTATATAGCATACGAACATGTTTTCTTTTCCTTTCCCCAGGGTTGTCCACTAGTTTCCTGTAATACATGTTAGTTTTGAAAAACAACGTCAACTAATGCTGGTGAATTCAAGTTATAAATTTTCGTATCAAATGAATCTTTAAAAACATCTGAAATAATAAATTCGTTTAATATAGCTTAATGAAACTTGTAAGATCATTAGTGTGTTGAAAGGAGACTAATCTGTATGTCGAATAAGGTGGCAACCAACCCTTGACGATTTATTGTGTCTGTGACACTTGTTTTAGACACAAAAGCCCTCTAATACGATCTGTTATATTGTCGTAATAGAGTGGGACTCGCCCAAACCCATAGATCTATCCCCTTATTCCTCGGTACTTGTTATTCATTAATGGTCCCAATGCTTAAGCCTTATTCACATGTGATCTAAATATTTTCATTTCCCAGCTATACTAAATGTAACATGTATACATCTCCACATGTTTAAAAAAACCATAAAAACGTTAAAATAAAGGGGGAAACATGAACTCACTGATTTGCGTTCCGTGCAAATCTCTATTTGATTCTTGATACTTTTTTCGTTTCTCAACCTACAAGTGTTCTAATCTATTAGACACTTAGGCTTTCGTTCGTTTGATTTTTATACAAGTGGACCTAGCCCAAACTAATTTATATAAATAGGCTACTTGATATACTATAAAAATATGTTTAGCCCAATATACTTTTTATGAAAATTGGCTTAGTCCAAACAATTGCTTAGTTGGGCTTAATCCAAATTTTTCATAATACTTACTAGAAAATGTTATAATTTATAAAAATTTATTTGTAAAAACTATTAGCTATAAGCTAAATTTTTATAAATCCTAGTAAATATAAAGTGTAACGGTCAATTTGTTCGTTTTGACTGTTATGTTCAGTCGACTATTTTATTCGTTTCGTCTTTCTCGTTTGTTTCTTTATACCATATATTTTATTTTGTCAAAATTGTCCAAGTTTTCCGAATTGTTTGATATTATATTATTTTATCAAAAGTTTTAACACTTATATATATTTTGTATTTGATTTAGCATGATCAAAATCTATAATTTTAAACAAAAATACATGTACACATATTAGGTAATTTCAAAATATATATTTTTATCAATATATATATATATATATATATATATATATATATATATCTTCTTTTTAGTTTAAGAAAACATAAGTAATCATATTCTTAACTTTTTCATCCAAACCTTTATCTTAACATAATTAAAGTTCCTAATAAATTTTAATCACCAAATCTTTAGTTTAATCACATCTTAATCAAGATTAATTTTTATAAAAATTTTGCCATAGTTTCCTTAAAATATAAACTTTCCCATGTTTATATAAACATGTTTTAAATCATTTTTCTAACTCAAATCATTATCAAACACATATATTATACAAATGTATTAACAAAAATGTCATGAACTTGTTATAATTTTAAACTATCTTAAAATGTAAACGTTATTATCACTTTTAAACAAAATTTCAAAATCATAACTTTTATTTAGTAATCTATAACTTGTATGATCATTTTTAAAATATAAAATCATGTTCATGACTATTTTTGTTAATGAATCTTGCTAATTGATGTATAAGAATTTATACATCTTTTAAACGTCAAATATTCCCCATTAATGTGGAATTCGTTGTGTTTTCATTGATCTTGATACTCATTTGAGTTGTTTGTGAAAATGCAGGTCCGGGCTTCGGCCCGGTGAAGAAACAAAGGCTTTTGGAGCGATTTGGAGAAAAATGGAACATTTCAGCCAAACTGCCAGATATGGCACGACCGTGCCAAGCATTCAAAAGCCGGCACTATCATCAGGCTGCATAAACCAAGCCAGTCCAACACTTGGCACGATCGTGCCAACCCAAGCACGATCGTGCGCGTGTAATCAAAAGTCATGATCAGCTAGTTTCCGAGATCAACTTAGTCAATTCCGAGTATGATATCGATAAGCACGACCGTGCCGCACAATGGCACGGTCGTGCCACCTCGGGGAAATTTTACCGGGATCTTTCCGGATTTGGCATCAAACATGGTCAACAACTAAGAAAGGCACCTGCCACTTCAGCAGACCGTGCCAAAAGGTGGCATGGTCGTGCCAAATGCCCAGTAGCTTAAATACGTGAATTCAGCTCATTTGAAGTGGATTGGAGCATTTGGGTGAATTTCTCTCTCAAGAAGCTGATCTTGGAAGTTTGGAGATTGAAGAAGGAGCCTTTAGGAGGTTGTATCACTTGATAATTCAACTCATTTTGTTAATTATCTTGTCTTGAAACTCTAGTATTTCACTTATTATTCATGCACAATCCATATTACTTTATATTTGTCTTAGTTATCATGAGCCTTCTAGGCTAAACATTTGTGTTGCTTGAATTTTGTTCAAGCTAATGAACACTTGACAACATGGAAATAGATGTGGTGATTGTTTTATGTTAATCTTCATGATGATATTTAACCTTGTTCTTGGAATGCATGTTCATGTTTAAAGTTATTATTCTTGAATGTTTGATCATAAAAATTTACATGTAGTGTTGGAAAGCCCATGTAGAGATTATGATTATTGAATCTTGTTAGTTTGTTGATTTCATTCATAGCATGAAACTAGGAATGGTAATTGCTAACATGATTAGAATGATGTTTTGAATATGAGTATGAATTCTTGCATTTGGATTTGAAAAGATCATATGAATGTTTATATGGATTCTATAGTTTGTTTTCATGTTTGGATTGATGATTTAGGCCAAAGTTGTTATCTAGCATGACCATGCTTGTGATTCATGTCCAGAACTTGTTGAAGATATCATTTACTTGAAACCAAGTTAGGGTGATTAATGTGTTGTTCATGTTAGCTTTCCTTAATTTGTAGAGTTAGGAGTTTTGACAAATAATGAACTCATATTTAAAGATTAACATCAACTTAGCAAGTGAGCTTAAAAGCATAAATCTTAGGTGATTAGAATGTTATTTCATTATAATTTTCCCAAGATTTATAAAACTAGGAAACCTTTAATGGAAACTTAGTTGAATCTAGAACTTGCATCACCATTAGTTTCCCCAATTGTTGTCATATGTTTATTAGTGGATACTTAATTTAAGTAACCTTTCTTAATTATTGTTCTTTATCAATTCAAGTAGTTAATTGCTATATTTTCATAATAGTTAAAAAGTCAAGAAATCAAATCACCAATTGAAACAGATTTTAAAGTAACAAAAATCTATTATTGAGACACTGAGTCCACGGATTGATATCCGTTTCTTGCCGATAGACTATACTACCACCTGATGGGTACACTTGCCCTATGTGTGTGTAGTTGGTTTTAAGTAAAAATCATTTTTAAAACCTAATTTGTGTGAACGAAAATGATAGAAATAAAATATATTTAATTCACGCACATCAAGTTTTTGGCGCCGTTGCCGAGGACTCGGTCTTCTTAAGAATGGTTGGAGTTACTTGTTAAATCTTGTGAAAAGTGTAAAGGATTTTGTCTAGTTTTTTTGTTTGTCTTATTTGATTAATTGAAAAGAAAAAGAAAATATGTTAAGTAATTAATAATTTTTTTATCTTTGTGTATACATAGGGCATTGCGTTCCTTCTTTTTCCTTACAGTCGTGCATGTCCTCAACCCCAGTTACTGAAGTTGTTGAGCCTTCATCGGAGCCGGAGCGCAATTTTCATCGAAGACTGCGTGAGCGGTCCCACAGGGTGGCCACCAAATCGAGGTAGACGCATTGGGAGACGACACATTCCACGAGGTTCATGTAGAAATGGCAGAGGAAGAGGAAACAAGGGTTCTAAACGACATAGGAAAGCCTTCACTTGAGGGTTTACCTGCGACCATAAATGCACCTACAATAAATAATAATTTCGAGATCAAATCTGGTACCATTTCGATGCTGCAGAATGCGATTCAGTTTTATGGCAAGGATCACGAGGATCCTAATGTCCATATTGCGGGGTTTCTGGAGGTTTGTGCCACATTCACCATTTGTGATGCATCATCGAATGCAATACGCCTTCGGCTCTTTCCGTTCTCTTTACATGATGGAGCTAAGGAGTGGCTTCTTTCACTTCCAGCTGGGTCTATCACTACATGGAATCAATTAGTGAGAAGTCCCTTCAGAAATATTTTCTCCTAGAGAAAACTGTTTGGTTAAGAACCGAGATTCTAAACTTCCGTCAGGACGATGATGAGCCCCTCTATGAGCCGTGGGAGCGGTTTAAAGAGCTTATGCGAAAGGTCCCACACCACGGGTTGCCCAAGTGGCAACAATGTCAGATCTTCTACCATGGTTTGGATGGTAAGGACAGATGATGGTCGATACATATTCAGGCGGAGAGATTGGCACGAAAAATGTCAACGAGGCATTTGAGATTTTAGAGAAATGCGCCTTGAAGAATCGGACACAGCAGCCATCGAGAGGGAAGAGTTTCAGACAGGGAGTTCATCACGTGAACGATTTCACCACCATCACCACACGAATGGATGCCTTATCTTCAAAGTTTGATCGAGTGATGGAGCTCCACTCGAGTGGTTCCTCGAGTGGGGGAGCATATCATGTAGGCGATTTTCCGATTGGAGAGGTTTCACATGAGCATGTAGATTTTATGGGAAACCAGTACCGTCCTCAGCATAATCCCTATAACAATTCTTACAATCCGAGGTGGAAGAATCACCCAAATTTCAATTGGAAGTCTGAAGCGTCAAATCAGCATCCGCCCGGATTTGCTCCACGTCCCAACGCTCCTGGAGGATACGGTGCACCTGGGCCTCAGCAAATGCCTCCCACTAATGAACCTAGTGTGCAGGATATGTTTAGTCAACTCTTAGCCAGTCAAAATTCTCAAAGAGTCAAAAATGAAAAGCGCTTCAAGGAGTATGACGGTCGTTTCACGTGGCACGAGAGTGAGTTGAGAAGCCAAAAGGCTTCCATGCAGACCATTGAAAACCAAGTTGGTTAGATTGCGAAGATGTTGTCCGAGAGGCAGCAAGGGGGCCTTCCAAGTAACACAGAGCCAAATCCGAAAGCTACTGCAAAGGCAACCACGTTGAGAAGCAGCAAGATCGCTGAGCCCGTCACTTCGGCTGTTTCGAGTAAGCCGGTTGATGACGAGCTTGTTGAGGAGATTGAGACTGAGTCTCCGGGAGAGGTGCAACTGAGGCGAGACCCAGCAAATACAGCACGTTCCAAGTAGCCAGTGAGAGAGTATGTCCCTCCCGTTCCATATCCTGGGAGGTTGAAGAAGTAGAGGATGGAAGAACACTACGGTAAATTCCTTGAGCTTTTCAAGCAACTTCACATAAATCTACCATTTGTCGAGGCACTTGCTCAAATTCCTAAGTATGCCAAGTTTCTGAAAGACATTTTATATAACAAAAAGAAACTTGAGGAGCTTTTGCATGTGACCTTGAATGAGGAGTGCTCAGCAGTTCTTCAGAAAAAACTACCACAGAAAATGAGTGATCCCGGGAGTTTCACTATCCCATTCTTGATTGGTAGTTTGTCGGTCAGCAATGCACTAGCTGATCTTGGAGCCAGCATAAACCTCATGCCTTATGCGGTTTTTGCTAAGCTGGACTTGGGAGAGCCAAAACCTACACGTATGTGCATTCAACTAGCCGATCATTTAGTGAAGTACCCTCGTGGTATAGTTGAGAATATGCTAGTGAAGATCGACAAGTTTGTCTTTCCTGTTGATTTTGTGATCTTGGACATGGATGAGGACAAAATTGTTCCTCTCATCTTAGGTAGGCCATTCCTTGCCACTGCTCGAGCATTGATCGATGTCTGCACCGGCAGACTTACTCTTAGGGTAGACGATGAAGAGGTGAACTTTAATATAGGGAAATCCATGCAGCATCCACAGAGTCATGATGATACACTCTACTTTATTGAGACTATTGACACATACGTGAGTAATCATATGCATAGCACGTTTGAGGAGGACATTGTGGACACACAACTAATTTGAGGATAGACTTTTGGTTCGCCTGCTATGGTCCAGTCAATCGAGGAGATGACCTGTCTGATAGGTCATGTGGCTCCCCCATGTACAAGGTTTTTGAAGTGGTGGATCGCGTTGTTGAGCCTAAAGCACGCCCTTCGGTTGAGGATCCACCCTCAGTTGAGCTTAAGGAGCTTCCAGTTCACTTAGAGTATGCTTTCTTGGAGGGTGCGACTCATTTGCCCGTCATCATCTCTGCTAGGTTGTCAGAAGAAGAGAAGGGCCTATTGCTTGAGGTTTTAAAGCAGCATAAAAAGGCGATCGCTTGGAAGATCATGCATATAAAAATGATCAATCCATCTTTTTGTACCCACAAGATCTTGATGGAGGAGGACTTCAAACCCGTAGTGCAGCAGCAGAGGCGTTTAAATTCGAACATGTAGGATGTTGTGAAGAAGGAGGTCATCAAATTACTTGATGCAAGTTTGATATACCCGATCTCTGATTTGCCTTGGGTTAGTCCCGTGCAGGTTGTCCCGAAGAAAAGAGGGATAACGGTGGTGACCAATGAGAAGAACGAGTTGATTCCCACTCGTACTGTCACCGGGTGGAGAGTTTGCATTGACTATCGCAAACTCAATGATGCCACGAGGAAAGACCATTTTCCTCTTCCCTTCGTTGATCAGATGTTAGAGAGACTTTCAGGGAGGCTGTTCTACTATTTCCTTGATGGTTTCTCTGGCTATTTTCAGATTCCCATCTCTCCTGAGGATCAGGAGAAGACGACATTCACATGTCCCTACGGCACATTTGCCTACTGGTTAATGCCCTTTGGACTGTGCAATGCCCCAACCACATTTCAAAGATGTATGGTGGCTATTTTTCATGACATGATCGAGAACTCCATGGAGATCTTCATGGATGATATTTCTATTTTTGGGAGTTCTTTCGATCATTGTCTCGGGAATCTGAAGAAGATGTTGGCCCGGTGTGAGGAGGCCAACCTGGTGTTGAACTGGGAAAAATGTCATTTCATGGTGAAGGAGGGCATTGTGATTGCGCACAAGATTTCAAAGGCGGGGCTCGAGGTTGATCGGGCCAAAGTTGAGACTATTTCTAAGCTCCTGCCGCCCACATCCGTGAAACCTATTAGGAGCTTTCTTGGTCATGCTGGCTTTTACCGGCGATTCACAAAGGATTTTTCCAAAATCGCCCGTCCGATGACCCAGCTTCTAGAGAAGGATGCCTAGTTCGTTTTCTCCGATGAATGCCTGAAAGCATTCGAGCTATTGAAGGAGAAGTTAGTGAATGCCCCAATCATGGTAGCTCCCGACTGGGAATTACCATTTGAGTTGATGTGCGATACAGTGACTTCGCAGTTGGGGCCGTCTTGGGTCAGAGGAGAGATAAGCATTTTCACCCGATTTACTATGCGAGTAAGACCTTGAACGACGTTCAGGAGCATATACCACGATAGAAAAAGAGCTCCTAGCCATGGTCTTTGCCTTCGACAAGTTTCGATCTTATCTCATCCTCTCCAAGACCATCGTGTACACGGATCATGCAGCACTTTGGTATCTCTTTGGCAAGCAAGATGCCAAACCTAGACTGATACGATGGATTCTTTTGCTACAGGAGTTTGACATTGAGATCTGTGACAAGAAAGGGGCCGAAAATTTGGCAGCTGATCATTTGTCTCGTCTTGAGCATTGCGAGGGAAAAGAAGTTTGTGGGGCCAACATCAATGAAAATTTTCCCCATGAGTTTCTTATGCAGATCGAGACAAATGAAGACTCCCCCTGGTTTGCTGACATCGCAAACTACCTAGCCAACGGCATCCTAATCAAAGGGATGACCTCTCAGCAGAAGAGAAAAATTTTGCGGATGTCAAGTACTACCTGTGGGATGACCCTTATCTATTTAGGGTGGGCGCGGATCAAATGATCCGGCGCTGCGTGCACGGCAATGAGGCGAGGGACATCCTTAGCCACTGTCACGAGGGGCCTACGAGAGGTCACCATGGGGCAAACAATACCGCCAAAAAGGTGTTTGATGCTGGATTCTTTTGGCCTTCCATCTTTAAGGACGCCCATGAGTTCGTGAAATCTTGTGAAGCCTGTCAAAGGGCAAGCAATATTTCTGCACAGCACGAGATGTCGCAAAACGGCATTCAAGTCTGTGATGTTTTTGACGTTTGGGGTATAGACTTTATGGGACCTTTTCCGACTTCCTTCGGAAACCGATACATCCTAGTCGCGGTCGACTATGTTTCAAAGTGGGCAGAAGGGCAAGCTTTGCCCACCAACGATACTAGGGTAGTGGTTAAATTTCTGAAGAAGCTGTTTGCGCGCTTTGGTGCTACTAAAGCGTTAATCAGTGACCGGAGGACACACTTTTGTAATGCTCAATTGGAGAAAGCATTGTCCCGGTATGGTGTGCAACATCGGTTATCTACACCATACCACCCACAAACTAGTGGGCAAGTTGAGGTCACAAACCGGGGCATTAAGCGCATATTGGAGAAGATGCGGTGAACGCAAGCCGTAAGGACTGGTCTGAAAGACTAGATGATGCACTATGGGCCTTTTGAACTGCCTACAAGACTCCTATAGGCACTACTCCATTTAAGTTGGTCTATGGGAAGTCTTGTCATCTCCCTGTTGAGCTCGAGCACAGGGCATACTGGGCCTTGAAAACGGTTAACCTCGACATGGCAGCTGCGAGCGAAAACAGGTTTGTACAGATCCATGAGATCGAAGAGCTCCGAAATGATGCATATGAGAGCTCCAAGCTGTATAAGGAACATACTAAGACGCTCCACGACTCCTGCCTGAAGGACAAGAAGGAATTTCGGGTGGGTGATCGGGTTTTGTTATACAACTCACGTCTTAAGTTGTAACCTGTAAAGCTTAAGTCTCGTTGGTCAGGTCCTTACACAGTGCGGTCGGTGTTTCCCTACGGAACAGTGGAAATAGGCCATGTGGATGGCCGCTTGTTCAAGGTTAATGGGCACAGGCTGAAGTCGTATGTTGGTGGCCTAGTGGATAGCAGTGAGGAGGTTGTCACCCTCCACCCCAAGAACAAATGAATTCGGGGTGTTGAGTCTAGCTGAATACTCGTAAATAAACTTAGCATGTTTTTGGGGTTTTTAGTTGTTTTTCTTTTTGGTTGCTTAGTTTCTTTTTCAGGTTGTGGTTTGTCTTGGACGCGGGGGATGTTGGAATGCATTGCCGATCTTTAGGTATGTTAGTTCGGCTCTTTTCTTGGTAGGAGGTGTTTCGTGAGTGAACCGGATTCAAGTGATGTTTTTATTTTTGGTTTTTTTAAATATACATAAATAAACTTAAGATTAAAAAAAACCAAAAATTCGAAAAAGTCGCACTATCAATAGTGTTTTCTGGCACTATCAGGTATGATAGTGCAGACCCAATTTCAAGGCCCATCTTCTTTCTTTCTTTAAAACATTCAAAAATCCCACTTGAATCCTCACAAATCCTCTCACGAATCCTCCACACCTTCTTCCTTCCTCAAGAATATGTTTTCCTCTCATCCCAAGCATCAATCCAGGTACGAATCTTTATTCTTCTCTTTTTAGTTGTTGAATATTTGGGTTTGTTCTTCAAGTAGTTTTCTTATAAGTTTTTTTTAGGGTTTGGTCTAAACCGACCGATTCAAGCCCGTTTTTCGTGAAATTTGTTGTTGTCGTGCACCATATTTGACCGATCTACAAAGCCCCAAAAGTGTTAAAACATTTGGGGTTTTGGGTGGTTTTTGTGGCTTTTCCGGATCTGTGTTCCGTCACGCACGACCGTGCCAAACCCAGGCACGACCGTGCTCTTCATAATTTGTGACTGAATCTTCAAAAATTTTCAAGAAATTCATCAAGCACGACCGTGCCATATGATGGCACGATCGTGCTCTTCATAAAAACTTGATGAATTTGCAGATCTGGCCCAGAAATTCAACATGCACGACCGTGCCATATGATGGCACGATCATGCCCTTCATAAGAATCTCCACTCTTCAAAATTTTCACCCAGAAATTGGTTCAGCACGAGAATGCTCAGGTATGGCACGATCGTGCTTGGGGAAGAACAGACCCAGAAAAACGTCATAATTTTGAAATCTTCATACATCCTGCTGGAACAAGCATGCACGGTCGTGCCAATAGATGGCACGGTCATGCGAACCTGTCTGTAACCTAGTTTTTGTTGGTTTTCCGCGTTTTAATTGCTGATCTTGTCTTATTCTTGCATATGAATCATCTGTTTCCCTAATCCACAATACAATGCCAGGGAAGGGCATTGTATTGTGAAAGTTGAAAGGCTATGGGCTAAGAGGCACTTAATCGAGCCTATGCGGACTCTTCAAACCATCGACCTTGACTTGCTTGGTCAGGCTGAACGGTTTGATGATCTTATGACTCCACCGTGGACCAGTCTCTTTGCAATGGCTGAATCCCAATATGTTGAGCTGGTCATCGAGTTTTTTGCTTCATTCAGGTTCATTTTCCCGTGCCCAGATGTTTACGAGAAACATGTTGGTGTTAGCTACCGTCTGGGACGGAAGTGGCATCACCAGTCTATTAGCAGGTTCGGGCAAATACTTGGGTTATATGAGGAAGACGAGATCGACTCCGATCTCTTCAATGGA
This sequence comes from Scalesia atractyloides, assembly GCA_947069175.1. Lineage (NCBI taxonomy): Eukaryota > Viridiplantae > Streptophyta > Magnoliopsida > Asterales > Asteraceae > Scalesia > Scalesia atractyloides. The sequence continues at coordinate 63,145,146 of CAMTDV010000022.1, forward strand.
AGTTTGCAGGAATGGGAAGCTGATGCGGACAAAGCCACATTCTGGGCTGAGATCACCGTGCCAGGGCGCGAATGGGACCCATGACGGGCGAAGGCTACTTGGATTCTTGACCCGTTGCACCGCATAATCGAATGCGCCATTTTTCATGTGATCGACGGTTGGGGTGATAGCACTGGGAACATCACCACCCGCGACCTCTTCCACCTCTATTGCATCATTTCGGGGTCCAATTGCAATGTTTCCATTAGTGTTGCTGAGTCTATCCGAAGGGGTATTGGTTCGACCCCCACATCGAGGATCTGTGGTGGTGCGTTGGCCACCAGGTTAGCCAAGCACTACAGGATATGGTTGGATGATCTTACCGTAGCGTGTGATTATTGATTGCTTGATGTGGCACAGCTTACTGCCATGCATATTATTTGAAAAGTTAATGGTACCCGAAGTTAGTGGATCGCCTGGGTAGGATTTGGGACACACTTCCTGAGGGAGAAAGCGATCAAGAAGAGGGCAATGTTGATGGAGGCGATGACACACTCATGCAGGATGCTCCAGGATTCGGGCCGGGTGAGGCTGCTGGGGGAACAGACCCTCACATTCAGATGGGTGAATTGGGCCAGGGCTTTGGAAGCCCAAACTGGGAGCATTTTTTGTGGTTTTGGTGGCGGGTATGAACAACGTGCTTACGACCCATATGAGCCGTCTTCGGTGGATCTTTGGAGAACGTCTTTTGGGTTAGCTTTAGACCAGCAGGCGGTACGACATGATGTGGATCTGATCCGCGCTGAACAGCATAGACAGGGAAATTTTATAGTGGATATATACGAGCAGAGTAGGTGGAGCTTCGATTGGCTCTTCGGATCACAACAACATTTGGCAAACTCGCTCGGTCATCCTTACACACAGCCGCCGCCGCACTTCACTAGGCGATCCCGGTTTGACCACCGGGATGATTCCAGTCCATCAGGATCTGGTGGCCGCCCCTGATCTTGCAGCTCATGTCGTACTTTTATTTGCATTCTGTGTTTGAGGGGTGTACCATTTTGTATTGTCCGTACACTCCTCCGTTGTTGCTTTAAATTTCGTACATTTTAATTTTTATTTAGTGGTTTAGTTTATGAACAATGACAAGAGATTTTTGGGTTGGGTTGTTTATTGTGATCTTAATATGCTAGTTGCTGGATGGTGCGGTGGTTCGTTGGAATGTTTTGTAGTACCTTCTTTCGGTCCATTGTAGCCTTTGCAACCCAGGGGAGTTTTCGTATTCCTGCTTCCTCCACTACTATACTATTGCATTGCATTATGCTCGTTTTTTGTTGTACAGCGTGGGCGATGTACAATTCAAGTGTGGGGATGTGGTTAAGCTTGTTTGTGGTTGTCCGAAAACTATATAAATAATAATAATAATAATAATAATAATAATAATAATAATAATAATAATAATAATAATAATAATAATAATAATAATAATAATAAAACTCTCTTGAATAATCAACTCAACGCAAGTTTTATATAGATACTAAAAGTTTTTGATAAATTTACAAAGGTGAACGCAAAACAGGATTTGCTCGAATAAAAGTTACCATCTAGTATTTTTTTTATATAAAATTAAGCGTGAGAAATCAAGCAAAATTCCTACCTGTTTGCCTTGCATAGTTTCCCAATACACCCGTTTCCGTGAGTTATTTTTGAGCCTTATAGCTTTAGAATTATTTTTGCTCATGTTTTTGCTGGCAAAGACTGAGTGCGCCGGATGACTCTTGCGATTTAGAACTTGTGTTAGGCATGCATTTCGAAAACACAAAGCAAACGCATAACATAAAGATGATTGAGCAGTAGGAACCCTTTTATTTTTAACCAATTTTATTTATCCCTACCCCCAAATCACACCCTTAGTTAAACCAATTTGAGCCTTTCCCTTTCATTTCATTTAAACCACTAAATATCACCAATCAGCCAATTTAGCCTTTTCTTTTTAAACCCACATTTTTGGTTTAAAGCCCGATCCGGTTAAGACTAACTTGTAAGCTTTCTTGTATAGTTTATCGATTTATTAGTCATAACATCATAGCTTGGAGTTTTTATCTAAGTAGACGTACTTAGTTCCCTCTAAAGTGGTCAAAAAAAAAGAAGAAGAAGAAAAGCCGTGTCAATTGGCTTTGTTTGAGCAATTTTGTGGACACATCTAAGCGGTTTGCTAGCTCTCGATTAATTATTTGGATAGTTTTATTTTTCTTCGCTTCAAGTTAGTCGAGCCATCGGTCTTTAGCCATTTTAGCCACTTTTATAAATCCATTTCCACACCCCTTTACCCTAGCCAAATTACAACCCACATAAGACCTCTTGATTTTTGTTATGTGTTAGTTAAGTGTTTAGATTTGATCCTTATACAAGCTTATAATATCGCATAGTAATTGTCTTGGCATCGAGTGTCCTAAAACATACTCATTGAATTGTATGTCTCCTATATATTAGCCAAGTGTGTGTGAACATTGCGAGGATGTAAGGTGAGCTTGTAAGGATGTCGAGATGGATCATTGCTCATAACCATATTTCACATACTTTTTGGTTTTTCCTTCTATGTCGAGTAATCCGATTTGTTTTGCCCAAGTTATTTGTTTGTGCTTATATAATGCTAGTTGAGATGATTGCCAAGATAGAATTCTTGTTTACTTTAGTTTGTTTGAGGACAACCAAAGTTCAAGTGTGGGGACGTTTGATGTATAAGAATTTATACATCTTTTAAACGTCAAATATTCCCCATTAATGCGGAAATTCGTTGTGTTTTCATTGATCTTGACACTCATTTGAGTTGTTTGTGAAAATACAGGTCCGAGCTTCGGCCCGGTGAAGAAACAAAGGCTTTTGGAGCGATTTAGAACAAAAATGGAACATTTCAGCCAAACTGCCAGATATGGCACGACCGTGTAACCCATGGCACGATCGTGCCAAGCATTCAGAAGCCGGCACTATCATCAGCATTGTCATCAGACTGCCCAAACCAAGTCAGTCCAACACTTGGCACGTTCATGCCAACCCCAAGCACGACCGTGCGCGTGCAATCACAAGTCATGATCAGCTAGTTTTCGAGATCAACTTAGTCAATTCCGAGTATGATATCGATAAGCATGACCGTGCTGCACAATGGCACGGTCATGCCACCTCGGGGAAATTTTAGCGGGATCTTTCCAGATTTGGCATTAAACTTGGTCAACAACTCAGAAAGGCACCTGCCACTTACCAAGCACGACCGTGCCAAAAGGTGGCACGGTCGTGCCAAATGCCCAGTAGCTTAAATACGTGAATTCAGCTCATTTGAAGGGGAGTTGGAGCATTTTGGTGAATTTCTCTCTCAAGAAGCTGATCTTGGAAGCTTGGAGATTGAAGAAGGAGCCTTTAGGAGGTTGTATCACTTGATAATTCAACTCATTTTGTTAATTATCTTGTCTTAAACTCTAGTATTTCACTTGTTATTCATGCACAATCCATATTACTTTATATTTGTCTTAGTTATCATGAGCCTTCTAGGCTAAACATTTGTGTTGCTTGAATTTTGTTGAAGCTAATGAACACTTGACAACATGGAAATAGATATGGTGATTGTTGTATGTTAATCTTTATGATGATATTTAACCTTGTTCTTGGAATGCATGTTCATGTTTAAAGTTATTATTCTTTAATGTTTGATCATAAAAATTTACATGTAGTGTTGGAAAGCCCATGAAGAGATTATGATTAGTGAATCTTGTTCGTTTGTTGATTTCATTCATTGCATGAAACGAGGAATGGTAATTGCTAACATGATTAGAATGATGTTTTGAATATGAGTATGAATTCTTGCATTTGGATTTCAAAAGATCATATGAATGTTTATATGGATTCTATAGTTTGTTTTCATGTTTGGATTGATGATTTAGGCCAAAGTTGTTATCTAGCATGACCATGCTTGTGATTCATGTCAAGAACTTGTTGAAGATATCATTTACTTGAAACCAACTTAGGGTGATTAATGTGTTGTTCATGTTAGTTTTCCTTAATTTGTAGAGTTAGAAGTTTTGACAAATAATTAACTCATATTTAAATATTAACATCAATTAAGCAAGTGAGCTTAAAAGTATAAATCTTAGGTGATTAGAATGTTATTTCATTATAATTTTCCCAAGATTTATAAAATTATGAAACCTTGAATGGAAACTTAGTTGAATCTAGAACTTGCATCACCATTAGTTTTCCCCAATTGTTGTCATATGTTTATTAGTGGATACTTAATTTAAGCAACCTTTCTTAATTATTGTTCTTTATCAATTCAAGTAGTTAATTGCTATATTTTCATAATAGTTAAAAAGTCAAGAAATCAATTCACCAATTGAACCAGATTTTAAAGTAACAAAAATCTAGTATTGAGACACTGAGTCCAGGGATTGATATCTGGTTCTTGCCGATAGACTATACTACCACCTGACGGGTACACTTGCCCTATGTGTGTGTAGTTGGTTTTAAGTAAAAATCATTTTTAAAACCTAATTTGTGTGAACGAAAATCGTAGAAATAAAATATATTTAATTTACGCACATCAATAATCTAAACATACATGTGTCTAGATCATATTTTTATTTATAATTTTGCAAGATTCAAGTTTACTAGTTTACGACAAATTCAAGATTATTCAAAATCTTCAAGAAAACCACACAATTATGTTAGTGATCATAGATTTATTAGTGTTTTTCAAGTGTATTTTTAAATATCTTTTATGATGATCTTGTGTAATTTTATAAAATATAAAGTATGAGATGAGGTTTAAAGATCTTACTACTAGCAAAAGGTTAGGGATGATCTAAAAGATGCAGAAAATATGTTAATCAAGAGTTCCAAGCTTCCAAAGTGAGCTCCTAATCCTTGCAAGCTCCTTAGATCTTCATGCAAGCTTGAGGTTCTTGTGTTTGGATTTAAAAAAATGAAGGTGAATATGGTGTGTCTTGGCCGATTTTTATGAAGAGAAAAAGAATTGTTTTTGAGCTTTAGTATTTAGGAAATGAAAGTGAGATGAATGTGGTGTTGGTTTTGATTTTATGATTATGATCTTACGCCCATTATACATTAAACTAACCCACAATGAGCTAACATACAAATGAAAGATTAGTGGCATGGGGGAAATACACCATATAGTCGTGAGGGGTGTTGGGGAGGGGGGGGTGTTATGTATATTTTTTTATAATATGTAATTTTTGTAAACTTTTATAAACTTTAATAATTATATATTATATTTTTCTATAAATATTAATACCCCAACACTTTAAACTGATGTTATAATATGTCAAAATAATTTACTTGATTTATTGTTTCGTTGTTCGGTTGAAAAGTTAGTTCGGGTCTTGTACCAGGTAAAATACTGATATATTGTTTTACTTATAAAATTTTATGTTCGTAATAATTCTAGTACAATTTTTATTGTCCCGTTAATTAATCTAGCTCTTCAGACTAATAAATTTGTCATTTTGAGTTCCATTATGGTACCGACTTTGATGTCAGGTTTTTACTGAACAAACCGTATAGCTTTAAATAATAAGATTTATATACGGGTTTTATATTATTTCTAACACCTGCTATTATTCTTTAACTAAAAATATTTATTTTTGGATTTTCGGACATTTGCTGTTTTGTGTTGCGGAATGCTGCATTTTTGCTACAAAATGTTGTATTTTGCTGCAGACTTGGACAATTTGGTATTTTAAATAAAATTTTTATGATATAATAATACAGACATATCTTATGCCTTAATTCTGTAATATCAGATTGTATTGTAACCTGTACTGATATTTATTTCGTGTTCACGTCTTTGTCATTTGTCTAGGATATGGTTTTATATATTCGTGATTGTGACGAATCTGTTATCATACCAAACTATGATTTGGTTAAATTCCTAGAATTTTAAGACTTCAAATAAAAAATTAAGTCATGTTGTGTGGTAAACAGATAATGTAATAGTTGTTCAAGCTGTACATAATTACCGGAATTTTGCCAATTGTCACACCATGCATGATTATAAATCTTTTATATGAATTTATTGACGTGATATTACATGTGTCAAGCAACGAGACGTTGGAATCGGTTAAAACAACTACTTCGATACATCTAAGGTATGTAAAATTATTTTACTAACCGATCAAAACAATTCATTGAAGATCATACATCATTGCTTACTTTAAAAAATTGCATATCAGGAGATCATGCAAAGCAACAATTCATTGACTACACAAGTTTTGAGCAACTTTCACAGACTATCGACATTGTCACTTAAAAGATACATATTAAAATGAGGAGAGTAATATACACGTTGCATTCTTTTTCCCTTCACTTAGTTTTCTGCTATCAAGTTTTATTAGTAAGGTTTTTAACGATGCAACAAATCTGATCTAGAAGCATAGGGGGAGAAAATAAGCGTTCCACTCTTTTTCCCTTAGCTATGGTTTTATCACACTGGGTTTTCCTATCAAGCTTTTTAAATGAGGCAACATCAGCAAGCATATTACAAGAATACTGTACTATTTCATCACGTGAATAGTCAAGGGGGAGTATTATGCCATATCTCTCTTTTTCATGCTGGTAGTAAAACAAATTCATTTCAACCACTAGACCACCACTAACAACTTAACAAATTATCAATCTCTAAAAGCACTTCTCTGATGAGTGATTACGTTGGCACCGTCACAGGCGAAGGCATATGAAAGTGCCTCATGGAAGTCAGCAGTTTGGATATGTTCTTCCCCTAAAAGCCACTTGTTCTTCTCTAATGCTTCTTGTAAATAACGAATAGCGGTTTTCACTTTTCAAGTATCTTTATAGATATTTGCAATTTAAATGTACATTGCAGTAACTTCGTGATATTCTAAGCCAGATGATAAGCTGAATAGGAGCAGGGCTCGGGACATGTGTCTTAACACAACTTCCGATTGCTTGAGTTCATGAAAAATTTGGGCCATCTTTACATAGCTGCAAAGATACAAAGTAAATGGTAATCGCATGACAACCCGAGCCTTTATGATAGAAAAAAAAAATGATGGATTAAGCTTTTTGAAGGATCGACACCTGTTAGCTGTGGTGGGGTGATCTAAACCAAGGCACCGTTCATTTATAATAAGTTCTTTGCGCTGCTGCATAATTGCTGCACCCACGTCTCCATCATGATATAGAAATATGGCAAGATGACTACAATAAAAATAGTAGGAAAACTTAAGTGGAAAGATAGACCAGTATGGTAACAGGTCAAATGGGTAAATTTAGTACAGGTCGAGTTGTGTTGGCTATAGTTGTTAAAAGCTATCGCCTAGGCCCATTTTTTAGACGAGGCGAGGAAAATGCGCTTGAAGTTGAGGCAATTGCGCTTTAATTCTCTAGGTTATGGTTTAGACATAGATTCAAGCCACATTTCTACTTTTATTAAAGGAAAACTAATTTTCTACACCAATAACTTTTAGTACTAAATAAATAATATTAAATATTATATAATAACTTTTGTTTATTTTATTTGAAGAATGTAGGACAACCGTTCACGAAATTAAAAGATTAACAAAACTTTATTAAACATATTCGGATTACAATACAGAACAAGAACATAAAATGAAATAACACAAAACAATACAACCTGAACAGAAACAAATTACAAAGAAACAAAAAAATAACACAGAGGTGACTGAGGCACGTGTAAGACACGCTTCCCTTAAAACAGATTTCGGGTCACCCAAGTAAATCCGTCTGTTTCCCTGGGTACAACAGCCTAAGCAGATTGTACTGCCGGGATTAGCCTAGCACCCGAAAATGTACCTGAAACAAAAGAGTGTAGAGAATCAAGGTTAGGAAAATTATTAGTAGTGTGTGTTGCATCCACCATACGAATTTTTCAGTGTATTTTTCTTTCTGAACCCAACACTACACTTTGTAGGATCTGTCAGTCCGTTTAGAAAACCCACAGGTCACAATGAATACATAATTCAATAAAAAATTAAGTCTCAATTGAATTCTGAGGAACTTAATTCTCTGACCAGCATGAATGTAAACGGTCACCAGATTCAAGTGCAAAGTGTGCCATCAAAGCGCCACATTGCGCCCGTCGCTCCTCGCCACGTGCCCGTCTCCGGGCGCAGACGCGGGCGCGGGTGCGTGTCAGGTGCTTCGCACCCTCGTGGCTGCCACTGGGTGTGACTTGTCACATAAGAATACATTTGTGTGGAGAATTAAAGATATAAATCAACACTTGATTTATCTCTCCACTAAAGTGGACTAACATAACTTCCCACACTTTAAAGTTACAACACACAATTAAAGCTTATGATCTCTCATTCATTTGCTTTAATTACTAAATTATATATCATAATTTCCAACAAAGAATATTATTATTATTCTAATACATAAAATATTTTTAATTCTTTTCATTGTGCGCATTTTTTCACAAGCCCTCGCTTTTTTGCGCCTTGTGCCTAAGCCTATACGTCTTGAGTGCGTCTAGCGCCTTTAATAACTATGGTGCTAACCCATAAACACTTTCTTTATCTAAAACCGCAAATAAATAGGTTCATCTTATTTTCTGAATAAAGCCTTTTAAGAAGGTTATATGCACATAAAAATAACCTTTACATTCAAAGAATTAACCTGCACTATTGCTACAGCATTTACTTTGATTTTATCCATTTAAACCGTTACAAATAAAAACTTATTCAAACTCAACCCAGTAGTAATTAAGTGGGTTAAAAATGACACTTTTACTGGAACTCTATCGAAACTTCTTATTATTAGCTTTAAAGAAAATCATACTCGCAGCACTTAGCAATGTCAACATGCATTGGACCTGTGACCTGTATTTTATAATTAAATCACAAGTCACTCAAACGGAAATAAAATTAAGAGATAATATCATAAATGTTCCTCAAAACATGAATAATATCACATTTATCCGACAAAAAGATACCCATTTTCATGTTTACGGCATCTATACACAATCCAATATGAAAGTTTTAATATGAAAGTTATAAGTGTGTTGAATGGATGTATCTGATATTAAATTTAATAAAATGGGTAAATGTGAAAGTTTAAGTCTTTTGAATAGGTATATTTGATATTTTTTTTGGAATATTGGATTTTAATAATCCTAACTATTCATCATTGGCAGTTAGCAATCTCACTTCAAAAATAATCACTGTCAGTCCTAACTATTAACATATTGACCTCAAATGGACCCTGACTAACAGAACCCTAACGTCGTTAGTCTCCGATCGCCGAAAAACGTTTTTGGCTGTAAAACTCAACATTTTCGTCCAAACCTCTTTGTAACCTTTTACGGATCTTTAGGAACCCTTTTCTAGTAAAAGAAAGTCGTCGGAAAACTCTTTTTTTCGCCGGTAAACTTCTTTTTGGCTGGAACTCAACGTTTTGGCCGGGAAACTTAACATTTTCGTCCCAAACCTCTTTTAATCTTAGATCGGACCTTTAGAAACATTTTATTGCCCAAAAACTGTTTTCCGGTAGTCGAAGACTAACGACGTTAGGGTTCTGTTAGTTAGGTCCATTGGTGGCCAATATATCAATAGTTGGGACTGCCAGTGGTTATTTTGAAGTTGGGATTGTTGGCGGAAAAGGACGAATATTGAGATTATTAAAATGCAATATTTCTATTTTTTGTTGGGTACATATGAAATTGCACCTAAACATAATAGTTCAAATACACCCATCATGAGACGAAAAGGGTCAAAACACATACCTGTTGAAGTAATGTAAATGCTTGTGTAAATAAATCGTACACCGCATCAGGACCTCCCTGTAAGAATGTGAGCAGATTATCAGAGGCTGACCTAGCATGTTACTAGGGGTACCACTACCCCTTTACTCTCTGGCGGTAGTGTAAATTTTGAAAAAAAAAATTGTCTTTTTTTTTTTCGTTACCCTTTTTATACGAAACGTTGCTCCTATAAACATTCTCTAAATCCGCCACTACAGACTATATAAGAAATAATCATTCATACAATCTGAAGGATATATCCATCGTATTATAACATTTGTACTAATTTTCTTAAAAACACGTAAAGATAAATAATTTGTACTATGTTCTTAATAACACGTAATTATAAATAGTTTCCATACTAAGATACTAGATACTAAAAGATTATTGAGCTCCACTGCCACGACTTCCTCCAGCTTCTTGGCTTCAGAACACACAGGTATGGAATGCTTCACTACAGGTTGAAGATTCAAGATATCTGATGTTTGGAAAGGTGTACCCGCACTAAGATCATATTTTTGGCAGCTATGGCTACCCCCACCGGTAAACCCCATTTTATCAATAAGTTCCATTTTCATGTTAAATAAAATAATAACTTTATAGTCCCCTTCAAATATTTGTATACTATCACTTACCCAACTATATATATATATATATAATATATAAGATTTAAATGATAAAAAAAAAATTTTAAGAATAAATAAAAAGTAAATTTTAAACCAATAGAAATTCTCTATTTACTTCATTTAACGTGTGTATTTAATATTATGAAAAAGAGAATATAAGTAAATCTATAATGCCCTTTTTCATAATATTAAATACATACATTAAATGAAGTAAATGGAGAATTTCTATTGGTTCAAAAGTTATTTTTTTATTCTTACAAATTTTTCTTTTTATTTGAACTCTCCACTAATATATATATATATATATATATATATATATAAGGTAGGGTTCTAGAGTGAACACTAGGTTGAGAGTGAACTATGTGAACTAATCTGAGCCATTGAATTATATCATCTAGAGATTTTTAAACAATGTCAAGATTGTAATTATAATATTGTAGCTTCTTTTAAATTAATTGACATAAGGGTATTTGCGTCTTTTGTAAATTGCATTAATTAAACAATATAATCAAAAATCCTAAAATCTGGCTAATTTCCGTATATACAAGACATACAGTTGTTAGTGTATACACATGTGTAGAGTCTCGATAATATCAGTTTATACAACATACACAGATATTGGTTTATATACATGTGTACAGTCTCGATAGTATCAGTTTATACAAGATACACTGATGTTAGTTTATACACATGTGTACAGTCTCGCTAACTATCAATTTATACATGATACACCGTTGTTAGTTTATACACATTTGTACAGACTTTTGATACATCTGTGTATTTTGTAGTCCACGACCTAGTTTGTTAGAAGTTTCATATAAGGTTTGAATTCGAGAGGGACAATTGGTGTCCAGTACCTAGTTCTGTAGGAGTTTCATATACGTTATTAGCAACTTATTCTACACGAGTTTAAAATAATGGAGAAGTAATTAAAAATGTGTGTGTGAGACAGAGAGAGAGAGAGAGAAAAAATTAATAGATGGGAAAATTAAAGGATTTTAATTAAGAGAGAGAAAGCTAATGTCAATCTTACCCTTTTAATCTAAAAATTAATCAATGGTCAAGATTAATTTACTCTGTTCATTTTCAAGAATTTGTTCACAAATGATCCTAATCCTATATATAATATATATATATATATATATATATATATATATATATATATATACCATCCTCTAAAACTTGTATTAGGATATTAGAGTTTGAAGTGCAAGGAAAAAGAAAAGGATAAAACTATAACATTATAGACTGATATTAGAGTTTGAAGTGCAAGGAAAAAGAAAAGGATAAAACTATAACATTATAGACTGTATTTCATTAAAACAATTTAAATGGGTAGACATTAAAATTTTAAGTGTTTAAAATGACTATGTCATATTTGTCAAAGTTGCAAGATGCATAACATAAACATACAACTTTTTTTGGATGGCACCAAGGCGTCTGCCCGAAGGGCTTTTGACAGCATAGAGCTATATGTGATATTAAATTGTGTAGGGTAAATATAATATTATTTACGTTTTCAGGCTACTCGGTGTGGATGACGGGTCTCTCTTCAGGACGACCCGCCATGTCAGCAAACGCGTCAGAGAGCTTGGAGGACGCCTCTGCAGAGGTGGAAGCTTGGAAATGGGTGACGACCCGCCACGTCAGCAAACGCGTCAGAGAGTTTTTTTATTTTTCTTTATTAATTAAACTAGTTTTTTAACATTTACATATATAAATAAAATCATTTTATATTAAAAACACATATTACATAACCTAAAAAAAAGTAAAAAATAAAAACATTACTGAAAAAATAATAAACATAACCTAAAAAAACCTACGAACTTCATTTTTTTGCGATTTTTTCTTTCATTTTTCGCAAAACCGGCCGATCTTCTTCAGGATACGCGTTTATATCGGCTGTCATGATCTCCCACTCTTTAAACTCGACCTCGCGTTCCTTCGCTTTCACCTTTTGAGCTGTGACCTCGGTGAACACTCTGAACTGATTCATAAGGTCGTCCATTTTTATTTGGAACTGGCCCCCGGCGCGGCATGTTTTTTGCCAGCTACCGCCCTTTTTGATTTGACCCTGCCCGGGGGACGCTCCTCCTCTCTAACCACAAACTCTTCATCATCGAATTCGAGCTCGTCGTTTATATTTATTTGACAACGGGCGTCCGAGCCTCCACCGCGCTGTAACTACCGGTCTCCAAGGTTTTTGTTCGTTTGACCGTTGAAACCTCATTTGGGATCGGCGCCCACTTGTTGCTGGTTCGCAATATTTCCCAAGCATGTATGTGGGGGAAAGCGGTTGCATGCGTATCTTCGTATCGACGCATCGCCTCTTTAAACACGTCTTCATCGCTCATCCCACTACGGCGACCAGTATACAAGTTATTGTATCGCCGAAAACCGGTTCACGACCGGATGCATCTTCCTCCACTTGGAAGATACGGAATCGATATCGCAATAATGATCTTGTTCCATTATCGCAAGAAACTTCGACAATCCTTCCTTCCAAAACCCGTCGCCGGTTTGGTTGTTACCTATATTTTTAAATTGTAGCAAACGATATATTAAAAAAAAGTTTATTGTATCAATTTTCGGTATATTTTATAAAAGTTTAGTTATGTACCAATAATGGGGCTTTTGGAAGTGCTAACCCACGCCTTGGGTAACGCCTCCTCCTCTGTCTTCGTCCAAAGTTTCGCTTTCACTCTCGAAGGCTGTTCATTCTCAACCATATGTTGTTTACCTTTTTTTCGTTTGGATGTTTGAGGTTGGGCCTCAGGAACAAATTCTTCAACGTCCTCTTCGGGTTGTGGTTGAGAAGTGTAAGGGTTTCGCATCATCATTTGTTGAACCGACTGTATTTGTTGCACTTGGCTCATTTGCGAAAACGCGTTCGGGCTTTGTTGAAAACCCCCAAAAGCGTTGAAAAAAAATTGTAACGATGACCAACTCGGCTCCATACTAGGATAGTAGCAGGGTACGGAGAAAATATTTTGGTTTGGGTTTGGGTTCGGGTTTGTATTTGGGTTCGGGTTCAGGTTCGGGTTCGGGTTGCTCGGGTTGTATGGATTTGGGTTCGGGTTGCTCGGGTTATATGGATCCATGACGAAAGTTGAAGATTTTAAAAAAACTTGGAGAGTTATAAAAAGATGGGAATGCTTTTATAAATTTGAAAGAAAGAGGTGAAGAAAGTGTGTAAAAATATGGGATGATATTAGGGTATTTATAGGTAAAATTATTAATTAAATTTTTTTTATTAAATCTAGCCGTTGTTAAACGGCTATTTATTTAAAATATATTAAACCTTGCCCCGTCTCACACGTCCCCCGGGAAAACTGTCGCGACAACGCCGGCCTAACACGTCGTGTTGGGGGCGTCGTCGCCGCGCGACGCGACTGGGATGGCCCCCACACCGAGTGTCAGGTATATATGAAATTGCCAAAAAAAATAAAAACGCTTTTTTATCAACACTGAAAAGTTAAAGTATTTACCTTCAGGCAAAGATTCCGAACGACTGAAATCTTTTTAACATGTGACCTTGCATCCGTTGGCAATTCAAATACAAATGGATGGAACAGTTTAAAAATGAAAATACGTAAAAAGGGTACAAAAAATTAATTTCAAAGGGCCAAGTTAAATATTAACCTTGTATTTAACTTTTGCAAATTCAAGGATGTCAGCCCACAAGCTTTCAGAACTGAGACTAAAGCAAGGTACATTTTTTCCAACTTTTGCAGAACCTCCACCCTTTGACCTTGAATGCTGCTTTGCTGATTTTTCCTTATTAGCTTGATGGCGCAAAAGATCCTGTTGACAGATTTTGGTGCAACTTCAATCAGTGAATATTATGATCTTAACTAACTGAGGTAAAAATTTAATCAGGTTCCCACTAAATAACGTCAATCTGAAGCGTAGCAAGATCTAAGCCTCAGACAAATTTAAGACCCATCTATACCCTCACCAACAACTCCTCTAACCTTAAACTTACGTTTGCACGAACTCTTATCATCGCACATGTCCAACTCTAGCAAATCATTAAAGTATATGCTATAGGTATCCACGATTGCAAAATAGGGAATCATATAGACCGAACAACAAGATAGATGAAACCTGGGTTTTAAATAGGACTTTTGACAATCGAGTGAGGTGTAAAACGGACGCTATATAACGAAATTGAACACAACATAGATGAAATAAAACTATCGTTTTACCTGCACACAAATTTTGTCCTAGATGAACAGAATAATGAAGAGAAATCAACGAAATGATATCACATAAATATTTGGTCCTCAGTATATACTAAATTATGTTTACGTCATTTTCATTAAAGCCTTTAAAACTAAGGATATCGCATAAATTTTTGGTCCTTGCGTCATTTTCATTAAAGCCTTAAAGGTAGTAATTCTTTTCTGTGAAGTCTAGTCATTTATGAACCATTGATATAACTCAAAAAGCATATAATACATTAATAATTAGAAAACAATACATCTTATAATTGTTTCCGTAAATTGCATCATCTGAATTGAATAACTACACATGATGTTCTTTGTTTTGGAAAATTTTGCATGTTTTGTCTCTTAAACTAATTAGTTAACTTTTCGGTTAACTTTAAGAAAAAATGAATATTTTGACAAAATAGCATAAGTTGTAATTACCTTAAGGGTCAACATAAATAAATAATAATAATAATTATAATTATAATAATAATAATAATAATAATAATTATAATTATAATAATAATAATAATAATAATAATAATAATAATAATAATAATATAATAATAATAATAATAATAATAATAATATACACTTTTTGGATGATACAAACAAAATTAACCAAATCTCGCCCGCGCGATGATGTGGGAGCGACACATCGTATTGTCATACTCGTTTTTTGTAGTTTTTTTTATTCATATATTATTTATTGTAATATTATTGGGATAGGTATATATTAAAAGTGAAGTAATCAGGTAATCTATTACAATGTGTTGTGTATGGTTCGATCGGTTCGATTATTATCCTCAATCGAAGCCGAAACCAAAGTCATCGGTTAGTCTATTTTATTAACCAATCGGTTTTTGGTTAATCACTTAGGTTTACTTGGTTAGATTGAAGGTTTTCATTTTGGTTTATTTAATTTAATTTCGATTAATAGCAAAAATCAAAATTGGGCTAAAACTTTTGCTTAAAATATATGAAATTGAGATATAAGTACATAAAATGAAAGTGTAAAAGGTAGAAATTTATGAGAATATAAATACATAAAAACAAGATATAAATATATATATAAAATGGAGATATAAAATATGAAATGAAGGTATAAAAGGTAGAAATATATGAGAATATAAATGATTCGGTTCCGTTCAGCAAATTTTGGTTAAACGAGAGTACAAAAAAATTGATAACCGGTTCTTGGTTAATTCGGTGTTCAGTTACTTTTATTTTTAGTTGATTTCGATTCGATTTTGTTTTTTTTTCGGTTTGGTTTAGGTTAACGATTAACTTATTGCTCATCGACAACCGATTTTGGTTAATAACTAATAGGTGCGCGCCGATGCGACAGGAAACACAGGCATTGCCATGGTCTGCATTGTTCGGTTGGTTAGATTATTATCCTTAACCAAAACTGAGGTCATCGATTAGTTTTTTTTATTAACAAATTTGTTTTCAGTTAATCAGTTTGGTCTATTAAGTTAGATTGACAGTTTTTGGTTAGTTCATTTAATTAGGTTAATAGCTAAAACCAAACTTCGGCTAGATGTAACGCCCCAAAACCCGAATGTTTGACTCACTAATATGGTTTCATGGGTAATGGAATAAAATGTGATAAATAGGTTATTTAACTTGGTTATTAATACAAGTTAGATAACAGTAATAAAGTTTTGTGACTAAACTAATAACAAAATTACAAGGGCTAAAAGGGGGCAAGTTGGAAAATGTTTTAATCAAACATGGAGAAAAAGGGGAGAACCCATTGTGCACACATAGTGTGTTTGTGTGTTCTTGAGAATCAACTTAAGAAGAGGAAGAGGATAGATTCAAAATTGGCATGTATAATCCATGAGTTTCTAAGTGTTCATCATCTTCGAAACACCATATAACAATCAAAATCTATCTCTTAGATCTTCCCAGTTGAAGTTCTAGTGGGTTCTGATGAATTACTCTTAATTAGGTAAATTGGAACAATGGGATGGTTGAAATGGTGTTTAGATGCTCTTATTTAGTGTTATTAATAATGTAAATATCTCAATTAAAGTATTTGATTTGGAAACCCATGTTTAAGAAATTGGGGTTTTGAGTGTACATGGATTGATTAAGAGAAATGTAGTTTTTAGCTATGTTTCATGATATGAATAAAATGATATATATATATATATATATATATAATATATATATATATATATATATATATATATTATTTTGTATGAAAGATACTTGATGATGAATGCTATGAACTTGGTAGATTATGCATAAATTAGTTGTACATTGTGCATTAAATGATGTATGTACACCAAGTGTTTGATGAAATGCCTAATATAAGCTAGTATGTGAAATTGTATGCTAAAAAGTGGATGAACATGTGTAGAGTTTAATAATGATATGATTGATGATAATTAAACATGAGAAAATGCATTGTGGAAGAATTTCGTAAGAAGGTGTAGTTGATGGTATGATTGGGTAGAATTATGCATTAGGACTTTTACTCTATGCTTGAATGATGAGGTGCACACCATGTGTTGGACCAGTTGCTTATTGGTAATTTAGAAATGAATGTGCACTAAGTATATAACATATGAACTTGCTAGTAAAGAATGATGTTGTGATTATGTTAAATAGACTAACCTTGTATGTGGTTGTCAATGTGAGATAATGAAAGCATTAGCATGTGAAAGTATGTGTATGTGAATGTGTATGTGTATATAATTAGGTGATCATGTATTTGTATATGTCATTACCATATTAAGATGAATACATGTTCATAAGTAAAAAAGGTGTACGTAAGATAATTGACTTTCTGAAAGTCAACAATGTATAAATATCATGGAATGGCCTTCGGACACGATTGTTAGAATAGAAAGTTAATGTTTTAATGTTCATAAGTAAAAAATGTGTAAGTAAGACAATTAACTTTCTGAAAGTCATCTGGTAGGAGCTGGAAGACGAATGATTGAATATTTAACGGGTTTTGTCTCCCGGATTACTTTGTTGTTTATTTCTTATTTTCTATCAATGAAATCCTTTGTTAAGATGTTTGATTTGATTTTTGAGACCATGTTTTCTTTCTAAATATCTTAAACTACTTAGGTTAGGATGAAACTTTTTAAAGATTGGATTTTTATGGGTTCTAGTGTGATTATGGATTTTCTTTGAAAAGTAACAAACTTTGGTTTCTTGATTTGGTGTGTTTGCATATCTTGACTTGATTATTGATTGTTTATTTATTTTGCATGAATCTTGTTGAATGTCTTTCATATAATAGATTTGTGTTTATTATAGGGTCCTTGTGGGTTTAGGTAGTCGTTTGGTGAATTGGCCAATAAACCTTAGAAACAATATTCAAAAGTTAATTCAGTTTTGATGTTCTACTAACCTTAGTCACCGTAAACTGCAAGGTTATTAATAGGTCTACGTTAGTAAATTGCTAGGATTAGGTTTTGTAAAAAGCTGGTTTTAGTTGCCTTGCCATTACCGTGTCTATTAAACCATTCGTGTCCTTGGTTGCCTTAGATTTTCCTCCGTGAGGCAGTTTGTCACATTAGGGCACTATTCTTGAAAGTGAGACAACCGTAAGGGATTCTAGTTAACCGGCGTTCGTAACAACCCTTTAAAGTTCCATAGGTTTCTTCCCGATAAGGGTTGGGGGTCTTATTCGGCTTCTCTTATGGTTTAGCATTTAAAGATCCTGGTTCCATATTGCATTAGTACCGATAGAAAGCTAATCGATAGTAAGTGGGATTCCAACCTAAGTAGTTCTTCATCATCACTGAGGAAAACCTTATTTCAAAGTCGCATTCTAGTTCGTCTAGTTAAATAGTATTTAATTTAATCCCAAACCTAGGATTTTTAGAAACCCACCCAAACATAAAATCAATTAGTGTCATGTTCGTGTCAGTCTAAGTCTAGATAGAGTTTAATTAACATAGTTAAATAGAGTGTCATGGGTTCGATATCCGGACTTACTTAGCTTTACTAGAGTCGATCGGTTTACTTGCCGATAAGTAGCTTAGTCGAGTTTTAGAGAGTCTAGAGTATTACTTTGAGTCTAGAATATGTTAATTTAGTTTGTTTTTATTAAACTACTTTTAGCACATCAAGTTTTTGGTGTCGTTACTAGGGACTCTTTGGCAATTGCGTTGATTACGTTGTTTAGACTTAATTGACATCATACGTGCTATTTGTTTGTTTGAGTCGTAAGAGTCATCGTAGTTTTAGTTTCTTTTATATTTTTTCGAGCCATTCGTTAGAGTCTTCTTACTTGTTTATTGTCGGTTTTGAAGTGGATGCCCATACACGTTTTCAAGGACCACCGCGGAAGCCGCCAATGGACAAGTCTTCCTTCTCCTTTCTACCCCAAATGTTAGTACATCTTCGTTCTTCATCTTACGTCCCTTCTGACTCTACCCTTCCATCTAAACCACCGAGCTTTGACTTCACACCGAAGTCATCACCCCATAATTCCCCACCACCTTCCTGTCCTTCGAGTCCGCCACCTGTTGTCCAAATGGTCAATCAAACCATTTACCAAGAAGCATCCACTGGTTTTACCGGTGCAAACTCACCCATCACCCTTCCCGCAATTAACAATGATAAATCTTAGTAGATTCCGTCCTACATTATGGCCGCTATCACCAACTCATGCCAATTTCATGGTATTGATGACGAGGATGCCCCAGCTCACATAAACCGTCTAGCTTGAGTCGCGCCCACCGAACACGTATACCACTTGGGTTGGCTTCCGAGATGTTATACTAGCTAAGTACTTCCCACCTTCCAAAGCATCTTGCCTTCGCGATCACATGCATTCGTTCTAGATGGAGCCTGACGAGCCCTATCATTTAGCTTGGGAACGATTCTAAACCTTACTTTCTCGGTGCTCGTTAACACGGATTATCCAACCGGGCACTTGGAGAGAAATTCTACAATGGTCTCACCCCTAAAACCAGAGCTCGGTTTGATACTTCTGAGGAGGCAATCTCCTGGGTAAGAAAACAGTGGCCGAATGCAATGATTTATTGAGAGTTTCACACAATCTGACATGGATCATCGTGCTACTGCCAGGACTTCCATTCTTGTGCCTAGTACTTCATTGGTCGTTCGAGGGGTACACCAAGTTTAGCTTGGAAACAACGGTAGCCGCTGCTCTAGATAGTCTTAAGAGAGAGGTTAGTAGAGAAATCCAAGAGTTGAAAGCAAAGGTAGATAAGTGTGAGGTGTGTAGGGGGTCATGGTACTAATAAGTGTGATGCTCACTAAGGAGCAAGTTGATTTCATCACGGGTCAAAACCGAGGTCCAACGAACCCTTTCAACAATAAGAATAACTCAAACTATAGCTCGAAATGGCGTAGTAACAACAACATGTTCAAATCAAAATAGGGGCACAGTCAATTCTATAGTGGGGGTTCGAACAATCAGGGTTAGTATTCTGGTGGGGGTTCGTAGAGTCAGTTTAGTTCAGGGGTTCAAATAGGCAATATCCTAGTGGGGGGTCAAACAGTCAAGGTTCAAACAACCAAGACTTGGGTAGTGGTCTAGATGAGATTAAATCCATGTTATCGCAATTACTTGTTAAGGATCAACCACCGAAAGAACCTTGGAGGAAGATGCTACACTCCTAAAGAATAATCATTCTAAATTCTTAGATCTTCATAGGCAAGTAGAGGAGATTGCTCGTCAGGTGCAAGAAAGACCTCTCGGTCAATTCTCAAGCAAGACCCAACCGAACTCGTCTTGCCAACTGAAGGCCATTTCAACCCTTAGCAGTAGAACCTTAGGAGAGGTAGTTAGGCCTTAGGTAGTTGAGGAAGAAGACGAAGAACCTATAGATGAGGAGACCGAGATGGAGACTGCCGGTGAAGTGCAAAATAGGCTAGACTCAGCAATTACCGCACACACCAAGGAGCCTCAAGCTGAGAGGAGCGTAAAAAAGCAACCCGTAGAGGTTAGGAAATGACCAATCATAGATCTTTCACGCGTCCCAAATCCCACCAGCCTTAAGAATCAAAAATATTCTACGGAATACGGGCAGTTTCTTGACATGTTCAAACAGTTGAAAATCAATCTTCCGTTTATCAAAGCCCTTCATCCATGCCCAAATATGAAAATTTTGTTATAGATATTCTTAAACGCATAGATAGGTTAACATCCCTTTGAATGGGGGGTGTTCAGCCATTGTCTTAAACAAGGTCCTGGAGAAGTTGACGGATTCGGGCCTTTTCACCATTCCATGTGTCTTCGGGAGTGACACCAAGTGTTGAGCATTAGCAGATCTAGGTGCTAGTATCAACCTTATGCCCTGCTCAATTTATGAGTAGCTAGACCTAGGAGAGTTGTTACCCACCCACATGTCCTTGTCTTTAGCCGATCGGTCAGTTAAATATCCTCGTGGCATAGTCGAAAATCTCTTAAATTAAGGTCGATAAGTTCGTCTTTCAAGTAGACTTTGTCATCCTTGATATGGAAGCTAATGAGAGAGTTCCTAGCATTTTAGGATGTTCGTTTCTTGTGTACCACAAAGGCTATCATTGTTGTCTTTGACGGTAACATCACTCTTCCAGTCAATGAGGAAAAGGTAACATTCGAGGTAGCCCGTTCCATGTAGCAACTTAGTGGTTACACCGATTATAGTGGTCCGTGTCACTCGGTCTATTTCATTAAATCATTCTTATCGTACATTGACAAGTGTTTCGATTTCATTAGTGAGAGCCGATTTAGTAGGAGAGAGGGTAATTGAGGGACCTGTGGTAGTTGCCGAAGAGGATGAAGAAGAAGAGGGGATCGACTGGGTCCCCGAAGTTTTTGAGTTAAGTGAAGTTAGAGACGAGAGCGAGAAGGTTCCCATAGAGACACCCACACCCTTATAGCTTAAGGTCCTTCCATCCCATTTAGAGTACGCTTTTCTAGGTGAGGGTCAAACTTACTCGTTATTATTTTATCTAATTGGAGCAGGAAGAGAATTTAGGTTATTAGAGGTTTTGAGGGTGAACAAAGAGGCCATTGCATGGAGATTATCGGATATCAAGGGCATAAGCCCCGCCTATTGTACCCACCGGATACTCATGGTAGATGAATATAAGCCGGTGTTGCAACGTCAACGACACCTTAATCCGAACGTGCAAGAGGTAGTGAAGAAGGAAGTCCTCGAATTGTTAGATGCTGGAGTGATCTACCCCATTTCCGACTCCTCGTGGGTTAGTCCAACCCAAGTTGTTCCAAAGAAGGGGGATGACAGTGGTTATGAATGAGAAGAATGAGCTTAACCCATCCCGTACAGTAGCCGGTTGGCGCGTGTGTATTGACTACCAAAAGTTGAAGGACGACACTTGGAAAGACCATTTCCCCTACCGTTTATGTAGGTCCCTAATCCTGTATGGATCTTCATAGAATCGTCTATCTAACCAAGAGTGCGGAATCCCCTAGATCAGATTTCACAGAAAATCGAACAAGAAGATGAACACAATCACTTTCAACCAGTATTATATCGTTTATCTAACACAAGTGTTTACAATCAATTCAAGACTCTCTCTCAACTCTCTATGAAGTAATTAGCTAATCCACTAAGCAACTGATCCACCTCAACCCTAATGCAAAACTCTCTTTATATAGAGACAAGTTTGCAACTAGGCTTGGGTTTCACCACATGGGCCGCTATTGGTCTAGGCCCAATTCGCCTACCACTCATTAGAAAGTGTCTGGTTTAGCCCAATCACTTCTAATCAATTACTACAATTCTAAACCCACTAACCATTTATCGTTTTACTAATTAAAAGACATCTAAAGACAAAATCTAAGCTGTTGTCATAAATATGCACCAACAAACTTTCCCCTTGACAATAGCTTCATTAAACAATTTTGTCTTCACCATCTGCAATCTTCAACGTCTTTGAAAATCATTGGTCTTTGGGTAGCTTCAACTTTAATAGCTTATGTCAGCAACAGACCCCCCCTAAGCTGATGCATCCAGTCACCAAATCTTCTAAATCGTTAGCGTGTGAGTAAACCCTAGTTTAGCATGTATAGCAATCTTCAAATTCTTTAACTATGTCTATAATGTAGAAAGGAGGTTCTACCATGCATCCAAGCAAACACCTCTTCACCAAACTTCACATCAACATACTGCTACAATCTGTATACTATAAAACAAACATCTCGAGAAACTATGAGAATTTTTCAACACAAGTTAATAAATTATTATTAAAGAGATAGTAAAACTGTATCACAGATTAAGCAATTCCCAATTCAAACACACACACTTCAAATTTTAAGCACACTGAACTTGCAAGATTTTAAAATTTTGAACTTAGCTTCTAACACCTTCTCCCATCGGTAACTACTCCTCCATGAATAACCCTTATCCGTATGCTAAGAATTTACAATAAAACGAAATCTTTTTGGATTTTTTATATTTTCTGAAAGCAAATAAATAACGAAATAATAAACACTCTATTTTTGTGAGAATCACCGGAAGAAGATCATATAGCAACATTAAACTGTTTTCACACTATTAGATAATTCTATATGTGATTTTCATGACAAACCGTTCAAGATGATTACCAGTATTGTTCATCCACTTAAACAAAATACATGAACATTTCAAGTACCATTACCTAGTGATATGTTAAGATAGTATCAAACTGATATATTAGTATGTCCACTTCAGGATATACCCTACGATCAAGATATGCACAAAGATTCCTCGTAGTAGGTGAGTATACCGAAATTCATCCTCTTTGATTTACAACGTTGATAATTGGTGATCAGGTCAGTACTTCCATACAGCAAAGAGACGAATATCCAGCTAGGGTTAGGGCAAATACTAAATTTTGGTACGATTTATGCTTTTGCACATTTGAATGACTCTTAGGAGAGCTTCTTCAATTTCTGGGATTTGGCATTTTAGCTCTTTTAAGATATCTTGGTTGTGCCTAGGTCACCATGTATCTGGATGCAGCAGAAGGACAACCCTGATACCCGGATGAAGTAACGATATAAAGACCTAAAACCTCAGACTTTGGCATCTATCAACGCAAGATTTAAGGTTATAAAACCATACGCCACTGATATGTTCCCCACTAATACACAGTTCGTTATGTTTATATTACCAAGGTAAGTTGATTATTTCATGCATCTTGCCTACTGGTACATCATATGATGAAGCTGCTATCACACTTAAGCAATTTTATTTGAATTTCAGTGTGACAGTCTAACTTGTTGATGTACCATCATTTCCTCTTATCCACTCATTGAAAACACATTTTTGATTTTCTATTTCTTTTGTTTTGATTTTGAAAAACAGTAAATTATTTACAAAAATTTTTATGGAAAATTGGTTATTGAGGATTCCTCATACCGTTGAGTTCGACTAAATGTTCAAAAACGAGCTATGTCAAATGCTTTTGTGTAAAGATCAGCCAGGTTATCTAGTGTGTCGACTCTATGCAGTTCAATTAATTTCTTTTCAGCACAATCCCGTATAAAATGATGATGAATGTCAATATGTTTTGTGCGACTGTGTTTTACGGGATTGTTGGTGATTGAAATAGTGGCATTATTGATCTATCATAATAGAAGTACGAGTGAAATTCAAACCGTAATTGCACATCTCCTGTTGTATAAAGAGAACCTGAGAGCAACAGCTATCCGCAGTAATATATTCAGCTTCACACGTAGAGGTAGACACGCAAGACTGCTTCTTGCATTGCCATGACACGATTCTCCATCCTAAGAACTGACAACCACATGCGTAGATTTTCTGGTTGATTTGAATTCCTCCAAAGTTCGAATCAGTGAAAGCAACAAACTTCAAATCCCTAGCAGCCGAATACTACAACCCAAGTTTAGGTTTCCCCTTCAAGTAACGAAGAATTCGCTTCACCGCTTTCATATGTGACTCTTTTGGATTCGCTTGATATCGGGCACAAAGATACACTGCGAACATGATCTCTGGTCTTGAAGTAGTCAAGTACATTAGATAACCAATCATTGCCCTGTATTGAGTTGGATCAACATCCTCCACACTCTCATGATCTGGACCAAGATTGTGATTCTTGCAAAGAGGTGTGTTAAAAGTAGTGCAGTCCTCCATTTTGAAAAGAGACAAAATGTCATACACATACTTCGTCTAATGTATAAACATCCTATCCTTCTTCTGTTAAACTTGTAGACCCAGAAAGTAAGATAGTTCACCCATCGCACTCACGTCGAACTTGCTCTTCATTACCATCCTCAAATTCATGACACATGTTCTCGTCAGATGACTAAAAATGATGTCATATAGTATACCTGTACCAGCAGAAAGTTTTCCTTCTCTCTTTTAATGAAAAGTGTACTGTTAATCTGTCCTCTTTCAAAACCATGCTTTAACAAATGTGTTGACCATACCAGGCCCTAGGTGCCTGATGCAATTCATACAATGCCTTATCAAATCGATAGACTCGATCTGGATAATCTAGATGAGTATACCCATCTGGTTGTGAGACGTACACCACTTCTTGGACTTCCCTGTAAAGAAATGACCCCTCAAGTCAAGTTGGTAAACTTTAAAGCCCTTGAATGAATCAAAAGCTAGAAACAAACGAATTGCTTCCAACCTCGATACTGGTGCAAACACTTCATTGTAATCAATCCCCTCTTGCTGATTGAACCCTTTTACTACTAGCCAAGCCTTATTCTAATTCATGATCCCTCGATCATCTTTCTTACATTTAAAGACCCACTTGGTGCCTATTTCTTTCTCTCCTTCATGCAAGTCGACTAGCTCCTATACTTTCAATTTCATGAACTGATCTAACTCCTCTTGCATAGCTTCAACCCAACAATTATATTTTAGAGCCATGTGAACATTCTTTGGCTCCTCTTGGGCAATAAAACAGCTATACAAGCACTCATGTATCACCCCCAGTCTTCTGAATTAAGTAAATAAACAGGAACCTTCGATCACACCTCTTCTTTTCTAAAACACCTGCAGCAGCATCACCTGTGATGTTCTCAACTAGATGATCTTTGTTTACACGTGTAGTAGTAATGGTGTCAACAACTAAATTATTTCCCAGATTAGATCCAACCTCCCCCTGAATGTTCTTATTAGTAAACGGATTGGTGAAATCCTCCCCTTGAATAGGTTCAGACTCACTATCACTTGAATCCTGTTGAGCTGCACTAGAGGAAAGCATCTATCATTGATATACTAGATCTAGGCATGAAGTCACCCTCTTCATCTTCCAACCAATCAAAGTTTGAATCACTTGAGATTCATCTGCATTAGAAAAATCAGGAATATTAAATGATTTGAAAACAATATCATAATCATATAATATAGCAGGACCACTCGTTGATTGTTGAGGTGAATAACTAGTGAGTTCCATGTTAAACACCCAAACCCCAATTTTACCAGTTTTAGATTAAAAACCCTTTTATTTAGTGTTCCAGGCATATAACCTAGAAAGTGACTCTCGTCAGCTACCTCACCGAATTTTTGCTTATCTTTATTTAACACAATGGTGCAGGGTAATCCAAATGGTTCAAAGCCTTTCAAGTTTGGTTTCCTGTTAAACAATAGTTTGTGACATGTTTTGTTAAACCATTTAACCGTCAAAACTTTGTTTAGGACGTAGCAAGCTGTGTTCACAACTTCTCCCCAGAAAAGAATTTGTAAGACTTCACTTTAGACTTGTCAAAACCCATATTCCTTCCAACAAACTTCCTCCTTTCATATTCATGAACCTCTTCACTCTTCTAGAGATCAAGGCCATCTGCCATTGTAAATCCATCTCCTCTAGGTCAACTGGGTCAATTTGATCATAATCTTCATCACACGTTGCAGGATCAGATATTCTTCCCTGAATGTAGATCTTATAGGAAGCAACAAAAGAAGCCAGTAGTGCCAAATGATCTTCAGCATCCTTGACACTCAGAGGCATAGATCTTGTACTGTTGTTACTATTGGTAACTTGTTGCTCTTTGCCCCTGACGATCAAGCTGAAGCAGCTACAAAAATATTTCACCCTCAGCGTTTTTCACAACCCTGGCTCATTTTCACATGAAGAAATGCAGTTGCAGAATCACTTGAAGCATTGTTGGAAGATGAAGATGTAAGCCCCTTATAAATTACCGAATCTTGAACCTGATCATTTCCAGTTTCCTTCTTTCTTCATGTTAAGCTCATAAGCTCTCAGTTTCCCAACAACCGCTTCCAAGTCTTTATCTTCATAGTTAGCTTTACCCTTTATCATTAGAGTACAAATATCCCATTTGGCAGGTAAAGCATCAAGCAACTTATCGTTTATCTCAACATCTATGTATCCCTTTATGCCATAATTGTCCATTTCTGACATTAGATGATAATATCTCGTGATAATATCTTCAAGGGGCTCATTTCGCATGCCTTTAAAGACAACAAATTGTTTCTTTAGCAAATCAACTTTGTTTTTCTTCACATCATGATTGCCGTCATATCTCTTCTCTAGAGCATCCCACATCTCCTTCAAAGTGGTATATCGCTTGAATGTATGTTTGATGCCATCAGGTAACGACATCTTTATAGCAGCTATGGCTTCTACTCAGACTCATACATTCTCTTTTCAGCCTCTAACATGTTCACATAGGCAGTGACACGTTATCTTCCTTCAAAGTTATGAGTTGGGTTTACATAGCCATCTTGAATACAGATCCACATTCATGTGTCCTGATATTCAATGAATGATTGAAACCTATCCTTCCATGTAAGGTAATTTTCTACCTTCATCATCTTAGGCGTTTGTTAGTCGTTACTGCCTCATGCTCCATTCTCAACAGTTCGTTTAAGTTTGACATATTTGACATTTTTACCGAACCGGCTTGTAAAAACATTAAAAATTTGTCCGAAATATATGATTACCAAATTACACCGTTAGACTCGTCCTGACAATACGAATCCAATGATGTATAATGTCCGACAGTGATTTTTGGAATTTCCGTGCCTTCAAAATCACACGAGTCTGACCATGTAGTCGGTTTGTCAAGATTGTTTATGGATCTTATTATGTGTACGAAAACGTTTATCTACGGTTACGTCAGCTGGTTAACTTTCCACCTTTTCGCACAACTTGGAACAGTACCCAATTCGGAACAGTAACTCGATTAACAATCCGAGATGAAACTCGGAACAGTGATATGAGGTGCTAATCTGAGGTGGTGATCTCAGATGGAATACGAGATGCTATCCGAGATAATGCTTCGAGATAGTATCCGAGATGCTATCCGAGATACCAATCCGAGATGATCCAAGATGATACGAGATCAATCACCAATGATCCGAGATGCACTGTTCTGGTTCGAGATGCAAGTATTCTGATCTGAGATGCTTCACTGATGATCCGAGATACAACTTTGATGATCCGAAATACAACTCTAATGATCTGAAATGCAAGATTTCTATCGAAGATACCTTGCTGATGATCCGAAATGCCAAGTTTTTATCCGAGATACCTTACTGTTTATCCGAAATAGTAGAAAAAACCCTAGAACAACCTTCAACCTTCGAACCAGCCGTCAAAAACATCCAAAACTTCAATATTCCTGTTGTCACGATTCTGAACCGAGCAAAACAAGAGCCTAAAGATCTAATACCAATTGTAGGTCCCCTAATCCGCATGGATCTTCACAGAATCGTTTATCCAACCTAGAGTGCAGAATCCTCTAGATTAGATTATCACAGAAACAGGAGTAATACGAAGAACACGAGCAATCACTTTTAAACCCGATCTTTATTATTTATCTATCTCAACGATTACAATCAATCTAGATCACACTAATGCTCTCTCAACTCTCTCTGAAGTGACTATCTGAGCCACCTTAACCCTAATTCAAACTCTCTTTATATAGAGACAGGTTTGTATCTGGGATAGGGTTTCACCACATGGGCTGCAAATTGGTCTAGGCCCAATTTGCCTACCACTCCTGATATTGTGCCTGGTTTAGCCCAATCACTTCTAATCAACTACTACAAAACTAAACCCGCTAACCATTTATCATTTTACTAATTACAAGATATCTAAAGACCAAATCTAAGCTGTTCTGACAAATATGCACCAACAGCTGGATCTTCTATCTTAAAGAAAGCTATAGTTTAACCTTTTACTGAAAAAAGTGCCAATTGGTATAATGCACCCATAGGAAGAAAAGAGGAGGATAGGTGCATTATTGGAAACGGGGGAAATGGAGTTTCTGAGTGTGGAGGTGATGAGGCTGGTGATTGGTAGTCTTCATCATCATCAACCACAAAAGTTTTTCTTTTGCGTTGGAATTTAAGTTTGGGTGAGGTTGGATGAGTTGGAATTCGAGTTTGGGTTAAGGTAATTATAGCTGTGGTTTGGATAACATCTACTGATCCAACAGCTGTTGTCCCAACATCTGTTATTACAACATCTGCCTTCTTAGCAGTGGCACCAACCTCTGTTGGGATAGTTGTAACCGAGGATACATAAGCAATGGCTGCAACTGTTGTTGTACAAGGTGTGGGAGTTGACTGTCTTACTTTTCTAGTAGATTTCCTTCTTTTTGAAGTGCCAACATCTTCTTTTTCAAGTTGCTTAGCCTTTTCTTCTTCAATAAGCATAAGAGTATTTGCTTCCCATGTATCTTGTAGCTTCTGCTTTTCAAGGGCAATCCTTTTAGTCTTCAATTTAGAGTCTCATCAATCTCTTTTCCAGAAGAAGCTTTGGATGGCTCAGCAGTGTTGTAGCATTACTTGGCTATTGTTGCACCGTAGATTTGATAGCTGGATTAGGCTACAACTTTCGTAGTGAATCTTTCTCCCCTTTTTTTGGCATCATCTTCTTTGAGAATGACAACCGGGGCAGAGCCAATAACCTTCACTAAATGGTCTTTGATAGCCCTAATAGCAGTCTGTGTATTTATATAACGAGCATCGACCATATTTCTCATCAACTTCATGTTGTTCTCATGTTGTATACACAAAGTTGTCTTTGAGCAATAAAAGTGGGTTGCATGACATTCCATAGGTCAGCAACATAGATAGATGAAGAAGGTTGACTTTGAGAATGTTGTAGCAGTTGAGTCATCATGGATTTGATATCATCAATAGATGATTCCATGGTAGAAATCCTCCCCGTCAATTATTGATATTGTAATTTGTCACCTAAGTTAATAGGATCATCCAAATTCCTAGCAGAGGTAGTTGTATTTGGTGCATCATCATGAGGAGTCTCAAAGAAATCAGCACCAAATGCCCCTTGTTCGTGGTACTGGGGACTTCCAACTGGCTCAGAGGTTAATGTTGTAGCCTCAACAGTTGTTGCCTTCAAGGAAGTCTTACTGATGTAACCACTGTCCAACTGAGCCACTATTGTGGCTAAATTTGTAGTAGCTGCTTCACTTGAACTACCACCAAAAGTTACAAGTATCTCCTTGGTGTAACCTCCTCAGCTGCTTGTGGGCTTGCAGAGACGCAGTCAATTGTGGATGTTGACTCTCAGTAATGGGTGAGTGAGAGGGACTGGTCAGTGTCTGAGTTTTCTCTATTGCTTCATGCAAGGGATAAAGGTGGGAGGAGTTGTATAAGTGGGTAAGGGTGTAGAAAGAGACATAGCCCTAGGATAGGGGCAGGAGAACAGATGTTCGATTGAAACATCTGCCTCATATTGTGGTATCCCTTGAGTACAACTTGTTCCTTTTGTGAAAAAATAAGAGAAGCTTGAGCTGGTGGAGATTTTTGAACCAACTGTTGTGAGGAAGTAGCAGCAGTGGTTGTTAGTGACTTTTGTGCTTCACAGGTACAACATCTGGGATCTCATCTTCTAGAGCTACCGTTTTGGGGCGTTTGGAGAGCTTAGTGGTTTTGGTGGCTTTCCTTTTAGGGATGGCTGGTGTGGGTTGCACAGCACTGGTTGAAGTGTTGTGGTCACAAGGAGCAGTGGGCTCAGCAACCGATGAAGGAGCAGTGGTTTTAAAAGATGTTAAAATTTGTTGAGTAAACAATGCTATGGTTTTCAACACCTTAGGTTTTTGTGTTGAGAGTCTTGCAAAAGTTTCATTTTTAATGCTACCAACTTCATAGATGGCACCTTGTTGAAAATCAGAAGAAAAAACTTGTTTTTGTAAATAGGAACTCAACAACCTAGGAGAAGTTAAATTCAGATAAGATTATTAAAGTTTGCAAGCAAATCAGAAAACAATACCTGAGAGAAGTTAAATTCAGATATGGTTAAAATAACATAAACCAGGTATTGAATATTTAAAGGTATTTCATTGAAAGCAGTTGTTTTGGCTGACAAACACTTTAAAGGGTGTGGAAAAAGAATTTCATGTTAGTGAGAAATTCAGGTTTAAAAATAGTGATACCAGATAACTGACCTTTATATTCTCGCTCAATGAATTCTGCATGTAAATATTTCTTTGAGAAAGATGTGGGGCATCAAGATCATTAAGACCAAAAATGGTGGAGACAGTGGAAGGAGAGATTGGACAAGTGACTGTCCAATCTTTGAGGTGATGGCAAAGGGCTCTTTGTTCTGAACTTGAAGTTCAGCGTTTTCCCAAAACTGGCGGAGGGTTTCGATGTAGCTAGGTGCTTTGGCAAGTAACACATCTTTGTATGAAGATGTTTGTAGAACATCAATCATGGAGTGAAAAGCGGTATTATTGTTGGTTTTTTTCAAAAAATGGAAGGTAGTTATTGGAGTTTTGATGATGAAATTCATGGTAAAGAAGTAAATGATTAGGGTTTTGAGAAGAAGAAGAGAGTAATGAATAAATTAGGATAGATTATTGTGTTTGAAATTAAAACGACAAGTGGAAACTCTGTTTGGATGAAATAGGGTTTTATAAAGGGTAAAAGTGAAAGCTGATGTGGCAGTGGTTTCCAAAAGATCTGATGGCTATCATCTGTGCAGTGTATACTCTATTGGATAGTGGATGACAGTTGTTTGGGAACCTCTGCTGGAGACCAGCGGTGGTTCTAAACAGTGGAATGAGCAGTGGTGATTTTACACTATCAAGGGATAGATTATCAGTGGATGTGTAAAACAGTGGTTTCACCATCAGTGGAAGTAGGAACAGAGGATACACTATGAGCAACGGATAGATTTTCATGCCAAGCAGAGGTTTTGAGAAAATAGTGGTTGTGAAAAGACTTTAGTGATTTATTGAAAATTCAATTTAGCAATTTTTAAAGGGGAAAGATGATTTTTCTGAACCCATTTTAATGCTTTTAACACATGGGACCCAAAAATTTATTTTTATTCCATGTTTAACATACCAAGCCTAGAGATCAAACTTTCAATGGTGGATTTATCTAATGCTTTTGTTAGAACATCAGCCAGTTGATCTTTAGTTGGGACATGATGAAGAGAAATCAAATCCTTTTTCATAGCAATCTCTCACAAAGTGATGTCTGATATTAATATGTTTGGTGGTAGAATGAGATACTGGATTTTTAGGGATGTTTTCAGCTGCTTGACTATCTAACATAAGAGGATCTTTAAAGTAGTTACACCAAAATCCAATAACTGATTCTGAAGCCACAGGAGTTTAGCAGTGCAGCTTGTAACAGCAATATACTCAGCCTCTGCTGTGGATGTTGATACTGCAACCTGCTTTTTGCTCTGCCAAGACACTAAGCAATTGCCTAGGAATTGACAGCCTCCTGAAGTGGACTTCCTTGTGGTTTTACATCCGGCAAAATCATTGTCTAAAAAACCTGAAAGAATCAATATTTCCATTAGCTGGATACCAGATACCAAGTGTGGGAGCACCTTTTATGTATCTAAATATCCGTTTTACAGCAATGAGATTGGACTTTCTAGGTGCTGATGGGATCTAACACAAACACATGTTGCGAACATGATATCTGGCCTTGATGCAGTTCAGTACAATAATGAACCTATCATGCTTCTATAAAGTTTGAGCAACCAAGTCATCTTTTTCCTCACTTGTGACAATCTTTGTGGTTGCCATGGGTGTGCTACATGGTTGGTAATCATTTATATCAAATTTTTTAAGCAGTTCTTTGAAATACTTACTTTGATGAATGAATGCACCATTTTACAACTGTTTTACTTGGAGACCAAGAAAACATTGGAGCTCACCCATTGCACTCATTTCAAACTCTACTACCATGAGGTTTTGAAACTCTTCACACATGGCAGTGCATGCGGATCCAAAAATGATGTCATCCACATAAATTTGGAGAAGCATCAAATTCTTTCTTTCCATTTTAAAAATAAGTTTTGTTAATTTTACCCCTTGAAAAACCAATGGACAAGAGAAAGGTGGAGATAATTTCATACCAGGCTCTAGGTGCTTGTTTCAAGCCATATAAAACTTTGATAAGCTTGTAGACATGATAAGAGTAAAATGCATCTTCAAAGCCAGGAGGTTGACAAACATATACCTTTCTTTAGTCTTGCCATACAAGAATGCACTTTTTATATCCATTTAGAACACCTTGATGTTGTGGTTGGCAGCAAAAGCTAAGAATAATTTGATGCTTCTAATCTTGCTACTGGAGCAAAGCTTTCATCATAATCCATGCCTTCTTCTTGTCTGTAGCCTTGAACCACAAGCCTAGCTTTATTCTTGACAACAATACACCTCTCATCAGTTTTGTTTTTAAAGACCTATTTTGTGCCAATTGGATATACATCCTTTGGTAATGGTACAAGTTCCCATACTTGTTTTCATTTAAACTGGAGGAGCTCTTCCTGCATGGCTTCTACCCAACTATTGTCTTTTAGTGCCTCTTGGTACTTGAAAGGTTGTGTGAGAGATAGGAAACCAACAAAAATACAAATGTTTTAGGGTTGGCTTCTTGTGAGCACCCCTTCATTTATGTTGCCAATGATAAGGTCTGATGGATGGTATTTAGGTTAGATTAGATCTCCCTTATATGGAATGATGGCATTTAAATGTGAAAGCTGCAGATGTGAATCATCTGAGCTAAAATCTATTGGCAATTTTGAAGAACCAACATCTGTTTGAAGTGGAGGTGGAGGAATTGGTGAGATAGGTGTGACAACATGATGATTTTTTGTCCATAGTGGTTGGACTTTTATCAACAGAGGTTATGGTTGATGAAATGGCAGATGATTGAGGACCAATAGTGGTTGATCCAGCAGTGGCAGAGTTTTCACATTTGTTGACAACATATGTTCCTTTGATGGTGGATGTGGCTTTATAATGTGGAGTCACAATGCTATATCCATAATTTTGATATGGAGACTATGGTGTACCAGCATGGTTAATGAAGAAAGTTCATTGAACTTTACATTTAAAGTCTTTCCGCACACCTAGTATTGAATTAAAGACTATGTAGGCTTTAGTAGTGGTTGAGTATCCCAGAAAATAACCATAGTCTACTTTGGCTGCAAATTTTGAAATTGAATATTTTAAGTTCAAAATAAACATGGGAGGCCAAAGATTTTAAAACAGGAGATCAATGGTTTGATCTTGTACAAAGTTTCATAAGAAGTGGATTGATGTCTAGGGTTGATTAAAACTATGTTTTGGACATAGGAAGCAGTGTTTACAGCCTCTATCCAAAAGGACAAGGGTAAACCAGAGTCTGCAACCATAGTTCTAGAAGCTTCAATTAAAGTCCTGGTTTTTCATTCAACCACCCCATTTTTTAGTGTTCTTGGAATGTTGTATTGCCTTACAATTCCTTTTGACACACAAAACTCATCCAGCTCCTTATTTCTAAACTCTGTGCCATTGTAACTCCTGAAGACTTTTACTGGCAGGTCAAATTGCTTTTCAACTTGTTTCACAAATCCTTGCAAAATGCCTGCATTTTCATCCTTAGAGTGCAAAAAGTAAGTACATGTAAACCTTGAAAAATCATCAACAATTACAAGACAGTATCTCTTTTTACTACGACTCATGATTTTTATAGGGCCAAACAAGTCCATGTGTAACAATTGTAGACATTAACTTATTTTGGACTCACCAATTGGTTTGTAATACCTTTTGTGTTATTTTCCTTTTAAAAAGGAAACACATGTTCTTCTTTTGTGAAAAGTTTTTGTGGTAAGCCTCTTACAAGGCCTTTTTAGAGAGTGTGGTGATAGTTGTCAGATTTGTGTGTCTAATTCTTTTGTGCCATAGTTCTGTCTCTTTGTTAAAGGAAACTAAGAACAGACAAGCATCAGTCATTGGATTTTCTTTCAACATATCAACTACATACACATTGCCACTCCTATGAGCAACAAGTTGTGCTTTGCTCTCGGCTATGATTTGATCAATCTTTTTAAGCACTTCTGGCCCAACAAGCTGACAAGTTTTCTTAGTGAAGAATGACCATAGCCTCTGTCACTCATTTGTGAAATACTAAGAAGATTAAATTTCAGATTATCGATAAGATTGATATTTTCAAATTTGAGCTTCCCAACCTGAACTATTCCAGACCCAAGTACCTTTCCTTTTGAATTATTACAAAAGGATATATCACCCCCTCAATGAGCCATAAAGTCTTTTAGAGGGGCACTACATCCTGTGATATGTCCGTAGCCTCCACTATCTACATACCATAAACTATCAAGGAAAGTAGAAGCTCCCTTCACCATGGTAAATAATTAGTTCAGGTGCATTTCCAAAGCAAGATGGCTTTGGAAGGGGTCTCAAACATTTCAGCCTCAAATTTGGAAGAATGAGCAGAGGTTTGCACAGATCTTTGTAACATCTTTTGAGGCCCATCTCCTATTAGATGATAGTATCCATGAGGATGCCTATTCACTCTTGGTTTTGAAAGCCTTTTGTAACCCTCATAACTAAGAGGTACCTTTTGGTAAATTGGTTGGCCATATCCTCTTGGATATTGGTTGGTAGGTGGAGCATCTATTACCTGTACCTCTCTGGGAGAAGAGGTTTTGTTTAGTGCTTTGGCAACAGATGTTTCAACAGGACAAAGGTCTATTTAGACTTTCCTTTTGCAGTACTTGTTTTGAACTCTCTTATGTTTTAGATTTATACTTATTCTTTTTCACATCAAAGTTTTTTAGATAAACACACTCTTGAGTTTTATGATTTGTTTTATTATAGATTTGCCAATTTGGAGAATCAATGATCTCACCTGTTTTGTTTATGTCATATGCTTTTAGAAGAAGACAGTTTTTAGTAACATGATTCGTATTTTCACATAAATCACAAAACAAGTTTTTGATCTTTTCTTTCTTCTTTCCCTTTTTAGACCTTTAGTCAGCAGATGTTGTAACATTTGCTGGTAAGTCTGAAATGGAATGATTCTAGCCTTTGGTGCTTTGACACCTTTAGTGGTTGAAAAATCCATTGGCTTAAAATTTTCAAGAATGTCATATTCATCAGACCATGTGGGTTTGAATTGAAAATTTTCAATCTCCTGAAAAGTTGAGGACCCCTCATGTCTTTCTAAAACAATTTTATTTCCCTTTTTATCTGTAACTTTGATTTCTTGACCAGTCAAGTTTGTTGGAATGATTTCAACCACACCGGAATCATTTTCAGTAACATTTTCAGAAACTTGGTCATATTTCTTGAATCCAATGCCAAATTTTATGTTACTTTTGACCTGGTTTTCCAATAAGATCTCATATCCTTTATAGGACTCCACCCATTTTCACAAGTAATTTGGGTGATTCAAACTCCTTTTTACAAACCTGATGTGTTTCTATCATGATTTGGAGTTGATCCTTGGTTATGCTTGCTTCATGTTTTTCACACCCTTTTCTTGTGTAAAAGACTAGGAAGACGAATAACCCCTCCCAAAAATATGTGCTCCCTTCATTTATATTTATTCGTTCTATTTCACATATACTTTTGGATAGGATCTGACCAAAGTGAATTGTATTAGAATCAAATGCATTTAATGACATTTCAATCTCACAATAGTAATATAATAACATCACCCCAATCTTGATAAAAAAAGATAAAGAAAGAAGGGGTCAAGTCAAATAGTCTTCTTACAATCTACATACTATGGCTAGAAATATGGTACAAGGAATTACCGGCATCTCGTAGAAAAAGAGTATAAACAAAAAAGGCTTGTATATTTATATTTAGAATTTCATTTTTATATCATAACTACTAAAAATAATTTGGTTCTTTTTACAAACTTAATGTCGATAAATCCGCGAGTTTAGAAATTCGTTTTGGACAATTGAACTTTCTCGAACTGTTTCTTTTTAAGAACCAAAAATATTTGTGCCAAAATAACAACTATGAAGAAGAACAAAAGGCCTTGTACACGGTATGGATCTTGAAGTACTATTTCTGCATCTCCCTGACCACATCGTCGACATTAGGATTACTTGTCAACGGTTGATCCAGTTTAAGCTACTAATTTCAGAATCCTTTTCAAGCAATTTTAATTTTAACTCTTTTGAAAGTTTTTCAAATTGCAAATCATCCTTCAAAAACTTATTCCTAAGGTTTTCATTCACCTCTTTTATGTTAGCAAAAACTATGATGCATTTATCTGAACATAGGTCTTTTAGGACCTGAGGAGATACTTTAGTAGAAGCCATCATGGCACAACCACATTCACCTTCACAAACACTAGCCTCCCATGGATCAGATAGAGCTTTCTCATCTTCATCAACACTTTCTTTTGTAACCACTATTTCATCGTGAACATTAGATTCAACAGATTTAGATCCCACCTCAAATTCAACACCCTCAGCCTTGGACTCTAATACCATAAAGCAAAATTCATTTTGTTTCTTTTCAATGTTTACAATTAAAGCAAAGTTTTCATCAGCCAGATCCTCAGGTAAGCTACTCCAATCAATAAAGCCCTGAGTATAGAAAATCTAGTGAGAACAAGGCCAATTGGACAAGGCCAATTGGACAGACTTGTTCATTCTCATGTGTTTGATGGAGCATTAGAATATGATATGGCGAGTGTTTTGGCATGGTCTTTTAACCGTGCACGTAGGGGGTCATAGAGATGTTTTGGACGTAGGTCCGTACATTACTAGGCTGGCTGAGAACTTAGGGGTGTTTGAAAAGTATAATCAACAGAATTTGAGCATATTGCACTAGAATAGTGGTAGCAGGTGTGCAAAGTGAGCAGTGTTTTGCATGTGAGGAGTAGGGGTATATCGGAATAATGGATATTTTTTTCAGGTCTAGGGCTAGGATGTGTGACAATTGGTCCAGTTGATTGAGACCTACATTCTCTAGCAAAGTGTCCTAGCCTATTACACATATAACATTTTTTTATTTATCCAACCCAACTTTTTCCCCCCATGCAACCCTGGGAACTTCCTACCAGTTCTCTTGTATTACTTGTTAGCCCTGACACTTAACATAGCGAACTAGTGCAAAATGTCCATCTCCTCCAAATCTGATGGATCAAACTGTTAAAGATCACTCATCTCAAAGCATAAGTTGTCAGAAGTTTAGCTTTCCCCATTAGCAGCAAATGCATAATTGGGTGTGTAAGGGTCTGAATTGAAACAAGAAGTTATATCAATAAAATGATCATAACTCTAATCCTTACTACTGCTAGTGAATTCTTCTTGGCCAAAGAGAGTTGTGCTACCGGATGTATAGTCATCAGTCACTTTTTCAGACTCTTGTAGCTTCTTTTTCTAGTTCAGCTCTCTCTCATAAGTGAGGAGCCTACCATGAAGCTAGTAAGACTCATTTCTTTGAACCCAACTGAATTTCTAGTAACAAAAGCTATAGTGTCCCATTTGTCTGGTATTGATCAAAGAAAACGACTATGTAGAGTTCGAATTTGCAAGTGTAACATTCACCAGTTTAAGTTGACTAATGATACGCTAAATCTTTCGAACTGTTGGGTTAGTGACTCTCCTTTGACATGACAAAATGTTTCATATTATTGATTAAGAACCTCTCTTTTGTTTTCAATCACTTCCTCAGTTCCACCGAATTGCTCCTTCAAAGCATCCCATAATTCCTTTGCAATTTTGCAATGCAACATGCTAGCATAGATATCCTTTGGCAATGTAGAGGCCACGATGCTAAATGCCTTTGCATCTAACTCGATTTTTTGGAAATCTTGCTTGGAATAATTTTTGGGATTCTTTGGTACTTGGCTTTAGGCTCCTCAGTAGTTGGTATCATTGGAACATGTGGTCCAAAGATGACCGACTTCCAGCAACCGGTGTTTTTTGAGCTAGGACATGACCCATCCGTCTTTGCCA
This sequence comes from Scalesia atractyloides, assembly GCA_947069175.1. Lineage (NCBI taxonomy): Eukaryota > Viridiplantae > Streptophyta > Magnoliopsida > Asterales > Asteraceae > Scalesia > Scalesia atractyloides. The sequence goes on from CAMTDV010000022.1 coordinate 63,183,893, forward strand.
ATATTATACTCAGATCTGACAAGAATCAGCGGTTTAAACATGGTGCTAGTGTAGTGAGGATCTTGTGAAGTGTGTGACATTTTGGTTGTTTGCAAAACAGTTTTTGTTTAAAACTTTTAGAAGGTAATCAAACTTGTTTTTCAATAAAATGAACAAACTGAATTAGCAGCGAGAGCTGATCTATTTTAATCAAATTGATTATTAAATCAAATTTGATTGACCAAGCTCTGATACCAATTGTTAGGATCCGAGTTTTAAACTGTTTATTAAATTCTAAAAATGGTAAATGAAAGAAGATAAATCAGATGAACTTGCAGCGGAATAGAATAACTTTAATTCACAAAAGTTGAGAGATTGTTTTCATTGTCATGCTTTTCGTAAATGATTACTTGCATAAGACTCACAATCTCCCTCTCAGCCTAAGATCACTTATTTGTTTGTACGGAATGTAAGAAAGGTATATTCGATTGATAACTGATGAAAGTGATCAATAAAACAGTAAAGCACTGTTCTATTTAGACTACAATCCTAACCACTGAGCATCTTATTGTGATGTGCATGAAAGTCACACTTAACAAGAAATAAGAAAGTGATAACATCTTCAAAGCTAACCACTGCTATACACTAAACATTCCAATGTCTGATAGAAAACACTATTGATACATCCATCTGTTGGTCTTCAGCAGAGCTTTGCCTTGACAGACTTTTAGCTTTGATCTTCAGCAGAGCTTGTCTTGGCAGACCTTTTAGTTTTGATCTTCGGCAGAGCTTGTCTTGGCAAACCTTTTAGCTTTATCTTCAACATAGCTTTATCTTCAACAGAGTATAGCTATGGCAGACCTTGAACATTTAGTCATCAGCAGCGCATAGCTTGTGTGGATGTTACATTATTATTTGGATTAGAGGTTGTTGAATATTTTGGCTTTCTATCATCTGTATTTTTTGTAGGGTTCAGTCGCAACACTTATCCAAACCCTAAAACGCGAATATCAGCCGAAATCTACCATTTTCCCCATAACCACCACCAAATTCACCATTCTTCTCGCATTCTCTTTCCACATCACCCATTTCACTTCCTTATCATTCTACACCATCAATTCCACCCGTTTCACCGCACGTTCAACCAAACCATGGACTTTACTCTCTAAACCGAAAAAGTTTAAACTTCTGTCTTCTTCATCACAAATTTGGTATGTTTTCTTGTACATTTCCAGTTTATTAATTGTTTCTTAGTAGTTTGAGTTTTGTCTTGCATGTTTACATGTCATTTTTGTCGGGTTAGTTTCGGGTTTTAGTTTAATATCGTGTCTAGTGTTTAATGGTTGCAGGAGGCATGGATTGGGTGTGTTTTAGACATTGAACTGAGTTGTTTGTGCTACATTGCCATAAAGCTCCGAACTTGAGTGGGGGTTTCTAGATTTAATCGGTTAAAACCTCCTTTAACTAGGCGGAATTTTTTGTTTAACATACTGAAAAGCTTCCATCTTTTAATGGCCAAGCGTTTTGGTAGGCACTTGGATTTTAATTGGGACAATTAAAGTATCGGGAGGAGGTAGAGTACATTGAGTCTTGTGTTTTGAGTCAGGTTTGGTTATAGTTAGATTTTGGTCTTGGGTTTACTTATATTCGTGTATGGTACAAAACACTTTGCCCGTACTCAATCTCCATTCGAGCGAGGTTGTTTATAACTTATGCTTTTGTCAATGGTAACCCAAATTTTTATTCTGTTTTATTTTCAGATTCAGCCGGAATGTAATGCTAGCGGTTGTTTGTAATTTTAAAGAAAAATTTTCAAAAATCCAAATTAAATTTAAAATTATCAAAAATAGTTTGTGATTACTGACATGCTGTCAATTTCTTTTCGTTAACATTGTTTTTTAGATATATCAGGTGCAGGTAGTAGTAGTGGAGCCGGAGGAAAGAGAAGGAGAGGGCCACCACAACCACCATGTCGGGTCTTAGATCCGCAAGCTGTTGTTCTAGAATGGAGGGAAGACGTATCGATATGACGGTCCGGAATAGATTCCGTTAGCCTGAGTTCCACGATAAAGAGATCATCGAATTCTACAATTCGTGATCAACACAAAGGAATGAAAAAAGTTGCATAAAAGAATCAATACTAAGGTTTTTGAGCATAGAACGATAGATTAGGATTGGTTGTGAATGATGGGTGAAAGAGAAAGAGCTGAAAGGTTGTTGGCGGGTAAGGTTAGGGCTACGGTAGACTGTTACTGGGTACAGAATGTGGACCTAGTGTTAGAATTTCATTCCACCTACCAGCATAAGGAAAAGTTCATTTGCGGAGACAGATGTGGTGTCTTTAAGTCTAGGGAGAATGGTACATGAGATGTCCATTCCTGAGTTTGCTATAGCTAGTGGTTTTTACACAGAGGATGAGGTAGTGACCCTGAGTTTCTCACTAGTTTGAGGGATGCTTATGTGACTCCAAGGGAGTTGAGTTTGGGTGGTGCTGAGTTAGCTAGTTTTAGGGCTACCATCGCTGATCGCTCGTTCGTTGGTACGAACTTGAATACATCAGTAAAAGACCCTGTTTTGAGATATGTGCTGAAGGTATTCTCTATCACTCTGGTTGGTAGGAAATCTAGTGAGAACAAAGCCAATTGGACAGACTTGTTCATTCTCATGTGTTTGATGGAGCGTCAGAATAATATGGCGAGTGTTTTGGCATGATCTTTTAATCGTGCACGTAGGGGCTCATAGAGATGTTTTGGACATAGGTCCGTACATTACTAGGCTGGCTGAGAACTTAGGGTGTTTGAGAAGTATAATCAGCAGAATTTGAACATATTGCACCAGAACAGTGGTAGCAGGGTGTGCAAAGTGAGCAGTGTTTTGCATGTGAGGAGTAGGGGTATATTTGGAATAATGGATAGTGTTTTGAGGTCTAGGGCTAGGATGTGTGACAATTGGTCCAGTTGATTGAGACCTACATTCTCTAGCAAGGTGTCCTAGCCTATTACCTTATAACATTTAATTTTTTATTTATCCAACCCAACTTTTGTCCCCCCATGCAACCCTGGGAACTTCCTACCGTTCTCTTGTAATACTTGTTAGCCCTGGCACTTAACAGAGCGAACTAGTGCAAAATGTCCATCTCCTCCAAATCTTATGGATCAAAATGTTAAAGATCACTCATCTCAAAGCATAAGTTGTCAGAAGTTTTCTTTTCCCCAGTAGCGGCAAATGCATAATTGGGTGTTGTAAGGGTCTGAATTGAAACCAAAGTTATATCAATGAAATGATCATAACTCTGATCCTTACAACTGCTAGTGATTTGTTCTTGGCCAAAGAGAGTTGTGCTACCAGATGTATAGTCATCGGTCACTTTGCCAGACTCTTGTAGCTTCTTTTTCTAGTTCAGTCTCTCTCATAAGTGAGAAGCCTACCATGAAGCTGAGTAGGACTCATTTTTTTGAACCCAAATGAATTTCTAGTAACAAAAGCTATAGTGTCCCATTTTTCTGGTATTGATAAAGAAAACGACTATTTAGAGTCGAATTTGCAAGTGTAACATTCACCAGTTTAAGTTGACTAATGATACGGCTAAATCTTTCGAACTGTTGGGTTAGTGACTCTCCTTTGACATGACAAAATGTTTCATATTATTGATTAAGAACCTCTCTGTTGTTTTCAATCACTTCCTTAGTTCCACCGAATTGCTCCTTCAAAGCATCCCATAATACCTTTGCAATTTTGCAATGCAACATGCCAGCATAGATACCCTTTGGCAATGTAGAGGCCACGATGCTAAATGCTTTGCATCTAGCTCATTTTTTGGAAATCTTGCTTGGAATAATTTTTGGGATTATTTGGTACTTGGACTTTAGGCTCCTCAATAGTTGGTATCATTGGTACATGAGGTCCAAAGATGACCGACTTCCAGCAACCGGTGTTTTGTTGAACAAGGACATGATCCATCCGTCTTTGCCAGATATTATATTCAGATCTGACAAGAATCAGTGGTTTAAACATGGTGCTGGTGTAGTGAGGATCTTGTGAAGTGTGTGACATTTTAATTGTTTGCAAAACAGTTTTTGTTTAAAACTTTTAGAAGGTAATCAAACTTTGTTTTTCCATAAAAACGAACAAACTGAATTAGCAGCGAGAGCTGATCTATTTTAATCAAATTGATTGTTAAATCAAATTCGATTAAACCCAAGCTCTGATACCATTTGTTAGGATCTGCATTTTAAACTGTTTATGAAAGTTCTAAAAGTGGTAAATGAAAGAAGATAAATAAGATGAACTTGCAGCTGAATAGAAGACCTTTAATTCACAACAGTTGAGAGATTGTTTTCATTGTCATGCTTTTCGTAAATATGATTACTTGCATAGACTCACAATCTCCTGCTCAGCCTAGGATCACTGATTGTTTGTACAGAATGTAAGAAAGGTAGATTCGATTGATAATTGATGAAAGTGATCAAATAAAACAGTAAAGCACTGTTCTATTTAGACTACAATCCCAACCAGTGAGCATCTTATTTGATGTGCATGAAAGTCACACTTAACAAGAAATAAGAAAGTGATAACATCTGCAAAGCTAACCACTGCTATACACTAAACATTCCAATGACTAATAGAAAACATTGATGATACATCCTCTGTTGGTCTTCAGCAGAGCTTTGCCTTGATAGACTTTTAGCTTTGATCTTCAGCAGAGCTTGTCTTGGCAGACCTTTTAGCTTTGATCTTCGGCAGAGCTTGTCTTGGCAAACCTGTTAGCGTTAGTCTTCAACAGAGCGTTTATCTTCAACAGAGTATAGCTATGTCAGACCTTGAACATTTAGTCTCAGCAGCGCATGGCTTGCGCGGATGTTACATTATTATTTGGATTAGAGGTCGTAGAATATTTTGGCTTTCTATCATCTGTTGTTTTTTGTAGGGTTCAATCCCAACACTTATCCAAACACTAAAACGCAAATATCTACCGAAATTTACGATTTTTAGCTATAACCACCACCCAACTTCAGCATTCTTCTCCCATTCTCTTTCCACATCACCCATTTCACTTCCTTATCATTATACACCATCAATTCCACCCGTTTCACCGCACATTCAACCAAACCATGGACTTTACTCTCTAAACTAAAAAAAGTTTAAATTTTATCTTCTTCATCACAAATTTGGCATGTTTTCTTGTACATTTCCTGTTTATTAATCGTTTCTTAGTAGTTTGAGTTTTGTCTTGCATGTTTAGGTGTCGTTTTTGTCAGGTTAGTTTAGGGTTTTAGTTTAATATCGTGTCTAGTGTTTAATGGTTGCGGGAGGCATGGATTGGGTGTGTTTTGGACATAGAACTAAGTTGTTTGTGCTACATTGCCATAAAGCTCTGAACTTGCTTGGGCATTTCTAGATTTAATCGGTTAAAACCTCCTTTAACTAGGCAGAATTTTTTGTTTAACATACTGAAAAGCTTTCATCTTTACGCAAGTTTGGACTCAATGTCCGTTTTGGTTGGATTCTAATTGGGACAATTATAGTGTCGAGAGGAGGTAGAGTACATTGAGTCTTGTGTTTGATCAGGTTTGCTCTAGTTAGATTTTGGTCTTGGGTTTACTTATATGCGTGTATGAGTACAAAATACTTTGCCCGTACTCAATCTCCATTCGAGCGAGGATGTTTATAACTTATGCTTTTGTCAGTGGTAACCCGAATTTTTATTCTGTTTTATTTTCAGATTCAGTCGCGAATGTAATGCTATACGGTTGTTTGTAATTTTTAAAGAAAAATTTTCAAAAATCCAAAATTAAAAATTAAATATTACCAAAAATAGTTTGTGATTACTGAATTGCTGTCAATTTCTTTTCGTTAACATTGTTTTGTAGGTATATTAGGTGTAGGTAGTAGCAGTGGAGCCGGAGGAAAGAGAAGGAGAGTGCCACCACAACCACCACGTGGGGTCCTAGATCCGCAAGCTGAGTTCCACAATAAAGATATCATCCAATTCTACAATTCGTGACCAACACAAAGGAATGAAAAAAGTTGCATAAAAGAATCAATACTAAGGTTTTTGAGCATAGAACATAGATTAGGATTAGTTGTGAATGATGGGTGAAAGAGAAAGAGCTAAAAGGTTGTTAGCGGGTAAGATTAGGGCTACGGTTGATTGTTATTGGGTACAACATGTGGACCTAGTGTTAGAATTTCATCCCACCTACCAGCATAAGGAAGGTTCAATTACGGAGACAGATGTGGTGTCCTTAAGTATAGGGCAAATACTACATGAGATGTCCATTCCTGAGTTTGCTGTAGCTAGAGGTTTTTACACAGAGGATGAGGTAGTGACCCCTGAGTTTCTCACTAGTTTGAGGGATGCTTATGTGACTCCGAGGAGTTGTGTTTGGGTGGTGCTGAGTTAGCTAGTTTTAGGGCTACCATCGCTAATCGCTCGTTCGTGGATACGAACTTGATTACATCAGTTAACGACCCTATTTTGAGATATGTGCTGAAGGTATTCTCTACCACTCTGGTTGGTAGGAAATCTAGTGAGAACAAGGCAATTGGACAGACTTGTTCATTCTCATGTGTTTGATGGAGCGTCAGAACATGAATATGGCGAGTGTTCTGGTATGGTCTTTTAACCATGCATGTAGGGGGGTCATTAAGATGTTTAGGAGATAGGTCCGTACATTACTAGGCTGGCTGAGAACTTAGGGGTGTTTGAGAAGTATAATCAGCAGAATTTGAACATATTTCACCAGAACAGTGGTAGCAAGTTGTGAAAAGTGAGCAGTGTTTTGCATGTGAGGTGTAGGGGTATATTGGGAATAATGGATAGTGTTTTGAGGTCTAGGGCTAGGATGTATGATATTGGTCAGTTGATTAGACCTACATTCTCTAGCAAAGTGTCCTAGCCTATTACACTTATAACATTTATTTTTTTATTTATCCAACCCAACTTTTGTCCCCCCATACAACCCTGGGAACTTCCTACCAGTTCTTTTGTAATACTTGTTAGCCCTGACACTTAACAGAGCGAACTAGTGCAAAATGTCCATCTCCTCCATATCTGATGGATCAAACTGGTAAAGATCACTCATCTCAAAGCATAAGTTGTCAGAAGTTTGGCTTTCCCATTAGCAGTAAATGCATAAATGGGTGTGTAAGGGTCTGAATAGAAACCAGAAGTTATATCAATGAAATGATTATAACTCTGATCCTTAGTACTGGTAGTGACTTTTCTTGGCCAAAGAGAATTGTGCTACCAGATGTATAGTCATCGGTCACTTTTCCAGACTCTTGTAGCTTCTTTTTCTAGTTCAGCTCTCTCTCATAAGTGAGGAGCCTACCATGAAGCTGAGTAAGACGCATTTCTTTGAACCCAACTGAATTTCTAGTAACAAAAGCTATAGTGTCCCATTTGTCAGGTATTGATCAAATAAAACGACTATTTAGAGTCGAATTTGCAAGTGTACATTCACCAGTTTAAGTTGACTAATGATACGGCTAAATCTTTCGAACTGTTGGGTTAGTGACTCTCCATTGAGATGACAAAATGTTTCATATTATTGATTAAGAACCTCTCTGTTGTTTTCAATCACTTCCTCAGTCCCACCGAATTGCTCCTTCAAAGCATCCCATAATTTCTTTGAAATTTTGCAATGCAACATTCCAGCATAGATATCGTTTGGCAATTAGAGGCCACGATGCTAAATGCCTTTGCATATAGCTCGCTTTTTTGGAAATCTTGCTCGGAATAATTTTTGGGATTCTTTGGTACTTAGACTTTAGGCTCCTAAGTACTTGGTATCATTGGAACATGAGGTCCAAAGATGACCGACTTCCAGCAACCAGTGTTTTGTTGAGCAAGGACATGACCCATCCGTCTTTGCCAGATATTATACTCAGATCTGACAAGAATCAGTAGTTTAAACATGGTGCTGGTGTAGTGAGGATCTTGTGAAGTGTGTGACATTTTATTTGTTTGCAAAACAGTTTTTGTTTAAAACTTTTAGAAGGTAATCAAAATTTGTTTTTAAATAAAAACGAACAAACTAAATTAGCAGCGAGAGCTGATCTATTTTAATCAAATTGATTGTTAAATCAAATTCGATTGACCAAGCTCTAATACCAATTGTTAGAATATGACTTTTAAACTCTTTATGAAAGTTCTAAAAGTGGTAAATGAAAGAAGATAAGCCAGAAGAACTTTAACTTTGAGAGATTGTTTTCATTGTCTGCTTTTCGTAAATATGATTACTTGCATGTGACTCACAATCTCCCTCAGCCTAAGATCACTGATTTGTTTGTACATAATGTAAGAAAGGTAGATTCGATTGAAAATTGATGAAAGTGATCAAATAAAATCGTAAATTACTGTTCTATTTAGACTACAATCCCAACCACTGAGCATCTTATTGTGATGTGCATGAAAGTCATACTAAACAAGAAATAAGAAAGTGATAACATCTGCAAAGTTAACCACTGCTATACACTAAACATTCCAATGACTGATAGAAAACACTGATGATACATCCTCTGTTGGTCTTCAGCAGAGCTTTGCCTTGACAGTCTTTTAGCTTTGATCTTAGCAGAGCTTGTCTTGGCAGACCTTTTAGCTTTGAACTTCGGCAGAGCTTGTCTTGGAAAACCTTTTAGCTTTAGTCTTCAACAGAGCTTTATCTTCAACAGAGTATGGCCTTGGCAGCGCATGGCTTGCGCAGATGTTACATTATTATTTGGATTAGAGGTTGTAGAATATGTTGGCTTTCTATCATATGTTTTTTTTGTAGGGTTCAATCCCAACACTTATCCAAACCCTAAAACGCGAATATCAGCAGAAATCTACCATTTTCCACCATAACCACCACCCAACTTCACCATTCTTCTCCCATTCTCTTTCCACATCACCCATTTCACTTCCTTATCATTCTACACCATCAATTCCACCCGTTTCACCGCACGTTCAACCAAAACATGGACTTTACTCTCTAAACCGAAAAAGTTTAAATTTATATCTTCTTCATCACAAATTTGGTATGTTTTCTTGTACATTTACTATTTATTATTCGTTTCTTAGTAGTTTGAGTTTTGTCTTGCATGTTTAGGTGTCATTTTTGTCGGGAGTTTCGAGTTTTAGTTTAATATCGTGTCTAGTGTTTAATGGTTGCGGGAGGCATGGATTGGGTGTGTTTTGGACATTGACTGAGTTGTTTGTGCTACATTGCCATAAAGCTCCGAACTTGCGTGGGGGTTTCTAGATTTAATCGGTTAAAACCTCCTTTAACTAGGCGTAATTTTTTGTTCAACATACTGAAAAGCTTTCATCTTACGCAAGTTTGTACTCAATGTCCGTTTTGGTAGGCACTTGGATTTTAATTGGGATAATTAAAGTGTCGGGAGGAGGTGGAGTACATTGACTCTTGTGTTTTGAGTCAGGTTTTGTTCTAGTTAGATTTTGGTCTTGGGATTACTTATATGCGTGTATGAGTACAAAACACTTTGCCCGTACTCAATCTCCATTTGAGCGAGGTTGTTTATAACTTATGCCTTGGTCAATGGTAACCCAAATTTTTATTCTGTTTTATTTTCAGATTCAGCCGTTAATGTAATGCTATACGGTTGTTTGTAATTTTTAAAGAAAAATTTTCAAAAATCCCAAAATAAAAAATTAAAAATTACAAAAAATAGTTTGTGATTACTGACTTGCTGTCAATTTCTTTTCGTTAACATTGTTTTGTAGATATATCAGGTGCATGTAGTAGCAGTGGAGCCGGAGGAAAGAGAAGGAGAGGGCCACCACATCCACCATGTGGGGTCCTAGATCCGCAAGCTGTTGTTCTAGAATGGAGGCGAAGACGTATCAGATATGATGGTCCGGAATAGATTCCGTTAGCCTGAGTTCCACGATAAAGTGATTATCCAATTCTACAATTCGTGATCAACGCAACGGAATGAAAAAAGTTGCATAAAAGAATCAATACTAAGATTTTTAGCATAGAATGATAGATTAGGATTGGTTGTGAATGATGGGTGAAAGAGAAAGAGCTGAAAGGTTGTTGGCGGGTAAGGTTAGGGCTACGGTAGACTGTTACTAGGTACATCATGTGGACCTAGTGTTAGAATTTCATTCCACCTACCAGTATAAGGAAGGTTCATTTGCGGAGACAGATGTGGTGTCTTTAAGTCTAGGGAGAATGGTACATGAGATGTTCATTCCTGAGTTTGCTATAGCTAGTGGTTTTTACACAGAGGATGAGGTAGTGACCCCTGAGTTTCTCACTAGTTTGAGGGATGCTTATGTGACTCCGAGGAGTTGAGTTTGGGTGGTGCTGAGTTAGCTAGTTTTAGGGCTACCGTCGCTGATCGCTCGTTCGTCGGTACGAACTAGATTACATCAGTTAAAGACCTGTTTTGAGATATGTGCTGAAGGTATTCTCTAGCACTCTGGTTGGTAGGAAATCTAGTGAGAACAAGGCCAATTGGATAGACTTGTTCATTCTCATGTGTTTGATGGAGCATCAGAATATGAATATGGCGTGTGTTTTGGCATGGTCTTTTAACCGTGCATGTAGGGGGGGTCATTGAGATTTTTTGGACATAGGTCCGTACATTACTAGGCTGGCTGAGAACTTAGGGGTTTTTGAGAAGTATAATAAGCAGAATTTGACTGTGGGGTCGGCTTCAAAGTTCTTTGAGATTAGCGATCTTCAGCTGGCATGTATTCTTGCATTGACCGATCCGGTTATGTAGGATGGGGTTAGACAGGGACCTCAGGTTCAGCCACCTGAGGGTCATCCAGCTCATGATGTTATGCAGGGTATTTACCCAACTTGTAGGTAGACACCTCGTTAGAGGCAGGAGATACCGACACCACTGTACCAGCGACGTCAGCCACCACCAGATCCAATTACTTCAGAGCCGCTTTATAATTGGATGGATTAGGGTTATGATATGATACGCACTAGACAGGAAACACCAGGATGATGCATTTGAGGCATATTATGACTCGTTTGAGCATAGGAGTTCCGGATTTCTTTCAGCCATATGTTGATCCGGGTTAGTTTCTGGATGCCAGGGCAGTTTGGTTCTAGTGGTGCGGGTGGTTTGAGTCAGCCTGTTGGTTATGGATCTGGTTCGGGATAGTATGGTTATGTGGATCTGACACCCGAGTTTCAGGTATATGGGCAAGGTGGTGATGATGAGGAGAGTGACGAGGAAGAAGAAGAGAAGGATAGTGAAGAGAGTGATGATTAGTGTGGGGATCGAGGATGCAGCTAGAGCTTATATGAGTATCTTTTGCTTTATTCTTCTTTTTATGTTGTTTTTATCCTCATTTGGTGTGTACTAATATTTTGCATACTTTAAATAGGTTGGTTAGGTGGGTTGGTAATGTTTTGTTTGTGATGGTTGTTTAAGACACTGATATCTATCATTATATTGTGCATTTTGGTATATTTGTGGTTGTTGATAGGTATGGTGTATTTTTGCCGCTTCTGTTTGCGTGTTAGAGTTAGGAATTGTTTGTTGAGCATGTTCGGGTTGGAGGGCATATGTGGAATTGACTGGCACATTGACAATCTCGCATATCAGCTAAGTCGTTCATGTGAATATTTTATATTTATTTATTTATTTATTTATTTATTATAGTAGTTTAGTTAGTATCGAGTCATGTTTTCATTCTTGCATTAGAGACAATGCAAAGTTTAAGTGTGAGGATCAGACATTTGAGTCGTAGTTGTTAGTTTATTTAGTCGAGTCATAAAAATTGAAATATTTTAATTGAAAATGTCTCTTGTTTTAGAAAATCGGGATTTAAATAATAATAAAATGATAAAGTTGAAAATGTCTCTTGCAAATAAAGACGGGAAATGATAGAAAAGTCGGGTTTGTTCAAGTTTCAAATAATAATAATATGATAAAGTTGAGCTTGTGTCTATCTAGGGATGTGTGAGTAGGCCCGACCCAGTTTCTAGGTTCCTTTGATATTAAATGTACCTTAATTGTCGTTTTACTAGTGGGTGCTCATCTAGGAAAAGTGGGGAAGCCGAAACCACCAAAAATAGTATAAGGAATGCCGTTATAGGCTAAATTTGTTAGAATTTTTTATCAAGAGAAAATAATATAATAAATTGAGCTAGATTGAATAAAAAGACGAGCCCTACGAAATCTCCCTCGGGGATGGTGACTCTGGTTAAGACAGCCTCTGGGTTAGGTATGCAAAGTCTTGTGCTTAAAGAAAAAAAAATGAAAAAGAAAGAAGAAAATGGATGCTAAATTCTTTTGATTTTGGTATAAAACGGTTAGGAAAGGGTCAATTGATTCGTTACTTTTGTTCCATGAGCTTGAGGAGGGATTAGGTGAAACTGTGATTTTTAGTGTGAGACCTAGGTAGATTGACCGAACTTAAATATAAATTACATGATAAGGGCTATCGGGTTTGGGTTTAAGTGGACACATATACTTGCAATAGCAATTAACACAAGTTTTAATGTTAATAAGTAATCTAAGTTTTGAACCTGTTCATTTATTTCGACTATGATTCCGTTTGCATAATTCTTTTTCGGGGACGAAAAAAAGAGTAACCATGGGGATATTTGATGTATTGCAGAGTACATCTATTTATCATTTATAGTTTGTATAGTTTTAGTTTTGGTTTATTGTGATTCTTAGGCAGAATTAGTTTGTTTTGATAGTTTGTTCCCGATTGCTGAAAAGTGAAGAAAACGAGTGAAATCTACTGGAAAAGAGCTGGCAATGTGAATGAGGTCGAGTCGTAGCGGAACGGGAATGCAATTCGAAGAAATATGGAAAAAGGACCCTCTCGCGCTACGCGAAGGTGAAAGGAGAAGAGCTTCGCGAAACGCGAAGCTTTTAAATATTATTATGTGGAAATGGACAAGTCGCGCTACGCGATGCCTAAAGGGGTACCCGTCGCATTACGCGACGGGGGGTAATATTCGCGGCAGAGTTGTTAATGGTGTTGGATTGTTTCTAAAACTTATATGAATTGATCATATTCAAGCAAGTCAACCCTAGTTACGACTTTGGACGAATTTAGGCGAATTCAGCAGCAAGTTTAGCACCATTTTGAAGTTTTCGAAGCATCGGAATCATCTGGTAGGAGCTGGAAGAAGAAGGATTGAAGATTTAACGGGTTTTTCTCCCAGTTTACTTTGTTTTTTATTTTCTTATTTTCTATGAATGAATTCCTTTGTTAAGATGTTTGATTTGGTTCTTGAGACCATGTTTTTTTGGCTAAATATCTTAAACTATTTAGGTTAGGATGAAATCTTGTTAACGATTGGATTTTTATGGGTTTCTTGTTTGATTACGGATTTTCTTTGAAAAGTAACAAACTTTGGTTTCTTGATTTGGTGTGTTTCCATATCTTGACTTGATTATCGATTGTTTATTTCTTTTGCATGAATCTTGTTGAATGTCTTTCATATAATAGATTTGTGTTGATTATTGGGTCCATGCGGGTTTGGGTAATCATTTTGTGAATTGGACAATAAACCTTAGAAACAATATTCAAAAGTTAATTCAGTTTTGATATTCTAGTAACCTTAGTCACCGTAAACTGCAAGGTTATTAATAGGTCTTGGTTGGTAAATTGCTAGCATTAGGTTTTGTAGAAAGCCGGTTTTAGTTGCCTTGCCATTACCGTGTCTATTAAACCAAATCGAGTCCTTAGATGCCTTCGATTTTCCACCATGAGGTAGTTTGTCACATTAGGGCACTTTTCTGGAAAGTTAGACAACTGTAGGGGAGTCTAGTTAACCGGTGTTCATAACAATCCTTTAAAGTTCCATAGGTTTCTTCCCGAGAAGGGTTGGGGGTCCTATTCGGCTTCTCTTAGGGTATAGCACTTAAAGATCCCAGTTCCATATCGCATTAGTACTGATAGAAAGCCAGTCGAAAATAAGTCGGATTCCAACCTAAGTAGTTCTTCATCATCACTGACTAAAACCTTCATTCCAAGTCTCCTTCTAGTTCATCTAGTTAAATAGTATTAATTTTAATCGCAAATTTAGGATTTTTAGAAAACCCCCCACACTTAAAATCAATTAGTGTCATGTCCATGTCAGTCAAAGTCGAGATAGAGTTTAGTTAACGTAGTTTAATAGAGTCTCATGGGTTCGATATCCGGACTTACTTAGCTTTACTAGAGTCGATCGGTTCACTTGCTAGTTAGTAGTTTAGTCGAATTTTAGAGAGTCTAGAGTATTACTTTGAGTCTAGAATAGGTTAATTTAGTTTGTTTTTATTAAACTACTTTTAGCACATCAAATACATAGTTTTGAAAAGGGATTTCAAATGATACCATTTCTGATAACTGCTGTTTCTAACAATATTATCATTTCAGATAGTTCATTGTTTCGAATAAGATCATTTCGGATAGCTATTTTTTTGAAAAAGGTTTCCGAGTCACACAGTTCCGAATAGCTGTTGGAGTTTTCGAGTGGCACTGTTTCAAACAAAGTTGGTTTTTTCGAGAAGACTAATATTCCGACTACTGTTCCGAACCGCTGTCATTTTGAATTTAGACTACTGTTCGAGAAGATGATGAAAAAGCCATAGCAATTCTTACTATGGCACTTGGTCCAGATATCTCCATTATTGTTACAAACTATACATATGCTCAGGAAGTGTGGAATGAGCTTAAGAATCTATATGAAGGAAATGTTGACTTGAAGGCGAGCAGAGTAGGCATGATGAATCAGCAATTTAGCTCCTTCAATCACATCTATGGTGAAACCATTGAAAATCAGATCAGAAGGTTTGTTAAACTGGTATCGTAGATCATAAGTGCAGTTATCACCATTACAAATAGTGGTATGAATCGCCAACTTCTGAACTCCTTGCCATATAATTGGGATGCTGATGTAGCTATGATCAAGCAGACAAAGAATTTGAATAACGTTACACTTACTAAGCTGATTGCTACAATGAAGTCATGTGAAATCGATAATCAGCAAAGAGACCTGAGCCATAAAATTTCTTTGATGGCCGCTGGTTTGATTAGTTCCAATAATGCACTAGTCTCTTAGAATCATCCCAGTATTATGTTTAGTCTTGCCCATGGGGGTGTCGAATGCTAACCCAAACGTTGTTTTATACCCTCTAACACAAACTCCAAAATCCAACTATGTGTATGGTATGTCTCTTCCATCACCACAAGTCGCTGTCAACAATTCTACACAACCTTCATCAGCAAAACCACAACCTTAGTACACCAATGTGGTTTGCAGTCCTGTAACCCCTTCACCAACACAAGGCGCTACTTCCTCTACCACAGCTTAAAATACAGTGTTTCGAACCAAGCAAAATGAAGAAAGACTGGCTCTTACTGCATCTATGCTTTAATAGTTTACATGCCTTTTTAGTAGGTGATCTCTAACCTCCATCTGTTTTAGCCACTGAAAATGATCAAGTTGTGAGGAAGACATAGAAAAGTTGGATGTGTCCTGGGAGTTGGCCATGGCAGCATTTAGGGCTGAAAAATTTTAGGAAAAGTTTGGTCGTCGTCCAATGTCATATCTTCGTACTGGACACAAACTGAGATGTTAAAGGTGCTAAGAGCCAGGACACTTTGCTAGAGACTGCAAGAAGGCACCTGTAGGATACGTTCCTAGTCAGACTACTAAAACTTAGAATGCTGAAAGAGCAATGGTGCCCGTTACGCCTGCACAAACTTCAACAAGCCAAGGAGACACTGGAGCTGGAAAGTCATTGATGGCTCAAGAGCAACAAGGTTTCAACTAGTTAGATGCAGTGGCACACGTGGAATCACTCAAGATCTCTGAAGCTGCACCAATAAATCACTACTTCATGGCGCAGACAGATGAACCTAAATCACTCTCTGAAATGGAGCACACAACTTTAATTTAATTAACGATGACACCAGTGTAATGTTAAAGGGCATTTTCCTTAGAGAGAACTACAAGTTGCTCACTTAAAAGGTTAAAGCACAAAAGAAGGACATATCTCAGCTCTACAAGTATCTTATCAAACAGCAATGTTAGGTCTGTGACAATAAAAATAAACTTAATGTAAAAATCATGGAACTTGATTCCGTGAGAGCTGAGCTAGAACTTCTTATTGGCAAGTACCAACAAAATGAGTTAAACATAAAGAAGTTTTATACTTCCAGTGACACTGTTCGAAATTTGTGTGATGTGCAATTGGCATATAAGGAAAACAAGGGAAAAGGTTTGGGTTATAAATAGGTTCTACCTCCATACAATCATAATTATTCTAGAATGCTCACCACTGAGCAAGATCTTGAAAACAAGAAAAAATGATTTATGACAAACCAACGGACTACGTTCCATGGGAACCTTTCAAACCAAAACATGCTAGACTAACTGATTTTACAAAACCCCATGGATTTTGTTAAAACCTTGGATTCTACTAAAAATTTTCAAATGAATCATTTGGTGAACCAGAAAAAAAAGGAGTCGGTAGAAACGCCAATAGGGGGCATCAAGAAAATTTGTCAAATTATGAGTCTGTAGACCATACTAACTGTTTTAATTCATGTGGAGAGACAGTGATAGTTGAAGAGAAAACTAAAGTGGATGATGAACCACATTCAATGCTACTATTGATTTGTATGATTTTTTATGTGTTAAACATAATATTTACGTTTGGAACTTTGTTTAGCCTATGCTTGCTGAGACTAAGGGTTTTTCTGACAATTTTTCTGATTATGTTGCTAAAACAGAAAATTTAAATTATGGGGTTTCAAGTTCTAATTGCGATGACCATGTTTTACAAGAGGAGAGCCTGGTATATCTACTGCTGAATTCAAAACATCTGTTTCAAATAACTCAAACAACTACGCTAGTGTCTGAAGCATCAATTGACGTCTTAGAATCCTCTGAAATTGCTGAAGTTGAGAATATTTTCTTGTCTGAATGTGTGAATGGTAATGAGATAGTTGACAAGCAGGGATCGTTTGATATTGCCATCAAGCCTAAGATTCAGACTGAAGATTATGGTATGCCAGATGATGAGCAAAGTGTTTCTAAGAATTCTGCCTTTTCTTTTGGTTCGTTGATAGTGGTTATTTCTAGCAATGATGGGAGACATTTCCCAATTGAATGACATAAATATATTTGATGGTGGATTTGTCAACTTTGTGGGAGGCGAAACTGGATGAATGACAATGAAGGGTACGATTCGAAATGGGGTTCTCAGCTTTTTAGATGTGAATTATGTTCCAGAACTGAAACATAGCCTTTTGAGCGTATCTCAGATGTGTGATAAAGGCGTATCAGTTCATTTCACCAAAAAAGGTGTGTAGTGGTAAAACGGGGATTGTGATACTGGATGATTGGCTCCTCATTGAACCGGAATGAAGGGGTAACGATTACGTCATTGACATGAATAAAGCCCCTACTGATCAAATTACTCGTCTTAATCAACCTGGGGTCATCTCAACATGAAAAATCTTAATCAACTAGCAAAAGGAGGTTGGTAAAAAATTTACCGATCAAATATTTCATGCAATTGAAAAATGTGAATCGTGTGCTCGAGGGAAACAACATTGCAAGTCTCATAAGTCTAAACTAACGCATTCGACTTCTAAGTTCTAGAAGTGCTTCACATGGATCTTTTTGGCCATGTCAATGTGATGAGAATTGGAGGGAAGGCTTATTGCTTGGTCATAACTAATGATTTCTCACACTTCACTTTGGTGTTTTTCTTGGAATATAAGAGTGAAATAGTAGGGTAGATCAAGACATTTATTACTCTCATGGAAAAATAGGCGAATAAGAGGGTGAAAATTATTCGATGCGATAATGGGACGAAGTTCAAAAATGCTGACCTGGATGATTTATGTTCTTCAAAGGGAATTGATCGTCAATATAGCGCAACTTGAACTCCTCCAAAATTGTGTTGCTGAAAGCGCAACAGAACTCTCATTGAAGCTACTCGAACAATCCTGATAGATTCTTGCCTTCTATTGATATTTTGGGTAGAAGTAGTGAACACCGCCTGCTATGTTCAAATTCATTCTTTGATCAACAAACGTGTGGGAGGATTGGCTCTCCTCCGAAAGCATAGGACCTAACTTGAGCTAATTAATATGCACATAATTCATCATTAACTAGTTGATAATGATAAGATACATTGTTTCAATGCCTCTACTTCATTAACGTTGATAAATGTGTACAAATCGGAGATAAAACTGATAGGGCTTTGCCTTACAATTAGAAAAATAGCTAAGGACTCAAGACCGCAGCTCAACTATATATAGACACACAGCTTCACCCAAGGGGGACATGCCACTTCGTCCGAAGAGCACTTCGTATGAAGTGACATGTATCACATCGTACAAGGTGAGCAACACGTAATACGAAGTGGCCCATATAGATACAAAACATGAACAAATCTAACATTTTAGCCCTGTTACATATACAACATGACCCTAAGACGTAGGCTATAGACATTATGCACCAACAAACTCCCCCTTGGATATTGCCGGAGTCTTGATCAGTCTTCAAAACTTCAAAAGCTTTAACAATTATTGCCCAAAGAAATACTTTCTCGATCTTCGACGCTCCTCAGATGGAATAGGCGTTTGATCTGTGGGAGGAGGTCTATTGTAGGTGTCACCAAACTGAAACCTTCTCAAAGATGCCTTTCTAATGTTTTAAGCAATTCTAGCTTCGTTTCGCTCTTTCTTAGTTTCTATTTCCCTTCCAGCTTTCTCCACCCCGAATTCTATATCTTTCCTGAATTAATATCGTTAGCATAACATACATTAATAACCTGCTGGAACTGCAACGCCTACACTTTGTCTTTCTCTTTAAAACTTATCTTGCTAGAGAATAAACATTCAATACCATTCTTGAGTAGTTTACTAGCCACATTAGGTCTAGTATTCCAGTTCTTCTCCATAAACCATATATTCTTTTGTGAGCAATCACTGTTCGGTCAGTTCTTCAGTGATTTTCCAGGAATCGTGATTTTGTACACAAATAAAAGCTTCTCCTGTTTAAGAGTCACAATGCCACCACTTGAATGTTGTATGAAAATCTTGTCCAATCTTCATCAACGGCATATTCTTCATAACATGTAGCCATTCCACAATTAGTGTAACATCTTTCTGTTTCGTTACTCGATTAAACTTAATAATTCTTTTTGGAATATGTGGCTTCCAGTATTTAAAATCATGTGCAGCTTCAAACTTTATTAATTTCAACAAACGGTGATCATGAAACTTCATCTTGAGATTGATACACTTTGTTTGGACTAACTCTTCAACATCCCAAAATGGCAACGTCTTGATGTCACTTAAGAACCTGAATACTGAACACCGAACTCTCTCATTTTATCGCATAAACATTCAACTCTTTGATCCATCCCCAACTTAGTATATCCCCCAAGGATTTGTTAGGATCACGAGTAAAGAAAGCTAATAGATATTTGAACTTTCTTTCTTGTGGCATCTCCTTGAACCAGTACTATTTTTGCTACAACTATCTCTTCTTTAGATAAACATTTAGGCACAATTCCTTCTTTTATAGTTACCTTGACCTTTCTTCTCAATAATTCATCAGTTATTTAGAAAATAATTCTTCAAAGGTTGGGAAGTCATCGATTCCTTCACCAGAATATTTAGTAGTAGCATCATCGTCAGAATCCTCCTCCATGACAACCCTGTCATAATCATCAGCTTCCGACACATATTTATAAAGATAATCATTAGGTTGTGAAGCACTAATGTTGTTTAATTCATCTTCAAAATTGAATACAACGGATTCTTCATCTACACCTAACATTTTGTCAAATTCTTCCTTAGTGTTGTTATAAACGAATTCACCCTTATCTACATCATGCTCAAGGCAGAAAACTCTTGGTGTTTGCACATCAGGAACAACCAATATAGGAACAATTGTGAGGATTCATGACTGCTCAGCTTCATTCATAGGGTCCTTCATCTCCCCCTGTCTTTGGGCATCATCTTCATGATTAACTGAATCATTTAAGAAGGCATCATAGGCAAAAGACTCGTTTATCTTAGCATCTTGAATAGTGATAGCAGCAGCTCCCTGAGTGTTATCATCATCATCGCCCTTATCATTGTCATCTTTCTTGTCATCATCCTTTCCTTCTTCATCATCATCCAAGTCATATTCTTCATTCTCATCGAATGCATCTATCTCAGCATCAATTTCAACATCCAACTTCATTTTGCCAAGATTTGTTGTCTTGTATGCTTTAAAGAAACATCAACACTATCACCAATAAAAACATATTTTATAGCAGGAACAAATTCAAACAATGTTGTAGATGGCTCTGGAATAGGAACTGCATCAATCGGTTATTTGCCCTTTCCAACAACAACTACATCTTCCTTTGCTTCCTTTTTCTTCTCTGTAGGTTTTACTCTTGCCTTTTATGAAGAACATTAAACAACATATCAAAGTTCATATCAAACCTTTTATGAAGAACATTAAACAACATATCAAAGTTGATATCAAACCTTTTATGAAGAACATTAAACAACATATCAAACTTCTTAGCATTTTCTACCTTTTCAGTTTCCAGATCTTTGACCACCATATGTAACCTCTAATTTTCAACAGTAACACTTGTGAATGAGGAGATCAATTGCATGTTCTCTTCTTCTAGCTGATTGATGGTAGTATCATGTTCTTTGATATTGTTCTCTAGTTCACCCATCTTTGCATTATCATCCACCAACACAGTAATCAATGCTTCCAACCTCTGTTTATCTTATTCCAGAAACTTGATTCTACTTTCATGTTCCTTGATTTTGTTTTCTAACTCTTCAATTTACCATCATTGAACATGTTAGGATCAAACCCTTCCGTGTATGGAATTTCAACGAAATCATCACGAAATTTAACAGCCAAAGTCTTGGATGAGATTGTGGTGTAGAACGTTGTTGAATAGGGGGTATTAGCTGCTTTTGTTGTGATGATTGTGGAGGTGTAATATGTTGTGGTGATAGAGGATGCGGTGATGATTGAGGGGGTATAACATGTCACACCCCGACCCGCAGCGGAAATAAGAGTCGGGGCATAATTGGGTTATCACCAAAGCACATGACATTTACTATTATGTTCCATAATTAAATGAAGTCAAAGTTACATTTTTCAAACATCCAAACATGTTCATTCAATACAAGGGAAAATAACCAAACATAACAATCCAAAAACTAAATCATTTTATTCTTCTAATCCAGATCCTATGTGTTCCTAGCTGCTGCTGGTTCACCTGTATCATGTGTAAAATGGGAGGTTTTTGGGTCAACATAAGTTGGCGAGTGAACCTTATTAGATAAACATTTGATAATGATTTTATGGTTAGTTTATCAATAAAATATTGTGCATAATCATAAAAGAGCACATGTAAGTAATCAAACATTGGCAATTAGCAATTACAATTATAACATACATTAACACTTGATAGCATACATGAATATACCAATATCATACGATAACTAACATAAATGAACTGTGCGATCAAGGCTCAATCAAACGGAGCCGATCGTATTGCATGAACTGGAAATGTAAATTGAACTGTGCGCTCAAGGCTCAATCAAACGGAGCCGAACGTATTGCATGAACTGGAAATGTAAATTGAACTGTGCACTCAAGGCTCAATAAAACGGAGCCGAGCGTATTGCATGTATTGAAATGTAAAATGAAATGACCGATCAAGGCTCAATCAAACGGAGCCGATCGTGCGGGCACGCTACAGATCAACCGCATAATAAAATGGGGATCAAGTTCAACCTCGATGGATGGGGAGCTGCGGCCTCGGCAAATGCATGTACTGAAATAATAATTTGCATCCAATAATAACTACTTAACAGCAACAAACTAATACACATGTCATGATATGATGTATGCACAATAGTTTCGTTATAATATGTAAATAAACAAAGACACATGATACACCCCAAAAACGTGATTAAAACGGGGAATTTGAAAGGTTCACTCACATTGGGTGCGTTGAATTGAAGATGGTGAGATGCGCACGATTTAGATTAGTGGATCGACGGAAAATACTAACCTAAATAATAATGGAAAAATATATTAAATGGATGGATTTTATTAAGGATTTTAATGAAATTTTTAGATATATTTTTGTGAGTTTATGGCTATTTTCTATCTTTAAAAATGTTATTTTTAAGTATTTTTAATTGATTTTTAAATTAAAATAAACAAATAAATATATAAAAAAAATATTATTTTTTTTACTGTTGACCGTTGACCGTTGACCGGTTCGGTCAGCGGTAAAATCCTGCGCCGGGCGGGACTCGCACCGGCGACCTTCTGTTCACGTGCACGTAGCTCTACCAACTGAGCTACGTGACTAACCCGTTATAAACTCGGTTTTAATTATATTTATATACTTATTTGAATTAACCGAAAATTCCTTTATTTTGCAAAAACGTTTTAATTCCATGGACCGGTGCTCTGGACAGGATTCGAACGCGCGACGTGAAGTTCATTTTGCACACAGTCCACCGCTGGACTGTGTGTCTAACCCGGTTATATTCTTGATTTATATTATACTTAACAACTACCCGATTCAACCCGGGTTAGTTCATGATTAAAAAAAAAATTGTTATTACACAAGCGTGCGCGTAGCAAGGATCGAACTCGGGACGTGAATATGAAATTTGCACACAGTCCACCGCTGGATTGTGTGTCTAACCCGTTTATAAACCGGATTTTAATTACTCTTATACTCTGATATAACTTCATCTTCTTCATCGAATTACACGGTCAGCATAATTCGACTGGTTAAGTTTGATTTTGTGATTTACAAAGTTCTTAGACATTAACAGTAAATCAAGGGTAAGGAATGGAGAGAGTTTAAGGAACAGAATTTACCGATTGAAGATATTCACAGAAATCTGGCGAAAGGTTCGTCGGTATTGGGAATGAACTCCGACTGTTGAACCAATTAACAGCGTTGATCAATTACTCATAACGTTGTGTCACTTAAACAAGGTTTAAAAGAAGTTTTGGATATCTTACCGGTTCACAGTTGGATTCCGGCAGTTTCAGAAACTTTTCGGCGAAGATAAGATTTCCGATGAACGTTGGCTAAGATTGATTCTGATGATGGAGTTGTGTTAGAGATTGACTAAACACATGTTTTAAACAAAAAGAGTCGAAGGAATTACTGTGAGAATGTGAGTCCCGATTTTCCGGTAACTTGCAGAAATTTCCGGCGAACTGTTTCAGATGATCTTAAGGTTCACAAATGCGACGAAAATGAAATTGGATATTGTTGTGATAGTTCTGAATCGTGCAAATGATTGAAACTTGAATTAAATCAGAACTTGAAGAAATATTCGGTTTCAAAAGCCGAAAAGATGAAACTTTAAGTTCAATCACTTCTGACTTAATTAAAAACCGTCGCACATCGGTTATAACTGAAATTGTGAGGTAAACAATCGATTTAACGATTGGTTTGCCGATTATCGGTTTTCAGATAGCATCGGCGGTTAAATCGAGTTTGTGTATAAGTTTCATTTGCTCTCCTAAAGTTAACAGAAAACACTTGGTGGCGGAGTGGTTTGGGGACAGGATGATAAGTCGTTGGAATGCCTCAGCTGACCCGGGTTCGAGTCCCGGCAGCTTCAATTGTTTTTTATTTATTTTATTTTAACTTTTTATCAAATATAATTTTTATAGTTTAGTTTATTTATTAATTATGTAACGTTTTAACTCAAATTAATCATAAATAATTAATGTACTTTCATAACTTGGTACTTGATTACAAAACGGAGCGGGTTTTGGAGACCCGATTTTTACAAATGTTACATAACAGGTGTTTGTGGTGGTTGTTGTGGTGATGGAGGAATAAAAGTCTCAACATTAACAGTTGGAGCAAGCCCTTCAGGTGTCTTCATGCCTCTTTTGTACTTTGGACGTGCTTTTCTAGCTGCAAGAGATCCTGTTGTCTTTTTCTGTGTTTCTGATTTGCTTTTGACTCTTTGAACCTTCTTAGCAGGTCATTCAGTATTCTCTTCAGACTCTAGTTCAGACGGAACATAAACATCATCGCCTTTCTCTTTCTTTGTGCCATTCTTTCTCTATCATTTATCTTAATAGCTTTTATCGTTTTATCTAAAGTATCATCTGAAGCCTCTTCATTATCACCTTCAACTGCTTTCTAAGCTTCAGCTTAAACTTCATGTGTTGTTTCAGCTACTAGTTCAACTACTGGTTCATTTATAGGTGTTTCTCAGGTTCATCCACTAGTAAAGTTCTAACTATAGCCCGCTTTCTTTGTTGTGTTGATGATGAGGTTCCAACAACTTGCTTCTTAGGAGTTCCTCCTCTTCGTTTCTTAGTTTCTTCCTTCTTGTACCAACTACTTCTTTTTAGAATAACCCTTCCAGACAAGCAACTTCATCATTTTCGTCTCCATGCGTATCGTTTCTCCATTTACCCTTTGGAGGTGCGACATAGTCTTTATCCTTAATAGCTCCAAAGACTGGTATTGCAATAGGTTCAGATGCCTGCTTCGAGTATAGATTCAATCGGACCAACGTCTCTCTATCCATATGCTCCAACATAAGCTCATCTTGTTCTTCGTTTGCCAAGTAAGGGAACAGATCATCTAGCATCATCTTCAAAAATCTCGGATACTGCATAAATTTTTCCCTCATAATGTTCAACACCATTTGATCAAAAACTAACTTCGTGAAGTTATATGCAAGTTTTGTACGAAAGATGTGATAATACACATCTGATAATCAACAATGTAGTCAAAACCTCCTTTTCTATGACTGGCACGTGTATGACTGAGTGCACAAAGAATTTGTAAGGCCCGCCAAGGTTTGCTTTCTTGAAATTTGTGGCATTTACGTGGCCTTTGTAACCCATGCGATAAAAGCATCCCTTGACCATTCTTTCTAGGTAGCCCGTTGGATCACCTTCTTTGTCTTTGAAGTCTAGTACTCTACGTATCAACTCCTATGTGATTTTAACTTCAAGCTCGCCGACCGCTACTACCAAAATAATAGCTTTCGGATTTTCCTCATATCTAGCAGCACCCCAAAAACGTTCAATATGCGATTGGTAGACTTTGTGTTTATGAGTTAATGCCTTTGTCACTAGTAATCATCCCATAACCTCAAGTATATCTTTGAAAGGAGCGAATTCTAGGATCTAATTGTCAAGAAGATAGCAAATGTTATGAATAGGCTCAAATGGCATCTTCTTTTCCAGTAAACACAAAAGAGTTCAACACTTAGAAAATTTGACGGAAAAATAACACAACACTTTAGTGCGAAGTGTCCTCAGTGATGAGTGGACATATGCTCTTGGTGCGGAGTGCACATTTACGCTTTGTACAAAGTGGTATATATTTTCTAAACATTTTGACCTTAGTCACTTCGTACAGAGTGGCTTCTAATATATTTTTTTTGCACCTTTCACTTCGTACGAATTGGACATCCACTTCGTACGAAGTGACTTACTTCGCACAAAACCAACACTCATGAACACCAAAATTTTAACTTGTGATCTTTGTTCAATTGATGGTTCCATTAGCTAGTATAGGTGCCGATTAACACATATAAAAGTTCAATTTTAGATTCGGCCTGTTTGATTCTCCTAGATCTAAGTTTATATGTCTGAGGTACTGAAATCATTAAATTAACATTCAAATCACGGTCAACTACCTTAACCATTTTAAGAGCTCTGTAAATCAACCTCCACAAGGTGTGTATAAGCCGTAGTTCGTTGTTAATTGCTCTAAAAGATCAACTCGCACAAAGGTTCTCTCTAAATCATACAAGAAGTAATGAATGTTTCATACGAGTTGGCTTCTTTATATAGGGTCTGGTCCACTTCGTACGAAGTGGCTTCTGATTTGTGCAATGTGGCCAACTCGTACGAAGTGGACTCCAACTCGTACGAAGTGGCCCTAAAAATTTCAGATTTTTCAATTTTACGAGTCCAAGTTAACCAAGTCCAAGTTAATGACCCTGGTTAACTGATTTGTTTACCAAGACCAAGTTAATGACCTTGGTTAAACACTTTATGACCAAACTGATATTTTTCGTCAGTTTTTAGTTTCAAATCAAAGAACTTTTTTATTATTTTAGAACATTTTTGTCATTCTAGATTAGCTCCCAACCAGTAGATCCTTTAGCTTTCATTCAACAATTGTCGCTTCGGACTTTAAAGATCAGTTTTCCATCATCGTTAGTCGAAACTTAGATAGAAATAAAATCTTTTTATATTTTCCACATTTTATGCTAAAAGACACTTAAAATCTTTTTGGGGTTTTTCTGAAATGAAATGTAAACTCTGTATAAACATATTTACTGACATATTTTTGTGAGTTTGTGTTAGAGGATCATATCAGTTTTGGAGTCATATCACAAGTATCGTTGATCTTTATAAAACTTTAAGTTCTAAACAGATTAATTAATTGTCAATATACCCATCCACTTAAACCTCTACACATTTCTCAATTGTTTCAAGATACGTTAGGTAATTTTAGGAACATGACTTAACTGTATTTCCCACCTCAGAATACACTCCCGTATCGAGATTTCATAGATTTCAACTCACAAGTGAATATATCTAACTGGCATCTGTATCTAGGTAATGAGAGACCTTGAGAGCTCAGGTTAGTACCACCGTACAGACAAAGAGATGAAGTCTCAACTTATAGGAGGTGTTCCAAATTTGGAATCTTTTGTACTGCAATTTCCGTATCTTTTGATATTTTCAATTTTAATGCGGCTTTAGGGTTTTAATGCAAAAGTATTATATAAGTTCTGGGTCATTGCTGACGCAAAATCAGAAGAACTTATATTATACCCCAGATATCAATTAAATATCTTAGAATCTAGTATTCTCTCAAATGAAATTTCGGAGTACTAAGTCCATATATCCGGGAGATGTTAAACCACAGATTAATCAGTTATTCTTTTTAAGTTTATATCTCAGCACATCATTAGTAAGACTTGTTTAACTACTTTTTAACATACATTTCTTTAGGATACTTTGATAGTCCACTTATGTACTATCGTTTCCTCTTTTCACACGAAAACTCTTTTTGTCTTCTTTGTTTTTTATGTTTTTGTACTTTTTGAATTTTAAATATTTTTGTATTTTCCATAACTATTTCTCCCCCGAAAATCAAAAATATATTTTGTATTTTTTTTGTTTTTAATGAAAGAAAATGCTAAACACTAGTAAAGACACACCGATGAGGATCATGTCAAGTCCTCGTCCATCTCGAATTCAACCTCATTTTCATCCCGTGATATTAGATTTTTTAAACCGTTTAGTTTCAAAAGCCTTTTAAATTTTGTTCTATCAAAAGCTTTAGTGTAAAAATCTACCTTTTGCTCATAAGTGTGGATCTTTTCAATTCGAACCAATTTTTTCTCGTAACAATCAGGGATAAAATGGTGTCGAATTTCTATATGTTTAGTTTTAGAGTTTTGAACCAGATTTTTTGTTATATCAGTTGCTGACTTGTTATCTACGTATATAGGCGTATCAAGAACTTGCAGTCTGAAGTCTCTCATCTGTTGTTGTATCCACAAAATTTGGGAACAACAACTGGATGCTAAAACATATTCAGCTTCACAAGTAGAGAGAGTGGCCGTGGTCTGTTTCTTGCATTACCATGTTACTAATCGTGTTCCAAAGAACTGGCAACCGGCCATTGTAGATTTGGCGTTAATTTTGAAGCAACCAAAATCAGAATCTGAGTATCCCGCAAGACTAAAATCGTCCTTCCGTGGGTACCACCAGTTGGTGCTTGGGCAACACTTTAGATAGTGGTTACTCTCTTGATGATCAGCAAATGTGAGTCCCTAGGATATGACTGATATCGGGCGCAAACGTATGTCAGATACATGATATCCAGCCTTGAAGCTGTAAGATACATCACTGATCTGATCATAGGGCGATATAATGTTTCTTCGACTTTCACTCCATGATTATCGGGACAACTGTCGTGATTGATGGCCAATGGGGTTGATGCTGCTGATGTCCCGACATGTCGAATTTCTATGTATATTGTGAACATACAACGTTTTTTGCATAAAGATACCAGCATGAAAGTGATCGATCTGAAGTCCCAAGAAGAACTTCATCTCTCCCATTGCACTCATCTCGAATTTCTTTTTCATGACTTCTTCAAATTCTTTACACAGCGATTCATTTATTGAACCAAAGATGATATAGTCCACATAGATTTGTACGACAATCAGATGTTCATCCACTTTAAGAGGGTACTGTCTACTGTTCCTTTGGTGAAACCATTTCCTAGAAGGTGTTGAGAAAGCATCTCGTACTAGGCTTTTGGGGCCTGGTGGAAACCGTAGAGCCCCTTATCTAATAGGTACACCTTATCTTTGTGTATCAGATCGAAAAACCCGGTGGTTGGCCGACATACACTTCATCTTTAACTTTTCCATATAGAAAGTCGGATTTCACATCCAATTGGTACACCTTAAATCCTTTCCATGATGCAAAGGCCATGAATATGTTGATAGCTTCTAGACGTGCAACAGGAGCATAGACCTCAGTATAGTCAATCCCCTCTTGTTAATGAAAACCTTAGACTAAGAACCGAGCTTTGTTTCTTACTATAACCCCTTTATCGTCTCATTTGCATATGAAAACCCACCGTGTACTGATTTTCTTGTGATTATCGGGTAGATCAACGAGCTTCCAGACTCCAAGATTTGTAAAATGTAACAGCTCTTCGTGCATAGCTTCAACTCAGCTTTCTTCCTAAAGAGCTTCTTTATATGTCTTTGGTTGAACCTTTGGTGCAATTTTAGTGTAAAAACAACTTAGATCCTTATTGATCTAATTTCTCGTTTTCACTCTGGTCTGCAAATTTCTGATGATATTTTTCGATGGATGGTATGAATAAGTTCTCGGCATCACTTCATTAGAGATATTTACTTCACTTTCAAGATTCGTAACATTCTGTTTAGCAACCTGATCACTTGTTGAAGGTTCATTCTGATTGCTAGGACCTACAAGCTGACTTAGAAGACTTGTGATCTTCTCAGAACCTTCATCGGAGCTGGATCCTTCATCATTATCATAAGTAGGCTCTTTATCAGAATCTGAATCATATGACTGATCGAAAGAAGGTGCTGTGTTTTTTATAATTTGTTCGACGAAGGATTCTTGTTGAGAATTGCTCGGACTGCTTCAGATGCATTTGTGCCATCTTAAGGTTGTGACATCACCAACGATCTCTGAACTTGTTCTTAAGTAGACGCTTGATGTTGTTGATATAACATCACAAGTTCTTCATATGTTGGTTCATTTGGCAGATCAAAAGAATTCCACATACTCTCGTAGTCAAATATCCAAGGATCACCAGGCTTCTTTGTTGGAGACGTGTAGTTCTTGTAGTCAACATGTTGAGCTAGAATAACCCTATTTAAGCTAGGCAGATAAACTCTCTTTGAAGGACTAGAGCATCGCACGAAAAATCTCTACACAGACTTAGCAACAAATTTACAATATGGTTCAATGACCGTACATGGAGATCCAAACGGTTCCAAAAACTCCAAGTTAGGTTTCTTTGGTTAAGCAGCTCAAAACATGTCTTCTTGTGATCCTTGACTATTAATACTTTGTTCAACGTGTAACAAGCAGAGGCAACTACTTCACTCCAAAAGCTGACAGGCAATTTCGAATCGGCAAGCATTGTGTGTGTTGTTTCAATGAGAGTGCGATTCTACCGTTCAACTACTCCGTTTTGTTGCAGAGTATAGGGGGCGCTGAATTCGTGTAGAATACCTTTAGCATTGAAGAATTCGAGCATCCTGTTGTTTTTGAACTACGTACCATTGTCACTACGTATTCTTTTGATGGGCAAATGGTATAAGTTCTCCAACTTTATGAAGAGGATCATCAGATTTTCAAACGTTTTGTCTTTACTCTCAAGAAATAGAACCCATGAGAATTTCTCGTAGTCGTCAATCACAACAAGGAAATATAGATCACTAGATATACTTCGAACTTTAACTGGCCCAAACAGATCCATATGTAACCTTTCCAGTGGCAGCTTTATAGAGTTTAGTAGTTTTCTTGGATGAGATTTCCTGTGTTGCTTCCCCTTCTTACAGCTAATGGAATCGTCATGCAAGTGAAAAATTTTAAGATTCACACCCTCCACCAGATTGTTGGGCACCAGATAATTCAGCTTCCGTAAATGGATAGACCCATCTTTCAATGCCATAAGATCGATTCCTTTTATGTTGCCTTTGTTACAAAACATTGGACGCTTTTAGATGTAGTGATGCAATGCTCATGTCAAGGATATAGAGATTATTTTCTCGTGGAGCGCGCATAAGGATCCACTCCTTGGGAATTTTGAATCCCGGCTTTAGAATCAGGCACTCTTTATCAGTGAAGTGAGTTGTGAACTTCTTATCGCAAATCTGCGAAATGCTCAGCAAATTGTTCTCTAATTCAGCGATGTAGTTGACTTTATCAAAAGGGTCCAGGCCGTTCGTGAGAATTCCTTCTCCGACTATTCGACCTCCTTGAGTACCCACAAACCCTACATAGCCTCCACGAATTGATTTTACATCGTAAACTAAGGCTATCATTTTTTGTCATGTGCCGAGATGCTCCGCTGTCCATTATCCACTTTGAAATGATTGACCTCGGGAGCCATTCACATGCAATCAATCAAATTACTTGGATAGTAAAACCCAAGCCATATTAGTCTTAGGTAGGTTTGGGATATCGAATTTTCATTCACAAATGATTTTAATATCTTTCTTCACTTCAACACCCTGTCCCACCTTTGACTCAATTTTATCTTTTTGTTTTTGGTTGGAACAGTGGTTGATTTCATAATTGCAAAAGATGGTTTGGATTTAACGACCCAAGTTTGTACCTTAGAATATACCCTTTTTGGGAAAAAATTTGAATCCTTTAGTTCGTGCCTTAGAATATACCTTTTGTGTCCTGGATTTAACTACCCAAGTTTATGCCTTCGAATATTCCCAAGTTTGAAAAGTTTGCAATTGTTGGCTTCACATTTTTATGGATTCATCGTTTCTTTTTAAGATCTGTGTTGGCACAAACTCGGGGCCTTTTTGTTTCACATCTGTTGTAGACTTTCTCATACCACAAACAGGTTTTGGATTGTTTTGAGAACATTATCGTGCATTATGACTGACTTTGTTGCATTTGTAACATTTTCTATTGTCGTTTCCAATAGAGGAATCTAGAGCATGTTCACGACGTTCCTTTTCCATTTTAAATTTATCATTTGATTTTTTACCCAGTCTCTCTTTCTCATTCAAAGTGCTTGTTCCAAAAACAAAATTAATTTTCTTTTTATAATTTGGTTTTTTGAAATGTTTTGTCATTTTTCCTCTTTTCGTATCCAAAACCTTTCCTCTTGTTCTCAGGATAATCTTTACCCTTCTTATAATTACTGTAAACTCCTTTTGGTTTGGAATAGAATGAAGCATCTTGTTATTCAAGATCAGAATGACTGACTTCGACCATCTTGAAAAATTTACCAACACAATCAAGATTTACATTCTGAATTGGGAATTCTTCATTAGAATACAGTTTATCTGATCCATTCATTTTTTAAACAACCGCGTTTGATCATCACTTAAACTGTTTTCTAACAATGAAACATAATTCTTATGAAAGCTTTCTTTGTTTTCAGAATGTGAACCTAATTCAGATTTTTCAAGATTTGACTCAGGACTTTCAAAATAGTGCTATCAGACTCACTTCCCAATACATTTTCAGCAACATTTTTCACAACATCTGATTGTCATTCATAGGTTAGATCAATGTTTTCTGGTAGCTCATCTTCTTTTTGTTCAGTTTTAAGCTTTAGATTAGGCACCTTTTCCACCCCATCTGGATATTTTTTACCATACTTGTTCCACATTGGGGTGGACATTGATTATAACCCAAACTTTTGTTTTGTTTTCAGATTCATTTTCTTCCTTTTCATTTTTCTAAAGTTGTTGTGGAAGAATATGATCAATTACGTATGAGGACGTTGAGTAACTAATCAATAATTTGTTAGTTCGTTCAAACTCAATCTTTATGGCTAAAAGTTCAGTTTTTATCTTAGCAATGGTATCTATGTGAATATTAATCGCGATTCTTTGTCCATTACTGTAGCTTTTAACATTATTTTATTGCCATGTCCTCTCTATTGAGTTCTTAAATTGTTTGACATTATCTGCTTAATTTCTCATAAACAGCTTTTGTGTCTATCATGTCACTTGAAAGATTGTCAGTATAATTTTTAAGTTCTTTAAGTTTTAATTCCTTTTCTCAGCATTCTTGCACGGCTCCAGGCATTTTGTGCATAGTTTTTCAATTTCTTTAATCACAACCTTTACCTTTTTTACTGACTCAACGACCGACTCTTTCATTCTTTCTTTACTCTGTTAAGGAACTACCTCTTGCATCTTAGCCCATTGCTTGTCGGCCATCTTCTTCAAGTTTTCTACATTCATCTCTTTCATAACATCGATAATTTCTTCAGCTGGCTTCTCGGATTCTTCTGGTTTTGTCACACACTAGTATTGACTTGATTCCGAGAAGAAACCTACAAAAGAATTATAGACATCAGAAGGAATCATAGTTTTAGATGCAAGTTGAATTAAATCTTCCTCGGCACACTTTTCATAATAAATTGCCTTAGCACACTCTTCAACATCAGGTCAGACGTTTCATCGAACACTATCTCACTTTCTTCAATCGAACACTCCTCGACTACCTCATCAAACATTGGTTCTTCAACTATTTCAGCAAGCAGTGCTAAACTTTCCTTTTTAGGAAAATAGTCATTACAGTTAAAACCCACGTTCTCCTGAGCCACCATGAGTGTGACATCCCGGCTTTCCAGGTATCTTAAACGCGCTACTTTACGGTTATTCATTCCTACGCTAATTTAATTCGGAGAATTAACTTACACGCTCGCAATAACTACGCTAACTTTATGAATTTATTGGGTGAATACGTGCTATGTGTTATTAAACGTTTGTATATTTTGTAGATTATTATATCACGCTTTGATTTCGCGATTATTAGTTATAAAAAAAATAATAAATAAATAGCCGAACCGAACCGAGCCACTGAAACGTGTCGACCTCACCTCCTTGCGGCCCAAGGAACTAACCTAAACTTAGGCCCAAGCCATTTACCCAAACTGTCCCCCCCCCCCTCCTTTGCGGTCGCGCCCCCACCCCCTTACCCTTCTTTTCCCCTGTGCTATATAATTGTATGTATGCATGTTATAGTTTCAAAAAAAAAACAACAAACCCTAGTCCCTAAGAGAAGGCCGACGGCAGCCCCCCCCTCACGATCGCAAGTCTCCAACTTCCTGATTGATTCCAATCTTGTCCCGGTTCGCTAATCATCATCGTTTCAAGGTTAGGGTTTAATTGTTTTGCGATTCACATTAGGGTTTGTATAATCTTGATCATGATTGTGTATAATGGTAAGATTATTAGTATGAAAAGTGTTGCGATTTATGATTAGTTCAGATGATTGTGCGAATCTTTGCGATTTTGATGTTATGTTGAATACTAAAATCATAAGCTGCGTTTTGGCGATATGTTATATAATTAGGATTTGCATGAATATTGATGTACATGATGATATTTGACAAATAAACCTGTTGTTAATCATTGTTATTAAGAGTAATGATCGTTTAAGCATGTTCTAATGCGATAAAAGTCGAAAACTGTTTGCTGAATGACATTACAGCCAACTTCAATTGGCTGTCACCTGATCATTATTTATCGAAATGGGGAATTTTCTGAAGCCTAAAACATGTATTTTTAATAAAACGCTTCTAATGGCGCCAGATTCATATTTTTCTGAGGTAGTTTGCTATTTTTAAGTGGTCATTTAGTGCAGCAGCTGAAGCTGCGTAAATTCTGCAAAATTTGCTAGTTGTTTATCGAGTCGGATCTCATAGTCTGTAGGGGGTTGGGTCACGAAATTTGTACAGTAACTGGAGACGGGAATTTCCGGAAAACTCCCACTGGAATTTTGTTAATTGTATGAACGATGATTTTTAAATAGTTTTTCCCGTGGACTGCAGTCAGAAAGCGACGAATCTGACTGCAGCCTAGTATATAAATGTTTATAAATAATTGGTAAGGCGTTAGGACTTGAAAAGTTTACATAAAATTCTACAGTTTATTGACACCTCTTGTAAAAAAATTGGAATATTTGGAACGTTGGAACTATTTTATAAAAATCCTCGAAAACAGCCAGTTATGAGCGTACAACCTGAAACATGATAACTTGTGTTTGTGTGCACCAAAGTGTTGTATGAGTTAATCTGTGTTTATGAAAGTTGGTTTGATCATTATTTTGGTAAGATGATACTTTGTATTCATGATTGTATTTTTGAATTGGTTATTACGTGTGCCGCACTGTGTGTTAGTTATGCATATGGTTTTGTATCAGTGTGTTCACACACTAACTCTAAATCGGTTGACATGTTAGGACACGATTAGCGGTCCCATCATTTGCTACTTTTTGTGTTACTCTAACCGAGCAATTTAAGATGAGTTCACGGCCCCTATTTTATCCGGTTTTAAACAACAGGGGAGAAACATGTATACACTCTATAACTCTATCTTTTACGTTATGCGAAATTAACGTCGTTAAACTACTCGGTAACTAAGTTAATGTTAATGTACGTTATGGTCACTAAGCAGCTATATCACGGAAGTCCTCAACAAACTCTGGATCGTTAGTATTAGGTTAGATAGCGGGGAAATTATAAGTAGTACTACTGGGCCCGACAAGCCCCACCCGAGCTAGTCGCAGCTAGCCGACCGGGTATGGTCAACGGGTGATTAATTTGGCCTAACTTTCGCCATGGTTAGTGATAGACCTGGCAACACTGAGGCAATAACAGTCAGCTTCGATTGCGAACTCTTATGTGACGTAACTTTAGGCTCGCTACCTACATGTTAACATTGAACTTAATTACGAACCAACATTATTATTCCGGGTTAGGAATAATGGAACTATATCGTTATCCCGGGTTAGGGATAACAGGGAAAGAAAACATTTAACCGAACTTGTGAACTTATAAAAACCTGTGAACTCACTCTTCTTTAATGTTGGCACTTGTTTCTTTAATGTTTCTCCGGACGCTAGGAGCGCTAGGTGCACTCACTTGCATTTGATCAAGACATTTTTATCGAGTCTTATTTACGAATAATGTTTGGGATTTTTGGTTTTGGCGTTTATGTTGGCGCCCGTTACTCTACTATTACTACTAATGCTTCCGCTAAACTTTGAAACTAAGATATTTTGAAAATGACTATGAATGGTTAAACAAATGTTTTTGGAAAACGTTTAAATAAATCATATAGAGTCGTTCGATATTACTAGTGTCTCAGATTCTGGTTTGATAACACGCCTCGCGGTAAAACTCCGCAAGTGGAAATTGAGGGTGTGACAGATTGGTATCAGAGCCTCTAGCTATAGAGAACCAGGTTTGCATTAAAAGTAGACTAAACTATAGCTGTTACACGACACTAGACTTAGTTGGCACCGAACTGTGATATCTTGTTATGTGTTATGCTACAATTGTTTATGTGATATCTATATAGTATTTTGGTATATACGCAACACGTAACTAACTACACCAACCCAGCAGGCTATGTCATCATCATCATCCGACAAATCTCGACAATCAAGGGCGCCGGGGAAGGCACCCATGGTCGAACCCTCACCACCTCATGGCTTGGAGACAAGCTCATCTGCTAGGAAAAGACTCGCTCTAGGAGGGGAGTCGTCCTCCCGTCCGACCACCGCTATACCGGTCGAACCGGTCAACTCGTTAGAAGTAGGGGATGACCTTACTTAGGATATGTTAAGGAAACAACATGAACAGCTAGAGAGAATGCAGGAGACTATCGAAGCACAAGGATGGATGATACGTCAACTAACTGGTAAAACTGGAAGGCTCGAGGAAGAGCAACATGAGAATAGGAAAGTTCGAAACATTTTAGCTAAGGATCTTCATGCTGAGCAGCTGAGGGCTGACTGGCTCGAAGACAAAGTTCTTGAGTCCAGTTGGAGGATTCAAGAACTGGAGCAGAATCAAGCACCTATCCCAGTACCCGCACCAGCACCGGCCCCTCCAGGCCGGTATAGGAAGAAGAGGAGGATCCAGAGGAAGACCCGAGGAGGATCCGGAGGTAGAAGAGCCGGAACATACCCGGCTGTTGAAGCTGAAAACACCATAGAGGATGACGGCAATGATAGCGACTTGGGAGATGGAGACGTAGATGACTAACTCGTCTCCCCAATCTCTGCTTTGTTTTCTTTAGTTTGTTTGTTTCCACTTATGTTTGAACTTGAAATTTTATAATTAAACTGAGATGTTCGGTTGGTATTTTGTTAGACATTGCAATTTATTTAATCGAATGTTCCTTTTGATTGTTTAAATTGTCGGGTTGACATAATTTGTGTGATTATTGAAGTGTGGAATATGATAACTATATTGGACATATATACTTATCGGTGTGTATTTGTGTTGTCTTGCGAAGATCTGAAATGGCAACTGGACGTCGTGGAAACCTCAACATGTAAACCTGAAGAATTGGCCGCATTGATCCAAGAACATGTGAATGCTGCTCTGGCAGGTGTTCAAAACCCACCAGCAGGTAACCATTATTAAATTATCATGGGAAAATCTAATAGTTGGGCTAGTAACTTTCTCGCTGACTACCTATCCTCTGTCTCCAGGAGGGGGTCTTAACCCCTACAAGATGTTCCATGATGCAAAACCGAGCAAGTTCACGGGTGCGGAAGGACCCATAGGACTGGTCCGTTGGATTGAAAAGTCTGAATCGGTGTTCGAGATGTGCAATTGCCTTGAAGTCAATAAGGTCAAGTATGCTGCCTCAACGTTGGAAGATGGGGCATTAACCTGGTGGAACGCACAAGTCAAACGCGTGGACTTGTTGCGGGAACGCAATGGCCTGGACCGAATTTAAGGCCCTAATCAAGGAGGAATATTGTCCACGGGACAAAGTTCAGCAGTTGGAGCAAGCGTTATGGAACCACAAGATGGTAGGGTCTGAAATTGAAGCGTACACGGCAAAACATCATGATCTGGTGTTCCTATGTCCCGATCTGGCTAACACCATCGAAAAACGACTTGAGTTTTATCTTGGGGGTCTGGTCCCTGAGATCCAGGGCATGGTAATGTCTAGCAACCCTACGACGGAGCATCAAGCGATTAGGCTGGTGCATAAACTCACAGATAAGGCGGTGGATCAAAGGAAGTTGCCACCTCGGGGTGCAACCGAAGTGTCCCAGATAACAAAAGAAAATTTGAAGACTCACCTGCTCGACAGTCTTCGTCAGCCCAGCCACAACAAGGAAACCAGAAGCGGTCCAACAGTTTCAACAACAATCGGGGTCACAATAATCAGTCTGCCAACAACACCCAGAACTCAAGCGGCTATGCGGGTCGAAAGCCACAATGTAATTGTTGTAACCTCCATCATCATGGCCCTTGCGCCGGAAATCGCTGCCAACGATGTGGCAAAGCGGGACACGCGGGGAAATCATGTCTCAACAAAATCAGAATCAGCACCAGGGTCAACAGCAAGGTATTAACCGGGGGTGCTATCAGTGCGGTAGCACTGCCCATTTCAAGCGAGACTGCCCGCAGCTTCGCAACAACAACAATGGTGGGAAACAACAAACAACACACACAATAACAACAATGGCAACATTGGAAATGGTGGCAAAGGTCTCGTGCATTCACGCTGGGCCGCGAGAGGCCAGAAACGACTCGAATGTGGTCACTTGGTAAGTTTCCCCTTAACGATCATTTTGCTACTGTACTTTTTGATACGAGTGCGGATAAGAGTTTTATATCTGAGTCTTTTAGGAAGAACCTAAATCTCACGCCAAACCCTACAGACCCCTTACGTCATAGAACTAGCCAATGGTAAATCTGTAGATGTGACCCATTTAGTAACCGGCTGTCAACTTAAACTCGCGGGTCACACCTTTACCATTGATCTGATGACAACTACCCTGGGTAGTTTTGACGTGGTAGCCGGAATGGACTGGCTATCCGACGTCCGAGCTGAAGTTCTCTGTTTTGAGAAAGCTATCCATATTCCGCTCTCCAACGACGAAGTCTTGATGGTGCAAGGCTAGAAGGCAGGCGCCGTCACAAACATCATCTCTTACATTGCAAGCTCAGAAGTATCTTGGAGAAAGAACTCCTTCGCTTTGCTCGCACTGGTCACCGAGCAGCCTAAGGACGAGAAGTGGATTGAAGATATCCCCGTCGTCCGTGACTTTTCCGATGTGTTTCCAGAGGAGTTACCTGGTCTTCCACCACATCGACAAGTGGAGTTTGAAATCGAATTGGCAAACCATGCGACTCCTATCGCCAAGGCCCCGTACCGCCTAGCTCCAGCAGAGCTGCAAGAGCTGTCTACCCAACTTCAGGAATTGTTGGAAAAAGGATTTATCCGACCCAGTACTTCGCCATGGGGAGCTCCGTCCTTTTTGTCAAGAAAAAGGACGGGACCTTCCTCATGTGCATCGACTACAGGGAACTCATAAGATTACGTCAAGAACCGATACCCATTACCTCGTATCGACGATCTCTTCGACCAGCTTCATGGGTCAAGCTACTACTCCAAGATTGATCTACGGTCCGGTTATCCAAGTTACGCGTCAGGGATGAGGATATCTCCAAGATGGCATTTCGTACTCGGTATGGCCATTATGAGTTCTTGTCATGCCCTTCGGTCTCACCAACGCACCCGCGGTGTTCATGGACCTCATGAACCACGTGTGTAAGCCGTATCTCGACAAGTTTGTCATCGTGTTCATCGATGATATACTCGTCTACTCTAAGGGTGAAAAAGAACATGCTGAGCATCTAGATTATTGCTGGAACTACTTCAACAAGAGAAACTATATGCCAAGTTTTTCGAAGTGTGATTCTTGGATTCGGGAAGTTCAGTTCCTCGAGCATATCGTGAATGAAAAGGGTATACACGTTGATCCCGCCAAGATCGATGCTATCAAGAACTGGGAAGCACCCAGGACACCGACAGAGATCCCCAATTTTTGGGTTTGGCTGGTTACTACAGACGTTTCATCGAGGGATTCTCAAAGATCGCACAATCGCTTACCATTCTCACCCAGAAGGGCACCAAGTATGCTTGGGGTGACAAGCAGGAAGCAGCATTTCAATTGCTGAAGCAGAAACTTTGCAGTGCACCCATTTTGTCCTTGCCAGAAGGGACAGATGATTTTGTGGTATATTGTGACGCTTCCATTCAGGGATTGGGATGCGTACTCATGCAACGTGATAAGGTCATCACGTATGCATCCCGACACTTGAAGGTTCACGAGAAAAACTACACAACACATGACCTAGAATTGGGAGCAGTTGTGTTTGCACTTAAGATTTGGAGACACTCTCTATATGGAACAAAGTGCACAATCTACACGGATCACAAGAGCCTCCAGCATATCTTTAACCAGAAGGAGTTGAACATGCGACAGCGTCGCTGGGTCGAACTCCTGAACGATTATGAATGTGCCATTCGGTATCACCCGTGTAAGGCTAACGTGGTAGCTGATGCCCTCAGTAGAAAGGAGCACTTGAAACCTCGTCAGGTACGAGCACTACAGTTCACAATTCATTCTGGTTACCCGAACAGATACGTGACGCGCAGCTAGAAGCAGTTAAGGAAGAAAACATCAAGGCCGAATCTGTGGGAAAGATGGAACGCGATTGGGAAGTGAAACCCAATGGTGCCCGGAATTTCATGAATCGTATATGGGTACCTCTCTACGGAGACCTCAGGAAGCTAGTTATGGATGAAGCTCACAAATCCTGATACTTTGTCCATCCTGGTTCAAATAAGATGTATCAACACCTTAAAGCCGCGTACTGGTGGCCCAACATGAAAGCGGATATAGCCACCTACGTGAGCAAGTGTTTGACTTGTGCGAAAGTCAAGGTGGAATACCAGAAGTCATCAGGGCTACTTCAACAACCTGAGATCCCAGTGTGGAAATGGGATCAGATCTTGATGGACTTTATCACTAAACTCCCGCGAACTCCGGGTGGTTGCAATACCATCTAGGTAATCGTGGATCGTCTAACTAAGTCCGCACACTTCCTAGCGATCAAAGAAACATATAAGATGGATAAGTTGACTCACATCTACATTAAGGAAGAGTTTCTCGGCACGGGGTGCCAACATCCATCATCTCAGACAGAGATGCTCGTTTCACGTCCAACTTTTGGCAGTCACTTCAGAAAGCGTTGGATACACGCTTAGATATGAGCACAACTTATCACCCTCAGACGGATGGTCAAAGTGAAAGGACCATTCAGACCTTGGAAGACATGCTTAGGGCATGTGTGGTAGACTTCGGGAACAGTTGGAAATCCATCTGCCTTTAGTGGAATTCTCGTATAACAAAAGTTACCATACGAGTATTCAGACACACCGTTTGAAGCATTATACGGTCGAAAATGTAGATCACCGGTCTGTTGGGTAGAAGTCGGTGACAGTCAACTCACAGGTCCTGAGTTGATACTTGAGGCTACTGAAAAGATTGTGCAAATCAGAATCCGCATTGCAGCGGCACGAGATCGACAGAAAAGCTACGCTGATCAACGACGCAAACCGCTCGAATTTCAAGTAGGCGACCGCGTCCTACTGAAGGTGTCACCCTGGAAGGGTGTAATCCGTTTTGGGAAACGAGGCAAACTAAACCCACGGTACATAGGCCCATTTGTGATCTCGAAGCGTATAGGGCCCGTAGCTTATCAATTAGACCTTCCTACCGAACTCAGTGGAGTTCACAATGTTTTTCATGTGTCCAATCTAAAGAAGTGCCTATCAGATGAGACCCTAGTCATTCCATTGGATGAGATTCAAGTGGATGAGCAACTTCATTTTGGGGAACAACCTATCGAGATCATGGATCGTGAGATTAAGACTCGAAGGCACAGCAAGATACCGATTGTCAAGGTTCGTTGGGACTCTAAGCGTGGACCGGAGTTCACGTGGGAAAGAGAGGACCAAATGAAAAGCAAATACCCACACATTTTTGCAGCTGAGCAGCAATCTGACGTTACCACCAACTAAATTTCGGGACGAAATTCTTTCAACATGGGGATGATGTGACAGCCTGGGAATTTCTTGTACCATTGCTAACAAACTGAATCTTTGTGCGTTGCATTCTAAACCGCGTTTACCCCAATTTTCGGACGAAAATTCTTTCAACATGGGAATAATGTGACATCCCGGCTTTCAAGGTATCTTAAACGCGCTACTTTACGGTTATTCATTCCTACGCTAATTTAATTCGGGGAATTAAATTACACGCTCGCAATAACTACGCTAACTTTGTGAATTTATTGGGTGAATTACGTGCTATGTGTTATTAAACGTTTGTATATTTTGTAGATTATTATATCACGCTTTGATTGTTCGACCTCACCTCACTTGCGGCCCAAGGAACTAACCTAAACTTGAGGCCCAAGCCATTTACCCAAACCACCCCCGCCCCCCCTTTGCGGTCGCAGCCCCCCACCCCCCTTCCCCTTCTTCCCTTGTGCTATATAATTGTATGTATGCATGTTATAGTTTCAAAAAAAAACAACAAACCCTAGTCCCTAAGAGAAGGCCGACGGAAAGCCCCCCTCCCTCTCTCACGATCGCAAGTCTCCAACTTCCGGATTGATTCCAATCTTGTACCGGTTCGCTAATCATCATCGTTTCAAAGTTAGGTTTAATTGTTTTGCGATTCACATTAGGGTTTGTATAATCTTGATCATGATTGTGTGTAATGGTAGGATTATTAGTATGAAAAGTGTTAGTGATTTATGATTAGTTCGGATGATTGTGCGAATCTTTGCGATTTTGATGTTACTAAAATCATAAGCTGCGTTTGGTGATAAAGATCATGTTATATAATTAGGGTTTGCATGAATATTGATATACATGATGATATTTGACAAGTAAACCTGTTCTTAATCATTTTATTAAGAGTCATGATCGTTTAAGCATGTTCTAATGCGATAAAAGTCGAAAACTGTTTGCTGAATGACATTTACAGCCAACTTCAATTGGGCTGTAACCTGATCATTATTTATCGAAAAGTGGATTTTCTGTAGCCTAAAACGTGTATTTTTGAAAAACGCTTCTAATGGCGCCGGATTCATATTTTTCTGAGGTTGTTTGCTATTTTTAAGTGGTCATTTAGTGCAGCAGCTAAAGCTGCGTAAATCTTCAAAATTTGCTAGTTGTTTATCGAGTCGGATCTCATAGTCTGTAGGGGGTTGGCTCACGAAATTTGTAACTGGAGACGGGAATTTCAGAAAAATCCCACTGGAATTTTGTTAACTGGATGAACGATGATTTTGAAATAGTTTTTCCCGTGGACTGCAGTCAGAAAGCGACGAATCTGACTGCAGACTAGTATATAAATGTTTATAAATAATTGGTAAGGCGTTAGGACTTGAAAAGTTTAAATAAAATTCTACAGTTGTGAGCGTACAAGCTGAAACATGATAACTTGTGTTTGTGTGTACCAAAGTGTTATATGAGTTAATCTGTGTTTATGACAAGTTGGTTTGATCATTATTTTGGTATGATGATACTTTGCATGCATGATTGTGTTTTCGAATTGGTTATTACGTGTGCCGCACTGTGTGTTAGTTATGCATAGGGTTTTGTATCAGTGTGTTCACACACTAACTCTAAATTGGTTGACATGTTAGGACGCGATTAGCGGTCATTTGCTACTTTTGTGTTACTCTAACCGAGCAATTTAAGGTGAGTTCACGGCCCCTATTTTATCCGGTTTTAAACAACAGGGGGAGAAACATGTATACACTCTATAACTCTATCTTTTACGTTATGCGAAATTAACGTCGTTAAACTACTCGGTAACTAAGTTAATATTAATGTACGTTATGGTCACTAAGTAGCTATATCACGGAAGTCCTCAACAAACTCTCGGATCGTTAGTATTGGGTTAGATAGCGGGGAAATTATAAGTAGTACTACTGGGCCCGACAAGCCCCACCCGAGCTAGTCGCGCTAGCCGACAGGGTATGGTCAACGGGTGATTAATTTGGCCTAACTTTCGCCATGGTTAGTGATAGACCTGGCAACACTGAGGCAACAACAGTCAGCTTCGATCGCGAACTCTTATGTGACGTAACTTTTAGGCTCGCTACCTACATGTTAACATTGAACTTAATTACGAACCAACATTATTATTCCGGGTTAGGAATAATGGAACTATATCGTTATCCCGGGGTTTAAGGATAACGGGGAAAGCAAACATTTAACCGAACTTGTGAACTTATAAAAACCTGTGAACTCACTCTTCTTTAATGTTGACACTTGTTTCTTTACATGTTTCTCAGGACGCTAGGAGCGCTAGGTGCACTCACTTGCATTTGATCAAGACATTTTTATCGAGTCTTATTTACGAATAATGTTTGGGATTTTTGGTTTTGGCGTTTATGTTGGCGCCCGTTACTTTACTTTACTCTAATGCTTCAGCTAAACTTCGAAACTAATGCTTCCGCTAAACTTTAAAACTAAGATATTTTGAAAATGACTATGAATGGTTAAACAAATGTTTTTGGAAAACGTTTAAATAAATCATATAGAGTCGTTCGATATTACTAGTGTCTCAGATTCTGGTTTGATCACACGCCTCGCGGTACAACTCCGCAAGTGGAAATTGAGGGTGTGACAATGAGTGCCTTTGATTTGGCCAAACCTTCCTCAATTATAACCATCCTAGTTGATGTCTAAGGAGGAGAAGTTTTGTGATATATCGTTTTCTTGTAGTAATCATCACCGAAAGGATTATGATTACCCTACACTTCTCGGTTTGGGCACTCTCTTTTAAAGTGTCCTTTTTCATGGCACTTAAAAGAAGTCACCTTTGACTTATCTAAACCCAACTTTCCATCCAAACCTCCCAAACTGTTACGCCCGATTATCTCCATGAAACGCGGAGCTCTTCTAACTATACTAGCCATGCACCATTTGATGTCTATCAGTTCTAATTCTTCGGGGTCGATTTGATCGTAATCCTCTTTAGTCATGTTAGGATTTCCGATCTGTAACACCCCGACCGCGTAAAACAACGAACCATGGCGGAAACGTAGGGGAGTCATTTCACAGAACTATTTTTTCACAACACATGGAATTTAAAATTTGGTTTTATTATGTTAAATATTTACATTGTCTTGGAATAAATAGAAACAACACATAAATAAATTATCTTTAAGTGAAAATCATTGCGTGACATTGTTCAAAACCATTTGTCCATGTTATAAACCATCCGTCCGTGTTATGAATAAAGTGTTCGTGTCATAAACCAATTGTCCATGTCATAAACAAATCGTCTGTTTTTTAATTGTGAAAACTTTTGATCATTCTTTAATGAACGCATTCAAAACTGTTGACTATATCACCAAAGGGTATCTTTAATAGACCACCAAAGGGTCTCTTTAACTAGACTAAGAAATCAAAAAATGATTTGTTAATAAGAAACGGTTTCTGTCATTATCCCAACTTCCACCGAATCCAGTGAACAGTCTGATAATGGGATTGTCAGTCCTATGGTAACATAACATATTACTGGTCGGCTCGGCCAAAGCTAATGAATGCCATTCGTGTTATCAATAACACATCAACGAGCTGTTCTTATTATTGAAATCGTATTGTTTTAT
The DNA here is from genome assembly GCA_947069175.1 of Scalesia atractyloides. Taxonomy (NCBI): domain Eukaryota; kingdom Viridiplantae; phylum Streptophyta; class Magnoliopsida; order Asterales; family Asteraceae; genus Scalesia; species Scalesia atractyloides. Next base: position 63,228,650 of record CAMTDV010000022.1, read on the forward strand.
ATATAAACCATAAACATTATTTTTTTTGAAAACTTGAAAATGATTTAGCACATATGATCACCCAAAACATTTGAAAAACGTAAAAGAGGGAAACTATATACTCACTTGGGATTGCGAAAGTGTTCTTGATCAACGGAATAAAAAAAGCTCAAACGTGTCCTAATGTGTAAGATAAATATGTTAGCATGTTGGGACTACAAATGCGAGATCGGATAGAATGAAGTCTTATAAACCAAACGAGTGTTGGAACTCATGTGATATGGTTTAACAAACTTAACATTCTGATTTGGAAAGGATCCTTAGTGCTTTTGACCCATTATGACTCGTTAAGGTAGTTTACGTAACTTTAACGGGTCATTAGCGTAAACGTGTGATCGGATGATTAAACATGTCCTATGATAATACTTAAATGCCCAAACATGCTTGAAAATGTTATAACATCAGTTTATATGTAAAAAAATTTGTTACTTGTGTTTAAAATGGATTTATGCGCAAAAGGGCATTTTGGTCATTTTTAAGAACATAGAAGTAACTTATCATAACACTAACCAAACGACGTGACCACAAGGTATAGCCTCAGTAGGGTATTCCCTATAAAACTATGGTCACAAATATGTGTTTGATCGGATCCTAAGATCGACCAAACTGGTCGGATTCGAAACTCAAAGCGGTGGTCAAGACCGCTCGACTTACGACCCTAAATAAGAACTAAACGAGAAGTGACGAGTTAGACATGTTAAAATATGTCTAACTAAGTTTATAAAACTGATTTGGTATCAAAACTTGGTGTTTTGATACCCGAAAATAGTTTCATCATAAAATGCACATCATGCGTATTTTGACCGAAACTTTGACGCGTCACTTTGACTTGTAAACGTGGTAATCAGAAGGTGAAATCGTTAGGGAGTGTAACCTTCATGACTACGATCAAGTTGCAAAGTTCAATTGAACTTTGACTTGACCAAATATTGTCAAAACCAAAACTCAATCAGGAAGCCAAACTGTTCGACTTTTAGCTCAAAATAGCTAAAATAATGAAAGAACTAGGAAGAGTACTCACTCGTGTTGAAGAACACTTTCAGAACTCAAGATAGGAGGCTTCTAAAGGCTAGAAACAAGCTCCAAGAAGGATAGAAAGAAGAACTTCACACTTTGCTTTAAAGTGTTTTGAAGTGGTGTGAAAAAATGGAAGAATTATGTGGTATTTATAGTATTTTAGGAACAAGGAGGTGATGACAAGTGTTCTCAAGTGTGGATTAGTGTCCTAACATGTTTCAACACCAAATTAAGTGTGGTAAATTGAGTGCTACGTGTCAAAAAATGGAGACAGGTGGCAAACTTGGTGAAGAAGCAAAAATCTTTATTATTAATTTTTTTGACATTTTTGGCCCTTGGACTTGTATTTTGACTTGTTTGCCATTTTTAACCCCTTTAACCTAATATTTAGGTTATATAAAGGTGTTAAGACATGTGTAACTTGGATTATACCGAAAATATCATGGATGTCGGTTCGTTCGGTTGTACGGTTACGCGTTTTGAAAAAATGCGTAAAACGCTTAAATGAATAAGAAAATGATCAAAATTGTACAACGATTAACATTTTTGCATTCTCATCAATACAATACAAGATTTTACTGAATATAAAAATATTTGGATTGATACACATAGTTCGTATCTTGAATACGGACCAACAGACTTTCGCAGTTTGACGAAAACAGTCCCTAGACTTGTATAAGCGTGTTTTTGTCATATCTAAACTGTTCAAAACTTATATCTAAATTATGTAAAGGATTTTTAAGGTATGTGTAGCTTATGTCCTTGTTTTGGAGTGTACGTCATGTTAAACTGATTGCGTTTGAGTGTCAGTTAACGATACTTCAACAAAAAATTTTGACAGTTGGAATGTCTTAGATAATTATACTTTTGGAAATAAAACACATGGTTTCATTGAATATGAAATTGTTTGTAATTGTACAATGATTGAAAATGCACAAAAATCACAATCTCCCCTACTTTTGGAAATTTTGTCCTAAAATTTAATTAGAGGAAACTTTGTGAAAACAGATGTGGATATTTCGCTTTCATCTGATCCTCTCGTTCACATGTAAATTCTGGGCCACATTTGGATTCCCAGCAAACATTAACTATCGATATACGTCTAGGCTTAAGTTTCTTGACTTCACGGTCCAATATCTCCACATGCGACAAAGTGCATAGTGTCATCAACGTGAATTTCATCGAGGGGAATATGAAGGTTTGTATTGGCTAAAGACTTCTTCAAATTGGACACATGGAATGTTGGGTTAATATTACCAAGTTCAAGAGGTAGCTCCAGTCGGTAGGCCACGTTTCCGATTCTCTCAACGATCTTGAATGGTCCAATATATCGTGGTGCAAGTTTTCCTTTCCTTCCAAATCTAATCACACCTTTCCAAGGGGATACCTTGACAAGGACATGATCACCAACTTGGAATTCCAAGGGCTTGCGTTGTTTTTTCGCATAACTCTTTTGATGGCTTCTAGCTGTCGGAAGGTTATCGGGAATTTTCTTAACTTTGTCTGTTGTGTCATGAATGAGTTTAGGTCTAGTGAGCTGAGCTTCACCGACCTCATTCCAGCAGCAGGTGAATGACATTTTCGACCGTCTAGAGCTTCGAAAGGCGCCATATTGATGCTGTCGTGATAACTATTGTTGTAGGAGAATTCGACCAATGGTAGATGCAAATCCAAACTACCACCAAAGTCAACCACACATGCTCTAAGTATATCCTCCAATGTTTGAATTGTCCTTTCAGATTGTCCATCTGTTTGAGGATGATAAGCAGTGCTCAGATTGAGTTTGGTTCCCATGGCAGATTGCATGGTCTTCCAAAAGTGAGATGAGAATCGAGCATCTCGTTTGGATATGATGTTCAAAGGAACACCATGACGAGATACAATCTAATCAACATAGATCTTTGCGAGTTTGTCAGCAGATAGACACTCATGAATTGCCAAAAAGTTTGCTGACTTCGTTAGACGATCGATGATAACCCAAATGGCATCATGACCCCTAGGTGTGCGCGGTAGTTTACTTATGTGATCCATCGAAATGTTTACCCATACCGTAACGGTATTTCTGATAGCTCCAGTAAACTAGATGGGTGTTGAGGTTCTCCCTTAACTTTACGACAAGTTAGGCATTTAGACACAGACAAGGCAATGTCCTTCGTCATACCCGGCCACCAATACTGGGTACAGAGATCCTTATACATTTTTCTTTCACCAGGATGGATTGAATAACGAGACTTATGAGCTTAGTCCATCAATAAGGTGCAGAGAATGTCTTGACTAGGAATGCACAAACAGTTCTTGTAGTAGAGTAATCTGTTGTCTTTTGTTTCGAGTTGAAGTTCGAGATTTTGTGGCAACTCATTTTTCAACAAGCTTTGGGTCACACATGTATGCTGTGCTTGAAGGATACGCATCTGGATATCAGATTGAACTCAAACACAATGAAGTTTGACATGTTTCGTACGACTAAGCGCATCAGCCACAACATTCGCCTTACCAGGACAGTAGCGAATCTCGCATTCGTAGTCGTTCAGAAGTTCGACCCACTGTCGTTGTCTCATGTTTAGTTCCTTTTGATTGAATATGTGTTGGAGACTTTTGTGGTCAGTGAAAACCACACATTTCGTACCGTAAAGGTAATGTCTCCAAATTTTGAGAGCAAAAACTACGGCTCCCAACTCAAGATCATGAGTTGTGTAGTTCTTCTCGTGGATTTTCAATTGTCTTGACGCATAGGCTATGACTTTGTCTCTTTGCATGAGAACACAACCAAGGCCTAGGTTTGATGCGTTACAATAGACAAAGAAATCGTCATTGCCAACGGGTAAAGATAAAATAGGAGCATCACAAAGTTTTTGTTTCAGTGTTTGAAAGGCTTCCTCTTGTTTAGGTCCCCACTCGAAAGGTTTATTCTTCTAAGTCAAAGTGGTGAGGGGAACCGCAATCTTTGAAAAGTTCGCGATGAATCGTTGATAGTATCCAGCAAGACCAAGAAATGAACGAACTTTGGTAGGAGTAGTAGGTCCAATCTCTAATCACATTGATTTTGGCGGGATCTAGATGTATACTTTGTTCATTAACAATGTGTCCCAAAAATTAAACTTCTTTTAACCAAAATTCACACTTGGAAATTTTGGCGTAAAGTTGTTATTTCTTCAATAGTTCCATCATTAGACGGAGATGTTATTCATGTTCGGCTCGACACTTAGGATTAATGAGGATGTTATCGATGAAAGATGAACTTATCTAAATAAGGTTTACAAACCCTATTCATTAAGTCCATGAAGACGGTAGGAGCATTCATCAAACTAATAGGCATGATAGTGAACTCGTAATGGCCGTATCGAGTGCGAAAAGCAGTCTTGGGAATATCTTATTCGATTACACGAAGTTGATGATACCCAGAATGCAGATCAATCTTTGAAAAGCAGGTCGCACCTTGTAGCTGATCAAAGAGATCATCAATGCAAGGTAGGGGATATCGATTTTTTATTGTGAGTTTTTTGAGCTCACGATAATCGATACACATACTAAAGGATCCATCCATCTTTTTCACGAATAGGACAAGAGCGCCTCAAGGTGAAAAGCTCGGACGAATGAATCCCTTGTCTGAAATTTCTTGGAGTTGCTTTGACAACTCTTGCATTTTAGACGGTGCAAGACGGTAAGGAGATTTGGCAATTGGGTTGGCACCAGGTACAAGGTCAATACGAAACCCATCTTGACGGATTGGGGGTATACCATGTAGCTCTTCAGGAAACACCTCAGGATATTCCCGAACAACGGGGATGTCCTATACAGTTTTGCCCTTGCCTTTTTCCTCTACGATATGTGGCACAAAGGCTACATAATTCTTTCGTAGGTATTTTTAGGCTTGGATATAGGTCATGAGTTTTAGGCTACTAGAGGGTTTCTCTTCATGAATTTCTAAGGTTTTGCCAGATGAAAGAGGTATACAAACAACCTTGTCAAAACTGATCACCTCAGCATGGTGTTTGGTTAAACAATCCATTCCTATGATGGTGTCAAAACTCCCGAGTTGCATTGGTGTGAGGTTAATGGGAAAAAGGTGGTATCCAGGTTCAATTGGCAACTACGAATGACGTAGTCGAGCACAAGGGGTTCACCACTAGCTATTTCCACCGTTAAGGGTTTTCCTAGTTTAGTCATAGGCATCGAAAGCAAAGGTTCAAGGTCTAGAGATATAAAGCTTCTATTGGCACCCGAATCGAAAAGAATAGAAGCAGGATGATTGTTAACAAGGAATGTACCATTAATGACTTTGTTATCAGCATGAGCCTCATTGGATTGATGTTGAATACGCATCCATAGGCTGGATTTGCATTTGCGTTCACCAATTTTAGGCAGTTGATTCTAAAGTGACCCATCTCGCCATAATTGTAGCAAGAACCAGGTGGGAACGGGGTCTAGCAGGGTTGACTTGAGGTTGAACAGGGTTCTGAATAACTTGTTTTGGGGCCGAATGATAAACATTGGCTATGTGACCGAATCTTCCACACGAGGTGTATTGGCAACACTGTAGGTGAGCTTGATGGTGACCATTGCACTAGTTGCACCACGAGGCAGTACCAGCATAGGGTTTCCTCGCTAGAGGTTGTGCTCGCTGGTTTTGAGTGTTCTGGTTGGGTTGTGCAACAACTGCAAAGTTCTATGAAGCCTTACGCTTCCTCAACTTCTTGGAAGACTAAGCTTTGTTCTCCTTTGTTTTATCTTGAGTGGTCTTAGCTGGCCGTTTCTTGTCGCCCTTGCGAAACAGTTTCCCCTTCTTGGCCTGAGACTCAGTCAGGGTAGTAGCTAATTCGATAGCCCGTCGAACAGTGGTAGGGTTACTACCAATAACAATTACCTGAACGGGGTTAGGCAGGCCATCGATGTACCTTTCGATTGGTTTTTCCAACGGCGTGACCATGGCGGGACACAACAAGCTCAATTCTTTGTAACGGTCAGTGTAGGCACGATGCTCTCCACTGTCTTGTTTAAGATTGCGGAATTCATCTTCCAGTGCCCGTTGTTCATGACGTGGGCAGAATTCCCTCATCATTAGAGCTCGAAGCTCTTCCCACGTTTGTGCCATTGCCACATCGGCACCCCTATCTCTCATCACACCATTCCACCATGTAAGTGCTCTTTTCTAGAAACACTCAATGCAAACTCGACTTTTCGCTCGTTCGGGCATTGAACATGACGAAATGTGCTTTCGAGACTCTCAAACCACTGCAGGAGTCAAGTAGCTCCATTGGACCCAGAAAACTTGAGTGGTTTAGCCGAGTTAAATTATTTGTAGTTGCACTGCGGGTGCATTGTTGTTGTTATTATCGTTATTGTTTGCTTGGTTTGGGAGTACAGCAGCAAAATGTTGAGCGATCATAGCTGCCATTTCAACATCTTGAGTTGCATTACGTCAAGGAGGTATTCTAGAAGAAAACATGAGGAAAAATATGTGAGATTGACATTGGATGATCAAGAGAGATGTTAAAAATATCGACGAAATATAAGGTTGGTGGTCATTCGTTCGTTACTTAAAAACAAACAAAGGACACACGGTGACTAATCAAAGTAAATGGGTCTTTATAATGTATCGCGAAGACATGCTTTAGCCTATAATTGGACACTCACCCCAATAGTTCCCAGGTAAGAGTGACTAGTCCGATAATGTGGATTTGTACGAACACTCTAGCCTTAGATAGAAAACTCAGGGTACAGGCATCCACCCTTCCAAATTGCAAGTGTTCACATTAATAAACCCAAACTTTGATGGGATTATGAAAACTTACAAGGCTTTAAGCCAAAATAAATCATCTAAGGATAGATGATTGATTTTCAAAACGAATTTGTAACTTGTGTATTTGTTTTGGTAATCACCTAAGGATAGGTGATGGTATTGTTTTAAGAATATAAACACAAGATAAATCGCGTTAGGGTCCTAAGAAGGTTATAGTCTAGGTTAAAGCATTACTAATAACCTAATTCCCTAAAACCATAAGCTCTGATACCCATCTTTCTGTAATACTCCGACCACGTAAAATGTCACACCCCGACCCGCAGCGGAATAAGAGTCGGGGCATAATTGGGTTATCACCAAAGCTCATGATGTTTACTAAAATGTTTCATATTTATTAAATTCAAATTACAACTTAAATATCCAAATCAAAATTCATACAATTACAAGGAAATAAAACTATGTAAATAATCCAAAGCTTAAACTGGTTTATTCTTCTAGGCCTTCCTATGTGTTTCTTGCCTCAGCTGGATCACCTGTATCATGTGTAAAACGGGGGATATTTTGAGTCAACAAAAGTTGGCGAGTGAACCTTGATAAAACATTGTTATTAATTTCTTGTTTTATTTAATATGGAAAATTGTGCAATAATCACATGTGAGCAAACATATATAAGTAAACAAACACAAACCACTTTGAATGAGTATATGATATGAATGATGATGAAATGTGAGATCAAGGCTCAATCAAACGGAGCCGATCTTATGAGGCACCTGATGCTCAACCCGTCTCCCACGGGGAACTGATGGGCCTAATGAAATGCGTGCACTGAAAATGATAAATCCAAACTACATATAATCCACACAACAATTGATACACATTTGATACACATTTGATCACGGATATGATGTATGCACAAGTGTTTAAATATAATAAAAAATTAAACGACACATGATACACCCAAAAACATGATTAAAACGGGGAATTGATAGAGATTCACTCACATTGGGTGCGTTCTTTGATGACGTTGGATGCGCACGAATTTAGGATTCAATCGATGAGGGAAAAACTACCCTAGATAATAACAAAATGATTCGATAAATAAATAAATTTTATTTGAGATTAATATTTTTACTTAGTGCTCTTAATGGGATTTTTAGATTTATTTTTGTGAGTTTAAGGAAATTTTCTAACTTTAAAATCTTATTTTTAAGTATTTTTAAATGATTTTTCTATTAAATAAATAACTAAAAAGAAATAAAAAAAATTTGACTTTTGACCGTTGACGTTGACCGGTCGGACTGTGTTTAATTATGCGCTGAGTGAGGTTCGAACTCGGGACCTCTCGTACACGTGCAGACAGCTCTACCAACTGAGCTACGTGTCTAACCCGAAATATTCTCTGTTTTAATTATATATATATACTAATTAACTTTAACCTTATTTATTTTTATTAGAAAAGTTTCATAAATTGCCAACCCGGTTTAGGTATCCAGAGTCGAACTCGTGCTCTTCAGTTTACGTGCACACAGCCCAACCAGTTGGGCTGTGTGTCTAACCTGTTTATATAGTGAATTATATTATATTTATATACATGTTGAAGGATGATCTGAATAGGTTTTAAAAAGGATTGGTTTTATTTCTGAAAGTCGGTAACATGTGCGATTCGAACTCAGGACGTGCGTGTTATGTTGCACACAGTCCACCGCTGGACTGTGTGTCTAACCCAATTAAATATCCGGTTTTAATTAAACTAATACACATTTCTCAACTTCGTCTTCTTCGCTTAACAATACAGAACAGTGAAATCCGACTGTTCTGTTTAATTGATCTTAACTTATACTTGATTGAAATGAAAAGAGAAATTAAATGACATGGTATACCAGAACGGCGAGTTTGCTTCAGGTTTTTCGGCAAGGTCTCCTCGGCTCCGATCCGCGTATTCCGGCTGAGGGAAACTGTTTGACAGTTTTGATTACTGTGTTGAGTAATTAGGTTACTAATCGAGAGATAGCAAGAAAAGTTTAGATGATTGTACCGTCTGAAGACAATCACAGTTTTCCGTACAGCGATTCCGGGGAAATTGAAATTTCCGGCGACGTGCTCTGGAAGGATTAAAGCTTCGAAAGAGAGTGCGATTCTGAGCGAAAAGGTTACCAGAGGTTTGGGTGGGTATTTATAAGGAAGAACAGGGTGTATTTGGTTCGAATTTGGGTCTTGATTCGTGGTCAAAGTTTTCCGGCGGTTATGACTGAAATTGAGGGTTAGACATCGGTTATAACCGATGTCGAAATTTGTTCACGCGTTTCAGTCAAAGGAAACGGTCATAATTCGCGATAATCTCGGCTTTTCTGGCGACTGGGAATTTGGGCGCGCTGATTACCGGTTTGACTTTCAGTTTTATTATAAATGTTATTTGTTTTAATGTTTATCACAAAAGTTGTGCGCGGTGGAGCGGTGTGTTGCGTGTTTGTCCTTGTGGGTGACCCGGGTTCGAAACCCGGCGTCTCCATTATTTTTTTTATTCTTCCACGATTTTTTTGTTATTTAATAATTTTGGTTTAAAATTCATATATATATATATTATTTATGTATTGTTTAAAATTTATCCGAGCAATAAATGCGCAACGAAATTTATAACTGAGTATTTGATTAATAAACGAAGGGGTTTTGAAAACCCGTTTTTCGACAAATGTTACAGTATCCCCTACTTTTAGAAATTTCGTCCCGAAATTTAAGTAGTAGTGGTAACAGGAAAAAGATGCGGGTATTTCTCGCGCATTGAGTCTTCACGTTCCCAAGTAAACTCAGGTCCTCGTTTTGACTCCCAACCCTGACAATTGGAATACGACTTCGTCTTAAACGCTTCTCTCCAAAGTCGATGATTTCTACTGGTCTTTCAATGAAGTGCATAGATTCATCGATCTGAATGTCTTCTAGAGGAATATGGAGGTTTTCATCGGCGAGGCACTTCTTCAAGTTTGATACGTGGAATGTGGGATGAATTTTGTTGAGCTCTTCTGGTAGGTCAAGCTTGTATGCTACTGGACCTACTCTTTCGAGTATCTTGAAAGGTCCTACGTAGCGTGGTGCTAGCTTGCCCTTCTGGCCAAAATGAACCACTCCCTTCCACGATGATACTTTTAAAAGTACTTGATCCCCAATGTCAAACTCCAAGGGATTCCGTCGTTTTGTCTGCATAACTCTTTTGACGACTTTGAGCCGCTAGAAGATTGTTTCGAATTTGAATGACCTTGTCGGTTGTTTCTTGAATTAATTCTGGACCGGTGATTTGTGATTCCCCGATTTCGTGCCAACATACCGGAGATCGGCACTTACGACCATATAAAGCTTCGAAAGGAGCCATGCCGATACTTGAATGATAGCTATTGTTGTACGAAAATTCAACTAATGGTAGATGAGCGTCCCAATTCCCTTTGAAGTCTATGACACATGCTCGAAGCATGTCTTCAAAAGTTTGGATGGTGTGTTCAGATTGTCCATCAGTTTGAGGATGAAAAGCGATACTGAGGTCTAATCGTGTACCCAAGGCGGTTTGTACGGCTCGCCATGTTCTTGAAGTGAAACGACCATCACGGTCTGAAATGATGCTTAAAGGTACACCATGACGGCTTACGATCTCGCTGATGTAGATACGAGCTAACTTCTCGTTTTTGAAGTCCTCGCGAATCGGAATGATGTGAGATGACTTTGTAAGACGATCGATTATTACCCATATAGTGTCATACCCACTGGAGGTGCGAGGTAACCCGGTGATGAAATCCATGGTTCTGTTTTCCCACTTCCATACAGGTATTTCGGGTTGGACTAGAAGTCCTGAAGGTCTTTGATGTTCCGCTTTTACTTTGGAACAGGTAAGACACTTGGAAACAAAAATAGCGATATCCTTTTTCATGCTAGGCCACCATAGGTGTATCGTAGGTCTTGATACATCTTGTCGGCTCCTGGGTGTACAGAGTACCGTGTTTTGTGCGCCTCATTCAAAGGAAATCACGAAGGTTATCGCGATCGGGAATCCATATGCGATTTAAATATAGAATACCGTCGTATTTGGTTTCGATTTTGAGTTCAGCTCCACATGACAGCTCATCGCGTACGTCATTTTCTGTTATAGAAAATGTTGAACTGCTCGGATTCGATCTTTGATGTCGGTTATGATTTGCGAACATAGAAGACGAATGGAGTTCGCATAACCTTTTCGACTGAGCGCATCAGCCACCATGTTTGCCTTGCCAGGATGGTACCGAATTTCACAGTCGTAGTCATTGAGAAGTTCGACCCATCTTCGTTGCCCCATATTCAACTCCTTTTGGTTGAAGATATGTTGGAGACTTTTGTGGTCAGTGTATATTTCACACTTGGTACCGTAGAGGTAATGTCTCCCTATCTTGAGAGCAAACACAACGGCTCCAAGTTCCAGGTCGTGGGTGGTGTAATTCTTCTCATGAACTTTGAGTTGCCTGAAGCATAGGCTATCACTTTTCCTCTTTGCATTAATACACAGCCAAGCCCTTGCCTGATGCGTCGCAATATACTACAAAGTCATCGCAAGCCTTCAGGGAGTGTGAGGATAGGTGCGTCATAAAGTTTTTGCTTTAGAGTTTGGAAGGCTTCTTCTTGTTTAGGTCCCCATATGAAGGGCTTTCCTTTATGAGTCAAAGCCGTGAGTGGTACAGCAATACGGGAAAAATTGGCAATCAAGCGGCGATAGTAACCAGCCAAACCGAGAAATGACCTTACTTCGGTGGGGTACGTGGCGCTTGCCATTCCTGTACTGCCTTGATTTTTGAAGGATCGACATGTATTCCCTTGTCATTGACGACATGTCCAAGGAATTGTACTTCTCTTAACCAGAATTCGCATTTTGTGAATTTAGCGTAGAGCTTTTCAGTCCTTAAGAGTGTAAGGATGAGTCAAAGATGTCGTTCATGATCGGATTTAGACTTGGAGTAGATAAGGATGTCGTCGATGAAGACTATGACAAAACGGTCAAAGTAGGGTTTGCATACCCTATTCATTAGATCCATGAAGACAGCGGGGGCGTTGGTTAAACCAATGGCATGACCATGAATTCGTAATGACCATAATGAGTCCGGAAGGCGGTCTTTGGGACGTCTTCTTCATGTACTCTGAGCTGATGATAACCAGAACGAAGGTCGATTTTTGAAAAGCAGGTGGCGCCTTGAAGTTGGTCTAGGAGGTCATCGATGCGAGGTAATGGATAGCGATTTTTAACCGTTAGCTTGTTGAGTTCTCTGTAGTCGATACACATGCGAAACGTTCCATCTTTCTTCTTCACAAAAAGAACAGGTGCACCCCAAGGCGAGGAGCTAGGATGTATGAATCCTTTGTCAGTCAGCTCTTGCAATTGACTGGCCAGCTCTTGCATTTCGGATGGGGCTAACCTATAAGGAGATTTTGCGACTGGTGAGTGCCAGGTACAAGATCGATGCGGAATTCGACTTCTCTCACAGGAGGGAGTCCTGAGATGTCGTCGGGAAAGACTTGTGGGAATTCCTTCACCACTGGTATATCTTCGAGTTTCTTCTCCTTGTTTCCCTTTTTGACGACGTGAGTTAGGAATGCGACATAGTTCTTGCGGAGATATCTTCGGGCTTGAAGGCAGGACATTAGTTTGAGTCCTTTCGAAGTGGTTTCTCCAAAAATACGTAGAGTCTGACCGTCTGCAAGAGGAATGCGAATGAACTTTTCACGGCACACTACTTCAGCGTGATGCTGGCTGAGCTAGTCCATACAGATTATAATATCGAAACTTCCCAACTTCATAGGAATGAGGTCAACTGGAAAATCGTGATCGTTTAGAGTGAGGGTACAATTTCGTATAATAGAATTTAATGAAACGGGCTTTCCGTCAGCAACTTCCACCGTTAGAGATTCCATGAGACTATCACGAGTTTGGTTGAGGATAGGTTCGAATTCTAAGGACACAAAACTCTTATCCGCGCCAGTATCGAATAACATGGATGCATAACTACCATTGATGAGAAACGTACCGTTAACCACGTTGTTGTCAGCCCTAGCTTGGTTAGCATTGATGTTGAAAGCTCTTCCTCTGGCAGGTGGAGGAGCTTGGTTGGCTTGGTTTACTGGGTTCGCTTGGGCTTGAGCATGGATGATGTTCACCAAGCGTGGACATGTGTTCCTGAAGTGGTTTGGGTCTCCACAGTTGTAACAAGCTCGTATGGGTTGCATCATGGGGTAGTTGGGTTGGTAGTAGGATTGGGCTATGTGTTGTATAGATGGTAGAAGTAAGGGTTGTTGGGCTTGACCCACTATCTGATGGTGGGTTTGGGTTGGGGATTGATTGCGGTTCATTCGTTGCAGAGTGCGACAAGTTTGAATGGTGTGACCCGCACGGCCACAGCTGGTGCAATGTTGGCAAAGAGTTTCGGGAGGGTGATGGTATTGACAACGGTTGCATTTTGGGTGTGGGCCGGTGTATGGCTTTTTAAATGGTGCAGCTGAGGGAGCAATTTGGGTGATTGGTGCAGCAGTGATAGGAGGGTTGATTTGGGTGACAGCAAAATTGTTGCTATTACGTTTCCTCTTACCAGCAAACCTTGAGGATGAGACTGGGTGGTTTGTAGTTGAGGTCTCTATGGGTGCTTTCTTCTTTTCATCTTTGAATTTGCCGTTCCGAATGCGATTTTCAGTGAGTTCTGTAGCTAACTCCATCGCGGCTTCAAGTGTTGCAGGCGAAGTGCTTAAAACTGAGTCTTGAATTTTCAAGGGGAGACCTCGAATGTAGTGTTCAACCAAGCGGTACACGGGGTGTGAACAGATTAGGATCATCTGGTTTAGCTCGAGAAATCTTTTGTTATAGGAAGTGTGATCTCCTTCTTTTTGTTTTAGCGCATGGAATTCATTTTCCAACTTTTTGATTTCACTTCTTGGACAGAAGCGTCTGGTCATGAGTTCCCTTAACTCTTCCCATGTTAAGGCCATGGCATCTTCAACTCCTCGTTTACCCTTTTTCGTGTTCCACCAGGTAAGGGCTACCCCAAACAGTCTTCCTGTTGCATAACGTACCTTGCGATCCTCGGGACAATATGAATTGAGGAAAGTTTTCTCCATTTCTTCAAACCAGTAAAGGAGAGCAGTAACACATTCGGTCCCTTCATACTTTGGGGGATCGCAAGATTTGAAGTGTTTGTAGGAGCACTTTTTGGAGGGAGGGTTGGCGACGCTCTGGTCTTCTTGATTGGGAGGGTTGATGGGATTTGCGGTGAGAGCTTGTTGAACTTGCATTACGATGTCAGGAAGCACTGCAGGCATCTGTTTAGCAATTTGAGTGGCCAAGCGTTCATTGGATCTTCCTGACTTTCTACCTCCACGTAGTTGCCTAGCTGACATCTACAGGAACATACATAGGAAGATTGTGAGTTAAGAAGTTTCTAGGTGTCATGTGTCGTTAAAAGAATAAAAATAACGTAACTAACAATAATGCAACTACATCCATAGGATTTCTTGGGTTTGCTCATGTTTGGGCCTCCAATGTCCCCCATACCGTCGCCTGTATAGTCATGTGGGCCCCCATGACTATTGGGCTTGGTAGGATTCACATTGGTTTTGGCGGATTAACACTCGCATCACCGAATGAAAACCGTGAAATATGATTGCGAGATGTATGGTAGGAGGGTGTCCAGGTGTAGACACAATGACAACTCAAAGTGGGGTTAGCTCACACGACGTTTGGTATAGCATGCTTTGGCCTAATAGTTCCTTCGTACTCTCATCGTTAGTCCCAGGTAGGCAACCTGGTCCTTTATTTTGGATTTATACGAATGCCAAGCCTTGACAGGACGTTCCGACTACGGTACTCGTACCCTTCCAGTTACTACATGCCGTCATGAGAACTCACTTTGATATGATTTGAAAATACAAAAATCATTGCAAAAATCATGGGAATTGTGAGGTGTGTGCTCTCATGGATATGATATGTTATGAGGATATGATTTATGATGAGTATTGTATAATAACATGTATTGGTGAGCATGCTTGCATAACATTGAGTGTAAAAAAACATAAAGCACATAAACATCATGAATTTTGTATGTAACGCATAAACAATTTAAAATATTAATCAACTGTAGTATAGGCTCTAAGGGTCTAATAACCTATCCTATATCCCTATAGTCATGGCTCTGATACCAATCTGTCACACCCCGACCCACAGCGGAATAAGAGTCGGGGCATAATTGGGTTATCACCAAAGCTCATGATGTTTACTAAAATGTTTCATATTTATTAAATTCAAATTACAACTTAAATATCCAAATCAAAATTCATATAATTACAAGGAAATGAAACTATGTAAATAATCAAAGCTTAAACTGGTTTATTCTTCTAGGCCTTCCTATGTGTTTCTTGCCTCAGCTGGATCACCTGTATCATGTGTAAAACGGGGGATATTTTGGGTCAACAAAAGTTGGCGAGTGAACCTTGATAAAACATTGTTATTAATTTCTTGTTTTATTTAATATGGAAAATTGTGCAATAATCACATGTGAGCAAAACATATATAAGTAAACAAACACAAACCACTTTGAACGAGTATATGATATGAATGATGATGAAATGTGAGATCAAGGCTCAATCCAATGGAGCCGATCTTATGAGGCACCTGATGCTCAACCCGTCTCCCACGGGGAACTGATGGGCCTAATGAAATGCGTTCACTGAAAATGATAAATCCAAACTACATATAATCCACACAACAATTGATACACATTTGATACACATTTGATCACGGATATGATGTATACACAAGTATTTAAATATAATAAAGAATTAAACGACACATGATACACCCCAAAACATGATTAAAACGGGGAATGATAGAGATTCACTCACATTGGGTGCGTTCTTTGATGACGTTGGATGCGCACGAATTTAGGATTCAATCGATGAGGGAAAAACTAGTCCTAGATAATAAAAAATGATTCGGTAAATAAATAAATTTTGTTTGAGATTAATATTTTTAATTAGTGCTCTTAATGGGATTTTTAGATTTATTTTTGTGTGAGTTTAAGGAAATTTTCTAACTTAAAATCTTATTTTTAAGTATTTTAAATGATTTTTCTATTAAATAAATAACTAAAAAGAAATAAATAAAATAAAAAAAATTTGACTTTGATGACGTGACGTTGACGGACCGGTCGGACTGTGTTTAATTATGCGCTGAGTGAGGTTCGAACTCGGGACCTCTCGTACACGTGCACGCAGCTCTACCAACTGAGCTACGTGTCTAACCCAAAATATTCTCTGTTTTAATTATATATATATACTAATTAACTTTAACCTTATTTATTTTTATTAAAAAAGTTTCATAAATTGCCAACCCGGTTTAGGTATCCAGAGTCGAACTCGAGCTCTTCAGTTTACATGCACACAGCCCAACCAGTTGGGCTGTGTGTCTAACCTGTTTATATACTGAATTATATTATATTTATATACATGTTGAAGGATGATCTGAATAGGTTTAAAAAGGATTGGTTTTATTTCTGAAAGTCGGTAACATGTGCGATTCGAACTCAGGACGTGCGTGTTATGTTGCACACAGTCCACCGCTGGATTGTGTGTCTAACCCGGTTAAATATCCGGTTTTAATTAAACTAATGCACATTTCTCAACTTCGTCTTCTTCGCTTAACAATACAGAACATGAAATCCGACTGTTCTGTTTAATTGATCTTAACTTATACTTGATTGAAATGAAAAGAGAAACTAAATGACATGGTATACCACAACAGCGAGTTTGCTTCAGGTTTTCTTGCAAGGTCTCGTCGGCTCCGAAACCCGGATTCTGGCTGAGGGAAACTGTTTGACAGTTTTGATTACTGTGTTGAGTAATTAGGTTACTAATCGAGAGATAGCAAGAAAAGTTTAGATGATTGTACCGTCTGAAGACAATTTGCGGTTTTCGTACAGCGATTCCGGCGAAATTGAAATTTCCGGCGACGTGTTCTGGAAGGATTAAAGCTTCGAAAGAGAGCGCGATTCTGAGCGAAAAGGTTACAGAGGTTTGGGTGGGTATTTATAAGGAAGAACAGGTGTATTTGGTTCGAATTTGGGTCTTGATTCGTGGTCAAAGTTTTCCGGCGGTTATGACTGAAATTGAGGGTTAGACATCGGTTATAACCGATGTCGAAATTTGTTCACGCGTTTCAGTCAAAGGAAACGGTCGTAATTCGCGATAATCTCGGCTTTTCCGGCGACTGCGAATTTGGGCGCGCTGATTACCGGTTTGACTTTCAGTTTTATTATAAATGTTATTTGTTTTAATGTTTGTCACAAAAGCTGTGCGCGGTGGAGCGGTGTGTTGCGTGTTTTCCTTGTGGGTGACCCGGGTTCGAAACCCGGCGACTCCATTATTTTTTTTAATCATGATTTTTTTTATTTAATAATTTTGGTTTAAAATTCATATATATATATATATATATATTATTTATGTATTGTTTAAAATTTATCCGAGCAATAAATGCGCAACAAATTTATAACTGAGTATTTGATTAATAAACGAAGCGGGTTTTGAAAACCCGTTTTTCGACAAATGTTACATAAAACAACAAACCGTCGCGAAAACGTCTGAGAGTCATGTCACAAAACAATTGTTTCACAACTCATGGAATTTAAAATTTGTTTTATTAAGTTAAAGGTTTAAATTCTCTGATAAACAAAAACAACACATAAATAAATTATCTTTCGAGTTTTAAGTTACTAAGGCCCGCGTCCATTCCTACGTGAAGCATGCATCATATTATCAAGAAATGACTTCTGAAACATATGTGAAAAGAGAGTCAACATAAAAATGTCGACGAGTACATAGGTTTTATGAGTTTGTTAAATTCGTGGCTTTGTATACATATTGCAACACCTCGTCCGACTACAAGAGCCATTAAGTGAAAACCTCGTATCAAAAGTGTTTAATATTACAATACAATTAACCGACTAAAACAAGTTGGTTAGAGTTGTGAAAACCTTATAGCCATGAATCTTGACCTAAACGTTTCTTTTGTAAAAACCCTGTAATAGATTGATTCAAAAGATAACTTCGTATGGTTTATATCTTTAAGTGAAAATCATTGTGTGACATTGTTCAAAACCATTTGTCCGTGTTATAAACCATTTGTCTATGTTATAAACCATTCGTCCGTGTTATGAATCAATCGTCCGTATCATAAACCAATTGTCCATGTCGTAAACAAATTGTCCTTGTTTTTAGTTGTGAAAACTTTTGATCGTTCTTTAATGAACACATTCAAACCTGTGTCGACTATACCACCAATGGGTATCTTTAATAGATCACCAAAGGGTCTCTTTAACTAGACTAACAAATCAATAAATTATTTGTTAATCAAAACACTTTCTGTCATTACCCAAACTTCCACCAAATCCAGTGAACAGTCTGATAATGGGATTGTCAGTCCTATGGTACCATAACATACTACTCCAAGAAGGATAGAAAGAAGAACTTCACACTTTGCTTTGAAATAAGCCCCAAGAAGGATAAAAAGAAGAACTTTACACTTTGCTTTGAAGTGTTTTGAAGTGGTGCGAAAAAATGGAAGAATCATGTGGTATTTATAGTATTTTAGGATCAAGGAGGTGATGACAAGTGTCCTCAAGTGCGGGTTAGTGTCCTAACATGTGTCAACATAAAATTAAGTGTAGCTAAAAGAGTGCTAGGTGTCAAAAATTGGAGATAGGTGGCAAACTTGGTGAAGAAGCAAAAATCTTTATTATTTTTTTGACATTTTTGGCCCTTGGACTTGTATTTTCACTTGTTTGCCATTTTTAATCCCTTTAACCTAATATTTAGGTTATATAAAGGTGTTAAGACATGTGTAACTTAGATTATGCCCGAAATGTCGTGGATGTTGGTTCGTTCGGTTGTACAGTTACGCGTTTTGCAAAAAGGCGTAAAACGCTTTAACTAACACGAAAATGATCGAAATTGTGCAACGATTGATATTTTTGCATTCTCATCAATAAAATACAAGACTTTATTGAATTCAAAATATTTGGATTGATACACATGGTTCGTATCTTGAACACGGACCAACAGACTTTCGTAGTTTGACGAAAATAGTATCTAGACTTGTATAAGCGTGTTTTTGTCATATCTAACCCTTCAAAACTTATATTTAAGTTATGTAAAGGGTATTTAGGATATGTGTAGCTTATGTCCTTGTTTCGGAGTTTACTTTATGTTAACTGATTGCGTTTGAGTGTCAGTTAACGAATTACTTCCACAAAAATTTTTGAGGGTTCGAAATCGTGCAAGAAATTGAAATTGTGCAAACGTCTTAGATAATTATACAAATTTTGGAAATAAAAACATGGTTTCATAGAATACGAAATTGTTTGTAACTATACAATGATTGAAAAGGTACAAATGTCACACGATCTAACCGGCCACCAAGCTCTCATATGATTCAAGCACTGATGCGAGTAGAGCCATGTGTTGTACAACTGTTTGTTTGTTGAAGTTCTATCCATTTTTTTCAAATTGACAGCTATGTTACACAAAAGAATTTTCAAAGTAGGATTAGACTGGTTGTTTTGGCAGTTGTTGAAGTAAGAGCTTTGGGATGATTGCGGGGTAGTTGGAATATTCCAATCATAACTCTGAAATAAGGTAAAACCAGTTCTGCTGCTTGACTGATTTGGAACATTCATCGAGTTGTTAGCAGTGAAAGGCGTCTGTATTTTAAGGCTTTGAATGTTGGTAGGTGTCCTTCCCTTATAGTACAAATTAATATCCTATTGTGCATGTGTTCCTCTAGATTTTGCCATCTTTTGCAATTCCAGTTCATGAGCCTCAAGCTTTTCAATGAATTTTGCTAAGTCACCGTGCTACTGCCGTAGTCTGGACTATTCTTGATAATTGTAAGATACGCTGACCACTCACCCTCTTGCAAAGTGTCTGCCAATTTCTCTACTAGATCTTCATCATCTTTGTTAACCCCAAACACTCATTTCCACCACGAGGTAGCAGTACCTCTCTATGAGCTGTTTCATCGTTTCGTGTTAGGTCCTATAAGTGTGAGATTGAAGCATCAAATATACGCAACAATCTATGGTAGTTAACTTGGATTAACAGGGTTAGTTTGTATTAGTTTTGGACCTTTATAGGTTACTTGGGTATGCCATAGGCCATGTGGGCCAGGCAAGCCCATAGACAAGCCCATGAGGGGCATTCCTTACTCTAGGTATATAAGCTAAGCTTATTCATTCTAGGGTGAAGACTTTTGGGATTTCTCTAGAGAGAGCCTCCATCTTGAACCAGACGATTTTGCTTGTTCAAGTAATAGAATCGTGTGCAAGGTGTTAAAGTTGATTCGTGTTGTTCTTCATCTTTTTGATTTTCTTGAAGATCACCAAGTTTGGATTCCGCCCATCCTTGGTGATTGTGTGATATCGTTGATAAATCCGGATTAACGAGGCTTACAAGTGGTACCAGAGCCTGTTGAACCTGTTTTCTAGGCTCAGATCTGATATCGCACTGATTCTATTCGGGATCTACTGAAAAACACGAAGAACACAAGAAGATTCAAGCATTTCGGATCAACATTCAAGGATTTCGGAGTTTCTGGTTACATTTCGGACAGATTTCGGATCATTCTACTGCATTTCGGATTGATTTCGGATTAATCTTTTGTATTTAGGATTAAAATCTTGAATTCGGATAGGTTCGGAAAATCTTCAAGCATTTCGGATAATGAATTTCGGATCGAATTCGTTGCAGATCACGAAGAACACGAAGAACACGAAGAAGATCATCCATCTCGGATTGATTCCGGATTAGGCTTCCATTCCAGATCAGACTTTGCATTCCAGATCAGGCCCTTATTCTGGATATGTTTCTCTATTTCGGATTCATCTGAGTTACTGTTGTAATGTATCTGATAGTATTCCGGATTACTGTTCCGGATTCTCATTTCAGACTGAAATTGTGCATCTCAGATACCGTCTCGGACACTGTTTCGAATCACCATCTCGGATTAGCATCTCGGATCACTGTTTGAGATTTCATTTCGGATTGTAAATCCAAGTTACTGTTCCGAATTTGGTACTATTCTGAGTTATACCCACAAAGGTGGAAAGTTAACCAGCTTGACGTAACTGGAGTTAAACGTTTTCATACACAGAATTTGATCCACGACAATCTTAACAAACCGGTTGCACGGTTAGACTCGTGTGATTTTTAGGGCAAAAAAATTAAAAAAAAAAAGAAAAAAAAGAGGTTAGACTCGTGTGATTTTGAAGGCACGAAAATTTGTAAAATCACCATCGGACATTATATATCATTGGAATCGTATCGTCGAGACGAGTCTAACGGTACATTTTGGTAAAAACAGGTTTCTGACAGTTTTTATCGTGTTTACCGGTACGGTTTTCGATTATCCGAAAATGTTTACATCCCAAGCTTAGAAAACATAGTCTTCATCCCAGTCTGCAATTCCAAACCGAATGCAAATCCAAACATTGTCTTTAGCCCACTAATCAAAGCATCCATTAACAGCACCTCACCCTAAACATAAAATCAAAACCCAAACTTGCAGGATCAAGTAAAGGAAAAGCTAAATGAGTTTATTGAAAACTACAATGTTGATATGGTTGTTGACTATGTGATGCGTTTGCTTGACCGTGGAAAGCGAAAAAAGGAAGTAAGAAATGATATAATAGCTTTTTGGGTGATGACACAGACTCCTTTGTTTCTTGGTTGTGGGATCATTTACAATTAAACCAAGATCTCAAATATCTATATGCAAAATCAACATAACCTAATCCTGAAGAAGTGTCCGAACAGAAACCTCAAGCCGAACAAGCAACAATCAACAGCCCAGCACCCTAAACTCTACCTCAAGCCCAAACTCACGCTGACAAACCTAGCTCGTACATTGACACAATCAACTACCTTTTGTGCACTGAACCTTGCAGGAATAGGGTTGCTCAACTCAGGGCACTTAATTCCAAAATGGCTGATGAGTACAACAATGCAATGGCTCAGTGCATCATCCTTCTAGAAAGTAACAAGTTACTCACAGAAAAGGTTGAAGCACACAAGAAAGACGTAGCTCAGCTCCACCTGGACGTAAATCAACAGAAATGTTGGGTCCATGATTACAAAACTAGATTAAATTCAAAAACCATGGAATGCCACTTGGTAAGAGTTGAGCTGGGACTTCTTACTGGAAGATATCAACAAAACGAAGTTAATATAAAGAAGTTTGATACATCCAGCAAGCTTGTTCAAGACATGTGCAATCTGCAGTTGGCATATAAGGGGAACAAAGGGAAGGGATTAGGATTCAATAAGGTTGCCCCACCGTATAAGCACAACTACACGACAATGCCTGAAACCGACGAAGATATTGAGAAAGCACAACATATGGTGGTATGGCAAACTCGGTGATTATTCGTCAGACACACGGGAACCATCTGGTGCTGTTGACTCTTCTAATGAGTCAGTTGATGAAGAGAGAGCTGACGTGAACAAGGCTTCAAGTGTGCAAACTGAAAAATCTGAACCTTCTGCTTCTGATAAAAAGGTTCAGAGCAAGCTAAAAGAGTAGAAACGAGCAAATCGGATAAGAAGAAAGCAGAAGTCCAAACGTCAAGGACAATCACGCTCTCTAAAATCATCAGTGGGCAGTAATATCCCTCAAAAGGCTGGTGTTGTGAAATTTTTTTTTGTTAAGCCGGTCTTTAATGGCTAATGTTAAAAATATGCTTTTGACCGTGCTAGCAAAGCTTTTGGAAAGGTTGGGGAGATTTCTGAACAAGACTTGCAGTCTAAACAAAAGAAGAAGAATCTAAAGAAATCTCCACAACAGAAGAAGGCCCTTGCAAACAAAAAGTACAGACATCCAAATTCATCTTCGTCTACAAGAAACGTGCAAGGATATCAAGCACAGAAGGGATCAGTTCATCCTTCAAGGCCTGCACGAGCAAATCAAGCTGATCAGAATGCTTTATATGTGAAGAGACAAACGTGCTTCAATTGCGGCATTCCTGGTCACATCTCTCGAAACTGCACACATAGTTCCCATGTTCCGTATCATGGTCAAAATCAGAAGGTTACACCTAAGGGTAAAAATCATTCGAAGCTGATGAAGGTATCATCACCTAAGGCAATGAAGAATGTGAATCCCAAGGTTAAACCATCTGATGGGGATTGGAATGTTGACAAAAACAAACGCAAAGCTGTTCAGAAACAAAATTCTTTTTCTAAAACGACTAAACCTGAAACAGCCAAACTTGCTCAATCAAAGGCGACAACCGCGTTTGTTAAAAAGAAGAAGATTTGGAAACCCAAATCCATAGCAACATCACCAATCGGGATTTGTGTCTGAAAGAACTGTCTTATTTTGTTGCTTCAGGGAAACCCAGGACCATGATGGTCTAGATCCCACTGTCTTACTAATCTCTTTATTTTTCAGGAATAACTAAGGAGGAGCTGTTCACAATCTATAGAATGTTGATCGCGGTTGTTCCAGGGACATATTGGATAACATCTCATTGTCGCAAAAGTTCATATTCTTTTCTCAAGTGTGATGTTTCCTTTGGAAGAGATGAGGTAAGTAAAGATCATCGAAAAGGTACAAATTTATTTTTCGTGCTGTAATTTGAAATTGATTAGTTTTAATCTAATGACGAACGGTTAAGCAAAAACAACAAAAATATTTTCCTTTTCTTTCGTTTAAAACTTTGTACATGTGTTTTCTTTATTAGGTAAATTTGTGCATAAAGTATGATGCACAAATTTAGGGGGGAAGTAGGGCGATATATGTATATATGCAGTGTTTTAGGGGGAGAAAATCAGAAAAATATAAAAACATTTGAAAATTAGAAAAAATAATAAAAAAAAAAACAAAATTTGAAAAACAGAAAATACAAAAAATTTGAAAATCAAAAAATACAAAGGTCTTTTTGCATCAAATGGGAAATGAAATGAATATTCGTGATAAAGGGTGTGGCTGACACATGTAAGGTGTCGTAGCTGAAAAGACTAGGATCTAATGTGATGTGTTGGTAGGCTCAACCTCAAAGTGATTAAAGATACTAAGTGATATAAACATAATGAACTATGTATCTTGTGGGTAACATACCATCGGCGTATGATTTTATGGTCTTAAATCCTACATTGATAGATAGACAACATCTGAAGTTTTGGGTCTTTATGCTGTTGAGTTAACCGGGGATATCTTGACTGCCCTTCTGTTGCATCCAGGTTATATGCAGACCTAGGCACAGTTCGAATATCCTTAAAAGAGCCAAAATAGAAGGCCAAAACCTTAAAAGAAAGGAAATCTCGTCATGAGAAAATTCATGAATTCAAACATACCACATAAGGTATTTGCCTAACCCTCGTCAGATACTATTGGTCCCTCTTTCGTGCGAAAGTACTGACCTGTCCACCAATAGTCTGATGTAAAAGATAAAGGATGATCTCAGTATACTCACCTGCTACGATGAATCATTGTGCCTAACTGATCGCGGGGGTATGTCATGGTGTGGGACACACGGATATTATAATATAATACCACCTTAAGCATATCACGAAGTTGAAAAATGAAAGATGAGCATTAAAGTTTAAGTGGACAAACATATTGGCAATCACTTAGACCAGTCTGAATAAGTTCATACTGAAAAGTGTTGCTTGGTCCGCCTGAAAACGATGTTGATCCCATTGCAATTGTATAGTTGTAACTATTGAGTTAGTTTAGTTTGTTTATTTGTGTTTCTGTTTATATTCTTATTTTAAAAAAATTAAAAAAATAATAGAAAATTCAAAAAATCCAAAAATAGAGTGCTTTATTTGTTTTATTAAAAATTATTAATCGTTCTTGAAGATTTGACTAATCATCTAAAGATGAAAGAAATTTGAATTCTGATCCGAGTACAAGTACTTGGACGTACCCTCCCTGTTGCATAAGAATGTTTACTTATAAATTTCTGAGAATTGTGTAGATCTTGATTTAGATCAAGAAACAGGGGTTGCTAAAATTGAGATAACAGCAAATTGTACCTAAGTCAAAAGAACCAGATGCCAATCATCGTCTGACAGTGATAGTACATTTGAAGAAGTACCTGTGAACCTGCTTGCTTGAAAGAGAAAGATTGAAGAAGAAAAGAGCTGTTGAGGTTCCTCCTCTCACATTCTTTTTGACAAGGATGTTTCAAACAAAGCTAATCAAGATCCTGATATGAACTAACCACAAGAGCAGAAGAAAGAGACCTAGTGCTGAGAGTTCGTTGAAGTGTGAGGTCCAAGAAGTATGAGACTGACTTCCACAACACTTACAGCATAGCTACAACCATAGTTTCTTTGAAGACGTTGCTGAATTGATGCTATGAAGACAATTTGATGCATCAGTCTAGGGGGAGATTGTTAGGTCCTATAAGTGTGAGACTGAAGCATCAAATATATGCAACAGTCTATGGTAGTTAACTTGGATTAACTAGGTTAGTTTGTATTTGTTTGGACCTTTATAGGTTACTTGGGTATACCATAGGCCATGTAGGTCAGGCAAGCCCATAGACAAGCCCATGAGGGGCATGCCTTACTCTAGGTATATAAGCTAAGCTTATTCATTTCCAGGGTGGACTTTTGGGATTTCTCTAGAGAGAGCCTCCATCTTGTACAAGACGGTTTTGCATTTTCAAGTAATAGAATCGTGTGCAAGGTGTTAAAGTTGATTCATGTTGTTCTTCATCTTTTCGATTTTCTTGAAGATCACCAAGTTTGAATTCCGCCCATCCTTGGTGATTGTGTGATATCGTTGATAGATTCGGATTAACGGGACTTACATTTCGCCCTTCAATGGATGAAAGATACCGAATCCTTTCTTTAGTAGTGATTATTTACTCTTGACATCTGCTTACGTCCTTGAAATTTGACTTCTAGAGTGTTCCAGATGGTTTGAGCGGCATTATCATGTTGTAACCAAGTGAATATGTCTTCTTTAATGGCTAGTTGCATATTGCATTAACCCTTTCTCAAGACCGTTTTCTACAACCGAAATCTTATAACCTTCCTCAGTTGCGTA
Source organism: Scalesia atractyloides (assembly GCA_947069175.1). NCBI lineage: Eukaryota > Viridiplantae > Streptophyta > Magnoliopsida > Asterales > Asteraceae > Scalesia > Scalesia atractyloides. The sequence goes on from CAMTDV010000022.1 coordinate 63,254,542, forward strand.
CTAGTTGTCAAGGTAGTTTGCATGTACCCAGTTCGTAAAGCATTCATGCCAACCTTTATGAACTTCAAGATACAATAATTTTGGCGGCTTAGCCATAGTGCCCATTTCATTATCTAGGTTTAAGTTCTAGGCGGCTGCGGTTGTAACTGCGGACGTAGCAAATGCTTATAAAATTCGTCTTGCAATTTTTATCATAAATTTGTTTAACACATGTTTCGTGTGAAATGGTGTTATGTACGATGTGACACTTCGTGCGAAGTGGGCACAAATTTTACCCAAAACAATTTTGGTCACTTCGTAGAGCTGGTACACACTTCGTGCGAAGTAATAAACAACAATTTTAAAAGACTTTTGTGCGAGTTGTCACTTCTTACGAAGTGGCTTGACACTTCGTACACTTCCTGCGAGTTGATATCAACAATTCGTACGAAGTGTATTCAAAGTTCCGCGTATTTTACAATTTTCGACATGAATTCAGTTGATTTTAGATCTGAAATTTTCAAGGGTTTGTTTAAATTGATTTTAACATGTTATACTTGAAAATTAGTCCAATTTGTCCACGTCAGATCTGATAGAAATAAGAAGGAGTAGAATAAGAAGTTCTCAATGGCTAAAACTTGATCAATTGTCTTCAAATCAGGCCTCAAGGCTTTGATACCACTTGTGGGAGGATAGGCTCTCCTCCGAAAGCACAGGACCCAACTTAAGCTAATTAACATGGCAAAATTCATCATTAACTAGTTGACAATGATATGATATACTGTTTCAATGTCTTTACTTCATTAATCTTGATAAACTTGTACAAATCATAGACAAAACTGACATGACTTCGCCTTACAATCAGAAAAACAGCTAAGGACTCAAGGCCCTAGCTCAGCTATATATAGACACACAGCTTCGTATGAGGTGGATATGCCACTTCGTCTGAAGAGCACTTCGTACGGAGTGACATGTATCAGTTCATACGAGGTGAGGAACACGTCGTACGAAGTGGCCCATATACATACAAAACATCAACAAATCTAACATTTTAGTCCTGCTAAATATACGACATGACCCTAAGATGTAGGCTATAGACATTATGCACCAACAAAACGACACATGAAGACGCCTTATGAGATATTTGAAGGATAAAACCCTATGTACAACATTTTAGAACCTTTGGTTGTCCCTGTGTCCTTCTACTTATGGATGCAAGGGAAAATTTGAAGCAATAAGGGATCTGTGCTACTTCATTGGCTATTCTAAAAATACTACATATCGTGTTTACAACAAGATCAAAAAGTAGATTGTGGAGGCCTACAACGTGGACTGGATCGAAGAAAATCCCAAAGACACACGCAATGGCCCTGATTGGTTGTATGATTATTCCTCCCTCTTTAAGTCTTTTTATATTTTACTTGATATGGCTATAGATTCAAGTGTCTCTAATCCAGTGATACCTATCCTAATCACAGAGAAAAAAGAAGTAGTGACGTTACTAGACTCATTCAAGAAACTTACTGTGGATCCACTAGGATTCCACGAAGCTACTGAAGCATCGCCTCATACTTCAATGAATCAGGAATGGGTTTTGGAATCTAACACTCAATCAAGTTCGCCTAATGATGTATTTCAAACCACTTGCCACACCCCGACCCGCAGCGGAAAAGGTGATCGGGGCATGATTGGGTTATCATCAAAGCTCATGACATTTATTATGCGTTTCATATTCATTAATTACAATTTAATGGAAATTTACAATAAATGTTACAACATGTTCTAACTATCAATCTAAGCTTCTTTGTTCTCTTCTAAGGCATATCCTATGTTTTCCTTGCTTCAACCTGTTCACCTGTATCATGTGTAAAAGGGTTTTTGGATCAACATAAAGTTGGCGAGTGAATCCTATGGAAAACATTTGAACAAGTTTATTTAAATTGATTATGAAATATGTGCACAACCAAACATGAATAAAAATAGATGTAAAACTTATTCAACAATCAAAAGATATAAAATAAAACACACATGATCAAGAATGGAACATTTAGAGGCACGCGATGCTCAACTCGTCTCTCACGAGGAACTGAGGGGCCTAATGAATAATTTGCATAACATGATAATATGAATGACACAACTACAACCAATATAAACTCAATGATACACACATTAACAATAATGAATTTGATTTGAAGCACGCGTTGTTCAACTCGTCTCCCACGAGGAACTGATGGGCTTAATGAATGAGTTTCATAAGATTTGGCAAAAGGAAATAAGTAATCACAACAATATAATCAATCTAAGTTTAGATCATGATGTGGTATGGCACAAGTTTAAATAAACAAGTTAATTATTTTTATAACACATGACACACCCCAAAACGTGTAATTTAAAAGGGGGAGTTGTAAGATTCACTCACAGTGGGTGCGTTCGGTTGATGATGTTGAATGCACGCGAAGTGGTTTTAACCACGAGTGAGATTAACCTAGATAAATCGCATTATGGTTTGGTAAGTAAACGGATTTTATTAATCTATTTTAGTAGGATTGTTGGGTGTATTTTTGTGAGTTTGAGGCTATTTTCTAACCTTAAAAATGTTATTTTTAACTATTTTTAATTGATTTTTATTTAAAATAATTAAATAAAAATAATAAAAAAATTTGACTTTTTCTGACCGTTGACCGTTGACCTGACCGTTGACCGGTTCGATTCGGAATACAAGTGCGCTGAGTGAGGCTCGAACCCGAGACCTCCCGTACGCGTGCACGCAGCTCTACCAACTGAGCTACGTGTCTAACCCGTTATATATCTGATTTTAATTATATATATATATTAATTAGTTTAAACCGAAAATCATTTTATTTTAAAAACAGTTTAAGCGAATCGGACGTGCACTCCACAGGTCTCGAACCCGGGACCTGTGGCTTAAACTAACACACAGTCCACCGCTGGACTGTGTGTTTAACATGTTATATAATCCGATTTTTATTATACTTAAATACAAATTAGTTATTTCCTTTTCTGCCTTATTTAAAAAGAATAGATAATTGTCCGAGTCGGTGCAGAAGACCGGACTCGAACTCGTGACCTGTGATATAAACATACACACAGTCCACCGCTGGACTGTGTGTCTGACTTGGTTATTATTCCGGTTATTAATATACTTAACATATATTTGTGGCGACTCCGGTTCAGTTTAACAAAAAAAATGATTTATATTAAGGCGACGTGTGAAACCGGATTCGAACTCGAGACGTTTGTATGTTTAATGTGCACACAGTCCACCGCTGGACTGTGTGTCTAACCCGAGTAATATCCTGATTTTAATTATACATATACGATACAGAACTTCATCTTCCTCGTCGAGTTTTAAGCAGGCTCGACAACAGACTGGTTCGAGGTTTTTAAAACATGTTCTTTAGTGTTTTCCAGTTCATTATGGTGAGATAAAGGTGAAAAGAAAAGGAAAATAAGCGAAGAGGTATACCGACTGGACCCTCTGTTTTCCGGCAGAAACTCCGGCGACAGCAATCACCTCCGGCGACGTGTGTCTTGCAGCAGCGAGTTTCCAGAAAGTTTACAAAATATGTGGGTAACTTCGGTATAAGTTTAGGAGGTTCAATAAGGCTCGGAATTGAGGAAACCGGTTTTCCGGCGATGAGCAGAGAAATTCCGGCGAGTGGAATTACGCCGAGAAAAGGTGTGGTTTTGAGCGAAAAGGTTTGCAATGGGTTGTGGGTGAATTTATAGGGAAAATCGAGATGTATTTGGTCTGATTTCCGACTGGATTCGTCGGTTATAAAAACTCCGGCGGTTATGACTTTGGTCGCGGACTCAAACATCGGTTATAACCGATATCCTAATAATAGTTTACGTTATAACTGAAAACATCGTTAAAAGCTCGCGAGATTACCGGGATTCCGACGACTGAACTTTTGGGCGCCGGTTTTGAATTCGTAACGTCATGATATCAATTAAATAATTCTAATATTTAACAAACAACATCCGTGGCGCAGTGGTTCAGTGTTATGTGTTAAGTTTGTTTCCGGACCGCTCACTGACCCGGGTTCGAAACCCGGCAGAGGTATTTTATTTTTATTTTGCGATTTTTGACAGTTTTTCAAAAACTAATTATATATTCTTGTATAATAATTGATTATGTATCGTTTAAAATTATTTTGGGCATTTAATTCGCAACGAAATTTTTGACTGACTGTTCGGTTGATAAACGGAGCGGGTTTGGTAAATCCGTTTTTGACGGATGTTACAGTATCCCCTGCTTTTTAGAAATTTCGTCCCGAAATTTAAATAATGATATATTTTGACTAAAAGGATGATGATGTTTAGTTTGACAGTTGTATGCTTAGAAAAATAAGGGTTTAAGTTTTTTGTTCGAGGCGGTAACGTTCCTTGTAAGGGTTAAGTACCCTATTCAGGAATCGCTTTTTGTTGCCTACTGTATAGGTATTGATAAACAGAAATGATTTGCTAAAAATGATATCATGCATAAGAGTTTAGATACGTTTGGGAAAGTATGGTTATATCCTAAGGCAAAACTTCTAACACTACAACCTATATGGAACATAAATAAAAACACAACAGCTGATATTTGAACATAAATAAACACAACAGCTAATATTCGAACATGAATAAACACAACAGCAAATATTTGAACATGAATAAACACAACAGCAAATATTTGAATCCACATTTTGATAGCATATATGTTTGAATGGTGGAAGTTCCTCTCTCGTTTGTTATGATGGAGAGGTTAGTTTATGTAGAACTGGAACACAATCCAATCTCTTTAAATAACATGATGATATAAATGTAACACAAATTCCAACCAAGGCAATACTAAATCCTACATGGAACTTCTCATAACCGCCTGATAATGCCTCTGATCCTTTGGCAAGAATACTTATATATAGGAAGTACCAGCGGCGTATCCACCATATTCTTGCCAAATTTTCATTAGTTTTATCCACAAGTTATGATTGGTTACCAAGAAACTAATAAATCCTACATAGAACTTCTCATAACCGTCTGATAATGCCTCTGATCCTTTGACAAGAATACTTATATATAGGAAGTACCAGCGGCGTATCCACCATATTCTTGTCAAATTTTCATTGGTTTTATCAGTGAATTATGATTAGTCCTATAACTCTACAACCAATACAACAAACATAAACTACTGAAATGAAATATATCTATGCGATCAAGGCTCAATCAAACGGAGCCGATCGTATTACATGTACTGAAAATGAAATGTCTGTGCGCTCAAGGCTCAATCAAACGGAGCCGAACGTATTGCATGTACTGAAAATGAACCACTTGATCTAAACAACAATCACACAAACAGCCTATGCATGGAACCTCTCATAACCGCCTGATAATGCCTCTGATCATTTGACAAGAATACTTATATATAGGAAGTACCAGCGGCGTATCCACCATATTCTTGTCAAATTTTCATTGACTTTATCCGCAAGTTATGATTAGTTCTATGCGACTCTACTACAAACACAACAACCACATGATACTGATAATGAAATTGTCTGTGCGCTCAAGGCTCAATCAAACGGATCCGAACGTATTGCATGAACTGGAAATGTAAATTGAACTGTGCGCTCAAGGCTCAATCAAACGGAGCCGAACGTATTGCATGAACTGGAAATGTAAATTGAATTGTGCGCTCAAGGCTCAATCAAACGGAGCCGAACGTATTGAATGTACTGAAATTGAACAACTTAATCTAAACAACCATCACACAATCAGCCTATGCATGGAACCTCTCATAACCGCCTGATAATACCTCCGATCATTTGACAAGAATACTTATATATAGGAAGTACCAGCGGCGTATCCACCATATCCTTGTCAAATTTTCATTGACTTTATCCGCAAGTTATGGTTAGTTCGATGCGACTCTACTACAAACACCACAACCACAAGATACTGATAATGAAATTGTCTGTGTGCTCAAGGCTCAATCAAACGGAGCCGAACGTATTGCATGAACTGGAAATGTAAATTGAAATGTGCGCTCAAGGCTCAATCAAACGGAGCCGAGCGTATTGCATGTATTGAAATGTAAAATGAAATGACCGATCAAGACTCAATCAAATGGAGCCGATCGTGCGGGCACGCCAAGATCAACCACATAATAAAATGGGGATCCAACTCAACCTCGATGGATGGGGAGCCACGGCCTCGGCAAATGCATATACTGAAAACAATATATAATATACAATAATTATTCTAACAGTCTACACATGTGATAAAGAAAAAAACATAAAACTAAACGATAGGAGTTGAATCTGGATCTTCGGCGAAGAGGACTAGTTGAGTATCTTCACTTGGGCCGTCATTATCTTCGACCGGATTGGCATTGATGTTGAAGACTCTTCCTCTTGCTGGTGGCATAGTGGTTGGGTTTTCTTAGTTTACTTGGTTAACTGGGTTTGATTGGGCTTGAGTGTTGATAACGTTAACCAATTGAGGGCATGTGTTTCTAAAGTGGGTAGGGTCGCCACAATTGAAACAAGCTCGAGCATATGGGAACATGGGGTATTGGGGTTGTTGATAGGTTTGGTTTATGGTTTGAGTACGGGAAAAGGTTTGGTCTTGAAAGGTGCGACAAACATTGCTCAAATGACCATAGCGTCCACAAGTTGCACATAGACGACATGGTAGGGTATGGGGATGGTGATAAAAACAGTTGTTGCATCGAGGGTGAGGTCCAAGATATTGTTTCTTATTTGGGTAAGCTGAGTCGGGTGCCACTTGGGTGATAGGGATAGCTCGGATGGGTATAGCGTGTAAAACTGGTTGATTTCGTTGGGTAGCAGCGAAAAGTCGCCCGTCTCTTCTTCTCTTAGGATTGGGTTGAGAAGGGGATTCGGTTTGGGTGGAGTCGGAGGTTTCAGTCGTTTCTTTATCCTTCTTCTTCTCCTCCTTGAAGTCTTTGTTTCGGATTCGGTTCTCGGTGAGCTCTGTTGCTAGCTCCATTGCTGCTTCCAAAGTTGCAGGCTTGGTACTTATTACAGGGTCTTGGATCTTTGACGGAAGACCACGAATGTAGTGCTCGATCAAACGGTAGAGGGGAGTGAACATGTTGGGAACCATTTGATGTAACTCGAGGAACCTTTTGTTGTAGGTGATGTGGTCTCCTTCCATTTGCTCCAATGAGTAAAATTCATCTTCTAACTTCTTGATTTCGCTCCTTGGGCAAAATCGTCTGGTCATGATTTCCTTCAATTCATTCCAAGTTAAGGTCATAGCATCGTCGACGCCTCGTTTGGCCTTCTCTGTATTCCACCAAGTAAGTGCTATCCCAAATAGTCGACCGGTAGCATATCGCACTTTGCGATCGTCAGGGCAATCGCAATTTAGAAAAGTGTTCTCCATCTCTTCAAACCAATGGAGGAGTGCGGTGACGCCTTTAGTCCCTTTGTATTTCGGAGGGTCGCATGATTTGAAGTGCTTGTAGGTGCGTTTAGTGGTATTTGGGGGAGAGTTGATAAGGTTTTGGTTTGATTGATTGACAGGATTAGCGGTAAGTGCTTGTTGAATTTGGATTACAATGTTGGGTATTACGGCAGCCATTTGTTGAGCGATTAAGGCAGCCATGCGCTCGAGGGCTTTTCTTGCTCTCGTCTTCCTACGGGCGAGGTTAGAAGACATCTACAAGGATACATGACAAGAGTGTGAGTTGGATGCTTTTGGGATCATGGGTCGCATTAGGAATGAACTTTCATAAAATAATTATAGATAAATAAATCTACTACATCCATAGGATGTCTTGGGTTTGCTCGCTGTTAGGCCCTACATGCCGCCATACTTTACCTGTGTAATCATGTGGGCCCCCATGAATACCGGTTTTTCATATGGTTCGCACGGGTTTGCCAGGTTGCGTACACAAAAACCCGGAGAAAATCGAGAAATATGTATACAACGTGTGATATTCGGAATGTGTCCAGTGTAGACACGGTGACACCTCAAAGTAGGGTTAGTTCGAACGACGTTTGGTGTGGCATGCTTTGGCCTAATAGGTCCTTCGTACTCTCATCGTTGGTCCCCAGGTAGGCAAACTGGTCCGTTATATTGGATTTATACGAATGCCAGCCTAGACAGGACGTTCCGACTACCGGTACTTGTACCCTTCCAGTTACTACATGCCCGTCGCAGAACTTACTTTTATGAGATTTGAAAATTGCACAAAATCTTTGGATAATGAGAGTATGAAAATAAATTGAATACATAAACATCGATATATGTATAATGAATATGTATATATGTATAATGAATATGTATATAAGCATATATGTTTGACTGTAAATGTAAACAAATATGAAACAAATAAATATCACAAGTTTGTATGTAACCACCTAATCAATTAAAATTTAGGCAGACTATAGTATAGGCTCTAAGGGTCTAATAACCTATCCTATATCCCTATAGTCATGGCTCTGATACCAATCTGTCACACCCCGACCCGCAGCGGAAAAGGTGATCGGGGCATGATTGGGTTATCATCAAAGCTCATGACATTTATTATGTGTTTCATATTCATTAATTACAATTTAATGGAAATTTACAATAAATGTTACAACATGTTCTAACTATCAATCTAAGCTTCTTTGTTCTCTTCTAAGGCATATCCTATGTTTTCCTTGCTTCAACCTGTTCACCTGTATCATGTGTAAAAGGGTTTTTGGATCAACATAAAGTTGGCGAGTGAATCCTATGGAAAACATTTGAACAAGTTTATTTAAATTGATTATGAAATATGTGCACAACCAAACATGAATAAAAATAGATGTAAAACTTATTCAACAATCATAAGATATAAAATAAAACACACATGATCAAGAATGGAACATTTAGAGGCACGCGATGCTCAACTCGTCTCTCACGAGGAACTGAGGGGCCTAATGAATAATTTGCATAACATGATAATATGAATGACACAACTACAACCAATATAAACTCAATGATACACACATGAACAATAATGAATTTGATTTGAAGCACGCGTTGTTCAACTCGTCTCCCACGAGGAACTGATGGGCTTAATGAATGAGTTTCATATGATTTGGCAAAAGGAAATAAGTAATCACAACAATATAATCAATCTAAGTTTAGATCATGATGTGGTATGGCACAAGTTTAAATAAACAAGTTAATTATTTTTATAACACATGACACACCCTAAAACGTGTAATTTAAAAGGGGGAGTTGTAAGATTCACTCACAGTGGGTGCGTTCGGTTGATGATGTTGAATGCACGCGAAGTGGTTTTAACCACGAGTGAGATTAACCTAGATAAATCGCATTATGGTTTGGTAAGTAAACGGATTTTATTAATCTATTTTAGTAGGATTGTTGGGTGTATTTTTGTGAGTTTGAGGCTATTTTCTAACCTTAAAAATGTTATTTTTAACTATTTTTAATTGATTTGTAATTAAAATAATTAAATAAAAATAATAAAAAAATTTGACTTTTTCTGACCGTTGACCTGACCGTTGACCGGTTCGATTCGGAATACAAGTGCGCTGAGTGAGGCTCGAACCCGAGACCTCCCGTACGCGTGCACGCAGCTCTACCAACTGAGCTACGTGTCTAACCCGTTATATATCTGATTTTAATTATATATATATATATTAATTAGTTTAAACCGAAAATCATTTTATTTTAAAAACAGTTTAAGCGAATCGGACGTGCACTCCACAGGTCTCGAACCCGGGACCTGTGGCTTAAACTAACACACAGTCCACCGCTGGACTGTGTGTTTAACATGTTATATAATCCGATTTTTATTATACTTAATACAAATTAGTTATTTCCTTTTCTGCCTTATTTAAAAAGAATAGATAATTGTCCGAGTCGGTGCAGAAGACCGGACTCGAACTCGTGACCTGTGATATAAACATACACACAGTCCACCGCTGGACTGTGTGTCTGACTTGGTTATTATTCCGGTTATTAATATACTTAACATATATTTGTGGCGACTCCGGTTCAGTTTAACAAAAAAAATGATTTATATTAAGGCGACGTGTGAAACCGGATTCGAACTCGAGACGTTTGTATGTTTAATGTGCACACAGTCCACCGCTGGACTGTGTGTCTAACCCGAGTAATATCCTGATTTTAATTATACATATACGATACAGAACTTCATCTTCCTCGTCGAGTTTTAAGCAGGCTCGACAACAGACTGGTTCGAGGTTTTTAAAACATGTTCTTTAGTGTTTTCCAGTTCATTATGGTGAGATAAAGGTGAAAAGAAAAGGAAAATAAGCGAATTGGTATACCGACTGGACCCTCTGTTTTCCGGCAGAAACTCCGGCGACAGCAATCACCTCCGGCGACGTGTGTCTTGCAGCAGCGAGTCTCCAGAAAGTTTACAAAATATGTGGGTAACTTCGGTATAAGTTTAGGAGGTTCAATAAGGCTCGGAATTGAGGAAACCGGTTTTCCGGCGATGAGCAGAGAAATTCCGGCGAGTGGAATTACGCCGAGAAAAGGTGTGGTTTTGAGCGAAAAGGTTTGCAATGGGTTGTGGGTGAATTTATAGGGAAAATCGAGATGTATTTGGTCTGATTTCCGACTGGATTCGTCGGTTATAAAAACTCCGGCGGTTATGACTTTGGTCGCGGACTCAAACATCGGTTATAACCGATGTCTTAATAATAGTTTACGTTATAACTGAAAACATCGTTAAAAGTTCGCGAGATTACCGGGATTCCGACGACTGAACTTTTGGGCGCCGGTTTTGAATTCGTAACGTCATGATATCAATTAAATAATTCTAATATTTAACAAACAACATCCGTGGCGCAGTGGTTCAGTGTTATGTGTTAAGTTTGTTTCCGGACCGCTCACTGACCCGGGTTCGAAACCCGGCAGAGGTATTTTATTTTTATTTTGCGATTTTTGACAGTTTTTCAAAAACTAATTATATATTCTTGTATAATAATTGATTATGTATCGTTTAAAATTATTTTGGGCATTTAATTCGCAACGAAATTTTTGACTGACTGTTCGGTTGATAAACGGAGCGGGTTTGGTAAATCCGTTTTTGACGGATGTTACACCACTGAAGATTCCTAACAACAGACAAATGTGGAAATCTCAAATCCTAGTGTCCAAGGAACTTTAGTGTTTCCAGAACCCATTCCATCTGATTGCACTATTGATATGATGATGGACAACATTTCGACTGCATCAAATGAGGGGGAGCAAACTGGAATAGCATCATGAAGTTTTTCCAACCTGCAACGTCTTCAGCGAGATCATCCTATCGAGAACAATATTGTTCTCAAGGATGCTGGTGTTCATCCCGTAGCAAATTGGGGGATATTAATACATGTTTCTATTCTTTCTTCATTTCTCAGATTGAACCTAAAAGTATTGATATTGCCTTACAGGAACCTGGATGGGTCGATGTTATGCATGTAGAGCTTAATCAGTTTGAGAAATTGGGAGTCTTGAAGTTAGTAAAGCTGCCTCAAGGAAAACGTGCTCTCGCAATGCACTGGGTGTATTGAAACTAACAAGATGAAACTTGTGTGATTGTGAGAAACAATGTACGATTAGTGGTACACGGTTGGATTATGATGAGGTGTACGCGCCAGTGGAAAGACGAGAAACCATTCGCATTTTCTTAGCATATGCATCCTACATGGGATTCACTATTTATAAAATGGATGTAAAAACGACATTATTGTACGAAAAGGTTCAGGAAGAAATATATGTTGCTTAACCACCTAGTTTTGTCGATTCAGAAAAGTAAGTCTATGCCTACAATTTAGATAGGGATTTGTATGGGTTACACTAAGCAGCACGTGCATGGTGTTGGATGTGGTCGAGGAGTTGGTTGTGGTGGTCGTTAGGGAGGTGGTTGTGGAGTTAGTTGTGGTGAAGGATGTGGAGGTAGTTGTGGAGTTGGCTCAAAAATAGGTGCAGCATCTACTCTTTAACAGCCTTCTTCTTCAGCTTGAGCTTCAAACGAGTTTTGAAGAATCGGCTGGCCTCTTTAAATGCTTTATTGTTGGCCTCTTAGCTGGTTTGATAACAGAAGTATCATTATCAGAATCTAATGGTACATAAGTTGCATCATCATCTCCAGTCTCTTTTCTTTTTCTCTCTTCAGCTCGACGACGTTCATCTTCTAAATGCTCCAATTCCTTCTCTTTTTCTCTTTCTCTTTGGCCAGCAATCCTATCTTCAGAATCAGTATTCAAGGAGGATGGCCCTTCTTCTCCACCAAATGCTTGTTGCTCTATGTCTGCAGCAACCGTTTCAACATTTTCATCAGCCTGAATTGGTTCTTCAACCTGTATATCTTAATATCAGGTTCATCAATCAGACTTGTTCTTTCTTAAGCACGCTTTCTTTGTTGAGGAACAAAAGATGAAGATCTGGCAGCTTGTTTTCTTTTAGAACCCTTGCTCCCCTTTTTGTCTTCTTTTGTAAACCAAGCGCTTCTCTTTAAAACAAAACCATCTAACGCTTCAAGTTCATCATTCTCATCACCACTATCATCTTTTCTCCATTTCCCTCTAGCGGCGCCACATAATCTTTGTTAATGATTGCCCCAAAAAACCGGCATAGCATTCGGGAAGGTTTTCAAGTGTAGATTCATCTTTTTTAGTGTAGAAACATCCATGTCTTCAAGCTTCAGAATATCTTCCTTCTTTTTCTTCAAATTCTTCTAGAGATGATCTAGCAACATTTGAATAAACCTCGGATAATGAAGAAATTTATCTCTTTATGTGTTTTGTACCATCTACATAAAGATAAGCATGGAGAAGTTGTAAGGCAGATTGAGGATTAGCGTTGCTATCATACACATTTGGTAGTCCACCATATCGTCAAAACCTCCTTTTCGGTGACTCAGGGCATGAATGATACAGTGAGCCATATATCTGAAGGGTGCACTCAGATTTTCCTTCTTGAACGGAGCTGCGTATACATGACCAGCAAACCTCATTCGGTAAAAACAACCCTTCACCATATATTTTGAGTATCAAGTTGGGTCTTCCGCTCGATCCTTGAAATCTAACACTTTCTGGATCAAATCTTCAGTAATTTTAACTTGAACATCTTCATGTGAAACGAAATAATTGACCTCAGGAGCCCCTTCACACATGTGAAAAGAAATTACTTAAACAGAGAAACCCAAGCCTTTTTGGTCTTGGGAGGGGTTGGGATATCACATTTTGGCTTGACATTTTTCTTAACCTCTTTCTTTACCTCCACCCATTGTTCAACCTTTGATCCTTTTTCAGTTTTAGGTTTAGTTGAAACAGCGGTGGTGTTCACAGGAACAGAAGATGGTTTGTTCTTAACAACCTAGGTTTGTGCACTTGAAAAAGCTTTCTTTGAGTAGAACTTAGGATTCTTTTGTTCATTTTTCTTTGATGATTCACCAACTTCAAAATTTGAGAATTTTGCAATAATTGGCTTTACATTAATGTTGGACTCAGCATTTCATTTCAAAATTTGTTTTGGCACAAACTCTGGACCTTTCTGTTTAACATCTTTTGTGCTTTTCTAACTTCATGAGCAGGGTTTGTCTTGTTTGGTTTACATTGACGGCAATGTGCCCAACTTTGTTATACTTGTAACATGTGTCGTTTCCAACAAAGGCTTTCGAAACCTGTTCACGGAGTTTTCTTTCTTGCTCAAATTCTTTGTTTGATTGTTTACCAATGATTTCCTTTTCATTAACAATGTTAGTTCCGTAAAAAAGTTAATTTTCTTGGTAACAATTTGCTTTTGGAATTTGTTTTTTTTTTCTTTTCAAACCCTAACCCAGCCCTTTTGTACTCTGGATAGTTTCTACCACTCGGATGTAAGTTTCTATGAGATCCTTTTGGTTTTTAGTAAAGAGCGGCATCTTCCTTATCAACATCAGAGGTGTTGACTTCAGCCAGCTTAAAAAGCTTGTTAACTCAGTCCAAGTTTACATTTTGGATTGGAAATTCCTCATTAGAGTATAATTTATCTGATCCTTTTAGTTTGTAAACGACTATATTAGGATCATTATTTAAACCATCCTCTGATGTTTAAATGAAGTTTTCGTGAAAACTTTTCTCACTTCCAGAATGTGAACTTGACTTAGACTTTTCACTGCTTGACTCTGCACTTTCATAAATTGTGTTGTCAGACTCATTTTTGAAAACACTTTTGACCACTTTGGTTACCACATCATTTGCAATCATTTTCTGTTTTGGTATAACTTACATCGATGTTCTCAGGCAGCTCATTACCCTTTTTAGTGAACAAATTTAAGTTTAGCGCCTTCTCCACCCCATCTGGCTTTTTCTTCGCATAGCCATTCCACATGGGTGGTGGAACACGATCGTAACCTTTACCTTGGTTATCAACAACTTTCTTTTCCTGTTTAACGTTGATTTTTGGAAGAATGTGATCAATCACATATGAACTGGTAGAATAACTGATTAACAATTTGTTAACCGTTTAGTTTCAATTTTCATTTTCTCCAGTTTACCTTTCAGCTCAGCAATCGTATTTATATGCATGTTTATGGCCATTTGTTTGTCCATAACTATCTCTTTGAGCATTGAAAGAGTATTGTCATCTTCTTTGGTTGCTTTCTCATATTGTCGAATGGTTTTGCTTAATTTGTCATATGCCTCTTTTGTTGTGCCATAACATATGAAAATGATCAGCATGTGTTTTGAGTTCATTATATTTTTCGTCCTTTTGAACACACTCCTTGCATGGCAATTTTGCATTTTAAGCCTGGAGTTTCCAATTCGACATTATGAGTATCCTCATTCTTTTTCACAGTTTCACTTACCGACTCATTTACCAATTCAACACTTTCTGCCTGGGCGTGCTGAATAACTACCTCCTTCAAATTTGCCATTAAAGCCTTGTCAGTAACACAGTCAGAGCTTCGATGGTCATCTCCTTTGTTACATCATTAATTCAACAACTTCTGACTTTTGTTCTTCCTCACATGTTGGTTGACGGCTTATATCGAAATATCCTACAAAAGTTTTAAGAATATCAATAGGCAAAAGATGTTTAAAAGCACTGTTTAGAAGTTCTTCTTCCTCAGATGAAGTTCCATAAAATTCTTCAGGTGCTTCATCAAAGGATGTCTCTGCATATTCTTCAGCATTTTCAAGTTCTTCAATAATCTCAGCTAATAATGCTAGACTTTCACCTTTGTGATGTACTTGTTCCAGTAAAAACGTTCATCTTCCTGAGTGACAACGAGTGCTTTATCTTTTGAATTTGACGGACAGTCTTCAATCTGAAACCATTCTAGTTTGGGGTTGAGGTCGATGATATATGGCCTTTTTGTAGTAATCATCAGCAAAAGGGTTCTGATTGCCCTTGACCTCTCGATTTGGACATTTTCTTTTGAAATGCCCCTTCTCGCGGCATTTGAAGCATGTAACCTTGGATTTATCAAATCCTAGTTTTCCGTCAAGTCCTCCCAAATTATCTTTTCCAGTAATTTCCATAAAGGGTTGAGCTCTTCGGACAATGGAAACCATACACCACTTGATATCGATCAACTCCACTTCAACCAGATCAATCTGATCATAATCTTCTTTTGTCATCTTTTGATTCCCAATTCTTCCAGCTACCAAACTTTCGTACGATTCAAGTACCAAGGCAAGTGGGGTCATGTGTTGCTTTGCGGTATTTTTGTGAAAGTCTTGAGCATTCTGGAGGTTTACTACGATATTGCATTTTAAGATTCGTTGATTGGGATTAGATTTATTGTGCTGTCTGTTCTGTAGATTGATTGAACTTTGGGATGATTGTGGTCCTAGAGGCGTATTTGGATTGAAGGAAGCAAAAGATTGAAATCCACTAGTTTGGCTTGACTGTTGACTTGGTGTGTTGATGTCGCTGAAGGCTGTTTGAATTTTGGGACTCTGTATGTTTTCGGCAGGACTACCCTTGTAGTATAGATTCACATCCTGTTGTGTCTGGGCGCCTTTACTCTTTGCCATCTTCTGCATCTCCAGCTCATGCCCTTCTAATCTTTCGATGAATCTAGGTAATAAGAAATTACCATACTGTAACACCCCAACCGCGTAAAACAATGAACCATGGCGGAAACGTCGGGGAGTCATGTCACAAAACTATTGCTTCACAACTCATGGAATTTAAAATTTTGTTTAATTACGTTAAATGTTTACATTCTCTTGGGATAAACAGAAACACACATAAATAAATTGTCTTTCATGTTTTAAGTCACTAAGGCCCGCGTCCATTCCTACGGGAAGCATGCATCATATTATCAAGCTTAACTCCTGAAACATATGTGAAAAGAGAGTCAGCATAAAAATGCCAGGCGAGTACATAGGTTTTGTGAGTGTGTGAAATTCGTGGCTTTGTATACATATTGCAACACCTCGTCCGACTACAAGAGTCGTTAAGTGAAAACCTCGTATCAAAAGTGTTTGATATTGCAATACAATTAACCAACTAAAATAAGTTGGTTAGAGTTGTGAAAAACCTTATAGCCATGAATCTTGACCAAAACGTTTCTTTATAAAAACCTTGTAATAGATTAATTCAAAAGAAAACTTCGTATGGTTTATATCTTTAAGTGAAAATCATTGTGTGACATCGTTCAAAACCGTTTGTCTGTGTTATAAACCATTTGTCCGTGTTATAAACCATTCGTCCGTGTTATAAATCAATCGCCCGTGTCATAAACCAATTGTCCATGTCATAAACAAATCGTCTGTGTTCTTAATTGTGAAAACTTTTGATCGTTCTTTAATGAACACATTCAAACCTGTGTTGACTGTACCACCAAAGGGTATCTTTAATAGACCACCAAAAGGTCTCTTTAACTAGACTAACAAATCAACAAATGATTTGTTAATCAGAAATAGTTTCTGTCACGGTGAACAATCTGATAATGCGATTGTCCGTCCTATGGTACCATAACATACTACTGTTCAGCTCGGCCAAAGCTAATGAATGTCATTTGTGTTATGGGTAACGCATCAACAATTTGTTCACATTTTTGAAATCATATTTTTTTATATATAAACCATAGACATTGTTTTTGAAAACTTGAAAATGATTTAGACATATGAGTCACCCGAAAACATTTGCAAAACGTAAAAGAGGAGAACTATGTACTCACTTTGAAAATCATTTTATATATATAAACCATGTATATTGTTTTGAAATATTGAAAATAATTATAGGCACATATGAATCACCCAAAACATTTGCAAAACATAAAAGAGAGGAACTATGTACTAACTTTGAAAATCATTTTGTATACATAAACCATGTATATTGTTTTGAAATATTGAATATAATTATAAGCACATATGAATCACCCCAAAACATTTGCAAGACGTACAATAGGGGAACTATGTACTCATGTTAGAACATTTTGAGACTGTTGGTACTTGATTATCCATAGTTTGAGCAGGTTTGTAATAGGTAGACAATCTAGAAGGGTGAAAAGTGCAATTATATGAAAGTCATATGTTGGCGGCGTATTTAATAACCCAACGTATTTGTTAAATACGTTGGGTAGTCAGTCTATATAATATATTGCTTGAATGAATGCTAAGTTTCTTTGACAGATTTTGGTGATTCTCTTGTGTTGTGATTCTTGTTATTGTGCTTACATCCGAATATCCAGGTGCTGTTATTGATTACATCTATGTGGGATTTCATATGCAACACTAGTTGTTTGATCCATTCAAAATTCTTTATCTTCATGGTTTGGTTTTTCTTAACTTCTACACATTCAAATAACTCATCCATAGTTGTTTGAGTGATAACAATCAACCACTATGATCCGAATCTGTTTTGGGACTCACAATTTGGTATTAGAGCCTTTGTGCTCTTGATTGTTTGAGTTTTTGTTAAGATTCTTCAAGGTTTGAATGTTTTTCAAAATTTTTCAAAGTTTCATGGTTTTTCAAATTTTCGGGCTTAAAATGGCTTATCTGGTGTGTTTAATCATTGGGTTGTTGTTAATAAGTGGTTTGGTAAACATTCTGGTCATTTTGCTGCAAAGAAACATGACTTTTGAGTCATTTTTGGGTGATTAGAGGGTTTTTGTTCGTACTAAAACCCTTCTGGGCGTATTTATTTTTTAAGTTGGCGTAAATATTTTTGAAGGAAGCGTAATTATCTTTGAATATCGCGTATTAACAAATACGCTGGGTTTAAACCAGCGAATTTGTTGAGTTTAAGCGTAATAGTGCTAACGAAATTAATCGAAGGCGACTTCGAAGTCAGTGATACAAATCCTCAGCGATTTTATCACGGTGATCAGCGAAATTAACCAAACTTTTGTTTGTTTTTTATTATCCAGCGGATTTAGCTTTTTCGCAGGATAAAGTCGCCATCTTCATCAGCGTATTTGATCAAGTGCAGCGAAATTGATCTCTAGTGAAGCGTATTTATTTCATTTGCAGCGTATTTGTCTCCTTTGCAATGAAATTGTTTCCTGATTTAACGCTCTCCAGCATATTTAATCACCGATCAACCATTATGTCTCTCAATACACTCAATCTGATTACCCAAGCCGAGCTAGAAACTGAAACTGCTACAAGGCCACCAAAGTTGAAAGGATGAAAGATTTCAGCAGTTGGAAAAACAGGATCAAAGCCTTCTTTGAGTATACCGACTATACTCAATGGATGTCAGTCACAGTGGGTCCGCATGTTCCAATGATAATTCATGACGACATTCGTACAATCAATGAAGATCCATCAACGTTCATAGATGAAGACAGAACTCTCATTCAACGTGACCGGAGGGCTCATGCGGCTCTTACTAAGGCTCTGTCCAAGGACGATAACACTTTGTTTGAAGAGTACACCTCAGCACATGAACTGTGGTTGGCACTAATCGACCACTATGAAGGAATGAGGAACTCATGGACAACAAACGAGACATAGTCCAGAAAGAGTATGACATGTTTGGAAGTGTTCGTGCGAAAGCTTATCTGACCACATCAGTCGATTTCTAGGAGTGCTAACTAAGATGAAGAAAGTGGGAAATCCTGTCGCAAATTATGCATCAATCAAGAAGCTGCTAGATTCTCTCCCTAAAGAATGGAGCCTTCAATGCATGATGATTAAGAGAAGTTTCTGACCAGCACAACTCATGTTACACTCTCAGAAATGATTAACACTCTAAAGGCCTTTGAAATGGACATTGTCAAGAGAGAGATGAACCAAACTGGGTATTCTTAGAAGATTACTCAGCAAGTTGCTGCAACCTCGGCCCCCAAGAATATGGCTTTCTTGCTCCTATCACTTCATGTGGATTAAATTCTCAAAGTGTTGTCGAATCTTATCCGAATGCTTCCGCAAACTCTGTGACGGCCTCGTCATCCTCCGAGAAGACTACCGTGGCCAGCGACGTCAGCATTAATATCCAAAGACATGTTGCTTTTTTAATACCTTCTTAAGCATCTATGAGGCTCTCATGTCAGGAGAGTTGAAGAGAGATTTCCTCACAGCTGAAGACATGTATCAAGTGGATCCTGACGACATGGAGGAGATGGATCTGAAGTGGCAGATGGCAATGATCACTCTTCGATTGAAGAAATTCCAAGATAAAACGGAAAAAGTCTAGCCCTCGGAAAAGCTGGATTTGAAAAGTCCAAGCTGAGATGTTACAATTGCAAAAATTTGGGCCATTTCAAAAGGGAGTGTCCGTTGCTGAAGAACGAGAATGCCGAGCTCAACCAGACAAGAAGACCGGTGGCCATTGAAGGGAGTGACAATATTGCTGAAAACCACCAAAAAGGTTTTAGTTGTGGAAGATTATGACTAGTCAGAGGGAATAGCTGAGGCTAAAGGTGAAGTTAACAAGGCCCTCATGGCAAACATCTCCACTGTTTCTGTCATGTCTGCTTCAAATTGTGTTGCAAAACAAAACGCCAAGATTCCAAAAGATGACACTGGTCTGAAAAGCATCATCAATCCTGCTGAACAAACCTCAGAGAAGGGATAACAGAAAGCTGAAAGGAATGAGTCGAAGCCTACAGTTCAAGAAGCCATCAGTAGTAGCAAGAATGAAGCAGTTGGAACTTCTACCACTGCCATGAAGTCAGAAACCGAAGATAAGGATTTGGTAAATAGCATAGCATATGAATTTAGAGTGAAGTTGTGCTCCAAACCATGTTTAACGTCATGGCACACTACAAATCTCTCAACCATGACATAATTAAAGAAAAAGAAAGGTTTTGAAAATTAATCAAGAATTAAAAGAAAATGAAGCTGCATATCAGCGGAAGTTAAATTCAACCATAGCTGAAATGTATACTTTAAAAGAAATTGTTTTCAGTAAAGATTTTATCATAAATGATTTGACCGAAAAACTAGAAAAATCTCAAATAACAAATTGCAAATCATTATTGATAAATGGAAATTAGTGAAAAAGCACTGGTTGATATTGTAAACTGCGAACGACCGACATTCATAAAGATGGAATTGGATATAAGGATAAATTTGGAAATGAAAGAAAATTATTTGCTCCTCCGCACAGCAAAAATATGTCTCTATTCCATCTCCTCATCCTAAAAATGATTTAATCGATAAAATGATCTTTTGGATCAAAATGCTTTTTACAAGCCACAAAACAATACTAAAATGTCTGAAAGCAATGCAGATCTGTGTGAGGGTCAAGAAGATGTGTGGGCGAGGAAGATGAATGTGGAGGTTCAAAAATAGGAATCGGTTACTCAGGTGACAGTTATTCCACAGTTAACTAGTTGGCCTGGAATTGTAATAAGACAAACAGAATTTCTATTCAGGATAACTGTAATAATTTATCGATGATGGATGACTTGTAACGGCTTTGTGCCAAAATTGAACATTCGGGATGACTATAATGGCCTTGCGCCGACACTTAAAACTCACAACCAAGTGCATGCTAAGGTTGAGAGTCATGACTTAAACTCTGTTTTTAATGATGAAAATGTTATGCTTGAATCTCCTGTCTTTGTGCCGGAATTGAAGAAAAACAGATTTGGAAAGTTCCTCACAGAGGAAATTCCTGAGTTTGTTCCATCAGTTGCAGGTACTTCAGAGACTGATAAAGACTTTACTGAAGAAAGCAATAGAGATGATTCAAGCACAACAACTTCAGAGAATGAAACGAAAGTCAAGAATCAACCTCGTCATCAGACAGTGAGCCAGTGAGGACGACATTGAAGATAAACATCATCCAGACAAGAAGTTGAAGAAAGTCAAAGATTCAAGCCATGTTATGTCATCAGATTCCTCAAGCAGCCCAGATTCTCATCACATACATCATCTTCGCACTCAGCACCCAGGAAGAAAAGATCGACCTGCAAACAATGCTTTCGTTATGGTCATTTAGGACATATTATGAAACATTGCAAAAGAAAAAAATTTTCTAAACCTAATCAAGATCTCGTTAAGAGTTTTACTGATCAATTTGACAATCTAAATAAATCAGTAAAATACATAGTTGACTCAACTTGTTTTTGGAAAAGAAAATAAAATTCTCTTGCTCAAATCATGATAGAACTAATGTAAAGCAAGTCTGGGTTCCAAAAGCTAGCTAACCTGTAAATATCTTTTGTTGTTATTGTTGTATAACAAAATAAAATTCAGAAATGGCTTCGGATACTCATGGATTATATCTGGCATGTTGACAGCGGATGCTCCAGGCATATGACCAGGGTTAAAGGATCTGCTTAAAAACTTTCAAGTTATCGATGGTGGTTTTGTGTCCTTTGCCTGAGACGAAAAGGGAGCGAAGATTGTCGGAATGGGTGACGTCGTGTCGAAAGCACTTATTCTGGAGAATGTGAACTATGTTACAGAATTGTGTTACAATCTCATGAGTGTTTCACAAGTCTGTGACAAAGGAATTTTGGTGTTGTTCAATGACACGGAGTGCTTATTTCTCATACCAGAATACTTCGTCCCTGCAGAAATGATCATGCTTAGAGCTCCCCGTCAAAACAATACCTACGTGCTAAATATGAAAAATGCCAAATCAAATAAGCAAATGACATGTTTTATATCAAAAGCATCTGAATCGGAATCATTGCTGTGGCACAGGCGTTTGGGGCATGTGAACTTTAAAAACATAAATAAGCTTTCTAAATTAAATCTAGTAAGAGGTTTACCTATGAAAGATTTTCCTTTTTCTGAAAAATACATCGCATTTGCCCAAGGAAAGAAACATAAAAAGCCTCATAAGTCCAAAGAGTGAATACGATTTCCGCGACACTTCAATTAGTTCACATGGATCTTTTCGGCCCTATAAGCGTTAAAAGTTTAGCTAAAAGATCTTATTTTCCTCGAAACTAAGAGTGAGACAGCTTCCTTTCTGAAAAGCTTCATCCCTATGATTGAAAACGTAATCAAGCAGAAAGTGAAATCCGTAAGAAGCGACAACGGTACATAATTCAAGAATCATATGTTTGTCTCCTTCTACGAAGAAAAAGGAATTCGTCTTCAGTACAGTGCTGCCAGAACTCCTCAGCAAAATGGTAGCGGAACGCAAGAACAGAACTCTTATCGAAGCTGCTAGAACTATGCTTGTCGACTCCAAGCTTCCCATAATCTTCTAGGCTGAAGAGGTCAACACAGCATGCTACGTTTTGAATCATGTTCTCATTGTCAAACCTCACAACTTATGAACTACTTTTCAAAAGGAAGCCTCTGATAGATTTCTTCAGACCGTTCGGATGCTCATGCACACTTCTCAACACTGAAGAAAATCTCATCAAGTTTGAAGCGGTAGGTGACGTATGCTACTTCATGGGCTACTCATCCTCTCAAAAGGCGTATCGAGTCTACAACAAACCAACAAAGATGGTGATTGAATCATATTACGTCGATTTTCAAGAAGGGAACTCCACTAACACTGGAAGCGCTCCAAATTGGTTTTATGACGTAGACATTATATTAAACACTTTCGACATTGCTGAACCCATCACTGAATCCGAACCTGCAGAATCCACCCCATTAGAGCCATTGTTTGATCCTTCAGACATTGGTTTCACTCCTTAGACAACCCATTTCATCCCTGCCTCTGCCTCTCCTACTCCGCCTGTTATCGAAGTAAATGGTGACACATCTGCTGAGAATACATTAGCACATGATGATTCTTCTTCACAGCAGGCTGTGGATGAACCTCCTAAAGAAGACAAAACTCCAATTATCTACGGCGATGAACATTTCACTAATATGCCTCAACAAGTGGAAACTCACACCAACGCAGGATACAAGACCAATCGAAACCATCCAATTGAAAATGTCATCGGTTCTATTGAAGATGGAGTTCAAACACGCGGACAAACACATACCATCAACACAGGACTGTATGCAGCTTTCCTCTAGCAGTCGGTCCCAAGAGATATCGAAGAAGCAATTCAAGACTCCAGTTGGGTACAAGCAATGCAAGAAGAATTAGCCCAATTTCGGAAACTTAAAGTCTAGGAACTTGTTGATTTACCAGATGGAATGTATCCAATTGGTACCAAGTGGGTGTTTCGAAACAAGATGGACGATCATGGTGTAGTTATAAAAAATAAGGCAAGATTAGTAGTTCAAGGTTTTCGGCAGGAGGAGGGGATTGACTATGAGGAAGTTTTTGCATCGGTTGCACGCTTAGAAGCTATCAGAATCTTCTTAGCCTACGCTTCGTTCAAAAACATTAAGGTGTTTCAGATGGATGTAAAGAGTGCATTTCTATATGGGAAAGTGAAAGAAGAAGTCTATGTCTGTCAACCTCTAGGTTTTGAAGATCCTCACTTCCCCGCGAAGTACTATAAGCTTGAAAAAGCTCTCTATGGTCTTCACCAAGCTCCTCGAGCATAGTACGAGACTTTGTCAACATATCTTCTAGAATGTGGTACTCAAGAGGGAAAATGATATGACACTTTTCACAAAGCAGATCGGAGATGGCTTGATGCTAGTGCAGAATTACGTAGACAATATCATCTTTGGGTCGACTGATGAAGCTCTTTGCAGGGAGTTCGAGCAAGTAATGAAGGCAAAATTCGAGATGAGCATGATGGGAGAACTTACGTTTTTCTTGGGATTAGAAGTGAAGCAAAGAGAAGACGGCATACTCATTCATCAGGCTAAGTGTATCAGAGATATTCTATCCAAGTACAATATGAATGATTGCAAATCTGCCAGCACTCCCTTCGCTACTCAGACGGAACTTACTTCGGATCTTCAAGAAAAACCCGTGAATAAATCCTTCTATCGTTCTATGATAGGCTCGTTAATGTATCTGACCGCAAGTAGGCCTGACATTATGTGGGATATCTGTCTCTGTGCGCGATTTCAGACGAATCTGAAAGAATCTCATGAAGCTGATGTCAAAAGAATCTTTCGCTATCTGAAAGGAACTCCCAAGCTTGGTTTGTGGTATCCTAAAGATAGTAATTTTAATTTAATTGCTTACTCTGACAATGATCATGCAGGTTGTAAAGTTGACAGAAAGTCTGTCTCCGGAGGATGTCAATTTTTAGGAAATCGTCTCATTTGGTGGCAAAGCAAAAAGAAGACAACAGTCTCCACATCAACTACTCAAGTTGAATACACGACAGCTTACAGTTGTTGTTCTCAAGTTCTCTGGATACAAAATAAGTTGTTGGATTATGGAATCAACGTTATGAAGACTCCTATATTCATTGACAACGAAGCGTGTCTTGGAATTGTGAAGAACCCTATCCACCACTACAGAACTAAACACATCGAAATTCGCATTCATGCGATCTGAGATGCGTATGAGAAATGATATATTCAAGTGGTGCCAGTGGATACGATGCAACATAAAGCTGATATATTCACCAAAGCCTTCGATAAAACTCGCTTCAACCAGTTGGTAACCTGGTTGGAGATGGTCAACTTCCTTGAGTGGAAGTTATTAAAAAAATCTCTTAAAATGTGCCCACCAAAAAGATTTTCGGCAAAGTTAAAATTTCTTTTCAAGTAATGGATTCTCGAAAATAAAATTTTAAGGGGAAGTATTCCAGAAAAATTGTTGAGACAGAATCCTTTATTAGACACCTACATGAGAAATGATAGAAAAACTGCTGACACTATGTTTGATCTTAAAACAGAAGTAGATTGAGGCCTCAAGCAACGACGTATCAGTAGATTCAGTAATACCTTGAAGTAAACTGCGAAAAGGAGGCAAATTCTAATGAACACACAAGAATTCTGGATACCCACAATGTTGTGCAACTTGCGGGTAACACGTTGCGGCGTATGGCTTAATGGTCTTAAATCTTGCGTTGATAGATTGCCAAAGTCCAAGATTTTGGTCTTTATATTGACATATCATTCGGGGATATCATAGTTGCTCTTCTGCTGCATCCAGATATATGCTGCCTAGACACAATTATGATATCTTTACAAAAGAGCCAATGCGCCAAAACCCTACACAAATGAAGTTCTCATTAAGAATCATTCAAGTGTTTAATCGTACTGTATTTGGTATCTGTCATAGCCCTCGTTAGACTTTGGTTTCTTTTGCTGTACGGAAGTACTGACCTGAACACCAATTGTCTAACGTTGAAATTTCAAATACGAATGAGGTCAATATACTCCCCTGCTATGAGGAATCTTTGTGCCTACCTTGATCGCGAGGGTCTATCCTGATGTGGGACTCACGGGCACAACATTCTGACAGTTCAGCATGAGTGGGGAACATCGAATTTCTGGTCAATATTACCGCAACATGATAAAAGCTCTCCGATCGCATGTTGAAAGATAGGTGCATGGATTTAAGAGGACAAACATACTGACAGTTTTGCTTGTGCCTTGATTATTCAAAATATCTAATATTTTATCTCAAACTAACGAAATGTTACCAGTATGATCTTCTGCAGGTAAGTCACAATATCCGAATTTGTAAGCTTAAGTTTTATGAGAAAAAGGAAGCTTCCGTGTCCTAAAAATAATTTTCTGAATTCAAATTGCAATTTTTCATTTTTTTTCTCAAACTTATTTTAAGTTTTTGCTCTATTTTTAAAAGGGGGCACATTTTTCGAGAAAGATTAAAATTTCCGAGCGTATTTTGGTTTGGATTTCTTAGATTTGATGATTACTTCAAGTTTTTGAAAGAGGCAGGGTATTTAATTGAATAGGATATGTATATTTATCAGCGATCTAAAAGTTTGCCGGCGTAAATATTTAATGACTTATCTACGCTTTTAATAGTGTAATTTTATTTTATTTTAATTTAATTTTGTTGTTGCATATTTGTGATACTTAGATTTGGTCTTTGGATATCTTGTAATTAGTAAAATGATAAACGGTTGCGGGTTTAGATTTGTAATAGTGAATTAGAAGTAATTGGGCTGAACTAGATACAAAATAGAGCATGGTAGGCGAATGGGGCTTTAAACCCATTAGCAGTCCATGTAGGAAACCCTAGCCCATGAGCATAACCTATCTCTATATAAAGGGAGGTTTTAGGGTTTAGATTGATGGTTTTAATTGTAGTTTCAAAGAGAATTGCTTAGAGAGTTTTAGAGAGAGAGTCTTGAATTAGTTGTAAACACTTTGTGTTGGATAATCAATAGAAGACAGTTTGAAAGAATTCTGTGTTCGTGTTCATGTTTTTATTGTTTCTGTGAAATCTTTTCTAGGGGATTTCGCACTCTAGATTAGATAGACAATTCTATCAAGATCCATATGGACTAGGGGACCTACAATTGGTATCAGAGCACTCGGCTCTTGATTATTGCTCGGTTCAGAATCATGACAGTAGAAAAGTTGGGTTTTTGGGCGTTTTGGAGGCTGTTCTTGAAGTTTGTGTCGGCTAATTAGGGTTTTGATGACTATTTTAGGGTTTTTGCAGGTATTTCGGATTTTCTACAGTGATTTCGGATTCCCAGCAGGCATTTCGGATTGGAGATTTGCATTCTGGATCAAAAGGCACAGTATTCCGGATTGAAGACTTGAATTCTGGATCAGAAATCTGCATTTCGGATCATCAGAAGTGTAATTCAGATCTGAAAAGCTCATTCCGGATTCCATTTCGGATTGAATTTCAAGTTGAATTTAGGAGCAGAAGCTATTTCGGATTCCATCTCGGATTAGAATTTATTCCGGATTTCAGCTCGGTTCAGGACTATTCCGGATTTCATCAGGGATCAGGGTAGTCTATTCTGGATTTCCATTTCGGATCAGAACAGTGCATTCGGATTTCATCTCGGATCACTATTCCGGACCACCATTTCGGATTAGCAATTCGGACTACTGTTCCAGAATTGCATTTCGGATTGTCAATCAGAGTTATCATTTCGGATTTGGTACTATTCCGGATTGTCTACAAAAAGGTGGAAAGTTAACCAGCTGACGTAACCAGAGTTAAACGTTTTCGGCATAGAATTTGATCCATAGACAATTTTGACAAACCGATTGGACAGTTGACTCATGTGATTTTTAGGACCAAAAAAATCACTATTGTCGAGAATTCTAAAAATCACTATCGGACAATATACATCATTAGAATCGTATTTTCGAGACGAATCTAACGGTATAATTTGGTAACCACTGATTTCGGACAAGTTTTAACGTTTTTAACGAGTCGGTTCGTTAAAAATGTCGAATATGTCTAACCTAAATGAGATGTTGATAATGGAACACAAAGCTGGTACCACAAATAAACCTCCAAAGATGCTGAAGGTGGAGAACTATCTTACTTGGAAGGATAGGTTTCAATCCTTTATTGAATATCAGAAACACGGATGTGGATCTGTATTCAAGATGGGTACGCTAACCCAACGCATGATTTTGAGGGCAGACAACATGTTACTGCTTATGTAAACATATCTGAAGCTGAGAAAAGGACGTATGAGTCAGAGAAGAAAGCCTTAGCTGCTATCAAGATGTCATTACCTGATGGCATTAAACATACATTCAAGCGTTACACTACATTGAAGGAGATGTGGGATGCCCTAGAGAAGAGGTAGAGGCAATCCTGATGTGAGAAGAACAAGGTTGATCTTCTAAGAAACAGTTTGTTGTGTTCAAAGGAATGAGAAATGAATCTCTTGAAGATATTATCATGAGATATTATCATCTGATGTCAGAAATATATAATTATGACATAGAGGGATACACAGATGTGGAGATAAACGAAAGTTGCTGGATGCTTTACCTGCCAAGTGGGATATTTACACGTTGATGATAAAGGGTGAAGCTGATTATGAAAAGAAAGACTTGGAAGAGGTTTTTGGGAAGTTGAGAGCTTATGAGCTCAATATGAAGAAGAAGGAAACGGGTTATGATCAGGTTCAAGATCCGGGATTTATAAAGGTCTTACACCTTCATCTTCCAACAATGCTTCTAGTGACATTGCAACTGCGTTTCTCTCATGTGAGAATGAACAGATCGTGACAAATTTTGATGGTGAAGTATGTTTTGTTGCTGCTTCAGGAGGCTCGTCAGGGGCTAAGAGACAACAATCAAGTAACAGCAGTTCTAAGTCTATGCCTTTGAGTGTCAAAAGTGTTGAAGATCACCTTGCATTGCTTGCTTCTTTCGTAGCTTCCTACGAGAACTACATTCAGGGAAAAATATCTGATCCTGTTACGTTTGATGAAGATTATGATCAGTTCGATCCTGATGACTTAGAGGAGATGGATTTGCAATGACAGATGACCATGATCCCTAGAAGGGTGAAGAGGTTCATGAACAGAACGGGCAGGAAGTTCGTTGGAAAGAGTGTGGGCTTTGACAAGTTGAAACTGAAGTGCTACAACTATCATAACTACGGACATTTTGCTAGAGAGTGTCAAAGAGCTAAGTCTGAATCTCGTTCTAGTTCATCCTTTCAAGATTCTCCTAGTCATGGTTCAAGTAACAAGAATGCGGCAAACAACACTGGATCAAAGGCCCTGATTTCTACTGCCAGAGAGGGTTCTTATGATTAGAGTGTTCATCTGGAGAGTGATAACAATGCCTCACAGGCATTCATGGCTGAGATAGCTCCAATTGTTGTTGAAGAAATGAAAGCTGATGCTGACGAAGAACAAGAGAAGGTGGCTGAGAAAGCTGATGGAGAACAGATTGCTACAGAGAAGAAGATGGCTGCTGATTTTGATGCTTTCATGGCTGATCTAAGCAAATCAACAGGCGAGGTATGTTCTAAGTCTGGTAGTTCTGTTTGTTTGAAGTGTCGTGAACTGCAAAGTGAAGTTGACACATTAACAAAGCAAAACCAAAGTCTGGCTAATGAGCTCTCGAACTTAAAAGTATCAAACTTTTTCGTAAAACAAAATGAGTCATTATACTTGAAGAAAATTAAAGGTTATGAAGAAGAAATCAATATTCTAACTTGTAAGCTAAATGAAAAACTTCAAGTTATTGACTTAGATTATGAGTGAGAAAACAAAAGAGGAATCTGAAAAGTGCAAAGATTTGTCTGAAGCACAACTTAAAATTTGTGAACTTGAAAAGAAATTAAATCAATTCAGAGATTCATCTTTTTTCATGAAACACATGATGAATGGCCTGAAGAAGAGTAATGACAAGACTTGTGTGGGCTTCAAAGGTTTGAATGAAGTTCCACCACATCTTGGTCACGACTATTCTTCCTTGCGAGATGAAGAAGAGCTTATAGACTTTGTGTCAACTACACCTGGTAGTTCCACATCAGAGGATGTTGATGTGACTGAAAATGCAAGAAGGAGAATAACAGAGACACTGTTTTGAAAACAAAGAATACACACCCTAAGAATAATAAAAAACTTTTGTTAAAAAGGTTGATTTTGTTAAGGGGAGTGACATGAATGAAAAGGTCCCTGTTATTACTAAAGATCTAATGTGCAGTTTGCTAAAAATAAAAACAAAGAAAAATCAGAAGTTAAGCAAACTAAACAAGATCCTTCGAAGGCATCGTCATCATCTTCATCCTCATCGCCTGATGAATCTAAGCAAGAGGCTTCTGTAAAGAAGCCTTCGGCTAGAAAATCGTGCTTCAAATGTCATGAAAAAGGACATGTAACTAGCTGTTGTCCTAACAAAAAGAGTGAAGCACAGGTAAGTGAGAAACAGAGAGAAAAATCACCAGCAAAAAGTGGTGATGGTGAGAAGAAGGTTAACTCACCAAGGATATATGATGTCAGGCAACAGAGTGTTGCTGTTGGTGTAGATAAGGCTGAAAAAGGAACTTAACAAGTTCCTCGTTTTCAAAGAAATCAACAAAGATTTCAGCCTGCATCTACATCAGGCAGATATGAAAGACCTAGAAGTAGTTCACCGAGAATGAATAACTTTAACGGTCCATCAACTAATTTCAGAAGTCAAGGTCAATATCAACTCGATACCAGAATGTTGGTAATCGAAATTTTTATAACGATGGCTTTAGAAATTATCATCATCAAAATTCATGGAACCAAAATCAAAATTTCCAAAGGTCGTAAAGTCCAAACCTGGTTAGGAAACCTTGGGGCCACAGACCTAGTGGAAATCAAAAACCATTTCCATCACCAGGTCTAAGATCCAAGACTCCTGTTAGGAGTGATGGATACTGGATGGATGTTCCTATGATTGATGAATCTGGAAGACCCAAGACCATTAAGGCTTGGGTTCCCCAATCAAACTAATTTTGTTGGGTGGTGTAGGAGTTGCTAAGGAGGATTATCAACTTGTGGTATGTTGATAGTGGCTGCTCTAGGCACATGACGTGGGATGCGAGGTTGTTGACTGAGTTTGAGAATATGGATGGTGGATATGTGAATTTTTCAGGTGCTAAAGGAGGGCACATTACCGGTAGAGGAAAAGTGACTAACGGGAAGATCACACTGGACAAAGTGAACTATGTTGAGCAGCTGAAGCACAATCTGATGAGCGTGTCTCAAGTTTGCGACAAGGGTCACTCGGTCCACTTTACAAAGTCTGAAGCTTTGGTGTCGAAACCTGGTTTGGTGATACCGGATGATTGGATAGTGATGAGAGCGCCAAGGAGAAACGATACTTATGTCATGGACATGGGTGCAAGTTCCACTCTGGTGGCGTGTTTACAATCAAAAGCATTTGAGGCTGAGTCATTGTTGTGGCACAGACGCATGGCCCACATCCACTACCAAAAATGAATTATATTATTAAAAATGGTTTAGTGGAAGGGGTGCCAGTACAGAGGTTTCACGTGGAAGATAAATGTCTTCCATGTCAAAAAGGAAAACAACATAAGAAACCTCACAAGTCTAAAATAGTAAATTCCATAGATGCCCCTTATGAATTACTGAATATGGATCTATTCAGTCCAGTGAACGTAAGGAGCATAGGTGGAAAGTATTATTGTTTAGTTACTGATGATTACTCACGATATTCATGGGTTTTCTTTTTAGGTACAAAAGATGAAACAGCGGAGATGCTGATAGATCTCTTTACGAAATTGGAAAATGTCCATGATGCATGGATCAAGAGGATAAGGAGTGATAATGGCACAGAGTTCAAGAATCAAGTTTTGGATCTATGTTGTCTTCGTAAGGGAATTGAACATCAATATTCTGCTCCTTATACACCTCAACAGAATGGAGTCGCTGAAACGAAGAACAGGACGTTGATTGAAGCCGCAAGGACTATGCTATCTGATTCAAAGCTTCTAGTTCTCTTCTGGGGAGAAGCGGTGAACACAACTTGTTATGTCCTGAACAAAGTGTTGACTGTTAAACGGTTTAACAAAACATGTCACGAACTATTGTTTAACCAAAAACCAAACTTAAAAGGCTTTAAACCATTTGGATTACCATGCACCATTGTGCGAAACAAAAATAAGCAAAAATTAGGTGAGGTAGCTGATGAGGGTTACTTTCTTGGCTATATGCTTGGAACACTGAATAAAAGGGTTTTTAATCTAAAAACTGGTAAAATTAGGTTTTGTTTAACATGGAAATCACTAGTTATACACCTCAACAATCAATGAGTGGTCCTCCTATATGATTATGACAGTGTCTTTAAATCATTTAATATTCCTGATTTTTCCAATGCAGATGAGTCTCAGGTGATCTATACTGTGATCAGTGAAGATGGAGAGTGTGACTTCATGCCTAGATCGAGTGTATCGATGACAGATGCTCTAGAAACTTCTTCCTGTGCAGCTCCAGGGACTCCAGTGATAGTGAGTCTGAACCTATTCAGGGGGAGGACTTCACTAATCCGTTTTCTAATGCTAATATTTAGGGGGAGGTTGGATCTAATCTGGGAGATAATCTGGTTGTTGACACCATTGCTACCACACGAGTACATAGAGATCATCCAGTTGAAAACATCATTAGTGATCCTGCTCAGGGTTCAGACAAGAAGAGGTGTGCTTGAAGGTTCCTATTTGTTTACTTCAATTCAGAAGACTGGGTTGATTCATAAGTGTTTGTATAGCTGCTTTATTGCCCAAGAGGAGCCGAAAAATGTTCATATGGCTCTAAAAGACAATTGTTGGGTTGAAGCTATGCAAGAGGAACTAGCTCAGCTAAAGAAATTGAAAGTTTGGGAGCTAGTTGATCTACCTGAAGGAGAAAAAGAAATAGGCACTAAGTGGGTATTCAAGTGCAAGAAAGACGACCGAGGGATCGTTATAAGGAATAAGGCTCGGTTAGTAGTGAAAGGGTTCAATCAGCAAGAGGGGATTGATTATAATGAAGTGTTTGCACCAGTATCAAGGTTGGAAGCAATTCGTTTGTTCCTAGCTTTTGCTTCATTCAAGGGCTTCAAAGTTTACCAACTTGATGTGAAGAGTGCGTTTCTATATGGGAAGTCCAAGAAGTGGTGTATGTCTCACAGCCAGACAGGTTTACTGATCCAGACTATCCAGATCGAGTATGTCGACTTGATAAGGCATTGTATGGGTTGCATCAGGCACCTAGGGCGTGGTATGAGACACTGTCAGCACATTTGTTAAAAATGGTTTCGAAAGAGGTCAGATTGATAGTACACTTTTCATCAAAAGGAAGAAGGAAGACTTTCTGCTGGTCCAGGTATACGTAGATGACATCATCTTTGGGTCATCTGATGAGAACATGTGTCATGATTTCGAAGAGGTAATGAAGAGCAACTTTGAGATGAGTGCGATGGGTGAATTATCCTACTTTCTAGGTTTACAAGTTGAACAGAAGAAGGATGGGATGTTCATACATCAGGCGAAGTATGTGTATGACATTTTGTCTCGATTCAAAATGGAGGATTGCGCTACATTCAATACACCAATATGTGAGAATCACTATCTTGGTCCAGATCATGAGAGTGTGGAGGATGTTGATCCAACTCAATACAGGGCAATGATTGGTTCTCTGATGTACTTGACTGCTTCAAGACCCGACATAATGTTCGTAGTGTGTCTCTGTGCCAGATATCAAGCGAATCCAAAGGAGTTCCACATGAAAGCGGTGAAGCAGATTCTTCGTTACTTGGAGGATACAAATCTACAAGGAAGTCTGCCACAGGTGCTTGTCAGTTCTTAGGAGGGAGGCTCGTGTCATGGCAATGCAAGAAGCAGTCTTGCGTGTTTACCTCAACGTGTGAAGCTGAATATATTGATGCGGGTAGTTGTTGCTCTCAGGTTCTCTGGATCCAACAGCAGATGCACGATAATGGTTTGAATTTCACTCGTACTCCTATTATGATAGACAATAATGCCACTATATCAATCACCAACAATCCCGTAAAACACAGTCACACAAAACATATTGACATTCGTCATCATTTTATACGGGATTGTGCTGAAAAGAAATTAATTGAACTACATCGAGTTGACACACTTGATAACCTAGCAGATCTTTACACAAAAGCATTTGACTGGGCTCGTTTTGAACATTTTGTCGAACTCAACGGGATAAGGAATCCTGAATAACCATTTTTCCATAAAACTAGGTTTGTAAATAATTTACTGCTTGTCAAAAAAAATCAAAAACATAAAAAAATAGAAAATCAAAAATGAGTTTTTCATTGTGAGGAAAAGAAGAAATGATAGTACATCAGCAAGTTAGACTGTCACACTGAAATTAAAACTAAATTGCTTAAGTGTGATAGCAGCTTCATCATATGATGTACAAGTATGCAAAAGGCATGATATAATCAACTTACCTTTGTGATACAAGTATACTAAACTGTGTATGAGTGGGTAACATATCAGTGGCGTATGGTTTTTTAACCTTAAATCTTGCATTGATAGATTGCCAAAATCTGAGGTTTTAGGTCTTTATATCGTTATTTCATCTGGGGTATCAATGTTGTCCTTCTGCTGCATCCAGATATATGCTGACCTAGGCACAACCGGGATATTTTAAAAGAGCTAAAATGCCAAAATCCCAAAAATTGAAGAAGCTCTCCTAGAGAGTCATTCAAATGTGAAAAATTGCATTATTCGTACCAAAATTTGGTATTTGTCCTAACCCTCGTTGGATATTGGTCTCTTTGCTGTACAGAAGTACTGACCTGATCACCAATTATCTAACGTTGTAATTCAACAGGATGAATTTCGGTATACTCACCTAGTACGATGAATTTTTGTGCATACCTTGATGGGGTGGGTATGTCCTGAAGTGGGACACACTAGTATATCAAGTATAAATTATCTAAACAGATCACAAGGTAATGGCACTTGAAATGTTCATGCATTTTGTTTAAGTGGATAAACAATACTGGTAATCGTCTTGAAGTGTTTTTCATGAATATTGCATATAAAATAATCAGATAGTGTGAAAACAGTTTGATGTTGCTGATACGATCTTCTTACCGGTGAATCTCACAAAAATAGAGTGTTTATTATTTCGTACTTTATTTGCTTTCAGAAAATATAAAAATCCAAAAATATTTCATTTTCTTGTATATTTTTAATGTACGGGATATTTTTTGTTCATAGAGGAGTTGTTACCGATAGGGGGAGACGATGTTAGAAGCTGAGTTCAAAATTTAAAATCTTGCAGGTTTATGTGTGCTTAAAACTTTGAGTATATGGTTTGAGTTGAGAAGTGCTTAATCTGTGATACAGTTTAACTATCTCTTGAATAATAATAATTTGTGTAACTTGTGTTGAAAAATTATTATGGTTTCTCGAGATGTTTGTTTTATAGTATACAGATTGTAGTAGTGTGTTGCTGAGAAGTTTGGTGAAAAGGAGTTTACGTGGATGCATGGTAGAACCTCCTTTCTATATTGAAGACAAATTTGAAGAGTTTTGAAGATTGCTATGCAAGTACTAAACTGGAGTTTACTCAAACGCTAACGATTTAGAAGATTTGGTGATTGGATGCATCAGCTTAGGGGAGTCTGTTGCTGACAGAAGCTGTTAAAGCTGAAGCTATCCAAAAACCAATGTTTTTCAAAGATAATGAAGATTGCAAGAAGACTGAAGACTAAGTTATTTTATGAAGCTATTGTCAAGGGGGAGTTTGTTGGTGCATATTTGTGACAACAGCTTAGATTTTGTCTTTGGATATCTAGTAATTAGTAAAATGATAAACGGTTAGTGGGTTAGATTTGTAATAGTGAATTAGAAGTAATTGGGCTGAACTAGATACAAAATAGAGCATGGTAGGCGAATTGGGCTTTAAACCCATTAGCAGTCCATGTAGGAAACCCTAGCCCATGAGCATAACCTATCTCTATATAAAGGGAGGTTGTGATTAGGGTTTAGGTTGTTGGTTTTATTGTTCAGTTTCAAAGAGAATTGCTTCAGAGAGTATTAGAGAGAGAGTCTTGAATTGGTTGTAAACACTTTGTGTTGGATAATCAATAGAAGACAGTTTGAAGGAATTCTTTGTGTTCGTGTTCATGTTCTTATTGTTTCTGTGAAATCTGATCTAGGGGTTCCGCACTCTAGATTAGATAGACGATTCTGTCAAGATCCATATGGACTAGGGGACCTACAAATTTAATTTTCGGTATTTTTGTAAATATAAATCTAACTTAATAGTTACGTTCAGAACCCAGATCTCACTTAGCTGGTTTCCGTGTTTCAGAAATGGCGAATCCAATAGGATGGGATGGAACAAAGATGAACAATCAACCCAACACACTAGTTTCGCCAGAAGAAGATTTTGAGGACGTGATGGATTGACTATCAAGAAGCAAGATAAGCAATGTTGTTAAAGAGAATCCAATAATCTATCGATACACATAGAAGAGTTCTAGAGAACCGCAAAAGTTAACACGATAGACGGAATGAAAACTGTCACAACAACGGTTCGAAACAAGCAAGTGAATATGACAGAAGAAAGAGTTTGAAAAGTGCTAAGTCTGAAGATAATTCCAGAGATCCAATGAGGCTGAGTAAGGAAGATATTTTGGACGGCTACAAGGGTATGAAACTGATGGAGGTGAGGAAGTGGCTCCTCAACACCCTGAGTGGTTCAAAAATGATAAAGAAAAGCTGCCCGACTTCTACCAAGTGGTCACCGTTGAGAAAACTGAAGTTACTGAAAAAATCATTATGTGGAAATACTATACCTGAAAGGGATTTTCATAGTAAACAAAGGGGCGGTGTAATCCAACACCTCCGAATGGGCCCTGACATGCAAAGTCTACCACCTTTGGACGTTCGTGAATTGGGAAAACTTGAAATGATAAATCCTATGAATAACAGCATTGGAGCAGATTTTGAAAGACTCTTCCTACGAGAATGAGTGCGTGGATTCACAGTGTTTAAACCCAAGCGCCCAAGAAGACGAGTATCAAAAACAACAAAAGATTACAGGAAAAAGCAGAGTGACGTGGGTAATCAATCTAGCAAAAGTGGTGACAAGGGTGAAACCTCCTACAGAACAACATGTGACTCTCACCAACTTTAAGAAATGGTTCTATGACGGTAAAACTGGTGAAGCAGTTATCAGATCCAACTTAACGACGATATCTGCATTCTGGATCCGATGGATGTACTCATGTTTTGTCTTTCTGATATGAACATTCTTTTTGGAAACAAGATACATGTTGGCGCAGGAAATGAATAGCTGAGAAGGATGTGTCTCAGAGAGCTGTCGAGCAAGCAAGGGCACGAAAGATAGAAATGATGGAGATTATGCTCAGAATCGACACACAAAAAGAAAACGATGAATCAACAAAGAAGAAAGTTGCCGAGCCGCAATCATCCTCTCCACAAACCTCCTCTCCACAACCCAAAGATCCATCCTCTGATTCAGATGTTCAAGTTATTCCACCACCTCCGACTTCATCCACATATGAAGTCACTATGGAGGTCCAACCAAAACCAGTGAAGCTACCCTTAACCAATCTGCACCACCAAGAAATGATCAAGATGCTGCCGCAAGCCCTAAAGCTCAGAACGAAGAAGGAACACTCTCAAGTATGCAACGGTCTAAGGGTATATTGTTAGGACGTTTTGAGACCGTTGATACTTGAGTTTAATAGTTTGTAGCTTGATTGTAATAGTTAGTAAAACTAGAAGGGCTAAAAGTGTAATTTTTGGTAATTATACCAGTAGCGGCGTATTTAAAGTCCCAGGTATTTATTAAATACGATGGGTAGTCAGGGTGTATATATATGCTGATCAATGAAACCCTAGTCCAAGGTTCTTGGACAAGTTTTGGTGATTCTCTTGTGTTGTGATTATTGTTCTTATGCTAAATCTGAACATCCAAGTGCTTTTAGTGATTATATCTTTTGGGATTCCATATACAACACTTGTTGTTTGATCCATACAAGAATCTTCGTCTTCATCTTTTGGTTTTTCTTAACTTTTACATATTCAAGTAACTAATCTTTAGTTGTTTGGGTGATAACAATCAACCACTGTGATTATTCCAGAAAATATTATTACAACAAACCCTTTATTTGACACCTTCATGAGAAATGATAGAAAAACTGCTGACACTTTGTTTGATCTTAAAAAAGAAGTAGATTGAGGCCTCAAGCAACGACGTATCAGTAGATTCAGCAATACCTTGAAGTAAACTGCGGAAAGGAGGCAAAATCTAATGAACAAACAAGAATTCTGGATACCCACAATGTTGTGCAACTTGCGGGTAACACGTTACGGCGTATGGCTTAATGGTCTTAAATCTTGCGTTGATAGATTGCCGAAGTCCGAGATTTTGGGTCTTTATATTGACATATCATTCGGGGATATTATAGTTGCTCTTCTGCTGCATCCAGATATATGCTGACCTAGACATAATTATGATATCTTTACAAAAGAGCCAATGCCGCCAAAACCCTACACAAATGAAGTTCTAATTGAGAATCATTCAAGTGCTTAAATCGTACCTATTTGGTATTTGTCATAGCCTCGTTAGACTTTGGTCTCTTTGCTGTACGGAAGTACTGACCTGAACACCAATTATCTAACGTTGAAATTTCGAATACGAATGAGGTCAATATACTCACCTGCTATGATGAATCTTTGCGCATACCTTGATCGCGGGGGTATGTCCTAATGTGGGACTCGCGAGCACAACATTCTGACAGTTCAGCATGAGTGGGGAACATCAAGATTTCTTGTCAATATTATCGTAACATGATAAAAGGCTCTCCGATCGCATGTTGAAAGATAGGTGCATGGATTTAAGAGGACAAACATACTGACAGTTTTGCTTGTCCCTTGATTATTCAAAATATCTAATATTTTATCTCAAACTAACGAAGTGTTACAGTATGATTTCTGCAGGTAACTCACAAGATCCAAATTTGTAAGCTTAAGTTGTATGAGAAAAGGAAGCTTACGTGTCCTAAAAATAATTTTCAGAATTCAAATTGCAATTTTTCATTTTTTTCTTAAACCTATTTTAAGTTTTTGCTCTATTTTTAAAAGGGGGCACGTTTTTCGAGAAAAGTTAAAATTTTTGAGCGTATTTGTTTCTAGGATTTCTTAAGTTTGAAGATATCTCATAAACCAAACAACGCGGCGTATTACTGTTCCAGCGTATTTAATCTTCTTTATGTAAATATTTTCAAAAACATTCAAACATAGATCAAAAACCTCATCTGATAATCTGATAGAAGTCTGCTAAAATCAATTCGGTATGACTTTGGTTGTCAAATGTTGATTGTTTGTTGATGTTATGCATCGATTTCAAATGTTGTTGTATTATATATAAACACTTGGATTTGGTTACATCCGGTTTTCATGGGTTTATCAAGAAAAACTTGAAGCCAGCGTATTTATTTTGAATGCAGCGTAGATAATTTGAATGTGGCGCAATTATCTCAATCTCTTGTGTCAGCGGATTTAAGTCTTGAATGTGAGTTCAAGCAACCGGCGTAATTGATAACTACGCCGGTCAACCAGCGTAGATAATCATCTTCGCTGGACACATTCTCGAGTCAAAGTCTAAATCCGCAACATTTGTGCAGAGTAATTAATCATAATTCGGCGTAGTTGTCTCTGAGTCTCGCATGTACAATTGTGTGTCTGGCGAAATTGGTCTAGCGTATATAATAGCGGTTTTATAAAATTCATTTTAGATTTCTTTTCTATTTTTATTTATAATCCAAATATATTTTACGTATAAATTAATATGTATATATATTTTTTTAATTTTAATTTTGTTATTACTATATATTTATATACTTATACTTATATATATATACTATATATATATATATATATACATATATATATATATATATTTATGTATATAAATCTAACTTGACTCGTTTTCGATTTCAGAAATGGTGAAGGAAATCATTTGGGATAAAACACGAAAGCACAATCAGCCATGCAAGTTGGTCCCACCTCCAAGTGATTTCGAAGATGTAGCGGAGTGGATAAACTCAAGCAGGATCAGCTATGTTGTTCAAGCCGATCCGACCATCTACAACATCCACATTGAAGAGTTTTGGAAACAGCCAAGGTGTCAACAGTCAACGAAGTTAAAAGAATCACGGCTACAGTGAGGAACAAGAAGATCTTAGTAACAGAAGAAAATGTACGTAGAGTCATCACTCTTGGAGACAAGCACAGTGATCCACTCAGAGTTAAGAAGGATAACATCCTCGATGCTTTAAAGGTATGAGGTATGTTGGAGACTTCAGAGAGAAAAACGGGATCAAAAGAAAGGGGCTTACAAAGGACTGGAGATTCATTCTTCATGTATTTGCTATGAGCTTGGCACACAGAAAGGGAGGATATGATGGCTTGAACTTAGAATGGTCGGCTGCTATGCTCGACCTTTGCACAAAACAGCCATTCAATATCTCGGGTCTTATCTTTTACTCCATGGTTGATAACGCAAATTCCTCCACATGGGCCATGTACCCACGGTTTGTTCAGCTCCTCATCAACGACCAGCATCCGAATCTCCCTCAAGATGGCGACCTATACAAGTTTCAGTTGCCAACAGGTCGTCAGATTACAGAATTAAAAACTGAAGAATGGGTGTTGCTGCATCAGTGGATGTATAGGGAAGAAAGATATCCTGTTGTGAAAGCAGCCTATGAGAAATACAGAGAACGTGTAAAAAGAAAGAGACAAGGAGATGTTGAGGAGGAAGTGGATGAGGAAGAAGAGGAAACCGAGCAGCTAATTCGAAAGAATAAAGGAAAGCAACTTGTGAAAGAAGGGGACTCATCAAAGAAACGAAAAGATACCCCTTCTCAAGAACATCATGAACATATTGAAAATCTCCGTGCAATTCCCGAAGCAGAAGAAAGAGAGAAAAGAGAATCTAGAAGAAAGAGACGACATATGATAGAATCTGAAACGCCAGTGACGGTCACTACCGAGCAGGAACAATTAGATGAGTTTGTTGATCAATTGATTGTTGATCCAGAAGCTCCCAGTTTATCTCCCCCTCAGAAGCGAAAGAAAACAGGGGAAGGACCGTTGACAGAAGCACAACCAAAGCAGATGCCCCAACAAGCTCCTCACAGACCGTGTCTATTTCAGGATCTATACGATAAGCTAGCGAAAGATATTGGGAAAGGCCCAACTCCGGAGATATGTCTGTTGAAACAACAGGTAAGCAACATGAACGTAATTCGCGAAAAGCTGAGGGAGCAAAGAAAGAAACACAAAGAGCTCCACGCATATGTCAAAGAACAAACAAGATTTGTGAGATTTCAGCAGGATGGAATGGAAAAGATGTATCGTATGATCAGTGAGCTCTGCACCAAGGTAGACATACAACTGATGTTCTCATCCACATATACTTTGATTATGAGAAGTTCAAGGTTGAAGAAGAAAGACAAAAGGCTAAGGATGCAGAAAAGAAGAAAAAGCGTTTAGAATCTGCGATAAACGTCACTGAAGATGACGAAAGTGAAGAAGAGGAAGTGGACAGAGATGAGATGACAGCTTGATTTGTTGAGTAGGGTTTGGAAGAAGATATCGTTTATGAAACTGAGGATGGTGACTCAGTAACTCCAATGCATCTAGAGTGGTTCAGGAAAGAAAGAGAAAAACTTGCAGACTTCTATCAGGTGGTCACTATTGAAAAATCTGAATTTACCGATAGAATAATAAGCTGGAAGTACTGTAATCTCAAAGGGATGTTCATTGTGAAGAGACGGGGTGGAATCATTCAGCACTTCAAGACCGGAGCTGATATGAAAAGCCTTCCAAGATAGGATATTCAAGAACTGGACAGGCTAGATTTGATAAACCCAACCAACAATAGCATCGGAGCTGACTTTGAAAGACTTATTTTTAGAGAATGCAAACAATTTTCAGGCCACAACGACCCCGAAGAAGAGTGTCGAGACCACAAAAGATCCTATCACCGGAAAGGGAATGGTTACATGGGTCATCGATCCTGCTAAGGTTGAAACAAGAGTCAAAATCCCACCAGAACAGCCCGTCATGCTTACAAATTTCAAGAAAAGGTTCTACGACGGGAAGACGGGAGAAGCAGTGATCAGATTGGTCTCTAACGAAGATATTCGCATTTTAGACCCGATGGATGTCTTCATCTTCTGTCTTTCCGATCTTAACATTCTCTATGGCCACAAAATCCATGTTGGAGCCGGAAATGAGTACAGAGAAGAAGGAATGTTATTTTAAAGGGCGGTGGGGCGGGCTAGAGAAAGAAAATAGAGATGATGGACATTGTAATCATAATCGAGAATCAGAAAGAAAATGAGGAGGCAAGAAAAAGGAAAAGAAAGCACAAGTCATCATCCCAACAGATAGCTCCCTCACCATCTCAACCTGCATCTCAATATCAAACTCCGGTTTCATCCACATATGAAGCCACTACGGAGTTCCAACAAACCTTAAGTGAAGCTTTTGTTAATCCAAGTTCTGAAGCAACAACTAAAGAAACAACCGACCAACCTACCGATCAAGCTGCGCAAGAAAAAGATCAAGGATTAGCCACAGACCCTGAAGCTCCGAAACAAGATTGAAGAAACTCAAGCACGCAACGGTTTAGGGGGATATTGTTAGAACATTTTGAGACCGTTGGTACTTGATTATCCATAGTTTGAACTAGTTTGTAACAGTTAGACAATCTAGAAGGGTCAAAAGTGCAATTATATGAAAGTCATATGTTGGCGGCATATTTAATAACCCAGCGTATTTGTTAAATACGCTGGGTAGTCAGTCTGTATAAATATATGCTTGAATGAATGCTTTGTCCAAGTTTCTTGGACAGATTTTGGTGATTCTCTTGTCTTGTGATTCTTGTTATTGTGTTTACATCCAAATATCCAGGTGCTGTTATTGATTACATCTATGTGGGATTTCATATTCAACACTAGTTATTTGATCCATTCAAGATTATTCATCTTCATGGTTTGGTTTTTCTTAACTTTTACACATTCAAACAACTTATCCATAGTTGTTTGAGTGAAAACAATCAACCACTGTGATCCGAATCTGTTTTGGGACTCACAACTCACTTTGAAAATCAATTTGTGTATATAAACCATGTATATTGTTTTGAAATCTTGAAAATAATTATAGGCACATATGAATCACCCCAAAACATTTGCAAAACGTAAAAGAGGGGAACTATGTACTCACTTTGAAAATCATTTTGTATATATAACCCATGTATATTGTTTTGAAATCTTGAAAATAATTATAGGCACATATGAATCACCCCAAAACATTTAGAAAATGTAAAAGAGGGGCTATGTACTCACTTTGAAAATCATTTTGTATATATAAACCATGTATATTGTTTTGAAATCTTAAAATAATTACAGGAACATATGAATCACCTAAAAACATTTAGAAAATGTAAAAGAGGGGGCTATGTACTCACTTTGAAATGTGAAAGTGTTCTTGATCAACAGAATAAACAAAGCTCAAACGTGTCCTAATGTGTGAGATAAATATGTCAGCGTGTCGGGACTACAAATGGGAGATCTCGGATAGAATGAAGTCTTATAAACCAAACGATTGTTGGAACTCATGTGATACGGTTTAAAAAACTTAACATTCTGATTTGGAAAGGATCCTAAGTGATTTTGACCAATTATGACTCGTTAAGGTAGTTTACGCAACTTTAACGGTCATTAGCGTAAACGTGTGATTGGATGGTTAAACATGTCCCATGATAAGTCTTAAATGCCCATACATGTTTGAAAATGTTATAACATCAGTTTATATATCAAAAAATTGGTTACATGTGTTTAAAATGGGTTTATGCGCAAAAGGGGATTTTGGTCATCATTTTTTTAGAACATAGAAGTACCTTATAATGACACTAACCAAACGACATGACCATAACGCATAACCTCAGTAGGTTATTCCTTATATAACTATGGTCACAAATATGTGTTTGGTCGGATCGTAAGATCGACCAAACGGGTCGGATCAAA
Organism: Scalesia atractyloides; assembly: GCA_947069175.1. Taxonomy (NCBI): domain Eukaryota; kingdom Viridiplantae; phylum Streptophyta; class Magnoliopsida; order Asterales; family Asteraceae; genus Scalesia; species Scalesia atractyloides. Next base: position 63,298,245 of record CAMTDV010000022.1, read on the forward strand.
GAGGTGGTCAAGACCGCTCGACTTACAACCCTAAATAAGCACTAAACTAGAAGTGACGAGTTATACATGTCAAAATATGTCTAACTAAGTTTATAATACTGATTTGGTATCAAAACTTGGTGTTTTGATACCCGAAAATAGTTTCGTCGTAAAATACACATCATGCGCATTTTTAGCGAAACTTTGACTCGTCACTTCGACTAGTAAAAGTGGTAATCAGAAGGTGAAAATGATCACGTTGCAAAGTTCAATTGAACTTTGACTTGACCAAATATGGTCAGAACCAAAAGTCAACCAGGAAGCCAAACTGTTCGACTTTTAGCTCAAAATAGCTAATATAATGAAAGAACTAGCAAGAGTACTTACTCGTGTTGAAGAACACTTTCGGAACTAAAGATAGGAGGTTTCCAAAGGCTGGAAACAAGCTCCAAGAAGGATAGAAAGAAGAACTTCACACTTTGCTTTGAAGTGTATTGAAGTGGTGTGAAAAAAATGGAAGATTCATGGGGTATTTATAGTATTTTAGGATTAACGAGGTGAGGACAAGTGTCCTCAAGTGTGGATTATTGTCCTAACATGTGTGAACACCAAATTAAGTGTGGAAAATGAGTGCTAGGTGTCAAAATTGGAGATAGGTGCCAAACTTGGTGACGAAGCAAAAATCTTTATTATTTTTTTGACATTTTTGGCCCTTGGATTTGTATTTTCACTTGTTTGTCATTTTTAAACCCTTTAACCAAATATTTAGGCTATATAAAGGTTTTAAGACATGTGTAACTTGGATTATGCCCGAAAATGTCATGGATGTCGGTTCGTTCGGTTGTACGGTTACGCGTTTCGCAAAAATGCGTAAAACACTTTAACGAACACGAAAATGATCAAAATCGATGCAACGATTACATTTTTGCATTCTCATCAATAAAATACAAGATTTTATTGAATACATAAGTATTTGGATTGATACACATGGTTCGTATGTTGAATACGGACCAACAACTTTCAAAGGGTGACGAAAATAGTCCCTGGACTTGTATAAGCATGTTTTTGTCATATCTAACCCTTCAAAACTAATATCTAAGTTATGTAAAGGGTATTTAGGGTATTTATAGCTTATGTCCTTTTCAGATTGTACGTCGCTTAAACTGACTGCGTTTGAGTGTTAGTTAACGAATTACTTCCACAAAAATTTTTGAGGGTTTGAAATCGTGAAGAATTTGAAATTGTGCAAATGTCTTAGATTATTATACAAATTTCAGAAATAAACATAGGGTTTCATTGAAGTCGAACTAGTTTGTAATTGTACAATGATTGAAAATGCACAAATGTCACAGTCTCCCCTACTTTTAGAAATTTCATCCCGAAATTTAATTAGAGGAAACTTTGTGAAAACAGATGTGATATTTCGCTTTCATCTTATCTCGTTCCCATGTATTTTCTGGGCCATGTTTGGATTCCCAGCAAACTTTAACTATCGTATACGTCTACGCTTGAGTTTCTTGACTTCACGGTCCAATATCACCACAGGCGACAAAGTGCATAGTGTCATCAACGTGAATTTCGTCGAGGGGAAAGTGGAGGTTTGTATTGGCTAAACCCTTTTTCAAATTATACATGTAGAATGTTGGTTGAATATTCCCAAGTTCAGGAGGTAGCTCAAGTCAGTAGGCCACATTTCGATTCTCTCAACGATCTTGAATGGTCCAATATGCAGTGGTGCAAGTTTTCCTTTCTTTTCAAATCTAATCACACCTTTCCAAGGGGATACCTTGACAAGGACGTGATCACCAACTTGGAATTCCAAGTGCTTGTGTCGTTTGTCCGCATAACTCTTTTGACGGCTTCTAGCTGTCAGAAGATTATCGGAATTTTCTTGACTTTGTCTATGTGTTGTGAATGAGTTCAGGTCTAGTGAGCTGAGCTTCACCGACCTCATTCCAGCAGACAGGTGAACAACATTTTTGACCGTATAGAGCTTCAAAAAGGCGCCATATTGATGATGGCGTGATAACTATTGTTGTAGGAGAATTCGATCAATGGTAGATGTGAATCCCAACTACCACCAAAGTCGATCACATATGCTCTAAGCATATCCTCCAGTGTTTGAATTGTCCTTTCAGATTGTTAATCTATTTGAGGATGATAAGCAGTGCTCAAATTGAGTTTGGTTCCCATGGTAGATTGCATGGTCTTCCAAAAGTGAGATGAGAATCGAAGCATCTCGATCGGATACAAAGTTCAAAGGAACACCATGACGAGATACAATCTCATCAACGAAGATCTTGGGAGTTTGTCAGCATATGGATCCTCATGAATTGCAAAAAATGTGCTGACTTTGTTAGATGATTACCCAAATGGCATCATGACCTCTAGGTGTGGGCGGTAGTATAGTGATGTCCATCACAAGGTCTCCCACTTCCATACCGGTATTTCTGGTTGCTCAAGTAAACCAGATGGGCGTTGATGTTCTGCCTTAACTTTAAGACAAGTTAGGTATTTAGACACATACAAGGCAATATCCTTATTCATACCCGGCCACCAATACTGGGCATGGAGATCCTTATACATTTTATCTACACCAGGATGGATTGAATAACGAGACTTATGAGCTTCGTCCGTCAATAAGGTGCAGAGATTGTCTTGACTAGGAATCCACAAACAGTTCTTGTAGTAGAGTAATCTGTTATCTTTTGTTTTGAGTTGAAGTTCAAGATTTTGAGACAGCTCATATTTCAACAAGCTTTGGGTCACACATGTATGTTGTGCTTGAAGGATACGTGTCTAGATATCAGATTGAACTCAAACACAATGAAATTTGACACGTTCCTTACGACTAAGCGCATCAGCCACAATATTCGCCTTCCCAGGATGGTAGTGAATCTCGCAGTCGTAGTCGTTCGGAAGTTTGACCCAATGTCGTTGTCTCATGTTTAGCTCCTTTTGATTGAATATGTGTTGGAGACTTTTGTGGTCAGTGAAAACCACACATTTCGATGTAAAGGTAGTGTCTACAAATTTTGAGAGCAAAAACTATGGCTCCTAACTCAAGATCATGAGTTATTTAGTTCTTCTCGTGGATTTTCAATTGTCTTGACGCATAGGCTATGACTTTTTCTCTTTGCATGAGAACAAAACCAAGGCCTAGATTGATGCGTCACTATAGACAACAAAATCGTCATTGCCGTTGGGTAAAAATAAAACAGGAGCATTATAGAGTTTTTGTTTCAGTGTTTGAAGGGCTTCCTCTAGTTTGGGTCCCCACTTGAAGGGTTTATTCTTCTGAGTCAAAGTGGTGAGGGGAACCGCGATCTACAAAAAGTTCGCGATGAATCGTCAATAGTAAACCAGCAAGACCAAGAATGAACGAACTTCGGTAGGAGTAGTAGGTCTACTCCCATCCCTAATTGCACTGATTTTGGTGGGATCTACATGTATACCTTGTTCTTAACAATGTTTCCCAATAATTGAACTTCTTATATCCAAAATTCACACTTGGAGAATTTGGCGTAAAGTTGTTCTTTCTTTAGGAGTTTCATCGTTAGACAGAGATGTTGTTCGTGATCGGCTTGAAACTTAGAATAAATGAGTATGTCGTCGATGAAAACATTGATGAACTTGTCTGAATAAGGTTTACAAACCTTATTCATTAAGTCCATGAAGACGACAGGAGTATTCGTCAAACCAAAAGGCATGACACTAAACTCGTAATGGTCGTATCGAGTGCGAAAAGCAGTCTTGGAAATATCTTCTTCGAGTACACAAAGTTGATGATACCCAGAACGCAGATGCAATCTTTGAAAAGAAAGTCGCAACTTGTAGCTGATCAAAGAGATCATCAATGCGTGGTAGGGGATATCAATTTTTTATTGTGAGTTTGTTGAGCTCACGATAATCGATACACATAAGGAAGGATCCTATTGGTGCATATGGACAACAGCCTAATAGTTTACTAGTTTAGTCTTTGGATATTTTGTATTGTCTTAGCATTTGTGTTTAGCTTGTTTAGAGTTGTTATAGGCTTGGAAAATGGCCTACCCAGTCTAAAGCCTAGTAGCAGACATGTAGCATATATATACATGTTGTCCATTAGGGTTTTGGTTAAGCAGAAGCAGTTAGAAGAAATAGAGAGAGTGAGAAATCTACAGAGTGGCTGAGAGATTTCTTGTGAGTCTTGAATTGATTTTAAACATTTGTGTTGGATAATCAATAGAAGACGGATTGAAAGTGATTGTTCGTGTTCTTGATATTGTTCTTATTCAGTTTTCTGTGATAATCAGATCTAGGAGATTCCCACTCTAGATTAGATAGACGATTCTGTGAAGATCCATATGGATTAGGGGACCTACAATTGGTATCAGAGCATTCGGCTCTTGTTTTGCTTGGTTCAGAATCGTGATAGCAGGAAAAGTTGAAGTTTTGGACGTTTTTGAAGGCTGGTTTGAAGTTTTGACGTTTGTTCTAGGGTTCCTGTTGTTATTTTGGATAAATAGCAGGGATCTCGAAATAGAGGAACTGCATCTCGGGTCATTAGAGAAGCATCTCGGATCAGAAAGCTTGCATTTCGGATCATCAGAGTTGTATTTCGGATCATCAGGGAAGCATCTCGGATCAGAATAGTTGCATCCGGATCAAAACAGTGCATCTCGGATCATAAGTGTTCATCTCGAATTGCATCCGGATAAACACAATGTAATTCGAATAATTTGGGAAGCATATCAGATAAACCAGAAAGCATCTCGGATTGTAACAGTGCATCTCGGATACCATCTCGGATCACTGCTCCGAATCACCATCTCAGATTAGCTTCTCGGATCAGTATTCCGAGTTTCCATCTCGAATTGTTAATCCGAGTTACTGTTTCGAATTCGATGTTGTTCCGAGTTGTACCCACAAAGGTGGAAAGTTAACCAATTGACGTAACCGGAGTTAAACGTTTTCATACACAGAATTAGATCCTTAACTAATCTTGACAAACTGACTTCACGGTCAGACTCGTGTGATGAGTCTAACGACATAATTTGGTAAACGTACTTTTCAGACAAATTTTTGAACTTGTTAATGGTACGGTTACAGTAAAACACAAAGAAGGACCAGAAGAGAGGTTAGATTTGGATTTTGACTTTTGACACAGGTATACCAAAATCCATTTAAACTGATACTCTGCATGTTAAAGATTGTCAGAATAAGCAATATCAGTTAGTGTGTTACTAATTGCCCAAAGTTGATAAATGCCGAACAATATGTAGACTGGAAGAAGAAGTTTAAGGCACTTGTTCAAAGTGAAGATTCAAAGATATGGAACTATGTGATTGATGGGTACATTGTACCCACACGTTGAGTTAACGGAAGAATTCTGGTACTTTCATATGGGTGGAAGACTCTGAGAAACGTATGTATGATGCTAAGAAGAAAGCTTTAGCAGCGATAAAGATGTCCATGCCGACTGATATGAAATACATCTGTAGTAGGTATGATCATCTATTGTGTGCATGGGTGATACAGAGAGCTTACAACAGAGGTACATGTACAATTTCACTTTGTAAGTCATACTTATCATAATTGCGCTAAACTACAAGGTAAAGTTGATAAACTATCGGAGCAAAACAAAATTCTATTAGTTGAATTAGAAAAACATAAAGAGTCAAATAATGTTGTTTTGAGTAAAAGGGAGTCAAATTGTTTAAATAAACTCAAATCAAACGAACAAGAAATCAACAGTTTGACCGGAAAAGTCAATGAATTGTCATAGATCATCGACTTGGCTAGTGAAACTGTGAAGGATAAGACTAACAAGCTTTTAGAAAAAGTGCACAGAATTGGCTGGTGCAGCAAGCCAAAATTGTTGAACTTCATGGAAAGTTAGACAAATTTGGAAAATCCTCGTTAGTCAGGAATCAAATTCAGAAAGGTTTGAAAAGAAGTAGTGATAAAACGAGAGTGGGGTTTAGTAAAGCTTATCTTCTGAGACTCGGATTACTCCTTTCTACCTAATGAAAATAATCTAACAAATTTTGTGCCTCCTACACTAGCTGTAGTGGATCCGATAACAGTTGACATACCTAATAGTCCAAGTTCTTTGAAAGAATCTGTTAGGTCTAATAGTGCACCTCATACAGTGGATGAGGATACTAAAGACAAAACAGTCAAACCATTTAAAAAGGGATCTAACAGAAAGAAAGTTTTTAAGAAAAGATCTTGTTTTAGATGTCACGACAAAGGACATATGGCTAGTTGTTATCCTTTTAAAAAGGGTTAGAAAGTGGGGCTAAGGTTGAGGTAAAGACGGGAATCAGGTTGGTTTGAATAAGAATGTTAAACCAAGTTGTCAGACAAAACAACCGAAATTTCAATGTAAACCTTCAACATAGGGATTATTTGATAGTCCAAGAAACTTATCTCCTAAATCATGTCATTATAATGGTCAATCAAATCATTTTTAAAATAAACATTTTGGATATCAAAATCGATACCAGACTTCTGGAAATCGAAATTTTCTAAGAAGAAACGAATATAGGGGTTTTAGTAACTCAAATGTTCGAAACAATCCAAAAATTTTGCAAGGTTTAGATTACTATAATGGGAGAAGAAGGTTTCAAGATAATAATTTTCAAAGGTTGGAAAATCTGAGAGTTTATTGGAACTCTCGCGATCAAAGATATTGTGAATCTTGTTAACAACTTGGAAGACATCCAAGACACCAGTAGGGTGTGGTGGATTTGGACAAAGTTATGTTATATTGACATTCATGGTCAACCCAAAACCGGTAGGGTTTGGGTCCTCAAGTCTAACTAAGTTGTTGAGTGTGTGTAGGATGACCAAAAAGGATTGTTGATGTGTTCAACAGTGGTTAATCATGCAAAACATATGAGGTGAATAGTAGGTTACACATGGTAACAAATTATTTACTTCTGTGATATATAATGTTTACTAAAAGTGGAAAACTTTTTTTAGGTTAAAGTGGGAGTCTGTTTGTATTTAAATTTCTGTTTTTAAAACCTTACTCCATAAAAACAAAAATTTAGGGGGAGAAATTTCCCTAAGGCAAAAAGAGTTTAGTTAGTGCGTGATTTTAGGGGGAGTAAGTTGAAAAGTTTAAAGTTTTTTTCAAAAAATCAAAACAAAAAAATAGAAAATCAAAAATGAGTTTCACTGTGTGGAAAATAAGAAATGATAGGACATCAACATGTTAGACTTGTCACACTGAAATTAAAATTAAATTGCTTAAGTGTGATAGTAGCTTCATAATATAATGTACCAGTAGGCAAAAAGCATGAAATAATCAACTTACCTTGGTGATATAAACATAACAAACTATGTATGAGTGGGTAACATATCAGTGGCGTATGGTTTTATAACCTTAAATCTTATGTTGATAGATTGCCAAAGTTTGAGGTTTAGGTATTTATATCGTTATTTCATCCGGGGTATCAAGGTTGTCCTTCTGCTGCATCTAGATATATGTTGACCTAGGCATAACCAGGATATCTTAAAAGAGCTAAAATGAAAATCCCAGAAATTGAAGAAGCTCTCCTAGAGAGTCATTCAAATGCGCAAAGTACATCACTCGTACAAAAATTTGGTATTTATCCTAACCCTCGTTGGATATTGGTCTCTTTGTTGTACAGAACTGCTGACCTGATCACCGATTATCTAACGTTGTAAATCAAAAGGATGAATTTCGATATACTCACCTACTACGATGAATCTTTGTGCATACCTTGATCGTGGGGGTATGTCCTGATGCGGGATACACTAATATATCAGTTTGATACTATCTTAATATATCACTATGTAATGGTACTTGAAATTTTCATGTATTTTGTTTAAGTGGATAAACAATATTGGTTATTATCTTGAACTGTTTTCATGAATATTATATATAGAATTCTCTAATTGTGTGCAAACCGTTTAATATTGCTGATATGATCTTTTCGCCGGTGATTCTCACAAAAACAGAGTATTTCTTATTTCGTTAGTTATTTGCTTTCATAAAATATAAAAATACAAAAGGATTTGCTTTTATAGTCTCCCAGTTTGAACTGATAAGTTGTTGTTTTTACATGATAAGATAAAATATTGGTTTATCTTTAATGTGGAAAAGAACTAATAGTTTTTTGAGTTACTTGCTTGTTTTTCTAAACAGATTGATGCGATTATCAAAATGAAGTGCAGAATTCAAGTAAAGTACAGTTTAAGAGTGGAGTGCAGAATGTGTGAAAATGCATGTAGGATCCTTCTACTACATTTCATAGGGAGATATAGAGGAATTTGGATATAAGAGCTTAACAAGAGAATGCTAGTTCACTACTCTACAACGAATGAAAGTTTTGGAGATTGGAAGCATCAGCTAAGGGGGAGTCTGTTAAAGTCAGAATCGGCGTGTAGCTGAAGCTATCCAAAGACCAAAAGATCACAAGATGTTTGAAGACAAAATTACACTATGAATCTATTGTCAAGGGGGAGTCTGTTGGTGCATATTTATGACAACATCTTAATAGTTTACTAGTTTAGTCTTTGGATATTTTGTGTTGGGCTTAGCATTTGTGTTTAGATTGTTTAGAGTTGTTATGGGCTTGGAGAATAGCCTAGCCCAGTCTAAAGCCTAGTATGCAGACAGGTAGTATATATACATGTTATGCATTAGGGTTTTGGTTAAGCAGAAGCAGTTAGAAGAAATAGAGAGATTGAGAAATCTACAGAGAGTGGCTGAGAGATTTCTTGTGAGTTTTGAATGATTGTAAACATTCGTGTTGGATAATCAATAGAAGACGGATTGAAAGTGATTGTTCGTGTTCTTGATATTGTTCTTATTCGGATTTCTATAATAATCTGATCTAGGGGATTCCACACTCTAGATTAGATAGACAATTCTGTGAAGATCTATACGAATTAGGGGACCTACAGTTCCATCCTTCTTTTTCATGAATAGGACAGGAACGCCCCAAGGTGAAAAGCTCAGACGAATGAATCCCTTGTCTGAAAGTTCTTGGAGTTGCTTTGACAACTCTTGCATTTCAGACATTGCAAGACGCTAAGGAGATTTGGCAATTGGGTTGGCACCAAGTACAAGGCCAATACGAAACTAACTTGACGAAATGGGGGTAAACCAGGTAGCTCTTCAGGAAACACCTCAGGATATTCCCGAACACCGGGGATGTCCTGAACAATTTTGCCCTTTCCTTTTTCCTCTACGATATGTGCCAAGAAGGCTACATGATTTTTAGTAGGTATTTTTGGGCCTGGGTACAGTTAATGAGTTTTAGGCTACTAGAGGGTTTCTGTCCGTGAACTTCTAAGGTTTTGCCAAACGAAAGAGGTATACGAACAACCTTGTTGAAACATATCACCTCACATGGTGTTTGGTTAACCAATCCATTCCTATGATGATGCCAAAACTCCCGAGTTGCATTGGTGTGACGTCAATGGGAAAAAGGTGGTTATCCAAGTTCAATTGGCAACTACGAATGACATATTCGAGCACAAGGGGTTCACCACTAGTTATTTCCACCGTTAAGGGTTTTCCTAGTTTAGTTCTAGGCATCGAAAGCAAAGGTTCAAAGGCTAGTGATATAAAGCTTCTATCGGCACCCAAATCAAAAATAATAGAAGCAGGATGATTGTTAACAAGGAGCGTACTGTTAATGACTTCGTTATCAGCACGAGCCTCGTTGGCATTGATGTTGAATGCGTGTCTACCGGCTGGATTTGGGTTCGCGTTCACCAATTTTGGGCAGTAGTTTCTAAAGTGACCCATCTCGCCATAGTTGTAGCAAGAACCAGGTGGGAACGAAGGTCTAGACGGGTTGGCTTGGGGTTAAACAGGGTTCTGAACAGCTTGTTTTGGGGCTGAACGACAAACATTGGCTAATCAAGAGAGTGTTAAAAATATTGACGAAATATAAGGATGGTGGTCATTCGTTCGTTACTTAAAAAAAACGAACGACGCACGGTGACTAATCAAAGTAAATGGGTCTTTATAATGTATCGCGAAGACATGCTTTAGCCTATAAGTGGACACTCACTCCAAGAGTTCCCAGGTAAGAGTGACTGGTCCAATAATGTCGATTTGTACGAACACTCTAGCCTTAGACAGAAAACTCAGGGTATAGGCATCCACCCTTCCAGATTACACGTGTTCGCATTAATAAAAACCAAACTTTGAGGGATTTTGAAAACTTACAAGGCTTTAAGCCAAAAAAAATCATCTAAGGATAGATGATTGATTTTCAAAACGAATTTGTAACTTGTGTATTTGTTTTGGTAGTTACCTAAGGATAGGTGATGGTATTGTTTTAAGAATATAAATGCAAGATAACTCGCGTTAGGGTCCTAGGAAGTTATAGTCTAGGTCAAAGCATTACTAATAACCTAATTCCCTACGACCATAAGCTCTGATACCAAGCTTTCTGTAACACCTCGACGGAAACGTCGGGAGTCATGTCACAGGACTATTGTTTCACAACTCATGGAATTTAAAATTTTGTTTTATTAAGTTAAATGTTTACATTGTCTTGGGATAAACAGAAACAACACATAAATAAATTATCTTTCATATTTTAGTTCACTAAGGTTCGTGCCCATTCCTACGTGAAGCATGCATCATATTATCAAGCATTGACTCCTGAAACATATGTTAAAAGAGAGTCAGCCTAAAAATGCCGGTGAGTACATAGGTTTTGTGAGTGTGTCAAATTCATGGCTTTGTATACATATTGCAACACCTCGTCCGACTACAAGAGTCGTTAAGTGAAAACATCGTATCGAAAGTGTTTGATATTTCAATACAATTAACCAACTAAAACAAGTTGGTTAGAGTTGCGAAAAACCTTACAGCCATGAATCTTGACCAAAACGTTTCTTTTGTAAAAACCTTGTAATAGATTGATTCAAAAGAAAACTTCGTATGGTTTATATCTTTAAGTGAAAATCATTGCGTGACATTGTTCAAACCCATTTGTTCGTGTTATAAACCATTTGTCTGTGTTATAAACCATTCGTATGTGTTATAAATCAATCGTCCGTGTCATAAACCAATTGTCCATGTCATAAACAAATCGTCCGTATTTTTAATTGTGAAAACTTTTGATCGTTCTTTAATGAACACATTAAAACCTGTGTTGACCATACACCAAAGGGTATCTTTAATAGACACCAAAGGGTCTCTTTAACTAGACTAACAAATCAACAAATGATTTGTTAATCAGAATCAGTTTCTGTCATTACCCAAATTTCCACCAAATCAAGTGAATAGTCCGATAATGAATGCCATTCGTGTTATGGATAACGCATCAACAAGTTGTTCACATTATTGAAATCGTATTGTTTTATATATAAACCATAGACAATGTTTTTGAAAACTTGTAAATAATTTAGCACATATGAGTCACCCCAAAACATTTGCAAAACTAAAAGAGGGGAACTATGTACTCATTTTGAAAATCATTTTGTATATATAAACCATGTATATTGTTTTGAAATCTTGAAAATAATTATAGGCATATATGAATCACCCCAAAACATTTGCAAAATGTAAAATAGGGGAACTATGTACTCACTTTGAAAATCATTTTGTATATATAAACCATGTATATTGTTTTGAAATCTTGAAAAATAATTATAGGCACATATGAATCACCCCAAAACATTTGCAAAACGTAAAAGAGGGGAACTATGTACTCACTTTGAAAATCATTTTTGTATATATAAACCATGTATATTGTTTTGAAATCTTGAAAATAATTATAGGCACATATGAATCACCCCAAACATTTAGAAAATATAAAAGAGGGGGCTATGTACTCACTATGAAAATCATCTTGTATATATAAACCATGTATATTGTTTTGAAATCTTGAAAATAATTATAGGCACACATGAATCACCCCAAAACATTTAGAAAATGTAAAAGAGGGGGCTATGTACTCCTTTGAAATGTGAAGTGTTCTTGATCAACGGAATAAACAAAGCTCAAACGTGTCCTAATGTGTGAGATAAATATGTTAGCGTGTCGACACTACAAACGGGAGATCGGATAGAATGAAGTCTTATAAACCAAACGAGTGTTGAAACTCATGTGATATGGTTTAACAAACTTAACATTCTGGTTTGGAAAGGATCCTAAGTGCTTTTGACCCATTATGACTCGTTAAGGTAGTTTACACAACTTTAACGGGTCATTAGCGTAAACGTGTGATCGGATGGTTAAACATATCCTATGATAAGTCTTAAATGCCCAAACATGTTTGAAAATGTTATAACATCAGTTTAGATGTCAAAAGTTTAGTTACATATGTTTAAGATAGATTTATGCGCAAAACAGTCTTTTGGTCACCATTTTTTTAGAACATAGAAGTAACTTATCATGTCATTAACCAAACAACGTGACCATAAGGTATAACCTTAGTAGGTTATTCCCTATATAACTAAGGCAAAACAGTCTTTTGGTCACCATTTATTGTCAACACCCCGACCCGCAGCAGAAAAGGTGATCGGGCATGATTGGGTTATCATCAAAGCTCATGACATTTATTATGCGTTTCATATTCATTTAATACAATTTAATGGAAATTTACAATAAATGTTACAACATGTTCTAACTATCAATCTAAGCTTCTTTATTCTCTTCTAAGGCATTTCCTATGTTTTCCTTGCTTCAACCTGTTCACCTGTATCATGTGTAAAAAGGTTTTTGGATCAACATAAAGTTGGCGAGTGAATCCTATGGAAAACATTTGAACAAGTTTATTTAATTGATTATGAAATAAGTGCACAACCAAACATGAGTAAAAATAGATGTAAACTTATTCAACAATCATTAGATATTAAATAAAGCACACATGAACAATAATGGAACATTTAGAGGCACGCGTTGCTCTACTCGTCTCTCACGAGGAACTGATGGGCCTAATGAATGAATTGCATAAACATGATAATATGAATGACACAACTACAAACAATATAAACTCAATGATACACACATGAACAATAATGGATTAGTTTTGAGGCACGCGTTGTTCAACTCGTCTCCCACGAGGAACTGATGGGCTTAATGAATGAATTTCATATAATTTGACAAAATGAAATAAGTAATCACAACAATATAAAAAATCTAAGTTTAGATCACGATATGGTATGGCACAAGTTTAAATAAACGAGTTAATTAATTTATGACACATGAAACACCCCAAAACGTGTAATTAAAAAGGGGGAGTTGTAAGATTCACTCACAGTGGGTGCGTTCGGTTGATGATGTTGAATGCACGTGAAGTGGTTTTAACCACGAGTGAAATTAACCTAGATAGATAGCATTATGGTTTGGTAAGTAAACGGATTTTATTAATCCATTTTAGTAGGATTGTTGGGTGTATTTTTGTGAGTTTAAGGCTATTTTCTAACCTTAAAAATGTTATTTTTAAGTATTTTTAATTGATTTTTAATTAAAATAAATAAATAAAAATAATAAAAAAAATTGACTTTTTTGACCGTTGACCTTGACCTTGACCGGTTCGTATGCGAGAAATTGTGCGCTAAGTGAGGCTCGAACCCGAGACCTCCCGTACGCGTGCACGCAGCTCTACCAACTGAGCTACGTGTCTAACCCGAAATATTTCTGTTTTTAATTATATTTATATATTAATTATGTTAAACAGAAAATCCTTTATTTTCTAAAAACGATTTTAATCCAAGACTCGGTGCACTCCACAGGTCTCGAACCCGGGACCTGTGGCTTATGCAAACACACAGTCCACCGCTGGACTGTGTGTCCAACTTGTTAACTTAACTGATTTTTATTATACTTAAACACAAACTAATTATTTTTATTTCTGACTTATTTAAAAAGGTAAATAATTGTCCGGGTCGATGCAGAAGACCGGACTCGAACTCGTGCGCTTTGATTAAACATACACACAGTCCACCACTGGACTGTGTGTTTAACTTGGTTATTATTCCGATTATTAATATACTTAACATATAACAGTGTGACTCCGGTTCGGTTAACAAAAAAAAATCGTTTTTATTAAGGCAGCGTGTGTGGAACAGGATTCGAACTCGAGACGTTTGTGTGTTTAATGTGCACACAGTCCACCGCTGGACTGTGTGTCTAACCCGAGTAATTTCTTGATTTAAATTATACTTATATGTTACTGCAACATCGTCTTCTTCGTTAGATTTTAACCAGGAACGATGACGATCTGGTTCGAAGTTTTAATCAGGATTCTTTAGCGTTTTTAGGTTAATTACAGATGAGATGTAAGTAAAAATAAAGGAAATTAGGCGTGAGGTATACCGACTGGCTTCCTCTGTTTTTCCGGCGTAACTCCGGCGACAGCAATCACTTCCGGCGACGAGTGTCTTGCAGCTGCGAGTCTCCAGAAAGCTTACAAAGGATGTGGGTGACTTCGGTATAAGCTTAGGGGGTTCAGTAAGGCTCAGAAATGAAGAACCCGGTTTTCCGGTGATGAGCAGAAATATTCCGGCGAGTGATTTTTCGCCGAGAAAGGGTGCGGTTTGAGCGAAAATGTTTGCAGAGGTTCGATGGGGTATTTATAGTGCAGGTTATCGATGAACTGGTCTGATTTTCAACTTGATTCGTTGGTTTGAATTTTTCCAGCGGTTATAGATGGTGTCGCGGACTCAGACGTCAGTTATAACCGATATAGGTTTAAAGTTTACGTTATAACGGAAGGATTCGTTAAATTATTGGCGAGATCGCCGGGATTTCCGACGGTTGCATTTGGGCGCCGGTTTTGAATTCGGAAAGACACTTTATCAATTAAATGATCCTAACATTTAACAAAGAACATCAGTGGCGCAGTGGTTCAAGTGTTGTGTGTTAAGTTGTTGTTTGACCGGTTACTGACCCGGGTTCGAAACCCGGCAGAACCAAAGTATTTTTATTTTCTTATTTTTGACAGTTTTTCAAAAACTAATTATATTTTCCCATATAATAATTGATTATGTATCGTTTAAAATTATTTTGGGCATTTAATTCGCAACGAAAATTTTAACTGATTGTTCGGTTAATAAACGGAGCGGGTTTGGTAAATCCGTTTTTTTACGGATGTTACACGGATCGGATTCGAAAGTCAAGGCGGTGGTCAAGTCCGCTCGACTTAAAACCCTAAATAAGCACTAAAGTAGAAGTGACGAGTTAGACATGTCAAAATATGTCTAACTAAGTTTATGAAACTGCTTTGGTATCAAACTTGGTGTTGTGATACCCGAAAATAGTTTCGTCGTAAAATGCACATCATGCGCATTTTTGACCGAAACTTTGACTCATCACTTCGACTAGTAAACGTGGTAATCAGAATGTGAAATCGTTAGGGATTATAACCTTCGTGATTACGATCACGTTGCAAATTTCAGTTGAACTTTGACTTGACCAAATATGGTCACAACCAAAAGTCAATCAGGAAGCCAAACTATTCGACTTTTAGCTCAAAATAGCCAAAATAATGAAAAGAACTAGGAAGAGTACTTACTCGTGTTTAAGAACACTTTCGAAACTCAAGATAGGAGGCTTCCAAAGGTTGGAAACAAGCTCCAAGAAGGATAGAAAGAAGAACTTCACACTATGCTTTGAAGTGTTTTGAAGTGGTGTGAAAAAAATGGGAGAATTATGAGGTATTCATAGTATTTTAGGATTAACGAGGTTATGACAAGTGTCCTCAAGTGTGGATTAGTTTTCTAACATGTGTCAACACCAAATTAAGTGTGACAAAATGAGTGCTAGGTGTAAAAAATTGGTTATAGGTGGCAAACTTGATGAAAAAGCAAAAATCTTTATTATTTTTTTGACATTTTTGGCCCTAGGACTTGTATTTTCACTTGTTTGCAATTTTTAACCTCTTTAACCTAATATTTAGGTTATATAAAGGTGTTAAGACATTTGTAACTTGGATTATGCCCAAAAATGTCGTGGATGTCGGTTCGTTCGGTTGTACGGTTACGTGTTTCGCAAAAATGCGTAAAACGCTTTAACGAACACGAAAATGATCGAAATTGTGCAACGATTGACATTTTTGCATTCTCATCAATAAAATACAAGATTTTATTGAATACAAAAATATTTGGATTGATACACATGGTTCGTATGTTGAATACGGACCAACAGACTTTCGTAATGTGACGAAAATAGTCCCTAGACTTGTATAAGCGTGTTTTTGTCATATCTAACCCTTCAAAACTTATATCTAAGTTATGTAAAAGGTATTTAGGGTATGTATAGCTTATGTCCTTTTTTAGAGAGTACATCGCGTTAAACTGACTGTGCTTGAGTGTCAGTTAACGAATTTCTTCCACAAAAATTTTTGAGGCTTCGAAATCGTGCAAGAATTTGAAATTGTGCAAATGTCTTAGATAATTATACAAATTTAGAAATAAACACAGGGTTTCATTGAATACGAAATTGTTTGTAATTCTACAATGATTGAAAAGGCACAAATGTCACACATACTCAGTGTCGTTCTTTAGAATAGTCAAATAAGTGGACCATTCTCCTTCGGATAGAGAATCTGGAAGCTTATCGACCAATTCTTCATTTGTTTTTACAATTCCCATATCCCTCATCTATACCACCAGGTGACAGTATCTTTCAATCAACTGTTTTATTGTCTCTCCCTTGATAAGAGTAAGAATATCGAATTTTTTACTCAGTAGTGCTCTCTTTCCCTTTCGCAGTTGCGAACTTCCTTGGAATTTTAAACGGAAGGCATTCCATAAAGACTAAGCATCATCATCGTGCTGTGATAGCGCCAAAATATCTTCTTTTATGGCTTGCTGCAAGATATTCATCATCTTCTCTTCATTAAGAACTTTTCTCTTTCGAGCTCTGAGAGTTGAGCTAGCGTTTTCTCAAGACCAGTTTCTCCAATAGGGATTTATATTTAGACTCAGTAGCAAAACATCAAGTGAAGTGGTTAACTTTAACCCAGTTCATGAACCTTTCGCTCCAGCTATCGTAGTCTTCTAGATTCATAAGCTTTGGAGGCTTCGTCATTGTTCCCATTTCATTCTCGAGGTTCATATTTTGTGATGCGGTAGTGGTAACAGGTGAAGCAGCAAACATGTTAAAAAAACTCTTCTTCCATTATATCTGCAATTTTTAAGAAACTTTCGACAACGTTGATTAGATATAATTTGACAAAAACACGAAAGTTAAGAAAATTCCTCAAAATGTCCTTCGTGCGAGTGAACCAATACCCGTGCAAGTCAGGTGCCTCGTACGAGCAAGGCTTCGTGCAAGAGACTCTTTGTGCAAATCACTACTCGTGCGAATGATTGTTTTAGAACTTAAAAATTTAAAGAAAACTTGTTTTTCTTGGTCGTACGAGTGGCTATTTGTACGAATGGCTATTTGTACGAGTTGTCCTTCTGCTCGTACGAGTAGCTTAGGTCAACAAACGGATGTTTTCTACAATCTTTATCATGATTTTGTTCGATTTTAGATCTGTAAGTTTCAGGATTTGTTAATATTGATTTTAACGTGTTATACTAAAATCCTAGTCCAATTCGTCCATCAAATTCTCTAGATCTGAAGTACATATGAAGAAAGAGTAGATATAGAAAATCTTCAACGGTGAATCTTGATTATCAACTACTGAAACTTGTTGTTTGTGCTCAAATCAGGCCTCAAGGATCTAATACCACTTGAGAGAGGGGATCGGCTCTCCTCAGTGAGGACCGGACCGACTTGGCTAAGATAACAGAGGCGGAATTCATTGCTAGCGAGTTAGACAAACAAACAATCAAGTATGTTGCTTAAATGTCATTACTTCTTATATTAATAAACGTGGAAAGTTACAGATGTGTAAACAAACGGAAAGGGTTTCGCCTCAGTCACACACAAACAACTATTGACACAACACTAGAGCTCCACTATATATATGCCAACGTGGCTCGCAGTTGTTGACTCGTACAAGTAGTACCTCGTACAAGTGACAAGGTGTCACTCGTACGAGCCACTAAAGCTCATTCTACGAGCCATCTAATATACATAAATATTTGACAAATATAAGCCCTATTTACATGACCGACATATCCTAGACATAGGCAATAGACATTGTGCACAAACAAGGTTTTTGTTTGGCCACTTCATTGGGATGAGTCTTTATCATCACCCAAAAAGGTATTCAGTTGATTCCTTATTTCTTCTTTTCGCCTCGCATTTTTAAGCAAATGCATCAGATAGTCAGCAACATGATGAACACTGTAGTTCCCTATGAATTCATGCAGCTTTTCTTTCACTCAATCCCGCAACCTTCCAGCTCCATATCCAACAAATATAATTTCAAAACATAAATCGTCAGCATTATCCATCAAACCCTTGATAACTCAAACGTTTTACGACCGAACGAACCAGCTTCTGGTACCGTACCTCAAAACCCTGTCAAAACTTTTGCCGCAAACAAACAACCCATTTTTTAAATCTTAATTTTAATTTAATTAATATAAAAAATTAATTAATTAATTTTTAACATTTTTAAATCAAACTAATTTTAAATAGCTATTATTATTAAAGTTATTAGTATTATTAGTTATTATATTAAAACTATTTTTATTAATAAAAACCTTAGAATACTAAATGTCCAATCAGTCTCAAAACCAAAAGTTTTTCCGGACGGCAAACGTGCGTCACAAAGAAATGTTTCTTCTTCGTTCCTTCACGACACCCCAACCCTTGTATGTTTAACAATTTTCAGCCGCCAACAATAAATGTCTCTAATATCTTTCCCAACACTCTTATGTCACGAGAAAAACTATGGTGACCAGAGTTTAATGATGACGATGATGGCGTTAAGGATACGATGAAGTTCACGATATTTTGCCGAAGTGGCCGGAGGTGGAAATGATGATGATTGTAGGGTGGTGCAGTGATGCAGTTAATCGGAAGGTAGCTTAGATCGGAATTGCAGGTTTGAGATATATGTATATAATGCAGTGTTTGAGATGGAGCTATAACGTGAATGGTAAACAGACAACGTGAACTGAGTGTAATGGCGATGGAGGAAGTGTGATGGTTTGAGGATTTTGTTGGAGAAGGTGACGGTGGTTAACAATGATGGCGACCGGAGTGTTTCGACTGAGGTGAGTGGTGTTTGGTGGGTCAAATGGAGATGGTCCGAGAAGATGATGAAGGTTGTAGGTTGTCGGAGGTGGTAGAGGCAACTATTAACGATTGATGATAATGAACGAGATGATGATGGTATACGGTGTCGGAGGTAAGTGACGGTGAAGATGATGAACGTCGGAGGTGGTTGTGAAGGTGGTGAGTCAAGTGACGTTGATGGCAGCCGGAAAAGATGGAGGTTAAGGTGATGATCAGGTGGACGGTGGTCGAAGATTGATGAGGTGATGATGAAGTGTTGCAGTTAAACGGAGAAGACGGCAGTGCTGGTGATGATATAACCGAAGGTGATGACTGGTGACGGATGGAGATGATAAAAGTGAGTGAACATCGATGAAGAACTCGAAAACTCGAAGTCGAAGATGACCGGCGGCGGTGATAGAATTGAAGGTAGGGTCGTGAGTAGTGCGATGAGGATGGTGATTCGAATCCGAGGTGATGGCTGGCGAACGGTATCGACGTGATGGATATGGCGTACTCAGTGGACTGTTGATGATGAGTATGAAGTGTGATTGTTCGAAATGATGAAGATGATGAACGATGATTATGATGATGAACGATGATGTGCGATGGTAAACGAGGTTTGAGTTGAAGTTGAGCGATGACGGTGAGGAAGGTGACTGCTTCGGATGATGAAGATGATACGTCTCGGATCGAGTTCGGATGGTGGAATGATGATGATGACTAAAGACTATAGATAAGAAGTGGTTGAGGAATGATGTATCTCGGATGAAATTGGTAGGTGATAAGTTTGGCAGTTGATGAGATTGGTAGGTTCGGATCAATTTCGAAAGAATCTAATAGATGTTTCGGATGAACTGTGAATTATATGATGAAAGATGATGATATCCTTTACGGTATGGAATTCGGATCAGATTCAGATGAAGATATGAAGAAAGTTTTGGATAAATATGTTTGAGATTATGTATTTCGGATAATAATGTGTTTCGAATGTGAAGTTTATATCGGACAAAAAACTTGTATTCGGATATGATGATAGAGTATTTCGGATGGATATGATGGATGAATTCGAATGAAAGTTGAACAAAAGAGTTTTTTTTACAAAAAAGATTTTTTTAATAAAATAAATCAACTTTTAAATCCTTTTAACACTTTTTAACAAGATCAAAATAGCAAAATAATGATTTTTGTAGAAAACCGATGAACACGATGAAGAACGCGAAGAACACGAAGAACACCAACCCAAAAATTCCGGAAAACTTGAATGTTTGATATCAATCCGAGCCTAGAAACAAGTCATGAAGGCTCTGATACCAATTGTAAATCACGATTAATCCGGATCTAACAATGATATCCAACAATCATCAAGGATGGGTAAATTCCAAACTTGGTGAGATTCAAGAAAATCGAAAAGATAAGAGAAACGAGATGAATAAGAATAACACGCGAATCATGTTGGTACATATTTATGACAACAACTTAGATTTGGTCTTTAGATATCTTGTAATTAGTAAATGATAAACGGTTAGCAGGTTTAGTTTTTTAATAGTTAATTAGAAGTAATTGGGCTAAACTAGACACCATATAGCTTATGGAAGGCGAATTGGGCCTAGACCCATTAGTAGTCCATATGGTGAAACCCTAGCCCAATTGCGTAACTTGACTCTATATAAAGGGAGGTTGACATTAGGGTTAAGGTTGTTGGTTTAGTTGCTTGCTCAGTTGATCAGAGAATTAGCTAATTACTTCAGAGTTACTTCAGAAAGAGAGTTGACAGAGATTCTTGAATTGATTGTAAATCATTTTGTTGGAAAATCAATAGAAGACGATTTGAAAGTATTTTTATTCGTGTTCTTGTTTCTGTGAAATCTGATCTAGGGGATTCCACACTCTAGATTGGGGACCTACAATTGGTATCAGAGCATTCGGCTCTTGATTTTGCTCGGTTCAGAATCGTAACAGCAGAAAAAGTTGGGTTTTTGGACGTTTTTGGAGGCTGGTTTGATGTTTTGACGGCTCGTTTAGGGTTTCTGATGCTGTTCTACGGTTTTGCAGCGATTTCGATTAACAGCAAGGCATCTCGGATCAAAGGTGAAGCATTTCGGATTGAAGACTTGAATTTCGGATCAGAATCTTACATTTCGGATCATCAGACTTGCAATTCTGATCATCAGAAGTGCAATTCGGATCAACAGAGTTGCATTTCGGATTAGAACAGTTTATCTAGGATTAAGATCAGTCCATTTCGGATTGAATTTCGGTCAGCAGTGTATTCCGGATTCCATCTCGGATCAGAATAGTATATTTCGGATTCCATCTCGGATCAGAATAGTTATTCGGATTCCATCTCGGATCAGAATAGTACATTTCGGTTCCATCTCGGATCAGAATAGTACATTTCGGATTCCATCTCGGATCACTATTCTGAATCACCATCTCGGATTAGCAATTCGGATTACTGTTCTGGTTTCCATCTCGGATTGACTATCCGAGTTACTTTTCCGGACTCGGTACTGTTCCGAGTTCTATACAAAAAGGTGGAAAGTTAATCAGCTGATGTAACCGAAGTTAAACGTTTTCGGACATAGAATTTGATCCACATACAATCTTGACAAACCGGTTCCACATTTAGACTAGTGTGACTTTTAGGACAAATAAAATACATCATTAGAATCGTATCGTCGGACGAGTCTAACAGTATAATTTGGTGACCACTCATTTCGGACAAGTGTTAACGTTTTTAACGAGCCGGTTCGGTAAAAATGTCGAATATGTCTAACCTAAATGAACTGTTAAGAATGAAGCATGAGACTGGCATGACTAACAAACCTCCAAAAATGCTGAAAGTAGAAAATTATCTTACTTGGAATGATAGGTTTCAGTCGTTCATTGAATACTAGGACACACGGATGTGGATCTGTATTCAAGATGGATACGCTAACCCAACGCTTACTTTGAGGGTAGACAACGTGTTACTACTTATGTGAACATGTCAGAAGCTGAAAAAAGGATGTATGAGTCAGAGAAAAAGCCTTAGCTGCTATAAAGATGTCATTACCTGATGGCATCAAAATACATTCAAGCGTTATACTACTTCGAAGGAGATGTGGGATGCCCTAGAGAAGATATGAGGGCAATACTGATGTGAAGAAGAACAAGGTTGATCTGCTGAAGAAACTATTTGCTGTGTTTAAAGGTATGAGGAGTGAGTCCCTTGAAGATATTATCACAAGATACTATTATCTGATGTCAGAAATAGAAAATTATGACATAGAGGGATACACGAATGTGGATATAAATGATAAGTTGTTGGATGCTTTACCTGCAAAGTGGGATATTTATACTTTGATGATAAAGGGTGAAGCTAACTATAAAACTAAAGACTTGGAAGAGGTTGTTGGGAAACTGAGAGCTTATGAGCTCAACATGAAGAAGAAGAAGAAGGAGACTGGATATGATCAGGTTCAAGATCCAGGGATCTATAAAGGGCTTACACCTTCATCTTCCAACAATACTTCAAGTGATACTGCAACTGCGTTTCTCTCATGTGAGAATGAGCAGATTGTGACAAATGCTGAGGGTGAAGTATATTTTGTTGTTGCTTCAGGAGGCTCGTCAGGAGCAAAGAAACAACAATCAAGTAATAATAACAGCAGTACAAGATCTATGCCTCTGAGTGTCAAAAGTGTTGAAGATCATCTAGCATTGCTTGCTTCTTTCGTTGCTTCCTACGAGAACTACATTCAGGGAATAATATCTGATCCTGCTATGTTTGATGAAGATTATGATCAGATTGACCCTGATGATCTAGAGGAAATGGATTTACAATGACCGATGGTCATGATCTCTAGATGAGTGAAGAGGTTCAGAACAGAACGAGCAGGAAGTTTATTGGAAAGAGTGTGGGTTTTGACAAGTCCAAAGTGAAGTGTAATAATTGTCAAAACAACGGACATTTTGCTAGAGAATGTCAACAACCAAAAACTGAATCTCGTTCTAACTCATCTTTCAAGATTCTCCTGGTCATGGTTCAAGCAACAGGAATGCGTCAACCAACACTGGATCAAAGGCCCTGAACTCTACTGCTAGAGAGGGTTCTTATGATTGGAGTGTTCATCTGGAGGGTGATAACAATGCCTCACAGGCGTTCATGGCTGAGATAGTCCCAGTTGTTGATGAAGAAGTGAAAGCTGATGCTGAGGCAAAGCGAGAGACAGTAGCTGAAAAAGCTGATGGAGAACAGAATGCTGCAAAGAAAAAGATAGCTGCTGATTTTGCTGCTTTCATGGCCGATCTAAGCAAATCAACAAAAGAGGTACATTCTAACTCTGGTAGTTCTGTTTGCATAAAATGTCGTGAACTGCAAAGTGAGGCTGACACGGTAACAAAACAAAACCAAAGTCTGGTAAATGAGCTCTCAAACCTAAAAGAATCAAACTTTTTCGTAAAACGAAATGAGTCATTATATTTGAAGAAAATTAAAGGTTATGAAGAAGAAATAAATATTCTAACCTGTAAGCTCAATGAAAAGCTTCAAATTATTGACTTAGCTCATGATACGATGAGTGAGAAAACAAAAGAAATTTCTGAAAAATGCAAAGAGTTGTCTAAAGCACAACTTAAAATTTGTGAACTTGAAAAGAAATTAAATCAATTCAGAGATTCATCTTTTGTTATGAAACACATGATGAATGGCCTGAAGAAGAGTAATGACAAAACATGTGTGGGATTCAAAGGTTTAAATGAAGTTCCACCACCACTTGGTCATGACTATTCTTTCTTGCCAGATGAAGAAGAGCTTACAGACTTTGTGTCAACTACACCTGGTAGTTCCACATCAGGTAATGTTGATGGTGCTGAGAATGCCAAGAAGGATAATAACAGAGACACCCTTTTGAAAACAAAGAATACACACCCTAAGAATCAAAAACATTTTTTTGTTAAAAAGGTTGATTTTGTTAGAGGGAGTGATATGAATGAAGAGGTCACTGTTATTACAAAAGAGTCAAATGTGCAGTTTGCTAAATAAAACAAAGAAAAATCAGAAATTAAGCAAACTAAACAAGATCCTTCTAAGGCATCATCATCATCATCATCATCATCATCATCATCATCATCATCATCTCGTCATCTTCATCTGATGAATCTAAACAAGAGACTTCAGTTAAGAAGTCTTCAGCTAGAAAATTGTGCTTCAAATGTCATGTAAAGGGACATGTAGCTAGTTGTTGTCCTAACAAAAAGAATGAAGCACAGGTGAGTGAGAGACAGAGAGAAAAATCACCAGCAAAAATTGGTGAATGTGAGAAGAAGGTTACTAACTCACCAAAGATATCTGCTACCAAGCAACAGAGTGTTGTTGTTGTTGGTGTAGATAAGGTGAAAAAGGAACTCACCAAGTTTCTCGTTTTCAGAAATCAACAAAGATTTCAGCCTGCATCTACATCAGCAGATATGAAAGACCTAGAAATAGTTCACCAAGAATGAATAACTTTAATGGTTAATCAAGTAGTTTCAGAAGTCAAGGTCAATATCAAACTCAATACTAGAATGTTGGTAGTCAAAATTTTTATAACAATGGATTTAAAATTATTATCATCAAAATTCATGGAACCAAAATCATAATTTTCAAAGGTCGCAAAGTCTAAACATGTTTAGGAAACCTCAGGACCAGAGACCTAGTGGAAATCAAAAACCATTTCCATCAACAGGTCTAGGATGTTCCAGTGGTTGATGAATCTGGAAGACCCAAGACCATTAAGGCTTGGGTCCCCCAGTCTAACTAATTTTGTTGGGATGTGCAAGTGCTGCTAAGAAGGATGATCAACTTGTGGTATGTTGATAGTGGTTGATCCAGGCACATGACAGGGGAAGCGAGATTGTTGACTGGTTTTGAGAATATAGATGGTGGATATGTGAATTTTGCAGGTGCTAGAGGAGGGCACATTACAGGTCGAGGAAAAGTGACCAACGGGAAGATCACATTGGACAAAGTGAACTATGTTGAGCAGCTGAAGCACAATCTGATGAGCGTGTGTCAAGTCTGCGACAAGGGTCACTCGGTCCACTCGGTCCACTTTACCAAATCTGAAGCTTTGGTGTTGAAACCTGGGTTTGGTGATACCAGATGATTGGATAGTGATGAGAGCGCCAAGGAGGAACGATACTTATGTCATGGACATGGGTGCAAAGGATTCTTCCACTATGGTGGGTGTTTACTATCAAAAGCATCTGAGGCTGAGTCATTGTTGTGGCATAGACGCATGGCCCACATCTACTACCGTAAAAATGAATTACATTATTAAAAATGGTTTAGTGGAAGGGGTGCCAGTGCTGAGGTTTCATGTGGAAGATAAATGTCTTCCATGTCAAAAGGAAAACAACATAAGAAACCTCACATGTCTAAAACAGTAAATTCCATAGATGCCCCTTATGAATTACTTCATATGGATCTATTCGGTCTGGTGAACGTAAGGAGCATTGGTGAAAAATACTATTGTTTAGTTGTCACAGATGATTACTCACGATATTCATGGATTTTCTTTTTAGGTACAAAAGATGAGACAGCGGAGATGCTGATAGATCTTTTTACAAAATTGGAAAATTTCCATGATGCACGGATCAAGAGAATAAGGAGTGATAATGGCACTGAGTTCAAGAATCAGATTCTGGATCTCTATTTCTTCCGCAAGGGAATTGAAAATATTCTGCTCTTATACACCTCAACAGAATGAAGTCGTTGAGAGGAAAAACTGGACGTTGATTGAAGCCGCTAGGACTATGCTTTCAGATTCAAAGCTTCCAGTTCTTTCTTGGGGAGAAGATCTGAACACAGCTTGGTATGTCCTGAACAAAGTTTTGATGGTTAAACAGTTTAACAAAACATGTCACGAACTATTGTTAACCGAAAACCAAACTTAAAAGGCTTTGAACCATTTGGATTACCCTGCACCATTGGGCAAAATAAAGATAAGCAAAAATTTGATGAGGTAGCTGACGGGGGTTACTTTCTAGGCTATATGACTGGAACCGAATAAAAGGGTTTTTAATCTAAAAACGGGTAAAATTGAGGTTGTGTTTAACATGGAAATCACTAGTTATTCACTTCAACAATCAAAGAGTGGTCCTCCTATATTATATGATTATGACAGTGTTTTTAAATCATTTAATATCTTTATTTTTCCAATGCAGATGAGTCTCAAGTGATCCAAACTGTGATCACTGAAGATGGAGAGTGTCACTTCATGCCTAGATCGAGTATATCGATGACAGATGCTCCAGAAACTTCTTCTAGAGCAACTCTAGAGGACTCCAGTGATAATGAGTCTGAACCTATTCAGGGGGAGGACTTCACTAATCCATTTGCTAATGCTAATATTTAGGGGGAGGTTGGATCTAATCTGGGAGATAATCTGGTTGTTGACACCATTTCTACCACACGTGTACACAGAGATCATCCAGTTGAAAACATCATAGGTGATGCTGCTGCAGGTGTTAGACAAGTAGAGGTGTGCTCGAAGGTTCCTGCTTGTTTACTTCGATTTAGAAGACAGGATGATACATGAGTGTTTGTATAGCTGTTTTATTTCCCAAGAGGAGCCAAAGAATGTTCACATGGCTCTAAAAGATAATTTTTGGGTTGAAGCTATGCAAGAGGAACTAGCTTAGTTTAAGAAGTTGAAAGTTTGGGAGCTAGTTGACTTGCCTGAAGGAGAGAAGGAAATAGGCACTAAGTGGGTGTTCAAGTGCAAGAAAGACGACCAAGGAATTATGATAAGGAATAAGGCTCGGTTGGTGGTGAAAGGGTTCAATCAGCAAGAGGGGATTGATTACAATGAAGTGTTTGCACCAGTAGCAAGGTTGGAAGCAATTCGCTTGCTCCTAGCTTTTGCTTCATTCAAGAGCTTCAAAGTTTACCAACTTGACGTGAAGAGTGTGTTTCTTTACAGGAAAGTCCGAGAAGTGGTGTATGTCTCACAACCAGATGGATTTACTGATCCAGACTATCCAGATCGAGTCTATCAACTTGATAAGGCATTATATGGATTGCATCAGGCACCTAGGGCGTCGTATGAGACACTGTCAGCACATTTGTTAAAGAATGGTTTTGAAAGAGGTCAGATTCACAGTAAACTTTTCATTAAAAGGAAAAAGGAAGACTTTCTGCTGTTACAGGTATATGTTGATGACATCATTTTTGGGTCATCTGATGAGAACATGTGTCATGATTTGAGGAGGTAATGAAGAGCAAGTTTGAAATGAATGCTATGGGTGAGCTATCTTACTTTCTGGGTTTACAAGTTGAACAAAAGAAGGATGGGATGTTTGTACATCAGACAAAGTATGTGTATGACATTTTGTCTCGTTTCAAAATGGAGGATTGCGCTACTTACAATACACCTATCTGTGAGAATTACAATCTTGGTCTAGATCATGAGAGTGTGGAGGATTTTGATCCAACTCAATACAGGGCAATGATTGGTTCTCTGATGTACTTGACTGCTTCAAGACCCAACATCATGTTCGCAGTATGTCTTTGTGCCAGATATCAAGCGAATCCAAAAGAGTCCTACATGAAAGCGGTGAAGCGGATTCTTCGTTACTTGAAGGGGACACCTAAACTTGGGTTATGGTATCCAGCTGCTAGTGATTTGAAGTTTGTTGCTTTTACTAATTCGGACTTTGGAGGATGCAAATCAACAAGAAAGTCTACCACAGGTGGTTGTCAGTTCTTAGGAGGAAGGCTCGTGTCACGGCAATGCAAGAAGCACTCTTGCTGTCTACCTCGACGTGTGAAGCTGAATATATTGTTGCGGGTAGCTGTTGCTCTCAGGTTCTCTGGAACCAACAGTAGATGCGCGATTATGATTGAATTTCACTCGTACATCTATTATGATAGACAATAATGCCACTATATCAATCACCAACAATCCCGTAAAACACAGTCACACAAAACATATGACATTCGTCATCATTTTATACGGGATTGTCCTGAAAAGAAATTAATTGAACTGCATCGAGTCGACACACTAGATAACCTGTCAGATCTTTACACTAAAGCTTTTGACAGGGCTCGTTTTGAACATTTAGTCGAACTCAACGGGATGAGGAATCCTGAATAACCTATTTTCCATAAAAATATTTTGTACATAATTTACTGCTTTACAAAAATAAAAAACATAAAAAATAGTAAAATCAAAAATGAGTTTTCACTGTATGGAAAAGAAGAAATGATAGTACATCAGCAAGTTAGATTGTCACACTGAAATTAAAAATAAATTGCTTAAGTGTGATAGCAGCTTCATCATATGATGTACCAGTAGGCAAAAAGCATGAATAATCAACTTACCTTGGTGATATAAATATCATAACATGTGTGTGAGTGGGTAACAAATCAATGTCGTATGGTTTTATAACCTTAAATCTTGCGTTGATAGATTGCCAAACTCTGAGGTTTTCGGTCTTTATATCGTTATTTCATCCGGGGTATCAAGGTTTTCCTTCTGCTGCATCCAGATATATCTGACCTAGGCACAACCAGGATATCTTAAAAGAGCTAAAATGCTAAATCCCATAAATTGAAAAAGCTCTCCTAGAGAGTCATTCAAATGTGCAAATTGCATTATTCGTACCAAAATTTGGTATTTGCCCTAACCCTCGTTGGATATTGTTCTCTTTGCTGTACGAAAGTACTGACCTGATCACCAATTATCTAACGTTGTAATTCAAAAGGATGAATTTCGATATACTCACCTACTACAAGGAATTTTGTGCATACCTTGATCGTAGGGGTATGTCCTAGAAATGGGACACACTATTATATCAGTATAAATTATATTCACATATCACTAGGTAATGGTACTTGAAATGTTCATGTATTTTGTTTAAGTGGATAAACAATACTTGTAATCGTCTTGTACTGCTTTTCATGAATATTGCATACAGAATAGTCAGATGGTGTGAAAACAGTTTGATGTTGCTGATATGATCTTCTTACCGGTGATTCTCACAAAAGTGTTTATTATTTTGTATTTATTGCTTTCAAAAAATATAAAAATCCAAAAATATTTCATTTTCTTGTATAGTCTTAATGTATGGGATATGGTTGTTCTTGGAGGAGTTCTTACTGATAGGGGGATACGGTGTTAGAAGATGAGTTCAAAATTTTTTTAATATCTTGCAGGTTCTGTGTGCTTAAAATTTTAAGTGTGTGATTTGAGTTGAAAATTTCTTAATCCTGAATAATAATAATTTGTTCACTTGCGTTGAAAAATTCTTATGGTTTCTCGAGATGTTTATGTTATAGTATATAGATTGTAGCAGTGTGTTGCTGAGAAGTTTGGTGAAGAGGAGTTTGCTTGGATGCATGGTAGAACCTTCTTTCTATATTGCAGACAAAGTTCAAGAGTTTTGAGGATGGATATGCAAGTGCTAAACATGAGTTTACTCAAACGCTAATGATTGGAAGATTTGGTGATTAGATACATCAGCTTAGGGAGAGTCTGTTGCTGACAGAAGCTATGAAAGTTGAAGCAATACCAAAGACCAACGTTTTTCAAAGATGTTGAAGATTGCAAGAAGACTGAAGACTAAGTTATTTTATGAAGCTATTGTCAAGGGGGAGTTTCTTGGTGCATATTTATAACAACAGCTTAGATTTGGTCTTTGGATATCTTGTAATTAGTAAAATGATAAACGGTTTGCGGGTTTAGTTTTGTAATAGTTAATTAGAAGTAATTGGCTAAACTAGACACCATATAGCTTATGGAAGGCGAATTGGGCCTAGACCCATTAGCAGTCCATATGGTGAAACCCTAGCTCAGTTGCATAACCTGTCTCTATATAAAGGGAGGTTGTCATTAGGGTTAAGGTTGCTGGTTTAGTTGCTTGCTCAGTTGATCAGAGAATTAGCTAATTACTTTAGAGAGAGAGTTGAGAGAGAGTCTTGAATTGATTATAAACCATTGTGTTTGATAATCAATAGAAGACGATTTGAAAGTATTTGTGTTCGTGTTCTTGTTTCCGTGAAATCTGATCAGGGGATTCCGCACTCTAGATTGGATAGACGATTCTGTGATGCTCCATACGAATTAGGGGACCTACAAATCACTTCAAACTTGCATACGATTCTATTACTAACGAATTAGCAAAACCGTGTGATATAAGTTCTCTCTCCCTCTCTATCTTTCTCTCTCTAACAATGGAGGCTCCTAAGGTTCTTCTCAAGGCTTAACCCTAGAAATGACATAATGTTCTTTATATGCCTAGGGTTTGCCCACTCCCCATATGGGCTCCCCTTGGGCTTGCTTGGCCCACATGTCCTATGGCATGCCCAAGTGACCTATACAAGGTCCAAAACCTAATACAAGCTAACCTAGTTAATCCCAGTTCGCAGCCATAGACGTTGCGTATATTTGATGCGTCAGTCTCACACTTCTAAGACCTAATAGTATCATCCAAAAGGAACTGGTTGTGAAGCGCAAATCCAAATAAAGCTTAAGAAGTATGGGTAATATTATTTCAATGTTGGGGCGACGAAATCTAATTTCAAGAATTTATAAAAAGATCTAAATGTTTTATTGGTGAGTTTGATGCCGAAATGCTTATCAAGCGCCTAACTAGGATAAAAGAGTTTTTATCCAAATTTTTATGTGAATATCAAACCACATACAAAGGCGTATTGAAGTGTTTGTTTTGGGCTGACGTCAGCACCCGGAGGAGTTTCTATATGTTCAGTGATGTTGTATCTTTTAACGCTACATATAAACAAAGTAAGTAAGTATGATTTTTTTATAATCCCGTTCACTGTGTTTAACTAATAGGCTTCCAATAATTGATATTTGGATGTTCACCATAACTTCTGTATTGCATTTTTTAGGTTAACATGATGTTTGTCCCTTTTACTAGGATTGATAACCACAATCGGAATGTCATACTTGGTGCTTCCATTATCGGTTTCTGTGAGTCCCAAATCAGATTCGGATCACAGTGGTTGATTGTTATCACCCAAACAACTATAGATTAGTTGTTTAAATTTGTAAAAGTTAAGAAAACCAAAAGATGAAGATGAAGATGAAGATTCTTGTATGTATCAAACAACAAGTGTTGTATATAGAATCCCAAATGATATAATCACTGAATGCACTTGGATATTTCCAATTAATCACAAGAACAACAAGCACAACATAAGAGCAATCACCAAAATCGGTCAAAGAACCTTGGACTAGGGTTTCCATTGATCAACATATATATACACACTGACTACCCAGCGTATTTATTAAATACGTTGGGAACATAAATACGCCACCCTGTTACAAATATCACAAATTACACTTTTGCCCCTTCTAGTTTTACTAACTATTCCAAACAGGCTCTAAACTATTAAACTCAAGTATCAACGGTCTCAAAAAATCCTAACAATATCCCCCCTAGACCGTTTCGTACCTGAGAGTCTTCAATCTTTATTCTAAGCTTCAGGGCTTGCGGCAACATCATGATCTTTGGTTTCTGACAATGGCACAACTTGATCTGCATATTGTTCATTTGGTGCTTCAGATAATTGATAAAAGCTTCACTTGTGGTGGTTGGATCCTCCGTAGTGGCCTCATATGTGGATGAAGCTGGAGTTTGAGATTTTGATGCGACTTGAGTAGGCGATGGAGCTTTCTGTTGAGCTGACGATTTATGCTTTCTTTTCTTTTTCCTCACTTCCTCCTTTTCCTTCTGTTTCTCAATTCTGGTCACGATGTCAATCATTTCTATCTTTCTTTCTCTCAATTGTTCTACTGCCCTTTGGAACAAAATTCCTTCCTTTTTATACTTGTTTCCAGCGCCAACCTGAATCTTGTGGCCATAAAGAATGTTTAGGTCAGATAGGCAGAACATAAAGACATCCATCAGGTCTAGAATATGAATATCTTCGTTAGAATCAGATCTTATCATTGCTTCTCCTATTTTCCCATCGTAGAACCATTTCTTGAAATTGTGAGCATAAAAGGTTGTTCTGGTGGGATTTTGACTCTAGTTTCAACTCTAGCAGGATCGATAACCCATGTGACCACTCCTTTTCTAGTAATGGGATATTTCGTTGTTTTTGAAACTCTTATGCGAGGGCGTTGGGGCTTGAATACAGTAAAACCCCGATTGTATCTCTCAATATCAGTCTTTCAAAATCAGCTCCAACACTAATATTTGTAGGGTTTATC
The DNA here is from genome assembly GCA_947069175.1 of Scalesia atractyloides. Lineage (NCBI taxonomy): Eukaryota > Viridiplantae > Streptophyta > Magnoliopsida > Asterales > Asteraceae > Scalesia > Scalesia atractyloides. Next base: position 63,330,537 of record CAMTDV010000022.1, read on the forward strand.
ATGTCTTATATGCCAAGCTCACGTATATCCCACCAAGGAAGGCTTTTCATGTCAGCTCCAGATTTGAAGTGTTGAATCACTCCACCCCGTCTTTTCACAATAGACGTCCCCTTCATATTACAGTACTTCCAGCTAATTATCTTGTCAGTAACTTCTGTCTTTTCCACTGTGACAACTTGATAAAAATTTGGAAGCTTTTCTCTTTCTTTTCTGAACCACTCTGGATATATTGGGGTTACTTCATCACCATCCTCAGTTTCATACAGAGTATCTTCCAATAATCCCCATTCAACAAAACGTGTCGGCATCTCATCTCTATCCACCTCCTCTTCTAAACGCCTCCTCTTTTTCTCTGCATCCACAACCTTTTGCTTGTCTTCCTCAACCTTAAACTTTTCATAGTCAAAGATATCTGTAGCTGAGAACATTGGTTGTATATCTGCTTTGGCACATAGTTCTCGTATCATTCGGTACATCTTCTCCATGCCATCTTGCTGAAATCGGACAAATCTTGTTTGTTCCTTGACATATGCATGAAGCTCCTTGTTTTTCTTTCTCTACTCTCTCAATTTTTCACGGATCACATTTGTGTTGCTCACTTGATGCTTCAGAAGACATATCTCTTGAGCAGGACCTGTCACGATATCCTTTGACAATTTATCATACAGTTCCTGAAATGGGCGAGGTCTTCGGGGAACTTGCTGAGGCATCTGCTTTGATTGAGCACTTTTTGATGGCCCTTCCCCTATTTTCTTTCGCTTCTGAGGAAGTGATCTGCTAGGAGCCTCTAGATCTACAATTAGTTGATCAACATATTCATCTAATTGGTCTTGCTCTGTAGTGACCGTCACTGGCGTTTCAGATTCCATCATCTCTCGCCTCTTTCTTTTTGCTTCTCTCTTTTCTCTTTCCTCTGCCTCATGAATGGCACATAGATTTTCAATGTGCTCCCAATGTTCTCTAGTGCCCCCGGCCCGAAAGCTGCTCTCCATTAAACGTTCTTGAGTAGGGGTGTCTTTCCTTTCCTTTGTTCTTTCTGATTAGCTGTTCTGTTTCTTCCTCTTCTTCGTCTGCTTCATCTCCAACATCTGTCTATCTCTTTCTTTTAACACCCCTCTATACTTTTTATATGCAGCTTTCACAAAAGGAAATCTCTCTTCTCTATACATCCACTGGTGAAGCAGCACCCACTCTTCAGTCTTCAGTTCCGTGATTTGGCGGCCAGACGGCAACTGAAACTTATACGTGTCATTGTCATGTGGGAGATTTGGATGTTGGTCATTAATGAGAAGCTGCAAAAAACGGGGATACATAGCCCATGTGGAGGAGTTTGCGTTGTCAACCATATAGTTGAAAGATAAGACCCGAGATGTTGAATGGTTGTCTAGTGCATAGGTTAAGCATAGCAGATGACAATGCTAGGTTCAAACCATCATATCCTCCCTTTCTGTGCGCTAAGCTCATTGCAAACATGTGAAGAATAAATCGCCAATCTTTTGTGAGGCCTTTTCGCTTAAACTCATTCTTCTCTCTGAAATCTCCGACATATCTCATTCCTTTAAAGTCGTCTAGTTTATCATCCTTCCTTACTCTGTGCGGGTCTTTGCAATCACCTCCAAGACTGAGCACTCTATGCACGTTGTCCTCCGTTACTGTGACTTTCTTGTTTCGCACTGTAGCCGTGATTCTCTTGACTTTGTTGACTATTGACACTTTGGCTGTTTTCTAGAATTCTTCAATGTGAATGTTGTATATAATAGGATCAGCTTGAACAGCATAGCTTATCTTGCTTGAGTTTATCTATTCCGCCACGTCTTCAAAGTCTTTTGGTGACAGCTCTAACTTACACGGCTGATTGTGCTTTCCTGTTTTATCCCAAATAATTTCTTTCCCCATTTCTGAAAGTATAGAAATAATCCAGGTTAGATCTGAGTTACGAAGCACAACAGTTAGATAGAAAGGATATATACACAAAGATTTGAAAATATTGATTTTCGAAAAATAATTTCGCTGGCATATACGCCGATAATTACGCCGGATATTTCTACTATATACGCCGGACATATGACTTATATAAAGACACAGTGACATATACGCCGGTAGTGGCTTATTTACGCTTAAAATGTGTTGCGTATGTAAGTCTTGCCTCGAGAAAGCAATCAGCGTAGATGATTGTCTATGTGGTTGACCGGCGTATTTGTCAAATACGCCGGTTGCTTGAACTCGCATTCAAGACTTAAATCCGCGATCACTTGTCTTTTGCGTAAACATGCCACATTCAAATTAATTACGTTGCATTCAAAATAACTACGCCAGCTTTAAAAGTTTCTTGATAAACCCAAACTTCAAACTTTGAATACTGATTTAACCATTCTCAATGATTTTGTATCAATTTTGTTGGTCTTATACTAGTAAAGGTTTACACATTAGTGCTACATTTGGGCTTTTGGAGGGTTTTGGGCTTCCTAGTGCCTTGTGGGCCTAGGGTTATACTTGTTAGGCTATATGAATAGTATAAATACATGTGTTAGGTTAATGTTATGGGGTTAGAGAGTTGTAACTAAAAAACTTGTATCAGACACTATTCTGGTGTATGCAAGTTGATTTTGATTCAAGAGATTGTTCTTCTTCCTAATCTTTATTCCGCAACTGATTAGGGTTTTGATACCTGTTAGATCTGATTTCGGGGGACTTACAATTGGTATCAGAGCCTGCTGTACAATACAGGCTCCAGGTATCGCAGATTGAAGAGCTGATCGGAAGTGGAGTTGTTGCTGTTCAACCCGGATTACTGTTCAGGATCGAAGAATTGCTGTGTTTGATCGGAATTCCTACTGTTCCGAAGAACTCGAAGAAGGTCTGAAGATTTCGGATTTGATACTGTTGCGGATTCCGAAGAACTCGAAGAAGCTTCAAGGATTTCGGATTTGCTACTGTTGAAGATCCTGAAGAACACGAAGGAGATCATCCATCTCGGATTGATCCCGGACTACTGTTCAATCCGGATTGCTACTATTTCGGATTCGAAACATTGTCGGTGGTTATCTGTTGCTTGGATTTTAGACTATTGTTGCAGAGATTTCGGACTACTGTTGCAGGGAATTGGGACTACTGTTGCATTCGGTAAGGACTAGATTCCGGACTGATTTCATTCCGGATCCAGTCTCATTCTGGATTCTTCCTGATTCCGGATTCATTTCGGACCAGCTTTCATTCCGGATTTTCTTCCATTCCGGATTTCTTATTTTGGATACACACTCCTTTCCAGATCATCATTTCGGTTTTTCAATTTCGAATTGTTTTCGGATTCAACCATCTCGGATATGATCATCTCGGATTTGACCATCTCGGATTTGTAGATCTCGGATTCAACCATCTCGGATTTGACCATCTCGGACTGATTTTTGATCTGCCTATCTCAGAGTTGTCTATTCCGGACTCATTTCGGACACTATTTGGGACATATTATGATCACTATTCATATTATAAAATTCAAAATTAATTGAATTTAAATTTACTTGGAAATTTTAATACAGTTAACCATGATGAACAGTTACATGACAGCTCAAGATTTGACCAATGCCACTTTGGCTGCACTGCAATCACAGACTCTGGCCCTCCATCAAGAATTGGATCAAGTGATTGGCACTTCAACTAAAGTGCCCGTCTGTTATATGGAGATGAGTATTATGAATGGAAGTTCATATTCGAACAATATTGCAAGGCCAAAGAGCCTGGGGTGTGGAGGTGCATTATGAATGGTCCTCGAACGATTGTTTACAGTACCGATCAAGATCCAGATACAAAGATTCCAAATCCCAGTCACTTGTGGACTCCAGAAGATGTGAAAATCATTGTGGAAGATGAAAAGGCTTCAGCTGTATTGACAATGGCACTTGGACCCGACATTTCAATTGCGGTCAGAAATTGCAAGACCGCTAAAGAAGTGTGGAGTGAATTGCAAACTCTCTATGAGGGAAATGCGGATATGAAGGCCAGTAGAGTAAATCAGCTGAATCAACAATTCAGCTCATTTAATCACATTTGCGGGGAAACCATTGAGAACCAGAACCGGAGATATGTAAAGCTCGTTTCCCAGATGATATCAGCTGAGATTACTCTTACCAATAGTGCTATGAACAGACAGCTGTTAAATTCACTATCGAAGAGTTGGGATGCTGATGTTGGAATGATCAAGAAGACGAAGAATCTTAATGATGTCACTCTCACAGAAATGATAGCTACTATTAAATCGTGTGAGATAGATAATAAGAAGAGAGACATCAATCATCAGAGTTGTTTGATGGCGGCCGGTATTACAGGGCAAAATGCAGCATTAATGTCACAAAATCTGGTTTATAGCCCTCTGCAAGGAAGTTCTCACACACCGGGTAGCTCAAACGTGGTGTACAGTCCTCTTGCCACACCACAGAAGACTCAGTACATCTACGGCCTTCAGTCTCAGACTCCCACTATGATTTCTGATGCCCAAGTTCAGACACAGTACCATGCTCAGTATCCTAACATGGTGTTTAGTCCTGCCATTCCAGCTGCAGCTCAACAAGGCGGCATTCCTCAATCTACTGCTCTAGCACCGACTCCTACTCAAGCCGTGTCCAATTCTGCTTTTCTCACTAAGGAAAATGAAGAAAATTGGCTATAGCTGCTTCAATGATCAACAGGTTGAATGCCTTTTTAGCAGGTGATCTGATTCCCACAATTATTTTTCCAACTGAAGTAGATCAAATAATGGAGGAGGATCTGGACGAGATTGACGTGTCCTGGAATCTTGCAATGGCTGCCTTTCGTGTCAACAAGTTTCAAAAGACGTATGGGCGGTAGCCATTGTCAAATCTGAAAAATGGACTCACAGAAGATAAACTCAGGTGCTACAGAACTTATGAGCTGGGACATTTTGCAAGGGAGTGCAAGAAGCCGCCATCTGGATATGTGTCATCCAGAGTGGCAGACATACAGAGCAATGATAGACAATTGGTGCCAGTCTCTCCATCAAAGTCTACTACCAGTCCCTCAAGCAGCTCAAGGGAGAAATCAATAGCGTTGGTGGCACAACAACATGAAGGATTCAACTGGGTAGATGCTGCAGCCCAGATGGAGATTTGAATCTGTCTAAGAACAACAACCACTGCATGATGGCACAGACAGCTGAGACACCAGATCTTTCGGAAACGGTAAATCGAATTCTCTGTTCTGATAGTTGTCGTTTTAAATTATCACAGATGCGTGCCCATAATTCAACTCTTGTAGCTGAATACCTGCAAGCTGCATCACAGAGCATCGCCCTTAAACATAAGAACAAGCTTCTTACGAAAAGGTCGAAGCTCAAAAACAAGATATAGCTCAGCTTAAGCTTGGCTTGAACCAATAGCAATGTTGGGTATACAACTATAAGCTAAAATTAGCTGAAAAGGACGTAAAACTTCAAGCAGCCTTAGCCAAGCTAAATTTCTTGACAGGGAAGTTTCACGAAAATGAAATAAACATTAAAAAATTGAAACTTCCAGCAAGCTGGTCAAGGACTTGTGTGATCTACAGCTCAATTACCAGATAAATTTCACAAAAGGTCTTGGGTACAATAGGGCTCCTCCACCATATAATCATAACTATACAAGAATTCATGAACCTAAGGCTAATATAGAAAATGAAGAGAATATGATGTATGGTAAACATTCAGATTATCTTTCTAAACCGTGGAAGCCCTATTACCCAAAGTTCTCTAAGCCAACTGAACTTAAGAGGAATGATGTTTTGGTTACTTCCACATCACTTTCACATGAATCTGGTGACCATCCATCATGTGGTACAGATGATTTAGAGAAAGTGACGCCTGAGGCAGAGGCAGCAACATCACCCACATAATCTAAAGGAGAAAATTCTTCTGAATCTGAAACTAACTTATAGAACGATACTAACGTTTCTACCTCATGTGTAGAAGTAATATTAGTTGAGGATATTATAAATGGTGATCAAGATGAATGTCTGAATGCAAATTCAGACAATTCGGCTGCTGATTATGAATTTTATAAACCTGCTTTTGACATTTTGAATCAATTTCTTACTAAACAATTTAAATTCTCAGACAGTGTTGGTTGTGTTGATAACACAGATGGTTTTAATTCTAGTTTTTCATCTAATGTTTATGGTTTGAATGCTACTATTAACTATGATAACTCTTGTGATGAAAACATGAATTGTACTACAGGTACAGCATCAACAGATGATTCAGTTTCCTCAGTTCCTACTGAAGAGACCGGAAGTTCTTCTCCAGAGGTTCCGTCTGTTGATGCTAATCCCAGGGTTGACAGTGAGAAATTCAACCAACCAACTGACCCTGTGAAAATTGCCGTTGGCATAATTCTAGAAGAATCGGGCGACTCAGCTTCTTCAAACCAATAACAAGGGATTGATTCTAAAATGACAAATGATGAGCATTCTCTTCCTGTTGATTCAGATACAAATCTTGAAACTGAATCTGAATCGGACTCTCAAACGTTTCAAAATTTAGAGATTCCACCTACTTGTAATGTTTCAAGCTCTTCTGAAAGTTCAGAAAAGGATGTCCCTACTGAGCCACCCATGTCCTCTGCAGAATCTACCACGCAAAGTGATTTGAAAAATAAAAATCAGAAACGAAGAACACGCCGATCCAAAAAGAAGAAAAAAACAGGCGTCTCAGACAAATGAAAAGGCAACTGGTGAGTCACTTCTTCACTCTGATAAATTGACTCAGCAGCCCCAAACTGAATCTGTTAAGCAACCAGCTGAACAGAAATCAGTTAAATTTGCGCCTAAGTTTAAACACTCCAAATTGTCTAATTCAAATCACATAAACTAACAAGTGTGTTGATGGTTGTGCGCAGGCAACAACCAAGATAAACACTTGCATCAGCCGTCAGTACCCGCAAGCAAGGAACTGACAGACAAATTGCCTAGAATTTTTCAAGCTGAACGGACTGTTTTCTTCCAGAAGAGGCAGGCCTGTTTCAACTGTGGATTTCCAGGGCATATTGCACGAAATTGTCAAAAGGCTTTGATACATTTTAAAGCATTATACTCAAAATATCATAACGCTATGCCTAATCGCCTAAACCAGGCTCGATTTGCTATGGCGAAGCCTTCTGATCTAGACTGAAACATGGCCAAGAAACAAACTCATGAATCTTCAAGACCTTCAGGTTTTCTGAATCCTTCTAGCACTCCAAGGATTGTGCAGAAGTCTGACTCGCTAACCTGGAGGCCTAAGATCTTGACCAAGATTCAATCTTCTGCCCCCATAGCCAAAAATCAAAAGCATCATCTACCTCATCCTCAACTAATTTAATTTTCCGTGAAGTTACTTATGTTATGCAAATGGCATGCCCAGACTTCAATGGCTTGGGTTGCAGCCTCTAACTAAAACATGTTGAAATGTGCAGGAACAGCTCTGGCGAACTCTCGTCAGACTCTCGTATATTAACAGTGGTTGTTCCAGGCACATGATTGGGGACATCTCGCAGTTGAATGACATTTAGTTTTTAGATGGCGGGTTTGTCTCCTTCGCAGGTGGTGAGACCAGAAAGATCACTATGAGAGGAACAATATGCAACGGAGCTCTCAGCTGTAAGAACGTGAACTACGTACCAGTGTTGAAGCATAGTCTTTTGAGTGTGTCTCAGCTTTGTGACAATCATTTGGATGTTCTCTTTACCAAGAAAGAGTGTTACGTACTGAAACCAGGCCTTGTTATTCCAGATGATTGGATACTTCTAAAGGCCGCGCGAAAAGGAAATGCATATGTCATCGACATGAACAAGGCTCCCTCTGACAAGCTCACTTGCTTATTCTCCTCGACAGCTGAGCATGATGCAATGCTATGGCATAGTCGACTAGTACACATCAACATGAAGAACTTGAATCGAATTGCAATAGGTGGTTTAGTCAGAGATCTACCAGTTCGAGATTTTCTGCAGGTTGAAAAGTGTGAATCATGTGCTCATGGGAAACAACATCGACAGCCGCACAAATCTAAAACCGCCCCTTCCACGTCTCAAGTATTGGAATTGCTTCATATGGATCTTTTTGGTCCGAAAGATATTCTGAGCATTGGCGGGAAGGCATACTTTCTGGTCATTATTGATGACTACTCACGATTCACCTGGATTTTCTTTCTGGCATATAAAAGTGAAACCGCTGAGTTAGTTAAACAGTTCGTCACACTTATGGAGAACCAGACAGACACTAGTGTGAAGGCTATTCGTTGTGATAACGGAACATAATTTAAGAATGTTACCTTAAATTCTTTCTGCTCCTCCAAGGGTATCGACCGACAGTTTAGTGCACCAGAACTCCACAACAAAATGGGGTTGCAGAACGGAGAAATCGAACGCAGATTGAAGCTGCACATACAATGTTGGTTGAATCCGAGCTACCTCATATTTTCTGGGCCGAAGTAATCAATACCGCCTGTTATATTCAGAATCATGCCCTGATCAATAAACGACACATGAAAACTCCGTACGAAGTGGTTAAAGGTCGCAAACCTTCGGTCAAGCATTTCCACAAGTTCGGATGCCCTTGTATTCTCCTGCTCATGGATGCTAAAGAGAAATTTGAATCACGCGGGTATCCATGCATCTTTGTTGGGTATTCCAAAAACACTTCATATCGTGTCTATAATAAGATCAAGAAAATGGTAGTTGAAACCTACAATGTGGGTTGGCTGGAGGAAAATCCCAAGGACACACGCATTGGTCCTGACTGGCTGTATGATTATTCCACCTTGTTTAACCATGTTGATATTCCTTCTAATGTGTCTGCAGGTACAAGCAAAATTTTTTAACTTCCAACGATGCCCATCACACCCGAAGACGATGTCGATGCTGCACAGCTGCATGTGACGTTAAAGAAGCTGAGTGAGGATCCACCTGGATTTAATGAGGCTATATCTGCTCCTTCACCAGTATCGCAACATCAAGAAACAGCATCTGACCAGACTCCTCGGGATGATTCCCCTAAAGTTGAGGCTCCAAACACAGAGCCTCCTACGACAAATGAAGGGTCTGCTCCTCCCGATGTCTTGGGTTCATCTTTGTTTCCTGAGCCCACCGCCAGACTATTCTATTGATTCTTTAGTCAACACTTCTACTGGTGCAACTAATGAGGGGGAGTCATCTGGAGTTGCTTCAGTGAGTGTAACCAACTTGCAAAAGGATCTTCTTGTCCCTGCTACGCCAATACCGCAGCATCTACAGCGCGATCATCCAATTGAAAATATTCTTGGTCCTGTTACTACTGTTGTTCGAACCCGCAGTCAATCATGGGATATCAATACTTGTCTTTACTCTTGCTTTATCTCATAAATTGAACCTAAAAGCATTTTTGTCGCCTTGAAGGAACCAGTCTAGGTTGATGCTATGCATGAAGAACTCAATCAATTTGAGAAGCTTAGTGTATGGTAATTAGTGAAGCTTCCTCAAGGAAAACGTGCTCTTGGAACTCGCTGGGTATTTCGCAACAAACAAGATGACACTGGAGTCATTGTTCGGAATAAAGCTCAACTGGGGGTTCAGGGTTTTCATCAGATTGAAGGATTATACTACGATGAGGTTTATGCACTGGTCGCTCGATTAGAGGCTATTCGCATTTTCTTGGCATATGCATCTTACATGGATTTCACAGTCTATCAAATGGATGTCAAGACTGCGTTTCTCTATGGCACGGTGAAAGAGGAAATATACGTGGCACAACCACCGGTTTTACTGATCCTGACAAGCCAGACTATGCATACAAATTGGACAAAGCTTTGTATGGGTTGCATTAAGCGCCTCACGCATGGTACGCAACTCTAACAGAGCATTTGCTTGCTCATGGATATACTCGGGGAACCATTGATCAAACTTTGTTCATCAGACATGTTGACAAGGGCATTATTCTTGTTCAAATTTATGTTGATGATAACATTTTTGGTTCTACAAATGATGGTTTGTGTCGGGAATTTGAAGAAATCATGAAGAAGAAATTTGAGATGAGCTCACTGGGGGAGATGACAATTTTTTTGGGACTTCAAGTTCGTCAGAGCCCGCAAGAAATCTTGATTCATCAGGGAAAATATGTCCATGACGTTCTTGCGAAATTCAAGCTTACAGACTCAAAGCCTACGGCTTCACCAATTGCAGAACGGCCTTTACTAAATGAAGACGCTGAAGGAACGCATGTTAATCAAACCATATACCAATCTATGATTGGTTCACTCATGTATCTCACTGCAAGTCGGCCAGATATCATGTTTGTCGTCTGCCAGTGTGCTCGTTATTAGGCTACTACTAAACTTTCTCATTTACATGCTGTTAAAAGAATTTTTAGGTACCTAAAAGGGGCACCATCACTGGGCCTCTAGTATCCTAAAATTTCTGAATTTGAACTGTATGCTTTCTCTAACAGTAATCTTGAAGGTACAGATAGGGATATGCGCTCAACTTCAGCTAGATGTCAATTCTTGGGAGACCGCTTAATCTCGTGGCAATGCAAGAAGCAGCAGATGGTCTCGCTCTCTACTCTCGGAGTAGAATATGTCACAGCATCTACTTGCTGCTCCCAGGTTTTATGGATGCAACACCAGCTTGCGGATTACGGTTTGACTTATCTAAACATAACAATTTAGTGAGAATGACGCCGCTATCCAAATCGTAAAAAAACCCAGTTTTCCACTCCAAAACCAAGCACATAAATATCAAAGTTCATTTTATCAGTGATTGCTGTGGAAAGGGTCTCGTTAAACTTGAGTAAATCCACACCGATGCAAACGTGGCGGATTTTTTCACGAAACCCGTTAGCAACGCGCGTTTTCAAGTGCTTGTAGATCTTCTCAAAATGATCTGGTTTTCTAACTAAGCATCCTTGTCCTTTCCGTTTTGTTTACTGTCTTTCATTCATTTTTGTTCGTCTCGTAAATTTGTTCATATATATGCACAAATTTAGGGGGAGAAATATTAAAAAAATGTTTGTTTTAAAACGGCTTTTGCAATGATTGGGAAATGCAATACTTTTTCATGATAAAGTGTCTGACTAACACATGTAAGGTGTTGAAGCGGGAAAAGACTTGGATTGAAGGTGATATGTTGATAGGTCTAAATCTCAACCGGATAGTGTAAGCCAAATGATATAACAATAAAGAACTATGTATTCAGTGGGCCACATACTATAGGCGTATGATTTCGTGGTCTTAAATACTGTGTTGATAGATAGCCAACGTCTGAGGTTTTGGGTCTTTATGATGTTGAGTCATCCGGGGATATCTTGACTGCCCTTCTGTTGCATCCAGATTATATGTAGACCTAGGCACAGTCAGGATATCTTTTAAAACAGCCAAAATAGAAGGGCCAAAACCTGAAAGAACGTAAATCTCTTCATGAGAATATTCCATAAGTTCCTACTTACCACATAAGGTATTTGCCTAACGCTCGTCAGATACTATTGGTCACTCTGTTGTACGAAAGTACTGATCTGTTCACCAATAGTCTGACGTTGTAAAAGATAAAGGATGATCTCAGTATACTCACCTGCTACGATGAATTGTTGTGCTTACCTTGATCGCAGGGGTATGTAATGGTATGGGACACACGGGTATCATAGTATAATACTACCTTATGCGTATCATGAAGCTATAACCGGAGGGTTGAGTTTTAGATTTAGATGGACACATATATTGGCAATTGCTTAGACTAGTCTGACCTAGCTCATACTGAAAAGTGTTCCTTAGTCAACCTTTGAAACGATTTGATCCCTTAGCAAGGTTGTGTTTATGTTTGTGTTTGTGCTAAAATGTCTTATTTTTGTAGTTAGTAAAAGGTGGTTAGATGCTTGGTTAGTCAAATTGCTGATTTTTGGTTAGATGGTTTCTGTCAAGAGATATTGGACTGTTCTGCTAAGTTTGAAGTTGGGCCAATCCAATAGAATTTCTGAAAGTCTTTAAAATTGAAAATTTAGGGTCACAAGTTACTGTTCCGGATTGGGCTTTCAACACCTTCTGATAGGCCCACTAAGTTGTTACTATTCCGGATTGGGCCTGACAAAAGCCCAATCCGGATCCTTTGGGAATTCGGATTCCGGATTATGTTGGGCCCAAAAGATTTTAGGTCCAAGCCCATTCCGGAAAAGTACTTAAGTGAATCAGAGATACATTTCGGATTATTCACAAATTTTCCGAAACCTCTAATATTCTCTGATCTTCTCTGATCTCTCACTGTTCATTTTGGATTTTTATCTTGAATTTCATCCAGATTAGGTAAATTATGCTTTAAAATCATAAAATCAAATGATAATCTACAAGTTTCCTACATTTCAGACAACATTTCGGATTGGCCTTCAAAGGAACTTGCATTTCGGATCTCATTCCGGATGGATATTTAACCAAGTTGATGAACTCGGATTTCATCTCGGATAATATTCATCTTGATTGTTGATTTATCGAGATACTGTTGATTTGCTTGCTAATCCGTATTGATGATTCATCCGAAACACTATTGACCTCTTTGCTAATCCGGATTGATGAAAGGTTCATCCGGATTACTGTTGACCTGTTAGTGAATCCGGATTTTAGGGTTTGAACCTTTGAGCTCTTTGAACCTTTTCAAATGATTAGACCCTTCAAACTGATTTGACCTTTTAATAATTGAACCTTTAAAATCTGTTTGAACCATTCAATTTGTGTTGACCTTTTATCCTAATGAACCCCTTTAACTTCTGTCAGTTGCATTAAAATTGAGTTAACCTGGTTATTGTTTTGACAGAAATGGTAGAAGAGCTTTTGATGCAGTTATGTTGGCGGAGGAACAGTTCCACAATCAAGCAGGATACTTATCGGATCCACCAGCTGAATTTTACCAAGAGTTCCAATCGATGATGGCTGGTCTAAGTGCGTGCAAGATTGCATATGCACTTCGTGCTAATCCAGTTAGATACAGAGATCTAGTGCACTCGTTTTGGAAGAGAGCTCGATTCCACCTGAGAGGAGCTGATGGGAGACCGTATATTAGTTCTCAGATACAGGGTAAGGAGATCTTAGTAAATGAAGCCTGTGTTCAGAGGTTTTACAGTTTGCAAACGCTTCAAGTGACCTGACTGTGTACGCAAAGGAGAAAGTGTTGCCGATACTTGCAGAGATGAGTTATGAAGGTTCATACCCGCCATTTCTCAAGAAGATGTTTCCTGCCTACTTGAGATTACTGGTACACATGTTCATGCAGTGCATTTCTGAGAATAAGGGAGGGTTGGACCAACCGAATCAAACCCAAACCTCTACGATCGTGGCTCTTTTTATGGACTAGAAATATAACTTTTCAGGTTATATTTCGAAAATATGAAGAAGATTTTAGATTAGTCCAAGAAGAGGATGTTTCTGTTATAGCCACGCTTTGTACAGCTGATTTTGGATGCTAGATATCCCGACTTAGCCAAGGATGCTTCGGATGCGAATCTGCTCAATATGAAGCCAATGGGATCGACTCTTTAGCACAATGAAGAAGAATCGTTCAACATCGAAGACTGTCATTGTTGGTCGTTTTCCGTTAAAGAAGTTTGGAAAGTTTGCTGAAGTGATCGGACAGGATGTCCTAGCTCCTACACCAGTCAATGTTATTGTTGCTGAAGAGCATGATGTGTCTGCAAAAGAGAAAGTGGTCGAGATTGAAGATCTGGTCACTGATGAGGATACAGACGCGGAACAAGCTTTCTTTGATGATCTTACTAAGTTTAATGCCAATATGACTCCAGTCTTGCCAGAACTTTCTTCAGAGAACTTGGAAGCCCTAATTGCTCATTTGAAAGAAATTCAAGAACAACAGGGTGATCCTCCTTAGGTAATCCCCTCTGTTGATGTTCTAGTAGGTGTGGTTGAAGCTGATGAAGAGGATGAAGAGGACGAAGTACCTTTGATCAAGAGACGGCGAACGGAGCCTATTGTTCAACTAAGTCGGTCATAAGCTCATATTGTTAGTATTGCTGAAGAGTCTACACTAGTGACATCTACTCCTGCCTTATCTTCAGTTGTTGTATCTATGACAGACGCTCTGATGGTTGATCCTCCTATTTCTTTTGAACCGATAACTGCTCACATTGCTACGCATTCCACAGTCATATCTATTCCAGCAGACTCGATATTACGAATGATGGATTTTGGCGGAAGTTCAGTGGGTGCTGAGGTGGAAGTGGTACAGGTGGTGCTGAGGATGATGCTACGGAATACTCGCGGAGATCTGAAAAACGTGCATTTGAGTTTAGTGGTTTGGACAGTGATGATGAAGATGTAGAAGTTGATGTTGTGGATTTGAAGAAGTGAGTGATTGTATTAGAGTAGGAGGTCATACATAAGGATGCTCAGATTGCTTCATTGCAGACACGCTTAGACGTGAGAGACCAAACGATCGATCAACTGCAAGGGGACGTCACTATGCTGATGACTTTGGTGTTTGATTTGAATGCTAAATTGGAGAAACACGTTTAGGCGAGAATTCTCTAACCCTACTGATGATCCAATGAACATAGAACACAGACATATAGCAGCCGAGCAACGAGCAGCAGAGGAAAGTGAAGCAGACAGGTTAGCTGCAGAACAGTTGGCTTTCAAACGACAAGCTGGGTTGGATGATTATTTGCGTGATCCGAGAAAGAAATATATTGCAAGTCAAAAGCGTCCAACAACACAAAAGAAGAAACAGATGGTGTTAATGAAGAATGTTGACGTCAATCCGCTTGATGAGAATTTTCAATTGAAAGATCCTTCAAATCAGTCTGAACGGTATGTCATGGAGCTTGGCTTAAGCTACTATAGTAAGGTTGGAAACAAATCAAAGGTGCTGAGCTGGATGTACGACCATATAAAGAAGATGTGGATTATTGTTAGACAGGACGGGACTCGGGAATATTATTCTAAGGAGTCCCAGTTTGAAACGTGGACGAAGATTGCTTTGACTGATTTATTACGAGCTCCGTACTCTGACGATGATACAACAGAACGAGGTCCAGGCTGGAGGTTTTTCAAGAAATTGGAACAGGAGGCGAAGAATGGGTTCAAGACAATGAAAACAGCTGAACCGTATTTGCGAGCTGCGAAGGGAGTGCGTGATGCGAGGACAGGAAGGAGTTTTAAGTCGGTAATGTGGCCCCCGATGGATAAGGAACTTGTTATACCGGTCGCTCCAACCTTTCCGAGAGGAATTTTGAAGAACTTCAATTTCTGGCTGTATGATCCCAAAGTTGGAAGTGTGGCTATTGTGACGAAGGAGAAGGCGTTTAGAGTTAATGATGTGGTTGACTTGGTGAGCTTTCACGATGAAGATCTGCAGGTTCTTGCTTCATACTAGATTCGAACAGCAGAGCTATATGAGGCATGCGCTAAAGATTGGACAGCTGCTGTGGCTGGAATTATTGCTGGAAGATTCGGAGTGGATGCACAACCTAAGGATTAGAAGGCCTAATGTTGTAAACCTAGGGGGAGATTGTTGGGCTTATACTAGTAAAGGTTTACACATTAGTGCTACATTTGGGCTTTAGGAGGGTTTTGGGCTTCCTAATGCCTTGTGGGCCTAGGGTTGTACTTGTTGGGCTAGATGAATAGTATAAATAATGTGTTAGGTTAATGTTATGGGGTTAGAGAGTGTAACTGAAAAACTTGTATCAGACACTATTCTGGTGTATGGAAGTTGATTTTGATTCAAGAGATTGTTCTTCTTCCTAATCTTAATTTCCATAACTGATTAGGGTTTTGATACCTGTTAGATCAGATTTCGGGACTTACATATTTTGTACGAGGTTTATGATAAATAATCAATAGACAATCAGTACTTAAACAAATAAACCATACCGAGATGATCTCAACAAAACAAACTGCTCAAATGATTAGATGATGTTTGAAATGAGTAGTGGGTTTCGGTATGAATGAAGAAGAAGATGAGTTTTTGAAAACGAAGCACATACTAATCTGATATATATATATATATATTATACACACAAGATTATCTTCCAGCGTATTTATTAATTACACTGGAATGATAATTATGTCGCGTTTGTTTATTTTTTGAGGTTTCTTCAAGTCTAAGAAGCTTAAAACATATACGCTCGAAAATCTTCAACTTTCTTGAAAATGTGCCCTTTTTGGTTAAAAATAGTGCGAAAAATTAAGAATAAGATTAAGAAAAACACAAAATTGCAATTTGAACTCTGAAAATCATTTAGAGACACGAAGCTTCCTTTTTCACATAATTCTTACTGATTTGGATCCTGTGACTTTCTACAAAAGATCATACTGGCAACACTTTGTTAGTTTGTAAAGTAATAGAAAGTATTGAACAATCAAGGCACAAGAAAAACTGTCAGTATGTTTGTCCATTTAAATCCATGCACCTTTCTTTCAACATGCTTGCAGTGAGCATTTTATCATGTTGTGATTATATTGATAGGAATTGCAATGGCCCCCAATCAAGCTAGACTGTTAGAATGTTGTGCTCGTGCGTCCCACATCAGGACATACCCCCGCGATCAAGGTATGCACAAAGATTCCTCATAGCGGGTGAGTATATTGACTTCATTCGTTTTTTTAATTTCAATGATAGACAATTGGTGATCAGATCAGTACTTTCATACAGCAGAGAGACCAATGTCTAACGAGGGCTAAGACAGATACCTTAGACGGTATAATTTAAGCACTTGAATGATTCTCAAAAGAGAGCTTCATCTGTGTAGGGTTGGCCACATTGGCTCTTTTGGAAAGATATCATAATTGTGTCTAGGTCAACATATATCTTGATGCAGCAGAAGAGGAACTATGATATCCCCGAATGATTAGTCAATATAAAGACCCGAAATCTCGGACTTTGGCAATCTATCAACCCAGACCATTAAGCCATACGCCGCAACGTGTTACTCGCAAGTTGCACAACATTGTGGATATCCAGAATTCTTGTGTAAGCATTAACTTTTTTCGCCTACTCGTAGTTTACACGATGGTATAGCTGAATCTATTGACACGTTGTTGCTTGGCACCTCAATCGATTTTTGTTTTAAGAAGAAACAAAGTGTCAGCAGTTTTCTATCATTTCTTAAGCATGTGTCAATCGAAAGATCAAATCTTAAAAATTATGCTAATTTTCTGGAAAACTTCCCCCCTTAAAATTTGATTTTCGAAGTCCAGAACTTCAAATACGATGTCACTCATTCAACAATTTTCCCTCCTTTTTCATCTCTAGCAAACGGTACGAAATCGCCATCGATGACTCAAAAATTCTTCAGGAGATCCTTCAAACCGGTCATATGCCTCGAGCCTCCACTGTCAACGTGCCAAATATATTCCATGAGCATCCGAAGCCATTTTTGCAGTTTATTCTGTTATACAACAACAACACAAATATGTACATGTTAGTTAGTTTTCGGAACCCAGACTTGCTTCAAGTTTGATCTATCATTATTTTGAATAGTAAAATTTTCTTTTATTTTCCATAAATAAGTTGTATTTACTATGCATTTTACTAATTTCTTGAGATTATCAAATTGATCAGTGAAACTTTTTACAAAATCTTGTTTAGGTTTAGAAAATTTCTTGCTCTTGTAATGTTTCGCAGTATGTCCTATATGACCATAGCGAAAACATTGCTTGCAATTTGATCTTTTCTTTTTGGTAGACACAGCGTGTCAAGATAATGTGTGTGTGAGAGCCTCGAGCTGCTTGAAGTGTTTTCTGATGATGTAGCATGGCTTTAACTTTTGACTTTCTTCATTTTCTTGTCAAGACAATTTTCATCCTCAACTTCATCTTCACTGATCTCATTATCTGATGACGAGATTGATTCTTGATTTTCACTTGATGTTTCTTCATCACTTTCTGAAGTTGTCGTACTTGAATCATGACTTTGTTAAATTGAGTAGAGTCTTTATCAGTCTCTGATGTACCTGTACATGAAGGAACAAACTCGGGAATTTCCTTTGTAAGGAACTTTCCAAATCTGTTTTTCTTCAATTCGGGGACAAATACAGGAGATTCAAGCATAACATTTTCATCATTAAAAACAGATTAAAGCACTGGGTTGTGAGTCTTAAATGTAGGCACATGGCCATTACAGTCATCCTGAATATTAAATTTAGGCATACAGCCATTACAGTCATCCATCCTAGTCAAACTATTACAGTTATACCAAACAGAAGTATTGTTTTTCTTGTTACAGTTCCAGGCAAACCAGTTAACTATAAAATAACTGTCACCTGGGTAACCAATTCCTATTTTTGAAACTCCACAGTCATCATCCTCATCGCACACATCTTCTTTACGCTTATACATATCTGCATTACTTTCAGAAATGTTAGTATTGTTTTCATTTTTGTAAAAGACATTTTGATCCAACAGATCATGTTTATCGATTAAGTGGTTTTTAGGATGTGGAGATGGCATAGGTACATAGTTTTCACTGTGCGGAGGGGGAAAGATTTTTCTTTCATTTCCGAGCTTATCCTTGTATCCAATTCCATCCTTCACGAATGTTGATCGTTGGCAATTTCCAATATCAACCAGTGCCTTTTGACTAACTTTACATTTATCAATTGTGATTTGCAATTTGTTATTTTCATTTTGAGATTTTTCTAATCTTTCGGTTAAATCATTTATGATAAAATCTTTTCTAAAAACGAATTCTTTTAAAGTCTGCATCTCAGCCAAAGTTGAGTTCAACTTTCTTTGATATGCGGCTTCGTTTTCTTTCGATTCTTGGTTAAATTTCAAAACTTTTTCTTTTTGTCTAATCAGGTCACGGTTGAGTGATTTGTAATGTGCCACGACGTTCAAACATGGTTAGGAGTATAGTTTTGCTTTAAATTCATACACTATGTTGTTTACCAAATCCTTGTCCTCTGTGTCTTTTGTAGACTCTGATTTCATGGCGGCTGTAGAAGTTCCAGCTTTCTCACTCTTGTTGTGGTTGGTTGCTTCTTGGGCTCTCTTTTTAGAATCATTCTTCTCAGCCTCCTGCTTCTGAAGTCAGTTCAATAGGATTGATTATGCTTTTTAAACCTTTGTCATCCTTTGAAGTTCTAGCAGTTTGCTTCTCCATGCAATTTGACGAAGACATGACAGATGCGGTAGAGATTTTTGCCATGAGTGCTTTGTTGACTTCTCCTTTCGCCTCAGCTATTTCCTCTGCCCAGTCGTAGTCTTCAACCACTAAAGCTTTTGGGTTGTTATCAGCAACACTATCACTCCCTTCGATAGCTATTGGCCTTCTTGTCAGAACGAGTTCAGCGTTTTCATTTTTCAGCAATAGGCACTCCCTCTTGAAGTGGCCCAGATTCTTGAACTTGTAGCATCTCAGCTTAGACTTGTCAAAACCAGCTTTTCCCAGTGCTAGTCTCTTTCCTGTTTTGTCTTGAAACTTCTTTAATTGAAGGGTGATCATCGCTATTTGCCACTTCTAGTCCATTTACTCCATATCATCCGGATCTACCCAATACATGTCTTCAGCAGTGAGAAAATTTCTTTCTAACTCACCTGACATGAGTTCTTCATAGCTACTCAGGAGGTGTTAAACAAAGCAACATGTTCGGTGGATATCTTGAGTGCTTGAGCATCACTTGCCACAGTAGTCTTCTCGTTAGATGATGAGGCCTTTGCAGAGCTTGCGGAAGCATTAGGGTAAGATGCGGTAGCACTTTGAGGAGTCGAACCACAGGAGGTTATGGGGGCAAGGAATGCCATATTTTTTGGAACAGAAGTTGCAGCAGCGGATTGAGTAAATTTCTAAGAGTATCCTGCTTGGTTCATTTCTCTCTTGAGCACATCCATTTCAAAGGCTTTCAAAGTGTTGATCAGTTCTGAAAGTGTTATAGGAGTAGTGCTGGTTAAAAAGGTTCTTTTGATCATCATACATTGCAGGCTCCATTCTTTTGGGAGAGAGTCCAAAAACTACTTGATGGCGGAATAGTTTGCAACAGGATTGCCTACTTTCATCATTTTTGTTAGCACTCCCAAAAATCGACTGATATGATCTGACAAGCTTTCACCACGAACACTTTTGAATATGTCGTATTCTTTCTGAGCCATATATCTCTTGTTATCCATCAGCTCTTCGTTCCCTTCATAGGGATCAATAAGAGCCAACCATAGCTCATGAGCTAAAGTGTATTCTTCGAGCATACTGTTGTCGTCCTTGGACAGAGCCATTGTTAGAGCAGCATAAGCCCTACGATCGGTTGAATGAGAGTTATGTCCTCTTCAATGAATGTTGAAGGGTCTTCATTAATTGTTCGAACATCATCGCGGATTATCATAGGACATGCGGTCCTACTGTGATAGACATCCATTGAGTATAGTATGTATACTCAAAGAACGCTTTGATTCGATTCTTCCAATTACTGAAGTCTTCAGATCCTTTCAACTTGGGAGGTCTCGTAGTTGTTCCTGTCTCCAATTAGGCTTGGGCTATTGGGTTAAGTTGATTGAGAGACATTTCGGTTGATTTTGAGTTCAAAAACTTGATCTTGGGTTAAATACGCTGGAACATAAGAGATCAGAGAACAAATACGCTGCAAGAACAAATACGCTGGAGATGCTTGGCGACTTTACCCTGTGACAATAGCTAAATCCGCTGAAACACGCAAAACAAACGTGAGTTTGGCTTAATTCGCCGATCACCGTGATAAATCGCTGAGGATTTTTATCACTGACTTCAAAGTCGCCTTCGATTAATTACGCTGACAATATTTCACTTAAAAACAACAAATCCACTGGTGTTATGCCGGCGTATTTGTTAATTATGTGATCTTCAAGTTTAAAAACGCTATATTCAAGTTTATCTACGCTGCGTTCAACGATAAATTCGCCCAGCAGGGTTTAAGTACGAACAAAAACCCTCTAATCACCCAAAAACGACTCAATATCCATGTTTCTTTGTACCAAAATAACCCAAATGTTTACCAAAACACTGATTACCAACAACCCAATGATTAAACACACCAAATCAAACCATTTTAAGTCCAAAATTGGAAAAACCTTGAAACTTTGAAAACTTTTGAAAAACCTTCAAACTTGAAGAATCTTACAAAAACTCAAACAATCAAGAGCACAAAGGCTCTAATACCAAATTGTGAGTCCCAAATCAGATTCAGATCACAGTGGTTGATTGTTATCATGCAAACAACTATAGATTAGTTGTTTGAATGTGTAAAAGTTAAGAAAACCAAAAGATGAAGATAAAGATTCTTGTATGGATCAAACAACAAGTGTTGTATATGGAATCCCAAATGATATAATCACTGAATTCACCTGGATATTTAGTATTAAGCACAAGAACAACAAGCACAACACAAGAGCAATCACCAAAATCTGTCCAAGAACCTTGGACTAGGGTTTCCATTAATCAGCATGTATATACACACTGATTACCCATCGTATTTATTAAATACGCTGGGAACATAAATATGCCGCCCTGTTACAAATTCACAAATTACACTTTTGTCCCTTCTAGTTTTACTAACTATTACAAACACGCTCTAAATTATTAAACTCAAGTATCAACGGTCTCAAAACGTCCTAACAGTTTTGAAACTACTAAGAAATATAGTTTTTATTGTTAGGATCCGAGTTTAATACTTGTAAACAAATACAGATAAAAACAATATAATTCAATAGTAGACATATATTATCAATATTTTTTTCATTGATTTAAATGGTTCAAAAGTTTTACAGAACTGATTCTACAATCTCCCAATAACTCGCTAGAACTATTCGCACAAAAGATAATGTGTGAATTGATAAAATAGATCTCTGATAGGTGAGATCTACTTGTACTAAGTACTAAAGCTCTATTCATGATAGGCTGACATAACCCAGATAGTGACATCTAACATTCCTAAAAGAAAAGATTCCATAGATGTTGCAAACATCTGCGCAAATTTAACATCTGTTCTAACTAGGCTAAACACTTATAAAACAAGTATTGTTACATTAGGAAACATGTGTTTAGACTATCCATTGTTGCTTTTATCCAAGCATATGTTTGGTCTTCTTTATCAGACCTTTGGCTTCAACAGACCTTGTTTCTTCTTGGAAAGTGGTTCCAAGGCTTTGATCAGTTGTTTACTTGTCTTCAATAGATGTTTTGATTTAGGTGTTCAAGATTCACTTTCTTTGGGGAGAGAATTGCTTTATCAACTATTTATTTCTTGATCTTTGAGTCATAATTTTGCTTTTGGATATTCATCTGTTCTTTTGTAGGTCCAATAATCTACCCCTAGAACAATTGATGCCAAAAGAGAGGTTTAATTGATCAACTTTTTTTCTTAATAAGTGTTCTCTTATTTGACCTTTGAATTGTAATTCAAAGTCTAGAGAAACAGTGTCTTCTGGGTCCCTCTCCAGTGGTAGACATATTAAGTCTTGTAGATCTTCAATTTTTAGCCAAGAAGCACTTTTCATTGAAATCTTCTCCGCATCCCCACTAGCCCTAAGCAAGGTCAATTCATGGGTGTCTTTGTTTGACTTCCTTTTAGAATTTTAAGGATAGGAGGATTTGCTGGGACTAGAGTTATTACTAATGAGTTTAGAGTATTGGTCTTCCTATGATTGTGTCAACTGGAACTTCTTTCCTGATATCCTTCTTCTTTTCAAATTTCCCCTTTAGAAATTCCCTTGCAGCTCTTGATATGTTTCTTGCTGATGGGAACTCAAAAGGTATAATCAAAGTTTTGATGGGAAAGTCTAGGTGCTCATACTCTGGCTTTCTTGGTAATGAGGGAACCTTTCTCTTTAAATTTCTAGTTGTTTGTAGCTTTCAAGAGTTGTTGACTCATTTCATTTTGCCATTATCTTCATGGTGCCCATTTTGCAGCAGCCAGTTCTTCCTTCATTCTTCTCATCTTCAGAGCCCATTTGTTATTTGGCTTTTTCCATCATTCCAATTAGGGGTGAAGGATTGATGTCTGGGAATAGCTTCAACTTTTCAATCCTCAATATTTCATCTAGCAAGGATTCAGTTGGCCACCATGTGAAATGTTCCTTATCAACCGTTGGATCTAGTGGACCCCACAAAAGAACAGATGATTGAAAGCCAAAATAGTCTACAACCTCTGATTTCAAATAATAGTGCTTTAGAGATCTGCTCCTCCCAAAGGCAAAGACTCAACATCTGTTCTAAAGTCTGCCAAGGCAAAGGTTTGTTTGCAAGATCTGTTGAAGATAAACTCTACTTAAAGCCAAAGGTCTCCTAAAGATAACCTCTGCTAATGAAGATAAAGTCTGATGAAGCTAAGGTCTGCTATGATCAGCAAATGATTAAGCTCAATAGAGGATTTTTAACAGATGATGATCAACAGAGCTTGCTTGTATTATTAATTTAAAAATGCTTAGGCTCTAGCAGATTTTAGGAGTTTGTTAGGCTGTTAGATGTCGCTGTCTAGGAGATTAGCATAGATTCTTTAGCGTAAACTTGTGATTACAAATTTATAAAAGCATGTTGTTGAAGCAATATCTTCATTGTTGTGATTGAAAAGTTAATTATTCCCCTGCATATTTTGTCTCTGTTTTATCTTCTTTCATTATTTCCATGTTAACTATCACAACAATCAAACTCAGATCCTAACATCAGCATTATATGGTTTCTTCTCCATGGTGTGATTAAGGTAATCTTCTCTGAGCAGCTTGATAAGATTTGCCTCAACTATGGGATCATGGGATAGGTTCCCGCAGCTCATAGTGGCATGGCCTCTTAGAGCTTCTACCTTTTTGTATTCTTCTATCAAGATCTGTTGGATTTGCTTATCATCCTTCCCTTGGTTTCTTTCAAAAACATTCTTTTAGCTTTCTTTTTCTTGAGTTCAAGATATTCATTAACATAGGCTGGACTTGGAAGGTTTGCATATTGAAGAGATAATGATGGTGGAGATGATGTTGTGGTTTTTGTGGAAGATGGTTTGATGGGATTTGAAAGATAAAGTTATCATTTTAACACTAACAACAAGTACAAAATTAACCGGTTGAGCATCAACATCTATATCAACTTCTTCCTCATTCTTAACACAGACAGCAGCATTTTCTGGCGCAGATTTGTTCTACCATAGGTACCTCATCAGTTTTTTCTTTTCCCTGGTCTGAAGCTTTAGCATCTTCAACTGCCTTTTTAGCTTGTTCAGCTGCTTTTTGTCTTGCTTCTTCAACTTCTAAATGATCAAATTTAGCTTCAAAGTCTATTCCCAACCTGCTAGCCAATACCTTCTGAAATAAATCAAATCTTTGATTATTCCTAGCATGTTCATCCTCAAAATCATTTACCACCCATCTCAGTCTATCATTCTCAGTCACCAGACTTTCAATCGCTGCTTCATATACTCTCGATCGTTTTCAAGAAATTTCACCCTACCTACCAATAGTTCTTTATTATTTTCCAAGGATTTGATTTTGCTTTCTAGGTCTACTATTTTGGAGTCATTGAACATGTCTGCATCGAAGTTTTCATCAAGCCCTTCTATAAATGAAATATCTCCAAAATCTGTAGGAAATATATTGACATTGATTATCTCGCAGCTGATTTAAGTGTTGGTTGTTTGGGTGTTGTCTGAGTTTGTGAAGATGTTTGATGTTGTGGAGATATTTGTTGTGGTGTTTTGATGTGACGGTGTGATATGTTGTGGTGATGACTGTGGTAGTGGTGATGGTGGTTGTTGTAGTGAGGAAATGTGAATAGGTGATATATATGGTTGTTAAACACTTTCAATCTTTGCTGTATTTTTCCTCATATATTTCCTTCTGGCTTTCTTTATAATGGGAGACCCAGTAGTCTTTTTCTAAACATCAGGCTTGCTTTTAACTCTTTATGCCTTCTTATTGGCCTTTCAACTTCAGAATCATTATTAGACGGAAAATACATATCATCGTTATCTCCAACCACTTTCTTTTTTTGATTTAAGCGAACCTCTCAGCTTTTTAAACTCTGTCAAATGTATCTTCAGAATATTCATCGTTATCATCATCTGCACCTTCCTTTTCTTTATCTGAGGTAGCAGAAAATACCTCGTCTTCACATTCACTTCAACTTCAACATGTTGCTCAATAACTGGCTCAATCTCTACTTCCTCAACAGTAGATTCATCCCTGTGGACGGTTTCTCTATTTCTTTTCAAATTTTTGGCTTTTGGAGTACTTTATTTCTTAGCATCTTCTTTTTCGTACCACACTCCTCTCTTAGTTTCATAACCATCCATCTTAACAACCTCATCATCAGAACCACTGCCTTCATTTATCCATTTATTCTTCGGAGGTGCTTTATATCTCTTGTCTTAAATATCCCAAAGAAATTTCTGGCCACCGGCTATGTAGTCTGCTTAAGATACTGATTCAATCTCACCAAAGATAGCCCTGTCATGTGCTCTAGCGGCAGCACATCATTCTTGTGTTTGACTAAGTTGGGAAATTGGTCATCCAACATCATCTGTACAAATCTGGGGTATTGGAGAAACTTTTCATTATCAGTGTTTAACTTCATCTGCTCTAATATCACCTTGGTGAAGTTGTAAGGCTTGTTCAATGCAAGTACAGCGATCATGCACATCTAATAATCGACTATAGCATCACCTCTCCCTTTCCTGTGGCTTAAAGTAGATATCATATAATGTACAAAAAACTTGTAAGGCCTTCTGAGATAAGCTTTATTGAACTGTGCATTGACATGCCCCTTATAGCCCATTCTGTAGAAGTAACCTTTGCACATACATTCAATATACATCATTGGATCTTCGTCATTATCTTTAAAATCTAACACTCTACGAATCAGGGCTTCAATAATGTACACCTCTTTCATTCTGCACAGAAGATCGTATAGCTTTCTTCCTGATACATACTTTGCATGCTCCCAGAACCTCTCTATGTGTAAGTGATAGGCCTTTTGAGGATCTGTAAGTGTTTTAATAATTGGTAATTCACTCATAAATTTCAAAATTGACTTGAACGGAGCAATTTATGGAATACTCTCATCAAGAACACAACAGATGTTGTGTTTCTTGTCGAAGTTCTATTTCTTTTCCTACATAAACACAAACACGAAAACACTTAGAAATTTTTTTGAAAAATATGTTTTACCTTCGTGCGAAGTGAACCTTTACCTTCATGCGAAGGTAAATAATCAAAAATACATATTAAGCACTTTATCTTCGTGCGAAGATAAAGTATCTTCGTGCGAAGGAAACCTTATACACACTTGAAAATTTTTCCTTGACTTTCATAAAATTGATGTTATCAAAACAACCTAAAAGAGCCGTTAACATGATGGTATGTTCAATTTTATCTTTGGTCCATTAGATTGTCCTAGATCTACGTTTTTATGTATGTTTTACCGAAAACTTCAAATTAAGGTTCAATTCGACTTCAATTCGGTCCAAACTACCTTCAGCATTATTCGTGGTGTGCCAATCGACCACTACAAGCTAAGAAATTTTGGCATCACTTTGTTAATCTTTTTTCAATTTTATCTTCGTTCTGAGCAATGAACAGTGACAAATGAATTATCTCCGTGCGAAGATAATATATAATCAGGTTATCTTTGTGTGAAGATAACTTCTTTGAGCGAAGATAAAACTGAGTTTTAACATCCTATCCATTTTAACTAGTTTTAACGACCCACTCAGTTGACTGAGTCCAAGTTAATGACCCTAGTTAACTGACTTGTCTTCCATTTCCAAGTTAATGACCTTGGTAGAACACTTTGTGATCAAACTAATGTTTTACACAATGTAAACTATCAAGTTAATGAACTTTTAAACTTTTCGAAACTTTTTAACAATACAGATAAGCTGCCAACCCGTTGTCCCCCGGTATTCTCAGCACTCGGCATATCTGGATTTTTAAGATTTGCTTTCCATCATCGATAGTCAAAAAAAAGATAGAAAAAAATATTTTTGGTATTTCCAAAGATTATCCTAAAACACACTGAAAATCTTTTTGGGCTTTTCTGAAATAAGATGTAATAAACTATGTACAAACATATTTACAGACATATTTTGTGAGTTTGTGTGAGAGATCATATAAGTTTATGAGACATATCACTAGTACCGTTGACCTTTATAAGTCTTTAAGTACTAAACAAATTCACTTTGATTGTCAGTATACTTGTCCATATAACTTCTACACATTTCTCAAATCTGAGATACATTTAGGTAGTTTTAGGAACTTGGCTTAACTGTGTTTCCTACCTCAGAATATACTTCCGTATCAAGATTCCCTGGATTTCATCTTACAGGTGAATATATCTAACTGATATCTGTATCTGGGTAATGCGAGACCTTGAGAGCTCAGGTTAGTACCACCGTACTGACAAAGGCTTGTCTTGAAAGTAGTGTTCCAATTTGGAATCTTTTACTCCAATTGTTTGATCTTTCGATACTTACAATTTGCTGCAAGTTTTGGGTATTAAAAGCAAAAGTATTTTACACGTTCTAGTCCATTGCTGACGCAAAATCATAAGAACTTGTATAATACCCAAATATCAATTATTGATAAAGACATAGTATCTCAGAATCTGACAATCTCTCAAACGAAATTTCGGTGTACTAAGACCATATATCTAAGAGATGGTAACCACTAATTAAGAAGTTTTTTCTTTTAAGTTTATATCTCAAAAAAATCTAATGAATGTGCGAAGCCTACTGGCACATCGTCTGTGAGACATGTTTAAACTTATTAACACTGCAAATCTTTAGGATACATTCATACACCACTGATGTACTATCATTTCCTCTTTTCACACGAAAACACTTTTTATCTTTTTCATGTTTTTGTACACTTTTGCATTTTTTAATGTTTTTGAATTTTCTACAACATTTCTCCCCCAAAAATCAAAAACATATTTTTTTATTTTGTTTTTAAAGAAAGAAATTCTAAAAACTATGTAAATGTGACAAACCGATGAAGATCACAAAAACTCGTCATCTGATGAATATTCAACCTCTAATTCCCCATCTGATGTTAGATTTTTAATACCATTAATTCTTAAAAGATATTTAAATCTGGTTCGATCAAATGGTTTGGTATAAAAATCTCCCTTTTTGTTCATCCGTGTGGATCTTTTCTATTCAATCCACTTTTGCTCTTGGCAATCACGAAAAAAAAGTGATATCGAATTTCAATACATTTAGTTTTAGAGTGACAAACCGAGTTTTATGTTATATCGATGGCAGCCTTGTTATCTACATATATGGGCGAATCAGGAAATTGCATCCAAAGACTCTCATCTGTTGTTGTATCCACAAGATTTAGGAACAACAACTGGAAGGCGAAACGTATTCAGCCTCGCAAGTAGAGGGAGTGGCCGTGGTTTGCTTCTTGCATTGCCACGTTACTAAGCGTGTTCCAAAGAACTGGCAACTAGCTGTTGTAGGTTTGGCATTAAGTTTGCAGCATCTGAAATCGAAGTTTGAATATTCTGTGAGATCGAAGTTGTCATTTCGCGGATACCCCAAGACGGTGCTTGGGCAACCTTTCAAATATCTGAAAATCCGCTTGACTATCATCAGGTGTGACACTCGAGGACTCGATTGATATCGGGCGCAAAGGCATGTTGGATACATGATGTATGGTCTTGATGTTGTAAGATACATCAGTGATCCAATCATCAATCAATATAAGGTTTCATCTATCTTAACTCCATGTTTGTCTGGACAGGTGCCTTGAGTAATTGCCAATGGGGTAGCTAATGATGACGTTCCCATCATATCGAATTTCTCCAAGATATCATGGACGTACTTTGTCTAATGGATGAAGATACCATCAGGCAACTGATCAGCCTGAAGCCCCAAAAAGAACTTCATTTCTCCCATTGAACTCATTTCAAATTTCATTGTCATGACTTCTTCAAATTCTTTACACAACGCATCGTTCGTCGAGCCAAAGATGATGTCACCACATAGATTTGTGCGATTAGCAGATGTCTTTTTACTTCCCGTGTGAAGAGTGTGCTACCAATAGTGCCTCTAGTAAAGTCGTTGTTTAACAGGCGCTGAGAGAGTGTCTCATACTAGGGTCTCGGGGCCTAATGCAACCCGTATAACACCTTATCTATTAAGTAAGCCTTTTTATATGCACTAGACCGACAAACCCTGGTGGTTGTACAACATATACTTCCTCATTCACTTTTCCGTAAAGCAAAGCTGATTTGACATCCAACTAGTACACTTTAAAACATTTCCATGATGCATATGCCAGGAATCTGCGTATTGCTTCTAGTCTTGCAACCAGAGCATAAACCTCTGTATAATCAATGCCTTCATGCTAATGAAAACCTTTACAACCAGTCGAGCTTTATTGCACACAATTACCCCTCGATCATCTCTTTTGCACTTGATAACCCATTTAGTAGCAATAGCTTTGTGATTAGCCTGTAGGTCACCAAACTTCCAGACACCAAGCTTTTCGAATTGTTGTAGCTCCTTTTTATTGCATTTATCCAGCTATCATCGGCAAGTGCTTCCTAATTCCATTTGATTTAATCTGCAAAATAAAACAACGATGTAACCATATATCTTGAATTGGTACAATTTTGGTATAAAAACAACTAAGATCCTTGTTGATCTGATTGCGCATTTTAACTCCATATTGCAGCTCTCCAATAATATTCTCTAAAGGGTGGTAAGACAAATTTATCGGCATTACTTCATCA
Source organism: Scalesia atractyloides (assembly GCA_947069175.1). Lineage (NCBI taxonomy): Eukaryota > Viridiplantae > Streptophyta > Magnoliopsida > Asterales > Asteraceae > Scalesia > Scalesia atractyloides. The sequence goes on from CAMTDV010000022.1 coordinate 63,360,212, forward strand.
GGAACATTTACTTCGCTCTCCAAATTCGTAATGTTTTGTTCAGCACCCTGATTACCTGTTGAAGCTTCATTCTTAGAGCTAAAACCTGTAGATTGATTTTACAAACTTGTTATCTGCTCAAAACCTTCATCGGAGCTAGATTCACCATCTTGATCATATGTCAGCCCAGCATTTGAATCAGAATCGTCATAATGGTTGAAAGTGGACCTACTCCAGAATCATTTGTGCAATAGATGGTTGAGTGTCACATCCCGGATTTCCAACCAAATCCAAACACCGGTGGGCCCGGGTAGGGAATGTCGTGACGTAAGTTGATATCATCATAGTTAATTAAACACAGCACAGCGGAAGTTTTGGATTTAAATTACTATTACAAACCAAATGTCCAAAGTACAAAAATAATATACAGACGGTTCATAATAAATCACAGAGATCCAACAATGAAAGAGAATCTAGGATTTGCAAGATCCTCTTATCACTACCTAGCACTTCAGCCTATTTTCGTATTGTACCTGCAAGCTTAGTCTTTTGAAAATACGTCAGCTTTCGCTGGTAAATACACCCAACTGACTCATTTTGAAAACATTTGAAAATGTTTTAAGTGCACATTGGCACAAAATCTTTTATAACTTGTAAAAGTTAGCCTTGTAACCTTGTTAACAAATTCACATGTTTGTCCATACATACAAGGCCCAGTACAGAGACCGAGACATGATCAACGTACTCACCACTTTGAACTCACGAAGGAGTTATTCCCCCAACCTTGTGGGTAAATGCATTTTGAGCGTCTATCGGGTGTACGCCTACACCCGCACTAAGGTCATGGCCATTATCTAATGTAATGAAGTCGAGGATATCTAGGTTGTTTAAGTTATCAAACAAAACTGATTCAAATGGAATATGCGGATTTACAAGCCACAATTCGGCTATTTGATTGATCCCATTTCCGACAAGCGGTAATAATTTATCGTAATCCAATACCGTATAGGAGAAATAAGTCGAGAGTATTTACCTGAGCTAGTCTTCGTTTAAACGCAAGATTCAATAACTCAGCCGTACACAAAAGTACTAAGTGCAGATAGCATTTACCAGAAGTCTCTATTCTGGATTATGGCATAAGCTACCCAATTAAATAATAATGATCTTATTTAAGTCACCGACTTAGACCGAGTAGTGTACAGGATCAAAACGTATAACGCTTGATTAAACAATGATCGGATAGAATGTAGTTTAAACCCAACAAGTACTTTGCTTGTATAATATGAGTAAATAAACTTTGAAGTATGACAAGGTTAGACCTTTTCGGTTAAATTCCGTAAACTAGTTACATATATTTAACCGTACGCATATCAACGATATCGGTAACCGATAAGTCATGGACAAGTCTATATGCCATTATGTTTTACATAAGTGGTAATATCAGTAGAATATCAACTTATATGCCCGTTAAGGTTTTAAAATGAAACCATGCCTCATAAGGGCATTTCGGTAATTTCATTCAGTATAAAAGGAACTTGAATATAATTTAATGTTATGACCATAAGTATTCTAGAAAAATAACTTATTTATAATATAATATCAGTAGGATATTAATTATATGTGTAATTCATCTTTCATGACCTAACTGTGCACCGAAAGGGCATTTTAGTCATTTTACACATAGTTTTATAAATTATTTGGGATTCTGAGTTTATATCATGTACCTACTATAAAAATATTTAAAATTAGTTTTAAAATCAGTAGGTAACAAGTCTTGGTTGATAAATATGGTTTAAGACCATACTATGCGTCGAAACGGCGCTTATGTCGTAAAATGACGATTTATGCGACGCTTAATGAAAACTAATGTTAAGGTCAGGTTAACATGTCTTAGATATGTTTTTTAACATAACATATCAGTAGGTAAAAGATTTATTTTGAAAAGGTATGATTAAAACCATTTTAAGAGCCATAAGGGCTTTATCGTCATTTATCGACATAGTACAAGGACTTGTTCTTAAGCTCAGTTTATAACCTGATTTGACATCCCAAATAATCCTACTTATAATATTACATTAGGAAGAAACTTATTTTCAAGTTCGTTATTGATTAAACCTTATTTTATGCAAAAAGGCATTTTAGTTAAAATGGCATAATTATGGAACTTATGCATAAACTCAGATTCCGATTATGATCATGTAATATAACCTCAGTGGGTTATGCTACATTATATCATGATCATAATGCAACCTTAAATCGGTAGCTAACTAATCTAAATCGGGTCAGAATTGAAAGTCAAAGCAGAAGTCAAACTTCACGACTTTCGGTTGCGAACCGACCCTAGAACTGAAATTGACGAGCCAAACATGTTCTTACATGTTTTAATAATTATTACCAACTTGTTTAAGTGTCAAAACAGGTTTTATAACATATATAAGATCAAATTATAATTTTTCCGAAAATGGCCTGATTGACTTTTTAATATCAAAACTTTGACCCATCAATTGGTCTAGCAAACGTGGTTTTCAGGAGGTGCCCTTCATAGGGTATAACACCAACCTTATTACGATCACTTAGCCATGTTCGTTACGAACAATGGCTGGACCATAATGGTCTTAACCGAAAGTCAAGGCGTTTTCCGTAAAGCGCTTGATTTTGGCTATAAAAGCCTATAAACGAAAATGCAAGAGAAAGGAACACTTACAAGTGACTCCTAGGATGCAATAGAACTAAGTTGGATGCTCCTTTCAGTTAGGAACTTCCAGATGAGGGAGATAGAGTAATGAATGAGAAAGGTGCAAGTTCAAATGGTGAACCTTGGCACCTGTTTATAGTTAGAGAGCTTGAAGGAGGTAATGCCTGGTGCTAAGGGGTGTAAGAGGGAACTTACAAGTGTCCTAAAACGTGGCATAGCAGTTTGGAAAACCATTATTTCGAAACTAATGGTTTTTGGTAACATGTGTGGAGGCCAAGCAAATTTTCCGCAGACACAAGCCTCTCGCGCCCCGTGAGAGGCCGGCCTTTACCTCTCGCGCCCCGTGAGCACCCCATGGCCAGTTTCAAAGTTTGTCACATTTAGCCCCTCAACTTATTAATCCCTCCTAAAACACCTTTTTAGTATATTTAGCCCTCCGTACCCAACATTTGGCGTACCCGGGATTATGCACGGACATTGTCGAGCTCTCGGTTCGTTAAAAGGTCACTCAGAGGTATAAATTAACATCTTGACACTTTTAATCCCTCCATTGTCCAACTTTCACATTTTTACAGAATTGAACCCTCTCGTCCAACAAGTGGCACTTATGAGAGTTAGGACTTCGTAAAGGATCACTCAGAGGCTCATTATAAGCATGTTGATTCTGATGTCACTCAGAGGCTGGGCATGTCGGCATAATAGTCACTCAGAGGCCAAGTTTAAGCATGTTGACATATCAGTCACTCAGAGGCTCAGTTTATGCATGTTGACATCAAAAGGTCACTAAGAGGCTCAGTTTATGCATGTTGCCATCAGAAGGTCACTCAAAGGCTCAGTTTGAGCATGTTGACACCTTTAGTCCCTATTAGTCTTTAATAGACTATAATAAAAATACGACACGTGTCACTATACTATTGGACACGATTTTACGAGGTGTTACATCCTCACCCCCCTTAATAGAAATCTCGTCCTTGAGATTTTATTCAAAAAGATGGGGATACTTTTGTCCCATAATGGACTCAATCTCCCATGTATATTCGGGACCTCTAAGGGCATCCCACTTAACTTTTACTATAGGTATCTTTTTTTCCTTCGGAGCTTCTTAACCTGTCGATCCTCGATCGATATCGGTTTCTCAACAAACCTCAGGTTTTCATCAATTTGCACATCTTGATGTGATATTGCTAGCGACTCATCGGCTAGGCACTTTTTATGGTTACTGATGTGGAACACATCATGAATTCCACTAAGCTCCTCGGGTAGCCTAAGCTTATAAGCTACAGTGCCCACACATTCGACTATCTTGAATGATTCAATATATCTTGGTCTTAACTTGCCCTTCTTTCCAAATCTCATTGCACCTTTCCAAGGTGATACTTTCAGCATGACTTTGCCCCTTTTTGGAATCTAAGAGGTTTACGCCTCTTGCCAGCATAGCTCTTCTGCCTATCTCGGGCACCTTTGAGATGATCACGGATTTGCAAAATCTTTTTCGTGGTCTCCAGGACAATCTATGGTCCTGATAGTTGGGCTTCCCCAACTTCTGTCCAATACACGAGTGTTCGACATTTTCTCCCATACAAGGCCTCAAAAGGAGCAGCCTTGATGCTTGTATGATAACTATTGTTGTAGGGGAATTCTATTAGTGGTAAGTGGTCATCCCAACTTCCACCTAAATCAATCATACATGCCCTAAGCATATCCTCCAATGTCTGGATAGTACACTCACGTTGTCCATCTGTTTGCGGGTGGTAAGCCGTACTAAAGTTTAATCTTGTGCCTAAAGATTTTTGAACACTTTTCCAAAAGTGAAATGTATATCTAGTATCCCTATCAAATACAATAGATACTGGCACACCATGTAGGGACACAATCTTGTCCACGTACAACTTAGCCAATATGTCAGAATTGTAAGTTTCCTTAATTGGCAAGAAATGTGCTGACTTGGTCAGTCTATCCACAATGACCCAAATCGTGTCATTACCACGTTTGGTCTTAGGTAACTTTGTAATCAAGTCCATTGTTACCATTTCCCATTTCCAAGTGGGAATTTCTAGTTGTTGTAGAAGTCCTGACGGTTTCTAATGTTCAGCTTTAACTTGCAAACACGTCAGACACTTAGCTACATAAGTGCTATGGATTTCTTTAAACCCATCCATCAATAATTCTTTTTCAAATCCTGATACATCTTGTCACCACCCGGGTGAACTGAGCATCTTGTATTATGCGCTTCCTGGAGGATTAGATCTCTAAATCCTCCAAGGGTTGGAACCCAGATTCTATCATTAAATCTAAGGATTCCATCCTTCCAGGCGTTAACTGATTAATAGTTCCGCCTAATTCTTCATTAGGAACATTAGCCTCTAATAGAGCTTGCTTTTGCGCATCTAATAGCTTCTCACTTAAGCTATTTCTTAGCATTGATTTGTCCCCTTCTTGGAATCTAAGAGGTTTACGCCTCTTGCCAGCATAGCTCTTCTGCCTATCTCGGGCACCTTTGAGATGATCACGGATTTGCAAAATCTTTTCCGTGGTCCCAGGACAATCTATGGTCCTGATAGTTGGGCTTCCCCAACTTCTGTCCAACACACAGGCGTTCGACATTTTCTCAAATACAAGGCTCAAAAGGAGCAGCCTTGATGCTTGTATGATAACTATTGTTGTAGGTGAATTCTATTAGGGTAAGTGGTCATCCCAACTTCCACCTAAATCAATCACACATGCCCTAAGCATGTCTTCCAATGTTTGGATAGTACACTCACGTTGTCCATTCGTTTGCGGGTAGTAAGCCGTACTAAAGTTTAATCTTATGCCTAAAGATTTTTTACACTTTTCCAAAAGTGAGATGTATATCTAGTATCCCTATCAAATACAATAGATACTGGCACACCATGTAGGGACACAATCTTGTCCACGTACAACTTAGCCAATATGTCAGAATTATAAGTTTCCTTAATTGGCAAGAAATGTGCTGACTTGGTCAGTCTATACACAATGACCCAAATCGTGTCATTACCAGTTTGGTCTTAGGTAACTTTGTAATCAAGTCCATTGTTACCATTTCCCATTTCCAAGTGGAATTTCTAGTTGTTGTAGAAGTCCTGATGGTTTCTGATGTTCAGCTTTAACTTGCAAACACGTAAAACACTTAGCTACATAAGTGCTATGGATTTCTTTAAAACCATCCACCAATAATTCTTTTTCAAATCCTGATACATCTTGTCACCACCTGGGTGAACTGAGTATCTTGTATTATGCGCTTCCTAGGGGATTAGATCTCTAAGTCCTCCAAGGGTTGGACCCAGATTCTATCATTAAATCTAAGGATTCCATACTTCCAGGCGTTAACTGATTAATAGTTCCGCCTAATCCTTCATTAGGAACATTAGCCTCTAATAGAGCTTGCTTTTGCCATCTAATAGCTTCTCACTTAAGCTATTTCTGAGCTCAATGCTCTTGGCGTTAATCCTTATAGGCTTAATCCTTTCCTTGCGACTTAAGGCATCAGCAACTGCATTTGCCTTGCCGGGATGATAACAAATGTCGCAATCATAATCATTAAGTGTTTCCATCCAACGGCGTTGTCGCAAGTTCAAACACTTCTGATTAAATAGATGTTAGAGACTCTTATGGTCAGTGTATATGATACACTTTGTACCATACAAGTAATGTCTCCACAACTTAAGTGCAAGTACAACGGCACCCAATTCCAATCATGGACGGTGTTAATTCCTTTTGTGCACCTTTAATTGTAGTGATGCATAAGCAATTACTTTGCCTTTTTACATTAGCAAGCAGTCCATGCCAGTGGGCGAAGCATCACAGTAAACAACAAAGTCCTCAATACCCTCAGGTAGAGATAACACTGGAGCATTGCTCAACTTGTGTTTTAGGATTTCGAAAGATTCTTGTTGTTTTAGACCCCAGTCAGACTTGACATTCTTACGGGTCAGGATAGTTAAAGGAGTGGCTATCCTTGAAAAGTTCTCTATGAACCTTCTATAATATCCAGCTAATCCAAGAAGCTACGAATCTTTGATGGGGTTTTGGGAGCTTCCCAATTCATTATGGCTTCTATTTTGGCGGGATCCACTTGGATAGCACGCTCACTTACAACATGTCCAAGAAACTGGACTTCTCAAGCCAAAATTAACATTTAGAGAATTTAGCATAAAGCTTCTCTTGTCTTAGCAGTTCTAGGATGCACCGAAGATGTTTCTCGTGATCATCTTAATTACGAGAGTAGATAAGTATGTCGCCTATGAATTCAATTACAAACTTATCCGGATATGGCTTGCAGACTCTATTCATGAGATCCATGAATGCTGTAGGTGCATTTGTGAGCCAAAAGGCATCACCAAAAATTCATAGTGACCATAACGGGTTCTAAAAGCAGTCTTAGGAACATCCTCGTTCCTAACCTTTAGTTGATGATATCCTGATCTTAAATCAATCTTAGAGAAGTAACTGGCCCCTTGAAGTTGGTCGAATAAATCGCCTATCCTGGGCAGCGGTAATGATTCTAGATCGTTATCTTATTCAGTTCGCGGTAATCAATGCACACCCGCATTGAATCGTCCTTTTTCTTTACGAAAAGAATAGTAGCTCCCCAAGGTAAGGAACTAGGCTGAATAAAACCTTTCTCTAAGATTCATCTAACTACGTCCTCAATTCCTTCATTTCCGTTAAAGCTAGCCAATATGGAGCCCTAGCTACAGGTGCTGATCCAGGTAGGATGTCAATCCTAAACTCTACTTGTCTATCTGGAGGTAGACCTGGTAGTTCTTCGGGAAAGACATCGGAATATTCTGAAATAATTGGAAGGTCTTCAATATTCGGCTTAGGCTCATTTATAGTGACTTGTGCCATGTAGATGACACAACCTTTCCTCAAACACTTGGATGCTTAAATAACGACACCTTATCTGGCAATCCGTACTGTGAATCTCCAAGGGTGGTGATCGCTTCACCAGATAGGGTTTTAATCTTGATGAGTTTCTTGTCGCAGGCAATGCAGGCTTGGTTATGGGATAACCAATCCATGCCTAAGACTACATCGAACCCCGCCAATTTCATTGGCAAAAGAGAGATGGGAATGGAATGATTCTTAATGGATATAGAACATCCATCAAGAATGGAAGATGATGTTTCTAAACTTCCATCAGCAAGTTCTATCTCATTAGTTTAATCTAGAGTTCTTATGGTAAGTTTAATAGTTTACTAAAGTTATGTTCAACAAAAGATTTATCTAAACTCGAATCAAATAGAACTCTAGCATATATCTCATTGATGAGGAATGTACCTGTTATGACGTTGTTGTCATTAACGGCCTCCCTAGCATTCATCTGGAAGGCATGAGCATTCCCTTTCTTAGCCTCTCCAGGCTTTGCACTATCATTTCTGGGGTTCTTAGGGCAGTTAAACTTAATATGCCCCTTTTCATTACAGTCGTAGCAGACGGCATTCTTAAGATCCTTGCAATCTAGGGTCTTATGTCCCTTTTTCTTACAGATACCACATGGTTTATCCTGTGGGTTAACATTTCATCATCCCCAATGCCTGAGTAGCATGTCTTGCACAGAGGTTTATCATTAGACCCGTGCTAGTTCTTCTTGAACCCGAAACTTCCTTTCTTTTTGAACTTTTGGGAGTTATCATCCTCCCGTTTCCTTTTTCTGTCAGTCTCAGACTTGACTGACTTTTGCCTCACTAAATCTAAGGTGAGGGAGAGGATAGGTCAACAGCGGACCTATAAGTACCTGGCTGAGCAACCTTTACCATGCCCTTTATCTCGGGTACTAACCCATTGATGAAACGCGCAATGCGTTTGAGCTCAGGGGTAATCAAGTAGGAAACTAACCTAGACAAGGAATTGAAGTCAGAAACATACTTCCGACATCTAGGTTCTTCATTGTGAGAGTCAGAAAGTCTGACTCTATCTTTTCCACCTCATGAGGTGGGCAGTAAGTTTCCTTGACGAGGTCCACAAACTTGGACCATCCTAAGTTGTACAGGTGTACCTTACCTATAGATTGGACCATCGCCTTCCACCAAATCAGGGCATCGCCCTTAAAGGACTGTGATACATACTTTACCACATCCTTATCAGCACAGCCACTGATATCCACTATCGTCTCCATCTCATCAAGCCATTTCAAGGCTTCTACTGCTCCTTTCTCCCCATTGTAGTCTTGGGGCTTGCAGGAGACATAATATTTATAGGTACATCCGTCTTTTGAAGAACGGGACCTATCAGCAAATTCTAATTTCTTTGGTTCACTCTTCGCATTTGAAGAGTGAACTGAGCTCTCCTTATAGCTGAGGATGGTGGAATTGATAATGGTCTGGAGCGAGTAGCGCTCGACTCCCTAAGTTTTTCTATGGCCTTTTCCATGGCCCTTCCAACAGCTGCATCTATGCGAGCTTGGAAATCATCGTTATTAATGGCTATGTTTTCTGCATTGTTAGAGTTAACATGCTGGTGGCTACTTTGCGCCTCGTCCGAGTTAGCCATTCTTGAAGCTTTGGTTCTAAATTCCAAATAAAACTTCTCTTAGCCATGGTATTAGTAACCATATTGGCTTTAAACATTGGTTATGTAAATCCATCGCCTAATCAAGCTAGTGTGAATAACATCACAACTCTTAGGCTATCATATCTATATTTGGCCTAGGTCCTAGAAGGGACCATCAAAGGCAAATTACAATTTGGACATAGTCCATATATTATTAGACAATAGATCGTAATGTCACAACTGTCATTGTCATAATTGACAATTATTAATAGCTCATAAAGCTTGTCATGAAGGACATTAAAATATGGCTCATAAGCCTTATCCCAAGGATATTCAAAATATAGCACATTGGCTTGTCACTTTGGACGTAAAATATAGCATGTCGGCCTATCACAATTAGACATATAATTTGGCAGAAAGGCTTGTCACTAATGGACATAAAAATTGGGCACATTGGCATGTCACTAATGGACATAAATTGGGCACATTGGCCTGTCACTAATGGACATAAAAATTGGGCACATTGGCCTATCACCTTGGACATAACATATGGCACATTAGCCTGTCACTTTAGACATAACATATGGCACATTGGCCTGTCACCTTGGACATAACATATGGCACATTGGTCTGTCACTTTGGGCATAACATATGGCACATTTGCCTGTCACCTTGGACATAACATATGGCACATTGGCCTGTCACTTTGGACAAACATATGGCACATTGGCATGTCACCTTGGACATATCATATGGTACATTGGCCTGTCACCTTGGACATAACATATGACACATTGGCCTGTCACTTTGGACATAACATATGGCACATTGGCCTGCCACCTTGGACATATCATATGGCACATTGGTGTGGCTAGTAGGTTTAGGACGTAGTTCATTTACCTAGATGTCTAGTGTGATTCCTCAAGTCACACTACTAAGAGTATGAATATTCCTTAATGTTAACATAAGAGTACCTTAATGGTTGATTAATAGTCCCGGTCACCTTGAACCTTAACGACTTTGGAGGCTTGAACCTTGTCCACCACCTCTGGATAGAAGGATCTATCCTTTCTTGGCCAAATGTGTGGTCTGTGCCACTTGGCTAATCAAACCATTAAGATCTTTTTTGGAATTACATAGCGGATCATAAATTTCGAGTAAAATCGAGACGTTCGCTTAAAGCGGGTGAATACATATATATAATTCCAAAACACTACATTAAAATTCAATAGAAATTACAATACTAGAATAAATGAAACAAATTGTCCATGCAAGGACTTAAGAAATAAAAATGTCCACACAGGGACTAAGAAAACAACAATGTCCTCGCAAGGACTAAATATATTAGAAAGGACTTCACTAGTCCTTCCTTCCCTTAACCAACTTGGAGAGTTTCTTGAAGAACTTGTTCATTTTCTTCTCCGTTTTTCCGCTTGTTGTTGAATTTCTTTCATTCGTTCTAAGGCCTCATTAATGGCCTCAAGTGGCGGCGGAGGTTGTGGTTGTGGTTATCGCATAACAGGATACTGGTACCCATAACTTGGATATCTAGTGGGTGGATAAGCAGGTGGGAAAGAGATGGGTAAAGTGTGTTATGCATGACCACTTGCATATAAGGGTCATGCGATAGTGCTTGGTAATCAACTGGTGTAGATGGGTTAAAAGGATCATATCCAGAGTTATCCGGATATGTTGGGATACGATTATTATAACCCGATGGTGGTGGTTATACTACAGGTGGTGGTGTAGGTTCCACCATAGGTGAAACATTGGAGGGTCCACCCATTTGTGGGTCCTCTTGAATGGTAGGGTAAGGTTTGGGTAAAGGCGGCAACGACCCTGATCATTGACCCGCACGTACCGACATATATGCTCCACGTTTTCTTCTTGGTGGCTCAGGTGGTGGTTGTGGTTGTTCCACCGGTCCCATATGAACATCTTCTTTTACAGGAGGTGGTTAGGAGTGATGGGAAGGAGTGTTAGCGAAGGTAAACTGGTTCCAATATTGGTCCCACTCATTAGGACCTTGGTATGGCGATCCGGCGTAAGAGTTCGAATCGCTTGAGATCTCGATGGGATGAATATGGGATCCTGACAGCGGCATCTCCGGATCGGAGTCCTCATCCATTGGGTTGGGTTGATCCAACTGATTTTGATCAGCTGGGGTGTATTAAAGTAATGGTTTGGGTTAAACTCATCATGATATCAACGATGAGAGTGGTGGGAATGGTGAGATTGGTGTGAATGGTACGAGTAGTATGAGTTTTGTGTATGAGAAGGTGAATGTTGTGCTAATGGCCATAATCCCCCGAATCCTCATAGGGGTTCGGGTGATGGGGATGTGAAGGGATATGTCCTGAAGGTCCTCCCCTCATTGGTCCTTTAACTCTTCCTCGTACTCTTGACGGCATTTTCCTGTTTAAAAATCAATTCAAAAACAATACTAATAATCTAATAATGAAAAGAGTAATCCTAGGTCAAAGCCTAGACTCGGAAGTCTAAAGAATGTGCTTTTGTGTAAGTTTGAGATTAAACAAAGAAAGGCTAGTGTTTAATTCTCTTAAACCTGGCTCTGATACCAACCTGTCACACCCCGGATTTCCAACCAAATCCAAAAACCGGTGGGCCCGGGTGGGGAATGTCGTGAGGTAAGTTGATATCATCATAGTCAATTAAACACAGCACAACGGAAGTCTTGGATTTAAATTACTATTACAAACCAATTGTTCAAAGTACAAAAATAATATATAGACGGTTCATAATAGAAGATCCACAGGCGGATCGCAAATTTGTACAAAAGTGTATAACAGACTTTGGGCAGATCTAGGATTTGCAAGATCCTCTTATCACTACCGAGCACTTCCAGCCTATTTTTGTATTGTACCTGCAAGCTTAGTATTTTTAAAATACGTCAGCTTTCGCTGGTAAATACACCCTACTGACTCATTTTGAAAACATTTAAAAATGTTTTAAGTGCACATTGGCACAAAATCTTTTATAACTTGCGAAAGTTAGCCTTGTAACCTTGTTAACAAATTCACATATTTGTTCATACATACTGGGCCCGGTACGAAGACCAGGACATGATTAACGTACTCACCACTTTGAACTCACGAAGGAGTTATTCCCCCAACCTTGTGGGTAAATGCATTTTGAGCATCTATCGGGTGTATGCCTACACCCGCACTAAGGTTGTGGCCATTATCTAATGTAATGAGCGGAGGATATCCAGGGCACGGTATTTCTCCAAGATATCACAGACGTACTTTGTCTAATTGATGAAGATACCATCAGGCAACTGATCGACCTGAAGCCCCAAAAAGAACTTCATTTCTCCCATTGAACTCATTTCAAATTTCTTTTTCATGACTTCATCAAATTCTTTACACAACGCATCATTCGTAGAGCCAAAGAGGATGTCATCCACATAGATTTGTACGATTAGCAGATGTCTTTTCAGTTCCCGTGTGAAGAGTGTGCTATCAACAGTGCCTCTAGTAAAGTCGTTGTTTAACAGGCGCTGAGAGTGTGTCTCATACCAGGATCTCGGGGCCTGATGCAACCGTATAACACCTTATCTATTAAGTAAATCTTGTCTTTATGCACTAGATCGACAAATCCTGGTGGTTGTACAACATACACTTCCTCATTCACTTTTCGTAAAGGAAAGCTGATTTGACATCCAACTGGTACACTTTAAAACCTTTCCATGATGCATATGCCAGGAATCTGCGGATTGCTTCTAGTTTTGCAACCAGAGCATAAACCTCTATATAATCAATGCCTTCTTGCTAATGAAAACCTTTAACAACCAGTCGAGCTTTATTGCACACAATTACCCCTCGATCATATCGTTTGCACTTGATAACCCATTTAGTAGCAATAGCTTTGTGATAGCCTGTAGGTCACCAAACTTCCAGACACCAAGCTTTTTGAACTGTTGTAGCTCCTTTTGTATTGCATTTATCCAGCTATCATCGGCAAGTGCTTCCTAATTCGATTTCGATTCAATCTGCGAAATAAAACAACGATGTAACCATATATCTTGAATTGGTGCAATTTTGGTATAAAAACAACTAAGATCATTGTTGATCTGATTGCGCATTTGAACTCCATATTGCAGCTCTCCAATAATACTCTCTAAAGGGTGGTAAGACAAATTTATCGGCATTACTTCATTAGGAACATTTACTTCACTCTCCAAATTCGTAATGTTCTGTTCAGCACCCTGATTACCTGTTGAAGCTTCATTCTTAGAGCTAAAACCTGCAGATTGATTTTACAAACTTGTTATCTGCTCAAACCTTCATCGGAGCTAGATTCACCATCTTGATCATATGTCAGCCCAGCATTTGAATCAGAATCGTTATAATGGTTGAAAGTGGGTTCCGTGGATTCACTACTAATACGACGGGTTTTGTTTGACTTGTGCTCGGACCTACTCCAGAACCATTTGTGCCAATAGATGGTTGAGTGTCACACCCCGGATTTCCAACCAAATCCAAACACCGGTGGGCCCGGTGGGGAATGTCGTGAGGTAAGTTGATATCATCATAGTCAAAACACAGCACAGCGGAAGTCTTGGATTTAAATTACTATTACAAATGTTCAAAGTACAAAAATAATATACAGACGGTTCATAATAGAAGATCCACATGAGGATCGCAAATTTGTTCAAAATTGTATAACAGACTTTGGGCAGATCTAGGATTTGCAAGATCCTCTTATCACCACCGAGCACTTCCAGCCTATTTTCGTATTGTACCTGCAAGCTTAGTCTTTTGAAAATACGTCAACTTTCGCTGGTAAATACACCCAACTGACTCATTTTGAAAACATTTGAAAATGTTTTAAGTGCACATTGGCACAAAATCTTTTATAACTTGTGAAAGTTAGCCTTGTAACCTTGTTAACAAATTCACATATTTGTTCATACATACTGGGCCCGGTACGAAGACCAGGACATGATTAACGTACTCACCACTTTGAACTCACGAAGGAGTTATTCCCGCAACCTTGTGGGTAAATGCATTTTGAGCGTCTATCGGGTGTATGCCTAGACCCGCACTAAGGTCATGGCCATTATCTAATGTAATGAGCCGAGGATATATCCAGGACACAGTAGTTAACTGCCGATGTTTAAGTTATCAAATAAAACTGATTAAAACAGAATATGCGGATTTACTAGCCACAATTCGGCATTTGATTGATCGCATTTCTGACCAAGCGGTAATAATTTACCATAACCCAAGCCCGTATAGGGGAAATAAGTCGAGAGTATTTACTTGAGCTAGTCTTCGCTTAAACGCAAGAGTTAATAACTCAGTCGTACACAAAATTACTAAGTGTAGATAGCATTTACTGGAAGTCTCTAGTCTTGTAAGTCCCGATAATCAGGATCTGTCAACGATAACACACGATCACCAAGGATGAGCGGAATCCAAACTTGGTGATATTCAGGAAAACCGAAATAATGAAGAACAACACGAATCAACTTTAACACCTTGCACATGATTCTATTACTTGAACAAGCAAAACCGTCTGGTACAAGATGGAGGCACTCTCTAGAGAAATCCCAAAAGTCTTCAAAAGTCTATCCCTAGAAATGAATAAGCTTAGCTTATATACCTAGGGCAAGGCATGCCCCTCATGGGCTTGCCTGGAATCTGGTTATTGTCAAAAAAATGTGATAGAAGGAACCTCGGCAGCTCTTTTCTTATTCAATCTTTCTCTTTCAAGCAAGCAGGTTCACAGGTACTTCGTCAAATGTACTATCACTGTCAGATAATGACTGGAATCTGGTTCTTCTGACTCAGGTACACTTTGTTGTTGTGATGCTTCATGCTTTGTCGGCAATTAACAGCATCTCAATTTTCAGCAACCCCTGTTTCTTGATCTAAATCAAGATCTGCAAAATTCTCAGAAATTTATCAGCAAATATTCTTATACAACAGGAAGAGTACCGCATGAACACTTGGTACATTCAAGTACTTGTACTCGGATCGAAATTCAAATTTCTTTCATCCTTTGACGATTAGTCAAATCTTCAAGAACGGTTAATAATTTTCAATAAGATAAATAAAGCACTCTATTTTTGGATTTTGAATTTTCTATTTTCAAATTTTTTTATAAATATAAGAATACAAACAGAAACACAAATAAACAAAGAAACTAACTCAATAGTTACAACTATACAATTGCAATGGGATCAAAATCATTTTCAGGCAGACCAATGAACACTTTTCAGTACGAACTTATTTAGACTGGTCTAAATGATTGCCAATATGTTTGTCCACTTAAACTTTAATGCTCAACTTTCATTTTTCAACTTCGTGATATGCTTAAGGTAGTATTATACTATAATATCTGTGCGTCCCATACCATGACATACCCCCGCGATCAAGGTAAGCACAACGATTCATCGTAGCAGGTGAGTATACTGAGATCATCCTTTATCTTTTACAACGTCAGACTATTGGTGAACACGTCAGTACTTTCGTACAGCAGAGTGACCAATAGTATCTAACGAGGGTTAGGCAAATACCTTATTTGGTATGTTTGAATTCATGGAATTTTCTCATGATGAGATTTCCTTTCTTTTAAGGTTTTGGCCCTTCTCTTTTGGCTTGTTTAGAAAGATATCCTAACTGTGCCTAGGTCTGCATATAATCTGGATGCAACAGAAGGGCAGCTAAGATATCCCCAGATGACTCAACAGCATAAAGACCCAAAACCTCAGACGTTGGCTATCTATCAATGCAGGATTTAAGACCATAAAATCATACGTCGATGGTATATTACCCACAAGATACATAGTTCGTTATGTTTGATCACTTAGTATCTTTTAATCACTTTGAACGTTAAGCCTACCGACATATCACATTAGATCCTAGTCTTTTCAGCTACAATACCATACATGTGTCAGTCACGCCCTTTATCACGAATATTCATTTCATTTCCCATTTGATGCAAAAAGACCTTTTGTATTTTTTTTAGTTTTTCAAATGTTTTTGTATTTTTCTGATTTTCTCCCCCTCAAACAATACATATATACATATATCGCTCTCTTCCCCCCTAAATTTGTGCATCATGCTTTATGCACATATTTACCTAATAAAGAAAACGTATGTACAAAGTTTTAAACGAAAGAAAAGAAAATATTTTTGTTTTTTTGCGTAACCGTTCCGTCATTAGAATTAAAACTAATCAATCTCAAATTTCAGCACGAAATTTCAATTTTTACCTTTTCGCTGATCTTTTCTTACCTCATATCTTCCAAAGGAAACATCACACTCGAGAAAAGAATATGAACTTTTGTGACAGTGAGATGTTATCCAATATGTCCCTAGAACAACCACTATCAACATTCCAGAGATTGTCAACAGCTCCTCCTTGGTTATTCCTGAAAAATAAAGAGATTAGTAAGACAGTGGAACCCAGGCCATCGTGGTCCTGGGTTTCCCTTAAGCATCAAAATAATACACTTATTTTAAACACAAATCCCCTTTTGTTTCAAGGATTGGTGATGTTGCTATCGCCTTGGATTTGGATTTCCAAATATGCTTTGTTTTAACAAACGCGGTTGTTGCCTTTGATAGAGCAACTTTGGCTGTTTCAGGTTAAGTCGTTTTAGAAAAAGATTTTTGTTTCTGAACAGCCTTGCGTTTGTTTTTGGCAACATTCCAATCCCCATCAGATGGTTTAACCTTGGGATTCACATTCTTCATTGCCTTAGGTGATGATACCTTCATCAGCTTTGAATGATTTTTATCCTTAGGTGTAACCTTCTGATTTTGAACATGATACGGAACATGGAGACTATGTGTGCAGTTTCGAGCGATGTGACCAGGAATGCCGTAATTGAAGCACATTTGTCTCTTCACATGTAAAGCATTCTGATCAGCTTGATTTGCTTGTGCAGGCCCTGAAGGGTTAACCGATCCCTTCTGTACTTGATTTCCTTGCACGTTTCTTGCAGACGAAGATGAATTTGGATGTTTGTACTTGTCGTTTGCAAGGGCCTTCTTCTGTTGTGGAGATTTCTTTGGATTCTTCTTCTTTTGTTTAGACTGCAATTCTTGTTCAGAAATCTCCCCAACCTTTCCAAAAGCTTTGCTAGCATGGTCAAAAGCATAGTTTTCACATTTGCCATTGAAGACCGGCTTAACAAAAGCATTTTTCACAAACTAGCCTTTTGAGGGCTATTGCTGCCCACTAATGATTTTGGAGAGCGTGACTGTCCTTGACGTTTGGAATTCTGCTTTCTTCGTCTTCGATTTGCTCGTTTCTGCTCTTTTAGCTTGCTCTGAACCTTTTCATCAGAAGCAGAAGGTTTAGATTGTTCAGTTTGCGCACTCGGAACCATGTTCACGTTAGCTCTCTCTTCATCAGCTTTGATAAAGTGAGAGAGTCCTGGTTTAGCAGATGAAGGACCAGACACTCCAGTTGAATCATTAGAAGTATCAACAGCACCAGATTTTTCCCGTGTGTCTGACGTATAATCATTGGGTTTGTCGTACACCATATGTTGTGCTTTCTCAATATCTTCGTCAGTTTCAGGCATTGTTGTGTAGTTGTGATTATACGGTGGGGCAACCTGATTGAATCCCAAACCCTTCCCTTTGTTCCCCTTATATGCCAGCTGCACATTACACACGTCTTGAACAAGCTTGTTGGATGTATCAAACTTCTTTATATTAACTTCATTTTGTTGATATTTTCCAGTAAGAAGTCCCAGCTCAACTTTTACCAAGTCGCATTCCATGGTCTTTGAATCTAATCTTGTTTTGTAATCATGGACCCAACGTTTCTGTTGATTTCCGTCCAGGTGGAGCTGAGCTATGTCTTTCTTTTGTGCTTCAACCTTTTCTATGAGTAACTTGTTACTTTCTTGAAGGCTGATGCACTGAGCCATTGCATTGTTGTATTCATCGGCCATTTTGGAATTAAGAGCCCTGAGTTGAGCAACCCTATTCCTGCAGGGTTCAGTGCACAAAAGATAGTTGACGGTGTCAATGGGCGAGCTTGATTTGTCAGCGTGAGTTTGGGCTTGAGGTAGAGTTTGGGGTGCCGGACTGCTGATTGCTGCTTGCTGGGCTTCAGGTTTCTGTTCGAACACCTTTTCAGGATGAGACTCTGTAGATTTAGCACATAGATCTTGGTTTGATTATAAATGATCCCACAACAAAGATACAAAGGAGTCTTTGTCATCACCCAAGAAAATATTCATCTCATCTCTCACTTCCTCTTTTGCCTCCCACGTTCAAGCAAACGCATCACATAGTCAGCAACCGGATCAATATTGTAGTCTCCGATAAACTCATTCAGCTTTCCTTCACTTCATCCCGCAGGTTCGGGTTTTGATTTTGTGCTGGACTGAGAGCTATGTTCGAGTGCTGAGCTTGGGCTGCAAATATCTTCGGATAATCGAAACCGGACTGGTAAACACGATAAAAAGTGTCCGAAAATTGTTTTTACCAAAATGTACCGTTAGACTCGTCTCCACGATACGAATCCAATGATATAATGTCCGATGGTGATTTTAGGAATTTTCGTGCCTTTTTTTCTAAAAATTACACGAGTCTAACCGTGCAACCAGTTTGTGAAAACTGTCTGTGGATCAAATTTTGTCTACAAAAACGTTTAACTTCGGTTACGTCAACTGGTTAACTTTCCACCTTTAAGGGCACAACTCGGAACAGTATTGAATTCGGAACAATAACTCGGATTAACAATCCGAGATGGAATCCGAAACAGTGATCCGAGATGGTAATTCGGAACAGTGATCCGCGATCCAATCCGAAATAGAGAATCTAGTCCGGAATGAATCCCTGATCCGGAATGAAAGACCAAATTCAGAATGAAGACCAAATCCGGAATGAAGATCAAATCCGGAATGAAGAATCCTTATTTGAGATCAACCGTATTCCGATCCGGATTGCAAGAAATCCAAATAAAGTTGTTGAGAAAGTTGATGAACAGTAGTCCGGAATGAATCCGAGATGGAATCTCCTTTGTGTTCTTCGAGATCTTCAACGAATTTGAATCTGAAGTTCAACAGATTAATCCGAAATCAATCCGAAATTCAAGATTTTAATCCAAAATACAAAAGACTAATCCGAAATGCAGCAGAATGATCCGAAATATGTCTGAAATGTAACCAGAAAATCCGAAATCCTTGAATGTTGATCCGAAATGCTTGAATCTTCTTCGTGTTCTTCGTGTTTTTCAGCAGAAACCGAACATAATCAGTGTGATATCAGATCTAAGCCTGAAAATAGGTTCAGCAGGCTCTGATACCACTTGTAAGTCCCGATAATCCAGATCTGTAAACGATATCACACGATCACCAAGGATGGGCGGAATCCAAACTTAGTGATATTCATGAGAACTGAAATAACGAAGAACAACACGAATCAACTTTAACACCTTGCACAGGATTCTATTACTTGAACAAGCAAAACCGTCCGGTACAAGATGGAGGCTCTCTCTAGAGATATCCCAAAAGTCTTCAAAAGTCTAACCGTAAAAATGAATAAGCTTAGCTTATATACCTAGGGTAAGGCATGCCCTTCATGGGCTTTCCTAGCCCACATGGCCTATGGCATGCCCAAATGACCTATAAAGGTCCAAAACTAATACAAACTAACCTAGTTAATCCCAGTTAACTACCATAGACTGTTGTGTACATTTGATGCGTAAGTCTCACACTTCTAGGACCTAACAAGTCTGGATTATGGCATAAGCAAACCAATTAAATACTAACGGTCTTATTTAAGTCATAGACTTAGACCGAGTAGTGTACAGGATCAAAATGTATAACGCTTGATTAAAGGATGATCGGATAGAATGTAATTTAAACCCAACAAGTACTTTGACTTGTATAATATGGTAAACTATAAACATTCTGGATTTTGAGACTTAAATACAAAGTTAGACCCGTTTCGGTTAAGTTCCGTAAACTAGTTACATATATTTAACCGTATGCATATCAGCGATATCGGGTAACCGAATAAGTCATGGACAAGTTCTATATGCCATTATGTTTTACATAAGTGGTAATATCAGTAGAATATCAACTTATATGCTCGTTAAGGTTTTAAAATGAAACCATGCCTCATAAGGGCATTTCGGTAATTTCATACAGTATAAAAGGAACTTGAATATAATTTAATGTTATGACCATAAGTATTCTGGAAAAATAATTCAATTATGATATAATATCAGTAGGATGTTAATTATATGTGTAATTCATCTTTCATGACCTAACTATGAACTGAAAGGGCATTTTGGTCATTTTACACATAGTTTTATAAATTATTTGGGATTCTGAGTTTATATCATATACCTAATGTAAAAATATATAACATTAGTTTTAAAATCAGTAGGTAACAAGTCTTGGTTGATAAATATGGTTTAAGACCATACTATGCGTCGAAACGGCGCTTATGTCGTAAAATGACGATTTATGCGATGTTTAATGAAAACTAATGTTAAGGTCAGGTTAACATGTCTTAGATATGTTTTTTAACATAGGATATCATTAGGTAAAATATTTATTTCGAAAAGTTAAGATTAAAACCATTTTAAGAGCCACAAGGGCTTTATCGACATTTATCGACATAGTACAAGGACTTGTTCTTAAGCTCAGTTTATAACCTGATTTGACATCCCAAATAATCCTACTTATAATATTACATCAGTAAGAAACTTATTTTCAAGTTCGTTATTGATTAAACCTTATTTTATGCAAAAAGATCATTTTAGTTAAAATGGCATAATTATGGAACTTGTGCATAAACTCAGATTCCGATTATAATCATGTAATATAACCTCACAAGGTTATGCTACATTATATCATGATCATAATGCAACCTTAAATCGGTAGCTATCTAATCTAAATCGGGTCAGAATCGAAAGTCAAAGAAGAAGTCAAACTTCGCGACCTTTGGTTGCGAACCGACCCTAGAACTGAAATTGATGAGGCAAACATGTTCTTACATGTTCTAATAATTATTACCAACTTGTTTAAGTGTCAAAACAGGTTTTATAAAATATATAAGATCAAATTATAATTTTTCCGAAAAATGGCCTGATTGACTTTTTAGTATCAAAACTTTGACCCATCAATTGGTCTAGCAAACGTGATTTTTAGGAGGTGCCCTTCATAGGGTATAACACCTACCTTATTACGATCACTTAGCCATTTTCGTTACGAACAATGGCTGGACCATAATGGTCTTAACCGAAAGTCAAGCCGTTTTCGGTAAAGCGCTTGATTTTGGCTATAAAAGCCTACAAAAGAAAATGCAAGAGAAAGGAACACTTACAAGTGACTCCTAGGATGCAATAGAACTAAGTTGGATGCTCCTTTCAGTTAGGAACTTCCAGAGGAGGGAGATAGAGTAATGAATGAGAAAGGTTCAAGTTCAAATGGTGAACCGTGGCACCTGTTTATAGTTAGAGAGCTTAAAGGAGGTAATGCCAGGTGCTAAGGGGTGTAAGAGGGAGCTTACAAGTGTCCTAAAACGTGGCATAGCAGTTTGGAAGACCATTGTTTCGAAACTAATGGTTTTTGGCAACATGTGTGGAGACCAAGCAAATTTTCTGCAGACACAAGCCTCTCGCGCCCCGCGAGAGGCCGGCCTTTGCCTCTCGCGTCCGCGAGCACCCCATGGCCAGTTTTAAAGTTTGTCACATTTAGCCCCTCAACTTATTAAACCCTCCTAAAACACCTTTTTAGTATATTTAGTCCTCCGTACCCAACATTTGGCATATCCGGGATTATGCCTGGACATTGTCGAGCTCTCAGTTCGTTAAAAGGTCACTCAGAGGTATAAATTAACATCTTGACACTTTTAATCCCTCCATTGTCCAACTTTCACATATTTACATAATTGAACCCTCTCGTCCAACAAGTGGCACGTATGAGAGTTAGGACTTCGTAAAGGATCACTCAGAGGCTCATTATAAGCATGTTTACTCTGATGTCACTCAGAGGCTGGGTGATGTGTGTGAGTTAAATATATTTTATTTCGAAATGCATGCCTAACACAAGTTCTAAACCGCAAAAGTCATCCGGCGCACTAAATCTTTGCCCGCAAAAACATGAGCAAAAATAATTCTAAAGCTATAAGGCTTAAAAGAAACTCACGGAAACGGGCGTATTGGGTAACTATGCAAGGCAAACAGGTAGGAATTTTGCTTGATTTCTCACGCTCAATTTTATACAAAAAATTACTAGATGGCAACTTTTATTCGAGCAAATCCTTTTTTCGTTCACCTTTGTATATTTATCAAAAACTTTTAGCGTTTATACGAAACTTGCATTGAGTTGATTATTCAAGATAGTTTGTATTATTATTATGTGTTTTCTTTTTTTTGGACAACCACAAACAAGCTTAACCACCTCCCCACACTTGAATTGTACATCGCCCACGGTGTACAACAAAAAACGAGCATAATGTAATGCAATAGTTTTAGTGACAGTGGAGGAAGCGGGAATACGAAAACTCCCCTAAGTTACAAAGGCTAGAATGGAGCGAAAGAAGGTAATACGAAACATTCCAAAGAACTGCCGCACCATCTAGCAACTAGCACATCATCAAATCAACACTGCACACTGGGAAACAGAATCAATATCCCAATAAACAACCCAACCCAAAATTCCCTTGTCTTTGTTTAAAAAGCAAACCACTAAATTAAAATGTACAAAATTAAAGCAATAAACGGAGGAGTGTATGGATAATGCAAAATAGTACAGTCCTCAAACACAAAATGCAAATAAAAGTACGGCATGTGCTGCAAGATCAGGGTCGGCCGCCAGATCCTAAGGGACCGGCCTCATCCGGCGGTCAAACCGGGATCTCCTGTGAAGTTCGGCGGCGGCTGTGTGTAAGGATGACCGAGCGAGCTTGCCAAATGTTGTTGTGACCCGAATAGCCAATCGAAGCTACGGCTACTATGCTCGTACATATCCTCCAGAAAATTACCCTGTCTACGCTGCTCAGCGCGGATCAAGTCCACGTCATGTCCTATAGCATGCTGGTCCAAAGCCAACCCATCCATTCGTCGCCAAAGATCCATTGGAGACGGCTTATATGGGTCGTATGCACCCTGCTCAAACCCGCCACCAAAACCACCAAACATGTGCTCCTAGTTTGGGCTCCCATGTAACATTCATCGAAAAACGGGTTTTCAAAACCCGCTTCGTTTATCAATCAAATATCCAGTTATAAATTTCGTTGCGTATTTATGGTTGATATTAATTTTAAACGATACATAATTAATAAATATATTAGAATTTAAAAACCGTAATTTATAATTACTAATAAATAATGAATAAAAAATAAACGGAGACGCCGGGTTTCGAACCCGGGTCACCCACAAACTCAAACACACAACACACCGCTCCGCCACACACTGTCTTTGTGATAAACACTAAAACAAATAACACATATAATAAAACTGAAAATCAAAACCGGACATCCGCGCGCTCAGAACGCGGAATCGCCGGAGTAAGACCAAAACTCCGCAAATGTGGCCTTTCCTTTTGACTAAAACGCGATAACCGACTACGGCATCAATTATAACCGATGTTTAACCGTCAAATTCGGCCATAACCGCCGGAAAATCTTCAATCGCGAATCAAGACTCAAAAGCGGACACAATTCATCCAGTTCTTCACTATAAATACCCACTCAATCTTCTGGAAATCCTTTCGCTCAGAACGGTGCCCTTTTTCGAAGCTTTAGCTCGTCGCCGGAGAATTTCAATTTCACCGGAACTTCGCCGGAATCGATCGTCAGAAAACCGTATTCATTCATCAGTCGGTATAACTGTCTAAACTTTCTCTGCTATCTCTTAATTTATACTTTAATCGTTCAAATCAATAATCAAAACTGTTAAAACAGTTCATACCGCCGGAAAGTCCGTTCACCGTCGGAAGTTCGATCGGAGATAGGAATCTTTCTTCAAATCGGTAAAACTACCTTAAATCTTTCTTTGTCATGCTGTTACTATGTTAATATTCTAACACAGTTAACCAAAATGGCATAACTTGGTTAGCAGTTGGGGATCGGGTTTTGGGTAATTTATGCGAAGAAGATGAAGTTATTGTCAGTACATATGAGTAATTAAAAACGGATATTTCATCGGGTTAGACACACAGTCCAGTGGTGGACTGTGTGCAATTATAACATTCAAGTCCCGAGTTTGATTCGTGTACGTATCCGGTTCCCGCAATAACAAAACATTTTTCTTTTAAGTGTAACAGAACACCCCTCAGATAGTAGTTAAGGTTAATATAAATCCTAATTTAATTGGGTTAGACACCCAGCCCAGTTGGTTGGACTGGGTGCAAGTCAAAGCAATGGTCACGGGTTCGACGCGGGTTATGCGCACCGGTTCGGCATATTTTAAAACCTTTTTAAAATAACTAATTTCTGAAATATTCTAGTTAGTATATAAATATAATTAAATCTAAGTTTATTTCGGGTTAGACACGTAGCTCAGTTGGTAGAGCTGCGTGCACGCATACGAGAGGTCCCGAGTTCGAACCTCACTCAACGCATAGAAAACACAGTTGACCGGTCAGACCCGGTCAACAGTCAACGGTCAACGGTCAACGGTCAAAAGTCAATTTTTTTTATTTTATTTATTTCTTTTTAGTTATTTATTTAATTAGAAAATTATTTAAAAATACTTAAAAATAAGATTATTAAGGTTAGAAAACTTCCTTAAACTCACAAAAATAATTCTAAAAATCCCATTTAAGAACACTAATTAAAAATATTAATCTTAACCAAAATTTATTTATTTATCAAATCATTTTGTTATTATCTAGGTTAGTTCTTCCCTCGTAAATCGAATCATAAATTCGTGCGCTTTCATCATCATCAAAGAACGCACCCATTGTGAGTGAATCTCTATCAATTCCCCGTTTTAATCATGTTTTTGGGGTGTATCATGTGTCGTTTAATTCTTTATTATATTTAAACACTTGTGCATACATCATATCCGTGATAAAATGTGTATCAATTGTTGTGTGGATTATATGTAGTTTGGATTTATCATTTTCAGTGCACGCATTTCATTAGGCCCATCAGTTCCCCGTGGAAGACGGGTTGAGCATCAGGTGCCTCATAAGATCGGCTCCGTTTGATTGAGCCTTGATCTCACATTCATCATCATTCATATCATATACTCATCCAAAATGGTTTGTGTTTGTTTACTTATATATGTTTGCTCACATGTGATTATTGCAC
Source organism: Scalesia atractyloides (assembly GCA_947069175.1). Classification (NCBI taxonomy): domain Eukaryota; kingdom Viridiplantae; phylum Streptophyta; class Magnoliopsida; order Asterales; family Asteraceae; genus Scalesia; species Scalesia atractyloides. The sequence goes on from CAMTDV010000022.1 coordinate 63,385,664, forward strand.
AAATTTTTCATATTAAATAAAACAAGAAATTAATAACAATGTTTTATCAAGGTTCACTCGCCAACTTTTGTTGACCCAAAATATCCCCCGTTTTACACATGATACAGGTGATCCAGCTGAGGCAAGAAACACACAGCTAGGCCTAGAAGAATAAACCAGTTTAAGCTTTGGATTATTTACATAGTTTCATTTCCTTGTAATTGTATGAATTTTGATTTGGATATTTAAGTTGTAATTTGAATTTAATAAATATGAAACATTTTAGTAAACATCATGAGCTTTGGTGATAACCCAATTATGCCCCGACTTTTATTCCGCTGCGGGTCGGGGTGTGACAGATTGGTATCAGAGCCATGACTATAGGGATATAGGATAGGTTATTAGACCCTTAGAGCCTATACTATAGTTGATTAAAATTTTAAATTGTTTATGCGTTACATACAAAATTCATGATGTTTATATGCTTTATGTTTATTTTTACACTCAATGTTATGCAAGCATGCTCACAAATACATGTTATTATACAATGCTCATTAACTCATATCCTCATAACATATCATATCCATGAGAGCACACACCTCACAATTCCCATGATTTTTGCAATGATTTTTGTATTTTCAAATCACATCAAAGTGAGTTCTCATGACGGGCATGTAGTAACTGGAAGGGTACGAGTACCGGTAGTCGGAACGTCCTGTCTAGGCTTGGCATTCGTATAAATCCAAAATAAAGGACCAGTTTGCCTACCTGGGGACTAACGATGAGAGTACGAAGGACCTATTAGGCCAAAGCATGCTATACCAAACGTCGTGTGAGCTAACCCCACTTTGAGTTGTCATTGTGTCTACACCTGGACACCCTCCTACCATACATCTCGCAATCATATTTTACGGTTTTCATTCGGGTGATGCGAGTGTTAATCCGCCAACACCAATGTGAATCCTACCAAGCCCAATAGTCATGGGGGCCCACATGACTACACAGGCGATGGTATGGGGGACATTGGAGGCCCAAACATGAGCAAACCCAAGACATCCTATGGATGTAGTTGCATTATTGTTAGTTATGTTATTTTTATTCTTTTAACGACACATGACACCTAGAAACTTCTTAAACTCACAATCTTCCTATGTATGTTCCTGTAGATGTCGGCTAGGCAACTACATGGAGGTAGAAAGTCATGAAGATCCAATGAACGCTTGGCCACACAAATTGCTAAACAAATGGCTGCAGTGCTTCCTAACATCGTAATTCAAGTGCAACAAGCTCTCACCGCAAATCCCATCAACCTCCCAATCAAGAAGACCAGAGCGTCGCCAACCCTCCCTCCAAAAAGTGCTCCTACAAACACTTCAAATCTTGCGATCCCCCAAAGTATGAAGGGACCGAAGGTGTTACTGCTCTCCTTCACTAGTTTGAAGAAATGGAGAACACTTTCCTCAATTGCGATTGTCCCGAGGATCGCAAGGTACGATATGCAACTGGAAACTGTTTGGGGTAGCCCTTACCTGGTGGAACACGAAAAGGGTAAACGAGGAGTTGAAGATGCCATGGCCTTAACAGGGAAGAGTTAAGGGAACTCATGACCAGACGCTTCTGTCCAAGAAGCGAAATCAAAAAGTTGGAAGATGAATTCCACACGCTAAAACAAAAGGAAGGAGATCACACTTCCTATAACAAGAGATTTCTCGAACTAAACCAGATGATCCCTAATTTGTTCACCCCAGTGTACCGCTTGGTTGAAGACTACATTCGAGGTCTTCCCTCGAAAATTGAGGGACTCGGTTCTAAGCACTTCGCCTACAACACTTGAAGCCGCAATGGAACTAGCTACCGAACTCACTGAGAATCGCATCCGAAACGGCAAATTTAAAGATGATAAGAAGAAAACACCCATAGAGACCTCAACTACAAACCACTCAGTCTCCTCCTCAAAGTTTGCTGGTAAGAGGAAACGAAACAGCAAGAAGTTTGCTGTCACACAAACCAACCCTCCTATCACTGCTGCACCAATCACCCAAATTGCTCCTTCGACTGCACCATTTAAAAAGCCATACACCGGCCCACACCCAAAATGCAAGCCGTTGTCAATACCATCACCCTCCCGAAACTCTTTGCCAACATTGCACCAGCTGTGACCGTGCGGGTCACACCATTCAAACTTGTCGCACTCTGCAACGAATGAATCGCAATCAACCCCCAACCCAAACCCACCATCAGATAGTGGGTCAAGCCCAACAACCCTCACTTTACCATCTGCACAACACATAGCCCAATCCTACTACCAACCCAACTACCCCATGATGCAACCCATGCGAGCTTGTTACAACTGTGGAGACCCAAACCACTTCAGGAACACTTGTCCACGCTTAGTGAACATCATCCATGCTCAAGCCAAGCGAACCCAGTAAACCAAGCTAACCAAGCTCCTCCACCTGCCAGAGGAAGAGCTTTCAACATCAATGCCAACCAAGCTAGGGCTGACAACAACACGGTTAACGGTACGTTTCTCATCAATGGTAGTTATGGTCCATGTTATTCGATACTGGCGCGGATAAGAGTTTTGTGTCCTTATAATTTGAACCTATCCTCAACCAAACTCGTGTTAATCTCATGGAATCTCTAACGGTGGAAGTTGCTGACGGAAAGCCCGTTTCATTAGATTCTATTATACGCAATTGTACCCTCACTCTAAACGATCACGATTTTCCAGTTGACCTCATTCCTATGAAGTTGGGAAGTTTCGTATTATAATCGGTATGGACTGGCTCAGCCAGCATCACGCTGAAGTAGTGTGCCGCGAGAAGTTCATTGCATTCCTCTTACAGACGGTCAGACTCTACGTATTTTTGGAGAAACCCCTTCGAAAGGACTAAAACTAATGTCCTGCCTTCAAGCCCGAAGATATCTCCGCAAGAACTATGTCGCATTCCTAACTCACATCGTCAAAAAGGGAAACAAGGAAAGGAAACTCGAAGATATCCCAGTTGTGAAAGAATTTCCACAAGTCTTTCCCGACGACATTTCAGGACTCCCTCCTGTGAGAGAAGTCGAATTCCGCATCGATCTTGTACCTGGCGCTACACCAGTCGCAAAATATCCTTATAGGTTAGCCCCATCCGAAATCAAGAGCTGGCCAGTCAACTGCAAGAGCTGACTGACAAAGGATTCATACGTCCTAGCTCCTCGCCTTGGGGTGCACCTGTTCTTTTTGTGAAGAAGAAAGATGGAACGTTTCGCATGTGCATTGATTATAGAGAACTCAACAAGCTAACGGTTAAAAATCGCTATCCACTACCTCGCATCGATGACCTCCTAGACCAACTTCAAGGCGCCACTGCTTTTCAAAAATCGACATTCGTTCTGGTTATCATCAACTCAGGGTACATGAAGAAGACATCCCAAAGACCGCCTTCCGGACTCGTTATGGTCATTACGAATTCATGGTCATGCCATTCGGTTTAACCAACGCCCCCGCTGTCTTCATGGATCTAATGAATAGGGTATGCAAACCCTACCTCGACCGTTTCGTCATAGTCTTCATCGACGATATTCTTATCTACTCCAAGTCTAAATCCGATCATGAGCGACACCTTCGACTCATCCTTACACTTTTAAGGACTGAAAAGCTCTACGCTAAGTTCTCAAAATGCGAATTCTGGTTAAGAGAAGTACAATTCCTTGGACATGTCGTCAATGACAAGGGAATACATGTAGATCCTTCAAAAATCAAGGCAGTACAGGAATGGCAAGCGCCACGTACCCTTACCGAAGTAAGGTCATTTCTTGGTTTGACTGGTTACTATCGACGTTTCATTGCCAATTTTTCCCGTATTGTTGTACCACTCATGGCTTTGACTCATAAAGAAAACCCTTCATGGGGACCTAAACAAGAAGAAGCCTTCCAAACTCTAAAGAAAAATCTTTGTGACGCACCTATCCTCACACTCCCTGAGGGTTGCGATGACTTTGTAGTATATTGCGACGCATCAGGGCAAGGGCTAGGCTGTGTATTAATGCAAAGAGGAAAAGTGATAGCCTATGCTTCTAGACAACTCAAAGTTCATGAGAAGAATTACACCACCCACGACCTGGAACTTGGAGCTGTTGTGTTCGCTCTCAAGATATGGAGACATTACCTCTATGGTACCAAGAGTGAAATATACACTGACCACAAAAGTCTCCAACATATCTTCAACCAGAAGGAGTTGAATATAAGGCAACGAAGATGGGTCGAACTTCTTAACGACTACGACTGTGAAATTCGGTATCATCCTGGCAAGGCAAACGTAGTGGCCGATGCGCTCAGTCGAAAAGGTTATGCGAACTCCATTCGTCTTCTCTATTCGCAAATCATAACCGACATCAAAGATCGAATCCGAGCAGCTCAACATGTTTCTGTAACAGAAAATGACGTACTCGATGAGCTGTCATGTGGAGCTGAACTCAAAATCAAAACCAAATCCGATGGTATTCTATACTATTTAAATCGCATATGGATTCCTGATCGCGATAACCTTCGTGATTTCCTCATGAATGAGGCACACAAAACACGGTACTCTGTACACCCAGGGGCCGACAAGATGTATCAAGACCTACGATACACCTACTGGTGGCCTGGCATGAAAAAGGATATCGCTGTTTTTGTTTCCAAGTGCCTTACCTGTTCCAAAGTAAAAGCTGAACATCAAGACCTTCAGGACTTCTAGTCCAACCCGAAATACTTGTATGGAAGTGGGAAAACATAACCATGGATTTCATCACCGGGTTACCTCGCACCTCCAGTGGGTATGACGCTATATGGGTAATAATCAATCGTCTTACAAAGTCATCTCACTTCATTCCAATTCGCGAGGAATTCAAGAACGAGAAGTTAGCTCGTATCTACATCAGCGAGATCGTAAGCCGTCATGGTGTACCTTTAAGCGTCATTTCAGACCGTGATGGTCGTTTCACTTCACGAACATGGCGAGCCGTACAAACCGCCTTGAGTACACGATTAGACCTCAGTACCGCTTTTCATCCTCAAACTGATGGACAATCTGAAGCACCATCCAAACTCTTGAAGACATGCTTCGAGCATGTGTCATAGACTTCAAAGGGAATTGGGATGCTCATCTACCATTAGTTGAATTTTCGTACAACAGTAGCTATCATTCAAGTATCGGCATGGCACCTTTCGAAGCTTTATATGGTCGTAAGTGCCGATCTCCAGTATGTTGGCACGAAATTGGGGAATCACAAATCACCGGTCCAGAGTTAATTCAAGAAAAACCGACAAGGTCATTCAAATTCGAAACAATCTTCTAGCGGCTCAAAGTCGTCAAAAGAGTTATGCAGACAAACGACGAAAGCCCTTGGAGTTTGACATTGGGGATCAAGTACTTTTAAAAGTATCACAGTGGAAGGGAGTGGTTCGTTTTGGCCAGAAGGGCAAGTTAGCACCACGCTACGTAGGACCTTTCAAGATACTCGAACGAGTAGGTCCTGTAGCATACAAGCTTGACCTACCAGAAGAGCTCAACAGAATTCATCCCACATTCCACGTATCAAACTTGAAGAAGTGCCTCACCGATGAAAACCTCCATATTCCTCTAGAAGACATTCAGATCGATGAATCTATGCACTTCATTGAAAGACCAGTAGAAATCATGGACTTCAGAGAGAAGCGTTTAAGACGAAGTCGTATTCCAATTGTCAGGGTGCGTTGGGAGTCAAAACGAGGACCTGAGTTTACTTGGGAAAGTGAAGACTCAATGTGCGAGAAATACCCGCATCTTTTTCCTGTTACCACTACTACTTAAATTTCGGGACGAAATTTCTAAAAGTAGGGGATACTGTAACATTCGTCGAAAAACGGGTTTTCAAAACCCGCTTCATTTATCAATCAAATATCCAGTTATAAATTTCGTTGCGTATTTATGGTTGATATTAATTTTAAACGATACATAATTAATAAATATATTAGATTTAAAAACCATAATTTATAATTACTAATAAATAATGAATAAAAAAAATAAATGGAGACGCCAGGTTTCGAACCCGGGTCACCCACAAACTCAAACACACAACACACCGCTCCGCCACACACTGTCTTTGTGATAAACACTAAAACAAATAACACATATAATAAACTGAAAATCAAAACCGGACATCCGCGCGCTCAGAACGCGGAATCGCCTGAGTAAGACCAAAACTCCGCAAATGTGGCCTTTCCTTTTGACTAAAATGCGATAACCGACTACGGCATCAATTATAACCGATGTTTAACTGTCAAATTCGGCCATAACCGCCGGAAAATCTTCAATCGTGAATCAAGACTCAAAAGCGGACACAATTCATCCAGTTCTTCACTATAAATACCCACTCAATCTTCTGAAAATCCTTTCGCTCAGAACCGTGCCCTTTTTCGAAGCTTTAGCTCGTCGCCGGAGAATTTCGATTTCGCCGGAACTTCACCGGAATCGATCGTCAGAAAACCGTATTCATTCATCAGTCGGTATAACTGTCTAAACTTTCTCTGCTATCTCTTAATTTATACTTTAATCGTTCAAATCAATAATCAAAACTGTTAAAACAGTTCATACCGCCGGAAAGTCCGTTCACCGTCGGAAGTTCGATCGGAGATAGGAATCTTTCTTCAAATCGGTAAAACTACCTTAAATCTTTCTTTGTCATGCTGTTACTATGTTAATATTCTAACGCAGTTAACCAAATGACATAACTTAGTTAGCAGTTGGGGATCGGGTTTTGGGTAATTTATGCGAAGAAGATGAAGTTATTGTCAGTACATATGAGTAATTAAAAACGGATATTTCATCGTGTTAGACACACAGTCCAGTGGTGGACTGTGTGCAATTATAACATTCAAGTCCCGAGTTCGATTCGTGTACGTATCCGGTTCCCGCAATAACAAAACATTTTTCTTTTAAGTGTAACAGAACACCCCTCAGATAGTAGTTAAGGTTAATATAAATCCTAATTTAATTGGGTTAGACACCCAGCCCAGTTGGTTGGACTGGGTGCAAGTCAAAGCAATGGTCACGGGTTCGACGCGGGTTATGCGCACCGGTTCGGCAGATTTTAAAACCTTTTTAAAATAACTAATTTCTGAAATATTCTAGTTAGTATATAAATATAATTAAATCTGAGTTTATTTCGGGTTAGACACGTAGCTCAGTTGGTAGAGCTGCGTGCACGCATACGAGAGGTCCCGAGTTCGAACCTCACTCAACGCATAGAAAACACAGTCTGACTGGTCAGACCCGGTCAACGGTCAAGGGTCAACGGTCAAAAGTCAATTTTTTTTTATTTATTTCTTTTTAGTTATTTATTTAATTAGAAAATTATTTAAAAATACTTAAAAATAAGATTATTAAGGTTAGAAAACTTCCTTAAACTCACAAAAATAATTCTAAAAATCCCATTTAAGAACACTAATTAAAAATATTAATCTTAACCAAAATTTATTTATTTATCAAATCATTTTGTTATTATCTAGGTTAGATCTTCCCTCGTCAATCGAATCATAAATTCGTGCGCTTTCATCATCATCAAAGAACGCACCCATTGTGAGTGAATCTCTATCAATTCCCCGTTTTAATCATGTTTTGGGGATATCATGTGTCGTTTAATTCTTTATTATATTTAAACACTTGTGCATACATCATATCCGTGATCAAATGTGTATCAAATGTGTATCAATTGTTGTGTGTATTATATGTAGTTTGGATTTATCATTTTCAGTGCACGCATTTCATTAGGCTCATCAGTTCCCCGTGGGAGACGGGTTGAGCATCAGGTGCCTCATAAGATCGGCTCCGTTTGATTGAGCCTTGATCTCACATTCATCATCATTCATATCATATACTCATCCAAAATGGTTTGTGTTTGTTTACTTATATATGTTTGCTCACATGTGATTATTGCACAAATTTTCCATATTAAATAAAACAAGAAATTAATAACAATGTTTTATCAAGGTTCACTCTCCAACTTTTGTTGACCCAAAATATCCCCCGTTTTACACATGATACAGGTGATCCAGCTGAGGCAAGAAACACATAGGAAGGCCTAGAAGAATAAACCAGTTTAAGCTTTGGATTATTTACATAGTTTCATTTCCTTGTAATTGTATGAATTTTGATTTGGATATTTAAGTTGTAATTTGAATTTAATAAATAAGAAACATTTTAGTAAACATCATGTGCTTTGGTGATAACCCAATTATGCCCCGACTTTTATTCCGCTGCGGGTCGGGGTGTGACATCCCAAAGCCCTGGACTAATTCACCCATCTGAATGTGAGGATCTGCTCCCCCATCAGCCTCACCTAGCCTGAATCCTGGAGCATCCTGTATGTGGACGTCATCACCTCCACCAACATTGCCCTACTCTTGATCATTTTCCCCTCAGGAAGTGGATCCTAAATCCTAACCAGTGTTGGTGCATATTTGTGACAACATCTTAGATTTGGTCTTTAGATATCTTGTAATTAGTAAAATGATAAACGGTTAGCGGGTTTAGTTTTTTAATAGTGAATTAGTAGTAATTGGGCTGAACTAGACACTAAATAGTGCATGGTAGGCGAATTGGGCTTTAGACCTATTAGCAGTCCGTGTAGGGAAATCCTAGCCCAATTGCATAACCTATCTGTAACGCTTCGCATTTGTATCTTTCCGTTTTTATCAAGTCTGCTTCATGTTTCTATTTTTGGAAAGTCCAAACCTTGTCATCGTATTTCTATTTTCAATTCATTGTATTCCAAGGCTTTTATTGTAATCGAGATTAATCAATTATGCTAAATTCGCAAATTTTATTCGCATTTAAACTTATGATCATACGATACTTTATTTCTTCATAAATCAATTCAAACGATGTGTAAATGTTTGATAAATGTTTATAAATCATATACTAAACCAAAGCAAGACAACTAGTGATTTTATTCAAAGAATTCAAGCTTCCATTATCACGTAAATCTTGTCGCAATATGTTTAAAAGTTGTTTGTTACTTAGTTGTTTTTTTTAGGGTTTTAAAACAATAATGTGCATAACCTTAGGCAATTACAAGACACATTCATGTCACACATATAAAATGCAAGTTTTAAACCTAGATACATCAATTATATATTTGAAAGAACAAAAAAGAATAAAAATAGGACAGCAACTTTGCGGCCGCAACTCAAAGGGAGTTTCCCTCTTCTTTTTTTGATTCAAAACTTCACCTAATTGCATTTATGGCAACCCTAATCCTAACCCTAATCCTTCCCCTATATAAACACAAGTTGCTCCACCCATTTCTCACTTTTACAAGCCTCCACACTCCTCAAACAAGTCCCTAAACTTCAGAATTCTCTGCTGAAACTCAGCAGCTTGCAAGTGAGTTTCGACTCACTTTTCTTCTTCTTTTTACCCTGTTTTTCTTTCTAAGACTCTTGGATAACCTCTAGGAAGGTTCTCACAAGTTTTCTTGGGAAAACTAAGGTGAAACCACACCATTTTGAGGTCCAAAGTGCCCAAACTTTCTGCGCAAATTTTTATCTTTCAAACTTCAAGTTTTTCAATGTTTTCACTTTGTTTTCTTCCTCAAAATTGTTTTCAAAGCCCTATGGATGTTACCATAGGTTTTCCATGGAAAACCAAGGTGGAATCACACCATTTTTGGGGCCAAACTTTCTGTTTTGGAAGATAACTTATAAAACTTTTTCGAACTTATTTTTAACATAACAAATCTATGCTAGATATGCCACTAACCAATCTTATGGTTAGTGTGTTAAGCTAGACTTGTTCACAAACAATCAAGAGACATATCATGTCTCTAAACTTGTGGTTTTCAAACCCACAAGTGTTGAGCCATCCAAGCTTTCAAGCTTGTGTTGGTGTAGGTGCGATTACATGAAGGCCTTGGCCATTCAACTATATATACTTTCCTTGCATATTTTAAATTCCTAAACTCATTACACTCCCCCATCAATCTAATACTCATACACCTACGTTGCCTTGTGTAGGATAAACTTGGTGTTCCATCCCCTAAATCAACCTAACTCTCTCACGGATATTATGTTGCAAAACCGTGAGTACACTCGACCCCTTTATATGCTTTCCACTATTTGGGTGCAACATGTTAATTTACTAAAACTACACAAAATCACACTTTATTCTATACACAAACAATCCATCAACATGCTTTAGTCTTATGCTACTTGAATTGTTACTTGGTACATTCTTATGTGATCTAAATGTCATTAACTTTGATCGAGCCTCCCTTAACATGTATAGAGCTATAGGAGTAACACACCGCCCGTATTCTTGTGGTCAATGTTAAGTTAATTTTGCGGTACACTAGAGGATTGACTTGTAGACTCACATGCCTTATTTACACTTATCTTGTATGATAGCTATTCATGTGGATTTGTTTAAACGGATTTTCTACTTATGCTATGCTATTAAACTTGAGTACTCGCCAATAAGTGTTATTGAACTATACTTTTTAACATGTTGCAGGTTGATGAAGTTGTTATGATGGAACTTAGTAGGAATGGCATAGAAACACGCGTAGAATACTAAGTTAATCATTATGTTGTTGTTGAACTTATTTCGTTGATGTTACTTTTCATTTGGATTATGTTGTAATATGACAATTGACGTTTTGAATGAAATGAGATGTTTAATTAAATATTGTCGCAAAAAGTGCTATGATGTCTTGAGCAATCTAGTCGTCTCACTCCGATGTTTCCGCCATCGATTGGGGTGTGACAGATTGGTATCAGAGCCATAACTATAGGGAATTAGGTAGAATCGCCATGTTCAACCTAGTCTATAGTTTAAAGACCATTCTTGCTTCATGAATAAAATGTTAATTCTTCCTATTTGCTTCTTCCTATTTCTTTTCTCTTAAATATATGCATGTGTTTTTCTAAGACACTTACACAATTTACACACTTGAATACTTGAAGACACTCAAACTACAAACGAGACGATCTCACCAAAAGAGGGGTGAAACCCGTACTTTGGTGATCACTCTCAATCCACGAATTTGGTTTTGCACAAATTACACCATCAAGTTAGGAGTGAAATCCACATCTTGATGGGAATTTCCGTTTCATACTCTAGTGGACCCTTACCAACGAGTCGGAATACGCTCCTCATTTGGTAAGTACCAACCACACCTAGGGTACAATGTTGTCAAGTTAGGGGTGAAACCCGCACCTTGTCAACTAGTCCCATTCCTCGATTTTCAATCTAGCCAAAGTTTCAATTTTTCGAATGGTTAGAGACATGTAGTAACTGGAAGGGTAAAGTGTCGTTAATCGCTTCTCGACGAGAGCACTTTAACTATAGGCCAAAGCACGTTTCTCTAATTTGAAAGGATCTCGATTCACTTTGGAATAGTCAAACGTTTCTCAACCCCAAACACTCCAATATTTTATTGAGCCTATATTTAATGCTATCTCAATTTCTATGTGTTTTTAGTACTTGTTAACTCGTTCATTTCGAACCCGATGCACGATTCGCACGCCCTTCGTAACCAAAAACAATAATAATAATTCTCGTGAACCAACTAAATTTATACTCCTTTACGCAAATCATACGTGTTTATGATTTTGAATGCCAACATGCTTATGCTATCTATGTGAAATTATACGTGTTACATGATGCTTATGTGCTCAAAACGGATACTTTTCTTTATAACAACACTTTACAATCACAGCCTAAATCTATCTTTTATTGTCGAACCCATTTAGATGTCTTTTTCTCAAAGCATTATGGGAAGAAGGAAGTCAAAGTCCAAGTCGAAGTCCCAATCCGACTCCATGTCAAAGAAGGACTGCATGAAATTCATGGTTGAGCAAATGGCTGAACACATGGCTAAGGTCATCCCGAAATAGTCAGCAATGTCCAGCCCCACCTAACGCCGAATCAACTCATACCTCTGTTGACTCCAAAGCCGAACCACCCAAAACCACCTTCACCCATAAGCAATTCTGTTCTTGCAATCCCTTGCCCTTCACCGGCGAAGGGGACGCCACTAAACTGCTACAATGGTTCGACGCCATTGAACTCACCTTCCTCCAAAGTGGTTGCCCCGACCACTTGCGCACCTTGAACGCCACGGGAGTGTCTCGATCGGGAGCCCTTGATTGGTGGACTTCTGAACGTAGCGCTCGTGGCAACGAAGTCGCCCACGCCCTCCCTTGGGCCGAGCTCAAGAAGTTAATGGAAAGTGAGTTTTGCCCCCCCCCCACGAACTCCAACGACTCGAGACTGAGTTTTGGAACCTCCGGGAAGTGGGGAATGACAACGCTGGCCTCACGGCCCGTTTTAAGCAATTGAGCTCGATTTGCCCAATCAAGTACTGAGAAAGCAGTCACTGCCTTCCTCCTAACCTCGCTAACTGGTAGATACCACCTCCCCCAACACCCTCGAGGAAGCTTTTCGGCCGGCTGCTCGCTTGAACAACCGCCAATTCCTTCGTGAAGCCGCCAAGGCTCCACCAAGGAAAGCCCACCAAGCAACCACTGAAACCATTAACGAACCTGCCTCACCCAAACCCCCAAGATGCAACACCAAGGGCAAGAAGCGGAAGGCTTTGAGCCCGATTTGCGCGGTAGTCACTCCGCCAAACCCCCACCAGCCAGCCTTGCCCGCACCCGAACCCATTAAGAACGCATACACCGGACCCCATCCCAAGTGCAATACTTGTCCCTTCCATCACCCGGTTACCGCCCCATGCCGCCTATGCACGATCTGCAATAGGATGGGCACCTTACCCAACAATGTCGGAATGCTCCTCAAGCCCCCATCAACCAAGCCCGAGCCGTGACCACCACACCTCCTCAAAACCCTACCGGCAACCAAAACCGACCCTTTGCTCCTGCCGCTCATGCCTGCTTCAGATGCAGGACCAAATCACTTCACCAACAACTGCCCGTAGCGTAACAACAACAACAATCAGCTGCAGCAGCAAGCTCGCGGCCGAGCCTTTGTCATCATGGTTGCTCAAGCTCAAAACTCAAACGATGTTATATTGGGTACGTTCCTTGTTAACAATGTTTACGCTACGTCTTTATTTGAACTGGTGAGGATAAAAGTTTTGTATCCGTTGAATTCGAACCTTTTCTTATGTGTAGTCGTTCTAAGTTGCCTAAATCATTCGAAATCGAAGTCGCCGACAGAAAATCCGTCACCGTCGATTCTGTCCTTTCTAATTGTTCTTTAAACCTCAATGATCATACGTTTTCTATTAACCCATACCCATGCCAATGGGTAGTTTCGATATCATAGTAGGCATGGATTGGCTAGGGTGAGTTCGTGCTGAAGTTGTTTGTTCGGAAAAATGCATTCGCCTTCCCCTTCCCAATGATATTCCTTACACGTCTATGGCGAGAAACCTTCCAAAGGTCTCAAGCTTATGTGGTGTATTCAAGCGAACAAGTACTTGCCAAGGAATACTTCCCTTTCTTGCCCACATTGTGGAAAAGAAGGAGAAGGGTCCAAGCGTGAGTGAAGTTCCCGTTGTGCGCGAATTCCCTAACGTCTTTTCCGAGGATCTTCATGGTCCTCCTCCTGCTCGTTCTGTTGATTTTCACATCGACCTCATCCCTGGTGCAACTCCAGTCGCAAAATCCCCGTATCGTCTAGCACCCTCGAAGATGCAAGAGCTGTCTAGTCAACTTCAAGAGCTTCTTGAGAAGGGCTTCATACGCCCTAGTACATCTCCTTGGGGCGCTCCCATTCTGTTCGTCAAAAAGAAAGACGGATCCTTTCGCATGTGCATTGACTATCGTGAGCTCCACAAGCTTACAATCAAGAACCGATACCCTCTTCCTCGCATCGACGGCCTTTTCGATCAGCTTCAAGGTGCGACTTGTTTCTCTAATGTCGACCTTCGCATGGTTATCATCAAGCTTCGAGTCCTCGAAGAAGATATACCCAAAACGCGTTTCGCACACGTTATGGGCACTACGAGTTCGTAGTCATGCCATTTGGTTTGACCAACGCACCCGCCGTATTTATAGATTTGATGAATCGCTGTGTAAGCCTTATCTTGACCGATTCGTGTTCGTCTTTATTGACGATATCCTAATCTATTCCAAGACGCGAGAAGAGCATGAGCGACACTTGTGTCTTATCCTTCAGCTGTTGCGAACCCAACGTCTCACGTCAAGTTTTGCAAGTGTGAATATTGGTTAAAAGAGCTTCAATTTCTTGGTCATGTCGTCAACGAACTTGGTATCCACGTTGACCCCGCGAACCCTAAAATGCCTAATAATAAACCAAAATCACCAACACGAATCGATGCGGTGAAAAATTGGATTGCTCCTAAGACTCCGTCCGAAATTCGTTCGTTTCTCGGCTTAGCCGGTTATTACCATCGCTTCATTTCGAACTTTTCAACGATTGTCGTGCCTCTCACTTCCTTGACTCAAAAGGATAAACCTTTTGTTTGGGGTTCCGAACAAGAGGAGTCTTTTCAAACGCTCAAGGCATGCTTTGTAATGCTCCTCTCCTAACCCTTCCGATGGTAACGACGAGTTTGTCATGTATTGGATGCCTCAAGACAAGGTCTTGGTTGCGTTCTTATGCAACGAGATAAAGTTATCGCTTACGCGTCACGTCAACTCAAAATTCATGAGAAAAATTATACATACGCACGACCTTGAACTTGGTGCAGTTGTTTGCGTTAAGGATATGGCGACACTACCTTTATGGTACAAAGTGTATGGTCTTCACCGACCATAAGAGTCTTCAGCACATCTTTAATCAAAAAGAACTCAACATGCGTCAGCGTCGTTGGGTAGAATTATTAAACGACTACGACTGGCTATCCGCTACCGCGCCGCTACTTGCACAGGTTGGGACAACTATATATTCAAATATTGAGTTTAGGAAAACATTGCCTGCAATTGTTTGGTCGATTCTTTATTGCATGAAACGTTCAAGTGAATGGGTGTCTGTCTTAAACGAATTTTCGCTTAACGATAACGAATAGTTGACAGATATATACAGGTGTCATTAGTCATGGATTCCAGCTTATAATCGTGAGGAAGAAATGTTCGGACTTATGTCGACCTCTTTTAGATCCGAAAGCAAGAATCACTTTCTTGGTAAGAGTTGCAATCCAAAGTGTACTTTGGATGAATTTCTCAACCATTTTGACACAGCTATTGAGGCTCAAAGACATGAACATCGAAAAAATGACCATGACACTTGTTCATGAGGCCCAACGTGTAACATTAGTAACATTTCAAAGGCTATACACTTTCAATCGTTTCCGTATTTAATAAAATTTTATATTTTTATTTACGAAATTCGTAATCGTACGATCGAGCAAGACGATATTGACGACATTTCCGGAACAAAATCCAAGTTACATATGCCTTAATACCCTTCATAAGACTTAAACACTGAGTTAGAAGGGTTAAAAATAGCAAACAAGTGATAATACAAGTCCTAGGGCCAAAACTATCAAAAAAATAATTGTTTTTTGTCAGAAAGCCTTGCAGACCGTAAGACCTAATGCCTTGCTGTCTATAAGACATGCCCAGATGGAAAAATTGCTTGTTCACCAAGTTATGCCACCTTGTTTAAATTTGGGACACCTAGAACAAATTTTTCCACCTCTAATATGGTCATGACACATGTTAGGATACTAATCAACACTTGGTACACTTGTCATTACCTCCTTGATCCTCCATTAGTATAAATAGGCACTTGTTCTTGAGCTACAATCACACCATTCTTTTCTTTCTCACTCAAACACACTCTTGGAGCTTACTTCTGCATTAAGGCCTCCAATCCTGAGTCTAATCCTTCTTCCAAACACAAGTAAGTGTTTCTCCCAGTCGATTTCGATTTATTTGGCTAGTTAGGAGCCAAAAGTCAAGCAAAATTGACTTTTGCTTTGACTTTCGAATCTGACATCTTCGGTCAAGTCAAAGTTCAAAATGAACTTGTCTACGTGATCCTTATAATGAAGGGGTTAATCCCTTGCGATTACACCCTCTGATCATCACGTTTAGTAGGCGAAATGACGAGTCAAACTTTTATGAAATAAAAGTAAAAAACGCATAAAATTGCATTTTACGATGAATGAGTTTTTAACTATTAAAACAAAAAAAATTTGACACCAAATCAGTTTGTACAACATTATTAGACGTGTTTTATCATGTCTAACTCGTCATTTCTAGTTTAGTGCTCATTTCCTAGTCGAAAATCAAACAGTTTGACTTCTTCTTTGACTTGAATCTGACCCGTTTGGTCAACCTTAGGACCCAATCAAGACCAACTATGTGACCATAGTAATACGAGAAATAACCCTCCGATGTTATACCTTATGGTCATATCGTTTGATGGGTTGGACGAGTCAACTTTTATACTTTTAAAAGGTCAAAAATGTCCTTTTGGTATAAAATGGTTTAAAACTTATATATCAACATTTTCACATCAAGACTGATTATATAACATAAATAAACCTATTTTGACATGTCAGACTCGTCAAAGGCCTAATTCAACCATCCGGACATGTATTTACGTAAACGACCCCTTGAAATGAAGTAAACCACTTTAACAAGTCGTAACAGGTCAAAACACTTCTAGAAACTTTCCAATAAGAATGTAAGGTTTAATAAATCATACTACACGAGATCCTTCACTCGTTTGATAACCATATTCTATCCGATCTTTCTCTTAAGCCAAGTTATACACTAACAATATGATCATCCGATATATTAGGAATCACTTGAGCTTTGCATATCACTATTAAGCAAGTCATCATCAACCAAGTGAGTACATAGTCCCCACTTTTACGTTTTCTAAATATTTTGGTGTGATTCATACGTGCCTACTATTTTCAAAGTTTTCAAAACTACATACATGGTTTATATATACAATATGCTTTCAATTTGTGTGAAACTTGGTGGTCCATCATTCATAACAAGGGTATGTTCATTAACTTGATCAAGCCGACCAGAAAGTATGTTATGGTACTATAGGATTGACAATTCCCGTTTTCAAATTTTCTGGGGTTTGTGGGGAAGTTTGGGAAAAAACAGAAACTTTACATTTGACAAACCCTTTAGTGGTTTGTCTGACGAGTCAACATAAGCTTGAATGTATTCACCATACGACTACACTTGTTTACATAAAACGAAACTATTGATTTACAAACATGACGATTGGTTTATACAAAACATGACGAATGGTTTATACAAGACAATTGGTTTTTACAAACATGACGACTGGTTTATACAAAACATGACGAATGGTTTAAACAAGATGATTGGTTTTTACAAACATGACGATTGGTTTATACATAACATGATGATTGGTTTATACATATGGTTTATATATAACATGACGATTGGTTTATACATAACATGAGGATTGATTTATACATAACATGACGATTGGTTTTCAAGTATATATATAAACCATGCAATTTACGAGAAAACAATTGGTTACTTGCACGATTTTACAAAGAAATATTTTTGTCGAGTTTCATGGCTACAAGGTTTACTCTAAAATACCAACTTGCATGGTGATAAAACATATTGCAATACCAAACACTTTTTATATAAGTTTGGTTACAAGGTTTTCACTCATCGACACTCGTATCGGATAAGGTATTGCAATGCGAATTCATAGTCATGAACTTGACCACAAAACCTATGTTACTCACCAACATTCATTATTGACCTTTATTTTTACATATGTTTCAAGTACAAATGTTTATGCTTATGCAAATAGGCTACACGTAGGACTGGACTCGGGTCTTAGTATTACTTTTAAATCTAAAGACAATTGTTTGTATTTGTTTAGGTTTCAAAAGACAGTGTAATTCAGTAACTCAATTAAACATAAACTTTAGTACCATTTGAGTCCGCCACGAGTTGTAATATGCGGTCGGGGTGTTACACAACGTCTGGAGTGATTTGGTTCTTGAGAAGCAAGCAACTGACAAAACTATCTATTTTGACGTTCAATTGGAACTGCAACATGCTATTCACTGTTGTACGAGCGTCAGAAAGGTTATGTTGGTGATTCATCAAGTTCTTTATCAAAGATCTCGATCAACCATGTTCTGCATTTTTTGAGGTAACACTGTCTGTGTTTTTTTTTCAGTAATATTAGATGGCACATTTAATTGTAATATGATGTTTCAGGATATGATACAAGAGGAGGACGGCACTGTTAATTGAAAAACTTTAGAAACATTCTTTACCAAATGTCTTCAAGCTATTTTTTTAACATATACATATATTGGTCAATTTTGAATTATACACATATATATAGTCAATTTTTAAAATATACATATATGTATATTATGAAACATATATATCCTTAACCTAGGAAGAGTAGGAAACTGAGTCAAACAAACTACGATTAAGCTCATTCCAACGGCATTGAAACCGGCTCGTCGAACCCTAACTAAACTGTAAACCCTAAATCTAACACGTAAACCATAAGGTTAAACCCTATGTTAAACCCTAAAACTAAACTATAAACCCTAAAAACTAAACCCTAAACCCTGAATAATAATGTTAAGCCCTAAACTCTAAATACTAAAGCTAAACACAAAAATTAAACCCTAAAAATAAAACTAAATATTTCCCATCAAACATAAAAGTAGATAGCTATGTTCCACTTCTCTCAAAAAGCTTTGAAAACCATTTGTGCACACAAATAAAAAAGTGACTAACGTTCAATGAACACATAGATATAACTACAATAAAATACAGTGCATTTAGAGAGAGAAAATTAACAACCATGTTATTTCACTACATTAGATGAATAAATCTAAACTATGCCTTTGCTCAGATTCAAATCGAAGATCTCTCTGCCTTTACCAAATGAGCTAACCTCACATTAACACAATACACTTGATTTTATTTGAAAAATGTTTCATAGTTGGATTCAAACATCATTGAAGAGCATTGATAGCTTTTATTGTTTATAGAGATACTTGCACAAATGGTCGGTCTTTTGGTGCGTTTCCTTCATTCTCTACTGTTCAGCCCTTGTATGGCATCTATTTACCAAGTTGCCACTTGGCCTTAAGGTTTTCTTTTAACTAGTTGATGTCTCGCCTGCGTTGTGAGGCGATAGCCGAATAATGAGCGAGTGTTAGGAAGCTCATTGACACGAAAAACAATTAAATCGAGTCAACCGATTAAAACAAAACACTTTTAGTTTTGCTAAAAAACTAAAACAATGACAATACTGTTATTTTTAACTAAGGGAAAGTTTTATTTTTTAATTGGTATAAATTAATATGAATACATCATTGGTAGTGATAAAGAACAAAATGCCTTATAGTTTGAAAGTAGTGAGTAGCAGAAAGATTGTTATAATCACTAGTAGTGATGAACATGTGTCTGAAAGTACCGAGTACCAAACATGCTCATTTGCAATCATCAAGCAAAGATAATGATTGAAATTAAAATATTCTTTGCAAAATTTCATGGTACTTGGAACATATAAAGAGAAATTCATAGTCAACTTAGCACAAAACAAAACCAAAAAAACTTCATCTCTAGATCTATGATAACATGAGACATAATTTTACTTGGCATCAATCCTTAAAACACAAGCTCATGAGGCTTCATGCCTGCCTTGAGTGAGAATCTAGCCCCCAAATAGCTTTTCAGATCTGGGACAGCCTCAATGGCTGCAATCAATGCTGCATCGACGGTTTTCTGGTCGTCTTTCTTGTCTTGTGGGAGGACGTTCTTCTCCTATGACGCGCATCAACCAAAAAAGGATTAGATATAGGAAAACATGGACCCAAAAGATATATAAGCTAACAATACCTCTTTCTCTGCTTCAAAAAACTCGCCCTCGCCTTTCTTCTTCTTTTTCTCAACCTTCTTTCCAAAGTACTTGTCGTCATACTTTTCCACATTTACCCCTGAGATGTCTACCTTTGTTGATGTGGCAATAACATACGACTGGTTCACTCTCCTCAAAGGAACACCATTGATCTTAAAGGGACCTGTATGTAAAAAAACAAGAGTCAATGATACCAAAAACATAATAGAACTTGGATAAAAACCGATAAACTAAATATAATAGTGATACAATATGTGAATAAACATTTGAGTACAGGTTGATCTCTGCCCACAATCATGCTTGAAGCAATGTATAATAAACAAAAATCTGCATAAAATGATATGTGTATATACAAATGACAAATCTAATTCATTTTCATCTTTTGAATTTCAACACTTGAAAAATTTATAAGAATCGTTTTATTTTCTGTACAAGTATATTTTTACTAACATGATTTAATCTAAAACTGAGAATTTTTTTTAATTAACAAAGACGTATATCACCTTCTATAGTCAAAAGAGCAACATGCAGTACATGCAATGATTAAACATATGCAAACTAGCAGTTTGCATTAGCAACTGCAAACATAAAAAATAGTAAAAAAATATTTTAATTGAAAAAAATGAAGTATGCAAACAGGCAAACACAAAAAGAAGAAATCAAGTGTTTCTAATCAACAGATATGAAGATAAAAATAAATTACCAGTAACCAGCAACAATCCAGAAGTAAGTTGTTTCAGAAAAACAACCCTCTTTCCCTTGAATCTCCCGGCCAATATAATCAGCACAGTTCCTGGGGTAATGCTAGCCCTAAACATGTAAAAACAAATAAAAAAACTCAACAGAGTGATAATATATATATATTATAATATATGGGTAGGGCTCATTCGATGAGCACCCTTATTGCGAGAACCACATGAACCAATGTGGACACAACAAAATATACCCACCCACACCCCAAAAACATAAACACCCACCCCACCCACCCCACCACAACCCAAAAACCTAAGCTTTTTTAACCAAAAATTTTTAAAAAAAAAATTATGCGTATTTTAAGTTTTTTTAAGTAGTTTTTTTTTGGTTTGCAATTGGTTCTCATGGTTCTCGCAATAAAGTGTTCTTAACCTATTATATATATATATATTGTTGTGTGTGTTTTGTGTGTGGATTTAAACATAACATTCAAAATCGCACCGCTAGCGAGAGGCCATCTGAGCAATAAATCTTCTACATGAACCTCTCGCCTCACGCTTTTTAAGACGATGGTTATAAGAACAATCAATGTATTTACCTGAGTTTAGTAGGCCTGGCTTTGCGCTTGTTAACGAGAGGTTTCTTCACGTCATCAGCTGGGTAGAACTTTGAGGGTTTCTCAGCTGGAGCGGCAGCAGCAGCCTGCTTCTCATGTTTAGGAAAAGCACCACCGTTCTTGGCCTTGATGCCCATAAACCCCTCTTGTGGTACATCTTGGACCGTGAGTATTTGCCCACACCGCTGATCAAGTCAGGGTTCCTGCTAATGTGTGGCTTTCTGTCCTTCGGTGCCATTGGTCTTCTGCTTTTACAACAGACCATTTAAAATTCCAATGCCAAAACATAACATTTGCAATGGATTTAAAGATACTAAAAATTTGAATTTCGGACACGACAAAAACCTAGCTTAAGATTCATGGATATTGCCGTATTGGTTTAGTATAAATAAGTTCAGGTCATCTTCTAGTCGAACCCACTAACAAGTTTTAGCTAAACAGGTACCCTTTATTTTTCTTTTTCTTTTTTTTTAAAGTTTTGTGTTATAAAACAAACCAGTTGGGTATTTATACTAAGCTTACAATTTAAAAATGTCTTAAAGTTAAATTTGTATATATAAATGTAGATCTTTTATATTCATTTGTATCTCTGATTGTAAAATTATAACTTTAAAGTATAAATACAATATAAAAGATAAAACGGGTCTCTTCGTGTCAACATGAGACTATTTGTGTTGTGTTCGGGTTCATATCTTAAGTTCATCGCATTCTAAAAACACACACTACCAAAACTTCACATTTTTTATTGCATTCATGCATCATCATTCACAAATATATGATAACATATCTCATCAAACAGCAAATCATATAAAAAATGTTTTTCTAGCTCAAATCTTTCTAACTTTCAGCGCAAACGAACCTAATTCAAAATGCTACAATACTTATTTGGATAAAATTCGAAAAACTTTACAGAACGATGCCATATCAGCAATTTGCAGACACCAGTAAATGTATTACAACTTATTAACATATAAAATCTCGATAAATGTAAGTAAAAATTAATATATGACGAAACAGAGATCATATTGAAGATGTTTGTAGTAATAATCAATTGAAGATAAAACGATGGTTACCGGTGATTTGTTGCTCCGATGAAGCGCGGCGGCTTGAAGCGGCAGTGTGTTAGGGGATGAAACCCTAACAGGTTGTGATATATGATAAAAATGAGTAGGTTTGTTGGGCTTAATGATGGGCTTTTGTTGGGTTTAATAGATGGGCTGGATTTGCAATGGTGTTTTTATTTTGGGTTGATTGTAGAGTAGGAATGGTTATGGCCCATAGTATTATTTTATTTGAATAGTTGCGTATTTGAATAGTCAGGAAATGTTTTCTTATCAAAGGATGTTCAGGTTTCTAGTCACAAAAAATGTATTGCCTTGATAAGAAACATTTCTATTATAATCAAGTACCAAACTTTTTTATGAGTGAGTGTGTTTCTTCTTATACTTTAAGTTGTATGCTTTCAAATTCGAAAATTCTTATAATTACTACCAAAAATCGGTTACATATATTCATTCCATAATTAGATTTTATTAATTAAATTACACTTGTACCTTTAAACTACCAAAATAAAAAGGGACACATGTCACCTCCAAAATCTTTCTTATCATTCTCACACTTTTATATTTTCTTACATGAACCTTTACATATATATATATATATATATATATATAGGGGAAGGTTCATTTGAGAAGAAATTTAATATGAGAAGAAAAAGAAGAAATGACATAATTGTAAACCATTAAATAGTTTATAACTCCTCTTATTAATCATGTTATTTTAATTAATAAAGCAAAAACATTTTATCCTACATATTTCAAAATTTATCCTACATATTTACACTTATTGGAATTTACCCTACACACATGTAACTTTACCTACACATTTCAAAATTTATTTTACACATGTCAAAATTGTCTTTCATCAAAATTATTTTATCTTGAAAATTAAAAAAATGAGTTACAAGTTTAATTAATTAGCTAATTAATGACAATTATAGATTTACCTATATGCCCTTTTTCATAATATTAAATACACACACTAAAACACATTAAATGAAGTAAATGAAGAATTTCTATTGGTTTAAAGTTATTCTTTTTATTCTTACAAAATTTTTCTTCTCATTTGAACTCTCCACTATATATATATATAAACATTAGATATTTAATCTAATAGTTGAGATATTGATGGCAATCTTGTAAATAGTTTTGACTATTAAACTAATAAATAAATTAATTTTCTACATTAAGGTATAAAGGTAAATTTAATATTTTTAAATTAAGAAACTAACATCAATGCACATGCAAGTTCCCCCTTCTTTTTTAAACGTCAATAACTTTTTATACATAACTCTTTTTTTAAAAGAAATTACACCATAATAACGAGTGTTTTTTTATCTTTAATATGAGTACCATATTGATATACTTATTAGAGAAAAAAATATGTCTCGCTTGGATGTTTTAGTTCATGGTGTTTTTTCTATGTTCATACAATGGTGTTTTAATTGTAGGGTGTTATTTCTGTTCTCCGTAAGATGTATGCCTTCAATATACATGCTGTGGTGGTTTTTATGAGTTAGGGTGTTATTCCTGTTATATTTAATGTAAGACAAAGGTCCTTGATTTATTAGGGTGTTATTTATGTTATATTCAATATTAGGGTGTTCTTTATAATATGTGCGCCTTCAATATGCATGTTGTGGTGTTTTTATGAGTTAGGGTGTTGTTTCTGTTATATTGTTGTTCTTTGTAAGATGTATGCCTTCAATATACATGTTGTGGTGTTTTTATAAGTTAGGGTGCTATTTCTTTATAAGATGTATGCCTTCAAATTCGAAATCCCTACAATAACTGCTAAAAATCGGTTACATATATATTCATTCCATAATTAGATTTTATTAATTAATTTACACTTATACCCTTAAACTACAAAATAAAAAGGGACATGTGTCAACTCCAAAATCTTTCTTATCCTTCTCACACTTTTATATATATAAGTTTTATCATGTCTTACATGTTCTCGATGGTTGTAATTGTGAATGACAGTGTTTTGAAGAGCTTTACGCACATTTAGCATTCCGAAAAAGGTCACAGCACAACTTGTTAGCCGTTTACTTGCCTCTCTATTGTAATTGGAGCCTTTACGAAAAAAGTGTTATTTATAATTTGCTTTTATGAAAATTTTTTATTTAAAAAAATACTAATATAGAGAATAACCTCATGTTGATTTACACACCTCATCAACCTTGGTGACATGCAATTATTAGGATTCGTTAGTATATAATTTTAATTTTGAATAAATCTAATTTATTTTATTGTTAATTATAAAGCGAAAGTGTGTACAACTAAAAACCTATTTACATGTTCCGATGATCCAATTATAACTGTTAAAACAAATAACAGCCATGGGGGCTTTTCGAAAAACTGACCTTCATTTTTTTCGTTTGAATATTTGTATTTAATATTATTATAAGGTATATTGGTAAACTTACATAAATCATTAATTTGTAGTATTCCTCTTTAATAACTAACTACATTAAATTTGTAACTTATTTTCAAAATATATATTTAAAAAATAATTTGGAGCGTAGGATAAATTACGAGTTATGTAGGATAATTTTCGATATATGTTGGATAAAATTCAATACGTGTACGATATATTTCATAATGTGTAGGATAATTTTTAATGTGTGTAAATAAAAAAATTTAGTGCAGAAGATGATAGTTTTTATGACTAATTAATTAATTAAAGATAATAATAAATGAGATTTAAAAAAAACCCATTTAAAATTTTACAATCGTACCTTTATTCTTTTTATTCTCAATTAAATTTTCCTCTACAATAATCCTACTCCTATCTCATAAATAACATATAGTTATCTCCTAATATTTTATTTATCTAATAAATAATATTTTCCACTATTTATTTAATTATTTATTTAATTAACAGTTAATTAAATAACCAACTAAATATTAGTTTATTATTTCATAAATAATTAGTTCACTAAACATTTCTCTAAACATTCAACCCGCATTACAGTTGCAAAACGTACACATGTGAACTTTAACATTTATCTCATAAACATTAATTCTGGTTCATTGTTCAAAGTGTAATTTTTTGGATCATATCTCGCTAGTTATGTTATAATAATCGTGACTCGGACATCTCATATCCAATAATATCCCACTTAGACGATTCATCGATTAACTAACTTAACATAGACATTGGTGGACGCCTAGCTGCATCTTACTGTCCATAACTTGGTATGACAAATCATATTCTTAAATTGGTTCCTTACGTCCAAGTAACTTGTTACTTAACAAGTAGTAAAGCCATGGTAACCTTATCCGATATCCTTTTTGTTTAGAACATCCGTAAAACATGAGACATGGATAAACATTCATTCTCATATGTTGTTTAACCATTCTTGGTCTCGTTCTCTGATTTGAAGTGGTCTAACAAACTACTATTAGTTTGAGCGTGGCCACGCGTCTACACCAGTTCGCATCAACAAGGGCGCCAAAATGTTCAAATCCCCTTTGACAAAGGGGAACAAAATTCTTTTGGCAACATACAACTCCCACTTAACTTCAAATTTATTCCTCATCAAATATCCTTATTATTGCTTTACACTGGTACAACTTTATATAAGATCAAAGAACAACTTTTGACTAAAGTTAGTTCTAATATGTTCTTTAGGTCTAAGGACAGAAGGATTGTACTAGTTTCAAAACATCGTATGACTATGATCTATGAAGATCGTTTTGAAGCAAGTTATGCCCGATATCATTCTCTAAGGGATATCTATGAATATTGGATCTTAACACTTGAGCCTTTCATCTCATGAAACAACATCACTCATAATAGTCTTAGTCCATATTGATTCCTAAGAATCTGATAAACTACAGACATTTAGAATAACACCTTATTCATGGATTGCTTAAACGTACAAAACTCGAATATAGAAACATTTATTTATGATGCATTTAACCATTAATTCAAAATAAATATATACAATGTAACGTTTGAAAGCAACAAATATAAATTAAGATCATATCCATTCTCTTGTATAATCTAAGCCCTATTTTCTCCACATGCTCCTCATGTATAGACATAGGTTTAGTGAAGCGCTTTGCTAGATTATGATCTGTGTGAACTTTATTTATAATGATGTCTCTCTTGTTTAGTATATCGTATATAGTGGAACCTTTTGAGTATGTGTTTCGTGCTGTGGTGTGACCTTGGCCTGATCTATGGCACCAGATTTGTCACACAATATCTCGATTGGTTTCTTTATGTTAGGTACCACTTTGAGATCAAAGGACTAGTTTTCCAGCAACTTGGGGAAAACGTAAGATAACAGCGTAAGGTGGCGGGTGGCCGATCACACGATTGGGGAGAGCGACAGTCTTCAGTGAGGATGGCGTGATTGGAGTGTTGCGCCCTGGTCAAAGATAATATTTGTATACCCTAATTACCCTTAACAATGTGCCAGTGGTAGTAAGGGGTCGAACCATGAAGAGTTTGTGGTTTTCATTTGGATAAGGTTGATTATAACCGACATCACTATTATGAAACTTGCAATTTGGTTAGTTAGAAAGAGTGTCGGATTGAACCGACGAATTTGATGCTAAATTACTTAACTACTAAAAATTGAACACTTTCGAATACACGAAAACTTGATTGCTTGATTGAAATACTAATGAGAGAATAAGGTTCACACCTGGTTCAACAATTGCAAAGCCTAAGGTTGTTATACATTTTTAAGTTGATTTAGTTGAATTTGTTATTAACGGTTTTGCTATCACGAGGCTAGGTGCCAATTGTTATCAACGTCGTAAACAACGGACTGCAATGTACTTCGTTACCTCAGACAAATAACTCATTTCGAAAAATAAGGCATAAATACACAAACTTATTTTGCAAAGTCAAATTTTATAATCACTCGACAATTCATAAATCTAGTTCAAATGCAAGACAATTGTCGATCAATTCTAATGCAACTCAACTTGTCACAAATCAACTAATAAACATAAAGCAAACCCTAAACCTTACAAAAGTCTACATAGGGGTGAAACCCGAGAAGATTAGCCGTTCATGGATGATAGAACTCGATCACTGGATGAATTAAGCTTGATCACGAACATCTTGAAGCCTTGAAGATAAGTATGATGAAGGTTAGGGTTTTTGGTGGATGATAATGAAGAATGGATTGTTGATATGATGGTAAGAATGGTGGATTAGGTTTAGTATGATGATTGTGGATGATTCAGATTGATGAATGTGATTGGGATTGTTGGAAGATGAAGATGATGGTGTTCTTGGCTCCAAAGTGAGGTTCAAAAGCTCAAAAATGCATAACTCCCATGAAAATACCCAAAAAGTGGGTTATAACTCATTCAGAACACTCAACAAATGAGATTCAGTGATAGCAAATTGTGGAGGGCGTCGCCGGTGCCACTTGAATTCCTGTTTTTTGCTGACGACTTATTTACATGTCTACGCGAGTTTCTGACCGATGCGAATAACCAAGGGGCGTCGCCGACGGCGCATATGGGTGTTGGCGACACTATGTTAAACTCTTGGTTTCCGTTTTCTTTATTTTGCGTTCCCGGTTGATCCCGTCGGCTCCCCAATGCTCCGTAAAGTTCTCGAATAGCTCCTTAAACTCCGTTAGACCTGCAAAACACAATTCTAATTAAAAATAGGCCATTCGAAATCGAAAGTCATGAACACCGGTTTTCACCCACGTATCATGGCGCAACGATGACGGTTTCGGTGAGGGCGACAGTGGTGTGACGACGTAAGGGGAGGCGAAGACGGGTGGAGGTGGTTGTGTGTGTGTTTTCGGTGTGGTCAATCCAACTCTTGGAAACCATGGTATATATAGGTATCATAACTATTATACTTGCACTCAAACATTATACGCTAGGAGTTGTATTCTAGTACAAACACACGTTATATTTATTTAATAAATAAGATATAATATATAATATTTATCTAATAAATAAGATATAATTATCTCTAACATTTTATTAACTAATAAATAAAATATATTAATTTTATTTATCTAATAAATTGTATTCTTCTACCATTTATTTAATTATTTAATTGACAATTAATTAAATAAACAACTAAATACTAATCAATCATTTCATAGATAATTAATTCACTAAACGTTTTTCGAAATGTTCGAACCATCTTACCGTTGCAAAACGTGCACATGTGAAGTATAAAATTTATCTTATAAACATTATTTTTAATTAGTTGTCCAAATCATAACACTTTAAATCACACCTCATTAGTAACATTGAAATAATCATGAGTCAGACATTTTATATCTAGCAATGTTCTTTTGGAATGACTTGAGATACGTGTAGAATAGTATGTGAAGTCTCTTTAAAATTAACATTTGAAAGATTTAAGTAGGATTTTGGAATCACTTGAGATGCATGTAGAGCCCTATGAAAGCCTTTTTAAAATTCATATTTGAAAGATTTTATAGGATTAAAGGTGAGCCAAATCAAATATGATATTTAATGTGTACCTTATTTGGTTTGATTTTATTTTAGTGCAAGAAATATGGTTATACATACCATACAAATTTCCAAAACATTTAGATAATGATCTAACATTTTTTTCTATTTCAGATCTATATTTGGGTTTTTATACACAACTCAGTCGGATTCTTGAGTGAAATTATATACATATGAGAAATATAAAAAGAAAACCCACTTAGTTACGAAAACTTAAGAAAATCTTATGTAACATTTTTTTCCTAGAAAATTAGGAAACCTATGTTTCATGTTTTTGAATGTTTTGAGTAAAAAAAATCCAAAAACGCCGAGTTGGTTTTTTTATAAAAAATTTTAAAAATTCAGTTTTTAGAATGTATGTATGTATGTGTGTATGTATGTATGTAGTTAGTGTAAGGTTTGGCAACCGGGAAACACTCTTAAAAATTTAACTTAACATGTTAAAAATCATTTATTTTTAAATTTTTTGGCACTTTTCGTTATAAATACTAGTAGAAACAGTTTTAATAAAAAACAAAAAAATGATTTTATATTGGAAATAGTTTCTACCCATTTTTAAGGAAAAACGCTGATTTTTTTAAAAAAATTTGTTAAGTTTATATTTTTAACTGTTTTCTAAACAATTTTTTTTATTTTTTAGCTTTGATTTTTTTATTAAAAATGTTTCTACATGTACTAATAAGGAAAAGCGTCGAAAAAAATTTAGAAAAAATTGATTTTTGACATGTAAAGTTGAATTTGTAAGACTGTTACCTGGTTCCTTACTTTTTTTAGTTTTCCCCAGTGAATGCTCCCCTATGTATGTATGTATGTATGTAGGTAGTATGTAGTAAGTAGGTATGTGTGTTGTATGTATGTATGTATGTATGTATCAAACAAAATTTCCAAAAAAAATCTATAAAAAAACCACTCGGCGCTTTTTGTTTTTTTTGGCTTAAAACGTTCAAAAATATGTAACTTATATTCCCTATTTTTTTAGAAAAAAAATGTTACATAAGCTTTATATATAATTCCCTGTATACATAGGAGAAAAATCCGTTAGGAACCACCTTTTATTGCGAGAACTGGAGAAACAATGTGAACACAACAAAAAATACCTAAACAAATAAAAAATACACAAACTTTTAATTTATTTTTTTGGAAAAAATCGTTATTTTTCGTCACTCAAAAACCAGAAAAAAATCGAGTAACAATTATCCATGCACATATGCATATGTGTGCATATGTATCATTTCTTTGACAAATTCTGTAATACATTACCAATATTAGAAAATTGCACTTTCATTTACACTACCATCCATAATACGCTACTTTTTACATTAACAATATTAGAAATGCACATTGCATCTATATGTATGAACATGTTATAACGTGTTTTGGTACACTACTTTGAATATAATTTTCCCTTTCATCTATCATACCACTTCATAATACACTACCATTATCTCCTATCATTCATGATACTATACCATTACCTCCTACCATCCATAATAAAACACGATTACAAAATTTCACTTTTTTACATGTATATCAACACCCTTTATACCATATAAACAACATATTACATCATAAAGTGACGAATATATCCAAACCATCAACCACTATATATAACTAACCAAAAACATGTATATGAGCCTACTTCATCATTCAAAATCAAAAAACTTTTTGTACCAAAACACGTTATATCATAGTTATACATAATGATGCACATGTGTATTTTTAATATTAGTAATGTAAAAAGTAGTATATTATGGATGGTAGTGTAAATGAAAGTGTAATTGTCTACTACTTGTAATGTATTATGAAATTGGTCTAAGAAATGATACATATGCACATGTGCATCGTAATTGTTACTCGACATTCTTTTGTGATGAAATATAACGATTTTTAAAAAAATATATATTAAAAAAATTGTGTGTTTTTTAGATTTTTTAGGTATTTTTTGTGTTCACATTGGTTCTCGCATGAACCCTACCAATATATATATAGGCTAAGGTAAAATGAAAACCTATACAAGTTGTGAGAACTTAGAGAGCTCGGCCTTACGAAATGCTTTTTCAAAAAAAAAATTTACAAAAAATCCTAAAAAATAAAGTTTTCCAAAAAAAAACATACAACAGTCGTAAATGCTGTAAAAATCTGATGTGATGCTTATGTCAGCTTTTACAGCAGCCATAAATGGCCGAGACACCAATTCGAATTTTTTACGGACCGTCTTTATAACATTTAATCTAGGGGTGTGAAAAATGGGACAAAACTCGCACAGAAAGAGCGATTTCTCTAAGTTTTCACAACTTTAAGGGTTTTACCTTGATCTGTATTATATATATGTGTTGTTTGTATGAGAGAGAGAAAGGTAGATGGTTGTTACATCACAACCATATCTTTCTTTTATATATAATAAATTGTTTCGCATTTTAGAAACAAGATGTCAATCTAATCAGATGCTTATCTAAACTAAAACTAGTGTCTTTCCTCTACGCTATGTGACGTGAAGTTAATTAGTGTCAGTTTGGTTCGTTTCAGTATTAACACTCACTGTAACGACTCATTATAGCAAGCTAAAAAAAAGAAAGTCATGATATGCTCAAAATGATATTAACATGTATTTTATATCAATCGAAAATCATAAATACGAACACCGGTTCCGATATCGCTATCTTTCAGTTCACCTCAATCAAAAACCATAAAAGGTATCCGGTTCAGATACTACCAATACCGAGATTTAGCTCGAAATCACCAATACCCATATTCGATCGAAATCATCACGGTACTGGTATGGTGTCGACACTCGTATAATTTATGATACAAAAATAATATGTTTTTTAAACACACCTCCCTTTTCCAACAAAACTGTTAATGGCACTTATATAGTTTACGACACAAATAATGTGTATTTTTGAATACAAACTCTATTTTCAATAAAATTTATGTTGGAATGTTGAGAAAAATAATTAAGCGCAACTGTGCATTTAAAATTTTTAACTAGTAAATAAACTCGGGTTATTAACAAAAAAAAAACAAATTAAGTTATAAATAAATTGATATTAAAAAAACTCATTCAAATTCACTGTTATGGAAAGGATACAAAAAAGTTAAGTTTTTAATTAACATTTTATTTTGAATACAACTCTATTTTTGAATATAATTTATACTGGAATATCGAGAGAAAAAAATAAACATAACTTCGTATGCAATTTTTTAACAAGTTAATAAACACAGGTTATTAACAAAAAAATCGAATTAAGGTACAAATAAATTAATTAAAAAATATATAAAATCATATTTATGTTTATGATATGACAAATGTAACACCATGATAACATGCCTCCTTAAACTATAGTGGAACACAATTGTTTGTGGAGTATACGTTTTTTTCAAGACTATTCTGTAATTAAGTTGAAATTTATTACCATGCATGTTGAACTGCCTTTCGATATTATTTTTAATCCGGTCTTGTTGAATGGTTTGTCAATAGTAGTTGTGCGTTAGTAATAACTAAGCATTAGTGGTAACTGATCACCGATAGCAATTATGCTCGGAAGTAAGTGTGTTACTAGTGGTAACAACAAAAAGTATATTGTTGTAGTAACTACATCAATAATAAGCATGCTATATATCTTTAGTAACTTGGGCACTCAACAACAATTGTTGTTAGCAATAAATAGTCATAGCAACAACTTAGAGTAACACCTCGTAAAATCATTTCCAATAATATAGTGACACGTGTCATTACTTTTATATTAAGTCTAATAAGAACTAATAAGGACTAAAAGTGTCAACATATTAAACTAAGCCTCTGAGTGACCCATAAGTGTCAATATGCTTAAACTAAGCCTCTGAGCGACCCTTTACAAAGTCCTAACTCTCATATGAGCCACTTGTTGGACGATAGGGATTATTTGCGTAAATATGTAAAAGTTGGACGTAGAGGGGTTAAAAGTGTCAACATGTTTCTTTATACCTCTGAGTGACCTTTTAAACGAACCCAGAGCTTGACACTGATCCGGGCATACTCCCGGGTACGCCAAATATTGGCTATCGGAGGGCTAATTATGCTTATAAAGGTGTTTTAGAAGTTTAATAAGTTGAGGGGCTAAATGTGGCAAACTTTGAAAGATTCCATGGACCGCTCGCGGGCCCGAGAGACAGGGTCTGGTCTCTCGCGGCCGCCAGAGGACATCTGCAGCAGAAAATTTTGCTTGGCAACCACACAAGTTACCAAAACTCATTCAATTCGAAACCATGGGCTTCCAAACTGCTATTCCACGTTTTAGGACACTTCTAGACACCCTCTAACCCTGGCATCACCTCCTTCAAGCTCTCTAACTATAAATAGGTGCATTGGGTCACCACTTGAACTTGCACCTTTCTCATTATCATTCTATCTCCCTCCTCTAGAAGTTCCTAACTAAAAGGAACATCCAACTTAGTTCTATTTCATCCAAGGATCACTTGTAAATGTTCCTTTCTCTTGCATTTTCATTTATAGGTTCTTAATAGCCAAAAGTCAAGCATTATTAACAAATTCTTTGACTTTCGGTTAAGACCATTATGGTCCAGCCATTGTTCGAAATGAACATGGCTAAGTGATCGCAATTAGGAAGGTCTTAATCCCTTAAAAGGGCACCTCCTAAAGATCACGTTTACTAGACCTATTGAAAGGGTCAAAGTTTTATTATTAAAAAGTCAAACAGCCAGATTTTGAAAATATTATAATCTGAGTTCATATATGTTATATGTGACACCTCTAAAATCGTGTACAATAGTATAGTGACATGTGTTGTATTTTATTTTTTCTATTAAAGACTAATAAGGACTAAAGGTGTCAACATTTCTCAAAACTGAGCCTCTGAGTGACTTTCTGATGTTAACATGCATAAACACTAGCCTCTGAGTGACTGAGATGTCAACGTGCTTAAACTTAGCCTCTGAGTGACTGATATGTCAACATGCTTAAACTTAGCCTCTGAGTAACTAATATGTCAACATGCTTAAACTTGGCCTCTGAGTGACTGATATGTCAACATGCCCAGGCTCTGAAATGACATAAGAGTCAACATGCTTATAGTGGGCCTATAAGTGATCCTTTACGAAGTCCTAACTCTCATATGTCCCATTTGTTGGACGAGAGGATTGAATCCATAAATATATGAAAGTTGGATGATGGAGGGGTTAAAAGTGTCAACATGTTAATTTATACCTCTGAGTGACCTTTTAAAACCAAGAGCTTGACGATGTCCGGGCATACTCCCGGGTACGCCAAATATTGGCCACGGAGGGCTAATTATGCATATAAAGGTGTTTTAGAAGTTTAATAAGTTGAGGGGCTAAATGTGGCAAACTTTGAAAGATTCCATGGACCGTCTCGGCCCGCGAAAGACAGGGCCTGGTTCTCGCGGGCCGCCAGAGGACATCTGCAGCAAAAAATTTTGCTTGGCAACCACACAAGTTGCCAAAACCCATTCAATTCGAAACCATGGGCTTCCAAACTGCTATGCCACGTTTTAGGACACTTGTAGACACCCTCTAACACCTGCTAAACCTGGCATCACCTCCTTCAAGCTCTCTAACTATAAATAGGTGCATTGGTCACCACTTGAACTTGCACCTTTCTCATTATCATTTCACCTCCTTCCTCTGGAAGTTCCTAACTGAAAGGAGCATCCAACTTAGTTTTATTTCATCCAAGGATCACTAGTAAATGTTCCTTTCTCTTGCATTTTCATTTATAGGCTCTTAATGGCCAAAAGTCAAGCATTTTCGACAAATTCCTTGACTTTCAGTTAAGACCATTATGGTCCAGCCATTGTTCGAAATGAACATGGCTAAGTGGTCGTAATTAGGAAGGTATTAATCCCATAAAAGGGCATCTCTTAAAGATCACGTTTACTAGACCAATTGATGGGTCAAAGTGTTATTATTAAAAATCAAATAGGCCAGGTTTTGAAAATATTATAATCTGAGTTTATATATGTTATATGTAACACCTTGTAAAATCGTGTCCAATAGTATAGTGACACGTGTTGTATTTTATTTTAGTCTATTAAAGACTAATAAGGACTAAAGGTGTCAACATGCTCAAAACTAAGCCTCTGAGTGACTTTCTGATGTCAACATGCTAAACACTAGCTTTTGAGTGACTGATATGTCAACATGCTTAAACTTAGCCTCTGAGTGACTGATATGTCAACATGCTTAAACTTGGCCTCTGAGTAACTGATATGTCAACATGCCCAGCCTCTGAGTGACATCAGAGTCAGCATGCTTATAGTGGCCTATAAGTGATCCTTTACGAAGTCCTAACTCTCATATGTCCCATTTGTTCGACGAGAGGGATTAAATCCGTAAATATATGAAAGTTGGATGATGGAGGGGTTAAAAGCGTTAACATGTTAATTTATACCTCTGAGTGACCTTTTAAATGAACCAAGAGCTTGACAATGTCCGGGCATACTCCCGGGTACGCCAAATATTGGCTACGGAGGGCTAATTATGCTTATAAAGGTGTTTTAGAAGTTTAATAAGTTGAGGGGCTAAATGTGGCAAACTTTGAAAGATTCAATTGACCGTCGCGGCCCGTGAGAGACAGGGCCTTGTCTCTCGCGAGCCGCCAGAGGACATCTGCAGTAGAAAATTTTGCTTAGCAACCGACACAAGTTGCCAAAACCCATTCAATTCGAAACCATGGGCTTCCAAACTGCTATGCCACGGTTTAGGACACTTGTAAGCTCCCTCTAACACCTCTTAACACCTGTCATCATCTCCTTTAAGCTCTCCAACTATAAATAGGTGCAATGCTTCACCATTTGAACTTGTACCTTTCTCATTCACTACTCTATCTCCCTCTTGTGGAAGTTCCTAACTGAAAAGAGCATCCAACTTAGCTCTATTGCATCCTATGAATCACTTGTAAGTGTTCCTTTCTCTTGCATTTTTCGTTTGTAGGCTTTTATAGCCAAAAGTCAAGCGTTTTACAGAAAACGCCTTGACTTTCAGTTAATACTATTATGGTCCAGCCATTGTTCGTAACGAACATGGCTAAGTGATCGTAATATGGTACGTGTTAATCCCTAATAAGGGCACCTCCTGAAGATCACGTTTGCTAGACCAATTGACGGGTTAAAGTTTTAATATTAAAAAGTCAAACAGACCATTTTTCGGAAATGTTACAATTTGAGCTTATAAATGTTATGAAACATGTTTTGAAACTTAAACAAGTTCGTAATAATTATTAGAACATGTGGGAACATGTTCAGCTCGTCAATTAGTTCTAGGGTCGTTCGCAACTGAAAGTCGCAAAGTTTGACTTCTGCTTTGACTTTCGATTTTGACCTGATTTAGATTAGTTAGCTACTAATCTAAGGTTGCATTATGATTGTATTATAATGTATCATAACCCTCTGAGGTTATATTACATGATCATAATCAGAAATGAGTTTATGCACATGTTCCGTAATTATGCCATTTTGACTAAAATGCCCTTTTTGCATAATAAGAGGATTAAATGATAATGAACTTGAAAATGAGTTTCCTAGTGATATAATATTATCAGTAGGATTAATTGGGATGTTAAATCATATTATAAACTGAGTTTATGAACAAGTCCTTGTATTTTGTCGATAAATGACGATAAAGCCCTTGTGGCTCGTAAAATGGTTTTAATCATACCTTTTCAAAATAAATCTTTTTCCTACTGATATGCTATATTAAATAACATATCTAAGACATATTAACCTGACCTTAACATCAATTTTCATTAAATATTGCACAAATCGTCATTTTACGACATAAACGCCGTTTCGGCGCATAATATGGTTTTAAACCACATTAATCAACTAAGACTTGTTACCTACTGATTTCAAAACTTATTTTAAAATATTTTTACAGTAGGTATATGGTGTGAACTCAGGACACCGTTTCCGGTCATAAGGCAAACAGTGCACAACTCGACCGGGAAGCGACCGTTTGTCGAACCAACGAACATTTTAGTGGCTGATTGCCTCATGCATTCATCTAGAGAACTAGTTAAGTCTTTTTGGGACTCAAAATCCTTTCAACTATCTTGAGGTCACGGAAGCAAAATATATAAGTACCAATATCGAGCGAATGATCGAACGGAAGGCTTTTCGGCCATCCTAACTATCGGCTAGCGAACTAGTTAAGCATATATCTAGATCGGAAGTGCCCTAAACAAATGCCATGACAATTGTGGTGGTAAAAAACCAAAGAATCCAGTACTAAATAATAAGGTTCGTATATTAGCGAATATTATGTCGATGAGCGAACAAGTAACGTTTTCGTTATCCGAAACTTATACCAATTTGTCAAATGGACTAATTAACATGGATTAACACCCTAAACTTTAATTACTTGCTAATGTTATGAGATCAACACCCTAATCATAACACTTAAGTTAAGTACCTAAATATCTAATAAATAAACTTATGTTATGAAAAAAAGTTACACTAATTAACACGGATTAACACCTTCAAAATGGAGGATTCAAGTGGGTCCAATACCCACTTGATTCATGTTGAAATTGTGAGTTTAGAGGCATGGTGTAAGATTATGTTTTGACTTATGAAAGATGGCAATTATATATCCTAACCTACACTCCATACTTCCATCACTTTTACCTTAGAAAAAAACTTGAAAGCGTCTCCTATCTCTCTCTCTTTCCCACGGCTACCAACACCACCACTAAACCACCACAAGTCCACCATTAAACACCTCACTACACACACTTTAAATCCATTTCAAAATCATCCAAGGTGCTAGAAAGATGGAGGATCATTAGGGTTTTCTTGGAGCTTCATTTTCTTCCTAGATCTTCACTAATCTTGTGCAACCATAGTAAGATAAATTCCTTCATATTTTAGCATCTTAGAATGTCTAGTTCAAGGAAGTACAAGTTGATCATCTTGAAAGTGAAGAAAATTAACTTAAAAACCCTAAATCTCACCTTAATAATAACACTAAATATAGTTTATTATGGTTGATTATGTGCTTATATGTTAACTAGTTAGCTTGATGATGTTGATTATGATAAAGTAAGGTGTTTAAAGTAGATGATCTTGTATGAATAAATATATAAATGATGATTTAAATATGGTGATGTTTAAATCTAAATAAGATCATCAACCTCATCATCCATAAAGATTACTACAACTTAAAAGTGATTTACTACATATGAACAACTTTTATAAAGAATAAACCCCATGATTTAAGATGTGATCATCTTAAAAAGAGTAGTAAACAAAGGGTTCGAAATGAAGGACTTGATTTAATGATGTAACAAAAATGATGGCTTAAAAATGCTAATATATGTTGAAATCTCATTATATTTTTAATACGAATATGGGAGGTTAAATTGATAGTTGATCTTGATTATGAGTTTAAACATGGTTTAAATACGTTATAAAAACGTGGAAAACGCCATAGTTTAGGGGAAACTGTGGCGAAATTTTCTAAAAATCTAATAGCGATTAAAGTACGATTAACTGGATGATTAGCAGGACTAAACACGATTAGTGACTTAAAATCATCATTAAGGAAGTTCTAATGACAAGGGTTAAACCACAAACACCCAAGTGTTTAACAAGTGTATTATATATATATGAATACTTGTGAAAATAAAAGCATATGTATATGTATATTTTGTCACCAAAAATTCTGTGTAAATACATGTGTATTGTATGTGTATGTATTTTGAAGTTTAGGGTATACACCATAAAATATCCAACTATACATAAAATACTACAAACACTTGAAAATATTACCAAGCATAGATGACACAAACACATACTTTTTACAATACGCCGAAACAATGAATCGGATAAACAGAGCAATGCGGACGATGGGCGAACATGCACAAATACATTGTCGCGTCATCGACCAACGAACAAATCGCCAACACGAGGAGTTTCTACGACGACAGGCAATTTTCGACACGAAAGAGTATGTATTAAACGATGACGACGAGAAGTCTAAAATATATTTTTGGCATTAACATATATAAATGTTATCGATGTCAAAACCCGGAAAGTTAATATATAAAAGAATTTACTAAGTGATTTTATAAAAGTATAAAAATATATATACTTATAAGGGTAAGATTTATAAATATTGGGCTCTTGAAAATGAATTTGGGCTAGGCCCATTTTATAAAAGACATGGGCGAGGCCCAATTGCATAAAACATATACACAAATTCCAAAGGTAAAAATACATGGGCTAGGCCCCAACATATAATTCATGGGCTAGGCCGAATGACATAAATTACATGGGCTAGGCCGAATCACATAAAGACATGGGCTAGCCGAATGACAAAATTACTGGGCTAGGCCGAATCACATAAAGAATGGGCTAGGCCAATGACATAAAATACATAGGCTAGGCCCAATCACATAAAGACATGGGCTAGGCCCAAATGACATAAATTACATGGGCTAGGCCCAGTGACATAAAGACATGGGCTAGGGGCCAATGTCATAAATAAGATGGGCAAGGCCCAATGACACGCGTGCAAGGCCGGAGGACATGTGAAGGGCAAGGCCCGTTCACACACGATCTAAGAATAACAATATATATATATATATGTATGTATGTATGTATGTATGTTATGTATATGTATATTATATATTTGAGAAATATATGTATAAAAATATTAATCGAACAAACGAACTACCAACACTATGATAACATTTAAAAGTTGTTCTAAGGTAATAAAGAAACACACAACAAGAATTCAAAATGAACAACTAGTACGAGGTCCAGCGAGACCTAGGTGTCTAATGAGGTTAATACACATGTAGGTTATACACGTGTACGGACACCAAACTTTGAATAGTATGATGTACGGAATGTAAAGCTGTGAGTTCATGTCCCTCCTTTCAATTATTTCAAAGTTTTTTTTTAAAACTACCGTGGAGAAATACATATCATAACAAACAATATGTTGGCTATGGGTTTAGTTGATAACAGATCAATTGTGCGTAAGTAGGATGATGACAATAGTAACCATTAATCACATAGCTACCAAGGTGCAAAATATGTAGATCTATTGAGTTTGAGACGCGCTCCACTCCTGGTTGGTATACCCTTCGGAGTGCTTTTGTGATCCCAATGATGTCAAAGTTGTCTCGGTTTGGTTACTTACTTATGGCACATATATGTGAGGGTGATCGCGACACACTGATAGATCCTTAAAACTCTATGATGCTAATAGCATACTCAGATTTCATTACTGGATTACCTGGATGACATTTTATATGAAAACATTAACTACATGAACTCGCCTACTTTTGTTGACTTTTACAATTACATATATTTCAGGACGCAAGGCATGAGCTGGTGATACATTTCGGGATATGAGAAAATTACAAGACAATGATGTGCCATCTTTTGGAGGGTTTGCCTCTTATATCCCAAGTTCGTATGGGTATATAGGGGTCAAAACCTCATTATGCATTTGTGATAAAAACAATATCTTATTTTGAGGTAATGTACTTTAAATTATATTTATGATGACAAGTTGAAAACAGTTAAAACTATGAAATCACTTTTGGTTGGTTGTAAATATTGGAATGCAACT
Source organism: Scalesia atractyloides (assembly GCA_947069175.1). Taxonomy (NCBI): domain Eukaryota; kingdom Viridiplantae; phylum Streptophyta; class Magnoliopsida; order Asterales; family Asteraceae; genus Scalesia; species Scalesia atractyloides. The sequence continues at coordinate 63,425,932 of CAMTDV010000022.1, forward strand.
TATTATTGGAACGGCATCATTGTTGATATATACTTGTTTACTTAGTTGGATGCAATGATTAACTAATAGTCACACACTTGCGCTTCCGTTACGACCAGGGTGTGACAGCTTCGCCTACGTTCGATACATGCATACTTAAATACAATCATGCATATATACTTAATTTTTATACGTTATCGCACTCCCACATTCTCACTTGTAATACTAAAATGTACCCTGAGCCATGCGCTACTAGTATAAACTATGTGGATCATGCAAGACCAAGATAATCACAGGTGCACAAAGGATTATATTGGTAGACGCATGAAAACAATAGTGGGTTCTACTGTGTATCATAACACCGAACGTAACCTGACACCGAATAGCAAAACAAACATAACATGGTTAGAACATGGTGGATACGCTGCTGGTACTTCTTATATATAAGTGTCTCTACCATATTATTAAACTTTCATAAAATGTACCATGTGAAATTCAGTGTTATTCGTGCCTTAGTAAATACGGCCATCTAACAACAAACTTGGTGACTCACAATCCTTTCATTGGTTATACCTAAGCTCATTGTTAAACACTGAGTACTCGGTTTATCTTTAAAAATCCCATTCCCAAAATCATTAGCCGCAATGACTACACTATCATAAGCATCCCTCAACGCGTCATGTTTGCATTTTGCTTGATATCCATACAATCTTTACCCCTCGTGTGCATCTAGCAAATCGTTCATTCACTCTCATGCCATGATTATTCCCAACTATTCCCCTAACATTTCGTCCAAACCTTATTTATAGTAAATCGGCCTAAACATTCAATCTAATTTTGCCAACATCCTCACAAAGCTCGATTTAGCCAAAGACATTTTTGAAATTTCACTTCATCCTTTATTACACTCAAACATCAACTAGTCGGCCCATTTACCAACAAATCCTTTTTAAAACCATGAATATTTACCATCTATTTTCTCACCAATAAACATTTTCCTATGACTCATGATTTTACTAATACACCTTAGAACCGATAAAACTTTTCTTGCATCCTATGGTACACGCCGTACATTTCATCAAGATACCTCCTTATTCACACAAAACTTTTCCTCTTAGGTCACATCCTTCTTAAAACACTTCTCCCATAGTGTTGTTCAAATTCGGTCAACTCGTTTTGCCCATACACACACATACAGGTTTTACTTATTCTTACACTTACTTACAATTGAGGTAACGAATCATCTTAGTCAAATGAATTACTTTTACAAACCTACCTTTTCATCCCTCAAGATTTCCATGGTTTTTTTAAACACACTTACACATAAACCCCATATAGACTTTAAACTTCAAAACTTCGATTTTGACCAAACGTTTAACCAAATTGCCCTTTTACAAAGTCTCTCTTTTAGATAAATTTCGGGACGAAATTTCCTAAAGTAGGGGAGACTATGACTCTTTGCATTTTGTACTTCCTTATTTAGAAAGTGAAATCGTAATTCTATTAATGGAAACTTGTATTTGTATCACATTCGTACTTCATTTCCAACTTTGTAATCCGAGACTCTAATCATAATAAAATTCATACTTTATACATACTTGTCGTGCATGCATTCGATCAATAAGTACATGTTTACATACAAACGGATACTTGTTACACGTGAAAATACTCATACATACATTCTTGATACTCAAATTATACTTACATACATGTTATATACTTAAAAACATGCCAAAATACCAAGTTTTAGATTAAAATGAGGAAAAAACCATAGTTTAGGGGCCAAATTGCAAAAAAAAAAATCTGCCTAAATGAGGCTCTAGCGGGGCGTGAAAGGCTTGCCCTTTCCTCTCGTGGGTGGCAAGAGGCCTTGATCCACAGCAAGTTGTTTCTTTATACGGGTTGGTCACTTTTTCCACCTTTTTACTCCCCAATCACCTTCAAACCTCAATAAACTCAAAACCCTACTAAACCACTATATAAACAAGCTTCTAACACCCATTTCACTTTCCAAACTCCTCTACACTCTAAAAACTCTCTCAAATCAGTTGCAAACTCAAGAACAAGGCAGAATACTTTAAGTCCCAATGTGAGTTCAAACTCACATTTTTACGGCTTTTCTTCATCTTTTCTTCCACTACAAAGCTTGGAACACCTTTAGAGTGTTTCCACAGGTTACCATGGTAAACCAAGGTGGAAACGCCGCCATTTTGAGGTCCAAACTTTGTGTTTTGGAAGATTACTTGTTAACTTTTATGAAACTTTACTTTTCTTGAAATAATTTGAATGAATCTTGTACCTACTTGTTATTGAACCTATCTAAGGTTATGAGACTTGCTAGGAGTTTATTCTTATGAGTTTAAGAGGTGCAAACACCTCTAAACTTTATGTTTTGTTAGGGTTTAGACAACCCATGAGTGTTGGAACCATTCAGATTTCCATAGTTCTTATGGCAAGACTTGTGTTTTGGTAAAGATGTGAACATGGAGGCCTTGGCTATCCAAAATCATTCCACCATCTCACTTGATGTTTTCATGTTCATGCCACTAAAAATCGTTCAACTTTCATTAGAGTGACAAGGCTACGACACGTCCCCAAATGTTACCATGTTCGGGATTCGCGCACCTAGCTTGCTCCCTTGGTTGTTCATAATTGTAGTCGGCTTAGTAGTTTAGTTTTTCATTTGTTATTCATGACCAACTGGGTTTACCAACTAAGCTGGTAAACTTTGTGCTTTGGTGAATCATATAATGAGGTGTACACACCTCCATGCTTGACTTCCATGAAATCTATGGCACTCTATGATGGACTATTATACAAACTATAATAATATATATATATATTATAATTTGTATACATAGCCGAATTCGTTATGTTAATCGGATTATGATTATGTGTCACGGAGATAGGTTATCCTATCCTTGTTCTAGATTGCTCATTAATGATTCTAATGGGGTAGTCGACCCATGAAATTACGTGAAACTTAGTGTCATAACGAGTGTTTAGACATGATATATTTTTGCATAGTATACTTTATTACACTTAAAGCCGAAGTCAAGTCCTTTATCAAATACAAATACTCACACACCTACGTTCCCCCATGTAGGGTAACTTTGGTGTTTCCATCCTAACAACTTATCAACTCTCGGTTTAAACTTGGAAAGCTTGCAAAACCGTAAGTATACTTGACCCCCTTTTTATTTTCACACTTTTGGGTGCAATACTTGTAACCTATAAAAAACGCACACTTACACTTAAACATGCTTACGAACAAACAATCTAATATACAAGCTTTATACGACATGCTTAAACATATAGATGATACTTGATGCTTTATACTTGTCATTAACTTCGTACGAGCCTCCCTTAAGATGTAGCTATAGAATAACGCACCACCCGTATTTTTGGGGTCATGTTTAGTAAACAAAACGGTCTTTTCATTGCTATGATTAGATTAAGCTAGCGGGAAACTTGGTGTTGACAAACATAGTTGCATGATAGTATTGCCATGTTAAGTTTTAGTAATTGAATTTTGCCATGTGGATTTTTTTAAAACTTTTATACATATGCTAGTACCTAAACTTGTATGCTCGCCAATACTTTTGTATTGAAATATACTTTAACACGTGATGCAAGAATTTGATGACGTTGATAACGGATGGAACTTAGTAGGATGAACTAGAAACTCATCTTAGTTGTTTAATCGTTGTTGTATTTGTATTTTGTTTAATTGTTGTGTTTGCTTTGAAACATTATACTCAATTTATTAATGAAATGAAATCTTGATTTATTAAATATTGTCACTAGTAGTGTTAAGAAGTCTCTTGCAATCTTGTTTTCGTCCCAGCCAGATGTTTCCGCCATCGGTTGGGGTGTGACATATACTTCTTTGTCACTAACCCCCATAAAACTTAGCTACCTCCTCTACCATAACCTAGACTCAAACGCCAAGGCGGTCACTTCCACTCCCATCATTTTCGGGCCGCTAATCACCAGTTTATATGAGGCATATGCCTTAAGGGGTTGACCCGAGGACTCCGCTTACACTTAGCCGATTTATCTTACTGTGGAGCTCTTGGGATCATAGCCGAATTGCCTAACATGGAAGTAATATTTAGGAACAATGAGGGGCGTATCTGGGAGGAAGACCACCCAGTCACTTAGATGGAAGAAGACTTGACCCAATAGCCACACCCACCCACTTTACCCCGCATCCTCCAGTTAGGGAGCTGGCTCTTCCTCTAAGGCTTAGTTTCAACCTAGCTTCCCCTCCATGATGGATGTGTATCATACCTACAAGACTCCATTCATTATACTCAATAGACTTACACTTTATTAGAGAACATTGATCGCATGTCCGAGTGATTGAGATATATATTAGTAGGATCCTAGAGGATGTCACCTACTTCTATTATCAGGCTTTTTAAATGATGTATGCATCATAGGAGGAGGAGGACAATGATGGTTATGGTGGTGGTAGCAATGAGGGTGCTAATGATGATGAGTAGCAGGTTGATGCGACTCTTGAGATTTGAGGTATTAATGTTCATAGTTTTGAGCACTAGTTGATCTGTGCTCACTTATGTTTAAATAATATTTTATATCTTTGAACTTAAACAATTTTTATGTTTTATGACTTGGTAACTTAGGATTTTATGTTTGAATGATAACTGTGTGGTGTGGTATGGATTGTCTTTAACAGATGGTTAATCTGTGCTTCATTATGCCTTGCCACGAGAGCCTATAAGAAGCCTTTACCCTCTTATTTAATTTTCTCAGTTTTTTCCTTCTCTTCAACAACACACTTAATTCTACCTATTTTCTTTAAGCTTTGTAATCATTAAGAATTGTAAGAACATTTATTAAGTAATTATCAATCTTGTGATGATTAATATAATTTTCCAAGTTTGTTAAAAGGTATTTTTAAAGTCATGAGCAACTAAGGTTCTTGGGGGGTTTTGGAGGAAACAACCCCTTGGTGGGGAGTTAACTAAAATAAGTTAAAGATAAATAAGATGTGTGTGCGTGTGACTTTAAGTACTAAGTAGCATAATGAAAGTAAGTTTTTTAAATCCTTAAAACAAACTAATAAACTTGTGTTTAGTTAATTCAAAAAATTAATGTTTTTATGTGTTTGTAGAATCAAACATGTTAATTTCTTGAAAGAGGGTTAAAGGCTTTGGTTTTGGTTTTGGTTTAGGACTTTGGGTTTGATAAAGTCTTGCCAAAGCGTGGAGATAAGATCAAAATGCGGAGGACTTAGTTTATATTATCGTCATTACTCATGGAGAGATAAGATCAAACCAAGAGGTCCATATGATGGGGTAGTATAAACCCTTTATGACTCTTTTTATTTAACACTAAACTACAAAAATATATAGTTTCCCTACTGATATGTATCGTTGTGGACCTTGTGGAAGGTTTCCTACTGATGCCATCCAATATGGTTGAGATGTGAGATGGTCACTAACCATGAACTTCATGACTTTATGCATTAGTTGAACATAACTTCTTACTAGGTCTTAGAAAGAACGACTTTGGTGGGTTATCTCGCAGAGTACTCAAAGTAATCCTCCAAATATGTATGATGTTGTTTAAAGTGAGCTCTTGTGATCCATGGCAAAGTTTAGTTAATTAACAAATCATCAAGAGGGAACAATAACCCAAACACCCAAAACTATCTTTTATTTATTTTTAAGTTTTCTTTTATTAAAATTACAAAAAAACAACACTCATTTTGGTTTGACTAGACATAAATAGCTTCTCGGTACAAAAACTTGTATCCAGGACGACCTCGGTATCTTACCATCACTATATTACTCCTAGGATGAATGCACTTTCCCAGCGTGATGTATAGAGTAATACTATCTTATCGTGTTTTGTAAAGATAAACTTAACAAGTGTTAAAAACGGATAAAATATACCCTTTATATATCTCAAAAATATTAAAGCGTTGTAACACATTGTAGGTAGACAAGATCCAAAACACTTGGATGGTCTACAATTTTCTAAATATGATTGCTAGTTTTTTTGAGGATAAGCAAAGCTTCAAGGTTTATGATATACCGTTACTTATACATATATTATATGCATATTTATCCTCATCAGAAATACTACCCGAATCATTTATTTGATACCTAAAGGTTTTTAGGGGCTTCATATGAAAAAAAGTGGAAATCAACCAAAAACAAGGTAAAAATCCAGAATTTTGAAAAAAACCAGCAAAGGACACAAATATGTAGCCCATGCCAGGCTATGAGCACAGTCGTGCATGACCAAGTCATCACTAGAAGTCAAGAAGTCAACCGAAGAAGATCAACAAAAGTCAAATGATGTGCTGAAGCACACCCGTTCCTACCTAGGCACAACTGTGGGAAAACAAAACAAACCTCCGAAACTTCGAGATCTGACAAAGTTAACACCAACTGAAGACCGTGTCTAGACACATGGTCGCGCACAACCGTGCACTAGCACATGCATGCCCGTGCGTGTAACAACTTGAGGACAGTTCGGTACCAAAAAGACAAGAGATGAGGTTATGTAGGGACAACTAGAAAGGCACGATTATGACACCTGTACATGCACGCCGGTGCCCGTACAAAAAGCACGATTCTTTTTCTGAAGCAAGTACCATGCATGCTCGTACCCATGTAGGCACGGTTGTGTGCACCTGCTAAACAGTAGCCTATAAATAGCACCTTTGCAACCAATTTTCACCATCCCGTTCAATACTATTATCTCTTATTTTCTCACCCACATACTCTTTGATTCAGAGAGTCCACCACATCCTCCTTGGAGTTTGAGATCATTCCACCAAATCACTTGTAAATGCTTAGTTTGATAGAGAGAAAAACTTGTAGTCATCAATCTTCAAGAAGTTATTTGTTCTTACATTTATTCATCATGATCATTTCCATGATCATTCTTTATGAGCAAGTTTGTATTTTGTATGGCCATTGTTGGCTAAACTTCTTGTATTTCTTAGGTTAAAGATGAAGCTTTATATAATTAAAATTTTAAACTTTGGCAAACCTAACTTAAACCCTAAAATAAAAAAAACATACAAATAATAAAAAAACACACTTAAACCCTTAAAAAAGGCATACAATTAATAAAAAAGACACTTAATACCTAAAAATAATAAGTACAATAGTTAGAATAAAACCTACTTAAGCCCATTCATTTTTTCGTAATTTTAAGACATATTTCATCGTGAATACGTTGTCGCTAATCGTCCATTTTTGCACAATCCATAAAGAGGATGGTAAAATCTTGATTCACAAGAAAGTAGTTGAGTTTACCCTTGAGGCCCTCCATCATATATTTTCGATCTCCCATATATTGAATGCATTGCATTTTATCGGGTCTTCTTCATCATGCGACGCCAACCCCTCCTTGTTTTCGATCACCTTTTCGACTTGGCTCACACCACTTTAGCATTTTTTTCCCCATTGGACAAGGAAACTCTTGAACTTCTTCATTGTCATTGAGATGAAAATTGAAAGTTTGAACCGTGGATGGAGGTCATTCTCGTCCAAGTCAAGCGCATCAGAAGCCAACGATGTGTACGCTCCTTACTCGGATGTCTTTGTCCATTTGACATTATAGGGAGCGGTGCATTCCATTTTGGCTCATTTTTCACTAAATAAAAAGCATGCTCTTAGTGGAACCAAAATTTTGTTTCAACTTCAAACTCTGCTTTAGCCTGCATCATGACCATATCATCGAAGAAACCACTATGGGCACTTTTATGGTAGCTGTATATTCCACAAAATTAATATACCGGACCCGCCAAGTGTCACACCCTCAAAATCCACTTTTAGGGTTTTACCGCGAGACGTGTGACAAACCAGGATCCAAGACACTAGTCACATATGAATGACTCCATATGAAAAAATTCGTTTAAACAAGTTTAACCATGTAGTTAAAAATGCGGAAGCGTAAGTAAACATAAGTAAAGTGTGCGTTGACGGGTGGTCCTTTGGACAACCCGAAGTGCGATAAAATGACAAATATTCCATGCTTTAAAAGTTTATTGGTTACGATTTGATGTCTACAGTGCATATGCCTTTGCAGGCTCTGAAGAGCATAATGAGGGAACTTTAACATACTTTTTCGGGAAATTGCAAGTGGCTAATTGAGGCTTCGGGACTTGAGAGATTGAAGAATAACGAAATGGAAAATTCTGCTTGCCACCTAAGCTACGGTGCCCACCGTAGCTTATGGTGGAGTCTACCCTCAAAAGCACCATAAGACAGTGGCTTGCCACCATAAGAGAATATTGCCCACCGTAAGCTACGGTGGGCACCGTAGCTTACGGTGGTGAGCTACGGGAATTGTGTAACTGCCCATTTTAAGAGTTTTTGAAAGTCTTTTATCATTATCAATCATTGAGACGAATTGTAGAGCAAAAAGGGGCGATCTTTAGTAGTTTCATTGATTCTAAAGTTCTAGACATTATTTTGGTGTTATCGATTCGTATAAACAAGACAATTGAAGTATGTTTGATTGTGAGAACATGAGCGGCTAGACATTTGTGTGATCATCTTGGGTGAAGGTTTGTTGAACAATTGTGTTTGAATTCTTGATTTCTAGAGTAATTACTATGTTATGGTTATTATGGTGTTGATTGATTGTTTGTAAATTGTTGGTTGATATCTTTGGCATTGCCTATTTCGTACGTTCTTGGTGTCGTTGACAATCAAGATATCACGGGAAGATTTATGGGTTGGGTACTAATCAATTGGTCATCAGGTAACGACCTCGCATTATAATCCAAGTACTTTGTTCCCTTTTATCACAAATGTTAATCAAACACGAGTCATGTCTATGTGACTCTTTCTAGTAGAATTGAACACATGTGTTTTGAACTGGAAGCCCAAGATGATCATCCCCTTACTAATCTGTTAAAAAACCAATTTTTGAATTGCTAGTAGTTAAGTCAATCCATCATTCGAAATCTGAAATTAAATTCTTGCAAATTAGGTAATTAGTTATAATAGTAAAACCTTTTGATAACACTAGTTCCACAATTCCTTGTGTTCGATACCCACTTACCGCTAGCTAATAGCAGTTTTGAGAATAAATTTGCGTGTGACAACGACTACACGTCAAATTTTGGAGCCGTTGCCGGGGAATTGTGCGCAACGTGTGTTATTTCGTGTTATTATAGTTTGTCATTTTTCGGGTTTACGCTGGTTGTGTTAGTGTGCAGGTTCTTACAGGTGTATGCATACTAGAGATCTAACAAGCTATCACCATTGGTATTTGATCCGGAGATTGAACGAACCTTACGACGCAACAGGGTTTTGTTACAAGAGAATAAGATTAGTGGTTCCCCAACAACACCATCCATACCTAGTTCACTACTCAATACCATGGAACATTTGCCTACCACCACAAACCAAACCTCACCATCTACACCTCCACCAAATTCCACCACTCACCCATCTTCGACACATGAAGTTGACCCATCTAATGCCGCATCATTAGTACCACCCTTCTCATCTTTCTTTCCCACATCCGGTCAATCCTCATCCACCCAATACCCTTTACCAACTCAACCTTTACCTAGTTCCACCATTATCCATACTTCACCTACATCTCAACCATCAAACCAACCTGGTTCCCATAATCCGTCTTCCCAGTTTGTGCAAACATCGGGTGTAGTAGGAAATGGGTATGATGATGGTTATGAAGATAAAGGTTACTATTATGGGGGGAAGGAGGCAACTTGGACCGCAAGGGGGAATGGGGTACCCACAACGGCAACCTACAGGGGTGCAACAAGTTCGTCCTCAGGGGCCACCGTTCCAACAACAAATGCCTTTACAACAACTCCAAGTTCAACATCAACAACCGCAATTTCAAAGACCAATGCATCAAACTCCACCTCAACAACACTTTATACCTCAGGGCTAAGACAAGGTCTAGTGGGCCGACCAAGAGTACCATTGGGTGCTCCGCGTCGACATCATCGAGAAGTAGTGCGGGGGGTTGAAGCGCATTTTCATCCGGTTATTACCAATAATCCTTCTCCAGTTGTAATACCTCAACGCCCGGACGGAAGGACATTTGAAGTTAGGACGACTACATTGCAAAGCTTGCCGAAGTATAAGGGTCTAGCAACGGAGGAACCGTACTTCCATTTGGAAACTTATGATTCCATTTGCAACACTATTGGGGGGCAAGGATTCTCATCGATGATGTTAAGTTGGTTTTGTTTCAAATTTTTGTTGGAAGACAAAGCGAAGAGGTGGTTTCATACTTTACCGTCCGCATCTATCTATACTTGGGCCGACATGCAACAACGATTTCTCGAAGAATTTTTTCAGCCAAAAAGACAAATAAATCAAGGCGGAGTATAAGGAGTTTCCAACAACAACCAAGTGAAATGTTTCATGAGACATTTGAAAGGTTCAACCATGATGTTGAAGAATTGTCCTCATCATGGTATAGCATTGTGGGAGTTATTGAATGCGTTTCATGAAGGTTTAAGATGATTGGGCATTTCTAGAACAAATGGCGGTCACATCAAAAAGGAAAGCACAATCGTCGACGCGAACCAGACATGTAATCAGAAGGCCTCAAGTGTATGCGGTGGAGGATGGAGAAGCAAAGAATCAAACATGTATATAATGTTTATACTAATTGTAATGAACTTTATCATGCAGCGGAGGTATGTTTGGTGGGGGTAAATGTAAATCAAGTCGAAGAGGTGAATGCAATTGGTAGGGGTGGTCGAAACTTTAACATGAATTCAAACACGTACCATCCCGGGTTACGGAATCCTCCGAAATTTCCGCTATGGGAACCCGGCGAATCAAGCCAACCCTAATTTCCAAGGAGCTCAACGGAGTTTTGCTCCTCGCCCACAATATAACCAAGGGAACTTTAGGGGCGGAAATAACCAAGGGTATCAAGGCCAAAGTCAACAAGGGGGTGACCAAGGTGGAAATATGGGTCAAAATTCATCGAGCGGAAATGAAGTGATGGATATGCTCCGCATGATGCAACAAGACATGCAACGGAGAAATCAACTCGATGAAGCTCGTTTACAAAAGGATGAAGTCCTTGACAAAAGTATCCAAGCAATCACCACACAAATGGGTCAACTTGCATCGGAGGTAGCGAAGCTTAAAAAAGGTAACGGTCAACTTCCGAATGACACAAAGGTAAATCCCTCTCATAATACTTCACGTAATATCAATATTAACCATGTAAGTGTCTTACGAAGCGGTAAAGAATTTAAAGTTAATTTAGAACCGTTTTGGTTGAAAGGGTGGTTGAGGATGTTACGGGTAATGAGAGTGATGAGGAGGATGTCACATCGCCAAATGTGTCACGGGAATCTTTTGTTGAAAATGAAACTAATAAACCGGGCTTGGGTGAATTATTAAACGAACAAAAGGAGGAAGGGGGACCGAGTCAAGTCCCGTTTCCTTCCGCTTTAGTCGACCCAGGAAAGAAAAATTTTATTTCAACAAGGGGTCCCCAAAAGGAAGAACTTTTGGATGTGTTTAAACAAGTGAAAGTGAACCTTCCATTGCTTGATGCTATAAAGCAAGTACCCGCTTACGCAAAATTCTTAAAAGAATTATGCACTCAAAAGAGACAACAAAAAAAGAAGTTGCCTAAGCGGGTAGATCTAAACGGAAAGGTTAGTGCGGTGCTTAAAGGAATTCTTCCTCCAAAGCTCCAAGATCCGGGAACGCCTTTAATCAATAATCAAGTTGGGAACTTTCCAATGTCAAAAGCGTTGCTAGATCTTGGAGCTGGGGTAAGTATACTACCGGGTGGGTTATATGACCAATATGATTTTAGTCCATTGGCTATGGTTGAGACGACGATGGTTTTAGCCGATTTGTCTCATAAACTACCCCGAGGGATGGTCCAAGATGTAATTGTAAAAGTCGATGAGTTCTACTACCCGGTAGACTTTTTGGTACTTGACTACTCGTCCGCTGACCCAAAACAACAACAAATGTTATTTTGGGTCGGCCATTCATCAGCACCGCTCATGCTGTAATTGATTGTCGACTTGGTACGGTTGAGATGACATTTGGAAACAGAAAATGCGTTTAAATGTTTTTACTAACACATCTAATTCTGTTGATGTTAACGAGTGTTTCATGGCAGATGTGGTGGATGGGTGCGACCCACATGAATATGCGGAAGAGGATACTTGTGTTTGTGTTTATGATGTGTTTGAACAGGTACATGCTAATGATTTGCGGGTGGAGGAGGAGAAGCTAGATGTGATGGCAATGAAAGAAGGGCGACCGCCGTGGACTCATCAATTCGAGAGTCTACCGGCGGAAATTAATTCGGGAACAAAACCATCTTTGGAAGAGGCCCCAATGTTGGAGTTGAAAGAGTTGCCGAGCCACTTGAAATACGCATTTCTAGGGGATAATGACACATTACCACTCATTATTGCCTCTAATTTAGAGGTGTCTCAAGAGAAGGAATTGTTAAGAGTTCTCAAGGCGAATCGGGGCGGCCATCGGATGGACAATTGTTGATTTGAAGGGAATCAGCCCATCTATTGTTATGCATAGGATAATTACAAATGATGAGGCTAAGCCATCGAGGGAAGCACAAAGAAGGTTTAATCAGAATCTGCGCGAGGTAGTGAAAAAGGAGGTAATCAAATGGTTGGATGCAGGTATTATCTATTCTATATCTGATAGTGCTTGGATAAGTCCTACCCAAGTGGTGCCTAAAAAGGCGGTATTTAAGTTGTTAAAGATGAAAACGGTGAACAAATCGCCACCTGACCGGTCACCGGGTGGCGTGTTTGTATTGATTATAGAAAATTGAATACCGCAACCTCTAAGGACCATTTTCCATTACCTTTTATTGACCAAATAATTGAAAAACTTTCGGGTCAAAAATACTATTGTTTTTTGGATGGGCATTCATGATACAACCAAATTGCAATTCACCCTGATGACCAACACAAAACCACTTTACTTGTCCTTATGGTACTTTTGCCTTTAGGCGAATGCCATTTGGCTTGTGCAACGTTCCGCCAACCTTTCAATGATGTATGATGAGTATTTTCTCAGACATGGTTGGAGAGTCGCTTGAAGTGTTCATGGATGACTTCTCCATTTTCGGCACAAGTTTTGAGTCGTGTCTCGATGAATTAGAAAAAGTTTTAAAAAGATGTGTCGAGAAAAATTTAGTGTTGAGTTGGGAGAAGAGTCATTTCATGGTTCAGGAAGGTATTGTGTTGGATCATGTTGTGTCCGAAAAAGGGATGGAGGTAGACAAAGCGAAAATTCGTGTAATTTCATTGTTACCTCCTCCTAAAAATGTTAAAGGTGGTAAGGTCAGGATTTAGTGTAATTACTAAACCCTTATGTAATTTATTATTGAAAGATGTTCCGTTTGATTTTACTGATGAATGTTTGCAAGCCTTTAATGTTTTGAAGGAACAGTTGGTGAAGGCCCCTATCCTGCAGCCACCGGATTGGTCAAAACCGTTTGAAATTATGTGCGACGCCAGTGATACAACTATTGGTGCGGTTTTGGGGCAAAGGATTGATAAGAAAACGGTGGTGATCTATTATGCAAGTAAAACCCGTCTGAGGCGCAACTGAATTACACCACAATGAGAAAGAATTATTAGCGGTGGTGTATGCCTTGGACAAGTTCTGGTCATATATTTGGGGAGGCAAAGTGGTGGTTTATTCTGATCATAGCGCGGTGCGGTATTTAATGGAAAAGAAGGATGCTAAACCTGGTTAATCTGATGGGTACTTCTGTTGTAAGAATTCGATTTGGAAATTCGAGACAAAAATGGAAGTGAAAATGTGGTAGCGGACCACTTGTCTCAGATTCTAGTCGAAGGGCTGATGATCTAAGTGAGATTAATGAACGATTTCTGGATGAACAGTTGCTCAGTGTCTCTACTTCTACGGCTCCATGGTACGCACATTACGTAAACTATTTGGCCATGGGTGCTATTCCCGAACATTGGACAAAGAGAAGACGGCAACAGTTCATGGTACAAGTTAAACAGTATATTTAGGATGAACCGTACATGTTCAAAATTGGGCCTGATCAAGTAATTAGAAGGTGTGTTCCGGAATCGGAAGTGGCTGAAATCTTAACCCGTGCTCACTCCTCCGCTTGTGGAGGACAGTTTAGTGGTCATAAAACGGGGTACCAGGTGCTCACATGCGGGTTCTATTGGCCCACAATTTTAAACCACGCATGTGAGTTTGCCCGGAATTGTGTGAATTGCCAGAAGTTGGGGAGTATTTCAAAGAGGGACGAAATGCCTATGCAACCTATCTTGGTAGTAGAAATCTTTGATGCGTGGGAAATAGACTTTATGGGGCCGTTTCCAAGTTCAAATGGGTTTTTATATATTGGTGGCCATGGACTATGTCTCGAAGTGGATTGAAGCCATACTGACGCGGACTAACAATCATTCGGTTGTATGTAAGTTTGTGCAATCGAATATTTTTGCTCGTTTTGGAATTCCACGTGTTATAATCAGTGATGGCGGTTCGCATTTCAAGAATTTTAATTTTAGCAAATTATTGAAGATATACAATGTGAACCACCAAGTTGCCACAACAAATCATCCACAAACCAATGGACAGGTCGAAGTGTCTAACCGTCAGATTAAAAAAATTCTAATGAAAACAGTGCGAACAGATAGAAAGGATTGGTCAAGTAAATTGGATGATGCATCGTGGGCATACCGCACGACTTACAAGACTCCTATTGGTACGACTCCTTATCGGATGGTGTTTGGGAAGGGGTGCCATTTACCAATGTAGTTGGCGCATAGGGCGCATTGGGCCATTAAGACGGTAAATGCTGATTATGATGAAGCGGGGAAGATCCGGAAACTTCAATTGATGAGATCGAAGAGATTCGAGATGAAGCATATGAGTGTGCAGCTGCATACAAGGATAAACTCAAGAAGATTCACGATGCAAAGATTCGGAAGCGAATTTTTGAAACGGGTCAAAAGGTATGGTTATTCAATTCAAGGTTGAAGATGTTCGCGGGTAAATTAAAAAGCAAGTGGATGGGCCCATATGTTATTACACGTGTGGGAAGGTTTGGAGATGTTGATATCTTGGATGAGCGGACCAACAAGAAGCAAACGGTGAATGGGCATCGCTCAAACCGTACTTGGAGGGGAATGATATTAAGCATCTCGAACTTGATAAAGTGGGCTACATCTTATAGGCCTTGGATGAGAATTAATACAAAAGGCCCAGGTTTGGTATTGTAAAATACTTTGTTGTTGTTTATGTATTTAGTTTGTTTCGCGTCTTTTCCGTACTTATGGATTTGTGTTTGAAACAAGTGTGGGGAAGTTTTTCGAAACTTCTCATAGACGGTGTTGAGGACAACACGGGTTTTTCGAGGGGGATAGGTAAAATCTATTTTCGTAGAAATCCTTTATATTAAAAAAAAATTCGAAAAATTTTGCCAATATCCACGTAGCTTACGGTCCCACCGTAAGCTACGGCGGGGTCAAAAACCCTTACGGCCCTAATGAACTGTCTTACGGTCCCTTTTTAAAGCCCTAGCCATCGTAGCTTACGGTGGCCCACTGGCATTCTGATTCCGCATAACAGAGTTTTAACACGGGAAAAATCCTAAACCAACCATTTTCTACACAACTTTCAGCCACATTTCCATTATCCTTCTCCTTCTTTAACCCTCAAGAACACCCACTTTCACCTACACAATTACTCATTTTTTCACCAAATCAAGTGATTTTTGGGTCTATTTTGCTAAAATTTCGCAAGGATTTCGATTGTGTGCTTGCATTTGATCAAATCCATTGTTTGGGGGATCAAGTTGGGAACTTTTTGTTTCGAAATTTCTAGGGTTTTTGTGGGTTTTTGATAATCTTGAAGTTTTAGGGTTCTTCATCTTCTACAAGGCCAAGGTATGCAATTTCTCACATTATTATCATTGCATTGTAGGATTTGGAGATTTTGAGATGAACTAGATTATCATGAGCTCATACTTGCTTATAGTTGACGATTTTGAGATGAACTTGATTGGGTTTTGAATGATTATGGTCATGGAAGTTAGCTAGGTGATAAAGATATGATTTTTGAGTAAAATTTTACTAATTTAGGAGAATTTGTTCAAATTTATGCATATGATGAACTTCAAGTTTTGTGTAGTTTTCATGACCATAGTAATAAGCAAGTGTGGGGATAATGTGGGTGTTTGAGAAGATGAATAATATGTGTTCTTCACGTTTATGGCTTGCAGGATTATAATGGGGCGCAAGGGTAAAGAAAAGGTGGGTTCTTCTAGTAACCCGGCTCCAAGGAAAAGACGGTTAGTACTGCAAGGTGATAGTGAAGAGGACATAGAGGAAGATGTGCCCGATCGAGGGCCAAAGCCACGATGGACATCCGGTCCATTACATGATCAACCAGAAGAGTGGCAGGCTGAACTATTTAATGATTAGATTAACTGATTGGCGCAAAGAAAGGAAGCGTTCATTTGTGAGAAGGAGGTTAGGGAGGCTGATTTTGGTCCGTTTGGAATTACGGACAAATTCCAGGCTTTAGGATGGGAGGCAGCCCTGAAGTGTTATGATTATGAAGGCACCAACCTATACGATACTGAAATTCCAGAGTGGATGGCTACTCTTAGGTGCCCTTCATACAGGGTGGTGCGTCAAAGATGAGATTAATTGGCACTGTGAATGGCATCGAGGTAGAGATGTCCTTTGATTCTTTAAGGTGGGTTGCGAAATTTGATAGTAAGCCGGTTAATCAGTATATGCTTCCAAGAGTGGAAGACTTAAATTTCGAACCCGAAAAGCATCCGCGTTGGAATACCATGTTGGATTACTTGTTCTTACCGGGTACTATGCATGGGAAGCTATATCGGAAGAATATAAGGATTGGGGGGAAGTTAATGTTAGCCATTTGCATGCAAAATGTTACCCCGAGGCAGGGTGACAAAACAGAAGTTCCACGGCCGGAAGTGCCGGTTCTTTATACTTTGTTGACTGGGGGTCCCATGTTTCCGTTCCGGTTTCTGGTTATGAACAATGTATGGATCAGTAGGAACAGCGACAAGCGGAAAATCATTCCGCATTACCGTCTAATCACTGCTTTATTGAAGATGTATAGGGCAATTGATGCAGATGATAAGGGATCTTATAAGAAATTTAAGCCATTTGATATCTGACAGTTAGGAGCTGGGTGGGAAATATACTGAGTCTAAGAGATATCATAAGCTGAAGAGTGAGGGTCAACGATAGAGAGTTTTGAAGGCTGACGCGCGGCCACTTCGACCGGGTGAAGAAGATGAGCCGGAAAGTGAGGAAGAAGGTCTAAGTGGGGATGAGGACTACATGGATGATCCACAGGTGACCCCAATGAATGTTGAGCAGGGGGGATCGAGTAGTATTCCAACCGGAGGGTTCTTTGACTTTTCGAGATATCCATATGAGCCGAATTGGGCTCACGAAGGAACCATGCAAGAAGTAATTGAAAGTCAAAGGCCTTCTGTGTTTAACAGCTGGAGTGGAGCTGAGCGAACGTTTTTTGATCATCAGACATCCATGGGCGCATGGAACGTGCATTGAGGCACATTTTGATAGGCAAGAATCGTGGAACCGTACTCATGCTTACATCTTCGAGCAAGAAATCAATAATCGATATTTGGATGATCAGAACTGTAGGATGCATGATGATTGGCATGCAGGGCGCCCGGTGGTTGTAGACCCACCTCCAGTTGGTTACTCGACCTTGCCACCTTATGACGATAGTGTTTCTTACCCAACACTTCCGATGCATCATTCTCAGTGGGTGGATCCTCGGCATGGGCAGCAGCAGCAACAGAGCTCTGGGCAACAACAAGAAGAAGGAGGAAGTGGCGCGTTTGCATTCAACAAATTTTCGTAGATGATGACCTCCATCTTCGGACTTCGTAGCCGTATTACTATTAATCAGGTTCTGTCCTTCCTTTGTACAGTAGTGTAGCTTTATTTTGTTGCTTTGTGTTTATGGGTGTAGCATATTGATCGTTGTGTTGGGTTTGTGGTGTTTTGTGGTTGTGTTTTGATTAACATAAAAGAAATATTGGGATTTGAGTGTTTGACCAAAAGGTAATTTTGGAGATAACTAGAGACTTCATTGCTCTATAACCATACATTGGGGACAATGTATCCCAAGTGTGGGGTTGGGGGAAATTTTTGGGATTTTGAAATTTTTTTGTGAACCGAACTAAACAGTTGCCAAAGTTTGAAGGTACTACCAGATTATGCATGACACATCGGTATCCAATTCTATTCCTTTCTTTCTTGGTGAGGAGTGAGCCACATAGATGTAATTGGGGAATTCAAGATTTTTCATTTGATTGAGTGGCGGGGTGTATATTGTGTTAATAGAACTTGGATAATACATGCTTTTCAAAACCTGAGTTACATGCTTGTGAATATGATGAGGGCATTTAGGTAGCCTTGTCTGGATGTGTGTTGAGTGTGGGTTTAGGGGGGGGGGGGTTGGACCTCATAAGTTATGAATATGAGCTTGGTAGTGAGCGGGACGGTGGTTTGGACATTAGTAGCCAAATTTGAGCTTGTAGCCTTTCAATTGTTACCCGAACCTATGTCCTACAAAATTCTACCTTTTAATCGACCCGGTTTAGATAGCTTGTTCTTGTTATGTTTGTATTTTCTCTTTCAATAGTTTTAATGCAATGGTTGTTATCTTGATGCAATATTGCCAAAAAAAAAAAGAAGGAAGTTAGTTGTACAAATAGAGTTTGTTATTTATGTTGATGTAATAATGAATCGGGTCGATTAAGCAAGCCACATGAATATTTCCCACCAATTCCCACCTGTACACATAGCCTCGTTACAACCCGAAAGTCCTTCTGATTCACGAGCATGTTAGACAAATTTGTAGGTAAAGACTTGATTGTTATCCAAGCTTATTGTCGCACATGTGCATACTTGTATTGAGTGATCCAGCACAATCTTGCTAGTGCTACTTTGTCGCCGAGGGAAGAGTTTAGTGAGGGGTGTGTTATGTATTATGAAGGTAAAGTTGATAATGGGGCAACTTGTTTGTGTTTGGTTTACATGATGATCACTTGTTAGTTTAAAACTTTTGTGAAATGGTTGCTTGGGGCAAGCAACGTTTAAGTGTGGGGATGTGACGGGTGGTCCTTTGGACAACCCGAAAGTGAGATAAAATGACAAATATTCCATGAAACGTTTATTGGTTACGATTTGATATCTACGGTGCATATGCCTTTGAAGGTACTGAAGAGCATAGCGAGGGAACTTTAACGTGCTTTTTCGGGAAATTGCAAGTGGCTAATTGAGGCTTTGGAACTTGAGAGATTGAAGAATGGCAAAATGGAAAATTCTGCTTGCCACCGTAAGCTACGGTGCCCACCGTAGCTTACGGTGGAGTCTACCCTCAAAAGCCACCGTAAGACAGTGGCTTGTCACCGTAAGAGAATATTGCCCACCGTAAGCTATGGTGGGCACCGTAGCTTACGGTGGTGAGCTACGGGAATTCTGTAACTGCCTATTTTAAGAGTTTTTGTATAGTCTTTTATCAATCATTGGAGATGAATTGTAGAGCAAAAAAGGGCGATCTTTAGTAGTTTTCATTGATTCTAACAAGTTCTAAACATTATTTTGGTGTTATCGATTCGTATGAACAAGACACTTGAAATATGTTTGATTGTGAGAACATGAGCGGCTAGACATTTGTGTGATCATCTTGGGTGAAGGTTTGTTGAACAATTGTGTTTGAATTCTTGATTTCTAGAATAATTACTATGTTATGGTTATTATGGTGTTGATTGATTGTTTGTAAATTGTTGGTTGATATCTTTGGCATTGCCTATTTCGTACGTTCTTTATGGGTTGGGTACTAATCAGTTGGTCATCAGGTAACGACCTCGCATTATAATGAGTACTTTGTTCCCTTTTATCACAAATAATTAATCAAACACGAGTCATGTCTATGTGAGTCTTTCTAGTAGAATTGAACACATGCGTTTTGAACCGGAAGCCCAAGATTATCATCCTCTTATTAATCTGTTAAAAAACCAATTTTTGAATCGCTAGTAGTTAAGTCTAAAATCCATCATTCGAAATCTGAAATTAAATTCTTGCAAATTAGGCAATTAGTTATAATAGTACAACCTTTTGATAACACTAGTTCCACAATTCCTTGTGTTCGATACCTACTTACCACTAGCTAATAGCAGTTTTGTGATTAAATTTGCGTGTGACAACGACTACACGTCATGCGTCAAAACAAATGCCCAAACCAAAGAATTTAAAAGTAAAGATGCAAATGTTTAATCACAATAGTTTTCATGCTCGTGATGTGATCCTACTTTGGAAGATACCTTAACAACCTGATAAAACATGTAAAATCAAGTGTTAACATTTAATGAAGAGTGAGTTCACAGGTTTTAGTTCACAATTTTTAAAGATAAGTTGTTTCCACTAGTTTAACCCCAATCCAGTGTGTTATAACGTTTCCCTGATCCCACCCGAATCAGAATATCACAAGTTTCCCGATTCAATTCCTGAATCACGTTGTTATATTGTTTAGCGGTATATGTTATATGTTTAGGTAGCTAGCCTAGGTCATGTCAACAAAGTGTTTGATCCGAAGCTGATGTTGCTGCCCTGTTGTACCAGGTTTATCACCAACCATGCCTAAGTGTTAGGCAAATTCTACACTTGTGACCTTCGACGTTCGGTCTAGCTGGCGCGAACAGCACGAGTGGGGCTTGTTGGGCCAGTCGTACTACTAAAAATTACCTCTCTATAATCCAATACTATTGGCATCGTAAGTTTTAAGGGGACTGGCATGTGTTATAATGCATCCTTGTGACATAACCGTATAAATATAACCCCTCCCAATATAGTTCGTTAATACATAACAATAAAAGCGTTACATTACCGTAACAGTACATGTAGGGGCTGTGAACTCACCTTTATATTGCTCGGTAAGATTAGACTAAGTATATGAATCCAGAGCGATCAACTACGCCTTGTAATAGTTAGCACGGTTTATTAGTTTTGCTTATGAATAACACTAAAGTCCTACACTTGTCTATTAACTAGCACACGAACAAATAATCACATGGCACTTCTATTATATGGTTCCATAACCTTGTTCAGAACCTTCCTACGATATGATATATGCTATTTATACAATTAACAAGCAATCATGGATACTAAAGTAGCAAGTTTGGTCCTTACACATTTATGTTTCCTGTCTATCAAAAATCACTGAAACTAGGTTGTATTGTGAGACTTGTTTAAGCTATTTACAGGGCTGCAAAAATTACGATTTTTTTATGCGACGCACTCCTCAGAAGGGTTGGTCTGGTGTAAAACTGTCAAGGCCTAACTCCTTACCAATAATTCCATAAAAAAACATTTGTTAAGAAGCAATCAGGTTCGTCACTTTCTGGCTGCAGTTTACGGGAAAAATTATTTAAAAATCCTCAGTTATCCGAGTGACGTAATTCCAATTGGAGATTCTTATCACCTCCTGAAACTACCTACAGTAGAAATTTGAGATCATAACTCATTTCCTACATTGAGTTATGAATTCGTAATGGGCTGCAAATTCTGCCAGAAAACACAGCCTGAACCTTCGGAACGGAAAAATTCATAAAGCATTCAATTTTCATCAAACAAATGCATTTCCAGTGGGGTACGAAAGGTATTTCCTAGAAGTACATCACGGACTCAGAGAAAACACTTTTTGTTAACTTTTCACTTGGTTACAGCCGATTAAATTCGGGTGTAACATTCTGGACAGATTCTGTTTTATCACCCAACCCACAAACAATTATCTAATGCACCAACGACCTATAATATTTAATCACAACAGATTATCATCCTAAATAAAATCATATAACAATTAGTTCATCACAACCATCAAGCTTCTCAAACCCTAATCGAGATATATCTATCTATACATGCATAAAACTATTTATAAGCATCATACTTGATTTTTATGAACCTTAGCACCAAAATTATCATCATGATTATCAATGCACATAAAAACACATCCATGCATACAAGAATTCTAACCGAAACAACACCAGAACATAACTAACCTTGTGGAGATGGATAAGAGTGGTAAGGTGAAAGAGAGAGAGTAGCGAGAGAGGGAAGGAGCGGCTGTCAAAGGGGTATGCTTATTGCCGTCGACCAAGGAGGAAGGAGAAGGAGAGGTGATTAGGGTTTTGTGTGTTTTTTTAAACTCCCCATGCAAATATATAATTAAATCAAGCCTTAGGCTCCAATAGTGGGGGAACCTTGGGCCGCAAGGTGGGGGCGGTTTGGGCTTGGTTCGGTTTCGATTGTTTTTTATATTAAACCCCGTCGTGTCGATAAATATTGTTATTACGTAAGGTAATGTCATAAACATAAAAAATAAACGCATTGTCGTAAATATAAAAACAAGGCGCTAACCTCAAATGTTCGGGTTGTTACATTATCCCCATGTTGAGAAAATTTTTATCCAGAAAATTGAGTGTGAAATAAGAAAGATTTCGAATTGTCACACCCGAAATCCAGTTGGCGTAGCTTGGATCTTCTGATTCGGTTGCAAAACTTGTCTCTCGTTTGATCCTCTCTTTCCCAAGTGTATTCCGTTCCACGCTTAGAGTTCAAATGAACCTTGACAATCGTTATTTTGCTATGTCTCCGTGATTTGATCTCTCGATCCATGATTTCGATTGGTTCTTCAATTAACCGTAGTTGTTCGTCCACATGGATCTCATCCAATGGAACGGTTAGTGTTTCATCTGATAGACACTTTTCATATTTGAGACATGAAAAACGTTATGAACTCCATTGAGTTCATCAGGAAGGTTCAACTCATAAGCCACAGACCGATTTTCTTCGTAGTTTCAAATGGGCCAATGTATCGCGGGTTTAGCTTACCTCTCTTGCTAAAATGAATCACGCCCTAAGACAATTCTTTCAGTAGGACCCAATCGCCTACTTAAAATTCTAACGCTTTGTGACGATGATCGGCATAGCTCTTTTTGCAGTCTCGAGCTGATGCCATACGATTCCGGATTTGCACGATCTTTTCAGTTGCCTCTAGAACAAACTCTGGCCCCGTGATTTGACTGTCACCAACTTCCGCCCAACAAACGGGCGATCGACACTTTGTTCCATACAGTGCCTCGAATGGTGCCGCTTGGATACTCATGTGATAACTGTTGTTATAGGAAAACGCTACCAAGGGTAGTTATTTCTCCCAGCTTTTGCCAAAGTCGATTACACACGCTATGAGCATATCTTCAAGGGTCTGAATGATACGTTCACTTTGACAATAAGTCTGAGGATGGTATGGTATGCTATGCTAAAATCGACGCGTGATCCCAAGGATTTCTGCGTTGACCGCCACTGATGAGAAGTAAAACGTGGATCACGGCTAGATATGATGGATGTTGGCACTCCGTGCCTGGCCACTATTTCCTTCAAGTACAGTGCCGCCAGCGTATCAAACATATCGGTTTCCTTGATTGCTAAGAAGTGAGCCGATTTGGTTAGCTGGTCAATGATCACCCATATAGCATCCTTTCCACTGGGTGTCCTGTGTAGGCCTGTGATGAAGTCCATAGCGACTCGTTCCCATTTCCAAATGGAAATCTCCAGCTGTTGCAATAGCCCTGAGGGTTTCTGGTACTCTACCTTGACCTTGGCACAGGTTAGGCATTTGCTTACATAGGTGGCTATTTCAGCCTTCATGTTCGGCCCCCAGTAAGTCGTTTTGAGATCTTGGTACATCTTATCCGATCATGGATGAACCGAGTACTTTGATTTGTGAGCTTCATCCTTTATGAGTTCCCTCAAGTTGCCGTAGAAGGGTACCCATATCCGATTAAGAAAGTAACGAGTTCCATCTGATTTGGTTTCCCAATCACGCTCCATCTTGCGTAATTTCTTAGCTTTTAGATTTTCGGGTTTGACAGCTTCCAACTGAGCGTTGCGAATTTGTTCGGGTAATTAGAGTGTATCCTGAGTTGTAAGGACCAAACCCGTCGGGGCTTCTCGTGTTCATTTCCACTGAGAGCGTCAGCTACCACATTAGCCTTTCTCGGATGGCACATTCATAGTCATTTAAAAGTTCTAGCTAGCGACGTTGTTGCATGTTCAACTCTTTTTGATCAAAAATGTGTTGAAGGCTCTTGTGGTCGGTGTAAATGGTACACTTGGTTCCACAAAGATAGTGCCTCCAAATTTTTAAAGCGAATACCATAGCGCCTAACTCTAAGTCGTGAATTGTGTAGTTTTTCTCGTGTACCTTCAATTGTCGGGATAAGTACACAATGACCTTATCGCGTTGCATGAATACGCATTCAAGTCCCTAAATGGAAGCATCAGAGTACACCACAAAGTCTTCAGTTCCCTCAGGTAGGGACAAAATAGGCGCACTACAAAGCTTCTGTTTCAGCACCTGGAAAGCTTCTTCCTGTTTGTCACCCCAGATATATTTGGTTCCATTCTGGGTTAGGGATGTAAGAGGTTGAGTAATTTTTGAGAATCCCTCAATAAAACGACGAAAATAGCCTGCCAAACCTAGAAACTGTGTTATTTCCATTGGAGTCTTTGGTGCTTCCTAAGTTTTGATAGCCTCAATCTTTGCCGGATCAACGTGAATACCCTTTTTGTTCACTATATGCTCAAGGAATTGGACTTCTCGCATCCAGAAGTCGCACATAGAAACTTGGCATATAGTTGTTCCTGTCGTAGCAGTTCCAACACCAACCGCAGATGCTCTGCATGTTCCTCCTTTGTCTTAGAGTACACCAAATGTCATCAATGAAGACGATGAAGAATTTGTCGAGATAAGGCTTACAGACACGATTCATGAGGTCCATGAATACCGCAGATGTGTTAGTTAGCCCGAATGGCATGACCAAAGATTCATAGTGGCCGTACCGAGTATGAAATGCGGTTTTGCAGATGTCTTCCTTTCGTACATGTAGTTGATGGTATCCCGACCTTAGATCAATCTTAGAGTAGTAACTTGACCCTTGAAGCTAGTCAAACAAGTCGTCGATCCTGGGT
Source organism: Scalesia atractyloides (assembly GCA_947069175.1). Classification (NCBI taxonomy): domain Eukaryota; kingdom Viridiplantae; phylum Streptophyta; class Magnoliopsida; order Asterales; family Asteraceae; genus Scalesia; species Scalesia atractyloides. The sequence goes on from CAMTDV010000022.1 coordinate 63,451,001, forward strand.
AGAGGGTACCGGTTTTTGATAGTGATTTTGTTGAGCTCCCTGTAATCGATACACATAAGAAAGTTCCATCCTTCTTTTTGACGAAAAGGATGGAGCTCCACACGGTGAAGAGCTCGGACGAATAAGCCTTTATCTAAGAGTTCCTGGAGTTGAGTAGAAAGCTCTTGTAGTTCAGATGGAGCTAATCCGTAAGGAGCTTTGGCAATCGTACAGCGTGCTTTGCCAGTTGAATTTCGAAATCGACTTGCCGATGTGGTGGCAGACTAGGCAAGTCTTCGGGGAAAACGTCAGGAAAATTACGCACCATTGGAAAGTCTTTAATCTTCCTCTCACTGTTTGGTTGTTCAGTAACAGTGGCTAAGATAGCGTATGAGTTTTTCTGTCGTAGGTACTTCTGGGCCTTCATGAAGGAAATGATGTTGGCTACCACACCACCCTTCTCACCATGAATGGTTAGGATCTCGCCGCTTGGGTGAGGTATACGAATAGTTTTTTCGTGACATAAGTTTTCAGCTTGGTTTTTGGATAACCAATCTATTTCAACTACAACGTCGAAACTACCAAGAGTGGTTGGCATGAGATTGATATTGAATATGTGACCAGCCAACTGTAACTGGCATCCATTGACGATGTGGGTTATTTCTACCGATTTCCCATTGGCTAACTCTACAAGGTACTTGTGCTCTCTTCATCAGGGTTAAGGTCTAATAGTTTTCTAAAGGACTCGGAAATAAAACTCCTATCGGCACCGCTATCGAATAAAACATGCACAAAAATGTTGTTGAAGGGAAATTTATCAGTAACTACTTTAGAGTCGTTTCGGGCCTCACCTTTTCCCAATGTAAACACACGACCTTTAGCTCCACCACTCCCACCAGATTGTTGTTATTGTTCTAATTCTGGTGTTGGTTTCCACCACTATTTCCCTTGTTAGGCTGTGGGCAATCCTTCATGAAATGATCATTGCAACCGCATTGATAACAGGTTCTGGTGACTCCAGGCTGCTGCTGACCCTGGCTAGTGTTTTATTTCGGATGAGGATTTACCCTACAATCTTTAGCAGCGTGACCTCCTCTGCCACATCGCTGACATCCACCACACGACTCAAAGTGGTGACGAGTACATTAGTTGCAAAAGGGCTTCTTTCCAGCGTACCCACCTTTCCCCTGGTTGTTGGCGTTTTTGCTGAACTGTTGGTTGTTGTTGTTGGTGAAGTTGCGGTTACTTTTTGAAACATTTCTGAGAGCCCTTCTGTGCTTGCCCAGTTGACACTTGCTTCGAGGATCCATCCTCCCACTTTCGTTTATTTTCAGGGGCATTCCTAGTTGCACCCGTCTTCGGCATTTTACCATGTTCTACTACCCTGCCGGTCAACTTGTGCGCCAGTCGCATTGCCTGATTGTGAGTCCCAAAACACATTCGGATCACAGTGGTTTGATTGTTATCACCCAAACAACAATAGATTAGTTGCTTGAATGTGTAAAAGTTAAGAAAAACTAAAAGATGAAGATGAAGAATCTTGTATGGATCAAACAACAAGTGTTGTACATGGAATCCCAAGGAATGTTCGGATTTAGCATAAGAACAATAATCACAACACAAAGGAAATGACCAAAACATGTCCAAGAACCTTCGACTTGGGTTTTCCATTGAACACCTTTATATACACACTGACTACCCAACGTATTTATTAAATACGCTGGGTACTTAAATACGACGCCACAGGAAGTTTCCCTGTAGTTACTTTCAACCCCTGAACTTTCTAGAATACAATAAAATATTAAAAACGTTATCCAAAACCTACTAAAACCAAGTACCAACGATCTCAAAAGATCCAACAATATCCCCCCTAGATCGTTGCGTACTTGTTCGATTCTTCATTCTTGATCTTCAGTTTCTGTATTTGAGGTAGCTTGATCTGCAGTCTGTTCAGGTGGTGCTTCAGTTTGATTAAGAATAGCTTCACTTGTGACAGGTGGATCCTCCGTCGTGGCCTCATATGTGATGAGGCCGGAGGTTGAGATTTTGATGTAACTGGAGTGGGTGATGGATCTCTCTACTGAGCTGAAGATTTTTGCTTCCTTTTCTTTTTCCTCGCTTCCACTTTCTCCTTTGTTTTTCAATTCTAGTCACGATGTCCATCATTTCGATTATTCTTTCTCTTGCTCGTTCTACCGCCCTTTGGAACAACATGCCTTCTTCCTTATATTCATTCCTGGAACCAACATGAATCTTATGGCCATAAAAAATATTTAAATAGCTTAAGCAGAACATAAAAACATCCATTGGATCCAGAATACAAATATCTTCATTAGTATCGGATCTGATCACAACTTCTCTTGTTTTGTAGTCTTAAAACCATTTCTTGAAATTCGTAAGAGTCACAGGTTGTTCTGGAGGGATCTTAACTCTAGTTTCAACCTTAATAGGATCGATAACCCATGTGAGTATGCCCTTACTAGTAATGGGATCCTTTGTTGTCTTTGAAACCCTTCTGCGAGGGCGTTGCTGCTTGAATACAGTAAACCTCAGTTGCATTCTCTTAAGATCAGTATTTCAAGTCAGCACCAATACTACTGTTGGTAGGGTTTATCATATCTATCCTTCCAAGCTCACGGATATCCCATCGAGGACGACTTTCATATCTGCTCCAGTTTTGAAGTGTTGGATGACTCCACCCCGTCTTTTTACGATGAACATCCCTTTCAAATTGAAGTACTTCCAGCTGATTATCTTGTCAGTGACTTCCATCTTTTCAATGGTGACAACTTGATAAAAATCTGGAAGCTTTTCACTTTCCTTTCTAAACCATTCAGGATGTATTAGAGTCATTTCATCACCATCTTTAGTTTTATACAAAATTTCTTCCTCCAACCCCCATTCAACAAAACGTGTTGGCATTTCATCCCTATCCACCTCCTCTTCCTCACTTTCATCATCTTCAGTAACATTCATTGCTGATTCTAATCGTCTCTTCTTTTTCTCAACTTCTACGGCCTTACATTTCTCTTCCTCAACCTTAAACTGTTCGTAGTCGAAGATATCTGTAGTTGAGAACATTCGTTGTATTTCAGCTTTAGCACATAGTTCTCTTATCATTCTATACATCTTCTCCAAACAGTCTTGCTAGAATCTAACAAATCTTATTTCTTCTTTAACATACGCATGAAGCACCTTGTTTTTCTTTCTTTGTTCTCTTACCTTCTCACGTATCACATTTGTGTTGCTTACTTGATGCTTCAGTAGGAATATTTCTTGAGCTGGACCTGTCCCGATATCTTTTGACAATTTATCATAAAGTTCTTGAAATGGACGAGGTCTGCGTGGAACTTGCTGTGGTATTGACTTTGTTGGTGCACTTTTCGAAGAGCCTTCCCCTGTTTTCTTTCTTTTCTGGGAGGTGACCTTCTAGGAGCTCCTAGATCTACAATTAGTTGATCAACAAACTCATCCAATTGTTCATGTTCAGAAGTGACAGTCATTGGCGTCTCAGACTCTGTCATCTCACGTCTTTTTCTCTTTGCTTCTCTCTTTTCTCTGTATGGAACGTAAGTTTTCAATGTGCTCCATGTGTTCTCTAGTGCCACCCACACGAATACTACTTTCCATCAGACATTCTTGAGTCAGAGTGTCTTTCTTTTTCTTCGATGATTCACCCTCTTTCGCATGTTTTTTTCCTTTATTCTTTCTTATAAATTGTTCAGTCTCTTCTTTTTCTTCATCCGCTTCCTCTTCAACATCTGTCTGTCTCTTTCTTCTAACACTTCCCTATATTTTTCATACGCAACTTTTATCTAATGTAAATCTCTCCTCTCTATACATCCATTGGTGTAGCATCACCCACTCTTGAGTTTTCAGTTCTTTGATTTGTCGGCAGTTGACAACTGAAATTTGTACGTGTCATTGTCGTGTGGAAGATTTGGATGTTGATCACTTATAAGAAGCTGAACAAATTGAGGATACATGGCCCATGTAGAGGTGTTAGCGTTATCGACCATACAGTAGAAGATCAGACCCGAGATGTTGAACGGTTGCCCGGTGCATGAGTTTCCAAATTCAAACTGTCGTAGCCTCCTTTCTGTGGCTAAACTCATTGCAAACACATGAAGAATAAATAGCCAATCTTTCGTGAGACCTTTCCGTTTGATCTCATTCTTTTCCCTGAAATCTCCAACATATCTTATTCCTCTGAATCCATCCAGAATATCATCTTTCTTTAATCTAAGTGGATCCTTGTGATCGTCTCCATGACTGAGCACTCTTCGGACAATGTCTTCTTTTACAGTGACTTTCTTATTCCGAACGGTTGTCGTGATCCTTTTGACTTCATTGACAGTTGTGACTTTAGTTGTTTTCCAAAATCCTTCGATGTGAATGTTGTATAGAATTGGATCTGCTTGGACAGCGTAGCTTATCTTGCTTGAGTTTATCTAGTCTGCCACGTCTTCAAAGTCTTATGATGGTAGCTGTATTTTGCACGGTTGATTATGCTTCAGTATTTTATCCCAGATTATTTCTTTCACCATTTTTGAAACATGGAAACAAGCCAAGTTAGATCTGAGTTTCGAAACACAACTGTTAGTCAGTTAGGATATATACAAGACTATATAAAAGTATTTACAAAAAATTAAAAAAATTAAAAAAATAAAGTAAAAATAAAGCAAAAATAAAATAAAAGAATTTTCATAAAGATGACATATACGCTGGTATACCCGCTGTTAAATACGCCGGTAACATAAATTACATACACCGGACATGAGACACATATACGCGAAGCAAAATGATATATACGCTGGATGTAACATATTTACGCTGATAGTAGGTTGCATATTTAAGTCTTGTTTCGAGATAGAAGTCAGCGTAGATGTTTATCTACGCTGGTTTGACCGGCAAATTTGTCAAATACACCAGTTGCTTGAACTCGCGTTCAAGACTTAAATGCGCCATCCTTTGATTTCATTTAACTACGTTATCTTCATCGTAAATACGCCACATTCATCGTAACTACGCTGGCATCAAGAATTTCTTGATAAACCCTTTTAAAAACTAATTCAACCAAACCCATTGATTTTCTCAGTTTTGTACGTGGTTTTGATGTTTAAACATTAGACAATGAATGCATAAACAATAAAAACATACTGAAATTAGACGCAAAGTAATCGGCTTTTATGTTTAGAAGAGGTTTGAATTGTGTGTTTAAAAGCTGGTTTTTGAAGTTTTTGAAAGAGAAGATGATTGAAAACTAAGCATGTATAGATCTGATATATATATACACACACTAAAATATCTTCCAGCGTGTTTATTAATTAGGCTGAAGAATAATTACGCCGCTTTAGGTTGTTTTTGGAAGATTTCTTCAATGTTAAGAAATCCAAACCAAATACGCTCGAAAATCTTTAACTTTTTCGAAAGACGTGCCCCTTTTTAGCTAATAATAGGGCATAAGCTAAAAATAAGTTTAAGAAAAACTAAAATTTGCAATTTAGACCCCGAACATCATTTTTAGAGCCACGAAGCTTCCTTTTTCACCTTTTTCTTTTGATTCAACCCCCGTGACTTCCCTGCAAAAGATCATATTAGCAACACTTGTCAGTTTGTAATATATTAGAACATTTTGAATAATCAAGGCATAAGAAAAAATGTCAGTATGTTTGTCTCCTTAAATCCATGCATCCTTCTTTCAACTTGCTTTCGGTGAGCGTTTTATCATGTTGTGGTAATATTGATAAAAATTACAATGGGCCCCAATCAAGCTAGATAGTTAGAATGTTGAGCCCGTGAGTCCCACGTCAGGACATACCCCCGCGATCAAAGTATGCACAAAGATTCCTCATAGCAGGTGAGTATATATACTTCATTTGTTTTGAATTTCAACGATAGACAATTGATCATCAGGTCAGCTACTTTCGTATAATAGAGAGACCAATGTCTAACGAGGGCTGAGGCAAATACCATAGACAGTACGATTTATGCACTTGAATGACTCTTAATGAGAGCTTCATCTGTGTAAGGTTTTGGCCGCATTGACTCTTTTGAAAAGATATCATAAGTGTGTCTAGGTCAGCATATAACTAATTGGATGTAGCAGAAGGGCAATTATGATATCCCCGAATGATTAGTCAATATACAGACCCGAAATCTCAGACTTTGGCAATCTATCAACGCAAGATTTAAGACCATTAAGCTATATGCCGCAACGTGTTACCCGCAAGTTGCACAACATTGTGGGTATCAAGAATTCTTGTGTAAGCATTAATTTTTGTCGCCTAATCATAGTTTACTTGATGGTATGCTGAATCTACTAACACGTCGTTGCTTGGCACCCCAATTTTTCTTGCATAACATCTTGATTTTCCATTGTTTTTCTGTTCTAAGAACAATCAAAGTGTTAGTAGTTTTCTATCATTTCTTAAGCAGGTGTCAATCGAAAGATCTAATCATTAAAATATGCTCAAATCGAAAGATTAAATCATTAAAAATATGCTCGTTTTCTGGAAATCTTCCCCCCTAAAATTTGATTTTCGAAAGTCCAATGCTTGAAAATGAAATTTTAATGTTGCAGAATATCTTTTTGTTGGGCACAGTTTTAAAATACTTATTTAGTATGAAAAGGCAGTTTTTTAAACGTTTATGAAGACACAATTCCTTTCCACTCAAGGAAATTGATCATTTCTAACCAGGCTACCAACTGGTTGAAACGGGTTTGGCAAAGGCTTTCGTGAAAATATCTGCTTTCTGTTGCGTAGTATCCATAGGCACCACTTGAATGTATCCTTTCTCGTACGCATCTCTGATCGAATGAATGTCAATTTCGATGTGCTTTGTTCTGGAGTGGTGGATGGATTCTTCACAATTCCTAGACACGTTGTTGTCAATGAATATCGGAGTCTTGATGTTGATCCAATAATCCAGCAACTGATTTTGTATCCAAAGAACTTATGAGCAGCAACTGTAAGCCATCGTATATTCGGCTTGAGCAGTAGATGTGGAAACTGTCGTCTGCTTTTTGCTTTGCGACGATATAAGACAATTTCCTAAGAATTGACAACCTCCTGAAACTGACTTTCTGTCAACCTTGCAACCTGCATGATCACTGTCAGAATAATCAAGTAAATCAAAATTACTATCTTTAGGATACCACAGTCCGAGCTTGGGTGTTCCTTTCAGATAGCGAAAAATTCGTTTGACAATAGCTTCATGAGATTCTTTTGTTCCTTCAGATAGCGAAAAATTCATTTGACAGCAGCTTCATGAGATTCTTTTGAATTTGTCTAAAATCGTGCACAAATGCAAACAACCCACATAATGTCAGGCCTACTTGTCGTTAGATATATCAACGAGCCTATCATCGAGCGATAGAAGGACTTGTTCACCGGTTTTCCTTGAAGATCGGGTGTGAGTTTGTTTGAGCTGCATATGGTGTGCTGGTGGTTTTGTGGTCGTTTATGTTGTACTTTGCGAGAATATCCCTGATGTACTTTATGTGACATTTTTCCTTTTCAATCATTGTACAATTACAAACAATTTCGTATTCAATGAAACCCTGTGTATTATTTCCAAAATTTGTATAATTATCTAAGACATTTGCACAATTTCAATTTCTTGCATGATTTCGAACCCTTAAAATTTTTTGTGGAAGTAATTCATTAACTGAGACTCAAACGCAATCGGTTTAACGGACGTACACTCTGAAACAAGGACATAAGCTACATATAACTTAGATATAAGTTTTGAAGGGTTAGATATGACAAAAAACACGCGTATACAAGTCTAGGGACTACTTTTATCAAACTGCGAAAGTCTGTTGGTCCGTATTCAAGATACTAACCATGTGAATCAATCAAATAATTTTGTACTCAATAAAATCTTGTATTTTATTGATGAGAATGCAAAAATGTCAATTGTTGCACAATTTCGATCATTTTCGTGTTCGTCAAAGCGTTTTACGCATTATTGCGAAATGCGTAACCGTACAATGAACGAACGGACATCCATGACATTTTTGGGCATAATCCAAGTTACACATGTCTTAACAACTTAATATAACCTAAATATTAGGTTAAAGGGGTTAAAATGGCAAAAAAAATTGAAAATACATGTCCAAGGGCGAAAAATGTCAAAAAAATAATAAAGATTTTTGCTTCTTCACTAAGTTTACCACCTATCTCCAATTTTTGACACCTAGCACTCATTTTTCCATACTTAATTTGTTGTTGACACATGTGAGGACACTAATCCACACTTGAGGACACTTTTCATCACCTCCTTAATCCTAAAATACTATAAATACCATTTTTTGGAGCTTGCTTCCAGCCTTTGGAAGCAAAGTGTGAAGTTTTTCTTTCTATCCTTTTGGAGCTTGCTTCCAGCCTTTGGAAGCCTCCTATCTTGAGTTCTGAAAGTGTTCTTCAATACGAGTAAGTACTCTTCCTAGTTCTTTCATTATTTTAGCTATTTTGAGCTAAAAGTCGAATAGTTTGGCTTCCTGATCGACTTTTGGTTCTGACCATATTTGGTCAAGTCAAAGTTCAATTGACCTTTGCAACGTGATCATAATCACGAAGTTTATAATCCCTAACGATTTCACCTTCTGATTACCACATTTACTAGTCGAGGGGACGAGTCAAAGTTTCGGTCAAAAATGCGCTTGATGTACATTTTACGATGAAAATATTTTCGGGTATCAAAACACCAAGTTTTGATACCAAACAGTTTTATAAACATAGACATATTTTGACATGTCTAACTAGTCACTTCTAGTTTAGTGCTTATTTAGGGTCGTAAGTTGAGCGGTCTTGACCACCGCTTTGATTTTCAAATCTGACCCGTTTTGTCGATCTTAGGATCCGACCAAACACATATTCATGACCATAGTTGTATGGGGAATAACCTACTGAGGTTATATCTATGGTCACGTCGTTTGGGTTAGTGTTATGATAAGTTACTTTTATGTTCTAAAAAAAATTATGACCAAAATTGCCTTTGAGCATAAATCCATTTTAAATACATGTAACCAAATTTTTTACATATAAACTGATGTTATAACATTTTCGAACATTTTTGTGCATTTAAGACTTATCATACGACATGTTTAACCATCCGATCACGTGTTTACGCTATTGACCAGTTAAAGTAGCAAAAACTACCTTAACGAGTCATAATGTGTCAAAAGCACTTGGGAGCCTTTCCAAATCAGAATGTTAAGTTTGTAGTCCCGAGACGCTAACATATTTATCTGACACATTAGGACACGTTTGAGCTTTGCTTATTCCGTTGATCAAGAACACTTTGGCAATCCCAAGTGACCACATAGCCCCATCTTTTACATTTTCTAAATGTTTTGGGGTGATTCATATGTGCCTATTATTGTTTTCAAGATTTCAAAACAATATACATGGTTCATATATAAAACAATACGAGTTCAATAATGTGAACAACTTGTTGATGCGTTATCCATAACACGAATGACACTCATTAGCTTTGGCCGAGCCGAATAGTAGTATCTTATGGTACCATAGGACTGGCAATCCCATTATCGGACTGTTCACTGGATTTGGTGGAAGTTTAGGTAATGACAGAAACTGTTTCTGATTAACAAATCATTTGTTGATTTTTTAGTCTAGTTAAAGAGACCCTTTGGTGGTCTATTAAAGATACCCTTTGGTGGTGTAGTCAACACAGGTTTGAATGTGTTCATTAAAGAACGATCAAAAGTTCTCACAATTAAAAACACAAATGATTTGTTTATGACATGGACAATTGGTTTATGACACGGACGATTGATTTATAACACACGAATGGTTTTTAACACGGACAAATGGTTTATAACACGGACAAATGGTTTTGAACAATGTCACGCAATGATTTTCACTTAAAGATATAAACCATACAAAGTTTTCTTTTGAATCAATTTATCACAAGGTTTTTACAAAAGAAACATTTTGGTTAAGATTCATGGCTATAAGGTTTTTCACAACTCTAACCAACTTGTTTTGGTTGGCTAATTGTATTGCAATATCAAACACTTTTGATACGAGGTTTTCACTTAACGACTCTTGTAGTCAGACGAGGTGCTGCAATATGTATACAAAGCCACGAATTTGACACACTCACAAAACCTATGTACTCGCCGACATTTTATGCTGACTCTCTTTTCACATATGTTTCAGGAGTCAATGCTTGATAATATGATGGATGCTTCACGTAGGAATGGACGCGGGCCTTAGTGACTTAAAACATGAAAGGCAATTTATTTATATGTTATTTCTGTTTATCCCAAGATAATGTAAACATTTAACTTAATAAAACAACATTTTAAATTCCATGAGTTTTGAAACAATAGTTTTGTGACATGACTCCCCGACGTTTCCACCGCGGTTTGTTGTTTTACGCGGTCAGGGTGTTACAGAAAAATTGGTATCGGAGCTTATGGTTATAGGGAATTAGGTTATTAGTAATTCTTTGACCTATACTATAACCTTCCTAGGATCCTAATGCGAGTTATCTTGCGTTTAGATTCTTATAACAATACCATCACCAATCCTTAGGTGATTACCAAAACAAATACACAAGTTACAAATTTGTTTTGAAAATCAATCATCTATCCTTAGATGATTTGTTTTGGCTTAAAGCCTTGTAGGTTTTCAAAATCCCATCAAAGTTTAGGTTTTATTAATGTGAACACGTGCAATCTGGAAGGGTGGATGCTTGTACCCTGAGTTTTCTATCTAAGGCTAGAGGTTCGTACAAATCCGCATTATCGGACTAGTCACTCTTGCCTGGGAACTCTTGGGGTTAGTGTCCACTTATAGGCTAAAGCATGTCTTCGCGATACATTATAAAGACCCATTTACTTGATTAGTCACCGTGTGTCGTTTGTTTGTTTTTAAGTAACGAACGAATGACCACCATCCTTATATTTCGTCGATATTTTAACATCTCTCTTGATTATCCAATGTCAATCTCACATATTTTTCCTCATGTTTGCTTCTATTTTTCTTGATTCGGGTGCCGATAAAAGCTTTGTATCACTAGCCTTTGAACCTTTGCTTTCGATGCGTAGAACTAAACTAGGAAAACCCTTAACGGTGGAAATAGCTAGTGGTAAACCCCTTGTGCTCGACTATGTCATTGAACTTAGATAACCACCTTTTTCCCATTGACCTCACACCAATGCAACTCGGGAGTTTTGACATCATCATAGGAATGGATTGGTTAAACAAACACCATGCTGAGGTGATCTGTTTCGACAAGGTTTTTCGTATTCCTCTTTCGTCTGGCGGAACCTTAGAAGTTCACGGAGAGAAACCCTCTAGTAGCCTAAAACTCATGACTTGTACCCAGGCCCAAAAATACCTATGAAAGAATTATGTAGCCTTCTTGGCACATATCATAGAGGAAAAGGCAAGGGCAAAATTGTTCAGGACATCCCTGTTGTTTAGGAATATCCTGAGGTATTTCCTGAGGAGCTACCTGGTTTACCCTCAATTCGTCAAGTTGAGTTTTGTATTGACCTTGTACCTGGTGTCAACCCAATTGCCAAAATCTCCTTACCGTCTTGCACCGTCTGAAATGCTAGAGTTGTCAAAGCAACTCCAAGAACTTTCAGACAAGGGATTCATTCATCTGAGCTTTTCACCTTGGGGCGTTCCTGTCCTATTCGTGAAAAAAAGGATGGATCCTTCTGTATGTGTATCGATGATCTCTTTGATCAGCTACAAGGTGCGACCTGCTTTTCAGAGATTGATCTGCGTTCTTGGTATCTTCAACTTCGTGTACTCGAAGAAGATATTCCTAAGACTGCTTTTCGCACTCGATACGGCCATTAAGAGTTCACTATCATGCCTTTTGGTTTGACGAATGTTCCTGCCGTATTCATGGACTTGATGAATCGGTTTGGTAAACCATATTTAGAAAAGTTCATCATTGTTTTCATCAACGACATCATCATTTATTCTAAGTCTCGAGCCGATCACGAATAACATCTCCGTCTAATGATGGAACTCCTGAAGAAAGAACAACTTTACGCCAAATTCTCCAAGTGTGAATTTTGTTTAAAAGAAGTTCATTTTTTGGGACACATTGTTAACGAACAAGGTATACATGTAGATGCCGCCAAAATCAGTGCGATTAGGGATTGGAGTACACCTACTACTCCTACCGAAGTTCGTTCATTTCTTGGTATTGCTAGATACTATCGACGATTCATCGTGAAATTTTCAAAGATCACGGTTCCCCTCACCACTTTGACTCAGAAAAAATACACCTTTCAAGTGGGGACCCAAACAAGAGGAAGCCTTTCAAACACTGAAACAAAAACTCTGTAATGCTCTGTTTTATCTTTACCCGACGACAACGACGATTTCGTTGTCTATTGTGACGCATCAAACCTAGGCCTTGGTTGTGTTCTCATGCAAAGAGACAAAGTCTTAGCCTATGCGTCAAGCCAATTGAAAATCCACGAGAAGAACTACACAACTCATGACCTTGAGTTAGGTACCGTAGTTTTTGCTCTCAAAATTTGGAGACACTACCTTTACGGTACAAAATGTGTGGTTTTCACTGACCACAAAACTCTCTAGTGCATATTCAATCAAAAGGAGCTAAACATTAGACAATGACGTTGGGTCGAACTTCTGAACGACTACGACTACGAGATTTGCTACCATCCCGGTAAGGCGAATGTTGTGGCTAATGCGCTTAGTCGTAAGGAACGTGTCAAACTTCATTGTGTTCAAGTTCAATCTGATATCCAGACACGTATCCTTCAAGCACAACATACATGTGTGACCCAAAGCTTGTTGAAAAATGAGCTGCCATAAAATCTCGAACTTCAACTCGAAACAAAAGACAACAGATTACTCTACTACAAGAATCGTTTGTGGATTACTAGTCAAGAAAATCTCCGCACTTTATTAATGGACGAAGCTCTTAAGTCTCGTTATTCAATCCATCCTGGTGCATAAAAAATGTATTTAGGATCTCCGTACCCAGTATTGGTGGTCGGGTATGAAGAAGGACATTGCCTTGTATGTGTCTAAATGCCTAGCTTCTCTTAAAGTTAAGGTACAACATGAACGCCCATCTGGTTTACTTGAGCAACCAGAAATACCGGAATGGAAGTGGGAGAACAGTGCAATGGATCTCATCACTTAACTACCGCGGACACCTAGAGGTCATGATGCCATTTGGGTAATCATCGATCGTCTAACAAAGTCAACACACTTTTTGGCAATTCGTGAGGATCTATCTGCTGACAAAGTCGCCAAGATCTAAGTTGATGAGATTGTATCTCGTCATGGTGTTCCTTTAAACATCATATCCGATCGAGATGCTCGATTCTCATCTCACTTTTGGAAGACCATGCAATCTGCCATGGGAACCAAACTCAATCTGAGCACTACGTATCATCCTCAAACGGATGGACAATCTGAAAGGACAATTCAAATACTAGAGGATATGCTTAGAGCATGTGTGATCGACTTTGGTGGTAGTTGGGATTCGCATCTACCATTGATCGAATTCTCCTACAACAATAGTTATCACGCCAGCATCAATATGGCGCCTTTCAAAACTCTATACGGTCGAAAATGTTGTTCACATATCTGCTGGAATGAGGTCGGTGAAGCTCAGCTCACTGGACCTGAACTCATTCACAACACAACAGACAAAGTCAAGAAAATTCGCAATAATCTTCTGATAGCTAGAGCCGTCAAAAGAGTTATGCGGACGAATGACGCAAGCCCTTGGAATTCCTAGTTGGTGATCACGTCCTTGTCAAGGTATCTCCTTGGAAAGGTGTGATAAAATTTGGAAAGAAAAGAAAACTTGCACCACGATATATTGGACCATTCAAGATCGTTGAGAGAATTGGAAAGGTGGCCTATCGACTTGAGCTACCTCCTGAACTTGGAAATATTCACCAACATTCCACATGTCCAATTTGAAAAAGTGTTTAGCCAATACAAATCTCCACGTTCCCCTCGACGAAATTCACGTTGATGACACTATGCACTTTGTCCAGAAACCTGTGGAGATATTGGACCGTGATGTCAAGAAACTCAAGCGTAAACGTATGCCGATAGTTAAAGTTTATTGGGAATCCAAATGTGGCCCATAATTTACTTGGGAGCGAGAGGATCAGATGAAAGCGAAATATCCACACTGCTTTCACAAAGTTTCCTCTAATTAAATTTTGGGAAGAAATTTCTAAAAGTAGGGGACACTGTGACATTTGTGCCTTTTCAGTCATTGTACAATTACAAAAAATTTCGTATTCAATGAAACCCAGTGTTTTATTTCTGAAATTCGTATAATTATGTAAGACATTTGCACAATTTCAAATTCTTGCACGATTTCGAACCCTCAAAAATGTTTGTGGAAGTAATTCATTAACTCACACTCAAACGCAATCAGTTTAATGGACGTACACTCTGAAACAAGGACATAAGCTATTCATACCCTAAATACCCTTTACATAATTTAGATATAAGTTTTGAAAGGTTAGATATGACAAAAACACGTGTTTACAAGTCCAGGGACTATTTTTATCAAACTGCGAAAGTCTTTTGGTCCATATTCAACATACAAACCATGTGTATCAATCTAAATATTTTTGTATTCAATAAAATCTTGTTTTTTATTTATGAGAATGCAAAAATGTCAATCGTTGCACAATTTCGATCATTTTCGTGTTCGTTAAAGCGTTTTACGCATTTTTTCGAAACGCGTAACCGTACAACCGAACGAACCAACATCCATGACATTTTCGGGCATAATCCAAGTTACACATGACTTAACACCTTTATATAACCTAAATACTAGGTGAAAGGGGTTACAGATGGCAAACAAGTGAAAATACAAGTCTAAGGGCCAAAAATGTTAAAACAAAATAATAAAGATTTTTGCTTCTTCACTAACTTTGCCACCTATCTTCAATTTGAAACCTAGCACTCATTTTGCCACACTTAATTTGGTACTAACACATGTTAGGATACGAATCCACACTTGAGGACAGTTGTCATCACCTCCGTAATCCTAAAATACTATAAATACCCCATAATTCTTCCATTTTTTTTTCACACCACTTCAAAACACTACAAAGCAAAGTGTAAAGTTTTTCTTTCTATCCTTTTTGGAGCTTGTTCCCAACCTTTGGAAGCCTCCTATCTTGAGTTCCGAAAGTGTTCTTCAGCACGAGTAAGTACTCTTCCTAGTTCTTTTATTATTTTAGCTATTTTGAGCTAAAAGTCGTACAGTTTGGCTTCCTGATTGACTTTTGGTTCTGACCATATTTGGTCAAGTCAAAGTTCAATTGAACTTTGCAACGTGATCGTAATCACGAAGGTTATAATCCCTAACGATTTCACCTTCTGATTACCACATTTAGTGGTCGAAGAGACGAGTCAAAGTTTCGGTCAAAAATGCGCTTGATGTGCATTTTACGACGAACTATTTTCGGGTATCAAAAGACCAGGTTTTGATACCAAATCAGTTTTATAAATATAGTTAGACATATTTTGACATGTATAATTCGTCACTTCTAGTTTAGTGCTTATTTAGGGTCGTAAGTTGGGCTGTCTTGACCACCGCTTTGATTTTCGAATCTGACCCGTTTGGTCGATCTTAGGATCCGACCAAACACATATTCATGACCATAGTTGTATGGGGAATAACCTACTGAGGTTATATCTTATGGTCACGTCGTTTGGATTAGTGTTATGATAAGTTACTTCTATGTTCTAAAAAAATATGACCAAAATTGCCTTTTGAGCATAAATCCATTTTAAACACATGTAATCAAATTTTTGACATATAAACTGATGTTATAACATTTTCAAACATTTTTGTGCATTTAAGACTTATCATACGACATGTTTAACCATCCGATCACGCGTTTACGCTAGTAACCCGTTAAAGTAGCAAAAACTACCTTAATGAGTCATTATGGGTCAAAAGCACTTGGGAGCCTTTCCAAATCAGAATGTTAAGTTTGTTAAACCATATCACATGAGTTCCATCACTCATTTGGTTTGTAAGACTTCATTCTATCCGATCTCCCGTTTGTAGTCCCGAGACGCTAACATATTTATCTGACACATTAGGACACGTTTGAGCTTTGTTTATTCCGTTGATCAAGAACACTTTCGCAATCCAAGTGAGCACATAGCCCCATCTTTTACATTTTCTAAATGTTTTGGGGTGATTCATATGTGCCTATTATTGTTTTCAAGATTTCAAAACAATATACATGGTTCATATATAAAACAATACGAGTTCAATAATGTGAACAACTTGTTGATGCGATATCCATAACACGAATGACACTCATTAGCTTTGGCCGAGCCGAATAGTAGTATGTTATGGTACCATAGGACTGACAATCCCATTATCGGACTGTTCACTGGATTTGGTGGAAGTTTAGGTAATGACAGAAACTGTTTCTGATTAACAAATCATTTGTTGATTTGTTAGTCAAGTTAAAGAGACCCTTTGGTGGTCTATTAAAGATACCCTTTGGTGGTAGTCAACACAGGTTTGAATGTGTTCATTAAGGAACGATCAAAAGTTTTCACAATTAAAAACACTGATGATTTTTTTATGACACGGACGATTGATTTATAACACGGACGAATGGTTTATAACACGGACAAATGGTTTATAACACGGACAAATGGTTTTGAACAATGTCATGCAATGATTTTCACTTAAAGATAAGAACCATACAAAGTTTTCTTTTGAATCAATTTATTACAAGGTTTTTACAAAAGAAACGTTTTGGTCAAGATTCATGGCTATAAGGTTTTTCACAACTCTAACCAACTTGTTTTAGTTGGTTAATTGTATTGCAATATCAAACACTTTTGATACGAGGTTTTCACTTAACCATTCTTATAGTTGGATGATGTGTTGTAATATGTATACAAAGCCACGAATTTGACACTTTCATAAAACCTATGTACTCGCCGGCATTTTTATGCTGACTCTCTTTTCACATATGATTCAGGAGTCAATGCTTGATAATATGATGCATGCTTCACGTAGGAATGGACGCGGGCCTTAGTGACTTAAAACATGAAAGACAATTTATTTTTATGTTGTTTCTGCTTATCCCAAGACAATGTAAACATTTAACTTAATAAAACAACATTTTAAATTCCATGAGTTGTGAAACAATAGTTCTGTGACATGACTCCCCAACTTTTCCATCGCGGTTTGTTGTTTTACGCGGTCGGGGTGTTACACTTTACTTGATGAATGAGGATACCATCTTCTCTTTGCTTCACCTCCAAACCCAAGAAAAATGTGAGTTCTCCCATCATGCTCATTTCGAACTTTGCCTTCATAACCTTCTCGAACTCCTTGCATAGAGCCTCATCGGTTGACCTAAAAATTATATCGTATACATAATTCTGAACCAGAATCACATTATCTCCAATCCTTTTTGTCAAGAGAGTTAGTCGATTTTGCATCTTGTGTATCCACATTCCAAAGATATGTCGACAAAGTCTCATACCAGGCTCGAGGAGCTTGATGAAGACCATAGAGAGCTTTGTCAAGCTTATAGTGTCATTTAGGAAAATGTGGATCTTCAAATCCCAGAGGCTGGAAAACATAGACTTCTTTTGTCACCTAACAATATAGAAACGCACTCTTCACATCCATCTGAAACATCTTGAAGTTTTTCTACGAAGTATATGCCAAGAATATTCTAATGGCTTCCAAACGTGCCACCGGAGCAAAAACTTCCTCATAATCAATCCCTTACTCCTGTCGAAAGCCTTGAACTACCAATCTTGCCTTGTTCTTGACGACTACACCACGATCATCCATTTTGTTACGGAATACCCACTTGGTGCTAATGGGATACTTTCCATCTGGTACGAGTTCCCAAACTTTGAGCTTAGGAAACTGAGATAACTCTTCCTGAATAGCCTGCACCCAGCTAGAATCTTGAATAGCTTCTACAATGTCACTTGGCACAGACTGCGAAAGAAAAGCATCATACAATCCTTCATTGATGGTATATGTTTGCCCACGAGTTCGAACTCCATCTTCCATAGGACCAATGACATTTTCAATGGGATGATTTTGATTTGTCTTGTAACCTTCATTGGTGTGGATCTCAATATGTTGAGGTAGATTTGTGAAGTGTTCATCGACGTAGATAATTGGAGGCTCGTCTTGTCCATCCACATTCGGCTGTGAAGAAGAAGTATCATATCCAGATGCATTCTCAGCCTAAGTGTCGCTATTAGCTTCGTCAACAGGAAGGATTGGATCGGCTGAAACTGGGGTGAATCGAGTTGTAAATAGAGTGAAGCCAATACCTGAAGGATCGAACAAGTGTTCTATTGGTATTGTTTCTGCATGTTCGGTTTTAGTGAGTGGTTCATCAATGTAGAAAGTGTTGAAAACAACATCTACATCATAAAACTAGTTTGGAGAATTTCCAGTGTTGGTGGAGTTCCCTTCTTGGAAGTCGACATAGTCTGATTTAATCACCATCTTGGTTCGTTTGTTGTAGACACGATACACCTTTTGAGTAGACGAGTCACCCATGAAGTAGCACACATCACAGACTTCTTCAAACATGATAAGATTGTCTTCAGTGTTGAGGAGTGTACAGGAACATTCGAACGGTCTAAAGAAATCTATCAGAGGCATCCTTTTGAAAAGACGTCCATAGGCTATTTTTCCACGAGGTTTAACGATGAGAACTCGATCCAAAACATAGCATGCTGTGTTGTCTGCTTCTGCCAAGAAGATGATAGGAAGCTTGGAGTCTACGAGCATAGTTCGAGCAGCTTCAATGAGTATTCTATTCTTCCGTTCTGCTATGTCATTTGCTGAGGATTTATGGTTGCACTGTACTGAAGGTGTTAGGCTTGGATTATTAAAGGTTTATTCATTAGGGATGTATTTGGGCTTTTGGGGTTAATGGGCTTCCTAGTGCCTAATGGGCCTAGGGTTGTAATTATGGGCTTAGTGATGCTTATAAATAGAAGAGCTAGGTCATCGAGAAGAGGTTAGAGAATTGAAAGCAAAAACTTGTATCTGACATCTTTGGTGTATGCAAGTTAGAATCATTCAAAGTTATTCAAGTTGTTCTTCTTCCTAATCATAATTTCCGCTACTGATTAGGTTAGTGATACCTGTTTGATCCGTTAACGGGACTTACAATTGATATCAAAGCCTGCTGTTCTAATACAGGCTCCGGGTATTGCTGATTGAAGAAGTTTTTGAAGGGTGTTGCTGCTATTTGGATCATTTTTTGATGTTCCAGATCACTATTCATCATCGGAAGGCGATTATTCCAAAGAACTCGAAGAACTTTTGAAGAATTCGGATCTGGTACTATTCCAGATTCCGAAGAACACGAAGAAGGTTCTCAAAATTCGGATTAACCACTGTTCCGGATTTCGAAGAACACGAAGGTGATCATCCATCTCGGATTGATCCCGGACTGTTACTCGTTCTGGATTGTAATCCGAGTTACTGTTGCGGTTTTTGAATTCCTTGAATCTTGGAATTAAGTTGCAGAAAAAGCGGGTTCACTGTTACGGATAAGGATCACTGTTCTGGATTTTCATCAGATAAGACAGGCATTCTAGATTATCCATTTCGGATTTGCATTTCGGTCTGCTTATTTCGGATAATCTTTCCGGGTTGGCCATCTTTGACTTCAGGGTTGCCATTTCGGATAATCTTTCCGGGCTGTCCATCTTTGACTTCAGGATTGCCATTTCGGATTAGCTTCTTTCCGGGTTGACCATCATTGACTAACGGATTGACCATTTCGGATTCAGTACTGTTCATCAGAAACACTTAAAATTAATTAATCTTTAAATCCATTTGGTAAATTTTTAATTAATTTAATTACAATGGCTGGATTCATGACCGCACAAGATCTGACAAATGCCACTCTGGCTGCCCTGCAATCGCAAACATTAGCCCTCCACCAAGAGCTGGATCAGGTAATTTGCACTTCCACCAAAGTGCCACGTTTATTGTATGGGGATGAATACTACGAGTGGAAGTTCTGCTTCGAACAGTACTACAAGGCTAAAGAACCCAACGTGTGGAGATGCATCATGAATGGTCCAAGAACCATAGTGTACAGCACAGAGCAAGATCCAGAAATGAAAATTCCCAAGCCCATGCACCTATGGACTCCAGAGGACATCAAGATCATAGAGGAAGATGAGAAGGCTTCGGCAACTCTGACCATGGCTCTAGAACCTGATATTTCTATCACGGTCAGAAACTGTAAAACCGCAAAGGAGGTTTGGAGTGAGTTGCAAAATCTCTATGAAGGAAATGACGACATGAAAGCAAGTAGGGTGAATCAGCAATTCAACCCGTTCAATCACATATATGGGGAAACTATCAAAAACCAGATACGTCGCTATGTCAAGCTTGTTTCCCAGATGATTTCAGCTGAAATCACCCTCACCAACAGTGCCATGAACAGACAGTTATTAAATTCATTGCCCAAACGTTGGGATACAGACGTGGGCATGATAAAAAACACAAAGAACTTGAATGATGTCACTGTCACTAAGATGATAGCTACTATCAAATCATGTGAGAGTGACAACAAGCAGAGTGAAATCAACCATCAAAGCAGTTTGATGGCCGCAAGGTTGACAACGCAGAAGCGGCTTTTAATCTCACAGAATCTCATTTATAGTCCTCTGCAAGGAAATGCACAAGCACCGGTTGGATCAAACGTGGTTTACAGTCCTATAGCCACGCCTTAGAACACTCAGTATGTGTATGGTTTTCAATCTAAAAATCCAACAACGGTTTCAGCTGCTCAAGTTCACACAAAGTACCATGCTCAGTATCCTAACATGGTTTTCAGTCCTATAACTCCTCAAACAGTGCAACAAGGC
Organism: Scalesia atractyloides; assembly: GCA_947069175.1. Lineage (NCBI taxonomy): Eukaryota > Viridiplantae > Streptophyta > Magnoliopsida > Asterales > Asteraceae > Scalesia > Scalesia atractyloides. Next base: position 63,471,898 of record CAMTDV010000022.1, read on the forward strand.
ATCATTCCTCAAACAGCTGCACCAGTGCCTGCACCTGCTCAACCCGCGCCCAACTCTGCGTTTCTCACTAAGGAAAACGAAGAGAAACTGGCTATTGCGGGATCGATGATCAAAAGCTTAAACGCCTTCCTGGCAGGTGATCTGACCCCTCCATCTATTCTTCCAACCGAAGTTGATCAGATCATGGAGGAGGACCTGGACGAGATCGATGTTTCTTGGAATTTAGCAATGGCTGCTTTTCGGGTCAACAAGTTTTAGAAAAAAATATGGAAGGAAACCCTTGTCAAAATTGAAGACTGGTCTCACAAAGAACAAACTTAGATGTTACCGATGTCATGAACCAGGACATTTCGCAAGGGAATGCAAGAAGCCACCGTCAGGGTATGTATTATCCTGGGTCGCTGATATACAGAGAAGTGACAGACAGCTGGTTCTCGTCTCTCCTTCCAAGTCAACAACAAGTCCATCAAGCAGCTCGGGCAGGAAGTCAACAGCATTGGTGGCCCAACAACATGAAGGTTTCAACTGGGTAGATACCGCGGCTCAAATGGAAACATTGAATCTATCCAAGAACAACAACCACTGCATGATGGCCCAGACAACTGAGACACCCGATCTTTCGGAAATGGTAAATCGAATACTCTGTTCTGATAGTTGTCGTTTTAAATTATCACAAATGCGCGCCCACAATTCAACCCTAGTGGATGAATATCAACAAGCTGCGTCACAGAACATCGCCCTTAAACATAAGAACAAGCTTCTTATGGAGAAGGTCGAAGCTCAGAAACAGGATGTAGCTCAGCTAAAGCTAGACTTGAACCAACAACAATGTTGGGTCTACGACTACAAGCTAAAACTAGTTGAAAAGGACGTAGAACTTCAAGCAGCCTTAGCCAAGCTGAATTCCTTGACATGGAAGCTTCATGAAAATGAAATAAATATTAAAAAATTTGAAACTTCCAGTAACCTTGTCAAGGACTTATGTGACCTCCAGCTTAACTATCAAAAGAATTTTACCAAAGGCCTTAGGTACAATAGGGCGCCTCCATCATATAATCATAACTATACTAGAATGCTTGAATCTGAGGAAGAGGTAGAAAATGTAGAAAAAATGATGTATGGTAAACCGTCAGATTATTAATCCAAACCATGGACGCCCTATTACCCAAAGTTCTCCAAACCCACTGAACTCATGAGGGAGATATCTTTGTGGCTTCTACACCACTTTCTCATGAAATTGGTATTCGTCCCTCTGAAAGTACAGATGGATTGGTGAAAGAAGTGCCTGAGGCAGAAACATCCACATCCACCACAGAATCTAACGAAAAAGAATCTTCTGATACTCAAACTAAATTTGTGAACGATACTAAGGTATCTAACTCATGTACAAAATAAATTTTAGTTGAGGATATCATAGAGGGTGATGAAGAGGAATGTCTTAATACGAATTCAGACAATTCAGCTGATGATTATACATTTTATAAGCCTGCTTTTGACATTTTAAATCAATTTCTTGCTGAACAATTTACTTGCTCAAACAGTGTTGGTTGCGTTGAGAATTTAGACAGTTTTAATTCTGGTTTTTCATCAAATTCTGATGTTTTGAATGATGCTAATTATTGTAGTAACTCTTGTGATGAGAAAATGAATTTAGTTGCAGGTTCTGCATCAACAGATGACTCGGTTTTATCAATCAGCTGAGGATACCGAAAGTTCTTCTCCAGAGGCTGCCTCTGTTGATGCGTCTCCTAGGGTTGACAGTGTGAAAGTCGACTAACCAACCGTTTCTGTAAATGTTGATGGTGACATAATTCTAGAAGACTCGGGCAACTCAACACAAGGGATCGATTCTGAAATAACAGAAGATGAACACAGTTTTCCCAATGATTCAAATGAAAATCTTAACCTTATCTTGAATCGGAACCTCAAACTTTTGAAAATTGCAAGATTCCACAGTCATCTTCTGAAGTTTCATAACAGGATGTCCCTGTAAAGCTACACGTGTCCTCTACAGAATCTGTCACGAAGTGTGATTTGAAGAGTAAGACTAAGAAGAGGAGAACACGCCGATGTAAAAAGAAGAAAACCAAACAGGCGTCTACAAAAACTGAAACGGAAACTGCTGAGTCTTCTCATCAAACTGAGAAATCAACTCAGTAGTCGCATACTGAATCTGTTAAGCAACCAGCTGAACATATATCAGTTAGAATTTTGCAAAAAGCTCCATGTTCAAAATCCTTCAATCCAAATCATAAAACTAACAAGTGTGCTGATGGTTGTGCGCAGACACCGTCAAGACCAAGACCATGCATCAGCCGTCAGTACCCGCCAGTAAGAAACTGACAGACAAATTGCCAAGAATTTCCCAACTTGAACGGACTGTTTTCTTCCAGAAGAGGCAGACTTGTTTCAATTGTGGATCTCCCGGACACATTGCTCGAAATTGTCAAAAGACCTTTACCTCTTTCAAAACTTTGTATTCCAGACATCAGAAGACTATGCCAAATCACCCACCTAAGGCTCGATTTGTGGCTAAGTCTTCTGATCAAGACTGGAACTTGGCCAAGAAACAATCTGTTAAACCCTTGAGACCTTCAGTTTCCAAGAATCCCTCTAGCACTCTAAGGATTGTGCAGAGGTCTGATTCGGTAACCTGGAGGCCTAAGTCAGTGGCCAAGAATCAGTCTGCTACCCCCGTATCTAATGAATCAAAAGCATCATCAACCTCATCCTCAACTAATTTGATCTTTCGTGAGGTTACTTATGTTGATGCTAATGGCAAGCCCAGATCTTCCATGGCCTTGGTTCCTGTTTCTAACTAAAACCTGTTGAAATGAACAGGAACAGCTCTGGAGCGCTCTTGTTCGATTATGGTACATTGATAGTGGTTGTTCCAGGCACATGACAGGAGACATCTCGCAGTTGAATGACATTCAGTTTTTTGATGGCGGGTTTGTTTCCTTCGCAGGTGGAGAAACAGGGAAAATTACCATGAGAGGAACTGTTTGCAATGGAGCCCTCAGCTTTAAGAATGTCAATTATGTACCAGAATTGAAGCATAGTCTGTTGAGTGTGTCTCAACTCTACGACAATCATTTGGATGTTCTCTTCACCAAAGAAGAATGTTATGTGCTAAAACCGGATTTAATTATTCCAGATGATTGGATTCTTCTTAAAGCTGCACGTAAAGGGAATGCATTTATTATTGATATGAACCAGGCTCCTTATGACAAGCTCACTTGCCTATTCTCTTCGACAGTTGAACATGACGCCATGCTATGGCATTGCAGACTGGGTCACATCAACATGAAGAATTTAAATCATCTTGCAAAAGGTGGTTTAGTCAGAGATCTGCCAGTTCGTGACTTCATGCAGATCGAAAAAATGTGAATCATGCGCGCGTGGGAAACAACATCGACAGCCACACAAAACCAAAGCCGTTCCCTCCGCTTCTCACGTCTTAGAACTGCTCCATATGGATCTCTTCGGTCCAACAGACATACGCAGCATTGGCGGGAAGGCTTACTATCTGGTTATTATTGATGACTACTCTCGATTCACCTGGGTTTTCTTTCTCATATATAAAAGTGAAACCACTGAGCTAGTCAAATAATTTGTCACCCTTATGGAAAACCAGACAGATTCTACTGTGAAGGCTATTCGGTGTGATAATGGGACAGATTTTAAGAATACTACCTTAAAATCTTTCTGCTCCTCCAAGGGGATTGACCGACAGTTCAGTGCAGCCAGAACCCCACAACAAAATGGGGTTGCCGAAAGCAGAAATCGCACACTCAATGAAGCTGCACGCACTATGCTGGTTGAATCCGAGCTACCTCTTATCTTCTGGGCAGAAGCAATCAGTACTGCATGTTATATTCAGAATCATGCCCTGATCAATAAACGCCACATGAAGACTCCATACGAAGTGGTTGAAGGTCGTAAACCTTCAGTCAAGCATTTCCGCAAATTCGGATGCCCTTGTGTTCTCCTGCTCATGGACGCGAAAGGAAAGTTTGAAGTACGCGAGGATCCTTGCATTTTTGTTGGCTATTCTAAAAATATGTCATATCGCGTTTACAACATGATCAATAAGATGGTAGTTGAAACCTACAATGTGGGTTGGCTGGAGGAAAATCCCAAGGACACATGCATTGGTCCTGACTGGTTGTATGACTACTCCACTTTATTTAATCATTGTGATGTGTCTTCCAATGTGCCAGCATGTAATAATTCAAATTCTGCCATTCCAACAGTGCCCATTTCTTCTGAAGACGATGCTGACGCTGCCGCGCTAAATGAGACTTTAAAGCAGCTAAGTGTGGATCCTCCTGGATTCAATGACACTGTCCTGCCTTCCTCCACTATTTCGCATTCTCAAGAACCAACTATCCCTTCGCCTACTCAGTCTGACGCTCCTGAAGTTGTGGTTTCTGAACCAGAGCCTTCTACAACAAATGAAGGCCTTCCTCCTGATGTTTTGGGTTCCTCTCTGTTTCCTGAGCCTACTCCACTCGACTGTTCGGTGGATTCCTCAGTACATACTTCTACTGGTGCCTCTGTTGAGGGGGAGACATCTGTAGTCGCTTCAGCTAGTGTCACCAACTTGCAAACCGATGTTCTCGTTCCCGCTACACCAATACTGCAGCGTTTACAGCATGATCACCCCGTTGAGAATATTATTGGTCCTGTCAACGCTGCTGTTCGAACACGCAGCCAATCTGGGGATATCAATACCTGTCTCTATTCATGCTTTATTTCCCAAATTGAACCTAAAAGTATTGATGTTGCCTTGCAGGAACTAGGCTGGGTGGATGCAATGCACGAGGAACTCAATCAATTTGAGAAGCTTGGTGTCTGGCAATTGGTGAAGGTGCCTCAAGGAAAGCGTGCTCTTGGAACTCGATGGGTTTTCCGCAACAAGCGGGATGACACTGGAGTTATCGTTCGGAATAAAGCTAGACTGGGGGTTTAGGGGTTTCGACCGATTGAAGGTTTAGATTATGATGAGGTCTATGCACATGTCGCACGTTTGGAGGCCATACGCATCTTCTTGGCATACGCATCTTACATGGATTTTACGGTCTATCAAATGGATGTAAAAACTCCTGCGGTTGCTGGTATCATCGCTGGAAGACTAGGTGTGGATTCTCAACCGAGAGACCAATGAAGTAAACCTAGGGGGAGAATGTTAGGCTTGGATTATTAAAGGTTTATTCATTAGGGATGTATTTGGGCTTTTGGGGTTAATGTGGGCTTCCTAGTGCCTAATGGGTCTAGGGTTGTAATTATGGGCTTAGTGATGCTTATAAATAGAAGAGCTAGGTCATAAAGAAGAGGTTAGAGAGTTGAAAGCAAAAACTTGTATATGACATCTTTGTTGTATGCAAGTTAGAATCATTCAAAGTTATTCAAGTTGTTCTTCTTCCTAATCATAATTTCCGTTACTGATTAGGTTAGTGATACCTGATTGATCCGTCAACGGGACTTACAGAAGGAGATAAACGTTTGAGTTTTGAATTTCGATCCATTGTCGCTTCTGACTGATTTGACCTTCAGCTTGATCACATTTTCAATTATGGGAATCAGGTTCTTGAGAGTGGAGGCGGTCTCACTTTTGGTTTCAAGAAAATATACCCATGAAAATCGAGAGAAATCATCTGTAATCACCAAGCAATAGGATCTTTTAGCTAGACTTTTAACACTAATAGGACCGAAAAGATCGATATGCAATAATTGCAATGGAGCAGATATCATATTCACTACTTTTGATTTACGTGGCTTTTTGTGTTGCTTGCCTTGGACGCATGCGATACATTTTTCTGAAAACGGAAATTCTTTTATAGGTAAACCTCTCACTAAATTTAACTTGGAAAGTTTATTAATATTTTTGAAGTTCACACCCCAACCGCCTATCCTAAACCAGTGATTCCGATTCTGACGCTTTTGAGATTAGACACGTCATATGCTCATTGGATTTTGCGTTCTTCATATTGAGAACGTAGGTCTTGTTTTGATGAGGAGTTATGAGCATAATCATTTCGGCAAGAGCGGAGTATTCGGGCTTGAGAAATAGACATTCCACGTCATTGAACAGCTCTGATATTCCTTTGTCACAGACTTGTGATACGCTCAAGAGAATGTAACATAATTCTGGTACATAATTGACTTTCTCCAATGTAAGTGCTTCAAATATGATGTCTCCCATTCCAAAAATTTTGCCTCCCTTTTCATCTCTGGCAAAAGATACAAAATCACCGTCGATGATTCGAAAGTTCTTCAGGAGTTCCTTCAATCCTGTCATATGCCTTGAGTATCCGCTATCCACGTGCCAAATATATTAGCATTCGAGGCCATTTTTTGCAATTTATTCTATTATACAACAACACACACAAATGTATACAAGTTAGTTAGTTTTCGGTATCCACTTGTTTCAGATTTAATCTATTATGATTTTGAACAAGAATATTTTCTTTCTTTTCCAAAAACATGTTGAATTAACTATGTAGTTGACTGATTTCAAAAAATTATCAAAAATGATCAGTGAAACTTTTGACAAGATCTTGTTTAGGTTTATAAAATTTCTCGCTCTTGCAATGTTTCGTAGTATGTCCTAAATGACCACAATGAAAACATTGCTTGCAATTTACTCTTTTCTTTTTTGTGACGCCACGTGTGAAGATGATGTATGTGATGAGAGTCTAGAGCTGCTTGACTCATTATCTGATGATGCAGCATAGCTTGAACTTTTAACTTTCTTCACTTTCTTGTCAAGACGATTTTCATCCTTAATCCAGTCTTTATCGATCTCACTATCTGATGACGAAACTGATTCTTGATTTTCACTTGATTCGTTAAATTACTGATCTTCGCTTGACGTTTCTTCACCACTTTCTGAAGTTGTTGTACTCGAGTCTTCACTGTTGCTGACTTGCGTTGAATCTTTATCAGACTCTGATGTACCTGTACATGATGGAACAAACTCGGGCTTTTCCTCTGTAAGGAACTTTCCAAAACTATTTTTCTTTAATTCTAGAACAAATACAGGAGATTTAAGCACAACATTTCATCACTAAAAGCAGAATTTAGATCATGACTTTCAACCACTGCATTCATCTGGTTGTGGGTCTTAAATGTAGGCACATGGCCATTACAGTCATCCTGAATATTAAATTTAGGCACACCACCATTAGAGTCATCCATCCTAGTCGAACTATTAAAGTTATCTTGAATAGAAGTATTGTTTTTCTTGTTACAGTTCCAAGCGAACAAGATAACAGTGGAATAACTATCGCCTGAGTATCCTATCCCTATTTTTGATCCTCCACAATCATCATCCTCATCGCACACATCTTCTTTACGTTCAAACATATCTGCATTACCTTCAGTATGTTAGTATTTCATTTTTGTAAAAGATATTCTGAGCAAACAGATCATGTTTATCAATTAAGTCATTATTAGGATGAGGAGATGGCATAGGTACATAGTTTTTGTTGTGCAGAGGAGGAAAGATTTTTCTTTCGTTTCTGAGCTTATCCTGGCATCCAATCCCATCCTTCACGAATGTCGTTCATTGGCAATTTTCAATATCAACTGATGCCTTTTGACTGACTTTCCATTTATCAATTGTGATTTGCAATTTATTATTTTCATTTTGAGATTTTTTTAATCTTTCAGTTAGATCATTTATGATAAAATCTTTTCTAAAAACAAATTCTTTTAATGTCTGCATCTCAGTCAAAGTTGAGTCAACTTTCTCTGATATGCAGCTTCGTTTTCTTTGAGTTCTTTGTTAAATTTCAAAACCTTTTCTTTTTCTCTAATCAGGTCAGAGTTGAGTGATTTGTAATGTGCCACGACGTTCAAACATGGTTGGGAGCATAGTTTTTCTTTAAATTCGTACGCTATGATGTTTACAAAATCCGTATCCCCTTTGTCTTTGGCAGATTCAGCTTTCATAGCGGCTGCAGATGTTCCAGCTTTATCATTCTTGATGTCGCTAGTTGCTCCTTGGACTGTCTTCTTCGATTCAGTCTTCTCAGCTTCCTTCTTTCCCATATTTCTTGATGGTTCAGTAGGAGCGATTATGCTTTTCAAACCTTTGTTGCCCTTGGGAATTCCAGCAGCTTGTTTCTTAATGCAGTTTGATGAAGACGAGACTGACACGGTAGAGATTTTAGCCATAAGAGCTTTGTTGACTTCTTCTTTGCCTTAGCAATTTCTTCAGCCCAGTCATAATCTTCTACCACCAATGCCTTTATGGTGTTATCAGTAACATTTTCTCTTCCCTGGATAGCTATTGGACTTCTTGCTGGAACAATATCAACATTTTCGGTTTTCAACAGCGGGCACTCTCTCTTGAAGTGACCTAGATTCTTGCAGTTGTAGCATCTCAGCTTGAACTTGTCAAAACCAGCTTTTTCAAGAGACAATCCCTTTCCTGTCTTGTCTTGAAACTTTTTAAGCCTTAAGGTGATCATAGCCATCCACCATTTGAGATCCATTTCTTCCATATCATCTGGATCAACTTGATTCATGTCTTCAGCTGAAAGAAAATCTCGTTTCAGTTCGCCCGCCATAAGAGCCTCATAGTTGCTGAGGAACGTGTTAAACAATGCAACATGTTTAGTGGATATCTTGAGTGCTTGAGCATCACCGACCACAATAGTCTTCTCGTTAGATAGTGGAGCCTTTGAAGCGCTTGCGGAAGCGTTAAAGTATGATGTGTTGGCACTTTGAGAACTTGAACTACCGGAGGTTATGGGGGCAAGGAATGCCATATTTTTTGGAACATAAGCAACAGCAGCAGATTGAGTAGATTTATGAGAGTATCCTGCTTGATTCATTTCTCTCTTGAGCACATCCATTTCAAAGGCCTTTAGTGTGTTGATCAGTTGTGAAAGAGTGACTGGATTGTACTAGTCAAGAAAGTTCTTTTGATCATCATGCATTGTAAGCTCCATTCTTTTGGAAGAGAGTCCAAAAGTTTTTTGATTGAGGCATAGTTGGCAACGAGATTGCCGACTTTCTTCATTTTTGTTAGCACATTCAAAAATCCGCTAATGTGATTTGACAAACTTTCACCTCAAACACTTCTAAACATTTCGTATTCTTTCTGAACCATATCTCTCTTTTTATCCATCAGTTCTTCATTGCCCTCGTAGTGATCATTAAGGGCTAACCATAGTTCATGAGCTGAAGTGTATGTCTCAAACAAGTTGTTGTCATCCTTTGACAGAGCCATTGTTAGAGCAGCATGAGCCCTACAGTCGCGTTGGATGAGTGTCCTATCTTCATCATTGAAGGTTGAGGGATCTTTGTTGATTGTACGAACATCGTCACGAATTACCATAGGAACATGGGGTCCTACAATGACGGACATCCATTGAGTATAGTCTGTGTACTCAAAGAATGCTCTGATTCGATTATTCCAGCAGCTGAAATCTTCAGATCCTTTCAACTTAGGAGATCGAGTTGCGGTTCCGGTTTCAAGTTCGGCTTGAGCAATTGGATTAAGCTGATTAAGTGAAATTTTGGCTTGATTTCAAGTTCAAAGTATTGTTCAGAGATTAATTACGTTGGATCTAAGGTTACTGTGCTTAAAAACGCTGGTGAAGCTTAATTACGCTAGGGACAGGTAAGATCAGAGAGCATATACGCTGAAGATACTTGGCTACTTGAACCGGCAACAATAGCTAAATCCGCTAGAACACAAAAAACAAATGTGAGTTTGGCTAAATAGGCCGATCACCGTGATAAAATCGCTGAGGATTTTTATCACTGACTTCGAAGTTGCTTTCGATTAAACACACTGACACTATTTCGCTGGAAATCAACAAATCCGCTGGTGTGATGCCAACGTATTTGTTAATTACACGATCTTCAAGTTAAAAAAAAGTTTATTCAAATTTATCTACACTGACTTCAAATTTAAATACGCCCAGCAGGGTTTAAGTACGAACAAAAACCCTCTAATCACCAAAAACGACTCAAAATCCATGTTTCTTTGTACCAAGATGACCTAAATGTTTACCAAAATCCAATGATTAAACACACCAGATCAAGCCATTTTAAGTCCACAATTTTGAAAAACCATAAAACTTTGAAAACTTTTGAAAAACCTTCAAAACTTTAAGAATCTTAACTAAAACTCAAACAATCAAGAGCACAAAGGCTCGGATACCAAATTTTGAGTCCCAAAATAGATTCGGATCAAAGTGGTTTGATTGTTATCACCCAAACAACTATAGATTAGTTGCTTGAATGTGTAAAAGTTAAAAAAACAAAAGATGAAGATGAAGATTCTTGTATGGATCAAACAACAAGTGTTGTATATGGAATCCCAAAAGATATAATCACTGAATGCACCTGGATGTTCGAATTTAGCACAAGAACAATAATCACAACACAAAGGAAATCACCAAAACGTGTCCGAGAACCTTCGACTTGGTTTTTCCATTTAACACCTTTATATACACACTGACTACCCAGCGTATTTATTAAATACGTTGGGTACTTAAATACGCCGCTACAGGAAGTTTCCTTGTAGTTACACTTTCAACCCTTGAACTTTCTAGAATACAATAAACTATTACAAAACTATCCAAAACCTACTAAAACCAAGTACCAACGATCTCAAAAGATCCAACACTGATGAATGGTAACGTGATTACTCGATTCAACCATTCCTTAAATTTTCAGAGCTAAACCCGTGATGTAAAGCTCTATTTGCTTATATTCCAGCCTAGCCATGTCAGGACATAAAGATACAAGGTCATAGTGTTTTGAGGTGTAGGCCTCGATTTCCGACCTTTCCATATCCAGCACCCATAGGTCTTGTTCCAGTTGGTGAATGCGGTCCCGTGGACAATATTCCTCCTTGATGAGATCCTTGAACTTGTTCCAACCCATTGTGTTTGCTACGTCTAGTCCGAGAACCTGGACTCGTGCATTCCACCAAGTGAGTGTTGCATCTACAAGAGTGGAAGCTGCGAGTTTGTCCCGATTCTCAGGTAGACAGTTGCACATTGCAAACACAAATTCAGATTTCTCAAGCCATCTGACTAGCCCAATTGGCCCTCTCCGCCGGTGAATTTAGTCGGATTAGCAATGATAAATTGTTTGTACGAGTTAGCCCCCATACCTATAAGCATAGAGTTTGCAAGGAAAAGATTAGTGGAAGATGATCTAAGGAACGGTCGAGTATGTTAGCATACATGGAGTGTGGAGAATGTAGGTTTGTATGAGGGTTACCTCCCACATTCAGATTATTTTTTTGATTGTTTTGGATTTAGATTCTGCACCGCCAATGCCGCAGCGACTTGCTCATGAATGAGTGCTGCCAGTTCCTTATGTGTCATCACAATGTTACCTCGGCCACCACCACGGGCACACCACGCGGGCAGACATTCTATTCTTGACAACAAATAAACGAATACATGAGATAGTATATCACACATTTCAGCACACATGTTCAAGAATAATGTAATAAGAAATGGGCATAACTCATCACACATAACATTCAAACCAAACATTCGATTAAAATAGATTGCAATTCACCACAATGTATTAAACAAAATATTCTTCATAAATCCAAATGTTAATGAGATTTTTGAAATGACTAAAAAGTTCAAACAGGGAAACAAAAGAAAGTCATAGCAAGCAAAGAATAAAAACTAATAATCTACGTCTCTGTCGCCCATATTCACATCCTCGTCATCTGCTACTTCCTCGAGTTCCTTATCAGAACCTCCTCTGGTTCCTCATCCTCTAGTTCATTCTCTGCCTCAAAAGCATTGATCCTGTTCTCAGCCAACTCCAGTCTCTCAGTAAGGTCCACAATATGCTCAGCCATCACCCTATTCATTTCTCTTAGAGCGTTTGTCCTGGTAGCTTCCTTTTGTTGAGTTGCCCTAACCTGCTCTAGTTCTCGCTTCAGTGAACTATTATTTTCTATTAGGCCCTTGATAGCTCCAGCCACCTCGCGCATATGACGAACTCATGTTCAGTAGCAGCCATGAAGCAGGCAAAAGCTTCCTCTGTGGGGTAGCCAAGAGGTGGAAGAGTACCATAGACCTCTCTATCGACATTATAAGAAGCCTCTAAAGTTAGGGGTGGGACTGCTTCATTAACAATATAGCTCTGAATTTGGTAAGGGTACCAACTACAGTCACCATCCCTCCCCTGCCTCTGATAACGAAGGGTTTGTACGCCATGCAAGAAACGTGTCTGAGCCGCCCTAAGTGTTCCCGAGAAGATAAGGGACATAGGTGGAGATGGAGAACCTCCTTGTTCCTCGCTGGAGTCCGAGGAGTCAGACGAAGTAGACATGCCTACCAGAGTGAAGTAGCTTGACATAAGATATATCGAAACATAATGAGTAAGATAAGCACAAGAATTAAGTATTCGTGTTGGTTTTATACTAATGTTAGGTTTGTGGCTATAGTTTAGGTTTACTAGTGTGATATGTTCTCTATAACAGTGGCTCTGATACCAATCTGTCACACCCTCAAAATCCACTTGCGGGTTTTACCGCGAGGCGCGTGACAAACCAGGATCCAAGACGCTAGTCATATAGAATGACTCTATATGGACGTTTAAGCAAGTTTAACCATGCGGTTAAAGAAATGTGGAAGCGTAAGTAAACATAAGTAAAGTGTATGTCAAAACACAACGTCCAAACCAAAGAATTTAAAAGTAAAGATGCAAACGTTTAATCAAAATAGTTTTCACGCTCATGATGTGCTCCTACTCTGGAAGATACCTTAACAACCTGAGAAAACATGTAAAATCAAGTGTCAACATTTAATGAGAGTGAGTTCACAGGTTTTAGTTCATAATTTTTAAAGATAAGTTGTTTCCACTGGTTTAGCCCCCAACCAGTGTGTTATAAAGTTTCCCGAATACTACCCGAATCAAATTATCATAAGTTTCCCAATTCAATTCCTGAATCACGTTGTTATATTGTTTAGCGGTATATGTTGTATGTTTAGGTAGCTAGCCTAGGTCATATCAACAAAGTATTCACTCCAAAGCTGACATTGATGCCCCTGTTGTACCAGGTTTATCACCAACCATGGCTAAGTGTTAGGCAAATTCTACACCCGTGGCCTTCGATGTTCGGTCTAGTTGGTGTGAACAACAAGAATGGGGCTTGTCGGGCCTAGTAGTACTACTAAAAATTCTCTAGCTATAATCCAATACTAATGGCATCGTAAGTTTTAAGGGGACTGACATGTTTTATAATGCATCCTTGTGACCATAAGCGTATAACATAACCCCTCCCAATATAATTCGTTAATACATAACAATAAAAGCGTTACATTACCGTAACGGTACATGTTTTCTCCCCCTGTGTATTTAAAACCGTTTAAAATGTAGGGGCCGTGAACTCACTTTTGTATTGCTTGGTAAGATTGGACTAAGTATATGAAATCTAGAGCGATCAACCACGCTCTATAATAGTTAGCACGGTTTATTAGGTTTTGCTTATGATTAACACGAAAGTCCTACAATTTTCTAGTATCTAGCACACGAACAAATAATCACATGACACTTCTATTATATGGTTCCATAACCATATTCACAACCTTCCTATGATATGATATATGTTATTTATATAATTAACAAGCAATCGTGGATACTAAAAGTAGCAAGTTTGGTTCTTACACATTCACGTTTCCTGCCTATTAAAAATTACTGAAACTAGGCTCTTTTGTAAGACTTGTTTAACCTATTTACATGGCTGCAAAATTATGGTTTTCTTATGTGACGCACCCCTCGGAAGGGTTGGTCGGGTTTAAAAATTTCAAGGCCTAACTCTTTACCAATAATTCCATAAAAATCATTTATTAGGAGCTATCAGGTTCGTTACTTTCTACTGCATTTTACAGAAAAATTTATTTAAAAATCCTCATTTATCTGATTGACGTAATTCCAATTGTAGATTCTTCTGACCTCCTGAAATTACCTACAATAGAAATTTGAGATCATAACTCAATCCCTACATTGAGTTATGACATTCGTAATGTCCTGCAAATTCTACTAGAAAACGCAGCCTGAAACTTCACTACGGAAAATTCATAAAACATTCAATTTTCTTAAAAAAAATGCAATTCCAATGGGGTTCGAAAGGTATTTCCTGAAAGTGGATCATGGACTCAAGAAACAACACTTTTTATTAACTTTTCACCTGGTTACAGCTGATTAAAGTTGGCTGTAACATTCTGGACAGATTCTGTTTCACCACCCAACCCCACAAACAATTATCTAATGCACCCAACGACCTAAAATATTTAATCACAACAAATTATCATCCTAAATCTCATATAACAATTAGTTCATCACAACCATCAAGAATCTCAAACCCTAATCAAGATATATCTATCTATACATGCATAAAACTATTTCTAAGCATAATACTTGATTTTTATGAACCCTAGCACCAAAATTATCATCATGATTATCAAAGCACATAAAAAAGCATCCATGCATTTCAACCGAAATAACACCAAAACAGAATTAACCTTGTGTAGATGGACGAGAGTGCTAACGCGAAAGAGAAAGAGTAGCGAGAGAGGGAAGGAGCGGCGGTTAGGGGGGGGTATGCTTGTTGTCGTCGACCAAGGGGGAAGGAGAAGGAGAGGTGATTAGGTTTTGTGTTTTTTTTTTGAAACTCCCCGTGCAGATATATAATTAAATCAAGCCTTGGGCTCTAAGAGTAGGGGAACCTTGGGCCGCAAGGTGTTTGGGCCACAAGGGTGGGGCCGCAACGTGGGGCGGTTTGGGCTTGGTTCGGTTTCGATTGTTTTTTATATTAAATCCCGGCGTGTCAATAAATATTATTATTACGTAAGGTAATGTCGTAAAGATAAAAAGTAAAACATGTTGTCGTACACATAAAACAAGGCGCTAACCTCAAATGTTTGGGTTGTTACACCAAACAACTCCAATGTGATTTCAATTTCTTCTTTGTACGGTTGTACACGTTATCTATTTCGTTACAAAAATAAGTATGGATACGTTCCCAATAGTCGGTATTTGTTTGGTTTTTTCCGGCTATGGCACATGTATATATATGAAAATAAGCTCATGTAAGAGTCGTTTCTTCTTCAACCGCCTATCGGTGAATAGTAACTTTCGACTTTGGCTTCGAAGCGGTTACTTTTTTTCCTTTATTTTTTGGGCTTGAACAAGGAGTTGCTGTAGATGTATCAGATGCCTCTAGGGAGTTGAACACGGGTGCCTGCTGAACGATGAAGTTGACAATCGTCTCCATTAGTGGACTAAACCCATAGTACGGGTAACCGGTTCAGGATACGGTGTGCCACCAGGCATCAAGATGGCACTAGGTGGAGACATGGCACCGGGAGGAGACATAGACCCGAAATTTCGAGGTTGTGGATGAAAGAAACCGAATTGTTGGTATTGGGATGGAATGGGTCCGGATTGATTTGGTGACCTAAAGCTTTGGTAGAGTGGGGTGTTGGTTGATTGGTTCGGGTTTAAACCGGACCGTAGCATTTCATAGAAGCTCCTTTAGCCATCCATGGAAGTGTTTGAGATGAGAGTGAAATGTTGAATAGAGAATTTTGATGTAAAATGGAAGATGAGTTGAGAATGAAAGATTGAGTGTGAAAGGTTGAAATTGAAAGTTTGAATGTTTGAATTTTTTAGATTCGCTTGAATTTGGTGTAGGTTTTAAAGTGTGAATTTTGTTGATATTTATTGAAATTTTTATTTTTTAAAAATAATGAATACAAGTTACCAATCAAAACTTTGAAATTTAAAAAACTTATTTTTATTTTTAAGTAAACTTACCCTTCAAAAAAGAGGCGGGACCCACATTACACCTGTCAGCTTAAGAGGACTAGCTACACTCTAGACCGCCTAGTCACCTCTCCAAGAAGTCTTGGTCCGTTTGGGTTGGTTTGGCGAGCGGACCAAACTTCCAGACGATCTGTTGTTATGTTCTTAGAGCAGACGACATATAAAAAGATTTTTTACATGTTAATAATCTTGGAACTTTTTATTATGCAAGTGATTGCTAAACGCAAATTTCTGAAACAAACATATTCCGACATATCTCATATAACAAGTATAAAAGGAAATACTTTTGTCCTCATATTATTAAAATATCGATACGCTTCCTATAAAAGAAAAGTCTTTTTACTGATTTTTTTCCTTCTGTATGTTTGAATATAGATTATTTTACTAAAATAAAAAAGTAGTTATAAATCAATAATACATTATAGTATTTTTGTCTTTTACGGCTATTTCAGCATGTGAGTGACATTTATTATTATAATCGTTTTTTATAGAACAGCGAGTTTCTTATATTAGACTATTATACTCTAGAAATTTGAGAGGTTTGTTGCTTCACTCTGGCCAAACTATGTTGTCTTAATTGGATCAACGTTGACCTCAGAGTTTGGCTTGAGCGTTCTCTCAAGAAACCATACCGCCGACTGTCACTTGACAACTGTTGTATCACCACAAGAGCTGAACATTCTTTGGCGTAACATACGATGGGACAAAAACCCGGATAAGCTCAGTATAGAACCTGACACCTCTACAAAGAGGCTATTCTCTATCAATCATTGCCTAATCCATCAAAATGACACAAGTAAGGATTGAACTTAGGTTTTCGATGGATAACCCAAACCTCTCCTGTTATTAACCCATAAGAGCATTCACAATGGATCCTTAAAAAATATTTGAGTGTAACCTCTATATTTGTGATAGTGGTTGTAAATTGTTGTGAGTAAAGGAGAGAGAAAAATGAGAAAAAGTTACTGTTAATCAGTAAATATGAAGGAGATACTGTTGTCTCTATAATCTTTTAATATTTTTTAAAAGTGGTTGTGAGTGAAGAAGGGCAAAATGTTAATAATAAAGTATAAAAAAATATTATTCAATTGAATATAACGGAGAAAAATAGTGTTTTTTAGTATAATTATTTAGATGTAGTAACAGATTTGATTGTGTATATATTGTAAGCTATGGATTCGTAACATTTTGTAGCTATATAAGCGAGGCTAGGCTCTATAATAGTTGTCCCTCACTTTACGAATCTCATTAATCCTTCTTTTCATAGAAAAACTAATAATAAATGATTTACTTAACTATTCTGTATATATATGTACAAATATAAGTACATATATAAATATTAAAAATAATTATGCGAGGGTGAGTATCGCTGTTGGAACATAAAATAGGCCATATGGATGTTACTTGACAGTGATGACACATAATGATTACCAAAGTGATGGTTCATGAGATGTCTTCTTAATACATCAAAATCACTCAAAACAAATCTATCAAAAACTGTTCCCACCAGTGTGCACGTAAAAACTGCCTTCACCTTATTAAACCACCCCTTTTCTTTTCAATTTATTTTATTCAAACAACGTAATTGTAAATGAAAGACTTAATATGATATGCCTCTATTAAAAAAAGTGTATATAAACAATAAACCTAGAATTACATTTCATAATAATGCATAATTTCAACAAAATAGATTCAAAGCATGGATAGCGTAAATAAAATTTAGAAGCTGTTTTTAGATTTTGAAGTGTAAAAAGTTTTAATCAATTTATTTTGTACAAATATATATATATATATATATATATATATATAGAAACAAGAAAGTTATTTTGGTAATTAATGTTGGAAGTTAATCCTAAAACACATAAATTGAAAGATGAAGGGCCAAAGTGAATGTTTTGATTTAATTTGTTTTCACGAAGGTTTTTAATTCCACATTTGTAGGGTTATAATTATGGTAGGAGTAGAATTAATATTAGGATTAGTTTTAGTGTTTATCTAGTATTTGAATTGAATGTCTAGGAGTATGAGTTTGAGTAGGTATAGGAAGTTATTTAATATATATAGATGGTTAGGGTTATGAATTTTAGTAGAGTTAAGAATTATAATAAACAGAAAGAGTCGATCTTGGTTGAGATCAAATTTTGTGTTTGTGTTTTTGGGCCTGATTGCCATTAATTGGTATCAGAGCCAGGTTCTCCAACTATGGTATGAAGTTTTGCGAAGGAAGTAGGTGATTTAAAGAAGGTTTTTTTCCGGATCAAGAAGGTGACCTTTTAAAGTAGGTAGTAGGAAAGAAGTTAAATCAAGAACGATCTTTGGAAGGAAGGTTGCCAGGTTTGTTTCTTGAAAGTAGGTAAAGAAGGTAGAAGGTAAAGAAGGTTGAAGGTAGAAGGTAAAAGAAGGTTGAAGATAAAGAAGGGAGAAGGCAAAAGAAGGTTAAACATAGAAGGTAAAGAATGTAGAAAAAAGAAGGTTGAAAAAAAAATGCAGAACCAAACCTAGAGTTGGGACCGGTAATAGAGCAGACGAATGTGTCACTTCGATGCCCGAAGTCGACTCATTCGAACTACACCATGTGGTCGATTTAATGGAGCAGATTCTGAGGGCGCATGGTCTTTGGGAAATTACAGATGTAAGTACAGAAGGTGGCTACTACAAAGGTGATGGTTTTTCAAACATAACCTGAAGATATTTTGATGCCGGTGGCCCAGTATGAAACCACGAAGGAGGTGTGGGATTCTATCAAAATCCTACATGTAGGAGCAAATATGGTTCAAATGGCTCGTTTGCATACTCTGAGGGCTGAACTGGAAGCTATGAAGATGAAGGAGAATGAGACAATAGATGTTTTCGCAGGAAAGTTGAATGGAATAAGAGCTAAGTTTAGGTCTCTTAGTTCTATTTTGAAGGATAAGGTGATAGTAAGGAAGTTGTTCGGTTCAGCACCGAGGATGTTTTTACCGTTCATAGACTCTGTTGAACAATATTCTGATATTGACTACATGCTATTTAAGGATGCAATAGGAAGGATGAAGGCGTTTGAAGAAAGGCTTAAGGGTTTAGATGAACATGAAGAAACGGATCAAAACAAATTGCTTCGGACAGGTGCAAACAACGGGGAATGAAATCAAGAACGAGGTACTGGTTCTGGAAGAGAAGTAAAACAAGACCGAGAAGGTGGTTATTGAAGAGGTCGGGAACTATAGACAAGTGCACTTTTAGGTGTTTTGAATGTGGTGAGTTTCGGCACTTTGGATACAAATGCACCAAGTGGGATGAAAAGAAAGAAGAAGCAAATCTGGCGGAAGACGTCAACAATTTACAATTGTTTTGAAGAAGTGCAAGTCGGGTTTTAGGATTAAGGGGAAATGTTGTAAGTTAATCCTAAAACACATAAATTGAAAGATGAAGGGCCAAAGTGAATGTTTTGATTTAATATGTTTTCACGAAGGTTTTTAATTCCAAATTTGTAGGGTTATAATTACGGTAGGACTAGAATTAATATTAGGTTTAGTTTTAGTGTTTATCTAGTATTTAAATTGAATGTCTAGGAGTATGAGTTTGAGTAGGTATAGGAAGTTATTTATTATAAATAGATGGTTAGGGTTATGTATTTTAGTAGAGTCAAGAATTATAATAAACAGAAAGAGTCGATCTTGGTTGGGATCAATGTTTGTGTTTATGTTCTTGAGTCTGATTATTTCTTTAAGCGTGAGTGGATTATTTCTTTTTGGTCACTTAATAATTGGTTAACGAATCATCAATGATTTTTAATGCATATAAAATAACAAAAGGTAACACTTATAACTCTTAAAGCTATGATTAAATATGAGTTAAATAGTTACAAAGTTGATATTGAGCATGGGGATATGTATTTTGAACTCAGTTGTTGATGGAGTAGTCGAGTTGCTTATTCAAAATTAGTAACTAATAATTAAAGTCCTAACGTCCCTTGGGTTGTAATAGAATTTACAAATAAGGATATATTAAAAGATTTTAGTATAAGAAGTTGTATGACTATGTGAAAGTTATAATTTTTTTAATAACATATAAAAACCAATAAACGAGAGAGAAAGATAGCCCATTATTTTTATATTTGAAAGACTAAAAGTAAAGAAAATTGTAAGATTATATAAAAAGAATATTTTTAATTAAGAATAACTTATTTTATTATTTTGAAACAAAATAAACAAGAGACAAATAGTAAATACTATCAATGGGTTTTTAAGCCACTATATTAAATAACGGATCAGTGAAATATTTTTTAGAGAAATCGTTGACGCACAAAAAAAATGGTTTTTATAAAAGGATTAAGTTTTATCTATAATAATAATAATAATAATAATAATAATAATAATAATAATAATAATAATAATAATAATAATAATATAATAATAAAATATAAACATGTATAAGAAATAATAGATAGAACTTTGTTTTACCTTATATAGTAGACATATATTTCATATACAATATTTCTACTTGTAATTATCTTTCCTACATTTATTATTTTGTAATCACCTAAGTGGGATCACACAGAATAACTAGGTATAATACTGACTGTTCTATTACATAGTAAACTTTCATTTTGTATCACTTGGTTTAATTGTTTTAATAGCTCTTTTAAAAATAGCTATTTTACTTTACAATCTATAAAGCCCATCACGATTTTACTCCTCGCCTCAAATGGCATCTAATTTTAAACGTTAAAACCTGACACGTGCATAACATATTTAGGGTTTTAAAGGTAACTGTAAAGATCTGGGTTAGAAAAAGACTTAATTGCCCATCATATGTTATGCACGTGACAAATTTTAGCGTTTAAAAATGGATGTCGTTTAGGGCGGGAAGTGAAATCGTGATAGGCTTCATGGATCAATGAGTAAAATGGTTATTTTCAAAAGATTGAGGCAAAAGCATTTAAAAACTACGCAGAGCAAAATGAAAGTTTACTCTATACTACTTTCTGAAAATTTTAGATAAGTTTTGATTATGTAATTTAATTATTTGTTTTTCTGAAAGAATAACAAGGTACAGTAGTGATTGTTATATTATATATTTTAACCACTTCAAGAAAATTTTAGATAAGTTTTGATTATGTTTTGATCATGTAATTTAATTATATCTTTGAAATGTTTAATATGTTTAAAAATTTAAAATAGATGCAATAAAAAATATACAAAATAGGTGGCCTTCCTCCCCAACGGGAACACCCACCCCCAGTCTCATCTTCAATGCAATCAGTGGCTCCTTCTCGTCTGCCGCGATCTATTATATTTGCTAATGTATATTGTTGTTTGTTCATTGAAGGGGAGGGAGAAGGTGATGAAGGGGAACCATATCTTTTATTGGGACAGGGGAAGGGAACTCCACAACCCACAGCCTTAAGTTGTGACAATTAGACATCAAAAGAAAGAGGAATTAAGATAGTCATGATCATCTTATGCTGTATATGGAATAATAAAAAAAATTATAGAGTTATAACAGCTGAAGGAGTATGGTCCTAGATGCCGTATAAGCTACACACACTTACTTCTCAAAAACACTCAGCTTGTTTCAAGATTCCTGCACTCTGTAAACAGGCAACCATGCCAACTCATAAAGTATAACCAGTACAAGTGGCAGCAACCTGTAGCCAATCAGCATGCGGCAGGCTCTACCGTAACCAATCCCACGATGTTCAATCCACGGGACAAACAGTACAAAGGGATAGTGACGTGTAACCAATAATGATGCGCCACTCACTACTCATTAATCTCCACTGATAGCTGATGACATACACATCAACAAGTACATGTGGATGGTGACGTGTAGCTAGTCACGATGAGCCAACATACCCCCACCTCGGCAGACACTACGTGTCGTAACTGAGGGGACCAAATGCATTCCTTTATGGCGACGTTCGGGCGATGAGCCCATCAGTCTAACTCCTTCTCTAATCCTTTGGTTATAAATACCAACCTCTACCAAAGGTTTAAGGATCTGATTCCTCATACTCCCACACTTAACATACATTTGTTTCCTTTCTTCCTGGAAAGAACAGTATTTATTTTCACGTCCGAGGATGGTTATGAGAAGAACCACCCACCTCTCCTTCTCGTAACGAGCTCACGATGTTTTGTTTTACGGATCATCTAAATTATAGATTGAAGAAGAGATCTTGAAGTTAACCCCTCAGCCAAAATACCAACTCTTAGGTTCAATCCCCTGAGATTTGAACTGATGTTTCTTCATTGGCGTCATCCCTTTGCCAGGAAAAAACTTTCTTGATTCTCCCGTCTTTTCGACCATATAGTTGATCAAAATCCAAGCCCTCTTCCACTCTGTGATTCCGGTTCGAAGTTTGTAGCCTTAGGGCCACCTCACACGACCCTGATCCTAACGACTATGAATACGACCAGGAAGCCAACGTTGTGGGTACCAACAACAAGCTTACTAGCAACACCCCACGGACAAACCAAAACACGTCCTTCAGTTTTCGCCATGCAGACATAGATCGAACCAGAGTTTCCAGATGGAGAAACCCCTGAAACCAGGTTTATCAAACAACAAGTAGCACTTGTAGACAAATACGCAATGTTGTGCATGCAAGCGCAACAGAGTGGCCCATCGACAACACACACCTTGCACTATGAATCTACTCCTCGCACTCGTGGACCACCGGTCATCACGAACATTCATACGACATGAGGCAGGCAAGATAAGAGCCAGAACACCTATCACAGCCTTAGTGCCATGCGCAACACACACAAGGATACTTGGGGTTACCGTGATGACAACCGTGACAATCACTGTGTGCACACGCCCCCTTATGTGCGCCATCATCTACACAGAGTAGTTGAGAACTAGGACGCGGGCACCTAAAAATTCAACCCCACATACCATGATAGGGATAGTTCTAGTGTTTACACCACAAGAGTGCAAAGTAGCCATGCAGTTTACAAGCCACCCGTTGCCCTAGCATATAAGCTTGATTATAGGCCACCCACTTTTGTAGACACAATCCAAGTTCTTCAAAAAGCTGGCTTTGACCCACTCCACTAAGCAAAGCTCCCACCGAATGTTGGAAAGTATGCAAGTATCACCGACTAGGATGACCACATTCAAGTTTGTACCAATGAAGGGACTGTTGGCAATTGGACACATCCAATGTGGCGCCACCTATTTCTGCAGACCCTCGTAGGCGCAACATGCGTATGGCTCAATAGTCTACAAGCTGACCAGATCCAGTTTTTCTCATACCTTCTAGCTAAATTCATTTAGCCCAGACTTAGGTGATGAGATGCTCATTGTCCACTAGGACAACGAGGATCTTGAAGATTTTATCACAAGGTTCAATAAGGAATGGTTGGAAATCAGCGGGGTTAGTGAAGACGTTATATGCGCCAGCATCCGTCGAATTGTGCGATGTGATAATCTCACCCCTACCTTCACTTGTACTGAAGGTATGCCCAAGTCATGGGACAAAATCATGTCGGCTGCAAAAGCCTATGCGCAGCCCAAGAAAGCTCTCACTGGAGGGAGGGGTTCATAAAGCAACAACCCGCACGAGCACGGTGGACAGAACAGGAGGGGCAAAAACTCTGTCTGCAACCGAGTCCAGTCCACTGGC
Source organism: Scalesia atractyloides (assembly GCA_947069175.1). Lineage (NCBI taxonomy): Eukaryota > Viridiplantae > Streptophyta > Magnoliopsida > Asterales > Asteraceae > Scalesia > Scalesia atractyloides. The sequence goes on from CAMTDV010000022.1 coordinate 63,495,338, forward strand.
TCCGCTGAGGAGAGACCCAACGTAGCCTACGATGGTTGTCAACTGATCAACAAAATCATTTATCGCGAGAAATCAAGCAATCAAATGAAAGAGTCTGTACCCTGTACACAAAGACACCGCTGGAGGTCCTGAACACAACATCACCTTTAAACTTGCATAAGCTATGCGCAACAAAAATGGTTAAGACCCGAACCTCTACTATGAATATCATCAGGATATCGGCCACACCACAACAACGGTTTCAGCCTACGGATGGAGTTCGAATCCACTTTGAAAAATAGGAAACTTACACATCTGTGAAAAATGTTTGCAAGGATACTCACACCTTGGATGCACCTCAACGTAGACCCAACAACAAGAAGATCCGCACCTGGGAGATGCACATGATCCAAGGGAGATAAAAGAAGAAGCCACACAACAACAAGAGGCAACACCTACAAACCGCCAATTGGCGGGAGCAACAAGATACTTTCCTAGTGGTGGGTGGCGGCCCTAAGGATAGGGCTTCCACTAGTCATCAGTGGCAGGTAGGTCATTACAGAACTTAGAAAATGTTCATTGGCAGCAGGTGCACTATAGATATTATCTATGAGCAGTGTTTTAATAAGTTGGAATGATGAAGACAAAGCTCACCTCGAGCTTGTCGAAACTCCTTTAACGGGTTTACGTAATGAAGCGATGCTAGAGCTTGGTTAAATCTCTTTCACGGACACACTCAGTGACATGAATAACTCAAGGACGGAGAATGTGGATTTCATTGTACTCCCATCCCATTCTAGACATGATGTCCACCTAGGTAGACATGTTGTAGGAGACTTCAACATGATCGCCTCAACTACACATGAGGGGATAGGCCTCCCTACAGAGACTGGAGTTGCGTTCATTTATATGAAGAAAAGTGCCTCAACCCCAAATTTATGTAAAACGGTGTGCCCAACATAGACAGTTAAGCTAACACCCATAACTGAATAAAAAATGTGGCCTCTCAACCCTAAATTTTCGGAACAATCACATTGGGTCCCGCCCAGTCGGAAAACATCTGCTCCCATCTGAAGCAGCTCTGATTTTGTAACAAGGATATCTTCGCATGGCGGCACTCCGACATGGTTTAGGTCCCATGTGACATCACTGAGCAAAAAGTCAGTACCTTCCCATCAGTTGAACTAATTGTTCAAAAGAAGCGTAACATGGGTGTCGACAAGACAATATCCATGGACAAGCTGGTAACTAACGTCCTCAATGCGAGCATCCTCTGTGAGGTTAGATACCAAACCTAGGTCGACAACCCTGTCATGGTTCCTAAGGCTAAAAGAGGCTAGCGTATATGCGTTGATTACAAGGATCTCAAAAAAGCCTACACAAAAGATTGTTATGCGCTTCTAGTGATTAGCAAAAAAGTAGACTTACTCGTTCCATTCTGATGGAAATGTGATTTTGGATTACGACAAGGGCTACCATTAAATGCAAATGGACCTTTAAGATGAAGACTAAGCCATTTTTCACACCGAAATGGGTTGTTTTTTGCTACACAAAGATGCGATTCGGCCTGAGAAATGTGGGTGTAACATACCAATGCCTTATGGACAAGACGTTCACAAACAACAAAGGTAAAAGAATATACGTCGACAATCTTGTCATCATGAGCATGGAGGTGGATCTCACACTCAATGATATTTAGAAAACTTTTGAGCCCCTCCGCAGCATCCGCATGAAGCTTAATCCTAGACACTACTCATTTGGCATGGAGGAGGGAAATTTCATGGTTTTATCGTTACAAAAGATGGTTTTCGCATGCATCCTAAAAAGGTTGAATCCATTGAGCGTATGCCCTCCCCTACCATCATCAAAGAAGTCCAAACCCTTGTGGGCAACTGGGCGCACTCTGAAGGTTCCTTACGAATCACGCAACAAGTTATTCCCAATCATCAGCACAGTACGCAACTGCCTTAAAAGCAAACAATTCAAGTGGACACCGGAGGCGAAACATGCCTTCAAAGAAATGTAGTAGTGTTTGATGGAGTTCCCTACTTTAACCGTGTCGCACGAGGAGGAACCACTTGTAATGCTTCGCATTTGTAGCTTTCCGTTTTTAGTTAGTTTGCTTTATGTTTCTATAATTGGAAAGTCCAAACCTTGTAATCGTATTTCACTTTCGGATCATTGTACATCCAAGGCTTTGATTGTAATCAAATTGATCAATTATGCAAATTTCACAAACTTTATACATGCTTAAACTTATGAGCGTACGTTATGTTGTTGCTCAATAAATCAATTCAAAATGAATCGTGAATGCCTATTGTACATTGTAAATCTTAATATCAAAGTCAAGCAAGATGATTAGTGACTTGTAACATCAAAGAATTAAGCTTTCGGCATCATACAATTTGTCAAGTTTACATTATAACCTTCTACGTAATCAAGTCTTTTATTTTTTTTATTTATAAAGGACCCTTAGCCCTAATTCTAATCTTCCAAAACAACCAACATTGCATCATTCTTATAATTTAACAAATATATACCAAGAATAACATTTATATCTATGATAAAAAAAAAGAACATGACAGCTTGCGGCCGCAAGCTGCCAAGCATGTGTTCCCATCTGGTTTTAATTCAAACTCCCATCGAAACCCATTTAATGCAACCCTAATTCAAACCCTAATCCCTCCTCTATATAAATAAGCATTCCCCTATCCCTTTCCCACTTTTTCAAGACTCCAAACCCTCCAAACATTCCCTCAAAGTTCAGAATTCTCTGCTGAAACATTTCAGTTTGCAAGTGAGTTTCAACTCACTTCCTTCTTCCTTTAAACCTTGTTTCTTCTTCTAAAACCTTTGGATAACCTCTAGGAAGGTTCTCACAAGTTTGATTGGGCAAACTAAGGTGAAACCCAACCATTTTGAGGTCCAAAAGTGTGTTAAACTTTCTACCCACTTTATATCTTTTCAAACTTTAAAACTTTCAAAGTTTTCTTCATGTTTTCTTCCTCAACATTGTTTGCTAAGCCCCATGGGATGTTACCATAGGTTTTCCATGGAAAACCAAGGTGGAACAATACCATTTTTAGGGCCAAACTTTCTGTTTTGGAAGTTAAACTTATAAACTTTTTCGAACTTGTTTTTAAACATAACAACTCTATGCTACTAGTGCCTCTGATCAAGTTTCGGTTTGTGAGCTAGCTAGGCTTGTTTATACAAAATCAAGAGGGATAATATGCCTCTAAACTTGTGGTTTTTGCTAGGGTTTCTAACCCACAAGTGTTTAGCCATCCAAGCTTACAAGCTTGTGTATGGTATAGGTGTGATTACATGGAGGCCTTGGCTATCCAACTTTTCAATCCACCCCTCACTTGATGATTTCCATCCATTAAGCTACGGTTCACCTTCACTAGAGTAACAAGGCTACGACGTGTCTCAAACATTTCCATGTTCGGGATGCATGCACCTAGCTTGCTTATTCTGTTCGAAGCGTAGCTTAGTGAAGTACTATATTCTTGACCATTCGGGTTGTCCTTGTGGCAACTTGTGTATTGGTGAATCTTATGGTAGAGGTTTAGGATGGTTATCCTCCTACCTCCATGCATGACTTCTATGACTTATATGATATCCATGAATTATATGAAATCTATGAAAAAAAACTTGTAATAATATAGGTAAACTATATATATGTAAATAATAAATATAACCGAACCTTTGACGATGACCATATGGTTAACTTGTCCTAATATTAGGTTATTTTATCTAAGACCTAACCATCGTTACGATTCTATTGGGCATGACCCATAAAACCACAAACACTCTTCGGGGCTTATAGTGTCAAAAAAACGAGCGTTAACGTCTAGATAAATACTTTCGACTATACATACTTTTTGCATACTTTAAATTCCTAAAAGTTACCAAATTCCACCGTTTTACCAATACTCACACACCTACGTTTCCTTGTGTAGGATAACTTGGTGTTCGTCCCCTAATCAACCTAAACGCTTTCACGGAACTTAACTTTGCAAAGCGGCGAGTACACTCGACACCCTTTTTATATGTTAGTCTATCATAAATACACTAAATGACACTTTTATCTATGAAATCACACAAACAATCCAGCATACATGCTATAGTTATGTGATACTGGAATTGTTACTTGGTACATTCTTATGTGTTACTAAATCTCATTAACTTCGATCAATCTATCATAAATACACTAAATCACACTTTTATTTTATGAATTCACACAAACAATTCATCATACATGCTATAGTTATGTGATACTTGAATTGTTACTTGGTACATTCTTATGTGATACTAAATGTCATTAACTTCGATCAAGCCATCCTTAACATGTATAGCGCTATAGGAGTAACGCACCGCCTATATTCTTGTGGTCAATGTTAAGTTTTTAATCTATTATGTGGTACACTAGAGGATCGACTTGTAGTTCACATGCCTTGTTTACATTTATCTCGTATACTAGCTTATCATGTGGATTTGTTTAAATCTTTTTATTACTTATGCTATAATATCAAACTTGTGTACTCGCCAATACTTTGTTATTGAACTATACTTATTAACATGTTGCAGGTTGATGAGATTGACATGACGAAACTTAGTAAGGTCGGCATAGAAACACGCTTAGATTTCTAAGTCATTTAATATGTAGTTGTTGAAATATGTCTCGTATGTTGTTTTTTCGTATTTGAATTGAATTGTATTTGACAATTTGGTGATTTGAAATGAAATGAGTTGTTTAATTAAATATTGTTGCAATTAGTGTTATGATGTCTCGAGTAATCTAGTTCATCTCCTCTGATGTTTCCGCCATCGGTTGGGGTGTGACACCACTCACACTGTACCTATTCGCATCCGTAAAAGCAGTAGGCATAGTGCTCCTCATGACAGGAAGGGAGTTCAAACACCAATCTACAATGTCTGTAGAGTGCTTACTAATTCAGAGACTCACTACTCCATCATGTAGAAACTAGTACTCGCAATCGTGCATGCCTTAAGACGCTTGCACTGATATTTCAATGGTCACCCAATAAATGTCCTTACCAACCATAAAATAGGCAATGTCCTACGCAAACAAGAGATGTCAGCCGCCTAGCCTAATGGGCTTTACAATTAGAGGATCACACCTTGTTCTACAAGCTAAGGCTTGCTATAAAGGGACAAGTTCTTGCTAATTTTATCACAAAGGTACCCATTGAAAAAATCGATGAATGTAAGGCTGAAGAAAATCACACATCAACCCCACCCACCATTAACATTTGGTCCTTTTACACTAATAGAGCCTCAAATAAAGATGGTTCAGGTGCAAGCTTTCGCCTCGTCAAACCAGACATGCAAGAGTTCACATATGCCATCCGCCTGGTCTTCAACAATACCAACAATGAGGCAGAATATGAATATTTTCTTTCTTGCTTATGCATCATAGACAAGATGGGTGCCCACAACTTGGAGACGTGTGACGACTCACTCCTGGTTGCATGTCAAATCAATAGCCTCAATGAAGCCAAAGATCCAACCATGGCTCTGTACCTAGAGCTAGCCAAAGAACTTATGAAACTTTTCTCTCCTACAAGGGAATTCACATCAACCAAAGTGAAAACAAACTAGTGGATGTTCTGAGCAAACTAGCCTCCACAAGTTTCCAACACTTGGTCAAAGATTGAAGCAAAATAACTATTAAATAATGTCTTTAGTATACTAGAGACATCGACATATTTATTTTAGCTCGGTGGAATTAAACCCCATTTTCGACGTCCACATTAGGGTATTGAAAAACCCATTCTTCCCCTTGCGGCAAGTTAATATCATCTAGATGGCTCGCAATCTTGGATGACACCTATCATTGCTTTCCTCTCCACCGACAAGTTACCATATAACAAAGTAGATATGACACTATAAGTCCTTCCTTGCCCACTTCTACACTACATGGATGCAGAGGACGCAAACTACCTCATTTGTGAGATCCATGAAGGCATTTGTGGCTTTCATGCAGCTCTACGCACGATCATAGCAAAGGTGATGAATATCTGCTACTACTAGCCAAGGTTGCATCTATATGTAGTCAAGGAGCTCCGCAAATGCGACTCATGCTAACACTATGTACTAAAAACAACACGCTTGATGTATTGCAAAATACATCTATTTATCTTGTATATTTTGTATAATTTTCGTAATCTTTCATTTCAGTTTTTAGGTATAAATAGTTTCTTTTGATAGTTTGTTTGTTTGCAGGTCTCGGTTGATGAATAGATGAGAAAACGAAGGAAAATATGTTAAAAACAAGTTAGCAACGGGAATCGGGTCGTGACGTAGCTGAAGGGAAAGAAATCGCAAAATTTTGCGAAAGACTGTGACATCCCGGTTTTTCAGATATCTTAAACGCACTACTTCACGGTTATTCGTTCCTACGTTAAATTGATTCGGAGACTTAAATTGCACGCTCGAAATAATTACGATAAATTCGTGAACTTGTCAAATGAATTACGTGCTATGTGTATTAAACGTTTATAAGTTGGTGAATTATTATGTGATGTTCGATTTCGTGTTTTATTTTAGTTATAAAACATAGATGTAGTAAATAGATAAATCGGATCGAGTCGCGACACGAGCCAACCTCGTTTTCCTTGAGACTCTAGGAGTTAACCAAGACTTGGGGACCAAGTGCTAGACCCAAACCAACCCACCCAAACCCTTCGGCCGCGAGCACACACCCAACCGCAACCCTTCCCTTTCACCTTGTTGCGCTATATATACACATACATGCATGAGCCTTTCTTCACAAAACAAAAACACACAAAACCCTAGTGGAGAAAACAGCCGACGGCAGCCCTCATTCATCCTTTCGATCGCAAGACAGCCTTGTTACACTCCTCCTGAATGGCGGCAGCCCTCCCCTCACCATTCTTCTTCTTCTCGGTCGCAAGTTCTCGCCAACATCCGAATCAGTCCCATCTAGTTCTCGGCTCATTAATCCTATTGTTAAGGTTAGAATTTTATGTTATTTCGCTAATCATACTTGGGTCATGAATTATGGATCGTGTGTGTGTATGTAATGATGGAAAGTATTAGGATGATAATCGGCTGAATTGGCTAGTTTGCAAGTTTGATGTTTTTCGGAATCTAGAAACATAGGCTGCGTTTTGTTTGATAAAAACTATAGATTATGATTAGGGTTTGCATGGGTATGATATACATGATAGTATATGATTGGAAATTCTGTTCTTGATCGCATATGTTCAATGTATCTATGGTTTAAGCGAGTAGATTATGATAAAGTGCTGAATCAGAATGCTGAATGGTGGTTACAGCCAACTTCAACTGGCTGTAACTTGGTTATTATTTATCGAAAAACGGATTTTCTGAAGTCTAAAACGTAGAGTTTTGAAAAACGATTCTAATGGCGCTGGATTCATATTTTTCTGAAGTCGTTTGATATTTTTAAGCAGCCAATTAAGTTCAGTAACTAAAGCTGTGAAAATCCTGAAAATTTGTTAGTTGTTTATCAAGTCGGATCTAATAATCGGTAGGGAGTCGAATCAGGAAACTTGTTCAGCAACTAGATATGGAAATTTCCGGGGAACTCCCACTGGAATTTTGTTAATTGGATGAACGGTGATTTTTAAATAAATTCTTCCGTGTACTGCAGTCAGAAAGCGACGAATCTGACTGCAGCCTAGTATATTAATATTTACGAATAATTGGTAAAGTGTTAGGACTTGAAAAATTTATATAAAATTCTACAGTATATTTGTCACCTTCTGTAAAATAATTGGAATTTTTGGAACGTCGGAACTATTTAATAAAAATCCTCGAAAACAGCCGAATTATGAGTATATAAGCTGAAACTTGATAACTTGCGAATGTGTGCACCAAAGTGTTGCATGGATTGGATTGTGTTCATGATAAATTGTTTTGATCACTATGTTCATATGAGGATACTTACATGCATGTTTGAGTGTTAGGAATTATGATTGTGTGTACCGCTTTGTGCGTTAATTATGTGTAGGATTTGTATTAGTGTGTTCACACACTAACTTGAAATCAATTGACTTGTTAGGACGCAATTAGCGGTCCCATCATTTCAACTTCTGTCTTACACTAACCGAGCAACTAAAGGTGAGTTAACGGCCCCTAACTTTATCCGGTTTTAAACAACAGGGGGAGAAACATGTATACACTCTACAACTCTATCTCTTTACGTTATACGAAATTAACGTCACTTAACTATTCGGTAACTAAGTTAATGTTAATGTACGTTATGGTCACTAAGCAGCTATATCACACAAGTCCTCGACAATCTCTCGGATCGTTAGTATTGGGTTAAATAGCGGGGAAATTATAAGTAGTACTACTGGGCCGGACAAGCCCCATCCGAGCTAGTCGCGCTAGCCGACCGGGTATGGTCAACGGGTGAATAATTTGGCCTAACTTCGCCATGGTCAGTGATAGGCCTGGCAACACGGAGGCACAACAGTCAGCTTCGATCGCGAACACTTACGTGACATAACTTTAGGCTAGCTACCTATATATATTAACATTGAACTTAATTACGAATCAACGATATTATCCCGGGTTAGGGATAATGAAACCAACAATGTTATTATTCCAGGTTAGGAATAATGGGACATCATTATTATTCCGGGTAAGGAATAATGGAACCATCATTATTATTCCAGGTAAGGAATAATGGAACTATCAGTATTATTCCGGGTTGGGAATAATGGACCTAAACCGTTATCCCGGGTTAGGGATAACGGGGGGGGGGGGGGGAAACAAACTTATAACCGAACAAACGAATTTATGAAAACCTGTGAACTCACTCATCTTTAATGTTGACACTTGTTTCTTTACATGTTTCTCAGGACGCTAGGAGCTCTAGGTGCACTCACTTGCATTGATCAAGACATCTTTTATCGAGTCTCATTTACAAACATTGTTTTGGGTTTTTCTTTAGTTTTGGCGTTTATGTTGGCGCCCGTTCCTTTACTTTACTTTATGCTTCCGCTCAACTTTAAAAACTAATGCTTCCGCTAAACATTGGTAACTAACTAAGACAATATAAAATCTACGATGAATGGTTAAACAAATGATTTTTGGAAAACGTATTACCAAATCATATAGAGTCGTTCGACGTACTAGTGTTTCAGATTCTGGTTTGTTCGCACGCCTCGCGGTAAAACTCCGCAAGTGGAAATTGAGGGTGTGACAGATTGGTATCAGAGCCACTAGCTATAGAGAACCAGGTTTGCATTAAAAGTAGACCTAAACTATAGCTGAATACACGACACTAGACGTAGTTTGGCACCGAACTGTTATATCTTGTTATGTGATGTACCACAACTGTGTTATGTAGAATATGAATGCATAGTAAGAAATGAATGCAACTCGTAACTAACTACACAACCTAACAGGCAATGTCATCATCATCCTCATCATCATCCGACAAACTTACGCCACCAAGGGCGCCAGGAAAGGCACCTATGGTGGAACCCTTACCATCTTATGGCGTGGAGACACGCTCAGCTGCAAGAAAAAGGCTCGCTCTTGGGGAGGAGTCGTCATCACGCCCAATCATCGCTGTGCCGGTCAAACTGGTTAACTCTGTAGAAGTAGGAAATGACCTACCTAGAGATATGATACGGAAACAACAAGAACAAATAGAAAGAATGCATGAAACCATCCTAGCACAGGGATGGATGATACGACAACTGACAGGTAAAACTGAGTCGCTCGAGGAAGAGCAGCGTACGAGTAAGATAGCTCGTAACACCTTAGCCAGAGATCTGCGTGCTGAGCAGATAAGGGCCGACTGGCTCGAAGACAGAGTCCTGGAGTCTAGTTGGAGAATTCAGGAGCTGGAACAAAATCAAGCACCTGCACCAGTACCTGCACCAGCACCGGCCGCTCCAGTGCCGGTAGAAGAGGATCCAGAAAAGGATCCAGAAGAGGATCCGGAAGAGGATCCAGAAGAGGATCCAGAAGAGGACCCAGAAGAGGACCCAGAGGAGGATCCAGAGGAGGATCCGGAGGAGGACCCAGCTGTAGAAGCTGGAAATGCCGCGCAGGATGACGGCAACGATAGTGATTTGGGGGATGGAGACGTAGAAGACTGACACGTCTCGCTTATTTTATTTACTTTCCTTCAGTCTAATTATTTTCCCACTTGTGTTTAAACTTGAGACTTTATAGTGAATTCATATGTTTGGTTGGCACTTTGTAAGACGTTGAAACTTTATTTAATCAAGTATTTCTTTTAACTATTTAATTTATTTGAGTTGACATAACTTGAAGAATTATTTAAGTACGGAATAGGATAACTATATTGGATATATAGACTTATCGGTGTGTGTTTATGTTGTCTTACAAAGATCCAAATGGCAACTGGACGTCGCGGAAACCTTAACATGACGCCCGAAGAATTAGCTGCAATGATCCAAGGGCACGTGAACGCAGCTCTAGCGAGTGTTCAGAACCAACCGGCAGGTAACCATTATTAAATTTTCATGGGAAAATCTAATAGTTGGGCTAGTAGAATTCCTCGCTGACTACCTGTCCTCTGTCAGCAGGAGGGGGTCTTAACCCCTACAAGATGTTCCTCGACGCGAAGCCAAGTAGATTCACGGGGGCAGAAGGACCCATAGGATTGGTCCGCTGGATCGAAAAATCTGAATCAGTATTTGAAATGTGCAACTGTCTAGAGGCCAACAAGGTCAAGTATGCAGCCTCAACACTGGAAGATGGGGCACTAACTTGGTGGAATGCACAAGTCCAAACGCGTGGACTTATTGCTGCAAATGCAATGGCCTGGGCCGAGTTTAAGGCCCTAATCAAAGAGGAGTACTGTCCGCGAGACAGAGTGCAACAGTTGGAGCAAACATTATGGAACCACAAGATGGTGGGATCTGAAATCGAAGCATACACAGCGAAACATCACGACTTGGTATTTCTATGTCCCGATCTGGCTAACACTGTGGAGAAACGGCTCGAGTTCTACCTTGGGGGTCTGGTTCCGGAGATTCAGGGCATGGTAATGGCTAGCAACCCTGCAACTGAACATCAAGCAATCAGGTTGGCGCACAAACTCACCGATAAGGCGGTGGGACAAAAGAAGTTGCCAGCTCGCGGTACAACTGAAGTTGCCCCTGATAATAAAAGAAAGTTTGAAGACTCGTCTGTTCGACAGTCTTCGTCATCCCAGCCACAACAGGGGAACCAGAAACGGTTCAATCATTACAACAGCCACCGGGGTCACCAAAATCAACCTGCCAACAACAACCATGACGCAAGCGGCTATGTAGGTCGAAAGCCGCAGTGCAATCGCTGTAATCTTCATCATCACGGCCCTTGTGCCGGGAATCGCTGCCAACGATGTGGCAAGGTGGGACATGCGGCAAAGGATTGTCGCGGGGAAATCATGTCTCGACAAAACCAAAATCAACTCCAGGGCCAGCAACAGGGTGTTAACCGGGGATGCTATCAGTGTGGTAGCACTGCCCACTTCAAAAGAGACTGCCCACAGCTCCGTAACAACAACAACAACAATGGTGGGAACAACCACAACCACAATAACCACAACAACAATAACAACAACAATAATGGAAATGGTGGCACAAGAGGTTCCAAAGGTCGTGCATTTACGCTAGGCCGCGGGGAGGCCAGAAACGACTCGAATGTGGTCACCGGTAAGTTTCCCCTTAATGAACATTTTGCTACTGTGCTTTTTGATACGGGTGCGGATAGGAGTTTTATATCTGAGTCTTTTAGGAAGAACCTAAATCTCACGCCTAAACCCTTAGAGACCCCTTATATCATAGAACTAGCCGATGGTAAATCCGTAGACGTGACCCATATAGTATCCGGCTGTCAACTCAAACTCGCGGGTCACACCTTTACCATTGATCTGATGACAACTACCCTGGGTAGTTTTGACGTGGTAGTCGGAATGGACTGGCTATCTGACGTCCGAGCTGAAGTTCTCTGTTTCGAAAAATCTATCCGTATTCCGCTCGCTAACGACGAAATCTTGACGGTGCAAGGCGAGAAGGCAGGCCCCGTCACAAACATCATCTCTTACATGCAAGCGCAGAAGTATCTTCGGAGGAAGAACTCTTTCGCTTTACTCGCACTGGTTACCGAACAGCCTAAGGACGAGAAACGTATAGAAGACATCCCCGTCGTCCGTGATTTTTCCGATGTATTCCCAGAGGAATTACCTGGTCTCCCACCCCATCGACAATTGGAGTTTGATATTGAATTGGCGAACCATGCAACTCCTATCGCCAAAGCCCCATACCGCCTAGCTCCAGCCGAGCTGCAGGAGTTGTCTACCCAACTTCAGGAGCTGTTAGAAAAAGGATTTATCCAACCAAGCGCTTCGCCATGGGGAGCTCCAGTCCTTTTTGTCAAGAAGAAGGACGGGACCTTCCGCATGTGCATCGACTACAGGGAACTCAACAAGGTTACTGTCAAGAACCGATACCCGTTACCTCGCATCGACGATCTCTTCGATCAACTTTAAGGGTCAAGCTACTACTCCAAGATTGATCTACGGTCCGGTTACCACCAGCTACACGTCAGGGAGGAGGATATCGCTAAGACGGCATTTCGTACTCGGTATGGCCATTATGAGTTCTTGGTCATGCCCTTCGGTCTCACTAATGCACCCGCGGTGTTCATGGACCTCATGAACCGTGTGTGTAAACCATATCTCGACAAGTTTGTCATTATGTTCATCGATGACATACTCATCTACTCTAAAAGTGAAGAAGGACATGCTGAACATCTACGATTACTGCTAGGATTACTTCAACAGGAGAAACTATATGCCAAGTGTGACATCCCGGGTTTTTCGGATAACTTAAACGTAATACTTGTCGAGTGAATTATATGCTATGTATTAAACGTGTACGAGTTAGTGAATACGTGATGTGCGATTATGTGATTGTGTTAGTTATAAAATAATCATGGCAAATATGTACACGAACCGAACCGCGACACAAACCAACCCTAAACTCCTTGTGACTCTAGGAGTGAACCGAGTTCTAACCCAAACCTTAAACTCCAACTACTCGGCCGCAAGATCAAACCCAAACCAAACCAACCCAAGTCCTTGGCCGCGAGAACAAGCCCAAACCGCAAACCCATTGCGAGATCAATTGCGAGAACAAAGATCAAACCCAAACCGACCCACCCAAGCCCTCGGCCGCAAGACACCAAACCGTAACCTTGTTGTCTCCTTGCGCCTATATATACAAACCCACATGCATGCTTTGCTTCACAAAACACACAAAACCCTAATAGCAAACAGCCGACGGCAGCTTTCCTTCATCATCTCGATCCGATCAGCCTAGTTCACCTTCTCGGTCGCGCAACAGCCTTCCCTTTTCTTTCCTCTCGGTCGCAGCAGCAGCAGCCCTCGCCATCTTCATCTCTCGGCCGTGAGCAGCTTGTTCTTTTCATCCTCTCGGTCGCAACTATCCTTGATCATCGGTTCCTCGTCTACTCACGGTTCATTAAGCTTGATAGTAAAGGTTAGGATTTATCTTTTGATTACAAGATCATGTTCGGATATGTGCTTGAATGAAGTGATTGGTTTGTTTTCGGATTATATGTGTTTGAATGTAATCGGCTGATTGATCATTGTTTACATGTGTGATTGTTTTCGGAACTTATAAGTTTACAAGTATGTTTTGTTTATAAAAACTAGAGGTATGGATTAGGGTTTGCATGGATGTGATATTGGTATTGATCTATGATTAGAAAATCAGTTCTTGATCACCTAGGTTAATGATATGGACGGTTTATGCGAATTTATGGTAACAAGATGCTGAAACAGTTTGCTGATTGATAGTTACAGCCGACTTCAACTGGCTGTAACTCGGTCATTAGTCGTCGAAAAACGGATTTTCTGATGTCTAGAATGTAGAGATTTGAATAACGAATCTAATGGCGCTGGATTCATATTTTTCTGAAGTCGTTTGATATTTTTAAATGGCCAAATAAGTTCAGTAACTAAAGCTGTGAAAATCCTGAAATTTTGTTAGTTGTTTATCGAGTTGGATTTTATAATAAGTAGGGAGTTGAGTCATGAATTTTGTACAGCACCTAGGTATGGAAATTTCCGGGCAAGTCCAACTGGAATTTTGTTAATTGGACGATCAGTGATTTTTAAATAAATTCTTCCGTGGACTGCAGTCAGAAAGCGATAAATCTGACTGCAGCCTAGTATATTAATATTTATGGTTAAATGGTAAAGATTTAGGACTTGGAAAATTTATATAAATTTCTACAGTATAAATGGCACCTGCTGTAAAAATATTGGAATTTTTGGAACGTTAGAACTATTTTATAAAAATCCTAGAAAACAGCTGAATTATGAGTGTTAAGCTGAAATTTGATAACTTGTGATTGTGTGCACCAAAGTGTTGCCAGGATTGGATTATGTTCATGATAAATTGTTTTGATTACTATGATCACATGAGGATACTTGCATGCATGTATGAGTGTTAGGTATGTTTTGTGTGTATCATTTTGTGCGTAAATTAAGTGTAGAATCTGTATTGGTGTGTTCACACACTGACTTGAAAACAATTGGTTTGTTAGGACTCAATTAGCGGTCCCATCCTTACAACTTCTTTTGCTACACTAACCGAGCAACTAAAGGTGAGTTCACGGCCCCTAACTTTATCCGGTTTTTAAACAACAGGGGGAGAAACATGTATACACTCTTCAAACTCAATCTCTTTATGTTATACGAATTTAACGTCACATAACTATTCGGTAACTAAGTTAATGTTAATGTAATGTTATGGTCACTAAGCAGCTATATCACTTAAGTCCTCGTCAATCTCTCGGATCGTTAGTATTGGGTTTAATAGCGGGGGAGTTATAAGTAGTACTACTGGGCCCGACAAGCCCCATCCGAGCTAGTCGCACTAGCCGACCGGGTATGGTCAACGGATGAATAATTCGGCCTAACTTCGCCATGGTCAGTGATAGGCCTGGCAACACGGAAGCACAATAGTCAGCTTCGATCGCGAACACTTACGTGACATAACTTTATGCTAGCTACCTATATATGTTAACATTGAACTTAATTACGAATCAACTATATTATCCCGGGTTGAGGATAATGGAAACAACAACTATATTATCCCGGGTTGAGGATAATGGAAACAACAACCTATTATTCCGGGTTTGGAATAATGGAACCAACATCATTATTATTCCGGGTTTGGAATAATGGAACTAAATCGTTATCCCAGGTTAGGGATGACGGGGGAAACAAACTCATAACCGAACAAACGAATTTATGAAAACCTGTGAACTCACTCATCTTTAATGTTGACACTTGTTTCTTTACATGTTTCTCAGGACGCTAGGAGCTCTAGGTGCACTCACATGCATTGAACAAGACATCTTTTATCGAGTCTTATTTACAAATATTGTTTTGGGTTTTTCATTTGTTTTGGCGTTTGTGTTGGCGCCCGCTTCACTACTTATTTATGCTTCCGCTCAACTTTAAAAACTAATGCTTCCGCTAAATATTGGTAACTAATCAAGACAATATAAAATCTACGACAAATGATTTTTGAAAACGTATTATCAAATCATATAGAGTCGTTCGACGTACTAGTGTTTCAGATTCTGGTTTGTTCACACGCCTCGCGGTAAAACTCCGCAAGTGGAAATTGAGGGTATGACAAATTGGTATCAGAGCCACTAGCTATAGAGAACAAGGTTTGCATTAGAAGTAGACCTAAACTATAGCTGATTACACGACACTAGACTTAGTTTGGCACCAAACTGTTATATCTTGTTATGTGATGTACCACAACTGTGTTATGTTGAATATGAATGCATAGTGAGAAACGAATGCAACTTGTAACTAACCACACAACCCATCAGGCAATGTCATCATCATCATTCGATAAATCTCGACAACCAAGGGCGCCGGGGAAGGCACCCATAGTCGAACCCTCACCACCTCATGGCGTGGAGACACGCTCAGCTACTAGGAAAAGACTCGCTCTAGGGGAGGAGTCGTCCTCACGCCCGACCATCGCTGTGACGATCGAACCGGTTAACTCGTTAGAAGTAGGGAACGACCTACTTAGAGATATGATAAGAACGCAACAAGAACAACTAGAAAGAATGCATGAAACCATCCTAGCACAGGGATGGATGATACGACAACTGACAGGTAAAACTGAGTCGCTTGAGGAAGAGCAGCATACGAGTAAGATAGCTCGTAACACCTTAGCCAGAGATCTTCGTGCTGAGCAGCTAAGGGCTGACTGGCTAGAGGACAGAGTTCTTGAGTCTAGCTGGAGATTTCAAGAACTGGAACAAAATCAGGCACCTGCACCAGTACCTGCCCCAGCACCGGCCCCTCCAATGCCGGTAGAGGATCCAAAGGAGGATCCAGAGGAGGTAGACCCAGCTGTAGAAGCTGGAAACGCCGCGGAGGATGACGGCAACGATAGCGATTTGGGGGATGGAGACATAGAAGACTGACACGTCTCGCTTATTTATTTTACTTTCCTTCAGTCTATTTATTTTCTACTTAGACTTAAAATGGCAACTGGACGTCGCGGAAATCTCAACATGACGCCTGAAGAATTAGCCGCAATGATCCAAGAACACGTGAATGCTGCTCTGGCAGGTGTTCAAAACCCACCAGCAGCAGGAGGGGTCTTAACCCCTACAAGGTGTTCCTCGACGCAAAGCCAAGTAAATTCACGGGGGCAGAAGGACCCATTGGACTGGTCCGCTGGATCGAAAAATCTGAATCCGTATTTGAAATGTGCAACTGTCTAGAGGCCAACAAGGTCAAATATGCAGCCTCAACACTGGAAGATGGGGCACTGACATGGTGGAATGCACAAGTCCAAACGCGTGGACTTATAGCTGCAAATGCAATGGCCTGGGCCGAGTTCAAGGCCCTAATCAAAGAGGAGTACTGCCCACGAGACAGAGTGCAACAGTTAGAGCAAGCCTTATGGAACCACAAGATGGTGGGATCTGAAATCGAAGCTTACACCGCAAAACATCATGACTTGGTATTTCTATGTCCCGATTTGGCCAACACTGTGGAGAAAAGACTCGAGTTCTATCTTGGGGGTCTGGTTCCAGAGATTCAGGGTATGGTAATGGCTAGTAACCCTGCAACTGAACATCAAGCAATCCGATTGGCTCACAAACTCACCGATAAAGAACAAAAGAAGTTGCCAGCACGGGGTACAACTGAAGTTGCCCCTGATAACAAAAGAAAGTTTGAAGACTCAACTATTCGACAGTCTTCATCATCTCATCCGCAACAGGGGAACCGGAAACAGTTCAATCATTACAACAGCCACCGGGGTCACCAAAATCAATCCGCCAACAACAACAACAACCAGAATGCAGGCGGCTATGTAGGTCGAAAGCCGCAGTGCAATCGCTGTAATCTTCATCATCACGGCCCTTGTGCCGGAAATCGCTGCCAACGATGTGGCAAGGTGGGACATGCGGCAAAGGATTGTCGTGGGGAAATCATGTCCCGACAAAATCAAAATCAACCCCAGGGTCAGCAGCAGGGTATTAACCGGGGATGCTATCAGTGTGGTAGCACTGCCCACCAGAAGAGACTGCCCACAGCTGCGTAACAACAACAACAATGGTGGAAACAACCACAACCACAATAACCACAACAACAACAATAACAACAACAACAATGGAAACGGTGGCACAGGAGGTGCCAAAGGTCGCGCCTTCACATTGGGCCGCGGAGAGGCCAGAAACGACTCGAACGTGGTCACCGGTAAGTTTCCCCTTAATGAACATTTTGCTACTGTGCTTTTTGATACGGGTGCGGATAGGAGCTTTATATCTGAGTCTTTTAGGAGGAACCTAACTCTCACGCCTAAACCATTAGAGACCCTTATGTTATAGAATTAGCCGATGGTAATTCTGTAGATGTGACCCATATAGTATCCGGCTGTCAACTCAAACTCGCGGGTCACACTTTTACCATTGATCTGATGACAACTACCCTGGGTAGTTTTGACGTGGTAGTCGGAATGGACTGGCTATCCGACGTCCGGGCTGAAGTTCTCTGCTTCGAAAAATCTATCCGTATTCCGCTCTCTAACGACGAAATCCTGACGGTACAAGGCGATAAGGCAAGCGCCGTCACCAACATCATCTCTTACATGCAAGCGCAGAAGTATCTTCGGAGGAAGAACTCCTTCGCTTTACTCGCACTGATTACCGAACAGCCTAAGGACGAGAAACGCATAGAAGACATCCCTGTCGTCCGTGATTTTTCCGATGTATTCCCAGAAGAACTACCTGGTCTTCCACCCCATCGACAATTGGAGTTTGAAATTGAATTGGCGAACAATGCAACTCCTATCGCCAAGGCTCCATACCGCCTAGCTCCAGCCGAGCTGCAGGAGCTGTCTACCCAACTTCAGGAGCTATTAGAAAGAGGATTTATCCGACCAAGCGTTTCGCCATGGGGAGCTCCAGTCCTTTTTGTCAAGAAGAAGGATGGGACTTTCCGCATGTGCATCGACTACAGGGAACTCAACAAGGTTACTATCAAGAACCGATACCCGTTACCCCGCATCGACGATCTTTTCGATCAACTTCAAGGGTCAAGCTACTACTCCAAGATTGATTTACGGTCTGGTTACCATCAGCTACGCGTCAGGGAGGAGGATATCGCTAAGACGGCATTTCGTACTCGGTATGGCCATTATGAGTTCTTGGTCATGCCCTTCGGTCTCACCAACGCACCTGCGGTGTTCATGGACCTCATGAACCGCGTGTGTAAACCATACCTCGACAAATTTGTCATTGTGTTCATCGATGACATACTCATCTACTCCAAAAGTGAAGAAGAACATGCTGAACATCTACGATTACTGCTAGGATTACTTCAACAGGTAAAGCTATATGCCAAGCTTTCGAAGTGTGATTTCTGGATTCGGGAAGTTCAGTTTCTCGGGCATATCGTAAATGAAAAGGGTATCCACGTCGACCCTGCCAAGATTGAAGCCATCAAAAAACTAGGAAGCACCCAAGACACCGACGGAGATCCGCCAATTTTTGGGTTTGGCTGGTTACTACAGACGTTTCATCGAGGGGTTTTCAAAGATCGCACAACCGCTTACTACCCTCACCCAGAAAGGTATCAAGTATGCTTGGGGTGACAAGCAAGAAGCAGCATTTCAATTGCTGAAACAGAAACTTTGCAGTGCACCCATTCTGTCCTTGCCGGAAGGGACATATGACTTTGTGGTATATTGTGATGCTTCCATTCAGGGATTGGGATGCGTACTCATGCAACGCGATAAGGTCATCGCGTATGCGTCGCGACAACTGAAGGTTCACAAGAAAAACTACACGACGCATGACCTGGAATTGGGAGCAGTAGTGTTTGCACTTAAGATTTGGAGACACTACCTCTATGGAACGAAGTGCACAATCTTTACGGACCACAAGAGCCTCCAACACATCTTCGATCAGAAGGAGTTGAACATGCGACAGCGTCGCTGGGTCGAACTCTTGAACGATTATGAGTGTGCCATTCGTTATCACCCGGGTAAAGCTAACGTGGTAGCTGATGCCCTCAGTAGGAAGGAACACTTGAAACCTCGTCGTGCACGAGCATTACACCTCACTATCCATTCGGGGCTACTCGAACAAATACGCGACGCCCAGTTAGAAGCAGTTAAGGAGGAAAACATCAAGGCCGAATCGGTGGGAAAAATGGAACGCGATTGGGAAGTAAAACCCAATGGAGCCCGGTATTTCATGAATCGCATATGGGTACCTCTCTACGGAAACCTCAGAGAGCTAGTCATGGATGAAGCTCACAAATCCCGATACTCTGTCCATCCGGGTTCGGATAAGATGTATCAAGACCTTAAAGCTGCGTATTGGTGGCCCAACATGAAAGCCGATATAGCCACCTACGTGAGCAAGTGTTTGACTTGTGCAAAAGTCAAGGTAGAGTATCAAAAGCCATCGGGGCTACTCCAACAACCTGAGATCCCAGTGTGGAAATGGGATCAGATCTCGATGGACTTCATCACTAAAATCCCGCGAACCTTGGGTGGTTGCGATACCATCTGGGTAATTGTGGATCGTTTAACTAAGTCCGCACACTTCCTAGCTATTAAAGAAACAGATAAGATGGAGAAGTTAACTCGCATCTACATTAAGGAAGTAGTTTCTCGGCACGGAGTGCCAACATCCATCATCTCAGACAGAGATGCTCGCTTCACGTCCAACTTCTGGCGGTCACTTCAGAAAGCGTTGGGAACACGCTTAGATATGAGCACAGCCTATCACCCTTAGACTGACGGTCAAAGTGAAAGGACCATACAAACCTTGGAAGACATGCTTAGGGCATGCGTCATAGACTTCGGAATTAGTTGGGAAATCCACCTGCCTCTAGTAGAATTCTCATATAAAAACAGTTATCATACGAGTATTTCGGCAGCACCGTTTGAGGCATTATACGGTCGTAAATGTAGATCACCGGTCTGCTGGGCAGAAGTCGGTGACAGTCAACTCACAGGCCCTGAGTTAATACTTGAGGCTACTGAAAAGATTGTACAAATCAGAAACCGCATGGCGGTGGCACGAGATCGACAGAAAAGCTACGCTGATCAATGACGCAAACCGCTCGAATTTCAAGAAGGTGACCGCGTCCTACTAAAGGTGTCACCCTGGAAGGGTGTAATCCGCTTTGGAAAACGGGGCAAACTAAACCCACGGTACGTAGGCCCGTTTGTAATCTTGAAACGTATCGGACCCGTAGCTTATCAATTAGACCTTCCTGCCGAACTCAGTGGAGTTCACAACGTTTTTCACGTGTCAAATCTGAAGAAGTGTCTATCAGATGAAACTCTAGTCATTCCATTGGATGAGATCCAAGTGGATGAACAACTACACTTTGTGGAACAGCCTATCGAGATCATGGATCGTGAAATCAAGACTCGAAGGCACAGCAAGATTCCGATCGTAAAGGTTCGTTGGGACTCTAAGCGTGGACCGGAGTTCACGTGGGAAAGAGAGGACCAAATGAAAAGCAAATACCCACACCTTTTCGCAACTGAGCAGCAAACTAACGATACCAGTAACTAAATTTTCGGGACGAAAATTCTTTCAACATGGGGATGATGTGACAACCTGGAAACTTCTCATACTTTCGTGTACTATTGTTAACTAAGTCCTTGTGCATGGCACTTGGGAATCTTTGTGCATGGCACTTGGGAACTTCTTGTAACTTCGCGTACCATCATTAACGAACTAACTCTTTGTGCGTGGCACTCTAAACATGTACGCTACATTCTAAACCGCGTTTACTCAATTTTCGGGACGAAAATTCTTTCAACATGGGGATAATGTGACATCCCGGGTTTTTAGGATAACTTAAACGTAATACTTGTCGAGTGAATTATATGCTATGTATTAAACGTGTACGAGTTAGTGAATACGTGATGTGCGATTATTTGATTGTGTTAGTTATAAAATAATCATGGCAAATATGTACACGAACCGAACCGCGACACGAACCAACCCTAAACTCCTTGTGACTCTAGGAGTGAACCGAGTTCTAACCCAAACCTTAAACTCCAACTACTCGGCCGCAAGATCAAACCCAAACCAAACCAACCCAAGTCCTTGGCCGCGAGAACAAGCCCAAACCGCAAACCCATTGCGAGATCAATTGCGAGAACAAAGATCAAACCCAAACCGACCCACCCAAGCCCTCGGCCGCAAGACACCAAACCGTAACCTTGTTGTCTCCTTGCGCCTATATATACAAACCCACATGCATGCTTTGCTTCACAAAACACACAAAACCCTAATAGCAAACAGCCGACGGCAGCTTTCCTTCATCATCTCGATCCGATCAGCCTAGTTCACCTTCTCGGTCGTGCAACAGCCTTCCCTTTTCTTTCCTCTCGGTCGCAGCAGCAGCAGCCCTCGCCATCTTCATCTCTCGGCTGCGAGCAGCTTGTTCTTTTCATCCTCTCGGTCGCAACTATCCTTGATCATCGGTTCCTCGTCTACTCAAGGTTCATTAAGCTTGATAGTAAAGGTTAGGATTTATCTTTTGATTACAAGATCATGTTCGGATATATGTGCTTGAATGAAGTGATTGGTTTGTTTTCGGATTATATGTGTTTGAATGTAATCGGCTGATTGATCATTGTTTACATGTGTGATTGTTTTCGGAACTTATAAGTTTACAAGTATGTTTTGTTTATAAAAACTAGAGGTATGGATTAGGGTTTGCATGGATGTGATATTGGTATTGATCTATGATTAGAAAATCAGTTCTTGATCGCCTAGGTTAATGATATGGACGGTTTATGCGAATTTATGGTAACAAGATGCTGAAACAGTTTGCTGATTGATAGTTACAGCCGACTTCAACTGGCTGTAACTCGGTCATTAGTTGTCGAAAAACGGATTTTCTGAGGTCTAGAATGTAGAGATTTGAATAACGAATCTAATGGCTCTGGATTCATATTTTTCTGAAGTCGTTTGATATTTTTAAATGGCCAAATAAGTTCAGTAACTAAAGCTGTGAAAATCCTGAAATTTTGTTAGTTGTTTATCGAGTTGGATTTTATAATCAGTATGGAGTTGAGTCATGAATTTTGTACAGAAACTAGGTATCGAAATTTCCGGGCAACTCCAACTGGAATTTTGTTAATTGGACGATCAGTGATTTTTAAATAAATTATTCCGTGGACTGCAGTCAGAAAGCGATAAATCTGACTGCAGCCTAGTATATTAATATTTATGGTTAAATGGTAAAGATTTAGGACTTGGAAAATTTATATAAATTTCTACAGTAAAAATGGCACCTGCTGTAAAAGTATTGGAATTTTTGGAACGTTGGAACTATTTTATAAAAATCCTAGAAAACAGTTGAATTATGAGTGTTAAGCTGAAATTTGATAACTTGTGATTGTGTGCACCAAAGTGTTGCCAGGATTGGATTATGTTCATGATAAATTGTTTTGATTACTATGATCACATGAGGATACTTGCATGCATGTATGAGTGTTAGGTATGTAGTTTGTGTGTATCATTTTGTGCGTAAATTAAGTGTAGAATCTGTATTGGTGTGTTCACACACTGACTTGAAAACAATTGGTTTGTTAGGATGCAATTAGCGGTCCCATCCTTACAACTTCTTTTGCTACACTAACCGAGCAACTAAAGGTGAGTTCACGGCCCCTAACTTTATCCGGTTTTTAAACAACAGGGGGAGAAACATGTATACACTCTTCAAACTCAATCTCTTTACGATATACGAATTTAACGTCACATAACTATTCAGTAACTAAGTTAATGTTAATGTAATGTTATGGTCACTAAGCAGCTATATCACTTAAGTCCTCGTCAATCTCTCGGATCGTTAGTATTATGTTTAATAGCGGGGGAGTTATAAGTAGTACTACTGGGCCCGACAAGCCCCATCCGAGCTAGTCGCGCTAGCCGACCGGGTATGGTCAACGGGTGAATAATTCGGCCTAACTTCGCCATGGTCAGTGATAGGCCTGGCAACACGGAAGCACAACAGTCAGCTTCGATCGCGAACTCTTACGTGACATAACTTTAGGCTAGCTACCTATATATGTTAACATTGAACTTAATTACGAATCAACTATATTATCCCGGGTTGAGGATAATGGAAACAACAACTATATTATCCCGGGTTGAGGATAATGGAAACAACAACTTATTATTCCGGGTTTGGAATAATGGAACCAACATCATTATTATTCCGGGTTTGGAATAATGGAACTAAATCGTTATCCCGGGTTAGGGATGACGGGGGAAACAAACTCATAACCGAACAAACGAATTTATGAAAACCTGTGAACTCACTCATCTTTAATGTTGACACTTGTTTCTTTACATGTTTCTCAGGACGCTAGGAGCTCTAGGTGCACTCACATGCATTGAACAAGACATCTTTTATCGAGTCTTATTTACAAATATTGTTTTGGGTTTTTCATTTGTTTTGGCGTTTGTGTTGGCGCCCGCTTCACTACTTATTTATGCTTCCGCTCAACTTTAAAAACTAATGCTTCCGCTAAATATTGGTAACTAATCAAGACAATATAAAATCTACGACAAATGATTTTTGAAAACGTATTATCAAATCATATAGAGTCGTTCGACGTACTAGTGTTTCAGATTCTGGTTTTTTCACACGCCTCGCGGTAAAACTCCGCAAGTGGAAATTGAGGGTGTGACACCAAGCTTTCGAAGTGTGATTTTTGGATTCGGGAAGTTCAGTTTCTCGGGCATATCGTAAATGAAAAGGGTATCCACGTCGACCCTGCTAAGATTGAAGCTATCAAAAACTGGGAAGCACCCAGGACACCGACGGAGATCCCCCAATTTTTGGGTTTGGCTGGTTACTACAGACGTTTCATCGAGGGATTTTCAAAGATCACGCAACCGCTTACTACCCACCCAGAAAGGCATCAAGTATGCTTGGGGTGACAAGCAGGAAGCGGCATTTCAATTGATGAAACAGAAACTTTGCAGTGCACCCATTCTGTCCTTGCTGGAAGGGACAGATGACTTTGTAGTATATTGTGATGCTTCCATTCAGGGGTTGGGATGCGTACTCATGCAACGCGATAAGGTCATCGCGTATGCGTCCCGACAATTGAAGGTTCACGAGAAAAACTACACAACGCATGACCTGGAATTGGGAGCAGTAGTGTTTGCACTTAAGATTTGGAGACACTACCTCTATGGAACGAAGTGCACAATCTTTACAGACCACAAGAGCCTCCAACACATCTTTGATCAGAAGGAGTTGAACATGCGACAGCGTCGCTGGGTCGAACTTTTGAACGATTATGAGTGTGCCATTCGGTATCACCCGGGTAAAGCTAACGTGGTAGCTGATGCCCTCAATAGTAAGGAACACTTGAAACCTCGTCGAGTACGAGCATTACAGCTCACTATTCATTCGGGGTTACCCGAACAGATACGCGACGCGCAGTTAGAAGCAGTTAAGGAAGAAAACATCAAGGCCGAATCGGTGGGAAAAATGGAACGCGATTGGGAAGTAAAACCCAATGGAGCCCGATATTTCATGAATCGCATATGGGTACCTCTCTACGGAAACCTCAGAGAGCTAGTCATGGACGAAGCTCACAAATCCCGATACTCTGTCCATCCTAGTTCGGATAAGATGTATCAAGACCTTAAAGCTGCGTATTGGTGGCCCAACATGAAAGCTGATATAGCCACCTACGTGAGTAAGTGTTTGACTTGTGCAAAAGTCAAGGTAGAGTATCAAAAGCCATCGGGACTACTCCAACAACCAGAGATCCAAGTGTGAAAATGGGATCAGATCTCGATGGATTTCATCACTAAACTCCCGTGAACTTTGGGTGGTTGCGATACCATCTGGGTGATTGTGGATCGTTTAACTAAGTCCGCACACTTCCTAGCTATTAAAGAAACAGATAAGATGGAGAAGTTGACTCGCATCTACATTAAGGAAGTAGTTTCTCGGCACGGAGTGCCACCGTCTATCATCTCAGACAGAGATGCTCGCTTCACGTCCAACTTTTGGCAGTCACTTCAGAAAGCGTTGGGCACACGCTTAGATATGAGCACTGCTTATCACCCTCAGACTGATGGTCAAAGCGAAAGGACCATACAGACCTTGGAAGACATGCTTAGGGCATGCGTAGTAGACTTCGGAAATAGTTGCGAAATCCACCTGCCTTTAGTGGAATTCTCGTATAACAACAGTTACCATACGAGTATATCGGCAGCACCGTTTGAGGCATTATACGGTCGTAAATGTAGATCACCGGTCTGTTGGGCAGAAGTCGGTGATAGTCAACTCACAGGCCCTGAGTTGATACTTGAAGCTACTGAAAAGATTGTACAAATCAGAAACCGCATGGCGGCGGCACGAGACCGACAGAAAAGCTACGCTGATCAACGACGCAAACCGCTCGAATTTCAAGTAGGCGACCGCGTCCTACTGAAGGTGTCACCCTGGAAGGGTGTAATCCACTTTGGAAAACGAGGCAAACTAAACCCACGGTACGTAGGACCGTTTGTGATCTTGAAACGTATTGGACCCGTAGCTTATCAATTAGACCTTCCTGCCGAACTTAGTGGAGTTCACAACGTTTTTCACGTGTCAAATCTGAAGAAGTGTCTATCAGATGAAACCCTAGTCATTCTATTGGATGAGATCCAAGTGGATGAACAACTGCACTTTGTGGAACAGCCTATCGAGATCATGGATCGTGAGATCAAGACTCGAAGGCATAGCAAGATTCAGATCGTTAAGGTTCGTTGGGACTCTAAGCGTGGACCGGAGTTCACGTGGGAAAAAGAGGACCAAATGAAAAGCAAATACCCACACCTCTTTGCAACTGAGCAGCAAACTAACGATACCAGCAACTAAATTTTCGGGACGAAAATTCTTTCAACATGGGATGATGTGACAACCTCGGAATTTCTCATAATTTCGCGTACCATTGTTAACTAAATCCTTGTGCATGGCACTTGGAAATCTTTGTGCATGGCACTTGGGAATCTCTTGTAATCTCGCATACCATTGTTAACGAACTAAATCTTTGTGCGTGGCACTCTAAACATGTACGCTGCATTCTAAACCGCGTTTACTCAATTTTCGGGACGAAAATTCTTTCAACATGGGGATAATATGACATCCCGGTTTTTCAGATATCTTAAACGCACTACTTCACGGTTATTTGTTCCTACGTTAAATTGATTCGGAGACTTAAATTGCACGCTCGAAATAATTACGATAAATTCGTGAACTTGTCAAATGAATTACGTGCTATGTGTATTAAACGTTTATAAGTTGGTGAATTATTATGTGATGTCCGATTTCGTGTTTTATTTTAGTTATAAAACATAGATGTAGTAAATAGATAAATCGGATCGAGCCGCGACACGAGCCAACCTCGTTTTCCTTGAGACTCTAGGAGTTAACCAAGACTTGGGGACCAAGTGCTAGACCCAAACCAACCCACCCAAACCCTTCGGCCGCGAGCACACACCCAACCGCAACCCTTCCCTTTTCCCTTTCACCTTGTTGCGCTATATATACACATACATGCATGAGCCTTTCTTCACAAAACAAAAACACACAAAACCCTAGTGGAGAAAACAGCCGACGGCAGCCCTCATTCATCCTTTCGATCGCAAGACAGCCTTGTTACACTCCTCCTGAATCGCGGCAGCCCTCCCCTCACCATTCTTCTTCTTCTCGGTCGCAAGTTCTCGCCAACATCCGAATCAGTCCCATCTAGTTCTCGGCTCATTAATCCTATTGTTAAGGTTAGAATTTTATGTTATTTCGCTAATCATACTTGGGTCATGAATTATGGATCGTGTGTGTGTATGTAATGATGGAAAGTATGAGGATGATAATCGGCTGAATTGGCTAGTTTGCAAGTTTGATGTTTTTCGGAATCTAGAAACATAGGCTGCGTTTTGTTTGATAAAAACTATAGATTATGATTAGGGTTTGCATGGGTATGATATACATGATAGTATATGATTGGAAATTCTGTTCTTGATCGCATATGTTCAATGTATCTATGGTTTAAGCGAGTAGATTATGATAAAGTGCTGAATCAGAATGCTGAATGGTGGTTACAGCCAACTTCAACTGGCTGTAACTTGGTTATTATTTATCGAAAAACGAATTTTCTGAAGTCTAAAACGTATAGTTTTGAAAAACGATTCTAATGGCGCTGGATTCATATTTTTCTGAAGCCGTTTGATATTTTTAAGCAGCCAATTAAGTTCAGTAACTAAAGCTGTGAAAATCCTGAAAATTTGTTAGTTGTTTATCAAGTCGGATCTAATAATCGGTAGGGAGTCGAATCAGGAAACTTGTTCAGCAACTAGATATGGAAATTTCCGGGGAACTCCCACTGGAATTTTGTTAATTGGACGAACGGTGATTTTTAAATAAATTCTTCCGTGGACTGCAGTCAGAAAGCGACGAATCTGACTGCAGCCTAGTATATTAATATTTACGAATAATTGGTAAAGTGTTAGGACTTGAAAAATTTA
Organism: Scalesia atractyloides; assembly: GCA_947069175.1. NCBI lineage: Eukaryota > Viridiplantae > Streptophyta > Magnoliopsida > Asterales > Asteraceae > Scalesia > Scalesia atractyloides. The sequence continues at coordinate 63,523,454 of CAMTDV010000022.1, forward strand.
TATAAAATTCTACAGTATATTTTTCACCTTCTGTAAAATAATTGGAATTTTTGGAACGTCGGAACTATTTAATAAAAATCCTCGAAAACAGCCGAATTATGAGTATATAAGCTGAAACTTGATAACTTGCGAATGTGTGCACCAAAGTGTTGCATGGATTAGATTGTGTTCATGATAAATTGTTTTGATCACTATGTTCATATGAGGATACTTACATGCATGTTTGAGTGTTAGGAATTATGATTGTGTGTCCCGCTTTGTGCGTTAATTATGAGTAGGATTTGTATTGGTGTGTTCACACACTAACTTGAAATCAATTGACTTGTTAGGACGCAATTAGCGGTCCCATCATTTCAACTTCTGTCTTACACTAACCGAGCAACTAAAGGTGAGTTAATGGCCCCTAACTTTATCCGGTTTTAAACAACAGGGGGAGAAACATGTATACACTCTACAACTCTATCTCTTTACGTTATACGAAATTAACGTCACTTAACTATTCGGTAACTAAGTTAATGTTAATGTACGTTATGGTCACTAAGCAGCTATATCACACAAGTCCTCGACAATCTCTCGGATCGTTAGTATTGGGTTTAAATAGCGGGGAAATTATAAGTAGTACTACGGGGCCCGACAAGCCCCATCCGAGCTAGTCGCGCTAGCCGACCGGGTATGGTCAACGGGTGAATAATTTGGCCTAACTTCGCCATGGTCAGTGATAGGCCTGGCAACACGGAGGCACAACAGTCAGCTTCGATCGCGAGCACTTACTTGACATAACATTAGGCTAGCTACCTATATATATTAACATTGAACTTAATTACGATCAACGATATTATCCCGGGTTAGGGATAATGAAACCAACAACGTTATTATTCCAGGTTAGGAATAATGGGACATCATTATTATTCCGGGTAAGGAATAATGGAACCATCATTATTATTCCGGGTAAGGAATAATGGAACTATCAGTATTATTTCGGGTTGGGAATAGTGGAACTAAACCGTTATCCCGGGTTAGGGATAACGGGGGGGGGGGGGGGGAACAAACTTATAACCGAACAAACGAATTTATGAAAACCTGTGAACTCACTCATCTTTAATGTTGACACTTGTTTCTTTACATGTTTCTCAGGACGCTAGGAGCTCTAGGTGCACTCACTTGCATTGATCAAGACATCTTTTATCGAGTCTCATTACAAACATTGTTTTGGGTTTTTCTTTAGTTTTGGCGTGTATGTTGGCGCCCGTTCCTTTACTTTACTTTATGCTTCCGCTCAACTTTAAAAACTAATGCTTCCGCTAAACATTGGTAACTAACTAAGACAATATAAAATCTACGATGAATGGTTAAACAAATGATTTTTGGAAAACGTATTACCAAATCATATAGAGTCGTTCGACGTACTAGTGTTTCAGATTTTGGTTTGTTCACACGCCTCGCGGTAAAACTCCGCAAGTGGAAATTGAGGGTGTGACAAAGACCCCGTCGCATCACCCGACCATGAATTGGATAGGCCTTCACGTAACGCGAAGGCATTATAAAATTGATATGTGAAAAACACGCGCCGCGCTATGCGGCCCCTCAAGCAGTTACCCGTCGCGTAAGGCGACGGGGGTTTATTTCGCAGTAGAGTCGTTGTTTGAGTTGGCTTCTTCTTCCAAAACGTATATAAAGATCATTATGAAGAGTTTTAAACCTAATTACGAATCCACAGTAACTTGGGCGAAAGTTTGGAGCAATTTGAAGCGTTTTCAAGTTCTAGAACCAGCCGGTTGAAGATTTGAAGTTCAGGAAAGCATCCAGGTCGTGTTTAACCATTCGGGTTCCTTATTTCTTCGATTTCTGGTCGTTAGCCATGTTTCTAGTTCGTAAAGATACTTGTTTTGTGATTGTTTCAATGACTATGATTGGCCAAAACCTTTTATTTGCCTAGATTGGATGATTGGTTTGTAAAGTTTAGATTTTTATTATGGATATTTAGTTGTTTATGGATTATTTGGGAAAGTAGTTGACTCGATTATTGGTTTGATGTGTTTGCATGCTTAAAAGTGTTTTATTATCTTTTATTGCTTCGTATAAGTCTTGGTGGATGTCTTTCACATAGTAGGTTCATGCTAGATTATGATATTATTTTGTGATCTTTAAGGTTAATTGGCCAATACACCTTAGAAGCGGTAATTAAATAAGTTTAAGTGTTCTACTAATCTCAATAGCTGTGAGGTGCGAGGTTATTATTAGGTCTAAGTCATTAAATTGCTAGGTAGGAGCTCTATGACCGTTGTCTAGCAAGTCAAATTGATAACCCGATTCTATCCTAGGTTTATAGCCTGTGACGGAGTAGATCAGATTAGGATACTTTCAAAAACCACTTAGACAGCTTGTGAGGGAGTCTTGACCAACCGATGTTCGTAACAGCCTCTAGAGTGCCATAAGTGTCTTGCCGAGAAGGTTCGGGGGTCTTGTTCGGTATTTCGGCAGGTGTGGTATTAGAAGTTCCCGGTTCCATAATAACTATTATCTTAATAATATCATTATCTATGCAAACAAGGGTTCTAGTCTAGGTAGTTGTTTCCACCACCCGAGTTAGCTCGTAATCACTTACTTAGTTACTTAATTTAGTTAAATTGCATTTTTTTGGATATTTAGAACACCCCCCCCCCAAGAAAAAATATAAAAATGGTTGGTGTCATGTTAGTGTCGGTATAGATAGAATAGTTAACGTAGTTAAATAGAGTCTCATGGATTCGATATCCGTACTTACTTAGCTTTACTAGAGTCGATCGGTTAGTAGTTTGGTCGAGTTTTAGCGAGTCTAGAATATTACTTCGTGTCTAGATTAGGTTAATATAGTTTGTTTTTATTAAATTACTTTTAGCACCTCAAATTTTTGAGGCCGTTGCTAGTGACTTTTTGGACTTAAGTGATATCATACGTGCTATTTGATTGGTTGAGTGGTAGGAGTCTAAATTTCTTTAGGTCATTTATTTTTTTAGTCCATTGTTAGAGTCTTCTTACTTGTTTCTTTGTCGGTTTTGGAGTGGATGCCCCATATACATTCGCAAGGACCGCCGCTGAAGCCGCCAACGGACAAGCCTTTCTTCTCATCTTCCACCCCAAAGTTAGTAAAACTTCTCCTTCATCTTCAGCCCCTTCTAACTCTACCATTCCATCTAAACCACCAAACTTTGACTTCACACCAAAGTCGTCACGCCATAATTCCCAGCCACCTTCCCGTCCTTCAAGTCCGCCACCCGTTGCACCAAACCAATCAAACCATCCACCAATTATCCACCACTGGTTTCACCGGTGTAAACTCACCCATCACCCTTCCCACAATCGACAATGATAAATCCTGGAAGATCTCATCCTACATCATGACCACTTTTAGAAAATACCGTAGGAAAAAGTAGGAAAGATTGGTTCGAGAAGCTAGACGATGCATTGTGGGCATTTCGCACGGCCTACAAGACACCTTTAGGAACTACATTCATGTTCGTTTATGGGAAAGCATGTCATCTTCCCGTCAAACTAGAAATCACGCATTATGGGCTCTTAAAACCGTAAACCTAGATCTAACCGAAGCTGCTAGGAAAAGATTCTTTCAAATTCTCGAGTTAGAGGAGCTTAGGGATGCAACATATGCTAGATCATGGAGCATTAAAGAGAAAACGATAGCGTTGCACGATAGGTTATTGAAGGGGTTAAAAGAATATAAAACCAGAGATAAAGTGCTTCTATAAAATTCCCGGTTGAAAGTTTTCGGAGGAAAGTTGAAGTCGATGTGGGCAGGACCATACGTAGTTAGTGAGGTTTTCCTGTACGATACTATAGAGTTGTTAAACGAGGCCAATGGAGCAATGTTGAAGGTGAATGGCCATCGTTTGAAGCATTATTTAGGGGGACTCGAAGATTTGAATGAGGAGGAGGCAACTGCTCTCAAAATCCCACTCGGACCATCCGAATAGAGCCTGAGGGGAACCTCAAGTATAGGGTTCATACCGTTTATAACGAGTCGTTATATTGTGTCTTTCCATAGCTAACGGTAGTTTTTGTATATTTTGGTCTTATGTTTTGTGTCGTTTGGTCTTTTGCAGGAATTCATTACCGACGAGGAGCGAGATTCAAAGAGGAAACGGAGTACCAGGTAAGCCCCAGTGTTAGAAAATATTTAGGATGAGTTTTTGGGAGGTTTGGGTAAGCTGTGAAATTTTTCTAATGCATGAAAGGCTCCGATCTTTGAAACTTTCTGTGAAAAAGGGCCCTTGGCATTGCGCGACCCCTAATACACATCAGCGTCGTGTAGCGCCAGGCCCTAATATGTTCTAGCCTTAAAAAGGCCATCACGTAACGCGAAGCCTATATGAACCTTTTATTTCTTTTGAACCTAACTGTGGCGTCACGAGAGCCCTTATCCCAAAGCTTGTCGCGTAGCACGACCCCCTCTTTCAACGTATATCATTTGCCTTCTTCCCCGTTTCCCCCAAATCACTTAAAACCCTAGAAAACGAGTTCCCAGCTGTAAACCACCCAATTTCCACCATTTCCACCACAAAACAACACCAATCATCCTCCATTTTCACCCCACATCACCCATTTCACTTCCCCATCATTATCTACCATCAATTCACCCATTTAACCACACAATCAACCACACCACAGGAATTACTCTCCGAACTGAAAAGGTTAAAATTTTTATCTTGTTCATCACAAATCCCATATGTTTTCTTGTACATTTTCTGTATATTATTCGTGTCTTAGTTAGTTTTGGTTTAGTCTTGCATGTTTAGGTGTCGGCTCTTGTCGGGTCAGTTTTGAGTCATAGTTTAAGTTTGTGTCTAGTGTTTAATGGTTGCGTGAGGAATGTTTTGGGTTTGTTTTGGACATTGAACTGAGTTGTTTATGCCATGTTGCTATAAAGTTCCGAATTTGCATTTTGATTTTAAGAATTAACAGGCAAAAACCTTCTTTAACTAGGTGGAATTTTTGACTTAATTTCTGTTTTTACCATCAATAGTTTTCACCTTTATGCAAGTTGGACTCAATGTTCGGTTTGGAAGGAACTTGGGTTTAAATTGGGACAATTAAATCCCGGTAGGAGGTAGTGTAAATTGAGTAGGGTCTTAGTAGTATTTAGCCTTGGTCTTGGGTTTACTTATACGCGTGTGCGAGTACAAAACACTTCGCCCGTACTGAATCTCCGTTCGGGCAAGTGTTGTTTATCACTTATACTTTTGTAAACGGTAACCCAACTTTTTCTTCAACTTTATTTTCAGATTCACCATGAATGTAATGCTATACGACCATTTCCAATTTTATAAAAAAATTAAAAAATACAAAAATTATAGAATTTAAAGTACCAAAAAAAGTTTGTGATTACTAACTATTTGCCTGTTTTTCTTTGTCTTAACATTGTTTTGCAGAGATGTTAGGTGCAGGAAGTTCTAGTGGGGCTAAAAAGAGAAGAAGAGGGTCGCCACCACATCCACGAGGGGGTCCAGTCCAACAAGAGAACTGCCCAGACTCGTGACTTAGGCGTATTAGATATCATACTCAAGAACATATTCCTTTATGTCGGGTTGTACAGTTCAGAGATCATCATGTTTTAAAGTTCAAGGTGAATACAAAAGAACGGAAAAAAAGTTCAGTAAGTTGATTACCACGGAAGTCTATGAGCATTGGACGATAGATTGGGATTGGTTGGGTGTGATGGGTGAGAGGGAAATGGTTGAGAACTTGTTAGAAGTTAAGGTTAGGGCTGCAGTTGATTGTTATTTGGAATAGTATGAAGAGTTGGTTCTGGAGTTTCATTCCACCTTCCTACATACGGAAGGTGCATTTGCCGAGAGAGATGTTGTTTCATTTAGTGTAGGAAGGATGGTACATGAGATAACCATTCCAAGTTTGATGTAGCGAGTGGGATTTACACAGCGGAGGAGGTAGTTACTCCTGAGTTTTTGATAGGTTTGCGAGGTGCTTATCTGACCCCTAGGGAGTTGAGTGTGGGTAGTGCTGACTTAGTGAGGTTTTGGGCTACCATTTATGATCACCCGTTTGCAAGTACGAACTTGATTACCACGGTCAGGAACCTCATCTATAGATTTGTGTTGAAGATCTTTTCTACCACTCTTGTTGGTAGGAAGTCGGGGGAGGACAAGGGCAATTGGACGGACTTGTTAATTCTCATGTGTTTTGTAGAGGGGCGTAATATGAATCTGGCTACTGTATTGGCGTGGTCATTTAACCTTAGTCGTCGAAGGGGACATAGGGCTGCTGTGGATATGGTACCCTACATTACTAGGCTCGCTAAAAATCTGGGGTTTTTTTAATAAATTAATTCGGATCATTTGATTAGGGTCCGAACTTCGAAGTTCTTTGCTATTAGGGACCTGCAACTAGCTGGTATTTTGACATGGACTGAGCTTGTTACATGGGAGGATGTTAGGCATGGACCTTAGGTTCAGCCACCTGATGGTCACCCCGGTCACGATGTTATGTAGCCATTCAACCGACTCATAGGAAGAGGCCACATCAGAGGTAAGAGATACTGGCACCCTAGTACCCTAGGCGTCAGCCGCCACCAGATCCGTTCACTTTTGAAAATTTATACAATAGGATAGATCAAGGGTTTGGGGAGTTACATGGTTTGACAAACTAGTAGTTTGGTGATGTCAGGCATTTGATACAGACTGGGCAGGAGAGATAGGAGAACGTGCTTAGGTTTATGATGGGGCGCGTGAGTATGATGTTCCTAATTTCTTTGAGCCATATGTAGCTTCGTGTCCATTTGATATGTCAGGTCAGTTTGGTTCTATTGGTGAGGGTGGTTCAAGTCAGCCGTTGGTTATGGGTCGAGTTCATGTCAGTACATGTATGTGGATCCGACACCAAATTTCCCAGTTTATGGGCAGGGTGGTGGGTGAAGAGAATGAAGAGGAGGAGAGTGCAAAAGATGAAGATTAGTGTGGGGATTGAGGATGCAGCAAGAGCTTAACTGAGTATCTTTTGTTTTATTTTCTGTTTATGCTGTTTTTATCCTCTGTTGGTTTGTACTTATATTTTGAATACTTTAAACTGGTTGGTAGAGATGGGTTGCTTGATTGGGATGGCTAAACAGTTTAGACACTTTTATCTATCTACAATGCATTTTGGTATATTTGTGGTTGTTGATAGGTATGGTGTATTTGTTGCCGCTTCCGTTCGCATGTGAGAGATTAGGAATTGTTTGCTGAGCGTGTTCGATTGGAGGGTATATATGGAATGACTGGCAAATTGACAGTCTCGCATTTTTACAACTAAGTCGTTTCCATTGTATATTTTGTATATTTTTTTTATTTTTATTTTTAGTCTTAGTTTAGGTAGTTTTGAGTCAGGTGCAAACCTTAAGTGTGCAGATAGGATATAGAGTTGTACGTATGAGTCGTAGTGTTAGTGGAGTCGGAAAAAATTAGAAAAATCCAAAAAAAATTAAAAATTTTGAAAATGTCCTTGTTTTAGAGTTTGCAAATAAATACGGAAAATGATAGAAAAGTCGAGTATTTTCGGTTCTCAAAATAATATAATAATAATAATAATAATAATAATAATAATAATAATAATAATAATAATAATAATAATAATAATAATATGAGTATAAATAAAGTCCAGCATGTGTCTGATTTGGGATATGTTTGTAAGCTATTCCGGTTTTTAGGTTCCTTTGAGCTAAAATAACTTAATATGTTAGGATACCGGTGGGTGCTCACCTAGGAGAAATAGAGAAGCCAAAACCGCCAATAATAGTATAAGTAATGTCGTTACAAGCTAAAAGTCTTAGATTTTTTATCAAAAGAAAAAAAGAATTGTACATAATAATATGAGCTAGATTGAATAAAAACGAGTCCTGTGTAATCTTTGTCGGGGATGGTGACTTTGATTTAGATTTCCTATAGGCTAAGTTAAGAAAAAAATGTAAAATTACCGAAGCTCACGTTGTCGCTCTCGTGGATGGTGACTCTTGTTGAGACAGCCTCTGGGTTAGGTATGCAAAAAGTCTAGTGCTCATGAAAAGAAAAAAAGAAAGAGAAAAAAAATTGATTTTAAATACTTTGGGTTTTGGTATAAAACACTTAGGAAATAACCAATTGATTTTTCCTTTTGTTTCTAAGCTTGAGGTGGGATTAGGTGGAACCGTGACTCTTTAGTGTGAGACCCTAGATGGATTAACCGAACTTAAAAGTAAATAAACATGATAGCTATGTCAAGACCCAATTCTCGTTGCTAACTCATTTTCAGCAAATTTTCCTGCGTTTTCTCATCTTTTTAGCAACCAAGACCTGCAAACAAACAAACTATCAAAAGAAACTAATGCTACCTAAAAAACCAAAATAAACGATTACGAAAATTATACAAACTACACACAGTAAATATGTGTTTTTGCAATATATAAAATATACCCACACTTACTCTTTTTTCGTCCCCGATAAAAAAGATATATGCAACAAAATCATAGCCAAAACAATATTCGATCTCAAAATTCAAGATCATATTATTAAAAATCAAGCACATGTCAATTGACGATTGCGGGTATACGATCCTCTTAAACTCAACACCGGTTCCTAGGCCATGAATTGGATAGGCCTTCGCGTACCACGAAGGCATTATAAAATTTATTTGTGAAAAACACGCGCCGCGCTACCCAGCCCCTCAAGGAATTACCCGTCGTGTAATGCGACAGGGGTTTATTTCGTGGTAGAGTTGTTGTTTGAGCAGGCTTCTTGTTCTAAAATGAATATAAAGATCATTATGAAGAGATTTAAACCTATTTATGAATCCACATCAACTTGGGCGAAAGTTTGGAGCAATTTGAAGCGTTTTCGAATCTTAAAGTAGCCGGTTTAAGATTTGAAGTTCAGGAAAGCAACCGGGTCGTGTTTAACCATTTGGGTTCCTTATTTCTTCGATTTCTTGTCTTTAACCATGTTTCTAGTTCATAAAGATACTTGTTTTGTGATTGTTTCGATGACTATGATTGGCCACAACCTTTTATCTGCCTAGATTGGATGATTGGTTTGTAAAGTTTAGATTTTTGTTATGGATATTTAGTTGTTTATGGAGTATTTGCGAGAGTAGTCGACTCGATTATTGGTTTGATGTGTTTGCATGCTTAAAGTGTTTGATTGTCTTTTATTGCTTCGTATAAGTCTTGGTGGATGTCTTTCACATAGTAGGTTCATGCTAGATTATGATATTATTTTGTAATTTTTAAGGTTAATTGGCCAATACACCTTAGAAGCGTTAATTAAATAAGCTTAAGTGTTCTACTAATCTCAATAGCTGTGAGGTGCGGGGTTATTGTTAGGTCTAAGTCATTAAATTGCTAAGTAGGAGCTCTGTGAGGAGTCTGAACTAGCTGCCTTAGTGACCGTTGTCTAGCAAGTTAAATTGAGAATCCTAGTCTATCCTAGTTTTATATCCCATGAGGAAGTAAATCAGATTAGGATACTTTCGTAACCACTTAGAAAGCCTGTGAGGGAGTCTAGACCAACCGGTGTTCGTAACAGCCTCTAGAGTGCCACAAGTTTCTTCCTGAGAAGGTCGGAATGTTGTTCGGTATATCGACAGATTTAAGTATTAGAAGATCCCGGTTCCATAATAACAATTATCCTTATAATATCATTACCAATCCAAACAAGGGTTCTAGTCTAGGTAGTTGTTTCCACCATCGTGAGCAAAACCTGAGTTAGTTCGTAATTAGTTACTTAGTTAATTAAAATAGTTAAATGCATTTTTAGGATATTTAGAAACCCCCCCCAACAAATATAACAATGGTTAGTGTCGTGGCATGTCGGTCTAGATAGAGTAATTAACGTAGTTAAATAGAGTCTCGTGGGTTCGATATCCGGACTTACTTAGCTTTACTAGAGTCGATCGGTTCACTTGTCGGTTAGTAGTTTTGTCCATTTTAGAGAGTCTAGAGTATTATTCGTGTTTAGATTAGGTTAATTTAGTTTTTTTTATTAAACTACTTTTAACACATCAAGTTTTTTGGCGCCATTGCAAAGGACTCTTTGGCAATTGCGTTGATTACTTTGTTTGGACTTAATTGACATCATATGTGCTATTTGTTTGGTTGAGTCGTAGGAGTCTAAATTTCTTTTATGTCATGTATTTTTGTTGAGTCCATTGTTAGAGTCCTCTTACTTGTTTCTATGTCGGTTTTGAAGTAGATGCCCCATACACGTTCGCAAGGACCACCGCCAATGGACAAGCCTTCCTTCTCGTCTTCCACCCCAAAGGTTAGTATAACTTCTCCTTCATTTTCAACCCTTTCTGACTCTACCCTTCTATCTAAACCACCAAACTTTGACTTCACACCGATGTCATCACCCCATAGTTTGCCACCGCCTTCCCGTCCTCCGAGTCCACCACCCGTTGCACCAAATATGGCCAACAATCAAACCGTCCACCAACGATCCACCACCGGTTTCACTGTTGTGAACTCACCCATCACCCTTCCCGCAATCAACAATGACAAATACTGGTGGATCCCATCCTACATCATGACCATTTTTAGAAAAGATTGTAGGAAAAAGTAGGAAAGATTGGTCCGAGAAGCTAGACCATGCATTGTGGGCGTTTCGCACTGCCTCCAAGACACCTTTATGGGAAACACATGTCATCTTCCTGTCTAACTAGAACATCACGCGTTATGGGCTCTTAAAACTGTAAACCTAGATCTAACCAAAGCTGCTAGTAAAAGATTCTTTCAAATTCACGATGTTGGATCTAGTGGACCCCATAAAAGAACAGACGATTGGGAGGCCAAAACAATCTATTACATCTGATCACTAATACCGTACTTTGAAGATATGCTCCCCTCAAAGGCAAAGACATCATCATCTGCTACTCAAATGCCTGTTAAGCTAAACCCTAGTTTACAAGAACTGTTGAAGACAAGCTCTACTCAAAGTCTAAAGTCTTTTAAAGAGAAACTCTGCTATTGAAATAAGGACTGCTGAAGAAAAGGTCTGCTGGAGCAATAGAGGATAAAGCTCATCAGAGGTTCCTTCAACAAATGCTAGATCAACAGAGTTTATATATTTAATGTAATAGTGTTTTAGCCTAGCAGATGTTAGAGTTTGTTAGGTCGTTATATGTCATTGTAACTCCCGATATGTGCTTGATCACATCGTGTCCCCCACCATTGAAACACAATTATAAAATCGAGACTTTTGAAAATATGTTAAATATTGATTTTGTAAATCAAGTCAAGATTTTAAAACGTAACAGTCAAAACAATTACATTCAACACACATATGGGTGTGAAGATGGACCAAGTACCTTTAGGCCTACAAGTTCAAAATCGAGTCATCAAACGGCATCTCCTAAATTTGTTGAAAGAAGAACATGTTTTAAGTGTGGGGAGTTTGGCCACATAATCAAAAATTGTACCAACTCAACAAAACCCAAGTTTGTTGAAAATGCCCCTCCTGAAAAAATTGCCAACGTCGATCTATGTCACCTAAACAAGATAAACGTATTGTTAAGGAACAAGAAGAAAAACAAAGACGTAAACAAGTTAAAATAATTAAAAAGGCAATACAACCGGATGTTGTAGAAAAGAAACAAAGTTCATCAAGTTCGTTAAAACCAGAAGTGTCTAAACTTGTAAATAATAGTCAATCTGGTAAAAGTCAACAATCTTGGAAACCTAAAACCGGTACTGTTTTAGGGGAGGCACACAATTTCCAAATCATCAAGAAATAGAAATCACTTTTCTTGATGATAAGGGTCGACCCAAGACCACTAAGGCTTGGGTCCCCATCTCAAACTAATCGGGTAATGTAATGTGCATGGTGTTCTAGGAGGAGCTGTGAATAGTCATTGGATTGTTGACAGAGGAGCATCACGGCGCATGACAGGCGACCTAAGGCTCCTTTATGATGTGGAAAGCATTAGGGGAGGCTATGTTGCTTTTGCTGGAGATAAAGGCGGTTACATCACTGGAGAAGGAATGATTTCCAATTGTGTTGTTAGTTTTGACAAGATCAATTATGTTCGTCAAATTGATCACAATCTTCTAAGTGTCTCTCAGATCTATGACAAAAAGTTCACGGTTCATTTCGATGATGTCGGTTATTATGTGCCAAAACCTTGTTTCAAGATTCCTAAAGAATGGATTCTTTTGTTGGCTCCAAGAATAAATGATTTGTATAATCTTGACATGAGCTAAGCTATTACTACGTCTACACAAGTTACATGTTTTGTCTCAAAAGCTACTGAAAAGGAGTCAATCTCTTGGCATAGACGAATGGGACACATTCACTTGAGGAAAATGAACTATTTGGTGAAACATAATCTTATGAGTGGTGTACCAGTCAAGAACTTTCATTTGCAAGACGTCTGTGTATCATGTCAAAAGGTAAAGCAAGCTCGGAAGTCTCATCTTTTGAAGAAAATTAATACCGTTAATATGCCTCTAGAACGTCTTCATATGGACCTTTTTGGACCTTTGAAACACAACACTACCTTTGGTGATGCATATTGTTTAGTTGTTACTGGTGACTATTCAAGATTTTCATGGGTAAATGTCATGGCACACAAGAGTGAAGTTCCTGAAATCTTCAAGAATCTCCTCACGCTACTTGAAAATCTGTACAATTTAAAGATAAAGAGAATCAGAATCGACAATGGCACTGAATTCAAGAATCATGTTATGGATGACTTCTGTTCTTCTAAGGGCATTTTACATGAATACAGTTCTCGTTATACTCCACAACAAAATGGTGTCGCTGAGAGGAAAAATAAAACGCTTATCGAGACTGCAAGAACTATGTTAGTAGAATCAGAACTTCCTATTCAGTTTTGGGGGGAGGTTGTGGCTACGACATGCTATTCAATGAATAGAGTTCTTACATTAAAAAGGCATGGGAAAGCATGTTTTGAATTGTTACATAAAAGGAAATCGGATGCGTCTTTCTAGAACCTTTTTGAGCTCCATGCACAATGATTGATCCACATGTTAAATTCGATCCAAAGGCTATCGAAGAGTTCTTTCTTGGATATGCTACTCCAAACTTCAAAGTGTGGAATTTGACAACAAAAAAAGATTGAGGAATGGGGTGAAGTTAAGGTTCAAAGATACACTGAATCAGTAAGAGCTCCGGGTGTTCCTTGGATGTTTGACTACAATGGACTATTTAACTCCTTCAATCTGCAACTTTTAATGATGCATCTGCAGCGGCTTAAATGCTACTTGAAAGTGATACTGCAGTTGATTCGTCTTTAGATCGACCAATTATTGTTAACCCACAAGTGTCTACTTCGGTTAATAATATTGTTGAAAATGAGGAATTTGAAGATGCTGCAGACTATAATGTTTCGTCAGAAGATGATGAGTTCCATGATGCAAATGAAGCTACCTCTGGTCCTGTTCCTGGAATTTCTGATGTAACTTCAAATATGCAAAATCGAGGGACGATTGAAGTTCATGAATCAACATCTTCGTCGATTCCAGCCATCGACTTAGCTGTTGATTTGAATATCAACAATTTGGGTATAAATTCTCAAGTTCCTGATGTTCCTGAAACTCGAATCCATGATACTCATCCTCACCAGAATATTATAGGAGATGTCCAAAGTGGAGTGCAGACACATCATTAGTTAAGGAACAGCCAGAATGCTGGTTTGTATATGACAATTAGAGAATCTGGGGAACAGAATGATTGGTCTTTTGCCTACTATGTTTGCCTAGTGGAACCAAAATCTTGGAAGGAGGCAATGAAAGAAGACTCATGGGTTGGAGCAATGCAAGAGGAACTTCAGCAGTTTTAGAAATTAGGCGTGTGGAAATTGGTTAACAGGCCCGAAAACTACAAGAAGATTGGTACTAGATGGGTTTACAAGTGCACGAAGGATGACCGAGGTGTTATTGTGAGAAACAAAGCAAGATTGGTTGTCTAGGGCTTTATTAAGGTAGAAGGCATGGATTATAATGAAGTTTATGGACCAGTAGCACGTCTTGAGGCCATAAGAATTTTCTTGGCTTATGCATCCTACAAGACGTTTACAGTTTATCAAATTGATGTGAAAAGTGCATTTCTTCATGGTGTGGTTGAAGAAGAAGTATATGTTGAGCAACCGCCTGGTTTTGAAGATTCATCCTAACAAGGTGTGGCTTCTTAATAAGGTGTTATATGGTCTTCATCATGCTCCACGGGCTTGGTATGAAACGTTGTCTTCATATCTTCTCAAGAATGGTTTTCGACGTAGATTGATCGACTGTACTCTCTTCATCAAAGAAAAGAATGAGGATTTGTTTTTAGTATAAGTATATGTTGATGATATCATTTTTGGGTCTACAAATGACAAAATGTGCAAAGAATTCGAGCAGGTGATGCAAGAGAAGTTCGAAATGAGCGCCATGGGAGAAATGACTTTCTTTTTAGGTTTGTAGGTTCATTAATCTAAGGAAGGGATCTTCATTCATCAAACAAAGTATGTTGGGGATATCTCAAACGATTTCAAATGGAAGACTCGAAGCCTTTGGGAACTCCATTAGCTCAAAATCATAGGATTACTACTGATGGTATGGGTGAACATGTGGAACCATATCTTTATTATGCTATGGTCGGATCTCTAATGTATCTTACTGTTCTAGACCCGATATAATGTATCCAACATGTCTTCTAGCTTGCTACCAGTCAAGTCCAAAGGTTTCTCATTTGATGGCTATAAAAAGAATCTTTGGTTAATTGAAGGGTCGCCCGGACACTAGTCTCTGGTACCCTAAGGATGATAGGTTTGATTTGAAAGCATTCAGTGGTTCTGACCATGGTGGCTGCAAGATCGATGCAAATTCAACAACATCAGGATGTCTGTTCTTGGGAAATCGTCCAGTCAAGTGACAGTGTAGTGACAGTGTAAAAAACAGACTTGTATAGCCACTTCAACATGTGAGGCTGAGTATATTTCGGCTCTAGTTGCTGCTCTCAGGTTTTAGATCCAATAGCAAATGCGCGACTACGGTTTTGAAATTCTAACTACTCCTATTTATGTTGATAATGAAGCTGCTTTACAGATCACTCGTAATCATGTACAGCAATAAAAAACCAAACACATTGAGATTAAGTATCATTTCATACGAGATTGTTATGAAAAGAAACTTATCAATGTTGTTAAAAATCCACACCGATCACCAACGTGCTGACCTGTTTACAAAAGCTTTTGATAAATCACGTTTTAATTATCTTCTTTTGGTCAATGGCATCAAGGTGAAACCCGAGTAAATCATCCTTGGCTAATAGTTTTTGAAAGTATTTTCCTCAAAACTAAAAATACAAAAAGATTTTCCATTTTCTACTAATTATGTATCGGTAGGCTCATAATCAGATTAAAATGTGCAGGTTGATATAGAATAACGGACTAAAAGACAGGTGGGAACCATTCATTGGCATATGGGCTTAGTACCGAAATTTCATGGTTGAATCTTTTACCGCAAAATAACCGGGACGCAAGTCTTTATGTTTGCTTATCATCTGAGTATCATGGTTGAATCTTTTACCGCAAAATAACAGTGACGCAAGTCTAGAACTTCCATGATACCATACATACGTGTAAGTACTGCATACGACCATCAATAATTGATAAAAATATCACATTCACCCAACCAATAAGTGATAATGTATCACAACTTTAAGCGGGAGTTAAGTTCGTCTCTTTGTAGGTACGATGGTACTAACCTGTTCACAGACTTACTCCTGTGCCCTGCATGAATCTGCAAATCAAGTTTCTCATCAATAAGTGATTTAATCAATAGGACATGTTTTCAATCAAAATATGTGGGTATCTCACAATCTATACGTCAAACAGATGATAAGCAGTATACTCACCGGTAAGGTTTTCTCTTGTGCATGTCTTGATACGGGAATGCGTTGTGAAGTGGTTGAACACCGGCTAGTAAGTATAATTCATACATTAATCATATCTCCTAATCATGATTACATCTGATAAGTTGATCTTATGTGAACAACAATACCAATAATTGTAGTAGAATACTTATTTATTTAATTTAATTTTTATTTTTTTAAAACAAAAACATGTTTTTGGCAAGATTAAAAGCTGGTATGATTCTTTTACCTTGAAACTCAGAAAAAGATTGCTAGTTCGTGTAGAGTTTGTTCTTATCTATTAGTAGTTATTTTAGTTTACTCGAATATTTTCTACCATGATACGTATCATGACTTCATATAGTACCTTTTTGTAACATGGTAAATTCATAACAAAGAGCAAACTCTGTTCAATGAGAAAATTTTCTAACTTGTGATATGTGTGGATATGTGCAAAGATCTAAACAAGTGAACAAAAAACCTAAGGTCCATGAAGAACTGATGCTCCAGTTTAGAAGAACCTGGATCCAAACAAGTTAGTTGTTGCTCATATGAAGCAAGGTTCTCAGGGCGAATGATAGCTCTTCGTGCAAATGAGTCAATTATTCTTCGTACGAGTGGTAATGCTTCGTATGAATGAGTCACTGGCTCTTTGTATAAGACAGTTCTTCGTACGACTGGGTATTTCGTGTTGACTAGGGTTTTTCGTGCGAGGATAGTTATGTGGTATAAAAGGTGATGTAGTTCTTCAGTGCAACTTTACTTTCACCATTTCACTTCTCCTTCTAAGAAGAAACATCATCTGTCTAACCTTTCACTCTTTTTAAGTTGTTTGTGATATCTTTAAGGTATGATTGACAATGTTGGCATATCTTGAAAATAAACAGTTTGAACATTAACTGACTGTTTGACATTGCCTGACACGAACAACAAACCTTAAGGGAAGAACCTGTTGACGAAAACCAAGTTCTTCTTGAATAATCTTCAAATGAAGTTCTTTGTGCGAACAAGTCGACTCTTATTCGTACGAGTGAATTATCCCTCATACGAGTAACTTGTTGTTCGTACGAGCCAGTTACCCGTACGAGCCAATCACTTGTTTAAGCGAGTCAATTGTTCTTCGTACAAGTAAATTGTTATTCGTATGAGTCAGTAGTTCTTCATGAAAGGGTTGCATACTTACAAGATTAAAATGAAATTTTTGAGTATGCTCCCTAATGTATTTATGTTTCTTCTTATCCTGGTTATCTTTTGAGTACAGGATGGCACCAAAAGAACAGAAAAGAAAGCCGACAACAAAGAAAACTGACAAGTCAGAAGTGGAAAAAATGTTTAGAGCCGAGACACAACATGGTTGCCTACTTAGATCCGAAAGATAAATTTACTGATTATAACGTATATTGAAGTTTTTACGCGATTCGAGGGTACATTATGCAATCACGCATAAAAATACAGTATACAAGACGTTGATCAAGGAATTTTGGGATTCAGCTAAAGTTGTTGAAGTGAATAGACATGAACTTATCCATGGAAGAGTAAATGGCTTAAATGTAGATATTTCCATTGAACTAATAAACTCAACAGTACAACTTGGCGATGATCCTGAAGCTCCATATTCTGTTCCGTTGAAGTGTCAACGTGGATGTTTACTTCCAATGAGATGTGTTGGAGATTTTCTTGTAGGACAACTAAACAAAGCATGGTTACCACTCCGATACAAGTTCTTTCTAAATGTTTTAATTCAGTGTTTATGCAACAGACGAAGTGGTTATGACATGGCAAATAACGACTTAGTTGGAATGATGGTAGCTTTGACATTGAACAAACCATTCAATGTTTCAAAGTATATATTTTTGCAAACATGAAGGAAAACCTGAAAAGAACCGGTTTTGGTGGAAACAAGTTTTGGATGTATTGTCGTTTTCTCTAGATGATCTTGAATGTACAACATCCGAATCTTCCAAAGAATGACAACGATGTTCTAAAAGTTGATGTTATGATGGAACATTCGTTGAAGATATTTTGAGGTGTAGCAGCAAAACGTTACAAGGAGAGCACACATCCTCGTAAGTTGTTTCGTTTTCTTGCAAATGATGAATACGTTGCACTAGAAAATGATAAGTGGTGCCATGATGATAGTCAGTCGGATAATGAAGAACCAACTATGAAGAAGGTGATCGAAGATAAGTTTGATCGTCAAAAGGGAAAGTAAAAAGATGATTGATGATGACAATAATAATGAAAGCAGTGATGGTGGTAATGGTGGTACTAGTGATGTAGGCACTACAGGTGGTGATAAAGGTAAACAATCAGATAAAGAATCGGATTCTGATGACAATCCCTTGAAACTAGGTATGAACGCTATGTTGATGAGCGTGGGGTTTGGCAGATTAGAAGAATTCCAACAGATCTAGATGCTGATTATGCTCTATCCGATGCTGAGGCTGAACGAGCTCGCAAAAGAAAATTGCGGATCGTAGAAAGAAAAAGAGCAAAAAGTCTATGGGAACCTCATCAGCTCAACCTGAAATCACACAACCTACAACTACACAACAAGATACCGTACTGGAACCAAGTGAAGAAGCTCAGTTTGCCTTCGCAATGGAGGAGGTTGTAGCTTTAATGTCGGACCCCACTACAACCTTTGAACCACAACCTACAGCTACCATAGCAGCTAAAACACCTTTAGTTGTGAATACTCCAGTTTAACCACAACCCATTACTTTTTCAGCTCAACAATCCAGTTCGCAATTCATCAACAAAGTTCAGAACGACGTAGTCGTTTATTATCTGAAATGGAACAGAACGAGAAAGTGGATTTTCTGTTCTTCAGCTGTAAGTTGTGGCAATTCAAATTAACAGGCACTCGGAGTTTATGTCTTCAAATCGGAATACAGTTATTAAGCAACAGTTGGAGATAAATTCTTTGAAAGAAACTTTGGAAAAAAGGCTACCGAGATTGCGAAGTTAAAAGAAGAGAATGAGCGGTTGAGAGTGCAGATACTGAAAGGGCAACTCAGTTACAACAGATGCGAGCGGCTGATAACGTCCGAGGGATTGAGAGGAATAGATTGAAAGAACGTAGTGCTGCTGTACAATGATCTACCGAAACATTAACTGCTATACGTGACGACATGAAAGAATGGTATCAATCTCGTAATTCTACACTGGTCAAAGGCTTTAGTAGTATTAAAGATTATTTGAAATGAGCAAAAAGTGGGCGAACATTCTGTGGAATGAAAAATGCAAAGCACAAGAGATCCAGCGTAAGAGTGATCACGATAGTGAAGACCATGGTAATCCTGATGCTTCAGCTTCATCTGCGCAACCAGAGACCTCTGTTGCAACTCTAGTGGTAGGGTCTAGTGCATAGCAGATTGTGGCTAATCCAGTTGCCTCCGGTGGTACTCAAGAGGAAACATGAAAGGTTTGATGTTTTTGGAGAATGTTGAAGACTTTGATCCTCAGTCAACGTTGGTTGAAAGTGTTCAGTGAATGTGGGTGCAACAGGCCATTAGAAATGAAGACCAAAGACTAAGCAACAGTCAAGGGGAAGTTTGTTGATACACTTTTGTGTCTGTCACTTGTTCTTAGTTATGTCAGTAATTGTACGGTCATTGTTTGTTGTGTCTGCAATGTTTGGTCATGTCGACCAAAGCAAGATATCCTCCTATCTTGATTTAGTACGACGTTTAGTTTGTCTGTGTTGTAAAAGAGTTGCATGGTGGATACTCTTAAGTTTTGTGTTTCTGATCTTGTTGTCTGTACGGTATGTCTGTTAACAGGGTCCTACGAAGAACCAGTTATTCGTGCGAGCTAACTGTGCTTGTACGAGCAAGTTGCTTGCTTGTACGAGCCATTGCTTGTTCGTACGAGTCATTCACATGTTCATACAAATGATCATTCAAGGAAACATTTGCTTTGTTCGTAAGAGTGAATTTCTTATTCGTACGAGCCATCAGATTGTTGTACGAGTAACCCTTACACGAATAACAGTTCTTCACAGCAGGTGGATGTTCATGAGAATAGATCACGAAGAACCTGTTCTTCGTAGGCATTGTTGTCCTTCGTGCGAACAGTAACTTTCTTCGTACTATTGTTGGGTGTTGGGACTATATATACAGACATGCACTTCAGTTTAGCAAGAGAGAGAGCATTGAGAGAATACCTTGAGTCTCTATGAACATTGTGTGTATGTGTTTATACTAGCTCTCTTCTGTTAATCAAGATGATGAATCTTTGGTTATCTTGTGTTTGTTACTTTG
This sequence comes from Scalesia atractyloides, assembly GCA_947069175.1. NCBI lineage: Eukaryota > Viridiplantae > Streptophyta > Magnoliopsida > Asterales > Asteraceae > Scalesia > Scalesia atractyloides. The sequence continues at coordinate 63,543,588 of CAMTDV010000022.1, forward strand.
CTTTGGTAAAATACGTGGATTCCGCACTCGTATGCATGTTTAATACAAGGAAGTAGGTTATCTTGATCCTCAAAGTGGACCTACAGAACTGGTAGAAGATTTCCAGGGTTGCATGGGGGGTTAAAAGTTAGGTTGGATAAATCTAAAATTAAGTGTTACAAGTGTAATAGGCTAGGTAATTTTGCTGGAGAGTGCAGAAGCCAAACAAGTGGCCCTATTGTGACACATCCAAGTCATAGACCTCAAAACACTTATTCATTATTCCTAATATACCCCTGCTCCACACAAGCAAAACACTGCTCAGTTTGCACACCCTGCAACCACTATTCGAATTCAGTTTTTCCAAACCATTGTTCCTCAGATACAATATGTTCAAGCGCCAGTTCCTAAGGTTCAATTGCAACCTCACCACAAGCTACACAAACCTCTGCTCCTGAAGAGACTAGCCAACAGAGCTTCTTTACACAAGGATTGAGTTTGAGGAAGTAGCTTACCTAGAGAATTAACTGATGAAAATTTTGCACTAGTGGCCAATTTTGAAAAGAAACATGATGATTTTTGTTTTATGGTACTAAACACTATTTTGGGAGGGGTTGAGTCTGAGGAAGTGGTGTCCAATATTGATGAGGTTTGTAAAAATGTTGCAACAGATGTTTCAGAAGTAAAGGTTGGTGAAGAACAAGTTTGTGAACACAAGGTTGGTAAAGAAACAGATCCTCTGTCAGACCCATGGGATTCCAGTGTTTCCGAAGGAAAGTGTGACTGTGCCATGATGGCTCTTACTATGGTATCACCTCAAGTCTTTAAATATTTATGTTCAGACAAATGTATTATTGCTCTTATTATAATTGATGATTTTCAAGGTTTACATGGACTTACTTTTACACTCCAAAGATAAGACTGCCGGTATTTTGGAGGACTTTGTAAGAAAAGTTGAAAAGCAATTTGACTAGCTAGTAAAAATTTCAGGAGTGACAATGGAACAGAGTTTAGAAATAAGGAGTTGGTTGATTTCTGTGTGTTCAAGGGATTGTAAGGAAATATAGCATCCAAAGGACACCAGAACAAAATGAGGTGGTTGAAAGAGAGAACAGAACTCTAATTAAAGCTGCCAGAACTATCGTGAGAGGAAATCGACTCTCCTCCATGAGCACCGGACCGACATGACTCAACTAACAGAGGCAGAATTCATTGCTAGAGAGTTTGACAAACGAAAAGTCAAGTATGTTGCTTAAAAATCGTTACTTCTTCTATTAATAAACGAGGAAAGTTACAGACGAGTAAACAAACAGACAGGGCTTCGCCTCAGTCACACACCAACAGCTAACAACACAACACCCAAGCTCCACTATATATTGGGCAACAAGGCTCGCACAAGGAGTGGGGTTGTCGACTCGTACAAGTGGTGCCTCGTACGAGTGACAACGTGTCGTATGAGCCTTCTAACAAACATAAATTTGACAAATATAATCTCTATTTTCATGACTGACATATCCTAGACATAGGCAATAGACATTATGCACCAACAACTTGCTTATAGACTCAGGTTTACCATTGTCTTTTTGGGCAGAGGCTGTAAACATTGCTTGCTATGTGCAAAAAAGAGTTTTGATCAACCCCAAAACATCAAAAGACTTGTTATGAAACTCTATACATGATCACACCACTGATCTCTTATTTCAAAATCTTTGGTTGCCCATGTTTCATCTTAAACTTAAAAGATTCCATTTCAAAGTTTGCACCTAAAGTAGATTGTGGTTATTTTTTGGGATACTCAACTTTTGAAGGCTATAAAGTGTTTAACACAAGGATTAGGTATGTAGAAGAGACCTTGAATGTAAAGTTCAATGAACTTTCTTCTTTGGCAATCCCAACAAATGCTAGTGAGTTGTTTGGTATAGATAAATTTACATTTGAATATGTGTGTGTCAAGACTAACCATGCAGGTACACGACAGTCTTTTCATTAAGATTATGGATTTGACATTTTGATTCCACAATACAGAGTCACTTCCACCATCATAGGAACAAATGTTATTAACAACTGTGAAAACTCTGTCACTACAACATCAGTTGTTGTTAATCCTCAAACCTCTGCCAGCTCATCAAGTCAAACAACTGTTGACAAAAGTCCATTTTCGGTAAACAAAATTCAACCCACTTTTACCCCTATTCCACCTATACCTCCACCTCTATTTCGAACAGATGTTGGCTCTTCAAAATTGCAAACAGATGTTAGCTCAGATGATTCCATCTGCAACCTTCACCTCAAAATGTCATTGTTCCACACAAGGGAGATCTAATCCACCTTAAAAATCACCCACCACACCAAGTTATTGGCAACATCAATGAAGGGGTGCTCACAAGAAGTCAATCCCAAAACATTTTCCTTTTTGCTGGTTTTCTATCCCTCACACAACCTGTCAAGTACCGAGGGCACTAAAATTGTAAAAAATAGTATGAATCTATCCAAATCACATGTGAGAAATAGGTAGAATCCTGCAAGGGTTATGAGTTGATGTTAGAGTCACAGATTAAAAGCAATGTAAAATTTGCTGTAGGTTTTCGAAAAAATGCAAAGTTTTCCAAAACACTACTGTAAATGATTGTGGTTTGGTTGAAATGGTTCCAACAAACATGGCGGGTCAAGAAATTAAAGTCACAGAACCAAGTAGTAAGAATTTTATTTTAGAAAGACTAGTAGAATCCTCAACTTTTGAGGAGATTGAAAAATATCAATTCAAACATGCCTGGTCAGATGAGTGTGACACTGTTGGAAACTTCAAGCCAATGGATTCTTCAACCATTGAGGCTATAAAAGCATCAAATATCAAGTTCATTCCCTTGAAAGACCTTCCAACAGATGTTACAACATGTGTTGACAAAAATAACACTTGTTTTGTAACTTTTATGAAAAGAAGAATTATGTTACCATAAACATTTTCTTTTAAAAGCATAGGACATAAACAAGACAAGTGTGATAGTTGATGCAACTCACTGTATCATTTGTGGCAAGAAAAATCATAAAACTCAAGAGTGTGTTTATCTCAAAAATTTTGATGTCAAAAGAAATGAGTATAAAACAAAAACACTTGAGAGTTAACAAGGTAAAATTGGAAAAAAAATCGAAACAGACCTTTGTCCCAGTCCAAACATCTGTTACCAAACAATTAAATATAACCTCTGTTACCAGAGAGGTTCATGTAATACATGAACCACCAGCAAACAAATTTCCAAGAGGATATGGCCAACCACTTTATAAGTGTGTGCTACTTGGTTATGAGATCTACAAAAGACCTTCAAAACCAAGGGTAAACAAGCATCCTCATGGTTATAATCATCTGATAGGAAATAGTTCACAATAGATGTTTTGAAAAATCTGGGACCCCATCCAAAGCCATTTTGGCTTTGGACACTCACCAAAATAAACATGCTACTAAGTGCAGGGAACTTCTACTTGCCTTAATAGTTTATGATATGTAGGTAGTGGAGGCTTCAGGCACATGACAGGATGTAGAGCCCTTCTCAAAGATTTTCTAGCACATCGAGGGGGTGATTTATCCTTTGGTAACAACTCAAAAGTTAAGGTGTTGGGGTCAGGGACAGTTCAAGCAGGGAAACTCAAGTTTGAAAATGTCAATCTTATTGACAACATTAAATTTAACCTTCTTAGTGTTCTCAAATGAGTGATAAAGGCTATGGGTCATTCTTCACGAAGAAAACTTGTAAGATTGTTAGCCAGATGTGATTAAAAAGATTGAAACAATAATAGCTGAGAGCAAAGCACAACTTGTTGCTCACAGGAGTGGCAATGTGTATGTGGTTGATATGTTGAAAGATAATACAATGTCTAATGCTTGCCTGTTCTCAACTGCCTCTAACAAAGAGACAAAACTATGGCATAGAAGACTTGGTCACACAAATCTCAAAACTATCACATCACTCTCTACACAAGGTCTTGTAAGAGGTCTTCCAGCAAAACAACTCACATGTGATGAAGATTATGTTTCTTGTTTAAAAGGTAAACAACATAAAAGTTCATACAAATCAATTGAAGAGTTCAATACTAGTCAGTGTTTACAATTGTTACACATGGACTTGTTTGGCCCTGCTAAAATCATGATTCTTAAAAACGGTATTGTCTTGTTATAATTGACGATTTTCAAGGTTTACACAGACTTACTTTTTACATTCCAAAGATGAGACTGCAGGTATTTTGCAGGACTTTGTAAGAAAAGTTGAAAAGCAACTTGACTTGCTAGTAAAAATCTTCAGGAGTGACAATGGAACAGAGTTTAGAAATAAGGAGTTGGATGATTTCTGTGGGTCAAAGGGATTGTAAGGAAATATAGCATCCAAAGGACAACATAACAAAATGAGGTGGTTGAAAGAAAGAATAGAACTCTAATTATAGCTGCCGGAACAATTGTCAGAGAGGATTGGCTTTCCTCCGTGAGCACCAGACCGACTTGACTCAACTAACAGAGGCGGAATTCATTGCTACAGAGTTTGACAAACGAACAATCACGTATGTTGCTTAAACGTCGTTACTTCTTCTATTAATAAACGAGGAAGGTTACAGACGAGTAAACAAACAGACAGGGCTTCGCCTCAGTCACACACCAACAGCTAACAACACAACACCCAAGCTCCACTATGTATAGTCCAACATGGCTCGCACAAGGAGTGGGGCTGTTGACTCGTATGAGTGGTGCCTCGTACGAGTGACAAGGTGTCGTATGAGCCTTGTAACAAACATAAATTTGATAAATTTAAGCTCTATTTACAGGACTGACATATCCTAGACGTAGGCAATAGACATTGTGCACCAACAACTTGCTTGCAGACTCAGGTTTACCATTGTGTTTTTGGGCAGAGGCTGTAAACACTGCTTGCTATGTGCAAAAAAGAGTTTTGATCAACCCCAAACATCAAAAGACTGGTTATGAAACTCTATACATGATCACACCATTGATCTCTTATTTAAAAATCTTTGGTTGCCCATGTTTCATCTTAAACATAAAAGATTCCATTTCAAAGTTTGTAGCCAAAGTAGATTGTGGTTATTTTCTGGGATACTCAACTATTGTGAAGGCCTATAAAGTGTTTAACATAAGGATTAGGTGTGTAGAAGAGCCCGTGAATGTAAAGTTCAATGAACTTTCTTCTTTGGCAATCCCAACAAATCCTAGTGAGTTGTTTGGTATAGATAAATTTACATTTGAATATGTGTGTGTCAAGACTAACCATACACGGATCAAGATTATGGATTTGACATTTTGATTCCACAATACAAAGTCACTTCCACCATCAGAGGAACAGATGTTATTAACAACCGTGAAAACTCTGTCACTACAGCATCAATTGTTGTTAATCCTCAAACCTCTGCCAGCGCATCAACTCAAACAACTGTTGACAAAAGTCCATTTTCAGTAAACAAATTCAACCCACTTTTACCCTTATTCCACCTATACCTCCACCTCCATTTTTAACAGATGTTGGCTCTTCAAAATTGCAAACAGATGTTAGCTCAGATGATTCCCATCTGCAACCTTCACCTCAAAATGTCATTGTTCCACACAAGGGAGATCTAATCCACCTTAAAAATCACCCACCACACCAAGTTACTGGCAACATCAATGAAGGGGTGCTCACAAGAAGTCAATCCCAAAACATTTGTCTTTTTGCTGGTTTTCTATCTCTCACACAATCTGTCAAGTACCAAGGGCACTAAAAGTTGTAAAAAATAGTATGAATCTATCCAAATCAGATGTGAGAAATAGGTAGAATCCTGCAAGGGTTATGAGTTGATGTTAGAATCACAGATTAAAAGAAATGTAAAATTTGTTGTAGATTTTCGAAAAAATGACAAAGTTTTCCAAAACACTACTATAATGATTGTGGTTTGGTTGAAATGGTTCCAACAAACATGGCGGGTAAGAAATTAAAGTCACAGAACCAGTGGTAAGAAAATTATTTTAGAAAGACTAGTAGAATCCTCAACTTTGGAGGAGATTGAAAAATATCAATTCAAACCTACCTGGTCAGATGAGTGTGACATTCTTGAAAACTTCAAGCCAATGGATTCCTCAACCATTGAGGCTATAAAAGCACAAATATCAAGATCATTCCCTTGAAAAACCTTCCAACAGATGTTACAACATGCGTTGACAAAAAGGGTGAAAAAGGGAAGAAGAGAGGAGAAAAAAATATAACACTTGTTTTGTAACTTTTGTGAAAAGAAGAATTATGTTACCAAAAACATTTTCTTTTAAAGGCATATGACATAAACAAGACAAATGTGATAGTTGATGCAACTCACTGTATCATTTGTGGCAAGAAAAATCATAAAACTGAAGAGTGTGTTTATCTCAAAAATTTTGATGTCAAAAGAAATGAGTATAAAACAAAAACACTTAAGAGTTAACAAGGTAAAATTGGAAAAGAAATATCCAAACAGACCTTTGTCCCAGTCCAAATAGCTATTACCAAACAATTGAATATAACCTCTGTTCTGAGAGAGGTTCAGGTAACAGATGAACCACCAGCAAAACAAATTTCCAAGAGGATATGGCCAACCAGTTTATATGTGTGTGCACTTGGTTATGAGATCTACAAAAGACCTTCAAAACCAAGGGTAAATAAGCATCCTCATGGTTATAATCATCTGACAGGAAATAGTTCACAATAGATATTTTGAAAAATATGTGACCCCATCAAAAGCCATTTTGGCTTTGGACACTCACCAAAATAAACATGCTACTAATGTGCAGGGAGCTTCTACTTGCCTTAATAGTTTATGATATGTAGATAGTGGAGGCTTCAGGCACATGACAGGATGTAGAGCCCTTCTCAAAGATTTTCTAGCACATCGAGGGGGTGATTTATCCTTTGGTAACAACTCAAAAGGTAAGGTGTTGGGGTCAGGGACAGTTCAAGCAAGGAAACTCAAGTTTGAAAATGTCAATCTTATTGACAATATTAAATTTAACTTTCTTAGTGTGTCTCAAAGAGTGATAAAGGCTATGGGTCATTCTTCACGAAGAAACTTGTAAGATTGTTAGCCAGAAGTGATTAAAAAGATTGAAACAATCATAGCTGAGAGCAAGCACAACTTGTTGCTCACAGGAGTGGCAATGTGTATGTGGATGATATGTTGAAAGATAATCCAATGTCTAATGCTTGTCTGTTCTCAATTGCCTCTAACAAAGAGACAAAACTATGGAATAGAAGACTTGGTCACACAACAAAACTATCAATACACTCTCTTAACAAGGTCTTGTAAGAGGTCTTCCAACAAAACAATTCACATGTGATGAAGATTATGTTTCTTTTTTAAAAGGTAACAACATAAAAGTTCATACAAATCAATTGAAGGGTCCAAAACAAGTTAGTGTTTACAATTGTTACACATGGACTTGTTTGGCCCTGCTAAAAGCATGATTCTTAAAAAAGGTATTGTCTTGTTATAATTGATGATTTTCAAGGTTTTACACGGACTTACTTTTTACACTCCAAAGATGAGACTGTAGATATTTTGCAGGACTTTGTAAGAAAAGTTGAGAAGGAATTTGACTTGCTAGTAAAAATCTTCAGTAGTGACAATGGAACATAATTTAGAAATAAGGAGTTGGATGATTTCTTTGTGATTGTAGGGAAAAATTGCATCCAAAGGACACCAAAACAAATTTAGGTGGTTGAAAGAAAGAACAGAACTTTAATTAAAGCTGCCAGAACTATTGTGAGAGGGGATCGGCTCTCCTCCGTGAGTACCGGACCGACTTGACTCAACTAAGAGAGGCGGAATTCATTGCTAGAGAGTTTGACAAACGAACAACGAAGTACGTTGCTTAAACGTCTATTAATAAATGAGGAAAGTTACAAATGAGTAAACAAACAGACAGGGCTTCGCCTTAGTCACACACCAACAGCTAACAACACAACACCCAAGCTCCACTATATATAGGGCAACATGGCTCGACAAGGAGTGGGGTTGTCGACTCGTACGAGTGGTGCCTCGTACGAGTGACAAGGTGTCGTATGAGCCTTCTAACAAACATAAATTTGACAAATATAAGCTCTATTTACATGACTAACATATCCTAGACGTAGGCAATAGACATTGTGCACAAACAACTTGCTTGCAGACTCAGGTTTACCATGGTCTTTTTGGGCAGAGGCTGTAAACACTGCTTGCTATGTGCAAAACAGAGTTTGATCAACCCCAAACATCAAAAAGACTGGTTATGAAACTCTATACACGATCAGACCATTGATCTCTTATTTCAAAATCTTTGGTTGCCCATGTTTCATGTTAAACTTAAAAGAAGCCAATGTAGATTGTGGTTATTTTCAGGGATACTCAACTATTGTGAAGGCCTTTAAGTGTTTAACACAAGAATTAGGTGTGTAGAAGAGACCTTGAATGTAAAGTTCAATGAACTTTCTTCTTTGGCAATCCCAACAAATGCTAGTGTAGTTGTTTGGTATAGATAAATTTACATTTGAATATGTGTGTGTCAAGACTAACCATGCAGGTACACGATAGTCTTTTCATCAAGATTATGGATTTGACATTTTGATTCCACATTACAAAGTCACTTCCACATCAGAGGAACAGATGTTATTAACAACTGTGAAAACTCTGTCACTACAGCACCAATTGTTGTTAATACTCAAACCTCTGCCAGCTCATCAAGTCAAACAACTGTTGACAAAAGTCCATTTTCGGCAAAAATTCAACCCACTTTTACCCCTATTCCTCCTATACCTCCACCTCCATTTCAAACAGATGTTGGCTCTTCAAATTTGCAAACAGATGTTAGCTCAGATGATTCCCATCTGCAACATTCACCTTAAAATGTCATTGTTCCATACAAGGGAGATCTAATCTACCTTAAAAATCACTCACCACACTAAGTCATTGGCAACATCAATGAAGGGGTGCTCACAAGAAGTCAATCCCAAAACATTTGTCTTTTTGCTGGTTTTCTATCTCTCACATAACCTGTCAAGTACCAAGAGGACTAAGAGAGAACAATTTGGTAGAGGCTATACAAGAAGAGCTCCTACAATTAAAAAGACAACAAGTATGGGAACTTGTACCATTGCCTCAAGGTCTATGTCAAATTGGCACAAATGGGTCTTCAAGAACAAAACAAATGAAAGGGCTATTGTTGTCAAAAACAAAGCTAGGCTTGTAGTTCAAGGCTATAAACAAGAAGAAGTCATTGGTTATGATGAATCATTTACTCCTATAGCAAGACTAGAGGCCATCAGATTGCTCTTAGCCTTTGCTGCCAACCACAACATAAAAGTGTATCAAATGGATATCAAATCTGCATTTCTGTATGGTAAGATCAAGGAAGAGTTATATGTATGCCAACCACCTGGTTTTTAAGATGCTTTTTATCCAGATCATGTTTACAAGCTAAACAAAGCTTTATATGGCTTGAAACAAGCACCTAGAGCCTGGTATAAAACTCTTTCCACCTTTCTCTTATCCATAGGCTTCACAAGAGGTAAATTGGCAAAACATTGTTTTTGTAATTAAAGAGGAAAGGATTTGATGCTTGTCCAAATTTATGTGGATGACATCATTTTTGGATACACATGCAATGCCATGTGTGAAGAGTTTAGAGAACTCATGACAACAGAGTTTGAGATGAGTGCCATGGTACATTCATTCATCAAAGCAAACGTGTCAAAGAATTGTTAACAAAATTTGATATGAATGATTGTAAACCATGTAGCACACCCATGGCCACTTCAAAATTGGTCACTATTTATGATTAAGATGACTTGGTTGATCAAACACTTTACAGAAGCATGATTGGGTCTTTATTGTACCTAACTGCATAAAGGCAAGGCATCACGTTTCCAACATGTGTCTATGCTAGATCTTAGTCAGCACCTAGAAAGTCCAACATTTCAGTTGTGAAAAGGATATTCAGATACATAAAAGGTGCTCCCACACTTGCTATCTAGTATCCTACTAATGGAAATATTGAGCTTTTAGGTTATTCAGATAGTGACTTTGCTAGTTGCCATGCTCAAAAGAAGTCCACATCACGAGGATGTCAGTTTCTAGGCAATTGCTTAGTCTCTTGGCAAAGCAAAAAAGCAAGTTGCAGTTTCAACATCCACAGTAGAGGCTGAGTATATTGCTACTGCTAGTTTCACTTTTCAACTTGTGTGGCTTCAAAACCAATTGCTGGATTTTGGTGTAACTGCTCTAAAGACTCCTATCATGTTAGCAGTCAAGTAGCTGAAAACATAATAAAAATCTAGTTTCACATTCCATAACCAAGCATATTGACATTGGTATCATTTTGTGAGGGATTACTATGAAAAAGGTTGGTTTTCTCTACATTATATTCTAACTAAGGATCAACCTACATATGTGTTGACAAAAGCTTTAGACACATCTACCTTTGAAAGTTTAATTACTAGGATTGGCATGCTAAACATGGATTAAAGCAATATTTTTTTCCATGAATAAAAGCATTTAAATGTTTTCAGAAAACAAAAAATCCATCCTTAATAATAGCTTTAAAATTGAAAATTTATCAATAAATTCCTTGAAGTCTAATCTAAACCACTGCTTTTAAAACCTCTGATTGGCTACAATTCTATCCACTACTCTCTATTTCCATGTCCCACTGTTTGTCCTAACCTCTTATATGTGACAAACGGCAAATAACTAGTAATTTCGTACAATCTAATCACCATTTTCATTACATAATCTCATGCAATTAATCGTAATTTAATTACATAACTGAGTCGTACTCATATAACAAGCGTTAGGACAAGTGAAACATGCTATAACATATATTGGTTTCCATCACGACGTGAAACAAATCAAACTAAGTCTTAAAAGTGTTGGTAGAAAGTGTTGGGCGTACTATTCACGGTTTAAACTATTCATGTCAGCAAAACTACAGAAACAAAACAGAACGATGAATAACGGCATAAGAATGACATAACTGAGTCCATATATACATGAAAAACTACTGTGGCAACACATCTTGCAATAACACGTAACTTTCCGGTTTAACGCTTAAATTTCAAATTATCTGTTTCGGCTATAAACATAACAATTTCAATTCGTCCGCAACATTAACTTGGCATTTTCGGGACTCTAGAATTGTAACAAAATAATGACAAGCACCTTAAAACAATATGAGGATATAAAAATACATAAAAGACATCGTTTCCAGTATTACGACAAGCAATGCACAACTTAATCGGAAAGCGACAGATTGTCGAACCGACAAAGATTTCAATGCCCGATAGCCTCATACATTAATCTAGAGAGCTAGTTAAGGTTTATTCAGGATTCATAACCCCTTCATACATCTCATGGTTGCTAGATTTCAACTTGCAGAATTTTTTGTCGGTTTAATATAAAAGTGTTATTTCAAACTGTTAACGAAACGAAAAGCGTTTCTACCACTTAAACTCAACATCTACTAGACTATGCACTTTGCGGCCTTCACTGTGCGAATAGGCTAGAAAGAGTGTGTATTGAGTATTGTATAGATTAGATACGAATACACTACTCAAGTGCGAACAAGTACTGGCTCGTACGAGTGACATGTGCCTCGTACGAGTGACAACATCTCTCACTCGTATGAATGACCCTTCGTACGAGTGACAACATGCTTGGTTCGCACGAGCTGTCATGTCTATAAATAGGTGTTGTGTGTTCATTGTTTGTGAGTTTTGGTTCCCTTAGGGGAAACGCTAGCGGATTCTCTCCAGGAACTCCGCCGCCAGTCAAGATGTATACTCTTTCGGTATGAATGAATGAACTGAAAAGCTTCGCTGATTCTGTGCCTACATGTCTATTTCTTCTGCCGAATCTGTTCTATCCCCAAAGCTTCCGTCTAGAACCGCCACGATCCCCGCCCACAACTGGTATCAGAGCTACGTACCGATTCATTCAATCTAACAGTTGATGAATCACCTACACTCTGATTTTGGACGTATGAGGGATTTTAGACGTAAAACTTCAAATAAATGGACAATCCACGGACATAATGTCAAATTGAAACTATAGGATTGTTAGAGATTGATTTTCGACCAGATTTGTGCAAAAACCATGTCGAAATTCGAAGAAATGAAGATTCTGGATCGAAAAAACGTTATCAGTTTCGTCCATACAAGCGAGCATTTGTGGCTCGTACGAGTGACAATTGGTCACTCGCACGAAGCTCCACTCATACGGAGCACCACTCTTATGAAGCATCACACATACAAAGTCTAGCTCGTATAAATTTTTTCAAGTTTTTAACATCTAATTCAGCCTGTTTGGGGACACCGTCTAGAGCTTCAACGTATAGATTTGATGATACGATCACAAAGGATGAAGATTTTGGGATAGTCACTGATACCTGCACAAAAAGTTGATCATATGGTGTAGTGATTATTAATTAGCCTTAACGTTAAGTCAACATTTATCAAAAAAAAATTTTGGGAAATTTTCCGCAAAATTTGAAATATCATATGCTGCAGTCCCACCGTAATCCTCATTCCCAAAAGAACTCAACGTCAAAATTTGCAAAAATGAGGGGAATAAAAATTTTCATTTATATCTTAAAATTCTGGCATTTTTGAAATTCGTGACGCTGCAACAGTATCCAGGTGGTTCAGATTGAAGATTATCTGGAATCACAGAGGATCGAAGATTCATCAGAGATGAGATAACGTTTATGTCTATTCACGAAATAGACTATACATTTAGAATGTGTGATCAAAGAATGTTCATAATTTTCAGATCATGATAGAGATTGATGCTCAAGGGCTAACCACCTGATCCCCGATGTGGAAGTGGAAGCACACACGACTGTGTGGAAGTAACACGTCTGCCTATCATTAACTCTACATTGAAATGAACTGTTTTTCGGACTAACCGCAAGAAAACATAGATGTCTTGTAGTTTCAGTGCCCCATGCCAGCAGAGATAGCTATACATCTGTTATTGTGGCTAAAAAGGAAGAATGTGATTCTGATTGCTGAAGAATGTTTCTCAGATTCGATGTGTCACTAGATAGTTTGTTTCCGATGATTTGCTGATCGAGAAGATTTTGCGGATATTTATTGATTTGAAGTTTTTCGGTGTGGTATTTCAAAGTTTCTGTCAATTGCTAGTTGTGTTTTGAAGATCGGAGGATCGAGCATCAGGGGAGTGTGCTAAACCAAATGCGGATATGCTTAAACGTCGAAACAAGAATCTGCATTGTTTAATTTCAAGTTGGTGGTTATTCAAGAAAATTTGTAGATCAAGCAAATTAGAGGAGGTTCTGACTCGTGCAAACAACGACCTCAAGATCAATTTCTGGAGAAAATTATTTCAAGGGGAACGTTGCTTCAACGTAGATAATGCAAACCCGGATCTTCAATCAAGGGGAATTACGACGTCAACAGATACCCGATTGAAGTTGCAGAATATTCAAACACAGCTCTCAGATTTCAAGTTCAAGTTCCAAGCTTCGACAATGACGTCCAAGGGGGAAATTGTTGATGCACTTTCTAGCTAGAAAGAGTGTGTATTGAATATGTATAGATTCGATACGAACATCGACTCAAGTGCGAGCAAGTACTGGCTCGTAGAGTGACAACATCTCTCACTCGTACGAATGACCCTTCGTACGAGTGACAACATGCTTGGATCGCATGAGTTGTCATGTCTATAAATAGGTGTTGTGTGTTCATTGTTTGTGAGTTTTGGAAGTTCCGTTAGGGGAAACGCTGGCGGATTCTCTCCAGGAACTCCGCCAGCCATCAAGATATATACTCTTTTGGTATGAATGAATGAATTGAATTCTTCCGCTGATTTTGTGCCTACATGTCTATTTCGTTCTGTCGAATCTATTCTATCACCAAAGCTTCCGTCTAGAACCGCCGCTGACCACGGGACCACAACTAGCGAACTAGTTAACCATATTTTGATGTTGGAAGTATCCTAAATAAAGCCATAGCACTTATGTTAAACTAAAACCAAAGCTTCTGGTACTAAAAAATATCTTTCGTATATCAACTGGTATCGAACCATGGGCCAACTAGTGGTATTTTTACCATCCAAAACTAATACCAACTAGTCAAGGAAACTAATTAATATTATTTAACATCCTAAACCCTAATTACTCCCTAATGTTACAAGACCAACCCCTAATTATTATACTCAAGTTAAACCCCTATATATCTAGTAAACTAGCATATGTTACAAAAAAAATTACACTTTACCCCCCCCCCTCTTTTGTTAATTCGGTCAACATAGAAGGCCCACAAGCTTCCATTGTTGTTAGATGCATGATGGATTAGAATAAGGAGGGATGGTCTAAGTAGATTTCATGTTGACAAAGTGGAAGATCTTGTAAGATTATAAACAATCACCACTATTTCCCTCAACATTCTCACTCCAAAAAAAATTACAAACACTCCTCTAATCTCTCTCTCATTCTCGTCCCACAACCACCACCTTAAACCACCATACAACCACCACTAAACACCATATTCTAAGCTTATAAACCCCATTCCAAGAGCATCTAAGGTGTTGCAAGGATAGAGGATCTTTAGAGCTTTCTTTGGAGTATCTTAGGAAGCTTTGTTCACCTTTAGAAGCTTGCTTTAACATCATCTTCATCTTCTCATCATCATCTTGTTCTTGAATCAACCCTAGCCTAGTGCTAGTTGTAAGTTCATTTGTTTAAGATTTGAGGTTCTTATAGTATGTAGTATGTTAATGTTCAAGTAAAAGTCATCTTGAACATCTTGAAAGAAATCATCTAAAAACCCAAATATATAACAAGAAATAACAAGATAAAAGTATGTGATTTATGATGTTCTTGTTGTTTATTTAGTGTAGTATTTCACATGAATGATGTTCTTACTATAATAGGCTTTAAAATGTGATTTAAACAAATATATGTTTAAATCATGTAAGATCATCATCTTCAAGTTCATGACTTTGAATATATGTAGTCTTGATATTGTTCCTAAAACGTATGATACATGATGAGACTTGAAACTTGGAACTTGAAAGCTAGTAAAGTTGATTTTTGTATTAAAAAAGTTATATAAAAATGGTTATAAACGTTGTCCATGAAAATCTTGGTGTTTTGATAATCTTAAAAGATATGAAATTTTTGGAGGCTTCAAAGTATAAAAATATATAAGTACAAACTTGTATAAAAAGCTCATGTATAAAAGCTAATGAAATATTGAAGAAAAGTTATGTGCATATTACTTGGAAAAATGATTTTTGGTGAACTTGATGAATTAACGATGATTTGGGAAATTGAAAAGTGGTTTAAATACGTTTCGAAACATGGAAAATGCCATAGTTTCGGGGAAACTATGGCGAAATTTTCTAAAAATCTAATCGCAATTAAAGTTTAATTAAGGGGTGATTAACGGGGCTAAACGCGATTAGTGAACTAAACCGTCGTTAAGGAAGTTTTAATGAAAAGGGTTAAACCCTAACCTTCCAAGGATTCAATAAATACTTTTACATATTTTTACAAGTTAAAAATGAGTATTATTTATTACATATATATTTTTGGGAATAAAAATATATGTATATACTTTGTCACCATCATAAGTGTATGTGTATAATACATGTGTATTTGTATGGGTGTGTCTAGAATCATTAGGGTATACAAGTTAAATACAAAAATACCCAACTAATACAACACACCAAATACTGGAAGTTAACATGTATAAATTACATGAACGCATACATTTTTACACAATTCTTGAAACAAATAATTGGACGAGCGGACTATTCGGATAACGGTCGAAATTATACAATACACCATTTCATCGTCGATCAACGAACATATCGCCATCATGAAGAGCTACTACGACACTTGGGCAACTTTCGACGTGGAAATATATATAACAAATGACTACGATGACACGTCTAAAATAATATATTTTTAGACGCTTAACGAATATATATTACAAATAACCAAAATCCGGGAAGTTGACATATATAAAAGTTTCCAAGAGAATTTATTTAAGTATAATAGAATACTTACAAACTACAACATTTTTGGAAATTATAAAAATGCAAGAATACTTACTTATGGACTTGGGAAATTAATTTTGCGCTAGGCCTCAATGACACGCGTGCTAGGCACGAGGACATATGAAGGGTAAGGCCCGTTTAATCACAAATAAATACACGATAATATATATATATATATATATAATTTGTAACAATAAAAGTTGTTTAAAAGAGGTATATAAACACATAACAAGAATTTAAGATGAACAACTTGTACGAGGTCCAACGAGACCTAAGGGTCTAATGAAGTTAACACACCTGTAGGTTACACACGTGTACGGACACTCGAATTTCACTAGTACGACATTTGGAACGCAAAAATTCCTTTCAATTATTTCAAAGTTTTGTGTTTTTAAAAATCAAGGAGGGAAAATACATGTCATAACAAATGGTATGTTAGCTATGAGTTTAGATGATAACACGATCAAATGTGCGTAAGTAGGTTGATGACAAGAGTAACCATTAATCACTTAGTGACCAAGGTGCAATAGGTATAGATCTAATGAGTTTGAGACGCGCTCCACTCCAGGTTGGTATACCCTTAGGAGTGCTTTTGTGATCCTCATGATGTCAAAGTTGTCTTGGGTTGGTTGCTTACTTATGGCACATATGTCAGGATGCTCGCAACACACTGAGAGATCCTTAAACTCCATGAATGCTAATAACATACTCAGATTTCATTGCTGGATTATAAACATGACATTTTATAAGAAAAAAATAACTATATGAACTTGCCAACTTTTTTTGACCTTTTAAAATTACATTTATTTAAGGACACAAGTCTTGAGCCGGTGAAACCCTTCGGGAAGGGAATGACATGACAACGAATGCCACCTTTTGGGAGGATTTTGCGTCTTATATCCCAACCTCGTATAAGTATATAAGAGTCAAAACCTCAACATGCTTTTATGATCAAAACAATCTTTTGTTATGGAGTAATGTAACTTAAACTAGATTTTGATGACAAAACCTCAACATGCTTTTATGATCAAAACAATCTTTTGTTATGGAGTAATGTAACTTAAACTAGATTTTGATGACAATGTGAAACTGTTGGAAACTTATGATTTCACTTTTTGAAACTTGTAAACTTTGGTTGCAAATTAATATAAGTATGGCATCGTTGTTGATTTACACTTGTTTACACAATTGGATGCAATGATTACCTTATAGACACACGATTGTGCTTCCACTATGACCAAGGATGTGACAGATTGTATCAGAGATCCAATTCTAGTGATCCAGGAAAAACTTTTATTAAGTTTGGTCTACAATCACTAAGGGCTCTTATGAAAACAAAGTTTATAACATCATAAAAATATTTTTGGAAATATGACAAAATGACAAAAGATTTTCATTGTACCGCGATAACATGAGAATCTATCACACGAGCTCAACCATAAGTAAACGATCAATACAGGATTAGCCTATGAGGAATAGACACGAAACATTAAGGTTACACGTGAAACTAAAGAACAAAAACTTGCATGAGAAATTGGGATTAACTTAAAATATGTTATAAGTAATAATAAAATACTAACATACATATGCATTGTAGGATTGTTTGTAAGAACCATGTCTTCTTCATCGAGTTACGAGGAGGATCCGATGAGTACGTGTCCGATGACGAATATGGCTCTGACATTGAGGCCCTATCCCACGATGATGAGGCCATACCCCATGAGGACAAAGCTGACCACGAGGTCTCAAACGATGAGGACCTTGACGATTTCTAGCCTTTTGCCCTCCCCGACCCATGGCAGGATGACGCTCCATAGGGAGATGATGTGTTGGCCATCCCACAGCCTTCACATGACGTGATCGTCTATGGTCACCCTGAGGGAGAGCACGCGATAGTACACCTAGCCTTACCTCTAGCCATTGTCCCTCCCATTATCAACCTGGATGATGACGATGATGACATCCCCGTATTCCATGTCGACCATCTGGAGGATGAGCTTGGAGATGGTGAGGTCTTCGACGACATAGCCATCCTTGAGATACCATCCCTCGTTATATCCGTTGTCGATATCTCATCATCCTCAGCCGTTGCCGAGAGCGAGCACTTAGCAGATGATGCCTCTTCCGCCACCCCAGCTCCACCCTCACTGATACACCCACACCTTCAAGCTCACATGTTCGTGTTAGCCCCTTTCTTACTGGTACCCTACTCCTGGACTTGCTCCATATACTGGACACACACGACACTACTCTTTGAGAGGTATCCCACATTTCCCTGAGCAGCCACCCCCTTTTCATTAGAAGATCCACTTATCACCCTATACATGACCCCTATGTGGCTGGACTCTCTCACCTGGCCGAACCTTCACCCTCAGCTGGACCACCTCTCATGTAACCACCCATCCCACACAATCTGCTGCTAGAATGCATACCCCTACACCCCTACCAGGCATGAACCCGTCTGACTCCTACCATCCATCTCACCTCCCTCCCGCCATTGTGGAGGAGAGGGTAATGTCTCAAGACCTTCAGATCTCTGTAATTTTTCAAAGAATCTAGGAGTTGGAGACCCAGCGTGCTGCTCGTACCACTGCTAGTGCCCCACCCGCACCCACACCCCTGTCACACCCCAACCGATGGCGGAAACATCAGAGTGAGACGAACTAGATTGCTCGAGACATCATAACACTATTTGCGATACTATTTAATTTAACAACCTATTTCATTTCATAGCATCAAAATTGTCAAGTTAGATCAAATATCCGAATACAAGTAACAACAACAAAATAAACTCAACAATAACATAATGATTAACTTAGTATTCTACACGTGTTTCTATACCATTCCTACAAAGTTCCATTAAACAACTTCGTCAACCTGCAACATGTTAAAAAGTATAGTTCAATAACAAAGTGTTGGCGAGTCCACAAGTTTAAATCATAGCATAATTATTAAAACCTTGTAAACAAATCCACATGAATAGCTAGCATACAAGATAAATGTAAACAAGGCATGTGAATCTACAAGTCAATCCTCTAGTGTAACACAAAAAAGATTAAAATTTAATATTGACCACAAGTATACGGGCGGTGCATTACTCCTATAGCGCTATACATGTTAAGGGAGGCTTGATCGAAGTTAATGACATTTAGATCACATAAGAATAGACCAATAACATTTCAAGATAGCATAAGACTAAAACATGTTTGATGGATTGTTTGTGTGTAATCATAGAATAAATGTGTGATTTAGTGTATTTTAGTAGATTAACATATTGCACCCCAAATAGTGGAAAGTATAAAAAGGGGTCAAGTGTACTCACGGTTTTGCAAAGTAATTTCCGTGAAAGCATTAGGTTGTTTTAGGGGAAAGAACACCAAATTATCCAATACAAGGCAACGTAGGTGTGTGAGTATAAGACTAACGGTGGAGTTTGATAAGTTTAGGAATTAAAGTATGCAAAAAGTATGTATAAACAAAAGTATTTATCTAGACGTTAACACTCGTTTTTAACACTATAAGCCGCGAAGGGTGTTTATGTTTTTATGGGTCACACCTAATAGAATCGTAACGAGGGTTAGGTCTAAGATAAAATAACCTACTTTTAAGGACAAGTAACCTTAAGTCATTATCAAAGGTTCGGTTATAATAAGTATTTACATATATAGTTATAATATTACTAGTCTATCATGGAGTTCATGTATTTCATAGACATCATGTAAGTATATAAGTCATACATGGAGGTAGGAGGATAACTGTCCTAAACCTCTTTTATAAGATTCACCATTACACAAGATTGTCACAAGGACAATCCGGATGGTCAAGAATTATAGAAATCATCAAGTGAGGGGTGGATTGAAAAGTTGAATGGCCAAAGCCTTCATGTAATCACATCTATAACAACACAAGCTCGTAAGCTTGGATGGCTCAACACTTGTGGGTTTGAAACCCTAGTAAAACCACAAGTTTAGAGGCATTATATGCCTCTTGATTGTGTGTGAACAAGTCTAGCTTAACACACTAACCATAAGCTTGGTTAGAGGCATAAGTAACATAGAGTTGTTATGTTAAAAACAAGTTCGAAAAAGTTTTATAAGTTAACTTCCAAAACAGAAAGTTTGGCCCCAAAAATGGTGTGATTCCACCTTGGTTTTCCATGGAAAACCTATGGTAACTTCCATAGGGCTTAGCAAACAATGTTGAGGAAGAAAACAAGATGAAAACATTGAAAAACTTGAAGTTTGAAAGATAAAAATTTTGGCAGAAAGTTTGCACACTTTTGGACCTCAAAATGGTGGGGTTTCACCTTAGTTTGCCCAAGAAAACTTGTGAGAACCTTCCTAGAGGTTATCCAAGAGTGTTAGAAGGAAAAACAAGGCTAGAAGAAGAAGAGAAGTGAGTTGAAACTCACATGCAACCTGCTGTGTTTCAGCAGAGAAATTTTGAAGTTTGGAGGTTTGTTTGAGGTGTTTGGAGGCTTTCAAAAGTGAGAAATGGGTGGGGAACACTTGGTTATATAGTGAAGGGTTTAGGCTTAGGATTAGGGTTACCATTAATGAGGTTAGTTGGGAAATTTGAATCAAAAAAGGGGAAGCTAAGACATGGCAGCTTGCGGCCGCAAGCTGCGTTGTCTTTATTAATTTTTTTTGTTCTTTTAAATATATAATTGTTACATGTTGGTCTTTCATACATGGTATAATGTTGTAACATAAGTATAGGTCATGTAGTAGTCCAAGGTTATGTGTTAGGGTTATTTTTAAGGCCGAAGAAAAGACCTAGTGACAAGTATATTGTAAATACAAATGCGACAAGGTTCTTATGATAACAAAAGCTTAAATAAATTGCTTAAAGCCACTAATTGTCTTGCTTGACTTAGTATTTAGATTTATAACATACAAAAAGTATTTACGAGTTGTTACGAATTGATTTATGAAGAAATAAAGTGACGTATGATCACAAGTTTAAACATGAATAAAATTTGAAGAAATCGTGTAATTGATCAATCTTGATTACAATCAAAGCCTTAGATTACAATAAATTGGAAATAGAAATATGAATACAAGATTTGGACTTTCCAAAAATAGAAACACGAAGCGATCTTACTAAAAACGGAAAGTTACAAATGCGAAGCTTTACAGTCTACCCTCTTATAGTGAATTTCGTCCCGAAATTAAGGAAGACTCACGAAGAGATGTAGTTACTTGGTCTTCATGTTGCTTTCAAGTTCCCAAGTAAATTAAGTGCCACGTTTTCCTTCCCACCGAACTTTCACGATAGGAATTCTACTGCACCTTAGTTGCTTTGTACCTCGATCCATGATTTCGACTGGTTTCTCCACGAAGTGCAAAAAGTCTCATTGATTTGAAGATCTTCAAGCGGAACTTGGAGTCCTTCTTCAGCGAGACATATTTTTAAGTTTGAGACATGGAAGGTAGGATGAACGTTGTTGAGCTCTTGTGGCAGGTCCAGTCGGTAGGATACCTGCCAATCCTACCGAGAATCTTGAAAGGACCTACATAGCGAGGAGCAAGCTTTCCCTTTCTTCCCGAAAGAACCACACCCTTCCAAAGGGATACCTTGAGAAGTAAAAAGTCTTCCAAAGGCTTGCATCTTTTATCTGCGTAGCTCTTTTGTCGGCTTCTAGCTTTAAGCAAGTTGTCCCGAATCTGCAAAATCTTGTCCGCCGTCTGTTGTATAAGCTCGGGACTGGTGGTTTGAGCTTCCTCGATCTCGTGCCAATAAATAGGCGATCGGCACTTGTATCCATAAAATGCCTCGAACGGTGCCATTTGATTACTCGCGTGGTAACTGTTATTGTACGAGAATTCGACCAAAGGCAAATGCATGTCCCAGTTGCCACCAAAATCAATTACGCAAGAACGAAGCATGTCCTCTAGGATTTAGATAGTACGCTCGGTTTGACCATCAGACTGAGGATAGAAAGCAGTACTAAGATTGAGTTGAGTACCAAGCGCCTTTTGAAATGTTTGCCAAAGGCGAGAAGTTAAACGACCATCACGGTCCGAGATAATGTCAATGGGGACACCATGACGACATATGACTTCATCCGTGTAGATACGAGCCAATTTCTCAACTCGGTAATCTTCACGTATGGAAGGAAATGAGTAGATTTGGTCAGACGTTTGATGATTACCCAAATACTATCGTGACCAGACAATGTACGAGGGAGTTTGGTTATGAAATCCATGGCAATACTCTCCCATTTCCAAAACAGGAATTTCCGGTTGTTCGAGTAAGCCAGAGGGTCGTTGATGCTCGGCCTTTACTTTGGTGCAAGTAAGGCACTTTGATATGTAAAAGGCGATATCTTTCTTCATACCAAGCCTCCAATACGACGCTCGAAGGTCATGATGCATCTTATCGGCACCCAGAGGAATAGTATATCAGGATTTATGAGCCTCACTCATCAAGAGTTCACGGAGATTATCATGGTTTGGAATCCAAATACGGTCAAGATAACACATGATGCCATTGGGTTTGGTCACGAGTTCGCTTTCAGCACCACACTTCAACTCATTATCGAGGTTACCCTCATTAACGGTCGAGTGTTGTGCCTCACGAATCATCTCTTGAAGCTTTCCCAAAGTTTGGTAGCAACGTACACTCTTGACATAAGTTTTCCGATGAAGTGGTAGCAAATATCACAGTCATAGTCGTTTAATAATTCTACCCAACAACGTTGACGCATGTTGAGTTCTTTTTATTAAAGATGTGCCTGAGGCTCTGATGGTCGGTGAGCACCATAAACTTTGTACCATAAAGATAGTGTCGCCATATCTTTAATGTAAAAACAACCGCACCAAGTTCAAGGTCGTGACGCGTAAGCTATAACCTTGTCTCGTTGCATAAGACTGCAACCAAGACCTTGTCTTGAGGCATCGCAGTACACGACAAAGTTGTCATTACCATCAGGAGGGTTAGGATAGGAGCATTGCAAAGCATGCCCTTGAGCCTTTGAAAAGACTCCTCTTGTTCGGAACCCCAAACAAAAGGTCTATCCTTTTGAGTCAAGGAGGTGAGAGGCACGTCAATTTTCGAAAAATTTGATTTTGGACGGAGTTTTAGGGGTAATAACCGGCTAAGCAGAGAAATGAATGGATTTTGGACGGAGTTTTAGGGGCAATCCAAATTTTTCACTGACTCGATTTTCGCAGGGTCAACGTGAATACCAAGTTCGTTGACGACATGACCAAGAAATTGAACCTCTTTTTAACAAAAATTCACTTGGAGAACTTGGCGTAGAGACGTTGAGTACGCAAAAGGTGAAGGATACGACGCAAGTGTCTCTCATGCTCTGCTTGGGTCTTGGAATAGATTAGGATATCATCAATGAAGATGATCACGAATCAATCAAGATAGGGCTTACACACGCGATTCATCAAATCCATAAACACGGCGGGTGTGTTGGTCAAACCAAATGGCATGACCACGAACTCGTAGTGCCCATAACGTGTGCGAAATGCGGTTTTGGGTATATCTTCTTCGAGGACTCGAAGTTGATGATAACTAGAGCGAAGGTTGATTTTAGAGAAACAAGTCGCGTCTTGAAGTTGATCAAAAAGGTCGTCGATGCGAAGGAGAGGGTATCGTTTTTTTACTGTAAGCTTGTTGAGCTCACGATGTCAATGCACATGCGAAAGGATCTGTCTTTCTTTTTGAGGAACAGAACAAGAGCGCCCCAAGGAGATGTGCTAGGACGTATGAAGCCTTTATCAAGAAGCTCTTGAATTGGCTAGACAGCTCTTGCTCTCCGAGGGTTCTAGACGATAGGGGGATTTTGCGTCCGGAGTTGCACCAAGGATGAGGTCGACGCGAAAGTCAACAGAACGGGCATGAGGAGGGCGAGGAAGATCCTCAGGGAAAACGTCAGGCAAATCACGTAAAACTTCACTCCTGCTTGGTCCCTTATCCTTCTTTTCCACAATCTGGGCAAGAAAGGCGAAGTATTCCTTATGCAAGTACTTGTTCGCTTGAATACAGACAAAAGCTTGAGACCTTTGGAAGGTTTCTTGCCATAGACGTGCAGGGCATCATTATTGGGAAGGGGAAGACGAATGAATTTTTCCGAACAAACTACTTCAGCACCGAATCGCCTGAGCCAATCATGCCTACTATGATATCGAAGCTACCCATTGTCATAGGTATGAGATCAATAGAAAACGTATGATCGTTGAGATTAAGAGTACAACTAGAAAGGACGGAATTGACGGTGATGGATTTTCCGTCAGCTACTTTGACTTCGAATGATTTAGGAAACTTAGAACGACTACACATAAGCGAAGTTCGAATTCAATGGATACAGAACTTTTATCTGCACCAGTATCAAATAAACACTAGTGTAAACATTGTTAACAAGGAATGTACCCGATATGACATTGTTTGAGTTTTAAGCTTGAGCGACTGTGATGACAAAACCCCGGCTGCGAGCTTGCTGCTGCTGTTGGTTGTTGCGCCGCGGGCAGTTGTTCCGAATTATTTAGGTCTCTGCATCTGAAGCAGGCACGAGCGGTAGGTGCAAGGGGTCGATTTTGGTTAGCGGAAGGGTTCTGTGGTGCGGTTATGGCTTAGGCTTGGTTTATGGGGGCTTGCGGAGCATTTAGGCATTGCTAGGCGAAGTGCCCATACCTATTGAAGATTGTTCATAGGCAGCATGGGGCAGTAACTGGATGGTGGAAGGGATAGGCATTGCACTTAGGATGGGGTCCGGTGTATGTTTTCATAGATGGGTTCGGGTGCCGGTTAGGTTAACTGTTGAGGGTTTGGCGGAGTGACTACCGCACAGTTTGGGCTTGAAGCCTTCCGCTTCTTGCCCTTTGTGTTGTTTTCTGGAGGTTTGGGTGAGGTAGGCTCGGCGAGGGCTTCAGTGGTGGCTTGATGGGCTTTCCTTAGTGGAGCCTTGGCGGCTTCACGAAGGACATGGATGTTGTTCAATCGAGCAGCCAAACGAAAAGCTTCCTCAATGGTTTTGGGTGAGGTGGTATTGACCAGGTCAGCGAGGCGAGGAGGGAGGCAACGAATGTATTTAGCAACGGCCTTTTTGGCCATGTCGACATGGCTTCGGCAAATCGCGCCCAGTTGCTTAAAACGGGCCGTGAGGCCAGCGTTGTCGTTCTCCACATGCTTGAGGTTCCAAAACTCAGTCTCGAGTCGTTGGCGTTCATGGGGAGGGCAGAATTCAATTTCCATTAACTTCTTGAGTGTGGTCCAAGGGAGGGCGTGGGCAACTTCGTTACCTCGAGTGTTACGCTCGGAAGTCCACCAATCAAGGGCTCTCGATTGGAACACTCCCGTGGTGTTCATGGTGCGTAGGTGGTCGGGACATCCACTTTGGATGAAGGTGACTTCAATGGCGTCGAACCATTGTAGTAGCTTAGTGGCGTCCCCTTCGCCGGTGAAAGGTAGGGGATTGCAAGAACAGAATTGCTTATAGTGGGTTTTTGGTGGTTCAGCCTTGGAGTTGACAGAGGTGTGAGGTGATTCGTCATTGGGTGGGGGTTGGATCTTGCTACAATTTTGCGGATGACCTTAGCCATGTGCTTGGCCATTTTCTCAGCCATGAATTTCATTCAGTCCTTCTTTAACATGGAGTCGGATTGGGACTTCGCCTTGGACTTGACTTCCTCTTGCCCATAACGCTTTGAGAGAAAGACATCTAAAGGGTTTGACAATAGAAGATATATTTAGGCTTTGATTGTAAAGTGTTATTATAAAGAAGAGAATTTTTTTTAGCACATAAGTATCATATAACACGTAGAATTCATATAGATAGCATAAGCATATTGGCATTCAAAAGCATAAACACGTATGATTTGCGTAAAGGAGTATAAATTTAGTTGGTTCACGAGAATTATTATTATTGTTTTTGGTTACAAGAGGCGCGCGAATCGTGCATCGGGTCCGATTGAAAAATCAAAACTTTGGCGAGATTGAAAATCGAGGAATGGGACTAGTTGACAAGGTGCGGGTTTCACCCCTAACTTGACCACATTGTACCCTAAGTGTGGTTGGTACTTACCAAACGAGGAACATATTCCGACTCGTTGGTAAGGATCCACAGAGTATGAAATGGAAATTCCCATCAAGATGTGGATTTCACTCCTAACTTGTTGGTGTAGTTTCGTGCAAAATTGAATTTCGCGGATTGAGAGTGACCACCAAAGTGCGGGTTTCACCCCTATTTTGGTGAGATCGTCTCGTTTGTAGTTTGAGTGTCTTCAAGTAGTGTGAATTTTGTGTAAGTGTCTTAGGAAAAACTCATATATATATTTAAGACAAAAGAAATAGGAAGAAGCAAAAGGAAGAATTAACATTTTAATCACGAAGCAAGAATGGTCAAGTTGGTCACTTAAACTATAGACTAGGTCGAACATGGCAATTCTACCTAATTCCCTATAGTAATGGCTCTGATACCAATCTGTCACACCCCAACCGATGGCGGAAAACATTAAAGTGAGACGAACTAGATTGCTCGAGACATCATAACACTATTTGCGATAATATTTAATTTAACAACCCATTTCATTTGTAGCATCAAAATTGTAAGTTACATCAAATATCCGAATACAAGTAACAACAATAAAATAAACTCAACAATAACATAATGATTAACTTAGCATTCTATGCATGTTTCTATGCCATTCCTACTAAGTCCATCATAACAATTGCATCAACCTGCAACATGTTACAAAGTATAGTTCAATAACAAAGTATTGGCGAGTACACAAGTTTAATATCCTAGCATAATTATTAAAACTGTTTTAAACAAATCCGCATGAACACTAGCATACAAGATAAATGTAAACAAGACATGTGAATCTACAAGTCAATCCTCTAGTGTACCGCAAAATGGATTAACATATTGCACCCCAAATAGTGGAAAGCATAAAAAGGGGTCGAGTGTACTCACGGTTTTGCAAAGCAATTTCTCTTAAAACGTAGGTTGTTCTAAGGGAAAGAACACCAACTTATCCTACACAAGGCAACGTAGGTGTGTGAGTATAAGATTAACGGTGGAGTTTGATAAGTTTAGGAATTAAAGTATGTATAAACAAAAGTATTTATCTAGACGTTAACGCTCGTTTTTGACACTATAAGCCTCGAAGGGTGTTTTTGTTTTTATGGGTCATACCCAATAGAATCATAACGAGGGTTAGGTCTAAGATAAAATAACCTACTTTTTAGGACATGTAACTCTAAGGTCATTGTTAAAGGTTCGGTTATAATAAGTATTTACATATATGGTTATAATATTACTAGTTTATCATGGAGTTCATGTATTTCATAGACATCATGTAAGTCATATAAATCATGCATGGAGGTAGGGGATAACTGTCCTAAACCTCTTTCGTAAGATTCACCATTACACAAGATTGTCACAAGGGCAATCCAGATCGTCAAGAATTATAGAAATCATCAAGTGAGGGGTGGATTGAAAAGTTGAATGGCCAAGGCTTCATGTAATCACACCTACACCAACACAAGCTCGTAAGCTTGGATGGCTCAACACTTGTGGGTTTGAGACCCTAGTAAAACCACAAGTTTAGAGGCATGTTATGCCTCTTGATTGTGTGGGAACAAGTCTAGCTTACACACTAACCATAAGCTTGGTTAGGGCATAAGTAGCATAGAGTTGTTATGTTAAAAACAAGTTCGAAAAAGTTTTATAAGTTAACTTCCAAAACAGAAAGTTTGGCCCCAAAAATGGTGTGATTCCACCATGGTTTTCCATGGAAAACCTACGGTAACAGCCATAGGGCTTAGCAAACAATGTTGATGAAGAAAACAAGATGAAAACATTGAAAAACATGAAGTTTGAAAGATAAAAATTTGGGCAGAAAGTTTGCACACTTTTGGAACTCAAAATGGTGGGGTTTCACCTTAGTTGCCCAAGCAAACTTGTGAAAACCTTCCTAGAGGTTATCCAAGAGTGTTAGAAGGAAAAACAAGGCTAGAAGAAGAAGGGAAGTGCAACCTCTGTATTTCAGCAGAGAAAATCTAAAGTTTGGAGGTTTGTTCGAGGTGTTTGGAGGCTTTCAAAAGTGAGAAATGGTGGGGAACACTTGGTTATATAGTGAAGGGTTTAGGGTTAGGATTAGGGTTACCATTAATGAGGTTAGTTGGGAGATTTATTGTTTTTGTTCTTTTAGATATATAATTGTTACATGTTGGTCTTTCATACATGGTATATTGTTGTAACATAAGTCTAGGTCATGTAGTAGTCCAAGGTTATGTGTTAGGGTTATTTTTAAGGCCGAAGAAAAGACCTAGTAACATGTATATTGTAAATACAATTGCGACAAGGTTTTTATGATAACGAAAGCTTAAATAAATTGCTTTAAGCCACTAATTTTCTTGCTTGACTTGGTATTTAGATTTATAACATTCAACAAGTATTTACGAGTTGTGACGAATTTATTTACGAAGATAAAAAGTGACGTATGATCACAAGTTTAAAGATGAATAAAGTTTGCAGAAATCGTGTAATTGATCAATCTTGATTACAATCAAAGCCTTAGATTACAATAAATTGGAAATAGAAATATGATTACACGGTTTGGACTTTCCAAAAATAGAAACTCGAAGCGATCTTACTAAAAACGGAAAGTTACAAAGGCGAAGCGTTACAACCCCACACCAACCACCCATCACCACCACCACCCCACCATCATACCCACCACCATCACCAACACCACTACCACTATCACCAGCACTGACCCCACCATTCCATTATCCGTACACCACTCGTCCTACCCATCTGAGGCGTGAGTGCTTGAGATAGAGCGCCTTTAGGCTATCACCACTAGGCGTATCTTCGGCCTAGAGGAGGAGGTAGCCTACCATCATAGTTACTTCACTGATCACCATCCCACCACCCCCTCCATCGTAGTAGTATGTTCATTATTATCTGTAGGGGGATCAGACCCACTTTTGACAATCTAGCTTTTGAAGACTCAACTTAGAAGATCCTGACTTTTGAAGACAACTTGAGGACATGAAGAAACCATGTAAAAGAAAATTTTACTTTTGTATTGTGAAACTTGTATCGACTAGGGTTATGTATCCTTAAGTCCTTTTGATCTTCATGAACAAAATGTAACAAGTTCATTATATATGAAAGTGTATTTTCTTTATTTGACGTTGTATTTCTTTGATGTTGAGGTTGATATTATTACGATGTGGTGATATTACGGTTGATATATTTATGATGTAGTGAACTTATGATTGTTGTCTTATAATGTGGTGATTACCTACACGTTGAGTTTACGTGGTTTTTGTGATGATTGGCGTGTTCTTGCATATTCGCAATCGTGTGGTTACGTCATATACATATATATTTTTCTTATTTCTTATATACCCGACGTGTTTTTATATATATATTTGACAAAAAAAAATTATTAAATATTCATCTAATTGCGATCGATACTTTATACCGAAAGAAGATGCCTCCTCGCCGAAGAAGTACCAAAACTAACACGCTACGACAAATCAAGAAGAGTTAAACGAATGCATTTCTTAGGCAATAGCACAGTACGAAGCCAACCGCTCCGAACATAGTGGTGGCACCGGAGGTTCAACTGAGGTAACACTCCAATTGGTAATACTCGGTTATTCATAAAACCACACGATACTCTCATTTATTCCATTCATGCTTTGATATACTCACACTTAAGTGGTGCATACAATGATTTCTGGTTGCACTTACAAGTAGTTCTTATACTGCAAACCTCTTATGACTGTACCGGAGGTGATGTTGCTTTTGTACATTGGGCCGAGAAGACTGACACGGTTATTCGGATGAGCAAGTGCCCTGCTGATCAAAGGGACACTTATGTCACTAGACTCTTCGTAGATGGAGGACTATCATGGTGGAACTTCTAGGTCCAAACTAAGGGCGACGATGCTGCATACGCCCTGGCCTGGGAGGAACTTAAGGAACTGGTGAGGAAAAAGTATTGCTCGAGGTAGGATATTAAGAAGTTAGAGACAGAATTTTGGAATTTGAAGATGATTGGTTCGGACATTGCGGGGTACATGTAGCGATTTCATGATTTGTCTCGAGTGGTTTCATACTTGGTGGAACCCGAATTCAAAAGGATTGAGATGTACGTCTGGGGTCTTGCCCCCAAAATTTGAAGTCTGGTTACCTCTTCCAAACCCACTGAAACTGGAGAAGCAATCGATTTAGCTGTCAACCTTACTGAGGAGGTTGTGTGCAAGGAAAATTGCCTAAGTGTGGGTGAACAAAAAGGAAACTATTGTGGAGACTACGAACTCCAACAAAAGGAAATTCTCCCACTTCAAGAGAGGCTCACGAGGTGGTAATAACAACAAAAGGTAAGCCACGAGAGAAGTTAAAGAAGCAAAGGCATATGTTACCACCACTGCAAACAATACTAACAGGAAGCCTTATACTAGGACGCGCCCAAATGTCCCTTCCACTACTACCGGGAATGCCAAGGCCCCAAGTGTGGCAAATGTGGCAGGTTTGGGCATCGCACTGATGCATGCTGGGGGACGAACACTAGAGATCAAGGCTGTTTTGGATGCAGTGACAAAGGGCATTTCAGGAAGGATTGCCCAAAAGAAAACCAAGCTCGAGGAAGAGCTTTCATGATTGGAGCTAAGGACACTCACCAGGACCCGAATGTGGTCACCGGTACCTTTCCTATCACCCATCACTTCACATCTATTCTTTTTGATATTGGGCAGATTTTAGTTTTATTTCTAATATTTTAGAAATATACTTGGGGTATAATCGAGTAAATTACATGTTCCATACTCGATTAAACTAGCTAAAGGGAAATTGGTAGAGTCAAGGGAAATTATAAATAAGTGTACCTTAGAACTGGGTGAACGAAAGTTCGACATAGATCTATTACCAGTTCAATTAGGTAGTTTCGAAGTCGTTATTGGTATGGATTTGCTATCCGATAATCGAGCTGAAGTCGTATGTCTCAAGAAGATCATTTGCATTCCCCTACCCGACGGAGAACATTTGATGGTCCATGTTGAGAAACATGACACGCCACGAAGAATTACTAATTGCATAAAGGCTAAAAAAGGCTTGAGAAAAAGGGTGCATCGCGTTCCTTGCCCACGTGGTCGACAAGAAGGCCGAGGCGAGCAAGGTGGAGGATATACCTGTATTAAAGGAATACCCCGAAGTCTTTCCAGAAGACTTGTCAGGACTACCTCCATAATGAGAAGTCGAATTCCGTACCGATCTAGTGCTAGGAGCTGTGAAAGCCCCATATCGACTAGTGCACCTCGAAGATGCAGGAATTAGCTACTCAGCTTTAGGAATTGCTTGACAAAGGATTCTTAAGACCGAGTTTCTCGCCTTGGGGAGCTCCGGTACTTTTTTGTGAAAAAGAAGGATGGAACCTTCCGAATGTGCATCGACTACTGGAACTAAACAAGTTAACCATCAAGAATCGGTACCCACTACCGAGGATTGATGATCTATTCGATCAATTACAAGGGTTGAGTTTTTATTCAAAGATTGATTTAAGATCCGGGTATCATCAATTAAGGATCTAAGAGGAAAGTATTCCTAAGACGGTGTTTAGGACTCGCTACAGTCTTTACGAGTTCCTTGTTATGCCTTTTGGTTTAATAAACGATCCCATAGTATTTATGGAATTGATGAACCGGGTATGTAAGCCATACCTCGACAAGTTCGTGATCGTGTTTATTGATGACATATTAATATATTCGCGAACCGAGGAAGAAGACGAACAACACCTGAGAACTATATTGGAGCTGCTAAAGAAAGAACAGTTATATGCGTCGAAATGTGAATTTTGGATTCGCGAAGTACAGTTTCTTGGCCACGTGGTGAATGAGAACGGGATACACGATGACCCATCTATGATAGAATCCATAAAGAACTGGAATGCTCCGAAGACCCCACGAAAGTAAGACAATTTCTAGGTTTAGAGGGATATTACATGAGATTTATTGAGTACTTCTCAACAATTGCTCAGCAACTAACCTCACTTACACAAGAGGATAAAAAGTTCGAATGGGAGAAAAGCAAGAATCGGCATTTAAACTATTAAAGGAAAAATTATGTACGGCGCCTATATACCACTTCCGGACGGTACCGATGACATTGTGGTATATTGTGATGCATCGCATCAAGGCTTAGAATGCAACATGAAAAAGTCATCGCATACGCGTCACGTCAGTTAAAAGTCCACGAAAGGAACTAAACCACTCATGACCTAGAACTTGGCGTAGTTGTATTGGCTTTAGAAATCTGGCGTCATTATTTATATGGCACTAAGTGTACCATATTCACATATCATAAAAGTCCGCAACACATATTGAATCAAAAGGAACTGAAATGCGCCAACAGCATTGGGTAGAATTGTTGAATGATTATGACTGTGAGATCAAGTATCACCTGGGCTAGGCAAATATACTGGCAGATGTTTTGAGCCGGAAGGAATGAGTCAAAACTCTACAAGTACGAGCTTTAGAAATGACAACTCAGACGAACTTTACGGCTCGAGTGCACGAAGCACAACAAGAAGCTCTAAAACCGGAAAACATTCAGGCATAATCATTACGGGTCATGGAGAAACAAATGGACCCAAACAAAGATGAAACTTTATATTTCATGGGAAGGATCTGGATACTCTATTTTGACGGCCTACGAGACTTAGTGTTGGACGAAGCACACAAGTCAAAATACCTGATACGCCCAGGATACGATAAAATGTATCAAGATTTAAAGGAGTATTATTGGTGGCCTTATCTCAATAGAGATATTGCGACCTATGTTGGAAAATGCCTAACTTGTGGAAAGGTCAACGAATTTTATTACAAAACTATCATGGACCTCTCAAGGTCATGACATGATTTGGGTTATCATTGACTGGTTAACTAAGTCAGCTCACTTCTTACCAATCCGTGAAAAGACAGTACCGAGAAGTTAGCTGAACTTTACCTTAAGGAAATCGTTGCACGTCATGGAGTGCCAATCTTGATAATCTTAGATAGAGATGGTCGCTTTGTGCCATGGATTTGGCAATCATTCTAAGCTTTATTTGGATCTCGCTTAGATCTAAGCACCGCTTTTCATTGGCAAACCGATGTTTCATGCCTATGTTATGGATTTAGGTGGAAAATTGGATACTCATTTTCCATTGGTAGAGTTTTCCTACGACAATAGTTATCACACAAGTATCAAGGTCGCGCCATTCGAAGCACTTTATGGACGGAAGTGTCGATCTCCGCTATGTTGGGTGGAAGTCGGTGACAAACAGCTCATTGGGCCCGAACTAGTCCAAGAAACCAAAGACATAATGTTCAAAATCGTGAGCGTATCAAGGCGGCTCGGGATAGACAAACGAGCAACGCAGATCGAAGACGCAAACCATTATCCTTCGAGGTCGGAGACAAAATGTTACTCGAAATCTCACCTTGGAAGGGGTAGCTAGATTCGGGAAGCGCGGGAAATTAAATCCTAGATACATTGGACCTTTTGAAATTCTAGCAAAGGTTGGTACAGTGGCCTACAAGTTAACACGCTAGAAGGACTCAACAACGTTCATGACACTTTCCATGTGTCCAACTTCAAGAAACGCCCGACTAATGATATGGTTATCCTCCTAGCGGATGAAATTCATATTTATGACAAGCTCCAGTTTACCGAGGAACCTGTTGAGGTTATGGATAGAAAGTTCAAGAGACAAGGAGAAGTCGAATCAAACTACTCAAAGTCCGTTGGAACTCACGTCACGGACCCGAGTATACATGGGAACGCGAAGATCGAATCAAGACAAAGTACCCCCACCTGTTCAAGAAGACTCCTTTAGAGGATACCTCAAGATGAATTTCGGGACAAAATTCTTTTAACAGAGGGAGCATGTGACAATCGGCAGATACCGATAATTTCGTACATTCTAATCACCATTTTCATTACATAATCTCATGCATTTAATCATAATTTACTTACATAACTGAGTCGTATGACATATAACAAGTGTTAGGACAAGTGAAACGTGCTATATCATATATTGGTTTCCGTCACGACACGAAACAAATAAACTATGTCCTAAAAGTGTTGGTAAAAAGTGTTGGGCGCACTAATCACGGTTAAACTATTCATGTCAGTAAAACTATTAAAACGAAATAGAACAATGAATAACGGCATACGAATGACATAACTGAGTCCATATATATGTGAAACCACTAATGTGGTAACACATCTTGCAATAACACGTAACTTTCCGGTTTAATGCTTAAATTTCAAAATTGTCTGTTTCGGCTATAAACATGACAATTTCAATTCGTTCGCAACACTAATTCGACAACTCCAGAACTCCAGACTTATAACAGACTTATAACAGGATAAGACAAGCACCTTAAAACAATATGAGGATTTAAAAAATGCATAAAGACATCGTTTCTGGTATTATGACAAGCAGTGCACAACTTGACCGGAAAGCGACCGGTTGTCGAATAGATTAAGATTTCAATACTCGATACCTCATACATTAATCTAGAGAGCTAGTTAAGCTTTACTTGGATCTAACCCCTTCATACATCTCATGGTTGCGGAATTGTCCGTCGGAATAATATAAAACTGTCGTTATCGAACGGTTAACGAAACGAAAGCATTTATACCACTTAAACTCAACATCTACTAGACTAGCGACTAGTTAACCATATTTTAATGTTGGAAGTATCCAAAATGAACACCATAGCACTTATCGCAAACTAAAACCAAAGCTTTCGGTACTAAAAAATATTTTCGTATATCAACCGGTATCGAACCATGGGCGAACTAGTGGTATTTTTGCCATCTAAAATAATACCAACTAGTCAAGCGAAGTAATTAATGTTACTTAACATCCTAAACCCTAATTACTCCCTAATGATTCAAGACCAACCCCTAAATATTATACTTAAGTTAAACCCCTAAATATCTAGTAAACTAACACATGTTACAAAAAAATTACACTTTACCCCCTCTTTTGTCAATTCGGTCAACATA
Organism: Scalesia atractyloides; assembly: GCA_947069175.1. Lineage (NCBI taxonomy): Eukaryota > Viridiplantae > Streptophyta > Magnoliopsida > Asterales > Asteraceae > Scalesia > Scalesia atractyloides. The sequence goes on from CAMTDV010000022.1 coordinate 63,578,647, forward strand.
GATGGCCCACAAGCCTTCCCTAGTTGTTAGATGCATGATGGATTAGGATAAGGAGGGATGGCCTAAGTAGATTTCATGTTGACAAAGTGGAAGATCTTGTAAGATTATAAACAATCACTACCATTTCCCTCAACATTCTTACTTCAAAGAAAAATTGCAAACACTCCTCTAATCTCTCTCTCATTCTCGTCCCACAACCACCACCTAAAATACCCACTAATCCTAAGCTTATAAATTCCATTCCAAGAGCATCTAAGGTGTTGCAAGGATGTAGGATCTTTAGAGCCTTCTTTGGAGTATCTTAGGAAGCTTTCTTTCACCTTTGGAAGCTTGTCTTACCATCATCTTCATCTTCTCATCATCACCTTGTTCTTGAATCCACCCTAGCCTAGTGCTAGTTGTAAGCTCACTTGTTTATGATTTGAGGTTCTTGTAGTATTAGTGTAGGTCCCCTAGTCCGTATGGATCTTCACAGAATCATCTACCAATCTAGAATGCGGAATCCTCTAGATCAGATTATCACAGAAATACGAATAGAAACATAAACCACAATAAACCCGATCTTCATTGATTATCTATCACAACGATTACAATCAATCTAGATCACACTAATTCGCCCAAGCCAACTAAGCAACCTTAACCCTAATGCAAAACTCTGTTTATATAGAGACAGGTTTGCAACTGGGCTAGGGTTTTCCCACATGGGTTGCAAATTGGACTAGGCCCAATTCGCATAGCACTCCGTATAGTGACGACCTGGTTTGGCACAATCACTACAACTAACTATTACAAAACCAACCTGCTAACTGTTTTTATCGTTTAACTAATTAAAAGATATCCAAAGACCAAATCTTTAAATTTTTGTCATAAATATGCACCAAAAACCCCCCTTAACAATAGCTTCATAAAACAACTTTGTCTTCAGTCATCTTGCAATCTTCAACGTCATTGGGCTTTGGATAGCTTCAGCTTTAATAGCTTCTGTGAGCAACATGTAGTATGTTAATGTACAAGTAAAAGTTATCTTGAACATCTTGAAAGAAATCATCTAAAAACCCAAAAATATAACAAGAAATAACAAGATAAAAATATGTGATCTATGATGTTCTTGTTGTTTTTTTAGTGTAGTATTTCACATGGTGATGATTTTACTATAATAGGCTTAAAAATGTGATTTAAACAAGTCTATGTTTAGAATCATGTAAGATCATCATATTTAAGTTCCTTGAGCTTTGATATATGTAGTCTTGATATTGTTCCTATAAAGTATGATACATGATGAGACTTGAAACTTGGATCTTGAAAGCTAGTAAAGTTGATTTTATATAAAATAAGTTATATAAAAATGGTTATAAAAGTTGTCCATGAAAATCTTGGTGGTTTGATAATCTTAAAAGATATGAAATTTTGGAGGCTTTAAAGTATAAAAATATGTAAGGACAAACTTGTATAAAAGCACATGTATAAAAGCTCATGAAATATTGAAGAAACGTTATGTGCATATTACTTGGAAAAATGATTTTTGGTGAACTTGATAAATTAACCATTGGGAAATTGAAAAGTGGTTTAAATACGTTTTCGAAATGTGGAAAACACCAAAGTTTAGGGGAATCTATGGCGATTTTCTAAAAATCTAATCGCGATTAAAGTGTAATTAACGGGGTGATTAACGTGGCTAAACACGATTAGTGACCTAAGTTAAAAAAGTGTATTATTTATTACATGTATCTTTTTGGAATAAAAATATATGTATATTCTTTGTCACCATCATAAGTTTATGTATATAGTACATGTGTATTTGTATGGGGGGTGTCTAGAATCATTAGGGTATACAAGTTAAATCCGAAATACCCAACTAATATAACACACCAAATACTTGAAAATTAACAAGTATAAATTACATAAACGCATAGACTTTTACACAATTCTTGAAACAAATAATCGGACGAGCGGACTACTCGGATAATGGTCGAAATTATACAACACACCGTTTCACCGTCGATCAACGAACATATCACCATCATGAAGAGCTACTATGTCACTTGGGCGACTTTCGAGGTGGAAATATATATATATATATAACGAACATATATATATATTAAATGACTACGACCACTATGTCTAAAAATTTTATATTTTTAGACGCTTGACGAATATATATTGCCAATAACCAAAATACGGGAAGTTGAAATATATAAAAGTTTCCAAGAGATTTATATATAAGTAAATAAAATACTTACAAAATACAATATTTATGGAAATTATAAAATGCAAGACTACTCACTTATGGACCTGGGTTATTAATTTTAGGTAGGCCCATTTCACTAACACAAGGGCTTGGCCCAATCATATAATTACATGGGCTAGGCCCAATCACATAATTACATTGGCTAGGCCCAATCACATAATATTCTGTTAATGGGCTAGGCCCAATCACATAATTACTTGGGCTAAGCCCAATCACAATATCTTATCGGGCTAGGCCCAATCACATAAAGACATGGGCTAGGCACGAGGACATATGAGGAGAAAGGCCCATTCAAACACAAATAGATATACGATAATAATATATATATATATTATATTATATATATAATATATATATATAATAATAATACAATAGAACAACGAACTACCAACACTATGAAAACAATAAAGTTGTTCAAAAGAGGTAAATAAACACATAACAAGAATTCAAGATGAACAACTTGTATGAGGTCCAACGAGACCTAAGGGTCAAATGAAGTTAATACACATGTAGGTTACGCACGTGTACAGACACTCGAATTTCACTAGTATGACATTTGGAATGCAAAAACTATGAGTTCATGTCCATCCTTTCAATTATTTCAAAGTTTTGTCTATTAAAAACCATCGAGGGGAAATACATGTCATAACAAACGGTATGTTAGCTATGGGTTTAAATGATAACACGATCAATTGTGCGTAAGTATGATGATGACAATAGTAACCATTAATCACTTAGTGACCAAGGTGCAAAAGATATAGATCTATTGAGTTTGAGGCGCGCCCCACTTCAGGTTGGAAAACATGACAACTAATGCCATGTCAACTACATGAACTCGCCAACTTTTGTTGACCTTTTAAAATTACATGTATTTCAGGACGCAAGACTTGAGCCGGTGAAATCCTTCAGGAAATGGAATGACATGACAACTATGCCACCTTTTGGGAGGATTTGCCTCTTATATCCCAACCTCGTATGGGTATATAGGAGATAAAACCTCAACATGCTTTTATGATGAAAACAATCTTTTGTTATGGAGTAATGTAACTTAAACTAGATTTTGATGACAATGTAAACTATAGGAAACTTATGATTCACTTTTGCAAACTTGTAAACTTTGTTGCAAATTAATATAAATATGGCATCGTTGTTGATTTACACTTGTTTACACAATTGGATGCAATGATTACCTCATAGTCACACGATTGTGCTTTCGCTACGACCAGGGTGTGACATGATATATATCCTCTGATAGAGTAAAATCACCACTATTCATATACACTATTCCAACCTCTGTTGCTTTCCAGCAGAGGTTACACAACAACTGTATGTTAGCCATCAAATCTTTTGAAACCGTTGCCACGTCAGCATTCACTTTTCCCTTTATATATCCCTGTTCCATCCAAACAACGCTTTTCACTTCCAACTTGAATTCAAAATTCATAAAAACGGTTTCCGTCACCATCTTCTCCACTATACTCACTTTTCTTCTCCATCATGGCTGCTTTGAAAAGAAGAACTTCACACAGAGTTCATTGATCACGGGTATGAAGGTTAACTGACAAGTGTTACAATTTATAAACCAAAATTGTGACAAATGGCAAATAACCGGTAATTCCTTACAATCTAATCACTATTTTTAGTACATAATCTAATGTATTATATCGTAATTTGATTTCGTAACTGAGTCTTACGTCATATCATAAGGTAGGACAAGGGAATCATGTCATAACATATGTTGGTTTCTGTTACGACGCGAAACAAATCAAATTATCCCCTAAAAGTGTGGTAGAAAGTGTTGGGCGCATATTCGTGGTTGCACTAATCATGTCTGCAAAACCGCTAAAACGAAAAAGAACAATGAAGAACGACATGCTAATGCCATAATGAGTCCATATATACATGTAAACACTAATGTGGGAACACATCTTGCGATAATACATAACATTCCGGTACAACGCCTAAATTACAAAATTGTCCGTTTCGACTAAAAAGGTGACAATTTCAAATCTTCGGCAACATTTATTCGGTATTTTACGAATTCCAGAATTATAACAGAACAAATAAAACACCTTAAAATAATATGAGGATATCAAAAATTCATAAAAGACATTTTTTCCGGTCGTACGACAACATATGCGAATCTCTTGATCGGAAAGCGACCGATTGTCGAACCGATAATAATTTCAATGGTCGATAGCCTCATACATTAACCTAGAGAGCTAGTTAAGCTTCATTTACGATCCAAAATCCCTTTAGCTATCTTGAGGTCACGGAAACACAACTCCTGGAAATGTTCGACGGCAAAATATATAAGTGCGGATATTGACAAATATTCAACGGGAAGCGTTTCGGCTATCAAACTCAACATATACTCGACTAATGAATTAGTTAATCATATTTCTATGTCGGAAGTACTGTAAATAACACAATGGTACTTATGGTGGTCAAAAACCAAAGCTTCCGGTATGAAACCATAAAGTTCGTATATTAATCGATATCGTATCGATGAGCAAACTAGTGGTGTTTTTGCCATCCAAAACTAATACAAGTTAGTCAAGGATACTAATTAATATTAATTAACACTCTAAACCCTAATTACTCAATAATGATGCAAGACCAATCTCTAATCCTCATACTTAAGTTTAATCACATAAATATCTTTCAATTTAACACATGTTGAAAATAATTTACACTTAACCCCCCCATGTGGGCCCCCACCCACTTGATTTATGTTGAAAAAATGAAGATTTAGGCATGATAAAAAGATATGATCTTGACTTGGTGAGTTTATAAAACCATCATCATACTTCAACATCATCATTTTACAATTATATATATATATATATATATATATATAAAACTCTCCTTTGGTCCTCCCTATCTCACGGCTACATACTACCACCACCATCCACCCTTTTTCCACCATTAAACACCACATTTTATTCCCTTTCAAGCCCTCACAAGATATCTAAGGAGTTTGCAAGCATGGGGGAGCATTAGAGCTTTCTTTGGAGCTTCATCTTCTTCTTAATCTTCACTTAATCTTGTTGAAACTTGTAAGCTAATCTTTTACCGTATTTAAGCTCCTTATATATATGGTTTATGAAAGTACTTGTTGGGCATCTTGAAAATAAAGAAACACCCAACTTAAAAACCCTACTATCACCTTAATAATCTACTAAATAAAGTTTATTAGGTGTTGATTATGTGTATTAGTGTTAACTAGTTAGCCTAATTATGTTGATTATGTCGAAGTAGGTTGTTTAAAGTGGATGATCTTGTATGAGTAAGAATATAAATGATGATTTAAACATGGAATGTTTAAATCTAAACAAGATAATTAAGCGCATGATCCATGAATTTACTACAACTTAAAAATCATTTACTACATATGTGTGACTTTTGCAAAGAATAAACACCATGATTTATAATCATCCTAAAAAGTGTAGTAAACAAAGTGGTTTAAAGTGGAAACCTGATTTGATGAATAAAATGGTGTCTCAAATGCTCTAATAAATATGAGAAGATCTCATTATTTAAACAAGGTTGTTAAAATATAAATTTACAATGATAATGGAAATGAGGATGAAAAAGTGGTATATAAACTTGAGTTGATGATTAATTGTGATTATGGGTTTAAACAGATCTAAATACATTTTTGAAGCGTGGTAAACACCATAGTTTAGGGGGAAACTATGGCGAAATTTTTTAAATATCTAATCGCGATTAAAGTATAATTAACGGGGTGATTAACAGTACGAAACACGATTAGTGACCTAAATCGTCATTAAGGAAGTTTTAATGACAAGAGTTAAACCCTAACCCTCCTAGGATTTAACAAATACTTATATATATTTTTACAAGTTAAAAATGAGTATTCATTACATATGTATACTTTTAGGAGTAAAAATATATACATATATTTTGTCACCAAAATTAATGTGTAATATACATGTGTATGTATCTAGAGAGTCTAAGGTATACAACACAAAATACCCAACTTATACAACACCTTAAACACTTGAAGAATTACCAAGTGTAAGTAACATGAACACATACACTTTTTACACAATTCTGAAACAAAAATCGGACGAATGGAGTAATGCGGACAATGGTCGAAATTTATATAATACGCCATCGCGTCATCGATCAACGAACATATCGCCAACATGAACAGCTACTACGACCTGGGCGATTTTCGACGCGGATATATATATATATATATATACATATTAGATGATAGCAACGACACGTCATAAAATTAATATATTTTAGACACTTAACGAATATATATAATAATGATAACAAAATCCGGAAAGTAAAGATGTATAAAAATTACTAAGTGATTTTATAGAAGTATATGAAGATACTTAAAAGCCTATACCTAGTAAAAATCACAAAGTGCAAGATTATAAATATTATGGACACTTGAAATTAAGTTGGGCTAGGCCCATTATATGAAAGACATGGGCAAGACCCAAATACACAAATCACATGATAACATGGGCTAAGTCCCAAAGACACAAAATACATCAGCTAGACCCAAACATATAATTACATTGGCTAGGCCCAAGCATATAATTTCATGGGCTATGCCCAAACATATAATTTCATGGGCTAGGCCCAAACACATAAATTACGTGGGCTAGGCCCAATCACATAAAGAAATGAGCTAGGCCCAATGATATAAATTACATGGGCTAGGCCCAATGACATAAATTACATGGGCTAGGCCCAATCACATAAAGACATGGGCTAGGCCCAATGACATAAATTACATGGGCTAGACCCAATCACATAAAGACATGGGCTAGGGCTAATCACATAAATTATATGGGCTAGGCCCAATCATATGAAGACATGGGATAGGAATAATGACATACATGACATGGGCTAGGCCCAATGACACGCGTGCAAGGCACGAGGACATGTGAAGGGCGAGACCCGTTCACACACGATCTAAGAATGAAATATATATTATATATATATATATATAAATGTTATATATAAATATTAATCGAACAAACGAACTACCAACACTATAAAAACATTAAAGTTGTTCTAATGTGATAAATATATACACAACAAGAATTCAAGATGAACAACTGGTACAAGGTCCAACGAGACCTAGGTATCTAATGATGTTAATACACATGTATGTTAAACACGTGTACAGACACCCGAATTCGATAAGTACGACTTACAGAACACAAAACAGTGAGTTCATATCCCTCCTTTCAAATATTTCAAAGTTTTGTGTTTAAAACAATCGAGAGGAAATACATGTCATAACAAATGGTATGTTAGCTATGGGGTTAGATGATAACACGATCAATGTGCGTAAGTAGGATGATGTCAAGTGTGAAAGGGGATCATCTCTCCTCCGATGAGCACCGGACTGATCTGACTCAACTAACAGAGGCGGAATTCATTGTTGGAGAGTTTGACAAACAGACAAATAAGATATACTGCTTAAACACCTTGAATTGTATTGATAAACATGAACAGTTACAGAGCGAGTAAAAAGTTTGACAGGGATTCATCGTACATCAACCAACAGATAACCAGTGTCTGACACAACACTCAAGCTCCTCTATTTATAGGTCGACATGACTCGTATAAGAGGAGTGTGTGTTTGACTCGTGCGAGTGGTTGCTCATACGAGTGAGAAAGTGTCGCTCGTATGAGCCATGATACTCACTCGTACGAGTCATGTTCAAAACAAATAAATCATATGTTAACATATACTATTTGACGTTCTAAGCCCTATATACATAATCAACATATCCTAGACGTAGACAATATACATTATGCACCAACAACAAGAGTAACCATTAATCACTTAGTGACCAAGGTGCAAAAGGTATAGATCTATCGAGTTTGAGACGCGCTCCACTCCTGGTTTGTTAACCCTTTAGGAGTGCTTTTGTGATCCCAATTGATGTCAAGAGACGTCTCGGTTTGGTTACTTACTTATGGCACATATGTGAGGGTTTAGCTACACACTGATAGATCCTTAAACTGAATGAATGCTAATAACATACTAAGATATCATTACTGGATTACAAACAAGACATCTCATATAAAAACAATAACTACGTGAACTTGCCAACTTTATGTTGACTTTTCAAACTTACATGTATTTCAGGACACAAGACTTGAGTTGGTGATACATTTCAAGATATGGGAAATGACATGACAACGAACACTACTTTTTGGAGGATTTGCCTCTTATATCCCAACCTCATATGGGTATATAGGAGTCAAACCCTCAGTATGCTTTTACGATGAAAACAATCTTTAGTTTTCGTGTAATGTATTTCAAACTATACTTTTTGATGACGATGTGAAACCATTGAAAACTAAGATTTACTTCTGGTAACTTTAAACATTGGTTGAAATTAATATCATGGCATCGTTATTGATTTATACTTGTTTACTTTATTGGATGCAATGATTACCTCATAGTCACACGTTTGCGCTTCCGCTACGACTAGGGTGTTACAAATTGGTATCAGAGCTCTGATTGTAGTGAACCGGGGAAAAACTTTTATTAAAGTTTGGTCTACAATCACTATAGGGCTTTCACATGAAAACAAAGTTTATAACATCACTAAATGTTTTCGAACTATGACAAAAATGACAAAAGGTTTTCATTGTTTCACGGTAACAAGAGGATCTATCACACGAGATCAACCATAAGTAATGAAAAAGTATCAATACATGATTAGTATATGAGAAATAGACACATTACATTATAAGACTATGTGTCATGGACATGTTACCAAAGATAGAAATCCTGGCTAGATGGGATTTTATGTGATTATATATATAAGTTATTTATATATGTGTTGTATGGAATATTTTTCCAAGAACAAAATACCTTCGACTACGGATATTATTATTATCCTTGACTCGCACAATGAGAATATCGACCTCGCGTCTATTGCGGAGCTTATGGCAGACGTGGTTCCTAAGTGAGACCTTAAGATCGATTCCACATAAGGTGGTTGCTTTTCCCGCGGATGTGGAGGTGGTAGCCTTGGACGACAACTCTATTAGCAGGACGAGGTCCATGTGACCCATATTAATCATGAATAACGACACCCTTGTCTAGACAAGGAAGGTCAAGTACTCATCTTGAAGGTGCCCCTCCAGTTGTTATTGTTGCAAATTCTCTCTATTTCTAAATTTGCGTAACGACGTGCCCTTTCGTGAGTAATGTTAACGGACGATAGCACATGGACCATCACGAAGGTCCCTTCTATGTTGAAGGTATGTAGACAATAGCGTCCTTTCTCTCTTACTGATCGTCGTCTTTGAATGGTAGAACACTATGGTGACCAGGCAAGGCAATTTATTATTACGGGGGCCCACGATAATAATAACTTGCAGTGGATGATAATCCTAGTGGGCTCTACGGGTCAGGCTAATGATCACTACCCATTCGAAATTGTTAAGTTGTTCGAGTTTCTATCTACTAGGACACTAACCGAGGTGGCTACTATAACACCCTATGATGCAGAAACACCACACATATTTGTTCGCGTCTAACATTCGATCTATATCAAGAGTCGATTGAGACTAGTCTTCTAAACAAGCAAAAAAAACTAGTTGGCCACCCAAGGAGGACATATCCTCAACGGTCTAGAGCTCTTGAACATGGGTTGGTTCCATGGTGTCTATGGCACCTCATCTTATTTATTGGAAAGAGATACACTAAACTTCGTTGTTTGACATTTCTTATTGCAAGGGATGCTATGGCACGAGCTATGCTTCAACACCCTCATTGCGTTCTATTCGATATATATGGAAATTATAACAATCTACCTGGAGTTCGTGGAGCTCAAGGGATATCAACGTATTCGTAACATGGGTTGGTGTGGCAAAGTATTTTTTTCTCTTTCCTACTTTGGACGATCGAAGTATGGAATACATGCTATAAGGCTGGAGATGACCGTTTGGTTTCTCCCCCTCAACAAGTTAATTCCTTTCTACTTAGACATATGGCCGATACACGCAAGAGGTACTACGAATTTTGGATAGTTGTTATTCATGTTATCATTGTTTCAAACATGTATGAACAATGAAATCTGGAGGTTTCCATAACCGAAGACATTCTTTATTCTTAGGCACATAGTAGACTATATTTATCCAAATATATTTCTAGCTTCTTTTAATCTTGGGTAGTAAGAAGAAACATGGCGCCAAATGGAAGGTCTACACCCAAAAGGGGTTAGTTAATCCATGACTTACTGGGTAAGCCGAACTAGAGTTCTTATGGAAGGACAAAGGGTTGCGGAAATCGCACGACACAAGAGTAATTTAGTCTGATACTAGTGACGAAACTGGTGGTACCGGTAGTTCAAATGGTTTGGATCCCAATAGATTGGAAACGAGTGGCAACGCTACACCTGAAGATGCGACCATACAAGGTTTTAAATTCTAAGGCCTTCTCGGACTGTAAGCCGCGAGACCTCATTGGTGCGAGAGGTGCGGTAGGTTATGTCCGCCAAATAAAGAAAAAGGAGTCGGTTAGCAATGCTAGTAAATGCACTCTTGAGTAAATGATTAGGTAAACAAAGAGTCTCCTGCTAAATGCAGCATTAACTTTGTGAAATCCTCAAGTAGAAACTTTAAGGAGGGATACTACAAAGAGGTTATAGTGCGAGAAGAGTATTGCTCGCTGACTGGATTCCAAGGGTAGAAACGGGATCCTAGAACTCTATTATGATTGTAACCAACATTGTTGGTTACACTCGACGCTTTCACGATCTCTCAAGGGTTGCTACATACTGGGGAACACCTGAAATCAAATGCATTGAGCGCTACGTTTGGGGTTTAGCGTCTAAGAACCGAAACATGACCACATCATCCCACCCTACCTTCAATACTCAAACAGTAACTCTCGCAGTTACTCTCACCAAGGATGCAGCGAGAATAGGAAATTATCGAAGAAAGGTGCGAAAAGGAAGGAAACGCATGTGGAATCTACTAGCGACGGGAAGTGAAAATACACACCCCTTAAGGAAGGATCGAGAGTGAGTAACAAACGAAAGGGAACTCCCATGATGATAGAAACGAAGAAAATTGTTGCCATAATTGATGCTATCACCAAGAAATATGTTGATAACTTACTGAAACCCTAAATGTGATAAGTGAAAATTTCCTCATGATGGCACTTGCAAAAGTGCCAAGAGTAGAAGTGTGGTGAATCAAGACACAAACAAGAAACCAATAAGTTAGTAGGACTCAACCAAGAACAAGGATGTTAAGTATGGCACGAAGGCCACTTCAAGCATGAACATCTTAAGAATGAATCAGACAAGTGAATTAAAGTGTGACTGAGCAGAAACTATGGATACCCCACAAGATCCTGATGTCATCATGCGTACGATCTACTCTAGAATCGTTACGTGTCAATTCTTTTGATACCAACACCGAGCTTAGCTAGTGTCTTTAGGTGTTAAGAACATACTCAAATTAGAGTCATGTAAATTAGACACGTTATCAGGTTAGCTAATGGGGAATTAGCTGAGTCATGAGGAATATTAAAGGTCACCCGACATATTTCCTATCAACCAACATCTCACATCCATCTTGCTTGATACCTGTGCCGATTTTAGTTCATCTCCATAGAATTCAAAATATACTTGACCTAGAGTCAAGTAGGGTAGATGTTCCCCCATTTTATATGATGTGCCAACGGTAAATTAGTCAAGTCAGGGGAAGTTATAAAAGGATGCACTTTAAAACTTGGAGAACGAGAATTTATATATCGATCTGTTACCCGTTTATCTTGGTTGTTACGACGTAGCTTTTAGCATATACTTGTTAATGTATAACCGAATGGAAGTAGGTTGTCCTGAGAAAACTATCAGCATCCCCCTGCCAGACGAAGAACACTTGTAGTACATGGAGAGAAGCATGAGACGCCCTTACAAAATCATTAATTGCGTGAAGGCCAGAAGTGCCTACAGAAAGGTTGCATAGCCTTTCAAGCTCACGTAGTCGACAAGGAAAATGCAAAGCCAAAATTGGAAGAAAAAATCGTTGTGAAGGAATTCCCTCGGAGTCTTTCCTTCAGACTTTTCTGGATTACCTCCGTAAAGACACGCCAACTTTCACATTAATTTGGTGCCAGGAGCCGCACTAGTAGCGAAGCCTTAATACCGATTAGCGCCATCATGAATGCAAAGACCATCTACACAAATTCAAAAGTTGTTGACAAAGGATTCTCTAGAATGAGTTCCTCGCCATGGGGAGCTCCGGTGCCTTTTGTCGAGAAGAAGAATGGAACCTTCCGAATGTGCATCGACTACCAGGAACTTAACAAGTTAACCATCAAGAATCGATAGCCATTACCGAGGATTGATGACCTATTCGACCAATTACAAGGATCGAGTTTTTACTCAAAGATTGATTTAAGATCCGGGCGTCATCAACTAAGAATCCAAGAGGAAAGTATTCCTAAGACGGCGTTTAGGACTCGCTATGGTCCGAGTTCCTTGTTATCCCTTTTGGTTTAGCAAACGCCCTGTAGTATTTATGGATTTGATGAACCGGGTATGTTAGCCATACCTCCACAAGTTCAAGATTGTACTTATTGATGACATATTAATATACTCACAAACCGAGGAAGACCACGAACAACACCTGAGAATGATATTGGAGTTGCTAAAGAAGGAGCAATTATATGCCAAGTTCTCGAAATGCGAATTTCGGATTCGCGAGGTACAGTTTCTCGGTCACGTGGTGAACGAGAACGGGATACACATCGACCCCTCAAAGATCGAGGCTATAAAGAATTGGACCACGCCAAGACCCCCACGGTAATACGACAATTTCTAGGTTTAGCGGGATATTACAGGAGATTTATTGAGAACTTCTCAAAAGTTGCTCAGCCGCTAACCTCGCTTACACAAAAGGATAGAAAGTTTGATTGGGGAGAAAAACAAGAATCGGCGTTTCAATTATTAAAGGAAAAATTATGTAAGGCACCGATATTATCACTTCCTAACGGTACCGATGACTTTGTGGTGTATTGTGATGAATCGCAACAAGGCTTGGGTTGCGTGTTAATGCAACGTAAAAAGGTCATCGCGTATGCATCACGTCAGTTGAAAGTTCACGAAAAAAAATTTATACCACTCATGACCTAGAACTAGGCGAGGTGGTATTTGCTTTAAAAATCTAGCGTCATTATTTATATGGCACTAAGTGTACCATATTCACAGATATATAAATCTTCAACATATATTCAACCAACAGGAACTGAATATGCGCAAACGACGTTGGGTGGAATTGTTGAATGATTATGACTGTGAGATAAGTATCACTCGGACAAGGAATATGTAGTGGCAAATGCCTTGAGCCGGAAAGAACAAGTTAAAACTTTACGAGTACAAGCTTTAGAAATGACAATCCAGATGAACTTTACAACTCGCGTGCACGATGCACAACAACAAGTTCTAAAACTAGAAAACGTTTAAGCAGAACCATAACGGGGAATGGAGAAACAAATGGAACCAAACAAGGATGGAACCTTATATTTCATGGGAAGGATTTGGATTCCCTATTATGGCGGTCTGCGAGACTTGGTGATGGATGAAGCACACAAGTCCAAATACTCGATAGACCCAGGATCTGATAAAATGTATCAAGATTTAAAAGAGTATTATTGGTGGCATAATCTCAAGGGAGATATTGCGACCTTTGTTGGGATATGCCTAACTTGTGCAAAGGTCAAGGCTGAATACAAAAAACCATCTGGTCTATTACAACAACCTGAGATCCCTATTTGGAAATGGGAGCAAATCTCAATGGATTTTATTACAAAACTACCAAGGACCTCTTGAGGTCATGACATGATCAGGGTTATCATTGATTAGTTAACCAAATCAGCTCACTTCTTCTCAAATCCATGAGAAAGACAGTACCGAGAAGTTAACTGAACTGTATCTTAAGTAAATCGTGGTGTCATGGAGTGCCAATCTCGATAATCTCAGATAGACATGGTCACTCTGTGTCGCGGATTGGGCAATCTTTTCAAGCTTCGTTTGGTTCTCACTTAGATTTTAGCACGGCTTTTCATCCACAGACCGATGGCCAAAGCGAGCGAACCATCCAAACGTTGGAAGACATGCTTCAGGCCTGTGTGACGGATTTGGGCGGAAACTAGGATACTCAATTACCATTGGTAGAGTTTTCCAACAATAATAGTTACCACACCAGTATCAAGGCCGAAGCACTTTACGGACGAAAGTGTCGATCTCCGCTATGTTGGTCGAAAGTTTGTGACAAACAACTCATTGGTCCTAAACTACTCCAAGAGGCCACAAACAAAATATTTGCACACCATTATCCTTCGATGTCTGGGACAAAGTGTTACTAAATGTCTCGCCTTGGAAGGGCGTAGCTAGATTCGGGAAGTGCGGAAAGCTAAACCCGAGATATATTGGGCCTTTCAAATTCTGGCAAAGATTGGTACAGTGGCTTACAAGCTAAAACTGCTAGAAGAACTCAACAACGTACACGACACATTTCATGTGTCTAATCTAAAGAAAAGCCCGAAAAATGACATGGATATCATCCCAACGGATGAATTCATATTGATGACAAACTCCAGTTTACTGAGGAACCCGTTGAGGTTATGGACTAGAAAGTTCAAAATACAAGGAGAAGTCGAATCAAACTAGTTAAAGTTCGCTGGAACTCACATCATGGACCCGAGTATACGTGGGAACGTGAAGAACAAATCAAGACACATTACCCCCACCTGTTCAAGGAGACTCCTTCAGAGGATGCCTCAAAGTGAATTTCGGGACGAAATTCGTTTTAACAGGGGGAGTATGTGACAAATGGCAAATAACTGGTAATACCGTACAATCTAATAACTATTTTTAGTACATAATCTCATGCATTATATCGTAATTTGATTGCGTAACTGAGTCTTACGTCATATCATAAGTGTAGGACAAGGGAATCATGTAATAACATATGTTGGTTTCTGTTACGACGCGAAACAAATCAAATTATCCCTAAAAGTGTTGGTAGAAAGTGTTGGGCGCATTATTCGCGGTTGCACTAATCATGTCAGCAAAACCGCTAAAACGAAACAGAACAATGAATAACGGCATGCTAATGCCATAAATGAGTCCATATATACATGTAAACACTAATGTGGGAACACATCTTGCGATAATACATAACTTTCCGGTACAACGCCTAAATTACAAAATTGTCCGTTTCGACTAAAAAGATGACAATTTCAAATCGTCTGCAACATTTATTCGGTATTTCTGGATTCCAGAATTATAAAAGAACAAATACGAACACATTAAAACAAATGAGGATATCAAAAATTCATAAAAGATATCGTTTCCGTTCGTACGGCAACATGTGCAAATCTCTTGACCGGAAAGCAACCGATTGTCGAACCGATAATAATTTCAATGGCCGATAGCCTCATACATTAATCTAGAGAGCTAGTTAAGCTTCATTTCGGATCCGAAATCCCTTCAGCTATCTTGAGGTCATGGAAACACAACTCCTGGAAATGTTAAACGACAAAGTATATAAGTGCAGATATTGAGCGAAAAATTCAACGGGAAGCGTTTCGGCCATTTAAACATAACATATACTCGACTAGTGAATTAGTTAATCATATTTCTATGTCAGAAGTGCTCTAAATAAACGCCATGGTACTTATGATGGTCAAAAACCAAAGCTTCTGGTACGAAACAATAAAGTTCGTATATTAATCGATATCGTATCGATGAGCAAACTAGTGGTGTTTTTGCTATCCAAAACTAATACAAGTTAGTCAAGGGGACTAATTAATAATGATTAACACTCTAAACCCTAATTACTCACTAATGATGCAAGACCAATCTCTAATCCTCATACTTAAGTTTAATCAGATAAATATCTTTCAATTTTAAACATGTTGAAAATAATTTACACTTAACCCCCCATGTGGGCCCCCAACCACTTGATTTTTGTTGAATAAGAAGATTTAGGAATGATAAAAAGATACGATCTTGACTTGATTTCAACATCATCATTTTACAAAATATATATAAGAACCTCCTTTAGTCCTCCCTATCTCACAGCTACATACTACCACCACCACCCATCCTTTTTCCACCATTAAACACCACATTTTATTCTCTTTCAAGCCCTCACAAGATCATCTAAGGAGTTTGCAAGCATGGGGGAGCATTAGAGCTTTCTTTGGAGCTTCATCTTCTTCTTAATCTTTACTTAATCTTGTGCAAACTTGTAAGCTAATCGTTTACCGTATTTAAGCTCGTTATGATATATGGTTCATGAAAGTACTTGTTGATCATCTTGAAAATAAAAAAAAATCCAACTTAAAAACCCTAATATCACCCTAATAATCTACTAAATATCGTTTATTATGTGTTTTATGTGTATTAGTGGTAACTAGTTAGCATGATTATGTTGAAGTAAGTTGTTTAAAGTGGATGGTCTTGTATGAATAAGAATATAAATGATGATTTAAACATGGAGATGTTTAAATCTAAACAACATCATTAACCTCATGATCCATGAAGTTTACTACAACTTAAAAATGATTTACTACATATGTGTGACTTTTGTAAAGAATAAACACCATGATTTATGTTATAATCATCCTAAAAAGTGTAGTAAACAAAGTGGTTTAAATTGGAAATCTAGATTTGAAGAAATAACAAAAATAGTGTCTTAAATGTTCTAATAAATATGAGAAGATCTCATTATTTTAAGCAAGGTTGTTAAAATATATATTTACAAAGATCATGGAAAAGAGGATGAAAAGTGGTATGTAAACTTGAGTTGATGATTAATTGTGGTTATGAGTTTAAAAATGATTTAAATATGTTTTTTGAAACACGAAAAACGCCATAGTATAAGGGAAACAATGGCGAAATTTTCAAAAAATCTAATCGCGATTAAAGTATAATTAACGGGGTGATTAACTGGACTAAACATGATTAGTGAACTAAATCGTCATTAAGGAAGTTTTAATGACAATGGTTAAACCCTAACTCTCAAAGGATTTAACAAATACTTACATATATTTTTAGAAGTTATTAATGAGTATTTATTACATATATATACTTTTGGGAGTATATATACATATATTTTGTCACCAAAATTAATGTGTTATATACATGTGTATGTATCTAGAAAGTCTATGGTATACAACACAAAATAACTAACTTATACAACACCTTAAACACATGAAGAATTACCAAGGGTAAGTAACATGAACACATACACTTTTTACACAATTATTGAAACAAAAATCAGACGAATGGAGTAATGCGGCAATGGTCGAAATTTATACAATACGCCATCGCGCCTTCGATCAACGAACATATAGCCAACATGAAGAGCTACTACGGCGCTGGGCAATTTTCGATGCGGAAATATATATATATATTAAATGACAACGTCGACTCGTCTAAAATTAATATATTTTTGACACTTAACGAATATATATATGCTAGGCCCAAACATATAATTACATGGGCTAGGCTAAAACATATAATTTCATGGGCTAGGCCTAAACATATAATTTCATGGGCTAGGTGTCACACCCGAACCGATGGCAGAAACATCAGAGTGAGATGAACAAGATTGCTCGAGACATCATAACACTATGTGACAATATTTATTAAACATCCCATTACATTTCATTCAACAAATTGTCAAGTACAACACAATTCAAATTCATAATAACAACAAATGAGACAAGTTCAACAAAACATGATAAATAACTTAGCATTCTAAGCGTGTTTCTATGCCGATCCTACTAAGTTTCGTCATATCAATCTCATGAACCTGCAAATGTTAAAAAGTATAGTTCAATAACAAAGTGGCGAGTACACAAGTTTGATATCGTAACATAAATAGTAAAAACGTTTAAACAAATCCACATGATAAGCTCGTATACGAGATTAATGTAAACAAGGCATGTGAACTACAAGTCAATCCTCAAGTGTACCGCATAATAGATTAAAGACTTAACATTGATCACAAGAATACGGGTGGTGCGTTACTCCTATAGCACTATACATGTTAAGGGAGGCTTGATCAAAGTTAATGACAATTAGTATCACATAAGAATGTTCCAAGTAAACAATTCAAGTATCACATAACTATAGCATGTATTATGGATTGTTTCTATGATTTCATAGAATACAAGTGTGATTTAGTGTGTTTATGATAGTTTAACATATTGCACCCAAAAGTGTAAAGCGTAAAAAGGGTGTCGTATGTACTCACAGTTTTGCAAAGTTAACTCCGTGAGAGCATATGGGTTGGTTAGGGGGAATGAACACCGAGTTATCCTACACAAGGAAAATGAGGTGTGTGAGCATTGGAATGACGATGGAGTTTGGTAATTTAGGAACTTAAAGTATGCAAACAAAGTATGTATAGTCAAAAGTATTTATCTAGACGTTAACGCTCGTTTTTTACACTATAAGCCACGAAGGGTATTTGTGGTTTTATGGGTCATGCCCAATAGAATCGTAACGATGGTTAGGTCTTAGATAAAATAACCTAATATTAGGACAAGTAACCATACGGTCATTGTCAAAGGTTCAGTTATAAGTATTATTTACTTATATAGATTACATCTATTATTACAAGTTTATCAAATAAATCATAGATTTCATATAAGTCATAGAAGTCGTGCATGGAGGTAGGAGATAACCGTCCTTAACATCTTTCATAAGCTTCAGCAATACACAAATTGCCACAAGGACAATCTGGATGGTCATGAATAAAGTACTTCACTAAGCTACGTTTCGAACCGAATAAGCAAGCTAGGTGCTGCATCCCGAACATGGCAACGTTTGGGGACGTGTCGTAGCTTTGTTAATCAAGTGAAGGTGAAGCGTAGCTTAATCGATAGAAATCATCAAGTGAGGGGTGGATTGAAAAGTTGGATAGCCAAGGCCTCCATGTAATCACACCTTCACCAAACACAAGCTTGTAAGCTTGGATGGTTCAACACAACACTTGTGGGTTAAAACCCTTAGTAAAACCACAAGTTTAGAGGCATATGATACCTCCTGAATTTTTATGGAACAAGTCTAGGTAGATCACTAACCATAAACTTATTAGAGGCACAAGTAGCATAGAGTTGTTAAGATTTAAACAAGTTTAAGAAAAGTTTATAAGTTTAACTTCCAAAATAGAAAGTTTTGCCCTAAAAATGGTAATTTTCCACCTTGTTTTTCCATGGAAAACCTATCGTAACATCCCATGGGGCTTAACAAACATTGTTGAGGAAGAAAACATAAAGAAAACTTGAAGTTTCTAAAGTTTTGAAAAGATAAAAACGGGTAGAAAGTTTAGCACATATTTGGACCTCAAAATGGAGAGGTTTCACCTTCGTTTGCACAAGCAAACTTGTGAAAACCTTCCTAGAGGTTATCCAAGTGTGTTAGAAGAAGAAACAAGGTCTAAACAAAGATGGAAGTGAGTTGAAACTCACTTGCAAGCTGAAGTTTTTCAGCAGAAAGTTTTTAACTTTGAGTGGATTTTTTGAGAGTTTGGAGGCTTGTAAAAGTGAGAAATGGATGGGGGAATGCTTGTTTATATAGGGGAGGGATTAGGGTTTATGTTAGGGTAGCATTAATGAGGATTAGGTGAGCTTTTGACTTGAAACAAGATTGGGGAACCCCCTTGGCAGCTTGCGGCCGCAAGCTGCTAGGGTTTTTTTTTTTGTTCTTTTATTAAATGTAATTTTATTATTCTATGTTTGTACAATGTGCATTATATGTAACATGTGTATGAGTCATATGGGAGGCTAATTTCAAGTGTAAGGGTGTTCCAAAACCCAAAAAAAGGACTTACTAGAAAGCATATGTTTAGCATAAACGTGACAAGATTTTATGATGCCGAAAGCTTGAATTTTTGTATTAAAATCACTAATCAGCTTGCTTAACTTGGATTTTAAGATTCTCAAACGCATAATAGGTATTCACGAGTCTTTTTGAATTGATTAATCGGGCAACGAGTAAACATACGTTCATAATTATAAGCATGCATAAAGGTTGCGAATTTCGCATAGTTGATCAATTTGATTTCAATTAAAGCCTTAGATTAACAATGATTCGGAAATGAAATATAATTACAATGGTTTGGATTTTCCAAAAATAGAAACACGAAGACTTACTAAAAACGGAAAGTTACAATTGCGAAGCGTTACAGTCTCCCCTCCTTCAGGGAATTTCGTCCCAAAATTTAGGAAGATGTAATGAATAGATGCGGATACTTAGTCTTCATGTCGCTTTCAAGTTCCCAAGTTAACTCAGCGCTACGTTTTCCTTCCAATCGAAACTTCACAATAGGAATTCAACTGTGCCTTAGTTGCTCAGTACCTCGATCCACGATTTCGACTGGTTTCTTCACGAAGTGTAAGGTTTCATTGATTTGAAGATCTTCAAGTGGGACTTGGAGTCCTTCTTTGGCGAGACATCTCTTCAAGTTTGAGACATGACAGGTAGGATGAACGTTGTTGAGCTCTTGTGGTAGGTCCAGTTGGTACGCTACCTTGCCAATCCTTTCGAGAATCTTGAAAGGACCCACATAGCGAGGTGCGAGTTTCCCTTCTTTCCAAAACAGACCACACCCTTCCAAGGGGATACCTTGAGAAGTACAAAGTCACCAACGTTGAATTCCAAAGGCTTGTGTCTTTTATCTGCATAACTCTTTTGTCGACTTTTGGCTTTGAGCAAGTTGTCCCGAATCTGCAAAGTCTTGTCCATCGTCTGTTGTATAAGCTCGGGACCGGTGATTTGAGCTTCCCTGATCTTGTGCCAACAAATAAGTGATCGACACTTGCATCCATACAATGCCTCAAAAGGTGCCATTTGAATACTCGCGTGGTAACTGTTATTGTACTAGAATTTGACCAAAGGCAAGTGCATGTCCCAGTTGCCACCAAAATTGATTACGCAAGAACGAAACATGTCCTCTAGAGTTTGGATAGTACGCTCGGTTTAACCATCAGACTAAGGATGGAAAGCAGTACTGAGATTAAGGTGAGTACCAAGAGCTTTTTGAAACGTTTGTCAATGGCGAGACGTGAAACGACCATCACAGTCTGAGATAATGTCAATGGGGACACCGTGATGACAGATGACTTCATCCGTGTAGATACGAGCCAATTTCTCGACTAGGTAGTCTTCACCTATGGGGAGGAAATAAGCAGATTTGGTCATATGGTTGATGATTACCCAAATACTAAAGTGACCAGACGACGTACGAGGGAGTTTGGTGATTTAATCCATGGCAATATTGTCCTATTTCTAAACAGGAATTTCTGGTTGTTTGAGTAAGCTAGAGGGTCGTTGATGCTCGGCCTTTACCTTGGAACAATTAAGGCATTTCGAAACGTAACAGGCGATATCTTTCTTCATACCAGCCCACCAATAAGACGCACGTAGGTTATGATACATCTTATCGGCGCCGGGATGAATAGAATACCGAGATTTATGAGCTTTACTCATCAAGCAGTCATGAAGATCATCACGGTTTGGAATCCAAATATGGTCAAGATAGCACATGATGCCATTGGATTTAGTCACGAGTTGGTTTTCAGCACCGCACTTCAACTCATTATCGAGGTTACCCTCATTAACGATCGAGTATTATGACTCACGAATCAACTCTTGAAGCTTTCCCAATGTTTGGTAGAAGTGTACGCTCTTAACATGAGTTTTCCGATTAAGGGGGTCGGCTACAACATTCGCCTTACCAAGGTGGTAGCGAATATCGCAGTCGTAGTCGTTTAGTAAATCCACCCAACAACGCTAACACATGTTGAGTTCCTTTTGAATGAAGATGTGTTGGAGGCTCTTATGGTCGGTGAAGACCATACACTTAGTACCATAAAGGTAGTGTTTCCATATCTTCAATGCAAAAACAACTACACCAAGTTCAAGGTCGTGCGTAGTATAGTTTTTCTCATGAATCTTGAGTTGTTGTGACGCGTAAGTGATAACCTTGTCTCATTGCATAAGAACTCAACCAAGACCTTATTTTGAGGCATCGCAATACGCGACAAAGTCGTCGGTACCATCGAGAAGGGCTAGAATAGGAGCATTGCAAAGCATGTCCTTGAGCGTTTGAAAAGATTCTTCTTGTTCGGAACTCCAAGCAAAAGGTTTATCCTTTTGAGTCAAGGAAGTGAAAGGCACAGCAGTTTAAGAAAAATTCAAGATAAACCGACGGGAATAACCAGCTAAGCCGAGAAACGAACGAATCTCGGACGGAGTCTTAGGAGCAATCCAATTCTTCATTGCCTTGATTTTTGCGGGGTCAACGTGAATACCAAGTTCGTTGACGACATGAGCAAGGAATTGAACCTCCATTAGCCAAAATTCATACTTGCAGAACTTGGCATAAAGACGTCAGTACGCAAAAGCTGAAGGATAAGACGCAAGTGTCACTCATGCTCTTCTCGCGTCTTGGAGTAGATTAGGATATTGTTAATGAAGACGATCACGAATCGGTCAAGGTAGGGCTTACACACGCGATTCATCAAATCCATAAACACAGCGGGTACGTTGGTCAAACTAAATGGCATGACTACGAACTCATAGTGCCCATAGCGTATGCGAAACACGGCTTTGGGTATATCTTCTTCGAGGAATCAAAGTTGATGATAACCAGAGTGAAGGTCGATCTTCGAAAAATAAGTTGCACCTTGAAGCTGATAAAAAATGTTTTCGATGCGAGGAAGAGGATATCGATTCTTGACCTTAAGCTTTTTGAGCTCACGATAGTCAATGCACATTCAGAAGGATCCGTCTTTCTTTTTGACGAATCAAACGGGAGCACCCCAAGGAGAGGTTCTAGGGCGTATGAAGCCTTTATCAAGAAGCTCCCGAAGTTGGCTAGTCAGCTCTTGCATCTCCAAGGGTGCTAGACGGTAGGGGGATTTTGCGACGGAGTTGTGCCAGGGATGAGATCGATGCGAAAGTCAACTGAACGATGAGGAGGAGGACCAGGAAGATCCTCGGGGAAGACGTCCGGGGAATCACGCAAAACAGGAACTTCACTCAGCTTGGACCCTTATCCTTCTTTTCCATGATGTGGGCAAGAAAGGTGAAGTATTCCTTACACAAGTACTTGTTCGCTTGGATACACGACATAAGCTTGAGACCTATGGAAGGTTTCTCACCATAGACGTGTAAGGAATCGTCGTTAGGAAGGGGAAGACAGATGAACTTTTCGGAACAAACAACTTTAGCACGGACTCACCTAAGCCAATCCATACCTACTGTGATATCGAAGCCACCCATTTGCATGGGTATGAGGTCAATGGAAAATGTATGATTGTTGAGATTTAAAAAATAATTCGATAGGACAGAATCATCAGTGACTGATTTTTCATCAGCGACTTCGACTTCGAATGATTTAGGTAACTTAGAATGTCTACACTTAAGCAAAGGTTCGAATTCAACGGATACAAAACTTTTATCCACACCAATATCAAATAAACACGTAGTGTAAACATTGTTAACCAGAAACGTACCCGAGATGACATCGCTGGCGTTTTGAGCTTGTGCCCTGTGATGACAAAGGCTCAATCACGAGCTTGCTGCTGCTGGTTGTTGTTGTTGTTGCGCGGCGGGCAGGTGTTGGCAAGTGGTTGGATCTCCGCATTGAAGCAGGCACGAGTGGTGGGTGTAAGTGGTCGGTTTTGGTTGGCGTAGGGTTTTGGGGTGCGGTTATGGCTCGGGCTTGGTTGGTGGTAGCTTGCGGAGCACTTCGACATTGTAGGGCGAAGTTTCCATACCTATTACAGATAGTGCATAGGCAGCAAGGGCAGTAACAGGATGGTGAAAAGGGTAGGTGTTACACTTGCGATGTGGCCCAGTGTATGCCTTCTTAATAGGCTTGGGAGAGGCTACGGCTAGCTGTTGGGAGGGTTAGGGTTTGGCGGAGTGACTACCACACAATTATGGCTTGAAGCCTTCCGCTTCTTGCCTTTTTGTTGTTCTTTGGGGGTTTGGGTGAGGTAGGTTCGGTGAGGGCTTCGGTGGTGGCTTGGTGGACCTTCCTTAATGAAGCCTTAGGCTTCACCTTAGAGGCTTCACGAAGAACATGGTTGCTGTTCAGGCAGGCGGACAAGCGAAAGTTTTCTTTAAGATTCTTGGGTGAGGTGGCGTCAATGAGGTCCGTGCGGTGAGGAGGGAGGCAATGTATGTATTTGGCAACCGCCTTTACGGCCGTGTCGACTTGACTAGGGCAAATCGCACTCAGCTGCTTGAAACGGGCTGTGAGGCCTGCGTTGTCATTCCTAACCTGTTTGAGGTTCCAAAACTCGCTTTTGAGCCGTTGGCGTTCATGGGGAGGGCAAAACTCATTCTCCATGGGAGAGCGTGGGGGCTTCGTTACCACAAGTGTTACGCTCAGAAGTCCACCTATCAAGAGCCCTTGATCGGAAAACTCCCATGCGTTCATGGTACGCAGGTGGTCGGGACAACCACTTTGGATAAAAGTAACCTCAATGGCGTCAAACCATTGTAGCAACTTGGTGGCGTCCCCTTTGCCGGTGAAAGGCTGGGAGTTGCAAGAGCAAAACTGCTTCTGGGTAAAGGTTGATTTAGGTGTTTCCACTTTGGAGTCGGCGGAGGTGTGGGTTGATTCGGCATTGGGTGGGGGTTGAATCTTGCTAACAATATCGGGCGTGACCTTGGCCATTTGCTCAGCCATTTGCTCGACCATTTGTTCGCTGAACTTCATGCAGTCCTTTTTGGACATTGAATCGGAATGGGACCTTGACTTGGACTTCTTCTTGCCCATAACGCTCTGAGAGAAAGACATCAATGGGTTTAACAATAGAAT
Source organism: Scalesia atractyloides (assembly GCA_947069175.1). NCBI lineage: Eukaryota > Viridiplantae > Streptophyta > Magnoliopsida > Asterales > Asteraceae > Scalesia > Scalesia atractyloides. The sequence continues at coordinate 63,603,779 of CAMTDV010000022.1, forward strand.
AGAGATTCAGGCTTTGATCATAATGCGTTTTTATAAAGGAAATCGTTTTTGAGCATATAAGTATCATGTAACACGTATGAATTCACATAAATAGCATAAGCATACAAGCATTCAAAAGCATAATAAAAATAAGGCCTATGTAATCTTTATTGGGGATGGTGACTTTGATTTAGATTTCCTCTAGGTTGAGTTAAGAAAAAATGCAAAATTCCCAAGCTCACATTGTCGCTCTCGGGGATGGTGACTCTGGTTGAAACAACCTCTAGGTTAGGTATGCATAAAGTCTAGTGCTCATGAAAAGAAACAAAGAAAGAGAAAAAATTTGATTTTAAATACTTTGGGTTTGGGTTAAAACAATCGGAATAATCAATGGTTGTTCCTTTTTGTTTCATAAGCTTGAGGCAGGATTAGGTGGAACCGTGACTCTTTACTGTGCGACCCTAGGTTGATTAACGAACTTAAACGTAAATAAACATGATAAGGGCCTAGGAACCGGTGTTGAGTTTAAGAGGATCGTATACCCGCAATCGTGAATTGACATGTGTTTGATTTTAATAATATAATCTTGAATTTTGAGATCGAATATTGCTTTGGATATGATTCCGTTGTATATATTTTCGGGGACTGAAAAAAGAGTAAGTGTGGGGATATTTGATATTGCAAAATACATCTATTTATCGTGTACAGTTTGTATAATTTTCGTATCGTTTATTTCGGTTTTTTTGTAGAATTAGTTTCTTTTGATTGTTTATTTATTTGCAGGCCTCGATTGCTGAAAATATAAGAAAGCGCATGAAAATATGCTAAACACGAGTTAGCAACAAGAATCGGGTCGTGACGTAGCTGAATGGGAACAAAAATCAAAAATTTTGGAAAAGACCCCCGTTGCATCAAGCGACCATGAATTGGATAGGCCTCACGTAACACGGAAGCATTATAATATTGATTTGTGAAAAAACGCGAGCCGCGCTACGCGGCACCTCAAGGAGTTACCCATCGCATAACGCGACGGGGTCTATTTCGTGCAGAGTTATTGTTTGAGCTAGCTTCTTGTTCCAAAAGGTATATAAAGATCATTATGAAGAGTTTTAAACCTAATTATGAATCCACAACAATTTAGGTGAAAGTTTGGAGCAATTTGAAGCGTTTTCGAGTTCTTGAAGCAGCCGATTGAAGATTTGAAGTTCAGGAAACATCCGGGTCATGTTTAACCATTCGGGTTCCTTATTTCTTGGATTTCTTGTCTTTAACCACGTTTCTAGTTCATGAAAATACTTGTTTTGTGATTGTTTCCATGACTATGATTGGCTAAAACCTTTTATCTGCCTATATTGGATGATTGGTTTGTAAAGTTTTGATTTTTATTAGGATATCTAGTTGTTTATGGATTATTTGCGAAAGTAGTCGACTCGATTATTGGTTTGATGTGTTTGCATGCTTAAAAGTGTTCGATTGTCTTTTATTGCTTGTTTGAGTCTTGGTGATGTCTTTCACATAATAGGTTCATGCTAGATTATGATATTATTTTGTAATCTTTAAGGTTAAATGGCCAATACACCTTTGAAGCGGTAATTAAATAAGTTTAAGGGTTCTACTAATCTCAATAGCTGTGAGGTGCGAGGTTATTGTCAGGTCTATGTCATTAAATTGCTAGGTAGGAGCTCTGTAAGGAGTCTGAACTAGTTGCCCTAGTGACCGTTGTCTAGCAAGTCAAATTGATAACCTGAGTTCATCCTAGGTTTATAGCCCGTGATGGAGTAAATCAGATTAGGAATCGTAAACCACTTAGATAGCTTGTGAGGGAGTCTAGACAAACCGGTGTTTGTAACAGCCTCTAGAGTGACGTAAGTGTCTTCCTTAGAAGGGTCGGGGGTCTTGTTTGGTATTTTGACAGGTTTAGTATTAGAAGATCCCGGTTCCATAATAACTATTATCCTAATAATATCATTAACAATGCAAACTAGGATTCTAGTCCAGGTAGTTGTTTCCACCATCTGAGTAAAACATGATGATTGTACAAATTTTCAGGGGTGTGCTTCCACTTAAACAAGTATTCAGCAGGCGAAAGGAATCCAAAAGGATCTTATGGCAAGTAACCCCAGACTTGAAGTTGGAACCCCGCTTCAAGGCCAACTTAGGCAGATGAGGTTCTATCTACCGATGCTCATTGAATGTCTGGTAGTAATACCCCACTCAGATTCGCCATGGAGCATGGGGTAACCGCCATCACCACTTCATCTACCTGGTGCTCATTGGTTGTCGTGTAGTAAAACCCCAACTCAGATTTGCCAGGGGAGCATAGGGGTAACCACTATCACTGCCATCATGACCACTAGTAACACCTGCCTCATAAGAAAACTGTTGGACCTACAAAAGAATATAATATATTCTAAAGCTAAAACATGACCTCTTGATCAAGAAATAAACAACTGATGGGAAGCGTTCTCTTCCAAAAGATAGTGAATCTTTGAATACTAATCAGAACAACTATTGAAGACACTCAAAGATCTGTTTAGAAGACTTGGAACCACTATTGAAGAAGAGCAAACCACAAATCGTGGCCAAAGCCCTGTTGAAGCAAAGCACTAATCATGAAGACCAAACATCTATTCTAGCTAAACAGATGTTTGATACAAAGAAACAACAGTTTGAAAAATAGGCTCAACTTCATGGAAATCTCTTGACATTTGATACAAAGCTTGTCCAGAAAAAGAAGCTCCAAGAAACTAGAAAAGTGACTTATGATTATGCTTTTGGAAACACGGCACTCCTGAGTTAGGAAGGTAGATCATTAGGAATACCAAATGATCAGAGTTATAATCACTACATTAATATATCAACGGGAATCAATTCTGATCGATATTCCTCAAACTGTGCTTTCACATCAAAAGATGACACTCATAGTTCTGATAATCTATCATTTGTCTAGATTAACCAAAAAAGATTGACCCCACTGACTTGGAGGAAATGGATATTTTGCACCAAGTGCCCTATTAAGTCTTAGAGCAGACAAATTTTATAAAAGAACTGGTAGGAGATATCAAGGGTGGGATTGGATAAATCCAAGATAAAGTATTGTAAATGAAATATGCTAGGTCATTTTGCTAGGAAGTGCAGAAATCAAACAAGCAACTCTACACCAAATATAACATATCCAAATCAAAGACCTCAATCAAACAGTTACAACACTTATATGAAAACACCCAAATACCCCTACACCAACTGTTCAAAACACTACCAATTTTGCACAAAGCATTAGTCTTGTCCCCGTTCAATATATTCAAACATATGTTCTTCAAGTCCAATACGTTCAAATGCTTGTCTCACATGTTCAAGCACAAAGCTTTTCACTCAAGGCATTACTACTCCTACTCATGCATCTGTAGAACCCAAAACAAGAAAGCTTTCACTCAAGGCTTTGTTAGAGGAGTCTACTAGAGGATCTAGCTGATCAAAAGTTTGCTCTTATAGCAAAGACCAATGATGAACATAAGAACTTTTGTTTTATGGCACTTGAATATATCTCAGATGAAGTTTATCAACAAAAGGAAATGACTGCTGGTGAAAACTTTGTTGGTGAAACTACTGAGAGCCTAGAGCAAACAACTATTTATGGAGAAGGCCATGTAGAAAGGATTGAATAAGATCATCCCAAAAGTTTCATTAAATGCATCATGATGATTTTGTGCAAATTGCTGCTTCCAAGGATCACCTCACATTCTTAAAGAATTATGTTCAGAAAAATGCATCATTGCATTTGCAAACATCAAAGTGGTGAATGAAAAGCTTAGGGAAAATGTTCAAGTTAGTGAAATTGTTCTTGAAAAACTAAAAAGAGATTTTAAAACTAGACTGTTGGTGCATATTTGTGACAACAACTTAGATTTGGTCTTTGGATATATTGTAATTAGTAAAATGATAAATAGTTAGCGGGTTTAGTTTTGAATAGTTAGTTATAGTGATTGGGCTAAACCAGACCTACATATTGGGGAATGGTAGGCGAATTGGGCCTAGATCAATTTGCAGCCCATGTGGTAAACCCTAGCCCAGTTGCAAACTTGTCTCTATATAAAGAGAGTTTTGCATCAGGGTTAAGGTTGCTCAGTTAATCACTTCAGAGAGAGTTGAGAAAGAATTCGTAGAGAGATTGGGTAGGACGAATTCGAGTGATCTAAATTGATTGTAATCGTTGTGATAGATAATCAATAAAGATCGGGTTTATAATGATTGTTGTTCCTACTCGTATTTCTGTGATAATTTGATCTAGAGGATTCCACACTCTAGATTGGATAGACGATTCTGTGAAGATCCTTATGGATTAGGGGACCTGCAATTTGTATCAAAGAATTCGGCCCTTGTTTTTGTTTGTTCGGAATCGTTACTGTAGAAATAGTTGGGTTTTCGGAAGTTTTTGACGGCTGGTTCGAAGTTTGAAGGCTGTTCTAGGGTTTTTGCTGCTATTTCGGATAAACTTCAAGGATCTCGGAGAGTAGGAGTGCATCTAGGATCAGAGAATTAGCATCTCGGATCAGAAAACTTGCGTTTCGAATCAGAACAGTGCATCTCGGATCATAAGTGTTCATCTCAGATTTCTTGTATTGATTTCGGATCATCTCGGATCATCTCTAATACCATCTCGGATCACTGTTCCGAATCACCATCTCGGATTAGCATCTCGATCACTGTTCCGAATCACCATCTCGGATTGTTAATCCTAGTTATTATTCCGAATCGGGTATTGTTCCGAGTTGTACTTGAAAAGGTGGAAAGTTAACCAGCTGATGTAACCGGAGATAAACGTTTTCGTACACAGAATTTGATCCATAAAGAATCCTGACAAACCAACTGCACGGTTAGACCCATTTGATTTTTAGGACAAAAAAATAAATAATAAATAAAGGCATGAAAATTCCTAAAATCGTTATTGGGCATTATACATTATCGGGTTCGTATCATCGAGACGAATCTAACGATACAATTTGGTAATCACACTTTTTGGACAGACTTTTAACGTTTTTAGTGAGCCGGTTCGGTAAAAATGTCGAATGTGTCCAACTTGAGCGAATTATTAAGAATGGGGCATGAGGCAGGCACGGCTAACAAACCGCCAAAAATGTTGAAAGTAGAGAATTACCTTACATGGAAGGATCGGTTTCAGTCGTTCATTGCGTAAGTCCTGATAACGATAAAACAGGTATCACTAACCTAATCAGTAGCGGAAATAATGATTAGGAGGAAGAACAACTTTGAATAAAAATCAACTTGCATACACCAGCAAAGTGTCTGATACAAGTTTTGTGAATACAACTCTCTAACCCTTTCAGCTTGACCTAATACATCTATTTATAAGGATCCCCAAGCCCACCATTTACAACCCTAAGCCCATAAGGCACTAGGAAGCCAGAAAACATACTAAAGCCCAAAATAAGCCCTAATGTGTAAACCTTTAGCAATATAGGCCCAACAATCTCCCCCTAGGTTTACAACATTAGTCCTTCGATTGTGCGTCCACTCCAAGCGTTCCAGCGATAATCCCTGCGACAGCTGCAACCAAGTCCTTCGCACACACTTCATATAGCTCTGCAGTTCTGATTTGATGAGAAGCAAGAACCTGCAGGTCTTCGTCATGAAAGCTCACTAAGTCTACCACATCATTCACTCTGAACGCCTTTTCTTTCGTCACAATCGCCACGCTACCAACCTTGGGATCGTATAACCAAAAGTTAAAATTCTTGAGAATCCCTCGTGGAAATGTAGGAGCAACCGGTATAACCAATTCTTTGTCAGTCGGTGGCCACATCACTGATTTAAATCATTTTCCTGTATGCGCATCACGAACACCTTTTGCAGCTCTCAAAAAGGGTTCGGTAGTCTTCATTGTCTTAAAACCAGTTTTGACCTCATGCTCCAGCTTCTTGAAAAACCTCCATCCAGGGCCATGCTCGGTAGTATCATCGTCAGTATACGGAGCACGCAGTTAATCAGTAAGCGCAATCTTCGTCCACGTCTCGAATTGTGATTCTTTAGAATAATATTCTCGAGTTCCATCTTGGTGCACAATAATCAACATATTCTTTACGTGATCATACATCCAACATAGCACCTGGATTTATTCCCCACTTTGCTTTAATAGCTGGAACCAAGCTCCATCACATAGCGTTCAGATTGATTCATTGGATCTTTGAGCTGGAAGTTCTCGTCAAGAGGATTAACATTCACATTCTTCATCAGGACCATCTGTTTCTTCTTCTGACTCGCTACACACTTTTGACTCGTTGTATATCTCTTACGTGGATAGCCCAGATAATCGTATAAACCAACTTGGCATTTAGCAGGCAACTGTTTAGTCGCAAGCCTTTCAGCTTCAGTCTCCTCAGCCGCTCATTGTTGTGCAGCATGATGCCTGTGCTCGATATTCATTGGGTCGTCTGTCGGATCAGAAAATTCCCTCCCAAACTTATGCTCTAGCATGGCTTTCAAATCAAATACCAGGGTCATAAGTATAACTTCCTGCTCTAAGACGACAGTCTTTTCTTCAAATCCACAACGTCGACTTCCACATCATCATCATCATCATCACTATCCATCCCGCCAAATTCAAATGCCTGCTTTTCTGAACTTCGCATATATTCTTCAGAAACATCATCACCACGACCTACACCACTTCCACCCGCCTCAGAACCTCCTGCACCAGATGAACTTCCCCCAAACTCCATCATTTGTAGTACTGTATCTGCTGGAATAGAGACAACAGTAGAGTGCATAGCAATAGGAGAGGTTGTCGGTTCAGATAAAAAAGGTGTATCAACTATCAGAGTATCGACAACAATGCAGCAACTGTAGTCACAACAGCAGTAGATGTTATCAACACAGATTCTTCAGCAGTATCAGCAGTATCAGCAGCATGAACATCAGATTGGCATGATGGAACACTCGGCTCGGTTCTCCTCTTCTTAATCAGTGGAACCTCGTCCTCTTCATCTTTATCATCATCCTGAATCATATCAGTTGGAGCAACAACAGGTGGAATATCAAGTGGAGGATCACCTTGCTTTTCCTGAATTTCCTTTAGATGAGCAATCAAAGCTTCCAAATTCTCTGAAGATAACTCTGGTAAGACTGGGATCAAATTCGCGTTGAACTCTGTAATATCATCGAGAAAAGCTTGTCCAGCATCGGCCTCGTCATCCGTAATCAGATCTTCTATCTCTTTCTCTTTAGCTGGTACATCATGTTCTTCGGCCACGATTGCATTGACAGGAGGAGGAGCTGGAACGTCCAAGCCAACAACTTCTGAAAACTTCCCAAATTTCTTTAGCGCAAATCGACCAACAAACACAATTTTGGATGTTGAACGGTTCTTCTTCATCGTACTGAAAATGGTTGGTCCCATCGGCTTCATGTTCAACAAGTTAGCATCTGAGGCGTCCTTTGCCAGGTCTAGGTAGCGAGCATCAAGAATCAACTGAACAAAGCGCGGATATAAAAGAAACATTCTCTTCTTGGACTGTTCCAAAATTTTCTTCATATTGTTGAAGATATAACCAGAGTAGTTATACTTCCAGTCCATAACCAGAGATACTATAGCAGATGTCTGAGCTTGGTTTGGCTGATCGAGACCCCCTTTGTTTTCCGAGACGCACTGCATAAACATATGAACTAGCAACCGCCAGTACGCTGGAAACATCTTCTTAAGCAACGATGGATACGATCCTTCATACCCCATCTCCATCAACACCGGTATCACCTTCTCTTTCGCATATATGGTTGGATCGCTAAAAGTATCGACAATCTGGAGCACCTCTCTGACACAAGCTTCATTCACCAGTATCTCATTTCCCTGTATCTGTGAACGAATGTACGGTCTCCCATCTGCGCCACTTTGATGAAAACGCGCTCTCTTCCAAAAAGAATGCACTAAGTCTCTGTAGATGACTTGATTGGCTCGGAGAGCATTGGCAATCTTACAAGCGTTTAATCCCACAATCATAGACTGGAACTCCTGATAGCACTCGGCTAGAGGGTCTGAAAGATATCCTTCTTGGTTGTGGAATTGTTCCTCAACCAGCATAACAGCATCGAAAGCTTCTTCAACCATATCTGTCAAGATAACAACCAAGTTAAATTCCATCTAACAGAAGTTAACTGAGTATACCAGAATGAAAGTTAAAACTAACTGGATAGTTCAAGCAGATCTTAAGGTTCAAACATTTAAGAGTTCAAGTAAGTATTAGGGGTTCAATAGTTGAACAGGTCAAAGGTTCAAACATCTTAAATCCGGATTACTGACAGGTCAACACTAATCGGATGAACCTTTTCATCAATCCGGATTAGTAGGAGGTCACTAGTATTTCGGATAAGGTTGCAATCCGGATTACCCAACAGTATCTCGAATAAATCATCAATCCGGATGAAGATTTTCTGAGATGAAATCCGAGTTCATCAATTCAGATGAATAACCATCTGGAATGTAATCCCAAATGCATAGAACTTTGAAGATTTGTCTGAGATGCTATCCGGAAAGCTTTAAACATCAAAATGATCATCCGGATTACATGAGTTTAAGCATTTTACCTAATCCGGATGATTTTCCGAGATAAACAGTGCAAATATAGAGAGAATCAGAGAAGAAATCAGATTTCGGAAATTTTTGAATAATCCGAAATGAAATTTCAGAGATACAGATATACATTTCGAAATGGGCTTGGGCCTCATTTTAAGAGTCCGGATTGGGCTTTTGTCAGACCCAATCCAGAATAGTAATGTCCAAGTGGGCCTGTCCGGAAAAGCAAAATCTGGAACAGTAATCCAATTTCCAGAAAAGCCTAATCCGGAGCAGTTACAATTGGGCCTATCCATAGAGCCCAATCCGGAATAGTGTTCTAGTGTTCCAATTTTCAAAGACTTTTAACAAATTCTATTAGATTGGCCCAAATTTTGAAGCACATTGGGCCAATTTTCAATATCCCTTGACAGAAACCATCTAAACAAAAATCATCAAGTTGACTAACCAAGCATCCAACCACCTTTTACCAATCTACAAAGAAAAACTGTTTAGCACACACATAAATATTATCACAGCCTTGCTAAGGGATCAAATCGTTTCAAAAGTCAACTAAGGAACATTTTTCAGTATGAGCAGGGTCAATTGATCTAAGCGATTGTCAATATACTTGTCCATTTAAATCTAAAAGTCAACCCTTCTAGTTCAAGCATTATGATAAGCTTAAGGTAGTATTATACTATGATACTCGTGTGTCCCATACCATGACATACCCCCGCAATCAAGGTAAGCACAACAGTTCATCGTAGCAGATGAGTATATTGTGGTCATCCTTTTATTTAGAACATTAGGCTATTGGTGAACAGGTCAGTACTTCGTACAGCAGAGAGACCAATAGTGACTGACGAGGGTTAGGCAAATACCTTATGTGGTACGTAAGAACTTATGGAATATTCTCATGAAGAAACTTCTGTTCTCTTGGGTTTTTGCCTTTCCAGTTTGGCTCTTTTACAAAGATATCCTGGTTGTGCCTAGGTCTGCATATAATCTGGATGCAACAGAAGGGCAGCCAAGATATCCCCGGATGACTCAATAGCATAAAGACCCGAAACATCAGACGTTGGCTATCTATCAACACAATATTTAAGACCATGAAATCATACGCCTAGAGTAAGTGACCCACTGAGTACATAGTTCCTTATGTTTATATCATTTGGCTTACCCGATCCGGTTGAGTTTTAGACCTACCGACACATCACCTTCGATCCGAACCTTTTCCCGCTTCAACACCTTACATGTGTTAGTCAAACATTTGATCACGAAAAAGTATTTCAATTCCCTATCCTTGCAAAAACTGTTTTTTTTATTTGTTAGATTTCTCCACCAAAATTTGTGCATTCACATGAACAAATTTACAAAACAATGAAAATGAAATAAAAGAAAAATAGGAAACGAAACACAAAGACAGAGGATGCCTAGGTAGAAAACCGAATCATTTTGAGAAGATCCACAAGCACTTGAAAACACGCGTTGCTAACAGGTTTCGTGAACAAATCCGCCACATTTGCATCAGTGTGGATTTGCTCAAGCTTTACGAGACCCTTTTCATAGCAATCACGGATAAAATGAACTTTAATATTTATGTGCTTGGTTTTGGAGTGGAAAACAGGTTTTTAACGATTTGGATAGCGGCATCATTATCACAGTAAATTGTTGTGTTTAGATAAGTCAAACCGTAATCCGTAAGCTGGTGTTGCATCCATAAAACCTTGGAGCAGCAAGCAGAGGCGATGACATATTCTGCTTCCTTAGTAGAAAGCGAGACCGTCTGTTGCTTCTTGCATTGCCACGAGATTAAGCGATCTCCCAGAAACTGACAACCAGCTGAAGTTGAGCGCATATCCCTATCTGTACCTCCAAGATTACTGTCAGAGAAAGCAAACAATTCAAATTCAGAATTTTTAGCATACAAGAGGCCCAGTGATGGTGCCCCTTTGAGGTACCTAAAAATTCATTTAACATCATGTAAATGAGAGAGTTTCGGAGTAGCCTGATAACGAGCACACTGGCAGATGGCAAACATGATATCTGGCCGACTTGCAGTGAGATACATGAGTGATCCAATCATTGAGCGATACATAGTTGGATTAACAGGCTTTCCTTCAGCGTCTTCATTTATCAAAGGTCGTTCTACTATAGGTGAAGCCATAGGCTTTGAATCTGTAACTTGAATTTTGCACGAACGTCATGAACATATTTTCCTTGATGAATTAAGATACCACGTGGGCTCTGACGAACTTGAAGTCCAAAAACATGGTCATCTCCCCCAATGAGCTCATCTCAAATTTCTTCTTCATAATTTCTTCAAATTCACGGCACAAACCATCATTGGTAGAACAAAAAAAGATATCATCAACATATATTTGAACAAGAATAATGTCCTTATCAACGCGTTTGATGAACAGGGTTTGATTAATGGTTCCCCATTGTATCCATGAGCAAGCAGATGCTTTTTAAGAGTGGCGTACCATGCGCGAGGCGCTTGATGCAGCCCATACAAAGCTTTGTCTAATTTGTAAGCATAGTCTGGCTTGTCAGGATCAGTAAAACCCGGTGGTTGTGCCACGTAGATTTCCTCTTTCATTGTGCCGTAGAGAAACGCAGTCTTGACATCCATTTGATATACAGTGAAATCCATGTAAGGTGCATATGCCAAGAAAATGTGTGTTGCCTCCAAACGTGCGACAGGTGCATAGACCTCATCATAATCTAAACCTTTAATCTGTCGAAAACCCTGAACCACCAGTCGAGCTTTATTTCGAACGATAACTCCAATGTCATCCTGCTTGTTATGGAAAACCCAGCGAGTTCCGGGAGCACGTTTTCCTTGAGGCAGCTTCACCAATTGCTAGACACCAAGCTTCTCAAATTGATTGAGTTCTTCATGCATAGCATCCACCCAACCTGGTTCCTGCAAGGCAACATCAATACTTTTAGTTTCAATTTGTGAAATGAAACAAGAGTAGAGATAGGTATTGATATCCCCGGATTGGCTGCGGGTTCAAACAGCAGCGTTAACTGGACCAATAATATTTTCAATGGGGTGATCATGTTGTAACCGCTGTGGTATTGGTGTAGCGGGAACAAGAACATCCGTTTGCAAGTTGGTAACACTTGCTGAAGCTACTCTAGATGACTCCCCCTCAACATGTGCACCAGTAGAAGTAGTTGCTGAGGAATCAACCAAACAATCGAGCGGAGTAGGCTTAGGGAACAGAGAAGAACCCAAGACATCGGGAGTAGATCCATCATGTGTCGTAGGAGGCGCTGGGTCAGAAACCGCAACTTCAGGAGGAGCGTTCTGAGCAGGCGAATTAACAGCTGACTCTTGAGATTGCGAAACGGAGGAAGAAGATGAAACAGCGTCATTAAATCCAGGAGGATCCACACTTAGCTGCTTTAAAGTCTCATTTAACTGTGCAGCGTCAGCATCATTTTCGGGTGAAATGGGCACCAATGGAGGGTCATAAATTGAACTTTTACCTGCAAACACATTGGAAGGAACATCAACATGGTTAAATAATGTGCAATAATCATACAGCCAGTCAGGACCTTTCGTGTGTCCTTGGGATTTTCCTCCAGCAACCGCATTGTAGGTTTCAACTACCATTTTCTTGATCTTGTTATAAACACGGTATGATGTGTTTTTAGAATATCCAACGAATATGCAAGGGTCCCCGCGTGATTCAAACTTTCCTTTAGCATCCATGAGCAGGAGAACACAAGGGCATCCGAACTTGCGAAAATGATTGACCGAAAGTTTGCGACCTTCAGCCACTTCGTATGGAGTTTTCATGTGTCGTTAATTGATCTGGGCATGATTCTGAATATTACATGCAATATTGATTGCTTCTGCCCATAAAATAAGAGGTAGCTCGGATTCAACCAGCATAGTGCGTGCAACTTAAATTAGTGTTTCATTTCTGCGTTCTTCAACCCCATTTTGTTGTGGCGTTCCGGTTGCACTAAACTGTCAGTCAATCCCCTTTGAGGAACATTAAGAATTTAAGGTAACATTCTTAAATTTTGTCCTGTTATCACATCGAATAGCCTTCACAGTAGTGTTTGTCTGGTTTTCCATAAGCGTGAAGAACTGTTTGACTAACTCAAGGGTTTCACTTTTATGTGTAAGAAAGAAAACCTAGGTGAATTGTGAATATTCATCAATAATAACCAGACAGTAAGCCTTCTTGCCAATGCACAGTTCGGACAAAAAAGATCCATATGTAGCAGTTCTAAGACTTGAGACGTGGAAGGAGCGGCTTTAGATTTGTGTGGCTGTCGATGTTGTTTCCCACGTGCACATGATTCACACTTTTCGATCTGCATGAAGTCACGAACTGGTAGATCTCTGACTAAACCACTTTTTGCAAGACGATTTAAGTTCTTCATGTTGATGTGTCCCAGTCTGCAATGTCATAGCATTGCATCATGTTCGGCTGTAGATGAGAAGAGGCAAGTGAGCTTGTTAGAAGGAGCCTTGTTCATATCAATAATATATGCATTTCCTTTTCGTGCAGCTTGAAGAAGAATCCAATCATCCGAAATAATTAGATCTGGTTTCAGCACATAACACCTTTCTTGGTGAAAAGAACATCCAAATGATTGTCGCAGAGTTGAGACACACTCAAAAGACTGTGCTTCAATTCTGGTACGTAATTAACATTCTTAAAGCTGAGGGCTCCATTGCAAAGAGTTCCTCTCATGGTAATCTTTCCTGTCTCGCCACTTGCGAAGGAAACAAACCCGCCATCGAAAAACTGAATGTCATTCAACTGCGAGATGTCTCCGGTCATGTGCCTGGAACAGCCACTGTCAATATACCATAGTTTGACAAGAGTTCGCCAGAGCTGTTCCTGCACATTTCAACAGGTTTTAGTTAGAGGCTGCAACCTAGGCCATTGAAGATATGGGCATGCCATTAGCATCAACGTAAGTAACCTCACGAAAAATTAAATTAGTTGAGGATGAGGTAGAAGATGCTTTTGATTGATTTGAAATGGGGCAGAAGACTAAGTCTTGGCCAATGTTTTAGGCCTCCAGGTTACCGAATCAGACTTCTCCACAATCCTTGGAGTGCTAGATGGATTATGGGAACCTGAAGGTCTCAAGGGTTTGAAAGATTGTTTCTTGGCCAAGTTCCAGTTTTGATCAGAAGAGTTAGCCACAAATCGAGCCTGAGGTGGGCGATTAGGCATAGTCTTCTGATGTCGTGAATAGAAAGTTTTAAACGAGGTAAAGGTGTTTTGACAACTTCGAGCACTGTGCCCGGGAAATCCACAATTGAAACAGGTCTGCCTCTTCTGGAAGAAAACAGTCTGTTCAGCTTGGGAAATTCTAGGCAATTTGCCTGTCAGTTTCTTGCTTGCGGGTACTAATGGCTGATGCACGGTCTTGTTCTTGACTATGTCCTACGCACAACCATCAGCACACTTGTTAGTTTTCTGAATTGAATTGGACAGTTTTGAACATGGAGATTTAGGTAAAATTTTAACTGATATCTGTTCAGCTGGTTGCTTAACAGACTTGGTGGTGCCCCTCTGGATTATTGTTGACTCAACATTGATTTCGTGCTTGAGATTCTGTTTGCGACTGCTGAGTCAATTTCTAAGAGTGATGAAGAGACTCAGTAGTTGCCGTTTCAGTTGTCGAGGATGCCTGTTTTGTTTTCTTCTTTTTAGATCAGCGTGTTCTCCGTTTCTTGACCTTCTCTTCAAATCACATTTTGTGACAGATTCTGTAGAGGACACGGGTGGCTCTACAGGGACATCCTTTTTCTGAAATTTTGGAAGATGAGCTTGAAACGCTACATGAATTGGGAATCTTGTGATTTTGAAGAATTTGAGAATCCGATTCAGAATCAGTTTTAAGATTTTCATTTGAATCATTAGAAAGAGAGTGCTCATCATCTGTCGTTTCAGAATCAGTCCCTTGTGCTTGGTTAAAATAAGCTGAGTCGCTCGAATCTTCTAGAATTATGTCAACATAAGCGTTCACAGGGTCAGTTGGTTGGTCGCTTTTGCACTGTCAACCCTAGGATATGCATCAACAGACGAAACCTCTGGAGAAGAACTTCCGGTCTCTTCAGTAGGAACTGATGAAACCGAATCATCTGTCGATGCTTGACCTGCAGCTAAATTCATGTTTTCACAACAAGAGTTATTACAGTTATTAGTATCATTCAAAACATCAGCATTTGATAAAAAACCAGAATTAAAACTGTCTAAATTCTCAACACATCCAACACTATTTGTGCATGTAAATTGTTCAGCAAGAAATTGATTTAAAATGTCAAAAGCGGGCTTATAAAATGCATAATCAGCAGCCGAATTGTCTGAATTTGTAGTCAGACATTCCTCTTGATCACCCTCTATGATATCCTCAACTAAAATTTCTTCTGCATATGAGTTAGACACATTAGTATCGTTAACGGATTCAGTTTGAGTATCAGAAGATTCTTTTCCTTTAGATTCTGTGAAGGATGTGGATTTCTCTGCCTAAGGCACTACTTTCTCTAAACCATCTGTACTACAAGAAGGGTCATTACCAGTTTCATGGGAAAGTGGTGTTGAAGTAACAAAGACATCATCCCTCTTGATTTTAGTTGGTTTAGGGAACTTTGGGTAATAGGGCGTCCATGGTTTGATAAATAATCTGAAGGTTTACCATAAATCATTTTTTCTGCATTTTCTAAATCATCCCGGATTTAGGCATTCTAGTATAGTTATGATTATATGGTGGAGGTGCCCTATTATACCCAAGACCTTTGGTAAAAAATTTCTGGTAGTTTAGCTGGAGGTCAAATAAGTCCATGACTAGTATACTGGAAGTTTCAAATTTTTTAATGTTTATTTCAGCCAGTTTTAGCTTATCGTCGTAGACCCAACATTGCTGTTGGTTCAAGTCTAGCTTTAGCTGAGCTACATCTTGTTTCAGAGCTTCGACCTTTTCCATAAGAAGCGTGTTCTTATGTTTAAGGGCGATGTTCTGTGACGCAGCTTGTTGGTATTCAGCTACTAGATTTGAATTATGGGCGCGCATTTGTGATAATTTAAAACGACAACTATCATAACAGAGAATTCGATTTACCGTTTCCGAAAGATCGGACGTCTCAGTGGTCTGCGTCATCATGCAGTGGTTGTTGTTCTTGGAGAGATTTAATGTTTCCATTTGAGCTGCAGCATCTCCCCAATTAAAACCTTCGTGCTGTTGGGCCACCAATGTTGTTGACTTCCCGCCCGAGCTACTCGAGGGACTCGTAGTGGACTTTGAGGGAGAGACGAGGACCAGCTGTCTGTCGCTGCTCTGTATGTCTGCCACCCTGGATGACACATACCCGAATGGTGGCTTCTTGCATTCCCTGGCGAAGTGTCCTGGTTCGTGACATCTGTAGCATCTGAGTTTGTCCTTTGTGAGACCAATCTTCAGATTTGACAAAGGTTTCCGTCCATACTTCTTCTAAAACTTGTTAACCCGAAAGGCAGCCATAGCTAGATTCCAGGAAACATCGACCTCGTCCAGGTCCTCCTCCATTATTTGATCAACTTCGGTTGGAAGAATGGATGGAGGAGTCAGATCACCTGCCAGGAAAGCGTTCAAGCTCTTGATCGTCGACACCAAAATAGCCAGTTTGTTTTCGTTTTCTTTAGTGAGAAACACAGAGTTGGAGGCAGGTTGGGCAAATGCAGGCACTGGTGCAGCAGTTTGAGGAGTGTTGCCTTGTTGCACTGCTTGAGGAATTGCAGGACTGATCACCATATTGGGATACTGAGCATGGTACTGAGTGTGAACTTGAGCCGCCGAAACCATAGTGGGATTCTGAGATTGAAGGCCATACACGTACTAGGTGTTCTGTGGCGTGGCTATAGGACTATAAACCACATTTGAGCCACCCAGTGTTTGTGAATTTCCTTGCAAAGAGCTATAAATCAAATTTTGTGACATCAATGCGCATTTTTCCCTGTCATCCCGGTGGCTATCAAACTGCTCTGATGATTTATTTTCTCTCTGCTTGTTATCAATCTCACATGATTTGATAGTAGTTATCATTTCTGTGAGAGTAACATCATTCAAGTTCTTTGTCTTTTTGATCATTCCCACATCCGCATCCCAACTCTTGGGCAGTGAGTTTAATAACTGTCTGTTCATGGCACTGTTAGTGAGAGTAATCTCAGCTGAAATCATCTGTGAAACAAGCTTGA
This sequence comes from Scalesia atractyloides, assembly GCA_947069175.1. Taxonomy (NCBI): domain Eukaryota; kingdom Viridiplantae; phylum Streptophyta; class Magnoliopsida; order Asterales; family Asteraceae; genus Scalesia; species Scalesia atractyloides. The sequence goes on from CAMTDV010000022.1 coordinate 63,620,543, forward strand.
CATAGCGTCGAATCTGGTTTTCAATAGTTTCCCCATAGATGTGATTGAATGAGCTGAATTGTTGATCAGCTAATTTACCTTGCTTGCCTTCATGTCTGCATTTCCCTCATAGAGATTTTGCAGTTCACTCCAAACTTCCTATACAGTCTTACAGTTTCTAACCGCAATAGAAATACCAGGTCCAAGTGCCATGGTTAGAGTACTCGATGCCTTTTCATCTTCCTCGATTATCTTAATATCTTCTGGAGTCCACGAGTGCATGGGCTTTGGAATTTTGGTGTCCCGATCTTGCTCTATACTATAGACTATTGTTCTCGGAACATTCATGATGCCTATCCACACCCCAGGTTCTTTTGCCTTGCAAAACTATTCGAAACGAAACTTCCATTCGTAATATTCGTCTCCATACAACAAACGTGGCACTTTAGTGGAAGTGCCAATGACTTGATCCAGTTCTTGATGGAGGGCCAGAGTTTGTGATTGCAGAGCAGCCAGAGTGGCATTGGTCAAGTCTTGTGCAATCATGTATCTGTTCATCATTATTAAATTGATTAGAATTACCAAACAGATTTAAAATCAATTTATTTTAAGTTTTCTTTGATGAACAATACTTAATACGAAATCGATCCGGAATGGTCAACTCTGTAGACAACTATGGTCAAATCCGGATGCTGAATCCGAATTGAATCCGAATTGATGAGTCCGAATTGAAAATCCGAAATGACAAATCCGAATAGATGAATCCGAAATGATGAGTCCGAAATGATGAAACCGGAAACTGGTGAATCTGAAATGAGCGGTCCAAATTGACAAATCCGAATTAACAAATCCAGAATAAAGATCTGAGTGAGAAAATCCAGAATGGAAAAGCCTGAATGCAAATCCGGAAAAGAATCCGAATGATGAGAATCCGGAATCCTGATCCTTATCTGATAGTAACAGTAATCCGACTTTTATGCAATAGAAATCCGACTTCCAAGGATTTGATAACCACCACAATATCTTGGATCCGAAGAGTAGTAATCTGGATTGAACAACAGTCCGGGATCAATCCGAGATGGATGATCTCCTTCGTGTTCTTCGGAATCCGGAACAGTAGCAAATCTGAAATACGAGAACCTTCTTCGAGTTCTTCGGAATCTGTAATAGTAACAGATCCGAAATCTTCAAATCTTCTTCGCGTTCTTCAGAATAGTAGCACTTCCGAAGACAAAACAGTGATTCTTTTGATCTTGAACAGTGATCCGGAACAGTGACGATTCCGAGCAGCAGCAACACACTTTGAAACAGCTTCTTCAATCAGCAATACCTGGATCTTGTATTTGAACAACAGGCTCTGATACCAATTGTAAGTCCTGATAACGGATCAAACAGGTATCGCTAACCTAATCAGTAGCGGAAATAATGATTAGGAAGAAGAAAAACTTTGAATAAAAATCAACTTGCATACACCAGCAAAGTGTCTGATACAAGTTTTGTGAATACAACTCTCTAACCCTTTCACCTTGACCTAATACATCTATTTATAAAGATCTCCAAGCCCACCATTTACAAACCTAGGCCCATAAGGCACTAGGAAACCCACAAAACATACTAAAGCCCAAAATAAGCCCTAATGTGTAAACCTTTAGCAATGTAGGCCCAACACATTGAATATCAGGACACACGGATGTGGATCTGTATTCAAGATGGGTACGTAAACCCAACTCATGACTTTGAAGGCAGACAACATGTCACTGCCTATGTCAACATATCAGAGGCTGATAAGAGAATGTATGAGTATGGGAAGAAGGCCTTAGTTGCTATAAAGATGTCGTTACCTGTTGGCATCAAACATACATTCAAGCGATATACCACTTCGAAAGAGATATGGGATTCTCTAGAGAAGAGGTATGAGGGCAATCCTGATGTGAAGAAAAACAAAGTTAACCTGCCGAAGAAGCAATTTGTTGTCTTTAAAGGCATGCGAAATGAGTCCCTTGAAGATATCATCACGAGATATTATCATCTAATGTCAGAAATGGACAATTAAGATATAGAGGGATACATGGCTGTGGAGATAAACGATTAATTGCTTGATGCTTTACCTGCCAAATGGGATATTTATACTCTTATGATTAAGGGTGAAGCTGACTATGAAGATAAAGACTTGGAAGAGGTTGTTGGGAAACTGAGAGCTTATGAGCTCAACATGAAGAAAAAGGAAACTAGATATGATCAGGTTCAAGATCCGGGAATTTATAAAGGGCTTACATCTTCATCTTCCAACAATGCTTCAAATGATTCTTCAACTGCGTTTCTCTCATGTGAAATGAGCGGGTTGTGACAAATGCTGATGGTGAAGTATGTTTTGTAGCTGATTTAGGATGACCGTCAGGGGCAAATAGACAGCAAGGTAGCAAAAATAACAGCAATACAACGTTTATGCCTCTGAGTGTCAAGGCTGCTGAAGATCATCTAGCCTTGCTTGCTTCATTTGTTGCTTCGTACGAGAACTATATTCATGGAAGAATATCTGATCCTGCTACTTTTGATGAAGATTATGATCAGATTGACCCTGATGACCTAGAGGAGATGGATATACAATGGCAGATGGCCATGATCTCAACAATAGTGAAGAGGTTCATGAATAGGACGGGCAGAAAGTTCGTTGGAAAGAATGTAGGTTTTGACAAGTCTAAAGTGAAGTGTTACAACTGTCAAAATTACGGACACTTTGCTAGTGAGTGTCAAAGACCTAAGACTGAATCTCGTTCTAGCTCATCGTTTCAAGATTTTCCTGGTCATGGTTCAAGCAACAGGAATGCGTCAACTAACACTGGATCAAAGGCCTTGATCTCTACTGCTAGAGAAGGTTCTTATGATTGGAGTGTTCATCTGGAAGGTGATGACAATGCCACACAGGCGTTCATGGCTGAGATAGCCTAGTTGATAATGCAGAAGTAAAGGCTGATGCTGAGGTCGAACAAGAGGCTATAGCTGAAAAAGTTGATGTTTATCAAACGACTACAAACATGAAATCTGATGTAGAACAGAATGTTGCAAATAAGAAGATGGCTGCTGATTTTGATGCTTTCTCGGCCGATCTAAGCAAATCAACAGGAGAGGTACATTCTAACTCTGGTAGTTCTGTTTGCTTAGAATGTCGTGAATTGCAAAGTTAAGTAGACAGTGTAACAAAACAAAACCAAAGTCTGGTAAATGAGCTCTCAAACGTAAAAGAATCAAACTTTTTCGTAAAAAGAAACGAGTCATTATATTTGAAGAAAATTAAAGGTTATGAAGAAGAAATCAATATTTTAACCTGTAAACTAAATGAAAAAACTTCAAATTATTGACTTAACTCATGATACGATGAGTGAGAAAACAAAAGAGATTTCTGAAAAATGCAAAGAGTTGTCAGAAGCACAACTGAAAATATGTGAACTTGAAAAAAAATTGAATAAATTCAGAGATTCATCTTTTGTTATGAAACACATGATGAATGGCTTGAAGAAAAGTAATGACAAGACGAGTGTGGGATTCAAAGGTTTCAATGAAGTTCCACCACCTCTTGGTCATGACTATTCTTTCTTGCCAAACGAAGAAGAGCTAACAGACTTTGTGTCAACAACACCTAGTAGTTCCACATCAGGGAATGTTGATGTGTCTCAACATGCCAAGAACGATAATAACTGGGAAGCGGTTTTGAAAACAAAGATTACACACCCTAAGAATAAAAAGCAAATTCTTGTTAAAAAGTAAATTTTGTTAAAGGGAGTGATATGAAAGAAGAGACCACTATTATTACAAGAGAGTCAAATGTGCAGTTTGCTAAAAATAAAAACATAGAAAAATCAGAAAATGAGCAAACTAAACAAGATCCTTCAAGGGCATCATCATCATCATCACCGTCACTTGATGAATCTAAACCAGAGACTTCAATTAAGAAGTCTTCGGCTAGTAGATCGTGCTTCAAATGTCACAACAAGGGACATGTAGCTAGCTGTTGTCTTAACAAAAAGAATGAAGCACAAGTGACTGAGAGGAAGAGAGAAAAATCACCAGAAAATATTGGTGACGTTGAGTTGAAAGTTACTAATTCACTAAAAACATCTGCTCCCAAGCAACAGAGTGTTGTGGTTGGTGTAGATAACACTGAAAAAAGAACTCACCAAGTTCCTCGTTTTCAAAGAAGTCAACAAAAATTTCACCTAGAAGTAGTTCACCAAGAATGAATAACTTTAATGGTCAGTCAAGTAATTTCCGAAGTCAAGGTCAATATCAAACTCGATATCAGAATGTTGGTAGTCGAAAATTTGTATAACAATGGCTTTAGAAATCATCACAATTGAAATTCATGCAATCAAAATCAAAATTTCCGAAGGTCACAAAGTTCAAACATGTTTACGAAACCTCAGGACTAGAGACCGAATGGAAATCAAAAATCATTTCCATCAACAGGTCTGAGATCCAAGACTCCAGTTAGGAGGGATGGATATTGCATGGATGTTCCGGTGGTTGTTGAATCTGGAAGAACCAAGACCATTAAGGCTTGGGTCCCCCAATCTAACTAATTTTTTTGGGTTGTGCAGGAGCTGCTAAGGAGGATTATCTACTTATGGTATGTTGATAGTGGCTGCTCCAGGCACATGACGGGGGATTCAAGGTTGTTGACTTAGTTTGAAAACATAGATGGAGGTTATGTGAATTTTGCAGGTGCTAAAGGAGGGCACATTACGGTCGAGGAAAAGTGACCAACGAGAAGATCACATCAGACAAAGTGAACTATGTCGAGCAGCTAAAGCACAATCTGATGAGCGTGTCTCAAATCTGCGACAAGGGTCACTCGGTCCACTTTACTAAGTCTGAAGCTTTGGTGTTGAAACTGGGTTTGGTGATACCGGATGATTGGATAGTGATGAGAGCGCCAAGGAGAAACGACACTTATGTCATGAATATGGGTGTTAAGGATTCTTCCACTGTGGTGTTATAAAAGATGAGACAGCGGAGATGCTCATAGATCTTTTTACAAAATTGGAAAATGTCCATGCTGCTCGATCACGAGGATAAGTAGTGATAATGGCAAGAAGTTCAAGAATCAGATTCTGGATCTGTATTGTCTTTGCAAGGGAATTGAACATCAATATTCTACTCCTTATACACCTCAAAAGAATGGAGTCGCTAAGAGGAAAATCAGGACGTTGATTGAAGCTGCTAGGACTATGCTCTTTGATTCAAAGCTTCCGGTTCTTTTCTAGGGAGAAGCTGTGAATACAGCTTGCTATATCCTACACAAAGTTTTAATGGTTAAATGGTGTAACAAAACGTGTCACGAACTATTGTTTAACCGAAAATCAAACTTGAAAGGCTTTGAACCATTTGGATTACCATGCACCATTGTGAGAAATAAAGATAAGCAAAAATTCGGTGAGGTAGCTGACAGGGTTACTTTCTAGGTTATATGCCTAGAACACCGAATAAAAGGGTTTTTAATCTAAAAACTGGTAAAAAGGTTGTGTTTAACATAAAATCACTAGTTATTCACCTCAACAATCATCGAGTAGTCCTGCTATATTATATGATTATGATAGCGTTTTTAAATCATTTAATATTCCTGATTTTTCCAATGCATATGAGTCTCAAGTAATTCAAACTGTGATCAGTGAAGATGAAGAGGGTGACTTCATGCCTAGATCGAGTATATCAATGACAGATACTCCAGAAACTTCCTTCAGTGCAGCTCAACAGGATTCAAGTGATAGTGAGTCTGAACCTATTCAAGGGGAGGATTTTACTAATTTGTTTGCTAATAAGAACATTCCGGGGGAGGTTGGATCTAATTTGGGAGACAATCTAGTTGTTGACACCATTGCTACCACACGTGAAACAGAGATCATCTAGTTGAGAACATCATAGGTGATGCTGCTGTGGGTGTTCAGACAAGAAGAGGTGTGATCGAAGGTTCTTGTTTATTTACTTCAATGCAAAAGACTGGGATGATACATGATTGTTTGTATAGCTGCTTTATTACCTAAGAGGAGCCGAAGAATATTCACACGGCTCTAAAAGATAATTGTTGGGTTGAAGCTATGCAAGAGGAGTTAGCTCAGTTCAAGAAATTGAAAGTTTGGGAGCTAGTCAACTTGCCAAAAGGAGAAAAGGAAATAGGCACAAAGTGGGTGTTTAAGTGCAAGAAAGATGACCGGGGGATCGTGACAAGGAATAATGCTCGGCTAGTAGTGAAAGGGTTCAATCAGCAAAAGGGGATTGATTATAATGAAGTGTTTGCACCAATAGCATGGTTGGAAGCAATTTGTTTGTTCCTAGCTTTTGCTTCATTCAAGGGCTTCAAAGTTTACCAACTTGACGTGAAGAGTGCTTTTCTTTATGGGAAAGTCCAAGAAGTGGTGTATGTGTCACAACTAGATGGGTTTATTGATCTGGATTATCCAGATCGAGTCTATTGACTTGATAAGGCATTGTATGGATTACATCAGGCACCTAGGGCACGGTATGAGACACTGTCAGCACATTTGTTAAAGCATGGTTTTGAAAGAGTTCAGATTGATAGTACACTTTTCATTAAAAGAAAGACGGAAGACTTTCTCTTGGTACAGGTATACGTAGATGATATTATTTTTGGGTCATCTGATGAGAACATGTGTCATGAATTCGAGGAGGTAATGAAGAGCAAGTTCGAAATGAGTGCGATGGGTGAAATGTCTTACTTTCTAGGTTTGCAAGTTGAACAGAAGAAGGATGGGATGTTTATACATCATACGAAGTATGTGTATGACATTTTGTCTCATTTCAAAATGGAGGATTGCGCTACTTTCAACACACCTATTTGCGAGAATAACAATCTTGGTCAGATCATGAGAGTGTGGAGGATGTTGATCCAACTCAATACAGGGTAATGATTGGTTCTCTAATGTACTTGACTAATTGAAGACCAGACATGATGTTCGTAGTGTGTCTTTGTGCCAGATATCAAATGAATCCAAAAGAGTCGCATATGAAAGTGGTGAAGCGGATTCTTTGTTACTTAAAGGGGAAACCTAGACTTGGGTTATGGTATCCAGCTGCGAGTGATTTGAAGTTTGTTGTTTTCACTGATTCGGACTTTGGAGGATGCAAATCAACCAGAAAGTCTACCACGGGTGGTTGTCAGTTCTTAGGAGGGAAGATCGTGTCATGGCAATGCAAGAAGCAGTCTTGCGTGTCTACCTCTACATGTGAGGCTGAATATATTGTTGCGAGTAGTTGTTGCTCTCAGGTTCTCTGGATACAACAATAGATGCGCGATTATGGTTTGAATTTCACTCGTACTCCTATTATGATAGACAATAATGCCACTATTTCAATCACAAACAATCCCGTAAAACACAGTCGCACAAAACATATTGACATTCGTCATCATTTTATACGGGATTGTGCTGAAAAGAAATTAATTGAACTGCATAGAGTCGACACACTAGATAACCTGGCAGATCTTTACACAAAAGCATTTGACAGATCTCGTTTTGAACATTTAGTTGAACTTAACGGGATGAGGAATCCTGAATAACTAGGTTTCAATAAGAATTTTGTCAATAATTTACTGTTTTCAAAAATTAAAACATAAAAAAATAGAAAATCAAAAATGAGTTTTCAGTGTGTGGAAAAGAAAAATGATAGTACATCAGCAAGTTAGACTGTCACATTGAAATTAAAATTAAAATTGAGTAAGTGTGATAGTAGCTTCATCATATGATGTACTAGTAGGCAAAAAGCATGAAATAATCAACTTACCTTGATGATATAAACATAGCGAACTGTGTATGAGTGGGTAACATATCAGTGATATATGGTTTATAACCTAAAATCTTGTGTTTATAGATTGCCAAAATCTAAGGTTTTAGGTATTTATACCGTTATTTCATCCGGGGTATCAGGGTTGTCCTTCTGCTGCATCCAGATATATGCTTGCCTAGGCACAACCAGCATATCTTAAAAGAGCTAAAATGCCAAATCCCAAAAATGGAAGAAGCTCTCCTAGAGAGTCATTCAAATGTGCAAAATGCATCAATCGTACCAAAATTTGGTATTTGCCCTAACCCTCGTTGGATATTGGTCTCTTTGTTGTACAGGAAGTATTGACCTTATCTCCAATTATCTAACGTTGTAAATCAAAGAGGATGAATTTCGGTATACTCACCTACTACGAGGAATCTTTGTGCATACCTTAATCGTGGGGGTATCTCTGGAGTGGGACACACTAGTATATCAGTATAAAATTACCTAAACATATCACTAGGTAATGGTACTTAAAATTTTCATGTATTTTGTTTAAGTGGATAAACAATACTGGTAATCATCTTGAACTGTTTTCATGAAAATTACATATAGAACTATCAAATAGTGTGAAAACGGTTTGATGTTGCCGATATGATCTTCTTCCCGGTGATTCTCACAAAAAACAAAACATAGTGCTTATTATTTAGTTATTTATTTGTTTTCAGAAATATAAAAATCCAAAAAGATTTCTTTCTTGTAAATTCTTAGCGTACGAAATTGGTTGTTCATGCAGGAGTTGTTATTGATAGGGGAGACGGTGTTAGGAAATGAGTTCAAAATTTTAAAATCTTGCAGGTTCAGTGTGTTAATATTTTGAGTATGTCGTTTGAGTCAAAAATTGCTTAATTGTGATACGGTTTTACATCTCTTGAATAATAATAATTTTTTAACTTTGTTGAAAAATTCTTATGGTTTCTAAAGATGTTTATTTTATAGTATACAGATTGTAACAGTGTGTTGTAAGAAGTTTAGTGAAGAGGAGTTTGCTTGGATGCATGGTAGAACTCTTTCACATGCAGACAAAGTGAAGAGTTTGAAGATTGCTATGCAAGTGCTGCACTAGAGTTACTCAAACACTAAAGATTTAGAAGATTTGGTGATGATGCATCAGCTTAGGAGAGTCTGTGTTGACAGAAGCTATTAAAGCTGAAGTATCAAAGACCAAAGACGTTGAAGATTGCAAGATGACTGAAGACAAATTGTTTATGAGCTATTATCAAGGGAAGTTTGTTGGTGCATATTTGACATACTTAGATTGGTCTTTGGATATCTTGTAATTAGTAAAATGATAAACAGTTAGCAGGTTTAGTTTTGTAATAGTTAGTTATAGTGATTGGGCTAAACCAGACCTACATATTGGGGAGTGGTAGGGGAATTGGGCCTAGACCAATTTGCAGCCCATGTGGTAAACCCTAGCCCAGTTGCAAACCTATCTCTATATAAAGGGAGTTTTGCATTAGGGTTAAGGTTGCTTAGTTAATCACTTCAGAGAGAGTAGAGAGAGAATTCGTAGAGAGATTGGCTTGGACGAATTCGAGGGATCTAGATTGATTGTAATCATTGTGATAGATAATCAATAAAGATTGGGTTTATTGTGATTGTTGTTCCTACTCATATTTCTGTGATAATCTGATCTAGAGGATTTCGCACTCTAGATTGGATAGACGATTCTATGAAGATCCTTACGAATTAGGGGACCTACATAGACTAACTAGTAAAGACTAGGAAATCAACATTTTAAAACATGAAGCATCAACACCAAAGACCAGCTCCAAACTATGATAGAAAAATATCAAAGTTCCAAAAGGATCTTTAATATGCCCAAATAACTTGTGAAAAATGGGTAGAATCATGTACTAGTTATGAGATGCTTCTTGAAAAACAAATCAAGAGCAATGTGAAGTTTGGAGTCAGGTTCAGAAAACATGATAATGACCAATCTTCCAAAACAACACTCACATTGAATCTCAAATGGTTGAAGTAAAACCAACCAACTCAAGTTGGGGAGAAATAAATATCACAGAACCAAGTGGTATAAAGATCACTCGTGAAAAACCACAAAGTTCACTTCATAATGCAAAAGAAAAATATGAATTCAGACCAACATGGCCTAATGAATGTAATGTGCTTGAAAACTTCAGACCCATGGATTTCACATCACCTGTTGGTGCAAAAGTACCAAAGGTGAAAATCATTCATATCACTAACTCTAAAACAGATGATCAAACATTTGTTGTCAAAAAGAAAGAAAAGTGTGATAAGAAAGATAAGGTTGCAAATTTGTATTGTAAATTTTGTGAAAGAACAAATGATATGACAAAAAAAATTGTTTTAGATTAAAAGCATATGATATCAATAGAGGAAACATTATTTGTGAATCAAAACCTGAATGTTCAATTTGTGGGAAAACCAACCACCTGACTCAACAATGCCATTCCAAAAACCTTATAACATAAACAAAAAAATAGGTCAAAAGGGAAAATGCTGTTAAAAAGGAAGTTAGCCCTATCATAAGGGAACCACATCCAACTCCTAAAAGAGTTGAGTCTACCAAAGCCTTAATACAAAAGCCTGTATATACAAAGAATTCCAGGCAACAGGTGCACCACCATCAAACATAATTCTTAGAGGCTATTGGTAACCACCTTGTCACATAGTGCTTTATAGGTATAATGAGTCTGTGCACATGCCCTAGAGGCCAAGAATAAATAGGCATCCGCGTGGATATGATCAACTCCTTGGAACTGGTCTTGACCCAAGTGTAAAAGTAATTGTAGAGGGTCAACAACAACAATTTGAGATGGTTCAAAAGCTACTAATCATAAAAGACTTCACCAAATGGATGATATAGTGGAAGAAAGTACCATATCCAAAGAAAACGGAGCTTTCGATTCACTACAAAATTGACCCACTTCCACTGTCTGAAAGGTGCATCTATTTGTAATTTAAAACTACAAACAGTGGATGTCCGTAACACATATCAAAACCGAGTAAAAACCTGAAAACATTTTCTACAAAATCCCAAAAAGTTTAAATTTTATATAAGAACATTAAAATTTTGTTTTGAAAATCCCAAAATTTTGTTTAAAATCATGCTTAAAAAAACACCAAAATCAAAACCCTGTTTAAGAAAGTGAAATCTATTTCAGGGATCCAAGACTCTATTTGATTATAATCAACCACTGTTTGCAACATAGATCCACTATTTCATCATCTAATGTTTGACTAAAAGGTCAAACTTAACCATTATTCTCTTTCAAAACACTGGCTTTAACCCAACAGTGGTTTCAAACATCTGTTTCCGCCTGTGCCAACCATTATTTTATATCCTAACATCTGTTGATAAAACAGACATTTGGCAACCATTATTTTACATTCCTTCATCAAAGGGTTTTCTTAGTGGGGCCTAGTCTCAATGGCAAACAATGCTTTGATAAACATAATTTTGCCTTGCATGAATAGAGGCTTGCCACGTCACTTAAAAACTAACCGTTGGCCAGGTCAGCACCACTGTTACATAAACCCTGTAAACCCCCCCCCCCCCCAAATTACAGAGGTTTTCGATTTACAGTTATCAAAATTACCACATTCATCACGTACAATTAGAAAGATAATCTGCTCAAAAAATTTTCTAAAAGATTTCGCCATCCCCATCCATTCTCTGAATCTGAAGACATCATATGTTCAAAGAATTTTTAATAAAAAGGGATTTTATACAAATCATAGATCATGGCTTTCAACTTAAATCACCACATAATTATCTCCCAAACTCTTGTCAAACATGATAAGAATACTAATTTCCATTCCATTATAAGCATCCTAAATTTTCGAATATCATACAATTCTCACTGTCAACGTACCAGTTTATCGGGATACCCTCCATGAATTTTGGGCAAACGTAGACATTCTACTCAAAGACAAAAAGCCCTTCACAATCACTTCAAAGATTAAACAAGAACATTCCAGATAAATCCACAATCCATTTCTACAACGTTAATCTGAATGACAAGGCGGGTATGGAAACTTTCTCCCAAAAAAATGATCTTCAAAAGAAGTTCATAGAAAGGGGATATGATGTTCAACTGGTAGGAGCAACAATTTTCAAACCACACTTCCCACCAGAAATAAAATTCTTTTTCCATACACTTTTAGTTTGCTTGTCTGCCAATACCACCTTTTTCAATAAAATACCCCTAAAAACTCAATATTTGGTTATGCTATTCTGACAAATATAGATTATAAGGTATCTCAAACATTGTTTTTGGTTATGGTGGCAAACATAAAAGCAATTAAAAGGCACACTACCAAAGCCTTCATTTTATACCCAAGGCTAATAAGTTTTTACCTTCAAATGGTTTTGAAACAATAAATTTTTGAACATGGTCAAGCCCTTGAAATGAATAGCCTTTCAAATTAAACTTTTACACGCATGATGACCATAAAAGGTTACGAAAATGCACCAGAAGAAAATGTTTTGGAAAATCAACGAACAAAGGTTGCAACCTCTGTTGCTAAGCCCATTGCTCCTGATGCCCACATTGACCAACCCACCACTATGGTACCCACATCAAAAATTTTCACAACTACCACATCCATTCCCATTGTTAAACCCAAAAGAAAACTCAAAAAGAAGGTCACTTTGGAGGTTGAGATGCCAGAGGAACTTACTGCAACATAAAAATAGCAAACATCTTTTGTTACTTCATCACAACAAATGCAAACATCTCCACCCAGACAAACTCCTCACATATCCTCACAAAAGGATAGTGTTGTAAGCACATGGGAACCAAGTCAAGATGATACATTTGAACATTTCTTCTCAAGCCCCTCTCCCAGGGTAGCTTCTATTTTCACTCCACCACCCACAAAATGAATATTATCCACAATACAAACATTGGTTGATGCAACTGACCAATTTGACTTGAATAGACCTAGTTCCTCCCAACCACCTATTACTAGGAGCATGCCACAAAAAGTGATTGGGCCAAGTCAAGTCATTGCTAACCCACAAGCAGAGGAGGGTACACCCCTTGTGTCACAAGTAACACGTGTTGTTTTCAAGTGAGACAGCCATTACAATTGTGGAGACAACAGACTCACAGTTGGACAGTGGTTACATAGCTAAGACCTCCTTGAAGGCAACAATTGTTGAGTCTACAATAGTGCACTCTATTGTGGTTAGAATACCACAGAACCAAGAACAAGGGGCACTTGGTTCAAAACCAAGTACAACCACCTCAAGTGGGAACTCAGATGATCCTATTAACTTAGGTGATTGGGTTAAGATACCAGGAATTAACGGAGAGAGTATCCAATATAGAGTCTTCTGTTGATGAAATCAAAGACATGTTGAAGACCTTGGTGCAAAACTCAAGAACTCCACTAACCAATGCAGAAATAGCAAAAGAAACATGGGTGCATGCACAAATATATCTTCATCTTCAAAAGCGATCTGCAAATGCCACACACAACATGCAAATGGAGTTGATAAGATATATGGTGCATACTAGGTACAAAGATACCCGAGCAGAGTTTAAGGGCATTAAAGACCATCTTCTCTAAACCTCTGGCACTATTCCAACTCTCCCCAAATACTCAAAAGATGATGCCAAAAGGGGGGTGATAGCATGAGAAAGCTTCCACCTCTAGTTAAAAACAACCTAATAGAGGCCTGACACTTTTGCAGCCAAAAAGGCCAAACAAGATGCAATTGAAAAAGAAAAGAGGAAAGATACAAGGGAGGCCAAAGATATGTTGACAGTCCAAGAAATCCTAGAAAGAAGAGAATTGAACAAATTTCGGCTCTTCAATAATCTCAACAGATGCAAATCCTACAAGAAGGCAACCTGCAAGACAGGCTAAGCCTACTCAACAAACATATGTTACCACAACAACCACTATCACCACCTAAACCACTACTTCTTCATACCAAACCTCTGTTGCCACTACAAAAGTGACAATAGATGTTAGATCTACCTCAGCAACACTTACAACCAAACCACAATAAACCCTTCAAATTTATCAAATTACCCTACATGGTTACCTAAAAGAAGACTACCCACTCACCCCTCTCCACCAACAAAAATACCTACCCCACAAACCAAATCTAGAATACCAAAATTCATCATCCAAGATGATCATGAAGAAACTACTCAAAACTCACCCACTCAAACTTTTATTCCATCAACCACCACAGCCATAACCAGCTTCACACACCCATTGGAACTAGAAAATATGTCACAAGAGATACAATATTTTTGTTCCACTAAAGATCTAAGCCAGCTCACCTTCTCATCTTTGCCTGGTCTCCCAAAGCCTACAAATGTCAAAAGAATTTTTATAGATAAAGCTTAAACAAGAAGAAATGATTGCAATAGAAAGAAGTAAAAGGAAATGAGACAAAGACGCTCAGCAAATTCTATCTGAAGAGTTCATTAAAGTAACATATTAGAAGATTTTGCTAAAGATGTCAGCAAAAAGGCTTCACATGGTCCCGTAAGTGACCTTAATCTCAGAAGAGCATCAAGAATACATAATGAAGAACAAGCCTTACATAGCAACAAGAGCTCAATTCTTTACATAGTCTACAAAAGCCCTACTAGAAGAAATTAAGCAGATGGAGAAGCTAAAGCTCAATCCTGATATCTAACTCATTCCTCCCAACTGGATAGCATGCAAAAAGCCAAGTAGAAAGAAAACCCTCAAGTTAAAAAGAATGAAGGAGGAGATGGTAATTGCATGTGAAAGCACTGGATCGATGACGAACATCAACATTGCACTTGATTCATGACGTGAAACAACGTAAACATAGAAGACATAGAAGAAGATATAGGAGAAACTCATTCATTCATTCATAACGATCAACACAGATTTACATTACCGAATGAGTATACATCATCTTTTACAAGCTCATTTAGATCACAAAGATCTAAACCCTAGCTTTCTCTCATTAACACATAGCGTCTCTCTCTCTAGAATTTGCACACCAGGAGGATTACAAGAGGTTGTAAGAGGTGCACAAAGCTCACCCTAATCTAACCTATAGACTAGGGACTAAACCCGACAAAACACATTTCTGAGATACACCAACTCGGACCACTAAGTCCTGACAACCTAGTCCGAATGTACACATGTTCAGACAACACAAAAGAACCAAATCCTAATGAAACAAACCCAAACAATCAACACAGGTAGGATGTCTGAATTTATAGATATATTCGAACTCCCTTACAAATCCAGACTCCCTATTAAAACAACAAACTCGAACATAAAAGCTAAGACTTTGTTGACTTGCTCCTTTGACTTAGTTGACCGTTGACTAGAACTGATAAAGCACAGTTACCCAACAAGAGCTGCACTTATAGACTCCCCCTTAACTGTTGCTATCAGTTCTGTATGGCATGGATAATCTTCAGTCACCGGATACTGCACTTACACACTCCCCTTGACTGATGATATCATGCCCGCTTTCAACTTTGGCTGAGACTTGATCTTTCCGGCTGAGCCCCTCAATCTTCAACCCTTCTCATAAATACTTGCTAACAATCACTTAAATGGCTGCTTTGTGAAACCCGAAGAAACCATCATCAAGTACTGTCGATCTTTCCCCTCAAACTTCTCCAGAATCAAATTAACGCGAACCAACCTACAACCAAATGTAAGAACATCGCTCGATCCATGATCTTCAAACTTAACTGACAGAAGAAAGAAACGTCATATTTCCAATACCCAACATCGAACACTTCAAATTCCACAAAGACATGAAGTTTGGTTCGATAAGTTAATAATAAACCAAACTCCGAAAATGTACATCCACCATCTTGATCAAGGTCTTCAATCGAGTGTCTGAAATCATTCCATCTCGAATCTTCAAGATCCAATCTCGTATCTTCACGAATCCACCAATTACCTGATGACTTTCGTCTCCGATCTCCCCCTTAATGTAAGAACCTTCTAATTATTTCGAGAATTCGACTAGTCACCAACTTGGAAGAGGGACCAAGAAGACAAATCATCTCTACTCTAACCGACATGAGATAAACGCTATATCTTCAACTAGTTACCAAACAAATAATTAGCTTCAACACGTCAGCACTTAATCAAACCTCGAACGAACACAACGAAACTCAATCACACACTAGCTCTAAAATGCATCGTGTTTTAAACTTTTCTGCACCGGTGAGATTAAAACTTATTTAATCTCACTATTGTAAACACGAACTTCTTTCACTGTCGCACCACGAGCTTTTATAAATTTACAAAGAAAATAAGATATGTTAATTTTTTACTCCCCCTCTTTCTTTGTAAACTTTCGAAGTCCAAGTCACTTCACCTTTATTTCTTCTCGAATGCCTGATATAAGTCCCAAATTGTCTGAAAACTCTAGTGCGGACCAAATCCGAACACCGAGAAACTAGGAACCGAATGTAACTCAAAAATTCTGAAAATAACCCATAAAGTCGGAATTTTAACCAACAAATTCGGAAGGAAAAAACTTTAGCCTTCCAAGTCGGAATTTATAAAATTTTGAATTTAAGCCACAAATTCGGATGTTTTTTTACACTCCCTAGTCCGAATTTAAGCATACAATATCCGAATTTAGCTCCTAGATTCCGAATTTAACATGTTTGTTCCAAATTTAACACTATTATTCCAAATATATCTCAAACGCGGACACAATATGTGTTCTAACAAGTTCACACAACACAAAATCCAATATTCAAATTTGGAACCTTGGTAAACTCGTAAGTAAACTCGGAGTATCTCAAACTCGAATAAGCAAACTCAGAACAAAGTCTAGTTTAACAATTCCGGACATTGGTAAACACGGAAACAAATATGGAATTCCCCAAACCCAGATAGGTAAACTCGGAACACTACTTCTGGATTATTTCCCATGTGTGACTCCACACAAGGTCATCTGTAAACCTGAAAGTTACAAATTTGGAAAGTAAATTCGGAACTTTAACACTTATAGAAATCCGAACAGAGCATTTTAGATCAAAACCCTAGATCTACCAAAAACCCAGCAGTTCTCTCCCAAATAGTTTGATTTTCTTCATATCTGGACCAAA
The DNA here is from genome assembly GCA_947069175.1 of Scalesia atractyloides. NCBI lineage: Eukaryota > Viridiplantae > Streptophyta > Magnoliopsida > Asterales > Asteraceae > Scalesia > Scalesia atractyloides. The sequence goes on from CAMTDV010000022.1 coordinate 63,637,435, forward strand.
TTTTCTTCAACTTTCTTCAAGTTTTCGACAAAAACTTCACGTCTTCATGATGTTTGGCGGAAAAAAACATCAAATCAAGAGCAATGGTGATTTGGAAGGTGGTTAGACCATTCCGAATCAGTAATCATGCTCTGATACCACAATCAAAGCACTGGATTGATGATGAACATCAACATTGCAGTTGATTCATGACGTGAGACAAGGTAAACATCGAAGATAGAGAAGAAGATATAGGAGAAACTCATTCATTCATAACAATCAACACATATTTACATTACCGAATGAGTATACATCATCTTCTACAAGCTGGTTTAGATCACAAAGATCTAAACCCTAGCTTTCTCTTACTAACACATAGTCTCTCTTTCGAATGTGCACACAAAGAAGATTACAAGAGGCTGTGAGAGGTGCACAAAGCTCACCCTAATCTAACCTATACACCATATATATATATATATATATATATAATATATATATAAGACTAGGGACTAAAACCAGACAAAACACATTGTCCGGGATACACAAACTCGAACCACTAAGTCCTGACAACCTAGTCCGAATTTACACATATTCGAACAACACAAAAGAACCAAATCCTAATAAAAAAACCTGAACAGTCAACATAAGCATGATGTCCGAATTTATAGATATATTCAGACTCCCTTACAAATCCGGACTCCTCATTAAAACAACAAACTAAGACATAAAAGCTAAGACTTTGTTAACTTGCTCCTTTGACTTAGTTGACCGTTGACCAGAACCGATAAAGCACAGTTACCCAACAAAAGCTGCACTTACAGACTCCCCCTTAACTGTTGCTATCAGTTCTGTCTGGCATCGCTAATCTTCAGTCACTGATACTACACTTACACTGCACATTTTGGCTCCATGTAGTCAATGGATAGATGGGATGAGCCAAAAATCCAAGAAAATTACAAAATACTTGAAGCTTTAAAAGCAAATGATACCTTAGTCCCCAAAAGGCCAAATTATGAAGAAATAAACTTTCCCATCAGATCCCTAGTTGATCCCTCAGAACTTCCCGTTGCAAAGAACATTTCATCGGTTATCATTGGCTACCTAAAGAAGCAAAAAAGAAATGTCTGCAGAAGATATGCAGATATATGAAGATAAATTAAGAAATGAAGGGACTGGGAATGTATTGATATATGAGCATCCAAATGCAAAGCCAAAATTCTAAAATGGACGTCTGATAGGGCAAGCCATAAATTAACAATAGTCAAAGCTAATGGAGAAGTGCAAAAGATCTCAATGAATAGTGCCTTTAGGCTCAATGATGTAGATCTGCAAGACTTAATAAGTCTTCCACTTGAAACGGGTCCAGATGACTTTCCCTCAATAAAATTTAAGCTCCAATTCAAAGGCTGAATCAGAGAGAAGTTAATGAGAAATAAAAGTTGATATAATAAACATCTATTTTGGCATCATCTATTCTAGGTGGAGATTATTAGACCTACAAAAGAACAGATGATATTCAAAAGCCAAAATATCACCTCTTGATTAAGGAATAAATAGTTGATGAAGCATTCTCTTCCTAAAGATATTGAATCTTAAACACTAATTAGAACATCTATTGAAGACATTCAAAGATCTGCTCAGAAGCCTTGGAACCACTGTTGAAGAAGAGTAAGCCATTGATCATAACTAAAGCATGTTGAAGCAAAGCACTAATCATGAAGACCAAACATCTGTTCTAGCAAAATAGATGTTTGATACAAAGCAATAGTGGTTTGAAGAATAGAGGTTTACTCAATGTAGCAATACTTAGCTTAGAACAGACTTTTCGTGTAATAGAACAGATGTTAGATCTCCGCAGATATTTGCAAACATCTGTGGAATCTTTTATGTTAGGAATTATAGATGTCACAAAGCAATAGTGGTTTGAAGAATTGAGGTTTACTCAATGTAGAAATACTTAGCTTAGAACAGAATTTTCATGTAATAGAACAGATGTTAGATCTCCACAGATATTTGCAAACATCTGTGGAATCTTTTCTGTTAGGAATGTCAAAGGTCGCAATCAGGATGATGTCAGCGTGATTGCAAATAGACCTTTTGTACTTAGTATAAAGAGATCTCACTTGTTAGGGATTTTTCATCACTTCACCAACTTCTCTTTTGTACGAATTGGTATGTGAGTGATAGGGCTGTGAGAGAGATTGCTTAATCATTGTACTATACATGTAATCATTAGATTTCAATATAAAACAGTTTTGATATATCTTCCGCTTATGTGTTTACTTTATATAAGTTATAATTTACAAATTGTTTGTTCTTCATGTCTTAAATACACAAGTCCTATAGACTCAGATCCTACAAAGACTACCTAACCGATCTCTTCTGGGTGGAGCACTGAACTAGTGACACATCAGCACTCTCTTCCTCAACCTCCTTTTCATTACCACCTAGAGGACTTCACTCTAATCCCTAGTGTCCACACCACCCTAGGGTTGTGAGTGTTTAAAAATCGGAAGTTCAGAACCAGACTCACCACTTTCTTCGTTACAACATTACCCTACTCAACGTTTCCAGCCATTTCAGTGGCAGCCACCACCGGCTCTTACGTTCCCTCCTCAATGTTTTTCGCCTTTTTTTCTAGATAAGGGGAGCTGGAGGCAAGGGTAGGGAGATAGATCATCCATTGGGGTAGGCATCATAACAACGCTTGTTGGAGGAGCGCCTGAAGATTAAACCTCAAATGCAAGTCATGGTTCTCCGCACTTGGCTCCAAGACAATCTTCTCCCCACTGCTAGCCTTCTCTTAGTTTGGCTATGTTTCATAAAACAAATAATGCTAATCTAAAGCTAGTAAAACCCAAATAAGAATTAGTAGCCAAAAACAAGATACTCACATACTTGAAGATATACTAGCCAATAATTCCTTCATGGGTGACTTCATTGTTTAAATAAAAATCGGGGAAACCTCAAAATGTTTCTCCATGGTTGGTTGCTGAGCAGACATCTCCTGTTGCTTTCTCTTTGCAACCAACCTCCTCTTTAACTCACCAACAGGACTATCTTCCGTGTGCGTAGATGCGGAGGTAGGCATCATGACAATGGTAGCACCCTCAATAAACCCACTACCACCACCAATGCTAACGTCCACATGCGCAACCTTCTCTCCACCTGCTCTAAGGCTTGCATATGTATCGGAAACAATAACGAAATCATTACTGCCTTGAACTCTCTTTAGGCGTACAATAGTCTTGGGATTACCTTTCTTTGAGCCCGTATTAGACATGGCTCTACTATCAGGAGCTTTCTTTTGGGAACCACTGCTAGTAGCCTTCACAGTCTTCACAGGCATCGATTTCTATGTGTTACAAAACACACAATTTTTCCTTAATTTTGTATATTTTTTCGATAGTTTTGATTGTTTTTGGTCATTTATAGTATGTACTTAGTAGATTGATATTTTGTAGGTGTTCATGTGTAAAAGGAGTAGAAATTGAGTCAACCTCATGAAGAAATGAGCACACGAGGAAAACTGAGTGAAGGAGTACGACTAGAAAAGAGTCTAAACTTAAAATGATCATATCTTAAGCTAAAAAAGGAGTTACGGGACATATAATAAATGAATTTGGGATAGCTCGACGTGGAGAATCCAAATATGAGGTTTTCAAGACCGTTGCGGACCGTAAGGCCAAAGCCATATGGTTTGCAAGGCATTGGCGGTGTTAAAAAAGCGAATGCCCTTACGGACCGCAAGGGAAAAGCCACACGATCCGCAAAGGGTGCAAAAAACGTAAAAAAAAATAGGTTTTAAACCCTTTTCAACCATAGTTGGAGGGAGATTCATTTTGGAAAAAAAGAGTAGCTTAGGGCATTTTTTTAAGTTGTTCTTCAAGGCTTGAAGGTTCGGGATCAAATGATTAAAGCTAGGAGCGTCCCGAGTTTGTATTTTGCTTGTTTATTCATGTGTTACACATCATAATCTTGTTTTTTTTCTTTGGTTATTGTTCTGGATTTGTTCTTGAATATTATGTGTAGCTAAACACTTCATAGTTGCCTAGGTTTAGATGATACCTTTGACTTTGTTTTGATCTCATTGAATATTGCGTTTTTAAAGTAAAATAACTTTTATTAGTTGTTGTCTATGACTATGTGTGCTAGTTCTTGGCCGTGATTTGTGTTTGGTTATACTCTTTAGACATTCATAGGTTGTTGATCTAACGGTTTTTGACTTAGGGTTTTTTATTAAAGGTAATACAAAATAACCAATTCACTTACTTCAGCTAGGTTAAGGTGTGCTTTCAATTCCTTTGGTGAGACATCTAATTAGGAATTGTTGGGTTTGATGGATTAGGGCGCCAATAGCTCGGGTCCGACTGTTAATTCGTGTTGAGTAACTCCTAGGTTTTCAGTGTTCCGTTAAGGAGTTAGCTTCTCACCTGGAGGTCTATTAGGGTGATACCTTAGCATAATCCAGTAGTTGAGAGATTTGGTGGTAGATAACTCGAGTCAGTTCATTTTTTCACTTCATTCACCGGTTTGAGATCATTACTAGTCATTGGAGATTCCTAACCTTGGTAGTTTCATATCATCCTTGCCTTCACCTTAGTAGCTTTCAGCCTATTTCTAGTTCATCCCGTTCCAGTGTTAGATTAAAAAATCCCAAAAACACAAATTAAACTAGTTAAGTATTAGGAAAGTCACAGTCTGGTTTGCATCGCTAGTGTCTCATGGGTTCGATACTCTGACTTCATTAGGTTTTACTACGTACGATAGATACACTTGCTTGCCAGTGGTCTAGCATTTAGAGAGCATTAGTTTATAAATTTAAAATTAGGGTGTCTAGATTAGGTTAGTTTTTATAAACCATATTCGGCGCATCAGTTTTCTTAGCAACAACCACCTTCTTATTCGCGCCCTTTTGGACAATAACTAACCCAATAGTCACACCTACAAAGGTTACATTAATAGAGATAAATAACAAGAATAGTTGCTTAAAGGGTATTTTAGTCACTCTATTCAAATTTGACTGAAGAATTAACAAAAGTTATCCTTAAGGTCTTATCTAATTCTAATAAAGAATGCAAATAATGCCACATAGCATTTTCTCTTTTAATTCATTATCCAAATAATGTCACATGGCATTTTCTCTTTTAATTCATATTTGACTTTATATATTAGAAATAGTGAGGTGAAGTCATTATTCAACTAAATAGTTTTGTGATGAACTTATCTATTAAATTTGTTAATTCAAAAATATTTAACTAATTAATAATAATATTAATGAATTGAAAGAGAGAATGTTATATGATTAAAATCTTATATTAACGTTAGATATATCCACCACGATCCATCTTCATCACCACCATGGAGGGAGGGAAGAGTAAGTACTGTTGTCTTCTTGTTGCATTTTTTTGATTTCGCCTTGTTTGTAGACTAACCAATAGTTCTTCCTTTGCAGGGGTGGCGCTCTACATGGTGGCGTTCAGACGGGAACAAGGGAAGTTTGAGAACATCACCCTTGGCCCGAAGGACCACGTGGTACACTCAGCTCCTAGGGAATTTTGAGCTCCCCAGGAATGAGGATATGTCGCCCCCTGCCTAAGACTGGTAAGTCTTTAATATTCATTTCTTCCTTTGTTGTGTTAAAATCTGTGCATATCACATATTATGTTAGCCGTTGTGCATGCGCGTTAAAGGACTTGGGCATTGGCCATGATCCGAATAAGGAAAGGCGTGTGGGCCTAGCGCGGCAGCGGAGAAGAGGGTTCCTCAATCCAGGGCAGACCCGCCCTAAGGTAAGCGTATTGTGTCAACAAATGGAATGCCTATGTAGTGGTATCTGACTCTTGGGAGGGTCTTGCGCCTGTAGGTGTGAGGAAACCCAAGCTGGAGCCGGTGGTGATCCCTGCTGCCAACCCGGACGACCCAGTGGAGGTCGAGTTCCAGCCCGAAGCCCCTCAAGCGGAAGAGGGCTCGTAAGAGCGACATCTTCTGCAGCCCTTCCCAAAAAGGTTACGCGAAGGTGATAGGGAAGCGTGGGAGTTTGGACGCGCTTGCTGCTAAATCTCCTTAGGTAAACTTCTTATAACTTGTGTTACCTTTTTCTTTATTATTTGTCTGGCTGTTTGTCATCCCGCAAGGGGAGGCGAGCCCGTTTTTGCGGGATCTAGCACTCCAGCTGCTCTAAAGGATACTCCAATGCCCCCGCCTGTGGGTGAAGGCGCGCAAGCGTCTAGCGCAAGGGTGGGGATCAGCTGTTGGGGCGGCGGAACATGAGGTGGTGGTGGAAGCTCTTCAGGTTGTTGGTGGTGCGGGTGTTTTTTAGGAGACGGAACCGATGGTTATGGTTGCCGATGAGGTTGCCAAACTGATGCTCCACAGGGGGTGCATGTAGAAAAGCCAGTGCTGGGGTGAGGTCGGGGGATCAGGTAGAAGCCCTTCCGCCAAAGGATCTCCAATCCGCCCGTATAGACCCTGGGTGATCATTATTATTACAGATCATATACGTGGCCCGTGCTGAAGAGACCCACACCCCTGTGTGGAAGTTGAAAAAAGGAGATGACTTTTCTCACTGGCCAGCGTGCCGTGAGTGGTTAAAAGGGGCATTCCCCAGCGGAGGTGCGTGTGTGCGTTGAACATGAATAAGAACAACTTTACTGTGCGTACCTCCAGGTAGACGCTAGCTAGTCACACACAGGATTATCAGGGATTGGCGGAGCATGCAGAAAGAACAAGCCAAATTCGAAGCTGCCCAAGCTGACCTAGTGAAAGAGTGACCCCAAGTGGTTGCGCAGAAATCTCAGTTGGAAGCGGACAGGCTAAATTTTCTGAAAACCAACGAGTCACCACGCTGGGGTGGAAGAAGAGGGTCGAAATCTCTACTGCCATACTTCTAAGGAGCGCAAGTTGTGGAGGGAGGCGTGTGAAAAAGATAACCTGAAAAAAAATCTCTGAGGGATGAATTGGCCCAGTTACACGGAGAAGTAGAGTGTGAGAGGAAAGAGAATGAAGCAGCTGTTGCTACGGCTGCGGAGGCCAGGGCGCACCGTGAGCGTAGCGAGTAGAAGGCGGTAACAACTTGCCCCTCTACTTATTTACTTTTAAGATCAATAAATTGTGATGCTAACCTTGTTGTGGATAACCAGGTTGAAGCTTGCGCCGCTTTCGAGGGTGCAAAGAAGGATCTCCAGGTGGCCTTGGTGGAAAAGGCTGAAATTCAACGCAGGCACCTGGAGGATAAGGAGCGGCTGCGATTGGCGGAAGCCAAGGTGGACGCGGGTGAGAAGAAACTTGAAAATTCTAAGCCGCACGCGCCATCTCTGAGTCGTTGGTGGAGTCACAAGCCAACAACATGCTGTGGATGCAACAGCATGGAGTTGTCAATATAAGTACTCCATTTGTGCTTCAGTCATTTTGTCTTGATTCTAACCCTGTTTTTGTATAGCAAATCGCAAACTCCATTCTTAATTCCGCCGAGCTAGACGACGCAGTGGCCAAGCTGATCGTCATTGCGTGCCACGACGGGTATGCGCAGGGTTATGCTGAGTGTGCGCATCATGTCACTCATGCACTGGACGTATAGTGGGACAACAATCGCGCTGCCACTCATGGTGTTGAGAACGAAGATGCCTTCTCCCAGGCTAAGCGGGAGTACGACCGTCTTGAACTCCCGGCTATGGAATTGGTGAGCGAGGCGCTCACACACGACGACTTTGTTGATCGCCTCAAAGATATATTTCTGGAAGAAGCCGAGGCTGCTGCGGATGAAGACTAGTGTAGGATCCTTATTGTAATATCTTTGATGTAGGATCTTTGAATGTACCCGCGCATTGTGTGTTGTTGTGAATATTTTTCTTGTAATGAAATGAATGTATCTCTAGTTACAATATTTGCATGAATAAAACAACTTTGTTTAGGTATAACAAATAGAACTGGTAATGAACTTGTGTATGAACATCTCCTCCAATGCGCATGTAGTAGGTAGTGAATTTTGGTTCATGAGACATTGTATACCATGGTGATGTCGCGTAGACCCAAAGTAGTTTCACGCATTTGTAACAAAACATGTATGAGAAAACTGTATATCCATTATCTTTATTGAAATGGCGTAAGAGCTATGTACAGAGTAGACAAGAAGATAATAGGTTTGCTAGTGTGTTGCGCGAATAGTTGATGAAGCCTTGACATTGGAACTTGCTTGGATAACAGGTAGCGTCGCCATAGTGTGGCGTGCACTCTTTTGATAGCTGCGCTCGCGTGCTGAGCCACCTTGGATCATGTTAACAAATGGTCTTTATCTTCTTATTACTCGGGCCTTCCCCGTCGCGAGAAATTTGGCGTATCTCCTTGCACACGTTTTGAAGTAAGTGGGGGAGCTTCCCACTTTTCAATGCTTTTTCGATCTCCATGCGCAAGGAGAAGCAGTTATCGGTCGTATGCCCCGTATCTTTGTGGTAATCACAAAAAAGATTGGTGTCTTGGCCTTTTTTAGTGCGCATTGGAAGGGGTGGTTTGAATTGGTGCTCTTCCGTGCTGAACACCTCCGCTGGTGTTTTCATTAGTGGTGACCACTGACGGTCTCGATTTTCCTGCTTGATTGCTTTCTGGGCAGCAATCTTATTTATGGTCGCACGTGCATCGACCGTTGGTGAGGAGGGTTTTGGTTGTGCTCCCTCTAACCCTTATTTTTCTTCCCAAAACCCTTGCTCATGTCTTGGGGACGGTAGTGCGGTAGGGAAGGTCTGCTGGCGCTTAGGTTGCGCTCAGTTTGCGCGTATACCTTTGCAGCCGCCATCAGTTTCTCCCAGCTCTTGGGAGTCCAATAGCCTGATAAGACTTTGATCATCTCGCCGCAGCGGACATCGTATTTGAACTATGCGCGAATCAGGTCTTCGTGCACATCCCCAATTTCTAGCACCACTTTATTGTAGCGGGTGATGAAGTCTTCGAGACTTTCATTGTCTACGCCGCCAGATGTTCATTACGTCAGAGGAATCTCTGACATAACGCCGTTGCTGGCTGAAGTGCGTTAGGAACTTGTCCTTGAGGTCAGTCCATGACGCAAGCTTGCCCGTGGGCAAGTTAACAAACCATAGGCGCGCCGCGCCTGTAAGGTTTTGGACAAACAAGTGACACCACATAGGCAGAGTCCAGCCTCCATTTAGTCCTGTGCCGGTGAACAAGCGCAAGTGATCATCTAGGTCGGTCAACCCATTGTATTTTCCCACGTTGGAGGGAAGTTTTGCGCGCTCCAATGGTGCAAGCGCGATTTCCTTGATGAATTTCGAGTGTTTGGCTGCTTCAGCCGGCCTATAGATCAAACTATAGTTGTATGTCGCTTCCGGGTTGTATACAGCCCGCAGCGCAGATCTGTAAACAGCGTTATCTTTTGGCAGCCGGTGAAACACACTGGCGTTATCACCTATGCCATATGTACGGGTCGCCTCATGTTGGGTATCCCTCCCCTAGAGAATGAGGGCCCAAAGGTGAGTGTGTAGACGCTCGCCTATGAGTATGAGACTCATGTTTAGGCAGTGATTTAGAGTACTCCGTTTCTTGTGGACTGAGTTGTGATGGAATACTCGCTCCAACCGTCGAGTCGTAGTTGAGTACTCGAGGTGCAGGCGTAGCCTGTACATGAGTAGTTGGCAGCACCGGCGCAGCGGTAGTGTTGGTTTGTCCGCAGAGCTGCGCGTAAACGGTGGTTTAGAGCCGTTTGAGACTTGATGTACCAAGACATCGGAGTTTCACCCCCGGCAAAACGAAGTGATTGGTACGCAAGGAGTCTCCATTTGTACTCCGAGGATTACCGAGATGTTCACACGACCGGAGTCGTGGTGAGCACCGGCGTTCCCGGAAGAGACTTCTTCCACTTGTCCGTCGAGTCGAGAGGCATGAACTGGGTTATTGCCTTCAGCTCGAGGACCTCATGGTATGTTGGATGGAAAATCGGCCATTTTGAACGTGAGGTTTGTGAAAAACGAAACGAAGAAACGAAAGTGAGAGAGAGTAAAGAGCGGGAGGCGCCAATGAAGAAACACCGGTTGAACCAATGGATATCCAGAGATATATTAGTTACAACCTAGGGATTTCTTCATAAAAGGTTGCTCCTTCGTTCGTTCTTCAGGGTGATCTCACTCAAGCTAATCTGCAAAACTAGCAGCACCGTTAGTCTCGTCAAGGGGAAAAGGGGAGGGTTTTCTCCGTGACCACACTCCGGCATGAGAATAAGTATTTGGTAATTACAAGGTAATAACAAGTGAGTAGTGAGAGCGTGTATGTACATTTACCTTGTGGTTCGATACTCATTTTATAGCCGAAGTGAAGTAAATTCAGGAGATGGGCCGAAGTAAATGATCCCTGGCAGGAGGTATGCTTTGTCGGATGTTGAATGGTGCCACGTGTAAAGGCAGCTGTCCCTAGTGCAAGACCTGCTATCAGCCGAAAGTGGAGCAGGTGTACAGTCACTTGCATGAGTATGGTTGGTGTGTGGTCTGGCCTTTGCATTTACTGTTCATGCGACGCAGTCTGACAGAACCTGCCGAGCAACCATTGGGTCACAGCTCTGCCACTCTGTACCCTTGTATATAGTCAACGCCTCTCTCCGTTTTTTCCTTTCTGCGAGACTTTTAGTGCTTTTCTAGCCAGCGCAGAGTTGTAGGGATTAATTACTTTTGTTCCCAAGACTATGAGTTTCTCTCATGTTTTTCTTGTCCTTGCAAGGTTTAGAACTTCGCGGCTGGAGGGTTGTTTGGTCTGCGCAGGGCCAAGTAGCCTGCGCGTCTAAGTCTAACTCGCCATTGTGCCAAGTACACAAGGTTCGTGTGTGACTTATATTGTTTGGTCTAACTTGTCGTTGCTCTAAGTGCGCCAGGTTCGTTGTATGACCTTTATGAGTTGGTCTAACTTGTCGTTGCGGCATGTACGCAACGCTCGTTGTGTGACCTGTAAGTATTGGTCTAACTTGCCGCTGCGCTGAGTGCGAAAGTCTCGTTGTGTGACCTGCTAGCATTGGAGTTGTAGTACAATTTTGCATTGTGCGCAAGGTTTGTTTGTCAGCACAGGGTCAAGGGGCATGTGCTTCCAGGTCTAACTTACCGTTGCGTAGGCTGCGAAGGTTCGTTGTATGACCTTCTAGTTCCAAGAAAGGCACACCGTTGCGTATTGCCGCAAGGTTATTCTTGTTAATTGTTGTTGAGGATATGATTCCCTGCGCAGGCGCAGAGTTTTTGGGACCATACCCCTCCAACGTCTTAATTAAGATCTAAAAGCCTTCTCATTATCATCTCAAAATTTTAAAGAAACCTTTATGTGTTCATTAGTTTTTTTTTGATTCGTCTCAATCACCAAGATAAGATTAAGATATAAAAATTTACTTTGCATTTTTAGTATTATATATATATATAGTGGAGAGTTCAGATGAGAAGAAAAATTTTATAAGAATAAAAAGAATAACTTTTAAACCAATAGAAATTCTCCATTTACTTCATTTAATGTGTATATTTAATATTATGAAAAATGACATATAGGTAAATCTATAATTGTCATTAATTAGCTAATTAGTTAAACTTGTAACTCATTTTTTAATATACTTTTTCAAGATAAAATAATTTATGGTGAAAGACAATTTTCAACATGTGTAGGATAAATTTTAGTATGTGTAGGATAAATTTTGAAATGTGTAGGGTAAATTTACATGTGTGTAGGGTAAATTCCGATAAGTATAAGATATATGTAGGATAAATTTTGAAATGTATAGGATAAAATGTTTTTGTTTTATTAATGAGAGATAACATAATTAGTGAGAAGAGTTTGTAAACTATTTAATGTTTCACAATTATGCCTTTCTTCTTTTTCTTCTCACATTAAATTTCTTTTTAAATGAAATTTTATATATATATATATATATAGTTACTATAGTAACAAATAAATATAAATTATTGTTGAATATAGTTACTGAAGGTTGGAGAAGTAACAAATATATACTATTAAAATTAAATTAATTTTTATATAATTACTAAATTATGTTTTAGTGTTTAGTTGTTGTAATATCCGTCGAAAACGGATCCCCGAAACTTGAATTGTATTGTAAACGGGCCCAAAATATGTCCAAATAAGATGCGAATTTTTATAAGCTTTGCTTGTTTTAAATTTTGGTTATTGATTAACTTAAATTAGCTAGCTACGAAGTTTAGATTAAAATTATATGTTAAAACTAATATAGATTACGTATAAAAGAAAGGGCAGTTATGTATAACCCCTATAAACTTTATAAATTACATATATACCCAGCCTATAATTTTATTTACATATATCCTCTTTCTAAAACCTAAAAATATCAATATACCCATTATGTTATAGATACAATAATAAAATGACTATTTTGTCCCCCCCCCTTTTTAGTAAACATTTAAAATTATAAATTTTATAAAACCAAACAAAATTAGAATTGACCTAAGAAAACCTGTTAACATTTTTTTCTCCATCTTCTTTGTTTTATCATCTTGGTTTTCTAAAGTCGTTATCTTTTTTTATTTTGATTTCATTTTCATTTACACAACAATTAATAGCCAATATCAGTCCATCTCGATTCCCATTTCATTTTAACTAGAACTACATACATAAATCACACATAAACGTATATCAGCCGCCATGGCGCCGGAATCCAAATTTCGGCAACGGAATTAGCCGATTAGGTTGCCGCATGAGTTCGATGACACACAAAACATATTAAATCATAAATGTGCATTACCAGCCCCATGGCCCCAAAATTACGTTAATCGTTTATCATGACTGCTTCTCGTCGCTGATTCTATTCATCGGTTAGGATTGGTGGCCGGTGGAGGCTTTGAAAACCCATCTTCGCCGGTAGGAGAATGAAAAAGTGGGGGCAATCGGTCCTTTTTAACTTTAGAAGGGTATTTTTGTTCATTTGTTAAAAAGAAGGAAATATGTAATTAAATTTTTAGGTTGAGTAAATATTTAATTAAAGTTTTAAACAGGAAGATATATGTAATAATCCTTAAAAAACAATTAAGATAATTATTGTTTACAAATAACACCCTATCCTAGTTGGTTTGTAAATAGTAAAGGGACTTATTTGTTAGATATGAAACTGAAAGTACAAAGACCTTCTAGTCATTTTTGAAACTTGTATATGATCGGAACAAAAGGAGATAGCAGGTGTCGGGTTACAAACCAGGGTCACCTGGGTAAGTGTGAAAAAGAACTACCACTGCACTACGATTACAGTTGTGCTGAATGATATGGTTTATATTGTGAGGCATACAGGTAATTAGAAAAAATAATAATAAAATGGTTGCTGAGGCCGGGTTTTGAACCCATGACCTCATCGTTATGTACTTAGCGCGCAACAGGTCAATCACCAAACCACCAGCTGAGTTTATGTTGGTTGTAAGGATGTTTTATTCTCAAACATTCCTTAGGTGCGACCTACAAGCCTTCATCTTCTTCGCAGGACCTGAAAACACAAAACACAACCCCATTAAGCCCACTGACCTGACGTATTTCATCCAAAAATGCGATGTTTCAATTATTGATTGATCCTAAAAGACTTGTAACCTGTAGAAACTTGATTACACCAATTTAAATGTGATTTAAGCCATCATTTGCATCTTAATTCAACCTTCATTAAAACTCTTGTAGGTCCCGGTGACGGCAGTTCTAGAAGGAAGTTTGGGCGTATGATAGTACCGATCCGGTAGAATGATATTAAGAAAGGAGTAGAAACAAAATCAATGGAAGCATGCATTCATTCATACTGAAAGAGTATACATCTTGTCTGGCTGGTGGAAGTCCTGGAGAGATTCCACCATCGTTTCCCCTCTAGGAACTTGCAAAACGATGAACACACAACACACATATATAGACATGAGCACCTCATACGAAGTGAGCATACTACTTCTTACGAAGTGGTGACCACCTCGTACGAGGTGAGTTAGCTTCGTACGAAGTGACACTTTTGCTCCTCTCACGTTCGTACTTGGGTCGTGTGTTTCTATTTAATCTATACGATATTCAAAACATGCTTTATCTAGCCTATTCGCATAGTGACGGACATAAAGTGCATCAACAATTTCCCCCTTGGACGTCACTGTCGAAGCTTGATCTTGCTCTTGAAATCTCAGAGCCGTGTATGAATATTCTGCAACTTCAATCAAGGTATCTGTCGATGTTGTAGAACGCGTCAACAAATTCCCCCTTGATTGATGATTCGGGTTTGCATTATGAACAATAAAGCACCAATTCCCCTAAAATAATTCTCTCTAGAAATTTATCTTCAGGTCTTTATTTGCACGGTTCCCAACCTCCTCTTATTTGCTTAATCGACAAATTTTCTTGAAAAAACAACCAACTCAAAATTAATTAATGCAGCATCTTTGTTTCAACTTTAACCACATCATTGTTCGGTTTTAGCGCACTCCTCTTATGTCGGATCCTCTTATCTTCAAAAACCCAACTGCCAATTGATAAAACTTCGAATTACCACAACGTAAACTTCAAATCAATGAATATCCACGAAAATCTGAAATCCCAATTTCCGTAATCACGTTTAAGCATACTCTTGAATGATTGACCAGCAAATCGGTAATCTTCTCAATCAGCAAAGCATCATCAAAATCAAATCATCTGGTAACACATCAGATCTGAGAAACTCTCTTCCGCGATCAGAATCACATTCTTCCTCTTCAGTCATAATAACAGATATAGAGTTATCTTCGTGGATCGGTCGCAACCTAATCAGCAAGCATCATCATGCAACGGCGGTTAGTCCAAAAGAACAATTCATCTACTTGAAGAATGGCACCAACGACTATCCTCAATCATTCGTGTATACAACACATCTTGAATACCCTAGATCTTCTTGGCAGTTTAGAAAAGCTAGCCATGTTAACACCTAAGACCATCACTGACTATTCGTGTACACACAACATCTAGAATAATCTCAGGTCCTCATCGGTATCACCGACTGCTGAACCTGCTAACCTGATCCGCATCGAAGATCAGGACTCTAACCCTTAAGCATAAATCTGTATCATGATCTGAAAATTCTAGACATCCTTGATCATGAAATTCCAAATGTATAGTTTATTTCGTGAACAACTGGTACACTTCTTTGTCTGAAAGATTTATTATATATCTTCTTTAGTCATGAATTACAAGTATATACCCTTCCTCGTTAGTCACGGCGCAACTGAAACCACAAAACATCCTCATTTCCTAACGGTAAGTCCGGAAAACAGTTCATTTGCCTTGCAGAGCGGATAATTTATACCGCTAAGAAGTCGTGTGTGCAACCGACTTGTACGAATATTCAAGCATCAACGTGACCACAACTATAGAATCTGATAAACAACTTCTCCAAGACTCAGTTTGTATGATATGTTAAGATAGGTTTTACGCAAACATAAGTGTTGCCTAATGAGACTAAGATTAAGATTTAGTAGAATGTAAATAGAGTTTAAAATTAAAGAATAGTTTGACCAAAATAAAATAAAATCAAACTAGGGGCCAAAATGGAATGCATTGGAAAGATAATAAATAAAAATTAAAACACACACACACACATCTGGTGTGTGTGAGTCGACTGAGAAAGAGGAAGAAGCAAGGGAAACCCTTGCTCATCAAGAATCCATTGCTTAAAGGAGAATTAAGCCCCAAGCTTATGCATGAATCAAAATTGATGATCATCTATGTGTTCTAATCATCAAGTAAGTTGTATTTTTCGTTCTAGTGGATTGATTAAGTGGGTTGTGTGTATACCATGATTGTTTGATGAAATTGACCATGAATACTACTTAGTAACAACATGTAGAAGATGAACTGTGTCTAAATTTTGATTGTTTTGATGATTTGAATGAAACCCACTTGAAGAAGAATGTTGATGAAACCTAATGATTCACTAAGATGTTATAGATTGATGTTTGATGTATGATATATGTAATTGTTGATTAAGATTAGTATTAAATGAAGAAATTTTATGAAACTAGTTAATTTGATAATCCATGATATGAACTAGTGGAAATATGCATATAAAACTTGTACATTATGCCTTTTTAGTGGTACGCACGCCATGTGTTTTGTAAAATGCCTTGAATTGAGATTCTAGGTGAACATGATGCTAAATGACTAGAATTGGTTAAATGATATTTGTTAACTCAATAATGTTAATGAAAGAATGAAATAAGACATGAGATTAAAGTATGTTGATTGTAAAAATGTAGGCGTGAAGGAAGAAGGTTCAAACAACCGGAATCCCCAAAGCTCGCAAGATCGAGGTACGTTACTTGTATGTTGCATTCTCGTATGTATATTAAGCCTAGTTGTAATGAATTATCCAACCTCATTGTGAAGGACTATAGTTTTTATTGTTTCGATTAGAGATGTTGATAAGGAATTGACAAAGAACTAAGAAAGTAAAACTAAGGTTCCGCGTTGACTTGTGATGAAGGGTCAACCGGACAAGGAATGAGAAAGTAAAAGTACGGTTCCGCGTTGACTTATGATGAATGGGTCAACCGGACAAGGAATAAGGAAGTAAAAGTAAGGTTCCGCATTGACTTGTAATAAACGGGTTAACCGGACAAGGAATGAGAAAGTAAAGTAAGGCCGCGATTGACTTGTGATAACGGTCACCGGACAGGGATAGAAGTAAAAGTAAGGTCCCGCGTTGAGTTGTGATGAACGGGTCAACCGGGTAAGGTATGAGAAGGTAAAAGTATGTTTCCGCGTTGACTAATGTTGAATGGGTCTACCGGATAATAACAAGAATGCAAAGAAATGATCGATTTATATCTTATTAAGTGATCATTCAAATAAGAAGGTGATATGTGATTAACTAATGAAATCATTATAAATTGCTATAAGAAATGTTAACCGATTTTTTGTGATGTTTAGGTAAATCTGCTACTTGACGCTGCGCTTTGCTTGGAACGAACACACTTGTACTCTCCTTACGCTTCCGGTCAAGATAATGTCAAACGGGTCAAGTCTCTTTTGGTTGTAAATTGATGAATTTTGGATTTTACGTTACCCTTGTTAGAAAACGAATTAATCTAGTAGTTAGTAGTTTAAATATCATGTCGTTGAAAAGTTTTGTGGCCGCACTCGTTGTATGAAACTTAAGGGTATAAGAGGAACTTTCAAGTTATGTTTTAAAAAGTTCAAAATTTTATAGCTTTTTGGTTGTAAGGAAAGACGAATGTTACAAGTTGGTATCAGAGCCTTGGTTTGAGGGATTCAAGCATGATTCGAGGTGCTTGAACTCAAACCGAAAGCTCATGCACACGTGTGTTGCGTTCCGTGGCGTCAAACAAGTAAGTGTTCTTACTATGAGTCATAAATGTGTGACAATTTAATATATAAATGATTGCGAGGTGTTATGGATTATTGCGGACATTATGTGGCAGTTCGGATTGAATCGGGGCCCGTAAAAGGTTCCAAGAGCTGAAAACGGAAAAAGTTGTGTCTGCAGAATAGACGAGCCGTCGCCGAGCCATTAGATGCCGACGTGCCTATTCTCGACGACCTAACCTACTGTCTACGCAACTTAGGTCCGACGCAACTATCTGAGACGCGTCGCCGACGCCATGTTTGGGCATCGCCGACGGCCCTCCTGAACCCAACATGCCTTCTTTTTAACATTTTTGAACCAAGTTTCTTAAAATACAAACCGTAACTCACATAAAACCTGAAAAGCGAAATTTAAATGTAAGAAGTTGTATAAATTTATTTTTTTGAAACCACGATGCATATGTTGGAAACGTAACATGTTAACACCAAGAGCAAGAATGTATAAAAGAAATAAGTCTTACGAAATATGAAAACGAGTGAATGTTTTTTGATCATTTATGATCATTATACATAATGAACAATTCAAGTATGAAATAGAATAACAATTGCTATGAGTGAACATGACAAGTTGAAGAATGAATGTTATAATGAAAGTGACCAATGTTTATGTAGAGTGAAGAAGAAGAGACTTGAATGATAATGACTTGGCCTGTCAAGAAGCAATGAATGAAAAGATTTAGAGGAAGTGGTAAAAGCTTTGCAAGCTAGTCTGCCTAAACTAGCACAAGAAGTAGAAAGTCATGCTTTAGAAACAGTAGAGGCTATCATGACTAGCAAGATTGAAGAGTTGAAAGAATGGATGGGCGGGGTTCAAAACAAAAAGGGGAATCGTAGGTGCACATATAGGGACTTCATGGCTTGTAACCCTACAACGTACGATGGTAAAATAGATCCTATCATATGTCAAAGATGGATTTCCCACATGGAAGTCGTCTTTATTCGAAGCAGATGTGAAAAAGAGGATCAGGTGATGTTTGCGACGGACCAACTCCAACTCCATGCAAAGGATTGGTGGGACGCCCATTGCAAAGAATTTGGAGAAGAAAAAACTTCAGGAACTTACATGGCAAGAGTTTAAGGAGCCTTTCTTGAAGTTCCACTACCCACAGTCTGCAGTTGATCGAATTCAAGAAGAGTTTTTACGTCTTCGACATGGCACAAATCTATAGACGAGATCACAAATGTGTTTCTTGACAAATTAAAGTTTTGCCAAGACCACATGAAGACAGAAAGAATGAAGATTAACCGTTATCATGACATGTTAAAGGCGGAAATTAGAGAGTTATCACTCCGTCGAAGTGTGAAACTTTAAATGAACTGATCAACTGGGCAAGGGATCGAGAGATAGAGCTCAAGCGTCAAATAGAACAAGGGGAGAAGAGGACGATAGAAAAAGAGTATGAACCCGACTCCGGCCAAGAAACAAAAGGTCTATGATTACAACAAGAAGAATAATGCAAAAGGCAGCATTCCTCAATGCAAAACTTGTGGAAAGCTCACTCAGGAGAATCTTTGTTGGGTAAGAAAGGATGCTACAATTGTGGTCAAGAAGGGCACCCTTACTACAAATGCCAAGTACGGCCAAAACATGTTTTAATTGTTTCTCACCGGGACATATTAAGGCAGATTGTCCGAAGCTAAAAGAGAAAGGGGTAATGATGGGAAGAAAGATAATACCCCAAAGGCTAAAGGAAGAGTGTTCCAAATCACCACGAAGAAGCTAAAGAACTTCTGAATGTTTTGTCAGGTATTTTCTTAAGCAATTTAATACCTACAAATGTGTTGTTTGATTCTGGAGCAAGTAGGTCATTTGTATCACGCGAACTTATAACCCATCCATCTTTTAAAATTGAACGAATACCAATACCTTTAGAGGTAGAAATAGCCGATAGCAAGAACTACTTATTGAACGAAGTATAAGGATGTAAAATTGTTATAGAAGACGAGAACTTGAATAGACCTTGTGCCCATGATTCTGGGAGAGTTCGTAATAGTAGGCATGGATTGGCTATCCCAATACCATGCAGAAATTCAATGAGAGACTAAGATTATACGAGTGCTATCACCGAGTGAGAAATGGGTTAGTATCCACGGAGAAAGAAAAGTTGAAATGAAGCTATGCACCCTTGTAGAGGCAGTCAAATACGCACGAAATGAAAGTAAGGCATTCCTAGCTTACGTAATAGACACCTCTAAAGACACGCCAAAATTTGATGATGTAGAAATCATAAATGAATAACCGGATGTGTTTCTGGATGAATTGCCAGGACTTCCTCCCGAGCGAGACGTGGAATTTTGCATTGAACTATACCCAGGTGCGAAACCGGTGGCTAAGACTCCCTATCGATTAGCCACTACAGAAATGCGGGAGTTAATGGCCCAAATACAAGAATTACTCGATAAAGGCTTCATTCGCCTGAGTATGTCACCTTGGGGAGCCCCCGTATTGTTCGTAAAGAAGAAGGACGGATCGATGCGCTTGTGCATCGACTATCGGGAATTAAAAAAATTAATGGTTAAGAACCGATATCCTTTACCCCGAATTGATGACCTTTTCGACCATTGCAAGGGGCAAGTTGGTTCTCAAAGATTGATTTGCGCTCGGGATATCACCAACTAAGAGTACGTGAAGAAGTTGTGGCAAAAACTGCATTTAGAACCCGATATGGACATTACGAGCTCTTAGTAATGTCTTTTGGATTGACCAACACACCGGTTGTGTTTATGGACCTTATGAATCGAGTATGCCGACCCATGCTAGATAAATTTGTAATAGTGTTTATATATGACATCCTAGTGTATTCCCGGAGCAAGGCCGATCATGCAAACCATTTGCGTGAAGTGCTAAAAATTCTTCGTAAGGAAAAGTTACATGCAAAGTTTTCCAAGTGTGCCTTTTGGCTTTGAGAAGTGCAATTTCTTGGCCACGTGATTAACAAAGATAGTAGATCCGTTAAAGGTAGAAGCAGTTATGAAATGGGCTCCTCCAAAGAATCCAAATGAAGTAAGAAGTTTTCTGGGACTAGCGGGCTATCATCAAAGATTTATTCAAGACTTCTCCAAACTAGCCTAACCCATGACCAAATTAACAAAGAAAAGCGAGAAGTTTGTATGGGGTCCTGAACAAGAAAAAGCATTTCAAGATCTAAAAGAGAAACTGTCTAATGCACCGGTATTAACCCTGCCAGATGGAACGAAAGATTTAGTAATGTACACAGATGCCTCACGACAGGGGTTAGGAGGTGTATTAATGCAACGAGGTAGAGTTATAGCATACGCCTCAAGACAGCTCAAACCACATGAAGAAAATTACCTAACGCATGATCTAGAATTGGCCGCTGTGGTGTTCGCTTTAAAATATGGCGACATTATTTATATGGAACAAAGTGCACGATATATTCGGACCATAAAAGTCTCAAGTACTTCTTCGAACAAAAAGATCTCAACATGAGACAACGGAGATGGTTAGAACTGATTAAGGGCTATGATTGTGAAATCCTTTATCATCCGGGCAAAGCAAATGTAGTGGCGGATGCTCTTAGCCGAAAGGAACATCCACCCCCGATTCGGGTGAAGTCTATGAGGATGATTGTTACGCCTTATCTCCTTGACATAATACGGGAAGCACAAATAAGGACACTAAATGCAAAAGATCATAAGAAAGAATAAAAGGAATTGTGGACAAGTTGGAGGAAAATGCAAACGGAATCAAAAGTCGGTATGGACGAATCTGGATTCCTTGGTTATGTGAAGTAAATGCGATATTACTTGAAGAAGCTATAAATCACGATACTCAATACATCCGGGAGCAACGAAAATGTATCAAGATTTGAAGAAAAATTACTGGTGGCCAGGAATGAAACGAGATATTGTTAAATATGTTGCTAGATGTTTAACATGTTCACAAATTAAAGTAGAACACCAGAAGCCACGCGGTGATTTACAACCCTTAGAAATTCCAAGGTGGAAATGGGAAGACGTAACCATGGATTTAGTGACTAAACTTCCCAAAACACGAAAAGGGCACGATGCTATATGGGTAATCATGGATCGACTCACCAAGAGTGCCCATTTCCTACCTATCAGAGAAGGCTATTCGTCCACAAGGATGGCAGAGATTTTTACAAATGAAATCGTATCTTGTCATGGAGTACCCATCACCATTGTGTCAGATCGAGACACTAGATTTACATCACGTTTCTGGCAAAAATTTCATGAACAAATGGGGACGAAACTCCACTTCAGTACCGCTTACCATCCACAAACGGAAAGGACAATCCAAATGCTTGTGGATATGTTGAGAGCTTGTGTCTTAGATTTTGGGGGAAACTGGGATGACCATTTGCCATTAGTTGAGTTCGCGTACAATAATAACTACCATAACTGCATTCAAATGGCACCATACAAAATGTTATATGGAAGGAAATGTAGAACCCCCGTATGTTGGGGGAAGTAGGTCAAAGAGACATCACGCTTAAAGACGTGGTGGCTGAAACTAATGAAAAGATCGATATCGTAAGGGCCCAACTGAAGGCAGCACAAGACCGTCAGAAAGCTTATGCAGATTGAAGAAGACGACCCATCGAATTTCAAGTAGGGGATCATGTGTTGTTGAAGGTTTCGCCATGGAAGAGGGTAATTCGATTCCGTAAACGAGGAAAACTCGATCCCCGTTACATTGGCCCTATTAAAATTAAAGCTCGGGTTGGAAAGGTAGCACACCAGCTGTAGTTACCGCCGGCGTTAGATGGAATACATGACACATTTCATGTGTCATAGCTAAGAAAATGTCTCGTGGATGAGATCGCTTTTGTACCACTCGATGATATTGAATTGGATAAGAAAGCGAATTATATAGAAAGGCCGGTAGCTGTAAAGGATTTTAAAGTGAAGCATCTACGAAACAAAGTCATTATACAAGTTTTGATCCAATGGCAGCATCGAAAATATCAAATCTTACTTGGGAAATGGAGGACGAAATGCGCAAACACTACCCAGAATTATTTGATACGTGATCAGGTTTCGAGGACGAAACCTCCCCTAAGGGGGGTAGATTTGTAACATCCCAAAATTTATAGGCATGATGAGACGCAAACATAAGTGTTGCCTAATGAGACTAAAATTAAGATTCAGTAGAATGTAAATAGAGTTTTAATTTAAAGAATAGATTTGACCAAAATAAAATAAACATCAAACTATAGGGGCCAAAATGGAATGCATTAGAAAGATAATAAATAAAAATTTAAAACACACACACACACATCTGGGGTGTGTGTGAGTCGACTGAGAAAGAGGAAGAAGCAAGGGAAACCCTTACTCAACAAGAATACGTTGATTAGAAGGAGAATTGAGCCCCAAGCTTATGCATGAATCAAAATTTATTATCATCTAGGTGTTCTAATCATCAAGTAAGTTGTATTTTTTGTTTTAGTTGATTGATTAAGTGGGTTGTGTGTACACCATGATTGTTTGATGAAATTGACCATGAATACTACTTAGTAACAGCATGAAGAAGATGAACTGTGTCTAAATTTTGATTGTTTTGATGATTTGAATGAAACCCACTTGAAGAAGTATGTTGATGAAACCTAATGATTCACTAAGATGTTATAGATTGATGTTTGATGTATGATATATGTAATTGTTGATTAGGATTAGTATTAAATGAAGAAAGTTTATGAAACTAGTTAATTTGATAATCCATGATATGAACTAGTGGAAATATGCATATAAAACTTGTACATTCTGCCTTGTTAGTGGTACGCGCGCCAAGTGTTTGGTAAAATGCCTTGAATTGAGATTCTAGGTGAACATGATGCTAAATGACTAGAATTGGTTAAATGATATTTGTTAACTGAATAATGTTAATGAAAGAATGAAATAAGACATGAGATTAAAGTATGTTGATTGTAAAAATGTAGGCGTGAAGGAAGAAGATTCAAACAACCGGAATCCCCAAAGCTTGCAAGATCGAGGTACGTTACTTGTATGTTGCATTCACGTTTTTATATTAAGCCTAGTTGTAATGAATTATCCAACCTCATTGTGAAAGACTATAGTTGTTATTATTTCGATTAGATATGTTGATAAGGAATTGACAAAGAACTAAGAAAGTAAAAGTAAGGTTCCTCGTTGACTTGATGAACGGGTCAACCGGAAAAGGAATGAGAAAGTAAAAGTACGGTTCCGCGTTGACTTGTGATGAATGGGTCAACTGGACAAGGAATGAGGAAGTAAAACTAAGGTTCCGCATTGACTTGTGATGAACGGGTCAACCAGACAAGGAATGAGAAAGTAAAAGTAAGGTCCCGCGTTGACTTGTGATGAACGGGTCAACCGGACAAGGAATGAGAAAGTAAAAGTAAGGTCCCGCGTTGACTTGTGATGAACGGGTCAACCAGGTAAGGTATGAAAAGGTAAAGTATGTTTCCGCGTTGACTAATGTTGAATGGGTCTACGGATAATAACAAGAATGCAAAGAAATGATCGATTTACATCTTATTAAGTGATCATTCAAATAAGAAGGTGATATGTGATTGACTAATGAAATCGTTATAAATTGCTATAAGAAATGTTAACCGATTTCTTGTGATGTTTAGGTAAATCTGCTACTTGACGCTGCGCTTTGCTTGGAACGAACACACTTGTACTCTCCTTACGCTTCCGGTCAAGATAATGTCAAACGGGTCAAGTCTCTTTTGGTTGTTAATTGATGAATTTTGGATTTTACGTTACCCTTGTTAGAAAACGAATTAATCTAGTAGTTAGTAGTTTAAATATCATGTCGTTGAAAAGTTTTGTGGCCGCACTCGTTGTATGAAACTTAAGGGTATAATAGGAACTTTCAAGTTATGTTTTAAAAAGTTCAAAATTTTATAGCTTTTTGGTTGTAAGGGAAAGACGGACGTTACACAGTTATGCAACCCCACTTTTACGAAAAATATACATCAATTTTATCTCATCACTAATGAATCTTAGATGCTCTGCATTTCCTAGATAATCTGCTGCCAGAACCACCCAAATATTGTTGCATGGTAACGAATTTCAAAAATTTCGGAATCTTAACATATACGTGAAAATTTTTATTCCCCCTTATTTTTGCAAATTCTTACGTTTTGAACATCATCTCACAAAACCCAAATTTTGTGAAAAAATTTCCCAAAATTGCAGTTTTGATCAAATGCGGATTTTACGTTAAGGCCCATTAGTAATCATTATACCAAAAGATCATCATTCTCCACCTATATCACTGACTACCTCGTTATCTTCAAACAGCTGTGATTGTCTTATCGAATTTGTACTCTGAAGCTCTAAAGGTGTCCCCGAACAACTCGAATTAGACGTTAAAATCTCGAAAAAAATTATAATCACCAAATTTTTTCTGAACACTCGTCTCGTCGGTACGATCAAAAATTGCCTTTTTTAGGCATGTCACACTTTGTACGAGGTGTATATTCACTTCGTACGAGATGGTCACCTCGTACAAACGAGCCTGATTATGTTTTTTTATTCAGAACCTTCATTTCTTCGAATTTCATGATGATTTTTGCACAGAATTGGTCGAAAATCAGTTTCTAACAATCCTATGGTTTCAATTTTACATTTTGTTTGTGGGTTGTTCGTTTATTTGATGTTTTACGTTTAAAACCCCTCATACGTCCAAAATTCATGAGCGTAAGTGACTCATCAACTGTTAGATTGAATGAATCAGTATCCTAGCTCTGATACCTATTGTTGGTCCCGGTGACGGCAGTTCTAGACTGAAGTTTGGGCGTATGATAGTACCGATCAGGTAGAACGTTATTAAGAAAGGAGTAGAAATAGAATTAGCGGAAGCATTCATTCATTCATACCGAAAGAGTATACATCTTTTCTGGATGGCGGAATTCCTAGAGAGATTCCAACAGCGTTTCCCCTCTGGGAACTTCCAAAACTTGCAAAACAATGAACACACAACACATATATATAGACGTGAGCACCTTGTACGAAGTGAGCATACTGCTTCGTACGAAGTGGTGACCACCTCGTACGAGGTGAGTTAGCTTCGTACGAAGTGACACTTTTGCTCCTCTCAAGTTCGTACTTGGGTCGTCTGTTCGTATCTAATCTATACAATATTCAACATACGCTCTATCTACCCTATTCGCACAATGACGGACATAAAATGCATCAACAATAGACCACCAAACTTTTTGTTTACAAATTCGCTACAATTAACATATAATATCAGTCATATTCACTGCTAAACACCCTTACACCACTTCACAAGCTTCCATAACCTGCAAATTCACATCTAAAATTGCGGATTTCCTCAAGAGCGATTCTAGTTGAAGTCTTGATAACTTTCTCATACGAAGTCCAATTCAGGTGATTCAAAAGCCTAACTTGATTACTTTTACGAGTTCTACAAAACCCCTCTATCAATTTCTGTGATAGAGGGCACTATTTATACGAATTGAAAAAACTAGGGTTCTTCATTTCTAAAATTCAGGGCTTTTTGATCCAGGATGCTAGTATGATGAAATTGAAAATAGGGTATTGTTTATGATCATATTAGGATTGTTCATGCAAATTTTTAGAATTTTTTTAATGGTGTTTGGATTCATTATGGAATTTTCAGGATACAAATATATTAGAAAAGCACGTGAATTATA
This sequence comes from Scalesia atractyloides, assembly GCA_947069175.1. Lineage (NCBI taxonomy): Eukaryota > Viridiplantae > Streptophyta > Magnoliopsida > Asterales > Asteraceae > Scalesia > Scalesia atractyloides. Next base: position 63,663,438 of record CAMTDV010000022.1, read on the forward strand.
AATTTGTCAACTTTCATGTTCATGATTATAAGTTAGATATAAAATTCAGAATATAGAAAATTCTTATAATTTGCCTATTAATCTCGAAATCTAAAGTTTACATATGTTTTTACTTTAACAATTAAAGTCGTTAAAAGGGAATAGATTATAAAACCTAAAATTTATATAACTCTAGTTTATTAGTTAAAGTTGCTAAAGTGAATAAAATGTAAAATTTGATTATTAGAACTTGGTAAAGCATCTAGATATAATTTTAGTTAGTTAGAGGAATTAATATTGTTTAACTTGAAGTAATATATTAAGACTAAATTTTATACTTAATAAATTTTGAGCTTAGTTTGTAAAAACATTAATTTGTATAAATCATAGAATTCATCTTATAATGTCAAGAAAATAATTTAAGATAGGGATGGTAATATTTAATTACCCAACACCTAAAACCTTAGATTTATTTCTATATTAATTTTTACTATTTATTGATTGATATTTTCATATATAAATATATATTCTAGGATAGTGTTTTTCATGGGATTTCCTCAATTCGGTTCAGTCGATTCAAGGATATAAAATGGAACGCAAACGCGTGAGTAATCTCTTCCTCTTCCCCTTTTTTAATCTTTTACAAATTTTGTAGTGCATTATGTTATACACGTTTTCAATTTAATCAACATGCTAAATTCAAGAGTTATTATGTGAGCCCTTATGTGTATCCTATTATTCTATATGTTATCCGATGTCAAGTCTATTGCATGCTATTGAGTCTTGTGGATCCACGGCTGACTAGGTTCCCCACGGCCATGGGTTGTAGTCTAGTATCGCCAACGGTATTAGACTCGCTTCTCGGGGCTTGAGAGTAATGCACGCTATTGTCATGAGTCTATTAATGTTATTTTGTGTATGTTGTTAAAATGGTTATGTGTTCTTGTTTGGTGTTTATGTGATAATTACCTAGGTTAACAACATGAGATAATCACCACTCTAACCTTGAATTGTGTTGGAACTTTTGAAGACCTTTGGTACTTGATAAACCATAGTTTGAGCTGATTCTGTAATAGTTAGAAAAACAAAAGTGTCATTTTGTAAACATCTATGTACACGGCGTAACTAATTGCCCAGCGTATTTAATAAATACGCTGGGCGATCAGTCTATATAAATACCTTGTTCAATGAAGTTATGTCCAAGTTTCTTGTACAGATTTTGGTGATCTTCTTATGTTGTGATTTTTGCTATTGTGCTTTCATCCAAATGTCCAGGTGCTGTTATTGATTACATGTTATTGGGATTTCATATACAACACTAGTTATTTGATCCAAACAAGATTCTTCATCTTCTTTGCTTGGTTTTTCTTAGTATTTGCACATTCAAACAACTAATCCATAGTTGTTTGGGTGAAAACAATCAACCACTGTGATCCGAATCTGTTTTGGGACTCACAATTTGGTATCAGAGCCTTTGTGCTCTTGATTGTTGAGTTTTTGTTAAGATTTGTCAAGTTCGAAGGTTTTACAAAAGTTCTCAAAGTTTCATGATTTTTCAAATGTTTTGGATTAAAATGGCTTGATCTGGCGCGTTTAATATTTGGGTTGTTGTTAATCAGTAGTTTGATAAACATTTTGGTCATTTAGCTGCAAAGAATCATGAATTTTGGGTCATTTTTTGGTGATTAGAGGGTTTTTGTTCGTACTAAAACCCTTCTAGGCATATTTAATGTTGAAGCTGGCGTAGATATATTTGAAGTTGGCGTATTTATTTTGAATCTAGCGTATTTAACTTGAATTTCGCGTAGTTAACAACTACGCTGGTTCTTAAATCAGCGGAGTTATAAATTTGTCAGCGTAATTGTCCATCGAATTTACTCGAATGCGACTTCGAAATCAGTGATACTAATACTCAGCGATTTTATCATGGTGTTCAGCGAAATTAACTAAACCTTTGCTTGTTTTCGAATATCCAGCGGATTTTAGCTTTTTGCAGGACAAAATCGCCGATCCCATCAACGTAATTGTTTCTAAGTACAGCGTATTTAATCTCTGGTCCAACGTATTTACCTCCTTGCGAGCGTAATTGTTCTCTGATTCAGTAAATCTCAGCGTAATTGATCATCTTTCATCCATCATGTCTCTCAATCAACTCAATCAGATTGCTCAAGCCGAACTAGAAACTGGAACCGCTACAAGGCCACCAAAGTTAAAAGCTTCGGAAGATTTCAGCAGCTGGAAAAACAGGATCAAGTCTTTTTTTGAGTATACCGATTATACTCAATGGATGTCAGTCACTATGGGCCCGCATGTTCCCATGATAATACGTGACGACATCCGTACTATCAATGAAGATCCTTCAACATTCACAGATGAAGATAGGACACTCATTCAACGTGACCGGAGGGCTCACGCTGCTCTCACTATGGCTCTGTCAAAGGATGGTAACAATCTGTTTGAAGAATACACCTCGGCACATGAACTGTGGTTGGCTCTAATCGACCATTATGAAGGCAATGAGGAACTCAGGGAGAACAAACGAGACATGGTGCAGAAAGAATATGATATGTTTGGAAGTATTCGTGGCGAAAGCTTGTCTGACCACATAAGCAGATTTCTGGGGGTGTTGACCAAGATGAAGAAGGTGGGAAACCCAGTTGCAAATTATGCATCGATCAAGAAGCTGCTAGATTCTCTACCAAAAGAATGGAGTCTTTAATGCATGATGATCAAGAGAACTTTCCTCACCAGCACAACTCCAGTTACTCTCTCAGAATTGATTAACACTTTAAAAAACTTTGAAATGGACATCATGAAACGAGAGATGAATCAAACTGGATATTCTCAGAAGACGTCTCAGCAAGATGCTGCAACCTCGGTCCCTAAGAATATGGCATTTCTTGCTCCTGTCACCTCATGTGGATCAAATCCCCAAAGTGCTGTCGAATCCTATTCAAATGCTTCCGCAAACTCTGTGAAGGCCTCATCATCTTCCGAGAAGACCACCGTGGCCAGCGACACTCAAGCACTTAAAATTTCCACAGAACATGTAGCTCTTTTTAATACTTTCTTAAGTAGCTATGAGGCGCTTATGTCAGGAGAGTTGAAGAGAGAATTCCTAACAGCAGAGGACATGTATCAAGTAGATCCAGACGACATGGAGGAGATGGATCTGAAGTGGCAGATGGCAATGATCACTCTACGGTTGAAGAAATTCCAAGATAAAACAGGAAAGAGGTTGGCACTTGGAAAAGCTGGATTTGACAAATCCAAGCTTAGATGTTATAACTGCAAAGACTTGGGCCACTTCAAAAAAGAGTGTCCGTTGCTGAAGAACGAGAATACCGAAATCAACCAGACAAGGAGGTCGATTGCCATTAAAGGAAATAATAATGTTGCTGAAAATAATCATAAGGCTTTAGTGGTGGAAGATTATGATTGGTCGGAGGAGATAGCTGAGGCAAAAGGTGAAGTAAACAAGGCCCTCATGGCAAACATTACCACTTTCTCTGCCACGTCTGCTTCAAGTGGTGTTGAAAAAAAAACCTCCAAAATTCCAAAAGATGACACCGGTTTGGAAAGCATCATATCTCCTGCCTCATAGAAGAGACAACAAAAAGCTGAAATGAATGTGTCGAAGCCTGCTGTTCAAGAAGTCATCAGTACCAGCAAGAATGCAGCGGTTGGAACATCATCTACTGCCATGAAATCAGAAGCCGAAGATAAGGATTTGGTAAACAGCATTCCATATGAATTTAAAGCAAAGTTGTGCTCAAAACCATGTTTAAACGTCGTGGCACACTACAAATCACTCAAACATGATATAATTAAAGAAAAAGAAAAAGTTTTGAAAATAAATCAAGAACTAAAAGAAAATGAGGCTACATATCATCGAAAGTTGAATTCAACCATAGCTGAAATGCAGACTCTAAAGGAATTTGTTTTCAGAAAAGATTTTATCATAAATGATTTGACCGAAAAGCTAGAAAAATCCCAAAACGAAAACAATAAGTTATAAATCATTATTGATAAATGGAAAATTAGCAAAAAAGCACTGGTTGACATTGTAAACTGCCAACGACCGACATTCATAAAGGATGGAATTGGATATAAAGATAAATTCGGAAACAAAAGAAAATTATTTCATCCTCCGCACAGCAAAAATTATGTTCATATGCCATCTCCTCATCCTAAGAACGACTTAATCAATAAAAATGATCTTTTGGATCAAAGTATTTTTTATAAATCCGAAAACAAAACTAACCATTCTGAAAGTAATGCAGATCTGTGCAAGACTAAGGAAGATGTGTGCGATGGGGAAGATGATTGTGGAGGGATGAAAATAGGAATAGGCTATTCCGGCGACAGTTATTCAACTGTTAACTGGTTCGCCTGGAATTGTGATAAGACGAACAAAATTTCTATTCGAGATAACTGTAATAGTTTATCTAGGATGGATGATTGTAATGGCTGTATGCCTAAATTGACAATCCAGGATGACTGTAATGGCAATGTGCCTACACTTAAGGCTCACAACCAAGGGTTTGCCAAGGTTGAGGGTCATGACCTAAACTTTGCTCTCAATGATGAAAATGTTATTCTTGAATCTCCTGTATTTGTGCCAGAGTTTAAGAAAAACAGTTTTGGAAAATTCCTTACAGAGGAAATTCCAGAATTTGTTCCATCAGTTGCAGGTACATCAGAGACTGATAAAGATTTCATTGAAGATTCAAGCACAACAACTTCAGAAAGCATGAAGAAAGGTCAGATGAAAGTCAAGAATCAATTTCCTAATCAGACAGTGAGCACAGTAAAGTCGACATTGAAGATAAACATCATCCTGAAGAGAAACTGAAGAAAGCTAAAGATTTAAGCCACATTACATCATCAAACTCCTCAAGATGCTCCAGACTCTCATCACATACATCATATTCACACTCAGCACCCAGGAAGAAAAGATCGAGTCAAAAACAATGTTTTTGCCGTGGTCATTTAGGACATACGGCGAAACAGTGTAAAAGCAAGAAATTTTCTAAACCTAGTCAAGATCTAGTTAAAAGTTTTACTAATCAATTTGACAGTTTAAAGAAATCAGTAAAATACATAGTTGATTTAACCTGTTTTTAGAAAAGAAAAGACAACACTCTTGCTTAAAATCATGATAGAACTAATGTAAGGCAAGTCTAGGTTCCAAAAACTAGCTAATTTGTACATATTTTTTGTTTTTGTTGTTGTTGTATAACAGAATAAGATTCAGAAATGGCTTCGGATGCTCATGGAATATATCTGGCATGTTGACAGCGGTTGCTCCAGGCACATGACCTGGCTAAAGGATCTGCTACCAACTTTCGAGTTATTGATGGTGACTTTGTATCCTTTGCCGGAGCCGAAAAGGGAGGAAAATCGTTGGAATGGGTGACGTCGTGTCAGAAGCACTCACTTTGGAGAATGTGAACTATGTTCCAGAATTGTGTTACAATCTTATGAGTGTTTCACAAGTCTGTGACAAAGGAATCGCGGTGCTGTTCAATGACACGGAGTGCTTATTCCTCAAACTCGGTTACTCCGTCCCAAAAGAGAGGATCATGCTTAGAGCTCCCCGTCAAAATAACACCTACGTGCTAAATATGAAGAATGCCAAATCTAATGAGCCAATGACATGTCTTATGTCAAAAGCATCCGAATCTGAATCACTGTTGTGGTACAGGCGTTTAGGACATGTGAATTTTAAGAACATAAATAAACTTTCTAAATTAAATCTAGTAAGAGGTTTACTTATGAAAGATTTTCCTTTTTCAGAAAAGTGCATCGCATGTGCCCAAGGAAAGCAGCATAAAAAACCTCATAAGTCCAAAGCAGTGAATACGATATATGTTCTTCTCCAATTACTTCACATGGATCTTTTTGGCCCAATTAGCGTTAAAAGTTTAGCCAAAATATCTTATTGTTTGGTGATTAAAGATGATTTCTCACGGTTTTCATGGGTATTCTTTCTTGAAGCCAAAAGCGAAACGGCATCCATTCTGAAGAGCTTCATTCCCATGCTTGAAACATGATCAAGTTGAAAGTCAACTCCATCAGAAGCGACAGCGGAACTGAATTTAAAAATCATACGTTTGTCTCCTTCTATGAAGATAAGGGAATTCACCTCCAATACAGCGCTGCCAGGACTCCTCAGCAAAACGGGGTAGCAGAACGCAAAAACAGAACTCTCATCGAAGCTGCAAGAACTATGCTTGTCGACTCTAAGCTTCCCATAATCTTCTGGGCTGAAGCGGTCAATACAGCATGCTATGTTTTGAATCGTGTTCATATCGTCAAACCTCACGGAAAGACAGCCTATGAACAACTTTTCAAAAGGAAGCCTCTGATAGATTTCTTCAAACTGTTCGGGTGTTCATGCACACTTCTCAACACTGAAGACAATCTCATCAAGTTTGAAGCAGCCGGTGACGTGTGCTACTTCATGGGCTATTCATCTTCTCAAAAGGCATATCGAGTCTACAACAAACGGACCAAGATGGTGATTGAATCGTACTACGTTGACTTTCAAGAAGGAAACTCCACTAACACTTGAAGCGCTCCGAACTGGTTTTATGACGTGGATATTATATTTAACGCTTTCAGCATCAATGAACCCATCACTGAATCCGAACCTGCAAAATCCACTCCGTTGGAACCTTTGTTTGATGCCTCAGACATTCGTTTTACTCCTTTTACAACCCGTTTCACCCCTGCCTCTTCCTCTCCTACTCTTTCGGTTTTCGAAGTAAATGGTGACACATCTGCTGAGAATGCATCTACACATGATGATTCTTCTTCACAGCAGGTTGTGGATGAACCACCCAAAGAAGACGAAACTCCAATCATCTACGTCGATGAACACTTTTCTAATCTGCCTCAACAAGTTGAAACTCACACCAATGCAGGGTACAAGACCAATCGAAACCATCCAATTGAAAATGTCATCGGTTCTGTTGAAGATGGAGTTCGAACACGTGGTCAAACACATACCATCAACACAGGACTGTATGCAGCCTTTCTTTCGCAGTTTGTCCCAAGGGATATCGAAAAAGCTATTCAAGATTCAAGTTGGGTACAAGCTATGCAGAAAGAATTGGCACAATTTCGGAAACTTAAAGTCTAGGAACTCGTTGACCTACCAGGCGGAAAGTATCAAATTGGTACCAAGTGGGTGTTTCGTAATAAGATGGATGATCAGGGTATAGTTATCAAGAATAAGGCTAGATTAGTGGTTCAAGGGTTTTGACAAGAAGAGGGGATTGACTACGAGGAAGTTTTTGCACCTGTTGCACGGTTATAAGCCATCAGAATCTTCTTAGCCTATGCTTCGTTTAAAAACTTTATGGTGTTTCAAATGGATGTAAAGAGTGCTTTTCTGTATGGGAAAGTGAAAGAAGTTTATGTTTGTCAACCTCCAGGTTTTGAAGATCCTCATTCTCCCACGAAATACTACAAGCTTGACAAAGCTCTCTATGGTCTTCACCAAGCTCCTAGAGCATGGTACGAGACTTTGTCAACATATCTTCTGGAGTGTGGATACTCAAGAGGCAAAACTGACATGAATCTCTTCACAAAAAGGATTGGAGAAGATGTGATGTTGGTTCAAATCTACGTAGACGATATCATTTTTGGGTCGACAGATGAAGCCGTTTGCAGAGAATTCGAGAAGGTGATGAAAGCGAAGTTCTAGATGAGTATGATGGGAGAACTCACGTTTTTCTTAGGACTAGAAGTGAAGAAACGAAAGGATGGTATTCTCATTCATCAGGCTAAGTATATCAGAGATATTCTTTCCAAATACAGCATGAATGACTGCAAATCCGCAAGCACTCCTTTTGCTGCTCAGACGGAACTCACTTCAGATCTTCAAGGAAAGCCAGTGAACAAATCTCTCTATCGCTCAATGATTTGGCTCGTTAATGTATCTAACCGCTAGTAGGCCTGACATAATGTGGGTTCTCTGTCTCTGTGCCCGCTTTCAGACGAATCCCAAAGAATCGCATGATGTTGCCGTCAAGAGAATCTTTCGCTATCTCAAAGGTACTCTAAAGCTTAGTTTGTGGTATCCTAAAGATAGTAATTTTGATCTAATAGCTTACTCTGACAGTGATCATGCAGGTTGCAAAGTAGACAGAAAATCTGTCTCCGGAGGCTGCCAATTCTTGGGAAATCGTCTTATTTCGTGGCAGAGCAAAAAGCAGAAAACAGTCTCTACATCTACTACTCGGGCTGAATACACGTCAGCTTACAGTTGCTGTTCACAAGTCCTTTGGATACAGAATTAGTTGTTGGATTATGGGATCAACATCATGAAGACTCCGATATTCATCGACAATGAAGCGTGTCTGGGGATTGTGAAGAATCCCATCCACCACTCAAGAACGAAAGACATCGAAATTCGCATTCATGTGATTAGAGATGCGTACGAGAAAGGATACATCCAAGTGGTGCCAGTGGATTCAGTGCAACAAAAAGCTGATATATTTACGAAAGCCTTCGATAAAGCTCGGTTCAACCAGTTGGTAACCTGGTTGGAAATGGTGAATTTCCTTGAGTGGAATTGACTTTTGGTAATATATATATATATATATATATATATATATATATATATATATATATATATATATAAATAGTTTTCATAATAAATAACAAATCTCATAAAATGTGCCCAACAAAAAGATTTTCTGCAAGGTTAAAATTTCTTTTCAAGCAATGGATTCTCGAAAATAAAATTTTAAGGGGGGGGGAAGTTTTCCAGAAAATATTGTTGAGGCTGAATCTTTTCTTTGGCACCTGCAAGAGAAATGATAGAAAAACTGCTAACACTTCTGTTCTGATATTAAAAGAGAAAAAGATTAAGGCCTCAAGCAACGACGTGTCAGTAGATTCAGCAATACCTAGAAGTAAACTGCGAAAAGGAGACAAACCTTAATGATCACATAAGAATTCTGAATACCCACAATGTTGTGCATCTTACGGGTAACACGTTGCAGCGTATGACTTAATGGTCTTATATTGGCTTTATATTGGCTAATCATTCGGGGGATATCATAGTTGTTCTTCTGCTGCATCCAGATATATGCTGACCTAGACACAGCTATGATATCTTGTCAAAAAGAGCCTATGCGGCCAAAACCCTACACAGCTGAAGCTCTCATTCAGAATTATTCAAGTGCTTACATCGTACCGCATCTGGTATCTGCCATAGCCCTCGTTAGACCTTGGTCTCTCTGCGACTGACCTGAACACCAACTGTCTAGCGTTGAAATCTCAAAAACGAATGAAGTCAGTATATTCACCTGTTATGAGGAATCTTTGCGCATACCTTGATCGCGGGGGTATGTCCTCACGGGCACAATATTCTGACTGTTTTGGCATGAGGGGGAACATTGAAGTTCTTGTCAATATTACCGCAACATGATAAAAAGGCTCTTCGATCGCATGTTGAAAGATAGGCGCATGGATTTAAAAGAACAAACATACTGACAGTTTTTCTTGTGCCTTAATTATTTTATATATCTAACATTTTATCTCAAACGAACGAAGTGTTACCTGTATGATCTTTTGCAGGAAAGTCACAGGATTCAAGTCAGTTAGCAAAACCTTTTGTGTGAAAAAGGAGGCTTCCGGGCCCAAAAACAACTTTCATGATCCAGATTGCAATTTTTCTTTTCTCTTAAGTTTATTTTTAAATTCTTGCACTATTTTTTATCAAAAAGGGGCACGTTTTTCAAGAAAAGTTAAAATTTTCGAGCGTATTTGATTTCAAATTCTCAGGCTTGAAGAAACCTTGTAAAATATCTTAGTCGGCGTAATTAATTATCCAGCGTAATTAATAATTACGCGGGAATGTAAAATAGTATAAATACTTAATTTTTTTTCACCGTTTGTAAATATTTTCAAAAAGTTATCCAATCATCATGTTCTTCTTCACTCAACAAACACCCATACTCTGTTTTTCAATCCGCATTCAGTAAATCTGATCAGAATCAATATTGGTATGATTTCGATATTCAAATGTCCATTGCTATGTTTATATCATCTCAGTCTATTATGTTTATATCTATCTTTCTTGATCTAGCCGGTTTGAGTTTGGTAAAAGGGTTTTTCAAGAAATTTTTGAATATGGCGTATTTAAGTTTGAATGTGGCGTATTTATGTTGAAGATGGCGTATTTAGTCAATTGGCGGATTTAAGTCTTGAACGCGAGTTCAAGCAACCGGGGTATTTGTCAAATACGCCAGCTAAGCTAAGCTAAGCGTAGCGTAGATAGTCATCTACGTTGGCACTTAAATACGCTCATTTATGATCAGCGTAAATATGTTTGATCAGCGTATTAGTGCGAGACATCTAATGGCGGATTTAAGATTTAAACAAAAGCTTTAGCAACAGGCGTATTAGAGTAATACGCCGGTCATGACAACGTAATAAATCATGTTAGCCAGAACTCACTTAATTCCGCCAAGCCAGTTGGTCTGCGTATCTGTTCTTGATGATTCAGCGTATTTATCAGCGATTTTAATTGTTTTGTGTATATATATATATATATATATATATATATATATATATATATATATATATATATATATTCTTTTTAATTTACTTTAATATCTGTATATGTATATATATATAATATTCTAAACTTACATCGTTGTATGAAAATCTAACTTGACTCGTTTCCACATTTCAGACATGGATCAACAATTGGTATGGGACGGTACGAGAAAGCATAATCAACCAATTACTATAGTGCCTCCGGAGCCAGATTTTGAAGACGTGATGGATTGGTTGTCACGTAGTAAAATTAGCTATGCAATCCAAGCTAATCCTACTATTTACTCCATTCACATAGAAGAATTTTGGAGAACGGCAAGAGCAAGAACGCTAAACAACGTCAAACATATCACAGCGACTGTTAGAAACAAAGAAATTAGAGTGACTGAGGAACGAATTCGGAAAGTTCTGAGCCTAGGAGATAATGCAAATGATCCATTGAAGCTAAAGAAGGAGGAAATTCTAGAGGGATTTCGTGGAATGAACTACGTCGGAGATTTTCGTCACAAAAACGAAATCAAAAAGGCAGGGCTAACGAAAGACTGGAGATTCATTTTGCACATGTTTTGTATGAGCATCTGTCATCAAAAGGGCGGTTATGATGGCTTGAATCTAGAGTGGTCCGTGGCTATGCTGAATCAGTGTACAAATCAGCCGTTCAACATTTCTGGATTCATTTTTTACTGCATGATTGACAACATCAATAAAGGTGCATGGGCGATGTATCCTAGATTCGTGCAATTGCTCATTGACGATCAGCATCGAAACTTGCCACATGATGGAAACACGTACCAGTTTCAGTTACCAAAAGGAAGGCAGATCACTGAGCTAAAAACCAAAGAGTGGGTGATGTTACATCACTGAATGTATCGTGAGGAAAGACTTCCAATTGTTCTTGCTGCTTACAACAAATATCGAGAAAAGACAAGAAAAAGTAGGGAAGGTGGAAGTCGTCCAGTTAATGTCTCTAAAGAAGCTGAAGAAGAAGAAGAAGAAATTCCTCTAGTACGTAAGCGGAAAGAAAAAGGAAAGAAAGTAGTAGAAGAGGAACCTTCGAGGAAGAGCAAGAAAGATACGCCAAACCCAGAGTGAATCATGGCTGACATCATTCGTGCTGGATCGACCAGGGAAAAGATCGAAAGGATGCAGGCCATTCATGCAGTGGCAGAGGGTGAGAAACGGGAGAAGATAATGAAAAGAAGGGAAATGACCGAATCTGAAACCCCGGAGGTTGTTACATCAGAGCAAGAACAGTTAGATAGATTCGTGGAGGGACGTTTTTCTGATCCATAGGAGCCTTCTCCAAGCGAAGCTGCAGCGCCAAAGAAGAGAAAATCAGGAGAAGGATCATCTGCAAGCGTTCCATCTAAACCTCCGGTATCGGCACAACCCCCTCGTCAGCAAATTCCTTCTCGACCCAGGCCTTTTCAAGAGCTCTACAGACGTGGTGTATGAAACGGATGGGGAGATGAATTTGAACAACAGCATCCAGAGTGGTTCAAAAAGGAACGAGCGAAAATGCCTGACTTTTATCAGGTAATCACAGTTGAGAAAACTGAGATTACTGATAAAATCATTAGTTGGAAGTACTGCAATCTGATCGGGTGGTTCGTTGTAAAACGAAGAGGTGGAGTGATTCAATATTTTCGAAGCGCTCACGATATGCAGAGCTTGCACACATGGGACATACGTAAGCTTAGCAAGCATGAGCTGATTAATCCGACAAACAGCAGCATAGGTGGAGATTTAGAAAGATTAATACAAAGAGAATGCTTGCGAGGATTTTCAATGTTCAAGCCTCAGCGCCCCAAAAAACGTGTGTCTAAAACCACCAAGGATCCGTTCACCGGTAAAGGAAAGATAACGTGGGTTATAAATCCAACAAAGGTGGTTACCAGGGTGAAGCTTCCTCCAGAGCAACCTGTGACGCTCACCAATTTCAAGAAGTGGTTCTATGACGGCAAAACAGGTGAGGCAGTCATAAGGTCTGATTCAAATGAAGACATTCGCCTTCTGGACCCTATGGATGTTTTTATGTTCTGTCTTTCCGACCTGAACATCTTGTTTGGACATAAGATAAACGTTGGGACCGGAAATGAATATCTTGAGGAGGGAATGCTCTTTCAGAGGGCAGTCGAACGTGCTAGAGCTCGAAAGATTGAAACAATGGAAATCTTGCTCAGAATGGAAGCGAAAAAGGAAAAAGAAGCATTAAGCAAAAGAAAGCAGCTGAACAAGAATCATTCTCTCCTCCAACCAAAGATCCATCCCAGATTCAGACGTCCAGATCATTCAACCACCTCCGACTTCATCCACATATGAAGTCACAATGAAGGCCCACCCAACCATTAGTGAAGCTTTTATTCAACAATCAACTGATGCAGCAAACGAACAGCAAGCCAAAGATCCAGCCGCAGACCCTGATGCTCGGAAACAAGATTGAAGAAAATCAAGCACGCAGCGGTCTAGGGGGATATTGTTGGAACTTTTGGAGACAGTTGGTACTTGATAAACCATAGTTTGAGCTGATTCTGTAATAGTTAGAAAAACAAAAGGGTCAAAAGTGTCATTTTGTGAAACATCTATGTACGCGGCGTAATTAATTGCCCAGCGTATTTAATAAATACGCTGGGTGATCAGTTGTATAAATACCTTGTTCAATGAAGTTATGTCAAGTTTCTTGGACAGATTTTGGTGATCTTCTTGTGTTGTGATTTTTGCTATTGTGCTTTCATCCGAATATCCAGGTGCTGTTATTGATTACATGTTATTGGGATTTCATATACAACACTAGTTGTTTGATCCAAACAAGATTCTTCATCTTCCTTGCTTGGTTTTTCTTAGTATTTGCACATTCAAACAACTAATCCATAGTTGTTTGGGTGAAAACAATCAACCACTGTGATCCGAATCTGTTTTGGGAATCACAAATTGCATTGTTGAAATTATTTATTTTAAACTTTAAATATAAAAAGGTTTTTGAAATTAAACGAGGAAATTACTCACTAGCATGTTTGTTGACCCAAAACATATTTTCCTAACATAATGCAGCTAATCTAGGTTGATGATCAAGGCAATAAGTCACATGGCATGGGCCTTTAGGAAATAAATTAAACAAAACTTATGTTATGTTTGGTTTTGAACTTTGTATGAACATTTCATGAATTCTATATGTTATGTAACAATTCAATATGGTTGTGTTTTTACCTTGGAAAATCATACAATTACCTCATGGGGAGTTAACCGCACCACGAATGTATTATAACTTAAAGTGTCATGAGCTATGGGCAATTAGTACACCTCTATCTATCCATTGCTGGTTGATAGTTATAGTTGTAGTTTAAGATCAATAATAGTTAAGTTATTTCTCATTATTGTAGAAGATATTTACTTTGCTCCTTAGTTTACATTTGATGCTAACTCCTTCATGCGATGCGGCGGTAACTCAGTTTCGATTGGTATCAATTGTTACGGTACTGATACGGTACAGACACTGAATATAGCAAGTGAAAGAAAAAATAAAGAAATAAAGTCGTTAAACTTTAGAATATAAAACTTTTATGATGATCTAAAAAATTAAAACATTACTATAAACAAAATATGATATTAAAGTGAAAACTATTAATAAAATATGTGCGCAAAATAATGTTTAAGATCTAGTAGTATTAGAAGATTTTTCATGTTTAGCTTTCTATTTCAAATTATTTATAATTATATAATTCATGTTTTGTAAATTGTAAATTTTAACTTATGTATTAAATTAAAAATTAGCAATAATTATCATATATTGCGCTTCTATATTGTGTAAATTTATTTTCAGAAGTATTCTGTTTTTCTTTAAATTTCAAAAAAAAAAGAAATTAACATTTTACTTCTATGGGTGGCTTTAGAAATTTTTATATGGTGTTCATCGTTTTTTATTACATGATATACTTTTTTTTATTTAACTCATATAATATACGGGTCTATAAACTAGTCATATCATAAAATCAAATAGAACCTCAAATTATTATTTTAAACTATTAGTATCTAATATTGTTACATTTAACAAACTATTCTTGCTTATCTCCTTCAACTTTCTCAAACAAATTATTTACCATCTGAAACTAAAGTATTTGCATTGTTTAATTTTAGTAATCAATAATTCTATTAATAGTAAGCTTAAAATACGTTAAACTTTTGATATGAGTAAAGATATTGTGTAATTCTAAACAACCACTTTTTTAGTTACACCTCCGATCTCTCTAAACCGTTCTAATTTGGTTTTAGTTATTATAATTCTTTTTTATTCTTCTTACCATTAATTGTTGTTATTTTTTTATATATTTAAAATATAGCATATAAGTTATACGAAAATGGACAAATCAAAGACATATTTTGGATGGATTTGCAGATGATATCTTTAAAGCATTATCCGAAAGGAAAGTAAAAATAGGATGCCGAAATACGTGAAACAGTAAAAGTTGTTTCTGTTTATGAAAATGGTACGATCTCTCCCTCTCACGGCGACGTGAGATGATGTGATGTACAAGCTTTTATTTCTCAAGTCCCTCATCCCGAAATTTTAATTCTTATTATATTAAACATTTCATCAATATGTTAAATCTTATTATATTAAACAATTTATCAACTATAAAAAACATGAATAATAAAAATAATAATAACAATAATTATATCAATTACAAATCTTTCTAACACTATTTTTATATTAATAATAATAATAAAATAACAATAAAAGCAATTACATATCTTTCTAACACTATTTTATGTTATGGAGAAGATGTAAATACAAAGAATATATATTATTATTAATATTAATTCAAAGTAGAGAAAAATCTTAATTTTTATCTAAATTAGATTTAGTAAATTTGTTTTTATTATGATTATTATCTAATAGAAGAGAGAAATTAGAAATACAACGAGAAATAATAATTTAACTAATTTAATTGAATAACAAAAATAAAAATTTATATACTTTCCTAATTTGATTTACGAATGAATTGAAAAAATACTTCTATCTTCTACGGAGAAGAAATAGATATAAAGAATATATATTATTGTTAATATTAATTCAAAGTAGAAAATAAATCTTTATTTTATCTAAATTAGATTTAGTTAAATTATTTTTTAATATTATCATTATTTAATAGAAAAGAGAAATTGAAAAATAAGGTGAGAAACACCAGAGGATGACACATGTCAAAAAAAGATTTTTTTTTTAACGGCAAATTTGGATCACTAACGAACCACTTGAGTATTATCGTGCCACCAGCGGAACCATCCGATTATATTTATCTTCACTAGGCATAATGCCTATACATAAATCAGGAGAAAACCCCATAAATATGGGAAAATCCTCGTTGTGGGAATCGACAGACCACTGAGTATTATCGTGCCACCAGTGGAAGCACCCGATTATATCCATGTCCATTAGGCATAATGTCTATACACCAATTCAGGAAGAAACCCAATAACCATGAAGAAAACTCTCTTATAGAATCGAACCCAGAATCTATTGGTCTCAAAATCTTATCTCACCTTTAAAATACCATAGGCTATAAAGTCATGTGCTGTAAAAAAATTATTTTTTAGCATAGAGAGATTATTTATTATTATTATTATTATGGTAAAAGTGAGACTTTTTTTTCTTTTCACAAGAACCACAACCAATGGAACTTTTTTCTTTTCATCTTAACAACAAACGAAAAAAAAGTAAAAAATCGGTGTCAGATAGAAAATAAAATAGGACCATCCGCATTTGGATAGTCAATGAGCCTTAACGCTAGACGTGTAAGTTTTATACTTTGGAATAGCTCTAAGTATCTTTATAGATTGTGGATTTATCACTATTAGATTAAATTATTTCTATAAAACATTCAAAATCTCAACCAAACTATTCAGTGAGAAACAAAAAATGAGAATCTATGTTTCTGTTATGAAACCATTGTTGGAAATTATCATAAATATTTAGTAATTAAAGAAAAATGAATGAGAAATCATAAGCTTTAATTGTGTTGAAACTTTAATATGTGGAAGTTGTGTTTGTCCCACATTTGTGGAGAGATAAATCTTTTGTTGATTTATATCTTTAATTCTCTACACAAATGTATTCTTATGTGACAAGTCACACCTAATGGCAGCCACGAGGGTGCGAAGCACCCGACACGCGCACGCGCCCTGGGCTCGGGGACGGGCACGGGACCGAGACGAGGGCGATGGGCGCAATGTGGCGCTTTGAGCCAGTGGTCTGGTGACTGTTTACGTTCCTACTGGTCAGGTGAATTAAGTTCTCAGAATTCAATTGAGACTTAATTTTTTATTGAATACCGTATTCAATTGTGACTTGTGGGTTTCTAAACGGATTCTACAAAGTCTGGTGCTTTGTTCAGGAAATAGTGCAGACTTAAAATCGTATGGTTCTTACATCACACAGCTCCAACGAATTCTCAAATTTTGATACTCTGCACACTCTTGTTTCAGGTATCTTTTTAGGTGCTAGGCTAATCCCGGCAGTACAATCTGGTTAGGCTGTTGTACACTGAGAAACAGACGGTTCACCTGGGTGGCCTGAAATCTGTTTTAAGGGAAACGTGTTCTTCACGTGCCTCAATCACCATGTTTTTATTTCTTTGTTTCTTTGTAATGGTTTTCTCTGTTTAGTTTTCTTATGTATTTTCATTCTGTGTATTTCAATTTTGTATGTATCATGTATTTAGAATTTCATTAATTAAATTATTATTTTAGTTTGTATTGTGAACAGTTCCCTACAAGCTTAAAACAGATTTTAAAATCCATTCACTGTTTTGGTTTTTAAAATTTTTATAAAGTGTTTTTGTTGATTATTGCAAAACTTTTGTAGTTTGCATTGATTTTCTGTAAACCAACTTTTTTCTACCATAAATTGATTTTTTTACTCTTGTTTCAGAAATGGCTACTGCTCAAGCAAACACATCAACCACTGTTGGATCCACATCCACTACCATGGGACCATTAGTTGGTACCCAAGCAGCCCAAGCGGTTGCTAACCATGCTGAAAAACCAGAGAAGTTTACAGGTTTAAATTTTAAGAGATAGCAACAGAAGATGTTATTCTATCTGACAACTCTAAACCTTACGAGGTTTCTGACTTAGTCCCCTCCGGTTCTAGCAGAAGGGACATCTGATGTTCAATCAGTGAGTGTTGTTGATGCATGGAAACATTCTGAGTACCTATGTCGCAACTATGTGTTGAACGGCTTTTCAGATGCATTGTATAACGTGTATCTGAAGGTTCCAATTGCCAAAGAATTATGGGAGTCGTTGGAACGCAAATACAAGACCGAGGATGCGGGTACTAAAAAGTATGTTGTGACTAGATTTTTGGACTATAAAATGATTGATTCAAAGACTGTTATGAGTCAAGTTCAAGAATTGCAGATTATTCTTATTGACATTTTGTCCGAAGGAATGAATCTTAGTGAAACATTCCAAGTGGCAGCAATTGTTGAAAAGTTGCCTCCTAGTTGGGTCTACTTCAAGAATTACCTTAAGCATAAGCGAAATGAAAATGACCATTGAAGACCTTATGGTTCGTCTTCATATTGAAGAAGACAACAGCTATCACACAAAGGAAGTCAAGTTGAAGCTCTGCAAAAGCAAACATTGTGGAACATGGTAAACATTGTGGAACATGGTCAATCCTCAAGGGGTTACAAAGGTAACAAAGGCCACAAGTTTAATGGCAAGGGGAAAAATAAATGTGTTGACCTTGGGCCAAAGAAATGTGGTGTGAAGAAGAAGGTTGGTCCATTTAAAGGGAAATGTTACAACTGTGGACAAACTTGTCATCGTGCTGACCAATGCAAAGAGCCTAAAGGTAACACGGCTCTTATGGTTGATGTGATATGCCTTTAGTGGCCATGATTTCTGACCTCTCTATTATGGAGGAGGTAAATTTGGTGGCTAACGAGCCAAAAGGGTGGTGGGTTGACACTGGGGTAACCCGCCATGTGTGCCCAGACAAGACCCTCTTTAATACGTTTAAAGAGGTGGTAGGAGAAGAGAAGCTGTACATGGGAAATGCTACTACCGCTGATATCAAGGGAGAAGGTGATGTGATCTTAAAGTGGACTTCTGGGAAAGAGCTCACTTTGAAGAATGTGCTTTATGTTCCTGATTTACGCAAGAGTCTTGTGTCGGGTTGGATGCTTAACAAGTTTGGCTTCCGTTTGGTTTTTGAGAGTGATACATTTGTTTTAAGTAAGCGTGGTATGTTTGTTGGAAAGGGTTATGCCCAAAATAGCATGTTCAAACTTAATGTAATATCTGTTAAGAAAAACATGAATAAAATTGCTAGTACTTCTGCTTACTTGGTTGAGTCTCCAATGTTTGGCATGGACGTCTTGGTCATGTAAATTTTAATTCGATGCATCGTTTAATTAAATTAGATTACATACCAACTTTTGCCATTGACTCTAAAACAAAATGTAAAACATGTGTTGAAGCCAAACAAACATGATCATCCTTCAAATCTGTTGAAGAATAACTGAACCCCTTGATCTGATACACACTGATGTGTGTGATTTAAAATCAATTCCAACCAGAGGAGGTAATAAATATTTTATTACCTTTATCGATGACAATACAAGGAATTGTTATGTGTACTTACTTAAGAGTAAGGATGAAGCAATTGACAAGTTTATCTTGTATAAAGCTGAAGTTGAGAATCAACTAAACAAGAAAATAAAACGTGTTAGAAGTGATAGAGAAGGTGAATATGTTTCACCATTTGGGGAAGTGTGTGCAAAAAGTGGCCAACCCCACCTTCTCACCCCAATCAAATGGCATCGCGGAGCAAAAGAATCATACATTAAAAGAAATGATGAATGCCATGTTGATAAGTTCTGGAATGAGCTAGGACATGTGGGGGAGGCCATTTTGTCAGCCATTTTTTTTGTTAAAAATACCTTTCAAGAACAAGGATGTAACACCTCATGAGTATGGTGGGGACATAAGTCATCCTATAAATACTTGAAAGTGTGGGGGTGCCTGGTCAAGGTGATAGTTACACCCCCTAAGGCTCTTAGAATAGGGCCCAAAACTGTTGATTGCATTTTCATTGGATATGCCAAAAATGGTAGTTCACATCGTTTTTATATTTGAATCCAAGAATCCTGATGTGCACAAGGACTCAATCATAGAGACAAGGCCAGGAAATGTGACTTACTTTGAAGAAGAGTTTCCAATGTTAGAACAAACTCTTGCGAGTTCTTCAAATCATGCAAGTTCGCCAACAATGGTTGATGAGACTGTTCGAGAGGAAACTCAAGAAAATCAGAGGCTGAAGAAAATGAGCCAAGAAGAAATAAAAGGCAAAGGACTGAGAAATCCTTTGGGCCTGACTTTCTTACATACTTGGTTGAAAGTGAGCCTCACCCTATCGAGAAGCAGTCACTTCTTCAGATGGACCTAAATGGAAAGAAGCCATCAAGAGTGAAATTGATTCTATCTTACAGAATCATACATGGGAGCTAGTAGATCTTCCATCAGGGTGCAAGCCACTTTGATATCGATGGATATTTAAGAAAAAGATGAAAGTTGATGGCTCTGTCGACAAGTATAAGGCAAGGCTTGTGATCAAAGGGTTTAGACAAAAGGAAGGTCTTGACTATTTTGTCACATACTCGCCTGTAACTAGAATAACCTCTATTAGACTGGTGCTTGCGATTGTAGCTTTGAGAAATTTGGAAATACATCAAATGGATGTAAAAACCGCATTTCTCAATGGGGAATTAGAGGAAGAGTTTTACATAGAGCAACCAGAGGGTTTTTCTGCTCCTGGCCAAGAAGGCAAAGTGTGTAAACTCGTCAAGTCATTATATGGCTTGAAGCAAGCTCCAAAACAATGGCATCAAAAGTTTGACCAATTTATGCTTAACAATGGTTACAAAATAAATGAATGCGATAAATGTGTCTATGTGAAAGACACTTCTAAAGGTTATGTGATATTATGCCTTTATGTATATGATATGCTTATCATTGGAAGTGATGAAAAGATGATCAGCTCTACTAAAGATATGTTGAAAGCGAGATTTGACATGAAAGATATGGGTCTAGCTGATGTGATTCTTGGAGTGAAGATCATTAGAACACAAACTGGTTTGGTGCTAAGTCAATCTCATTATGTTGATAAGATCCTTCAAAAGTTCAATCCAGAGGACACGAGTATAGCTCAAACTCAATTTGACACCTCTCAACATTTATCAAAAAATAGAGGCGAGAGTGTTGCTCAATTGGAATACTCAAGGATCATTGGCTAGTCTTATGTATCTCATGTCATGTACTCGGCCAGACTTAGCGTATGCTGTGAGTAGGCTAAGTAGATATACTAGTAATCCTAGTTCGGAGCACTGGAAGGGTATGACAAGATTATTAAGGTATTTGAGATACACGAGAAATTATGGACTGCATCATGGCCAAAATCCAGCTGTTGTGGAAGGATTCAGTGATGCCAACCGGATATCCGATACGAAAGATTCTAGAGCTACAAGTGGTTATGTGTTTACCCTTGGGGGAGCAGCTATATCTTGGAAGTTGTCCAAACAAACACTTATAGCTAGATCCACGATGGAATCTGAGTTTACACGTTAGATAAAGCTGGAAAGAGGCAGAATGGTTACGTCAATTCTTGGAATATGTTCCAAGATGGCCTAAGCCTGTGACGGCTATTTGTATACATTGTGATTGCCAATCAGCTATTGGTAGAGCTCAAAATGCAATGTATAATGGCAGATCAAGGCACATACGACGTCGGCATAACACGATATGACAACTACTCTCAACTGGAGTTATCACGATTGACTATGTGAAGTCAAAGGATAACATTGCGGATCCGCTTACAAAAGGCTTAAGCAGAGAGGTAGTACATAAGTCGTTAATAGGAATGGGACTAAAGCCCTTAGAGTAAGTTTGTACAACAGAATACCTATCCTAGAAGATTGGAGATCCCATGATCTAGGCTCAATAGGACCACCTAACTGTACAAACTGAGGTCACTGTGGGGGAGTACCTCAACATACAAAGGGAGTTACAAACTTCCTAGTCCGTTCTTACTTAAATCAGTGATATCAAGAGAGGTTAAGCATATGGCTTTTAATGATTTGTAAATCACCTATGTTAGAGAGAAGTGGAGTCGCTTTAAATGGAATTGGGGGCACAATTCCTAGAGCTCTCGCAGAACCAGGATAGTGTTCCATGACCATAACAGACACAACTATGAGGGGTTAGCCAGACCAGGAAGAGTAATGTGTGATTAGTTGGTTCAAGGACATCGCGTCTACTAACTACTAGGAGACTAAGTATATGTCACAAAGGAGGGTTCAAAAGGAAACTTACCTATCCTGCATTATTTGACCGCTGAAATTTTATCGTGACACTTGAGTGTGTGGGATGATCTCCATTCATGTGGGGGATTGTTGGAAATTATGATAAATAATTTAGTAATTAAAGCAAAATGAATGAGAGATCATAAACTTTAATTGTGTTAGAACTTGTGTGTTGGAACTTCAATGTGTGGGAAGTTGGGTTTGTCCCACATTGGTGGAGAGATAAATCTTTTGTTGATTTATATCTTTAATTATCTATACAAATGTATTTTAATGTGACAAGTCACACCCAGTGGCAGCCAGGAGGGTGCAAAGCACCCGACACGCGCCTACGCCTGGGCCCAGGCCCGGGGAAGGGCACGGGACCGGGACGAGGGTGATGGGCGCAATGTGGCCCTTTGATGGCGCATTTTGCACTTCGCACGCTTGGAGCCGCCTTTACTATTTTTAGATGTGACTTGAGCCAGTGGTCTGGTGACTATTTACATACCTACTGGTCAGGTGAATTAAGTTCTCAGAATTCAATTAAGACTCAATTTTTTATTGAATACTGTATTCAGTTGTGACTTGTGGGTTTTTAAACGGATTCTACAAAGCTTGGTGCTTTGTTCGGGAAACAGTGCAGACTGAAAATCGTATGATTCTTACATCACATACCTCCAACGAATTCCCAAATTTTGATACTCTGCACACTCTTGTTTTAGGTATCTTTTTAGGTGCTAGGCTAATCCTGGCAGTACAATCTGCTTAGGCTGTTGTACCCTGAGAAACAGACGGGTTCACTTGGGTGGCCCGAAATCTGTTTTAAGGGAAGCGTGTTCTTCACGTGCCTCAGTCACCATCGTTATTTTTTCTTTGTTTCTTTGTAGTGGTTTTCTCTGTTTAGTTTTCTTATGTATTTCCATTCTGTCTATTTCAATTTTGTATGTATCATGTATTCAGAATTTCATTAGTAAAATTATTATTTTAGTTTGTATTTGAACGGTTTCCCTATAACCATGAACCTAATGATCAAACACTAATGTTTTATAGTTAGGAAATCATCACAAAATTTGTTAAAACAACGTAACTTTTTTATGAAAAAGTACAATAGTTAGAGACTTGGAGGTCAACAATATTTCGTCAACATAAAATTCCTTCAACGGGTAACTCAATTATCATTGATGAATGTTTACTTAATTCTAACATGGTTACCCAAATAATAATAGAGTTAATTTGATTACCTAAGTGTCACATCCTGAATTTTCAACCAAACACCGGTGGGCTCGGGTGGGGGATATTGTGGCGCAAGTTGATATCATCATAGTGAATTAACACAACACAGTGGAAGTATTGGAGTAAAAATACTATTACAAACCAAAGTATCCAAAATTCGAAAAATAATAAACAGACGACTTTTAATGAAAGATCCACAGGCGGATCGTAAAAATACATAAAAATGTGAACAGACTTTAGGGTAGATCTAAGGATTTGCAAGATCCTCTTACTCTCAATACTGAGTAGCTTCCAGCCTATTTCATATTGTACCTTCAACTTAGTATTTTGAAAATACGTCAGCTTTCGCTGGTAAATACACTTAATGACTCGTTTTGAAAACATTTTAAAAATGGATTTAAGCGCACAGGGCACGAAAAATCTTTTATAACTTGGAAAAGTCAGCTTTGTAACCTTGTTAACAATTCACATGTTTGTCCATACATATGGGGCCCAGTACAGAGACCGAGACATGATTAACGTACATACCACTTACAAACTCACGAAGGAGTTATCCCAAACTTGTGGGAAAAATAATTTAGCATTAGCATCTGTCAGGTGTTGCCTACACCCCGCGCTTTGGTCGTGGCCATTAACTAATATAATGAGCCGAGGATATCCAGGACACGGTCGTTAACCCCCAATGTTTAAGTTATCAAACAAAACTGATCAAAGAGGAATCTGCGGATTTACTAGCCACAATCCGGCATTTGATTGATCCCATTTCCGACCAAGCGGTAATAATTCACCGTAACCCAAACCTGTATGGGGAAATAAGTCAAGAGTATTTACCTGATTTAGTCTTGATTAAAAATGCAAGATTTAATATCTCAGCCGTATTCAAAATGAAATAAACGCAGATAGCATTTATTAGAAGGCTCTAGTATGGAATAGTGGTATAAGCTAACCAATTAGAATGCTAACGGTCCTATTTAAGTCATAGACTTAGACCGACTAGCTTAAAGGATAAAAAACGGTACGATACGCTAGATTAAGCCTTCTTGGACTGTGAGCGACGACACCAGATCAGAGCTAAGTGAGAGACGATAAATGCGATTAAACTGCTTTATAACTGCTCAATTGATAAGTCTTGGCTAAGTCCTAGACTTGAATGAAGTAGCCTTGCTGAAAGTCGTATTTGCTTTTGCTTTTCTTCTCTTGTTGACCGGATAGAATGTAGTTTAAACCCAACAAGTACTATGACTTGTATAATATGGGTAACCATAAGCATTCTGGATTTTGAGATTTAAAATGATTAGGTTAAACCTGTTTCGGTTAATTTCTGTAAACTAGTTACATATGCTTAATCGTGCACATATAAGCGATGTCGGGTAACCGGATGAGTCATGAACAAGTTCTATTGCCATTATACTTTAAATAAGTTGTAATATGAGTAGGATATCAACTTATATGCCCGTTGAGGTTTTAACATGAAACTACGCCTCATAAGGACGTTTTGGTAATTATATATCGTATAAAAGGAACTTGAATATTTTTGATGTTATGATCATAAGTATTCTGGAAAAATAATTAATTTATGGTATAATATCAATAACATTTTGATCATATGTGTAATTTATCATTTAAGATCAAACTATGCACCGTATGGGCATTTTGGTCATTTTACACATAGTTTGATAACTTATTTGGGATTCTGAGTTTATATTATGTACCTGCTTTAAACATACTTTAAATAAGTTTTAAAATCAGCAGGTAAAAAGCCTTGGTTGATAAATATGGTTTAAAATTATACTATGCGCCGAAACGGCGTTTATGTCGAAAAAATAACGATTTGTGCAAAGTTTAATGAAAACTGATGCTAAGATCAGGTTTATATATTTTAGATATGTCATTTTATATGGCACATCAGTAGATAAAAAAGTTTAGTATAAAAAGTATGACTAAAATCGTTTTATGCGCCATAAGGGCTTTATTATTATTTTTCGACATAATGCAAGGACTTGTATGTAAACTCAGTATATAAACTGATTGACATCCCAAATAATCTTACTTATGATATTGTGTCAGTAGAAAAAAATTTCAAGTTCGTTATCAATTAAAATCTTATTTATGTAAAAAAGCATTTTAGTCAGAAATTGGTATAATAACGGAACTTGTGCACAAACTCAGATTCTGATTATGATCATGTAATATAACCTCAGAGGG
Organism: Scalesia atractyloides; assembly: GCA_947069175.1. Classification (NCBI taxonomy): domain Eukaryota; kingdom Viridiplantae; phylum Streptophyta; class Magnoliopsida; order Asterales; family Asteraceae; genus Scalesia; species Scalesia atractyloides. The sequence continues at coordinate 63,688,778 of CAMTDV010000022.1, forward strand.
TTATGCTACATTATATTACGATCATAATGCAACCTTAGATCAGTAGCTAACTAATCTAAATCGGGTCAGAATCGAAAGTCAAAGTAGAAGTCAAACTTTGCGACTTTCGGTTGCGAACCGACCCTAGAACTGAAATTGATGAGTCAAACATGTTTTCACATGTTCTACTAATATTACCAACTTGTTTAAGTGTCAAAACATGTTTTATAATGTCACACCCCGGCTTTCCACAGCCAATCCAAATGCCGGTGGGCCTGGGTTGGGAAATACGTGACGTAAGTTGATATCATCATAGTCAATTAAACACAGCACAGCGGAAGTCTTGGAGTTTAAATTACTATTACAAACCAAATGTTCAAAATACAAAATAATATACAAACGGCTCGTAATAGAAGATCCACATATCATAAAATGTACAAAAGTGTATAACAGACTTTGGGCAAGTCTAGGGTTTGCTAAAATCCTCTTATCACTACCGAGCACTTCCAGCCTATTTTCGTACTGTACCTGCAAGCTTAGTATTTTGAAAATATGTTGGCATTCGCTGGTAAATACACCCAACTAACTCATTTTGAAAACATTTGAAAATGTTTTAAGTGCACGTTGGCACCAAATCTTTAATAACTTGGGAAAGTTGGCCTTGCAACCTTGTTAACAAATTCATATGTTTGTCCATACATACAGGAACCCGGTACGAAGACCGAGACATGATTAACGTACTCACCACTTTGAACTCACAAAGGAGTTATTCCCCCAACCTTGTGGGTAATGCATTTTGAGCGTCTATCGGGTGTATGCCTACACCGCGCTAAGGTCGTGGCCATTATCTAATATAATGAGCCGAAGATATCTAGGATACGGTAGTTAACCCCCGATGTTTAAGTTATCAAACAAAAGTGATTAAAACGGAATATGCGGACTTACTAGCCACAATCCAGCATTCGATTGATCCCCTTTTCGACCAAGTGGTAATAATTTACCGTAACCCAAGCTCGTATAGGGGAAATAAGTCGAGAATATTCACCTGAGCTAGTTTTCGTTTAAACGCAAGATTTAATAACTCAGCCGTATACAAAAGTACTAAGTGCAGATAACATTTACCGTCAAATCTCTAATCTGGATTATGGCATAAGCTAACCAATTAAATACTAACGGTCTAATTTAAGTCATAGACTTAGACCGGCTAACGTACAGGATCAAAACGTATAACGCTAGATTAAATGATGATCAGATAGAATGTAGTTTATTCCCAACAAGTACTTTGACTTATGTAATATGGGCGAACTATAAACTTTCTGGACCTTGAGACTTAAATGACAAGGTTAGACCTGTTTCGGTTAATTTTCGTGAACTAGTTACATATACTTAACCGTACGCATATCAGCGATATCGGGTAACCGGATAATTCATGGACAAGTTTTATATGCCATTATTCTTTAAATAATGTAATATTAGTATGATATCAACTTATATGCTCGTTAAGGTTTTAAAACGAAACTATGCCTCATGAGGGTGTTTCGGTAATTATATATCGTATAAAAGGAACTTGAATATAATTTAAGGTTATAATTACAAGTATTCTGGAAAAATAATTAATTTAAGATATAAGATCGTAGGATATTGATTATATGTGTAATTTATCGTTTATGACCAAACTATACACCGTAGGGGCATTTTGGTCATTTTACACATAAACTCTGTTTATAATATGATTTAGCATCCCAATTAATCCTACTTATAATATTATATCACTAGGAAACTCATTTTCAAGTTCATTATCATTTAATCCTCTTTTTATGCAAAAAGGGCATTTTAGTCAAAATGGCATAATTACGGAACTTATGCATAAAGTCAGATTCTGATTATGATCATGTAATATAACCTCAGAGGGTTATGCTACATTATAATACGATCATAATGCAACCTTAGATCAGTAGCTAACTAATCTAAATCAGGTCAGAGTCGAAAGTCAAAGCAGAAGTCAAACTTTGCGACTTTCGGTTGTGAACCGACCCTAGAACTGAAATTGACGAGCCGAGCATGTTCCCACATGTTCTAATAATTATTACTAACTTTTTTAAGTGTCAAAACATGTTTCATAACATTTATAAGCTCAAATTATAACATTTCCAAAAATGGCTTGTTTGACTTTTTAATATTAAAACTTTAACCCGTCAATTGGTCTAGCAAACGTGATCTTCAGGAGGTGCCCTTATGGGATTAACACGTACCTTATTACGATCACTTAGCCATGTTCATTACGAACAATGGATGGACCATAATAGTATCAACCGAAAGTCAAGGCGTTTTCCGTAAAACGCTTGACTTTTGGCTATAAAAGCCTATAAACGAAAATGCAAGAGAAAGGAACACTTACAAGTGATTCCTAGGATGCAATAGAGCTAAGTTGGATGCTCCTTTCAGTTAGGAACTTCCAGAGGAGGGAGATAGAGTAGTGAAGAATTGTACCTATTTATAGTTGGAGAGCTTGAAGAAGGTGATGGCAGGTGTTAAGGGGTGTTAGAGGGAGCTTACAAGTGTCCTAAAACATGGCATAGCTGTTTGAAAGTCCACGGTTTCGAAACAATGGTTTTGGCAACATGTGTGGAGGCCAAGCAAAACTTCTACAGACATAGGCCTCTCGCACCGCGTGAGAGACATGGCCAATGTCTATCGCGCCCCGCGAGCGCCCCACGGTCAGTTTTAAAGTTTGCCACTTTAAGCCCTTCAATTTATTAAACCCTCCTAAAACACCTTTATAGCATACTTAGCCCTCCGTAACCAATATTTGGCATACCTGGGAGTATGCCCGAACATTGTCGAGATCTTGGTTCGTTAAAAGGTCACTCAGAGGTATAAATTAACATGTTGACACTTTTAACCCCTCCATCATCCAACTTTCATATATTTACGGATTTAATCTCTCTCGTCCAACAAATGGGACATATGAGAATTAGGACTTCGTAAAGGATCACTCAGAGGCCAAGTTTAAGCATGTTGACATATCATTCACTCAGAGGCTAAGTTTAAGCATGTTGACATATCAGTCTCTCAGAGGCTAGTGTTTAAGCATATTGACATCAGAAAGTCACTTAGAGGCTCAGTTTTGAGCATGTTGGCACCTTTAGTCCTTATTAATCTTTAATAGACTAAAATAAAATACAACACGTGTCACTATACAATTGGACACGATTTTACAAGGTGTTACATCCTACCCACTTAAAAGAAATCTCGTCCTCGAGATTTTATTCAAAAAGATGGCGGTATTTTGTCGCATAGTGGACTCAACCTCCCATGTATACTCGGGACCTCTAAGGGCGTCCCAATTAACCTTTACTATAGGTATCTTTTTCCTTCAGAGCTTCTTAACCTGTCGATCCTCGATCGAAATTGGTTTCTCTATGAACCTCAGGTTTTCATCTATTTGCACATCTTTGTGTGACATTTCTTAAGGTTAGATATGTGGAATACATCATGAATTCCACTAAGCTCCTCTAGCAGCTTAAGCTTATAAGCTACACTGCTGACACATTCGACTATCACGAATGGTCCTATATATCTTGGGCTTAGCTTGCCCTTCTTTCTAAATTTCATTACACCTTTCCAAGGTGATACTTTCAACATGACTTTATCCCCTACTTCGAACTTGAAAGGTTTGCGCCTCTTGTCAGCATAGCTTTTCTGCCTATCATGGGCAGCTTTGAGTCGATCACGGATTTGCATAATCTTATCCGTGGTCTCCAAGACAATCTCAGGTCCTGGTAGTTGGGCTTCCCTAACTTCTGCCCAACACATGGGCGTTCGACACTTTCTCTCATACAAGGCCTCATAAGGAGCAGCCTTGATACTCGTATGACAACTATTATTATAGGATAATTCTATTAGGGGTAAGTGGTCATCTCAACTTTCACCTAAATTAATCACACATGCTCTAAGAATGTCTTCCAAGGTTTGAATTGTACGCTCACTTTGTCCATCCGTCTGTGGGTGGTAAGTCGTACTAAAGTTTAATCAAGTGCCTAAAGGTTGTTGTAAACTTTTCCAAAAGTGAGAGGTATATCTAGTATCTCTATCAGATACAATAGATATCAGCACACCATGTAGGGACATAATCTTGTCCACATACAACTTAGCCAATTTGTCAGAGTTATATGTCTCTTTATATGCAAGAAATGCGCTGAGTTAGTCAGCCTATCCACGATGACCTAAATCATGTCATTACCACGTTTGGTCTTAGGTAACTTGGTAATCAAGTCCATAGTTACCATTTCCTATTTCCAGGTGGAAATCTTAAGTTGTTGTAGAAGTCCTGACGGTTTCTAATGTTCAGCTTTAACTTGCGAACACGTCAGACACTTAGCCACATAAGTGGCTATGGATTTCTTCAAACCCATCTACCAATAATTGTTTTTCAAATCCTGATACATCTTGTCACCATCCAGGTGAACTGAGTATCTTGTATTATGCGCTTCCCTGGAGGATTAGATTTCTAAGTCCTCCAAAGATTAGAACCCAGATTCTTTCCTTAAATATAAGGATTCCATCCTTTCCAGCGTTAACTAATCAACAATTCCGCCTAATCCCTCATTAGGAATATTATCCTCTAACAGGGCTTGCGTTTGTACATCTAATAGCTTCTCATTCAAGCTATTTCTAAGCTCAATGCTCTTGGCATTAATCCTAATAGGTTTAACCCTTTCCTTGCGACTTAAGGCGTCAACAACGACATTTTCCTTACCGGGATGATAGCGAATTTCGCAATCATAATCATTAAGTGTTTCCATCCAACGACGTTGTCGCATGTTCAAATCCTTTTGATTGAACAAATGCTGGAGGCTCTTATGGTCAGTGTATATAATACACTTTGTGTCATATAAGTAATGTCTCCACAATTTAAGTGAAATACAATGGCACCAATTCCAAATCATGGGTGGTGTAATTTCTTTCGTGCACCTTTAATTGTCGTGATGCAAAGGCAATGACCTTGCTTTTTGCATTAGCACACAGCCCATGCCAGTGTGCGAGGCATACAATAAACTACGAAATCCTCAATACCCTTAGGTAGAGATAACACAGGAGCATTGCTTAACTTGTGTTTTAGAATCTCAAAAGATTCTTGTTGTTTTGGACCCAGTCAAACTTGACATTCTTCGGGTCAAAGTAGTTAAAGGAGTGGTTATCCTTGAAAAGTTCTCAATGAACCTCCTATAATATCCAGCCAATCCTAAGAAGCTACGAAATTTTCTGATGGAGTTTTGGGCACTTTCCAATTCATTATGGCTTCTATTTTAGCGGAATCCACTTGGATACCACGCTCACTTACAACTATCCAAGAAACTGACTTCTCTAAGCCAAAATTCACACTTAGAAAATTTATCATAAAGTTTCTCTTGTCTTAGTAGTTCTAGAATGCACCACAGATGTTTCTCGTGGTCATCTTGATTACGCGAGTAGATAAGTATGTCGTCTATGAAGACAATGACAAACTTATCTAAATATGGTTTACAGACTCTATGCATGAGATCCATGAATGTTGCAGGTGCATTTGTGAGCCCAAAAGGCATCACCAAGAATTCATAATGACCATAACGGGTCCTAAAGGCTGTCTTAGGAACATCCTCATTCCTAACCTTCAGTTGATCATATCTAGATCTCAAATCAGTGTTAGAGAAATAACTAGCCCCTTGAAGTTGGTCGAATAAGTCGTCGATCCTGGGCAAAGGATAACGATTCTTGATCGTTATTTTATTTAGCTCATGGTAATCAATGCACATCCGCATTGAGCCATCCTTTTTCTTAACGAAAAGAATTGGAGCTCTCCAAGGTGAGGAACTAGGTTGTATGAAACCTTTTTCTAAAAGTTCATCTAATTGAACTCTTAACTCCTTCATCTCTGTTGGAGCCAGCCTATATCGAGCTCTAGTAACAGGTGCTGATCCTGGTAGGATGTCAATTCTAAATTCCACTTGCCTATCTGGAGGTAGGCCTGGTAATTCTTCAGGAAAGACATTGGAATACTCAGAAATAACTGGAAGGTCTTCAATATTTGTCTTAGGCTCGTTGATAGTTACTTGTGCCATGTAAATGACACAACCTTTCCCCAAACACTTGGATGCCTTAAATAACGACACCTTGTTTGGCAATCCGTAGTGTGAATCTCCAAGGATGGTGATCGTTTCACCAGATGAGGTTTTGATCTTGATGAGTTTCTTATCGCAGGCAATGCGGGCTTGGTTATGGGATAACCAATCTATGCCTAAAACTACATCGAATCCTGCCAATTTCATTGGCAACAGAGAGATAGGGATAGAATGATTCTAATGGATATAAAACATCCATCAAGAATGGAAGATGTTGTTTCTAAAGTTCCATCAGCAAGTTCTACTTCATATGTTATATCTAAAGTTCTTATGGGCAAGTTTAATAGTTTACTAAACTTATGATCAAAAAAGATTTATCTGCACTCGAATCGAAAGGAACTCTAGCATATACATCATTGATGAGGAATGTACCTGTTATGACGTTATTGTCATTAACGGCCTCCCTGGCATTCATTTGGAAGGCACGAGCATTCCCTTTCTAAGCCTCTCCAGGCTTGCGTCATTACTTTTGGGGTTCTTGAGGCAATTGAACTTAATATGCCCTTTTTCATTATAGCCCTAGAAAATGGCATTCTTAAGATCCTTACATTCTCCTTTTTCTTACAGATACCACAGGGTTTAGTCTGTGGATTAACACTACACTTTCCCCAATGTCTGTAGTTCAGTTCTTACACAGAGGTTTGTCATTAGGCATGTGTATGGTTCTTCTTCTTGAACCCAAAATTTCCTTTATTTTTGAACTTTGGGAGTTATCCTCCTCCCGTTTCCTTTTTTCGTTAGTTTCAGTCCTAACTGACTTTTGCCTCACTAAATCTAAGGTGAGGGAGAGAGATAGGTCCACAACAGACCTATAGGTACTAGGCTGAGCAACCTTTACCATGCCTTTTATCTCAGGCGCTAACCCATTAATGAAACGCGCAATACGTTTGGGTTCAGGAGTGATTAAGTAGGAAACTAACCTAGACAGAGAATTGAAGTCAGAAACATACTTCCGACAATCTAGATTCTTCATTGTAAGAGTCAAAAAGTCTGACTCTATCTTCTCCACCTCATGAGGTGGGCAGTAAGTTTCCTTGACTAAGTCAACAAACTTAGACCATCCTAAGTTGTACAGGTGTACCTTACCTGTAGATTGGATCATAGCTTTCCACCAAATCAGGGCATCGCTCTTAAAGGACTGTGATATATACTTTACCACATCTTTATCAGCACAACAGCTGATATCCACTATCGTTTCCATTTCATCTAGCCATTTCAAGGCTTCTACAGCTCTTTTTCCCCATTAAAATCCCGGGGTTTACAGGAAACAAAATATTTGTAAGTACATCCGTCTTTTGAAGAACGGAACCTATCAGCAAGTTCTAATTTCTTTGGTTCACTCTTCGCATATGAAGAGTGAACTGAGCTCTCCTTATTTGCTGAGGATGGTGGGATTGACAATGGTCTGGAGCGAGTAGCACTCGACTCCCTAAGTTTTTCTATGGCCTTTTCCATGGCCTTTCCAACAGCTACATCTATGCGAGCTTGGAAATCATCGTTATTAATGGCTATATTTCAGCGTTGTTAGAGTTAATATCCTGGTGGCTACTTTGCGCCTCGTCCGAGTTAGCCATTCTTGGAGCTTTGGCTCTAAATACCAAATAAAATTTCTCTTAGCGATGGTATTAATAACCATATTGGCTTTAAACATTGGATATAACAATCCATCGCCTATCTAAGTGTGAATAACATCACAATTCTTAGGCTTATCATATCTTTATTTGGCTAGGTCTTAATAGGATCATCAAAGGCAAATTACAATCTGGACGTAGTCCATATATTATTAGATAGTGGATCATAATGTCACAACTGTCACTGTCATAATTGACAATTATTATTAGCTCATAGGCTTGTCACGAAGAACATTAAAATATGGCTCATCGGCCTACATCACTAGTGGATGTAATTATGGCACGTTGGCCTATCACTTTGGACATAATATATATGGCACGCTGGCCTACATCACTAACATATATAATTTATGGCACGTTGGCCTGTCACTAATGGACATAACTGGGCACTTTGGCCGGTCAATAATGGACATAAAAATTGGGCACATTGGCCTGTCACTTTGGACATAAAAATTGGGCACATTGGCTGTCACCTTAGACATAAAAATTGGGCACATTGGCCTGTCACTTGGACATAAAAATTGACATTGGTCTATTACCTTGGACCAAAAATGGCACATGGCCTGTCACTGGACATAGAATATGGCACCTTAGCCTGTCAATCGTCATCACATTGATGACATTAGCCGGAATCACATTGATCACATAGGTATATATAATAGTTAGGACTCAGTCCTTTTACCTAGACGGCTAGTGTGGTTCCTCAAGTCACACTACCAGGAGTATGAACATTCCTTATTGTTAACATAAGAGTACCTTAATGGTTGATTAATAGTCCCGGTCACCTTGGACCTTAATGACTTTGGAGGTTTGAATCTAGTCCACCACCCCTGGATAGAAGGATGGCTTCCCTTTACTATCCTGATATAAGGCCCTTTTATCCTTAACTATCATTTCTTGGACAATATGTGGTCTGTGCCACTTGGCATAATAAAATCCATTAAGGTCTTTTGGAATTATAGAGCAGAGCAAAAATTTCGAGTAAAATCGAGACACTCGCTTGAAGAGGATGAATACATATTTATATAATTCCAAAATACTTCATTAAATGCCATTAAGAAATTACAATACAAAAAAGTAAATGAAACAAACTGCCCATGCAAGGACTAAAAGAAAAAAAATGTCCACGCAGGGACTAAAGAAATAACAATGTCCTCGCAGGGACTATCATACATTATTAGAAGAGACTTCACTCGTCCTTCTTTCCCTTAACCAACTTGGAGAGTTTCTTGAAGAACTTGTTCGTCTTCTTCTCCATTTTCTCCGCTTGTTGTTGCATTTCTTTCATTCGTTCTAAGGCCTCATGATGGCCTCAAGTGGCGGCGGAGGTTGTGGTTGGTTGTGGCATAACTGGATGCTGTTATCCATAACTTGGATATCCAGTAGGTGGATAAAAGGTGGGAAAGGAGACGAGTAAAGTACATTATGCATGATAAGGGTCATGTGGCAATGCCTGGTAATTTACCGGTGTAGACGGGTTAAAAGGATCATATTCAGATGTATCCGGACATGTTGGATAGGGTTATTATAACCTGATGGTGGCAGTTGAACTGCGGGTGATGGCTTCGGTTCCACCATAGGTGAAGCATTGGAGGGTCCACCCATTTGTGGGTCCTCGTGAATTGTAGCGTAAGTTTTGGGTAACGGTGGTAGCGAGCCCGACCATTGACCTGCGCGCACCGACATACACGCTCCTCGTTTCCTCCTTGGTGGCTCAGGCGGTGGTTGGGGTTGTTCCACCAGTTCCATGTGAACATCTTCTTGTATAGGAGGTGGTTGGGACTGATGGGAGGGAGTATTAGCAAAGGTAAATTGGTTCCAATATTGGTCCCATTCTTTAGGACCTTGGTATGCCGATCCGGTGTAGGAGTTCGAGTCGCTCGAGATTTTGATGGGATGTGTGTGTGATCCTAACGGCGGCATCTTCCGGGTCGGAGTCCTCGTCCATGGGATTGGGTTGGTCTAACTGATTTTGGTCGGCTGGGGGTGTATTAAAGTATTGGTTGGTGTTAAACTATCATAATAAGAATGATGAGAATGACGTGATGGTGTGATTGGTGCGAATAATACGAATGGTATGAACTTTGGGTATGGGTAGGTGAATGTTGCGCTAATGGCCGTGAACTCCTCGAATCTTCATAGGGGTTCGGGTGATAGGATGTGAAGGGATATGTCCTGAAGGTCATCCCCTCATTTGTCGTTTGCCTCTTCCTCGTACTCTTGGCAGCTTTTTCCTGTTAAAATCAATTCAAAAACAATACTAATAACTTAAAATGAGATGAGTAATCCTAGGACAAAGCCTAGACTCGGAAGTCTAAGGAATGTGCTTGTGTAATTGAGATTAACACAAGAAGGATAGTGATTAATTCTCTCAAACGTTAGCTCTCATACCAACCAGTCACACCCCGGCTTTCCACAACCAATCCAAACACCGGTGGGCCCGGGTGGGGAATATCGTGACGTAATTTGATATCATCCTAGTCAATTAAACACAGCACAATGGAATATTCGGAGTAATTTACTATTACAAACCAAATGTTCAAAATACAAAATAATATACAGACGGCTTGTAATAGAAGATCCACATATCATAAAATGTACAAAAGTGTATAACAGACTTTGGGCAGGTCTAGGATTTGCAAGATCCTCTTATCACTACCGAGCACTTCCAGCCTATTTTCGTATTGTACCTGCAAGCTTAGTCTTTTGAAAATATGTCAGCATTCGCTGGTAAATACACCCAACTGACTCATTTTGAAAACATTTGAAAATGTTTTAAGTGCACGTTGGCACAAAATCTTTTATAACTTGGGAAAGTTGGCCTTGCAACCTTGTTAACAGATTCATATGTTTTCCATACATACAGGGCCTGGTACGGAGAGTGAGACATGATTAACGTACTCACCACTTTGAACTCACAAAGGAGTTATTCCCCCAACCTTGTGGGTAATGCATTTTGAGCGTCTATCGGGTGTATGCCTACACTCGCGCTAAGGTCGTGGCCATTATCTAATGTAATGAGCCGAGGATATCCTGGACACGGTAGTTAACCCCCGATGTTTAAGTTATCAAACAAAACTTATTAAAACGGAATATGCGGATTTACTAGCCATAAGTGGTAATAATGTACCGTAACCCAAGCTCGTATAGGGAAATAAGTCGAGAGTATTTACCTGAGCTAGTCTTCGTTTAAACGCAAGATTTAATAACTCAGTCATATACAAAAGTACTAAGTGCAGATAGCATTTACCGACAAGTCTCTAGTCTGGATTGTGGCATAAGCTAACCAACTAAATATTAACGGTCTTATTTAAGTCACAGACTTAGACCGAGTAGCGTACAAGGATCAAAACACAAACGCTAGATTAAATGATGATTGAAGGGTGGTCCATTGGACAACCCTCAAGTGCTTTAAAACGATCAATATTCTGCACTTATTCGGTTAATTATTAGGATTTGATAACTATGGTGTGTATGGCTTTGCAGGTACAGAAGAGCATAAACAAGCGATTTTAACATGGTTTGATGGGAGCTTGCACTTGGCCAGAGAAGATGGAGACATGGAGAGTTGATAGGAAAAGAAAAATGGAAAAACTTCTGACCATCGTAAGCTACGGTGGGCATTGTAGCTTACGGTGAGGTCTGACATTTTTATGCACCGTAAGCCAGACTCTTTGGGCTGTAAGGAAAATTTCTGACCACCGTAAGCTACGGTGGGCACTATAGCTTACGGTGGTGACCTGCGAGAAAAGTGTAACTGCCCTCTTTAAACTGGTTTTCAAGAGGCTTTTGGCATATCAATCATTGGAGACGTTTTTGCAGAGTTCTAGAGGTGATTTTGAGTGTCCCTTTGGTTCAAGAACAATTTCTAACATTTGTTTGGTGTTTATGATTCATCTGAACATGACATTTGATGGTGTGATGATTTGCAAGACCATGACTGGCTAAACTCATTGTGATCATCCTAGGTTGAACATTTGCTTGAAATAATTGTGTTTTTATCCTTAATTTCTAGAATAATAGATTTGCAATGTTTGTAGTTTATTATGGTGTTTGAGTATTTGTTTGTAAATTGTCGATTGATGTTTTGATCTTAGCCTTAATCGTACGTTCTTGGTGTCGTTGACAATTGAGATATCACGGGAGGGTTTAGGGTTGGATATTGGTTAATTGGTCATTGGGTAACAACCTCGCATCTTTGTAATCCGAGTACTTAGATCCCTTTCATCACGAACAAATAGTCATACACGAGTCATGTCTATGTGATTCTTTCTAGTTGGATTTAAAACACAAGTGTTAATTGAAACCGGAAACTTAGGATGATTACTTGCTTCTAATCAGTTTTAACAACCAATAGTTGAATTGCAATTTGTTTAATTTTAAAACCAAAACACTAAAAATCTTGAATTCATTTTCTTTGCATTTTAGATATATTAGTCAATTTAGTATAAACTTTAGATAGCACATATTCCACAACTCATTGTGTTCGATACCCACTTACCGCTACTATTAGTAGTATTTGGAATAAATTTACATGAGACTACGACTTCAGGTCAATGATCAGATAGAATGTAGTTTAATCCCAACAAGTACTTTGACTTGTGTAATATGGGAAACTATAAACATTCTGGATTTTGAGACTTAAATGACAAGATTAGACCCGTTTCGGTTAATTTTCGTAAACTAGTTACATATACTTAACCATACGCATTCAGCGATATCGGGTGACCGAATAAGTCATGGACAAGTACTATATGCAATTATTCTTTAAATAATGTAATATTAGTAGGATATCAACTTATATGCCCGTTAAGGTTTTAAAACGAAACTATGCCTCATAAGGGCGTTTCGGTAATTATATATCGTATAAAAGGAACTTGAATATTTTAAGGTTATAATTACAAGTATTCTGGAAAAATAATTAATTTATGATATGCATTTTTGCTATTCTCATGTTGTTTTAGGATGTTCAACATTGTTTTGTTATAATTCGGAATCCGGAATCCACCGAATTTTATATCGTGGACAAACTGAAATTTGTCGCTTTTTTGGTTGAAGCGGGTAATTTTGTAAGTTATGCGTTGTACCGGAAAGTTATGTATTTTTGTAATAGGTGTTCTCATATCAATGTTTTCATATATATATATATGGACTCAATTATGGCTTTAGCATGCCGTTATTCGTTGTTCTGATTCGTTTTAGTGGTTTTGCTGACATAAATAGTGCAATCGCTAATAGTGCCCAACACTTTCTACCAACACTTTTAGGGCATTGTTTGGGTTGTTCCGCGTCGTAACGGAAACCAGTATATGTTATGATCCAATTTTCTTGTCCCAATACTAAGGATATGACCTACGACTCAGTTACGCAATTAAATTACGATTATATGCATTAGTTTATGAAATAAAAATAGTGATTAGATTGTACGGAATTACCGGTTATTTTCCATTTGTCACATACTCCCCCTGTTAAAAAGAATTTCATCTTGAAATTCACTTTGAGGCATCCTCTGCAGGAGTCTTCTTGAACAGGTGGGGGTATTTTGCCTTGATCTGATCTTCACGTTCCCACGTGTACTCGGGACCGTGACGCCAGTTCCAGCGAACTTTTACCTGTTTGATTTTGCTTCTTCTCATCTTTTGAACTCTCTAGTCCATGACTTCAACGGGTTCTTCGATAAATTGAAGTTTATCGTCAACATGAATCTCATCCGCTGGAATGATAACCGTATCATTAGTCGGGCTTTTCTTTAGATTAGACACATGACATTTGTCGTGTACATTGTTGAGTTCCTCTAGCAGTTTCAACTTGTAAGCCACTGTACTGATCTTTTCTAGAATTTCGAAAGGCCAATGTATCTCGGGTTTAATTTTTCATGCTTCCGAATCTAACTACGCCTTCCAAGGTGAGACCTTTAGCAATACTTTGTCTCCGACCTCGAAGGATAGTGGTTTGCGTCTCCGATATGCGTAGCTCTTTTGTCTATCTCAGGCTGCTTTGATACACTCATAGATCTTGAATATTTTGTCTATGGTCTCTTGTACTAATTCGGGACCAATGAGTTGTCTGTCACCGACTTCCGCCCAACAAAGTGGAGATGACACTTTCGTCCATATAGTGCTTCAAACGACGCGGCCTTGTACTGCTGTAATAAATGTTATTGTAGGAAAACTCTACCAACGGTAAATGAGTATCCCAATTTCCGCCTAAATCCATCACACAGGCCCGAAGCATGTCTTCCAACGTTTGGATGGTTCGCTCGCTTTGACCATCGGTCTGGGAAAAGCTGTGCTTAAATCTAAGCGAGAACCAAATGAAGTTTGAAATGATTGCTAGATTGCGACACAAAGCGACCATCTCTATCAGAGAATATCGAGATTGGAACTCCATGACGTGCCACGATTTCCTTAAGATACAGTTCGGCTAACTTCTCTGTACTGTCTTTCTCACAGATGGGTAAGAAGTGAGCTGACTTGGTTAACCGATCATTGATAACCCAAATCATGTCATGACCTCGAGAGGTCCGGGTAATTTTCTAATGAAATCCATTGAGATTTGCTCCCACTTCCAAACAGGGATCTCAGGCTGTTGTAATAGACCAGACGATTTTTGGTATTCAGCCTTAACCTTTGCACAAGTTAGGCATTTCCCAACATAGGTCGCAATATCTCCCTTGAGATTAGGCCACCAATAATACTCTTTTAGTTCCTGGTACATTTTATCAGATCCTGGGTGTATTGAGTATTTAGACTTGTGTGCTTCGTCCAACACCAAGTCTCGCAAATCGCCATAATAGGGAATCAAGATCCTACCCATGAAATATAGAGTTCCATCCTTGTTTGGTTCATCTGTGTCTCCATTCTCCGTAACGATTCTGCTGGAATGTTTTTTGGTTTCAAAGCTTCTTGTTGTGCATCGTGCACTCGAGTCGCAAAGTTCGTCTGGATCGTCATTTCTAAGGCTCGTACCCGTAAAGTTTTGACTCGTTCTTTCCTGCTCAAGGCATCTTATACGACATTTGCCTTGCCCGGGTGTGTAACATCCGTCGAAAAACGGGTTTTCAAAACCCGTTTCGTTTATTAATCGAATAGTCAGTTACATTTTATTCGTTGCTTATTTAATACTCTTTTTAATTTTAAACAATACATAATTAATAAATATATTAGAATTTATAAACTATAATTAATAAACAATAAAAATGTCGAAGAAAAAAAAGAATGTCGCTGCCGGGTTTCGAACCCGGGTCAGCCGGCTCATTTAACAAACATTAACCACTCCGCCACTTGACTTGTTTGTGTAATCAATGAATCAAATAAACCTAAGTTTCACCCGTGAATCTATCTGTTTGCGTCAAGAACTGAAACCGCTCATCGGCTTTCAACTATCCAGACTGTTGAGTGATCGCGAGTTACTGATTATAACCGATAAATCAATTGCAGCCCACGTTCTTAATCAATTCAGTCTTCAATGCCTCGATTCATATGATTTTCGAGATTGAAAACCGAAATCATATTACTCCTGATTTGCACTAATAATTTCATCGTCTCATAACTTGGAAACACTCGCAGAACCTTCAATTTCATTTGCTCTCTAATTTCTGTTCGTCGGAAACGTTATCTGCTATTGCCGGACTTTCGCCGGAAAACCGGGACATACATCAAATCGGTAATTTTCTCGATTCTTTCATTTTCAATCCATTGTTAGACTTTTACTAACTCAAATTCTTCAATCAGAATCGGTTCCAGACGACGTTGTCGGATAATCTGCACTCGCCGGAAAATCTCTGAAAATTCCGAAATCACGCTGTGAATCGGTACAAACATCTAAACTCTCTGATAATTCTTGTTAGTCACTTAATTTCGC
Organism: Scalesia atractyloides; assembly: GCA_947069175.1. Taxonomy (NCBI): domain Eukaryota; kingdom Viridiplantae; phylum Streptophyta; class Magnoliopsida; order Asterales; family Asteraceae; genus Scalesia; species Scalesia atractyloides. The sequence continues at coordinate 63,704,412 of CAMTDV010000022.1, forward strand.
AACTAATTGATCAAAACTGTAAATTGATCCGATCAGACGGAATTCACAAAACAGAGCCGACGACTTTTGCCGGAATTATGAGAAAAACATCTTTTCCGGTACATTCATTTCCAAAACCTTCTTTATCCATTACATTTCAATCATTTATATGTTCGTTAATCGAATTAAACCAGAACTGTCGAATATCGGTTGTCTGTGTCTTTGAGCGAAGAAGATGAAGTCGAACCTTATGTATAAGTTTAATTAAAACAAGATATTAAACCGGGTTAGACACACAGTCCAACGGTGGACTGTGTGCAAACGCACAGCGCACGTCACGAGTTCGAATCTTACAAACGCACCGACTTTCTGAATTAAAACCAATTTCTTTTTAACTGAATAAGAGTAGGTCCCAGGATGTTTTTAAGATTAATATAAATTGTAAGTTTAACAAATAAGACACACAGCCCAACTAATTGGGCTGTGCGCTTACAAACCAAAGGACCCGAGTTCGATCCGGCTCCCTACAAACCGGTTCGACCATTTTAAAACCTTTTAATATAAACCAAATAAATTAACATTTAATTTGTATATATATATAATTAAAAACACAGATTATTTCGGGTTAGACACGTAGCTCAGTTGGTTGAGCTGCGTGCACGCGTACGAGAGGTCCGGGTTCGAACCTCACTCAGCGCACCAATTACCACTGTCCGACCGGTCAACGGTCAACAAAAAGTGAACATTTTTTTATATTTTTATTTATTTATTTAATTTAAAAATCAATTAAAAATACATAAAAATAATATTTTTAAAGTTAGAAAATGACTTTAAACTCACAAAAATAAATATAAAAATCCTATTAAAATTGTTAATAAAATCCACTTATTTACTGTACCATTTCGTTTTATTTTAGGATAGACTTTCCTCGTCGATCAAATCCCAAAACTCGTGCGCATTCAACATCATCAAACGAACGCACCCAATGTGAGTGAATCTCTACCAATTCCCCGTTTTAATCACGTTTTGGGGTGTATCATGTGTCGCTTATTATTTATTACATTTAAACACTTGTGCATACATCATATTCATGATCAAACGTGTATCTAATATGTATCAATTGTTTGTGTGGTTAATGTTTAGATTAAATTTATCATTTTCAGTACATACATCATCATAGGCTCGTCTGTTCCCCATTACCTATGAGCGGAACTGTTCCCCATTACCTATGAGCGGAACGTGGCGTTGCCAACATACGATCGGCTCCGTTTGATTGAGCCTTGATCGCACATACATCATCATAGGCTCGTCCGTTCCCCATTACCTATGAGCGGAACGTGACGTTGTCAACATATACATTATCATTCATGTCATATACTCATGCAAGGTGGTTTGTTAATGTTTGTTTATTTACGTTTGCTCACATATGATTATTGCACAATTTTTCCATATAAATACAATAAGAAATCAATATCAAATGTTTTTAACAAGGTTCACTCGCCAACTTTTGTTGACCCAAAATTCCCCATTTTTACACATGATACAGGTGATCCAGTTGAAGCAAGAAACATATAGGACGGCCTAGAAGAATAAATCAGTTTAGATTTTGGATTGTTTATTTAATTTTCCTTTCCTTGTATTGTATGAATTTGGCTTGAACATTTAAGTTGAAATTTGAATTTAATAAATATGAAACATTTTAGTAAACATCATGAGCTTGGTGATAACCCAATTATGCCCCGACTCTTATTCCGCTGCGGGTCGGGGTGTGACAGATTGGTATCAGAGCCATGACTATAGGGATATAGGATAAGTTATTAGACCCTTAGAGCCTATACTATAGTTGATTAGAATTATTTAAATTGTTTATGTGTTACATACAAAATTCATGATATTTCTATGCTTTATGTTTATTGTTACATTCAATGTTATGCAAGCATGTTCATAAGTACATATTACTATACAATGCTCATCATGAATCATATCCTCATAACATATCATATCCATGAGAGCACACACCACACAATTTCCATGATTTTTGCAACGATTTTTGTATTTTTTTCAAATCACATCAAAGTGAGTTCTCATGACGGGCATGTAGTAACTGGAAGGGTACAAGTACCGGTAGTCGGAACGTCCGTCTAGGCTAGGCATTCGTATAAATCCAAAATAAAGGACCAGTTTGCCTACCTGGGGACTAACGATGAGAGTACGAAGGACCTATTAGGCCAAAGCATGCTATACCAAACGTCGTGTGAGCTAACCCCACTTTGAGTTGTCATTGTGTCTATACTTGGACACCCTCCTACCATACATCTCGCAATCATATTTCATGGTTTTCATTCGGGTGATGCGAGTATTAAACCGCCAACACCAATGTGAGTCCTACTAAGCCAATAGTCATGGGGGCCCACATGACTATACAGGTGATGGTATGGGGGACATTGGAGGCCCAAACATGAGCAAACCCAAGACATCCTATGGATGTAGTTGCATTATTGATGATTATGTTATTTTATTACTTTTAACGACACATGACACCTACAAACTTCTTAAACTCACAATCTTCCTATGTATGTTCCTGTAGATGTCGGCTAGGCAGCTACGTGGAGGTAGAAGGTCAGGAAGGTCAAACGAACGCTTGGCCACCCAAATTGCAAAACAAATGGCCCCGGTGCTTCCTGACATAGTAATTCAAGTCCAACAAGCCCTCGCCGCAAATCCCATCAACCCTCCCAATCAAGAAGACCAGAACGTCGACAACCCTCCCTCCAAAAAGTGCTCTTACAAACATTTCAAGTCTGGTGATCCCCCGAAATATGAAGGGACCGAAGGTGTCACTGCTCTCCTCCACTTGTTTGAGGAAATGGAAAACGCCTTCCTCAATTGCGATTGTCCCGAGGATCGCAAGGTACGTTACGCAACCGGGGGACTATTTGGAGTAGCTCTTACCTGGTGGAATACAGAAAAAGGTAAGAGAGGAATCGAAGATGCAATGGCCTTAACATGGGAGGAGTTAAGGGAAATCATGACGAGACGCTTCTGTCCAAGAAGCGAGATCAAAAAGTTAGAGGATGAATTCCACTCGTTAAAGCAAAAGGAAGGGGATCATACTTCCTACAACAAAAGGTTTTTAGAGTTGCACCAAATGATCCCCAACTTGTTCACCCCAGTGTACCGTTTAGTTGAACACTATATTCGAGGCCTCCCCCCGAAAATTCAAGACTCAGTTCTAAGCACTTCGCCTGCAACACTTGAAGCCGCTATGGAACTAGCTACCGAGCTTACCGAAAATCGCATCCGAAACGGCAAATTTAAGGATGAGAAAAAGAAAGCCCCCATTAAGGGCCAAACTTCAAACCATTCCACCTCCTCCTCAAAGTTTGCTAGTAAGAGGAAACGAAACGGCAGAAACTTTGCTGTCACACAAACAAATTTCCCTATCCCTGCTGCACCCATCACCCAAGTTGCCCCCTCAGCTGCACCATATAAAAAGCCATACTCCGGCCCATACCCAAAATGCAACCGTTGCCAATACCATCACTTTCCTGATCATCCCCTGTCAACATTGCACCGGCTGTGGCCGTACAGGTCACACCATCCAAACCTGTTGCGCACTTCAGCGAACGAACCGCAATCAGCCCTCAACCCAAACCCACCATCAGATAGTGGGTCAAGCCCAACAACCTTTACTCCTACCACCTGCTCAACATGTAGCCCAATCCTACTACCAACCCAACTATCCCATGATGCAACCTATGCGGGCTTGTTACAACTGTGGAGACCGAACTACTTCAGGAATACCTGTCCACGCTTGGTGAACATCATCCATGCCCAAGCTCAAGCAAATCCAGTAAACCAGGCTAACCAAGCTCCTCCACCTGCTAGGGGAAGAGCTTTCAACATCAACGTCAATCAAGCTAGGGCTGATAACAACGTGGTTAACGGTACGTTTCTCATCAATGGTAGTTATGCATCCATGTTATTTGATACTGGCGCGAATAAGAGTTTTGTGTCCTTAGAATTTGAACCCATCCTCAACCAAACTCGTGATAAACTCATGGAATCCAAAACGGTAGAAGTTGCTGACGGAAAACCGGTCTCATTAAACTCTATTATACGCAATCGTACTCTCACCCTAAACGATCACAATTTTCCAGTTGACCTCATTCCTATGAAGTTGGGAAGTTTCGACATTATAATTGGTATGGACTGGCTCAGCCAACATCATGCTGAAGTTGTATGCCGCGGAAAGTTCATTCGCATTCCTCTTACAAACGGTCAGACTCTACCAATCTTTGGAGAAACCCCTTCGAAAGGACTCAAATTAATGTCCTGTCTTCAAGCCCGAAAATATCTCCGCAAGAATTATGTCGCATTCCTAACGTACGTCGTCAAAAAGGGAACCAAGGAGAAGAAACTCGAAGACATCCCAGTAGTAAAAGAATTTCTACAAGTTTTTCCTGACGACATTTCAGGACTTCCTCCCATGAGAGAAGTCGAATTCCGCATTGATCTTATACCTGGAGCTACACCAGTTGCAAAATCTCCTTATAGGTTAGCCCCATCCGAAATGCAAGAGCTGGCCAGTCAACTGCAAGAGCTGACTGACAAAGGATTCATACGTCCTAGCTCATCACCTTGGGGTGCACCTGTCCTTTTTGTGAAGAAGACAGATGGAACGTTTCGCATGTGTATCGACTACAGAGAACTCAACAAGTTAACGGTCAAGAACCGCTACCCATTACCTCACATCGATGATCTTCTAGACCAACTTCAAGGCGCCTCCTGTTTTTCAAAAATCGACCTTCGTTCTGGCTATCATCAACTCAGAGTACATGAAGAAGACGTTCCAAAGACCGCCTTCCGAACTCGTTATGGTCATACGAATTCATGGTTATGCCATTCGGTTTAACCAACGCCCCAGCTGTCTTCATGGATCTAATGAACAGAGTCTGCAAACCCTATCTCGACCGTTTTGTCATAGTCTTCATCGACGACATCCTCATCTACTCAAAGTCTAAGTCTGATCATGAACGACACCTACGACTCATCCTTACACTCTGAAGGACAGAAAAGTTATACGCTAAGTTTTCGAAATGTGAATTCTGGTTAAGGGAAGTACTATTCCTTGGACACGTCGTCAATGACAAGGAATTCATGTTGATCCCTCAAAGATCAAGGCAATACAGGAATGGCAAGCGCCACGTACCCCTACCAAAGTAAGATCATTTCTTGGTTTGGATGGTTACTATCGCCGCTTCATTTCCAATTTCTCACGTATTGCTGTACCACTCATGTCACACCCTCAATTTCCACTTGCGGAGTTTTACCGCGAGGCGTGTGAACAAACCAGAATCTGAAACAGTAGTACGTCGAACGACTCTATATGATTTGATAATACGTTTTCAAAAACCATTTGTCGTAGATTTTATATTGTCTTGATTAGTTACCAATATTTAGCAGATGCATCAGTTTTTAAAGTTTGAGCGGAAGCATAAATAAGTAGTGAAGCGGGCGCCAACACAAACGCCAAAACAATTGAAAAATCCCAAAACAATATTAATAAATAAGACTCGATAAAAGATGTCTTGTTCAATGCATGTGCGTGCACCTAGAGCTCCTAGCGTCCTGAGAAACATGTAAAGAAACAAGTGTCAACATTAAAGATGAGTGAGTTCACAGGTTTTCATAAATTCGTTTGTTCGGTTATAGTTTGTTTTCTCCGTTATCCCTAACCCGGGATAACGTATTGGTTCCATTATTCCAACCCGGAATAATAAGTTGTTGCTTCCAATATTCCAAACCCGGAATATTAAGTTGTTGTTTCCAATATTCCAAATCCGGAATATTAAGTTGTTGCTTCCATTATCCTCAACCCGGGATAATACAGTTGATTCGTAATTAAGTTCAATGTTAATATATATAGGTAGCTAGCCTAAAGTCATGTCACGTAAGAGTTCGCGATCGAAGCTGACTGTTGTGCCTCCGTTTTGCCAGGCCTATCACTGACCATGGCGAAGTTAGGCCAAATTATTCACCCGTTGACCATACCCGGTCGGCTAGCGCGACTAGCTCGGATGGGGCTTGTCGGGCCCAGTAGTACTACTTATAATTCCCCCGCTATTAAACCCAATACTAACGATCCGAGAGATTGACGAGGACTTAAGTGATAAAGCTGCTTAGTGACCATAACATTACATTAACATTAACTTAGTTACTGAATAGTTATGTGACGTTAGATTCGTATAACGTAAAGAGATTGAGTTTGAGAGTGTATACATGTTTCTCCCCCTGTGGTTTAAAAACCGGATAAAGTTAGGGGCCGTGAACTCACCTTTATTTGCTTGGTTAGTGTAGCAAAGAAGTTATAAGAGATGGGACCGCTAGTTGCGTCCTAACAAACCAATTAATTTCAAGTCAGTGTGTGAACACACCAATACAAATTCTACACGAAATTTACACACAAAGTGATACACACAACAACATATCTAACACTCAAACATGCATGCAAGTATTCTCATGTGAACCTAGTGATCAAGACAACATATCATAAACATAAACCAATTCATGCCACAATTTGGTGCACAAAATCACAAGTTTTCCAATTTCAGCTTAGCACTCATAATTCAGCTGTTTTCTAGGATTTTTATAAAATAGTTATAACATTCCAAAAATTCCAATATTTTTACAGTAGGTGACATTTATACCATAGAAATTTATATAATTTTTCCAAGTCCTAAATCTTTACCAATTAACCATAAATATTAATATACTAGGCTGCAGTTAGATTTACTGCTTTCTGACTGCAGTCCACGGAAGAATTTATTTAAAAATCACTGATCATCCAATTAACAAAATTCCAGTTGGAGTTGCCCGGAAATTTCCATACCTAGTTGCTGTACAAAAATCATGACTCAACTCCCTACTGATTTTAAAATCCAACTCGATAAACGACTAACAAAATTTCAGGATTTTCACAGCTTTAGTTACTGAATTATTTGGCCATTTAAAAATATCAAACGACTTCAGAAAATTATAAATCCAGCGCCATTAGATTCCTTATTCAAATCTATACGTTCTAGACATCAGAAAATCCGTTTTTCGACAACTAATGACCGAGTTACAGCCAGATGAAGTCGGCTGTAACTATTACTCAGCAACTGTTTTCAGCATACTATTACTACAACTTGCATAAACCGTTCCTATTGATCAACCTAAGCGAGCAAGAACCGATTTTTAATCATAGATCACTACTAATAACTTATCCATGCAAACCCTACTCAATAACTCTAGTCTTTATAAACAAATCACAGTCGCAAGTTATGAGTTCCGAAAACAATCATGCAAATAAACAACAATCAATTCAGCCGATTATATTCAACATATAAAACCCGAAACAACTAATCAATTAATCATTCAAGCTTATATATATATATATCCGAACATGATCTCGTAATCAAAGATGACCCTAACCTTGAATAATTAGGTAAACAAGCCGGGTCTTGGACAAGAAGTATCCGTGACCGAGAGAAAGAGGTTATTCGCGGCTGAGAAAAGTAGTGGGCTGTTATGTTGATCGGATAGAGGTGAACAAGGGCTGATCTCGCGACTGAATGGAGGTGAACAAACGGCTGCTTGCGACCAGGAGATGATGATGGCGATGACTGCTGCTGCTGCGACCGAGAGGAAGAAACGAACAAGGAAGGAAGCTGTCTGCGATCACAAGGCTGCCGACGGCAGTTTCTGTTTAGGGTTTTGTGTATGTGAATGAAGGCATGCATGAGTTTGTATTTATAGGCGCAAGAGAACAAGGTTACGGTTTGGTTTGGGTTCGTGGCCGAGGGACTTGGGCGGGTTGGTTTGGGTTTGATCTTGGCCGAACTAGTTTTAGGTTTGCTCTCGGTTTGGGTTTGATCTTGGCCAAAGACTTGAGTTAAAGTTTAAAACTTTGCTAACTCCTAGAGTCACAATGAATCAAAGTTAGTTCGTGTCGCGGTTCGGTTCAGTTCATGTACATATCTACTGTACTTATTCTATAACTAAAACAATCACACAACACACATCACGTATTCATTTAACTCGTACACGTTTAATACTTAGCATATACATTATTCGACAAGTGTCGCGCTTAAGTTATCCGAAAAACCCGGGATATCACATTATCCCCATGTTGAAAGAATTTTCGTCCCGAAAATTGAGTAAATGCGGTTTAGCATGTAGCGTACATGTTTAGAGTGCCACGCACAAAGATTTCCAAGTGCCATGCACCAGAATTTAGTCAACAATAGTACACGAAATTATGAGAAGTTTCCAGGTTGTCACATCATCCCCATGTTGAAAGAATTTTCGTCCCGAAAATTTAGTTACTGGTATCGTTAGTTTGCTGCTCAGTTGCGAAGAGGTGTGGGTATTTGCTTTTCATTTGGTCCCTCTTTCCCACGTGAACTCCGGTCCACGCTTAGAGTCCCAACGGACCTTAACGATCGGAATTTTGCTGTGCCTTCGAGTCTTGATCTCACGATCCATGATCTCGATAGGCTGTTCCACAAAGTGCAGTCGTTCATCCACTTGGATCTCATCCAATGGAATGACTAGAGTTTCATCTGATAGACACTTCTTCAGATTTGACACGTGAAATACGTTGTGAACTCCACTGAGTTCGGCAGGAAGGTCTAATTGATAAGCTACGGGTCCAATTCGTTTCAAGATTACAAACGGGCCTACGTACCGTGGGTTAAGTTTGCCCCGTTTTCCAAAACGGATTACACCCTTCCAGGGTGACACCTTTAGTAGGACGCGGTCGCCTACTTGAAATTCGAGCGGTTTGCGTCGTTGATCAGCGTAGCTTTTCTGTCGATCTCGTGCCGCCGCCATGCGGTTTCTGATTTGTACAATCTTTTCAGTGGCCTCAAGTATTAACTCAGGGCCTGTGAGTTGACTGTCACCGACTTCTGCCCAGCAGACCGGTGATCTACATTTACGACCGTATAATGCCTCAAACGGTGCTGCCGAAATACTCGTATGATAACTGTTGTTATATGAGAATTCTACTAGAGGCAGATGGGTTTCCCAACTATTTCCGAAGTCTACTACGCATGCCCTAAGCATGTCTTCCAGGGTCTGTATGGTCCTTTCGCTTTGACCATCAGTCTAAGGGTGATAGGCTGTGCTCATATCTAAGCGTGTTCCCAACGCTTTCTGGAGTGACTGCCAGAAGTTCGACGTGAAGCGAGCATCTCTGTCTGAGATGATGGACGTTGGCACTCCGTGCCGAGAAACTACTTCCTTAATGTAGATGCGAGTCAACTTCTCCATCTTATCTGTTTCTTTAATAGCTAGGAAGTGTGCGGACTTAGTTAAACGATCCACGATCACCCAGATGGTATCGCAACCACCCAAGGTTTGCGGGAGTTTAGTGATGAAATCCATTGAGATCTGATCCCATTTCCATACTGGGATCTCAGGTTGTTGGAGTAGCCCCGATGGCTTTTGATACTCCACCTTGACTTTTGCACAAGTTAAACATTTACTCACGTAGGTGGCTATATCGGCTTTCATGTTGGGCCACCAATACGCAGCTTTAAGGTCTTGATACATCTTATCCGAACCCGGATGGACAGAGTATCGGGATTTGTGAGCTTCATCCATGACTAGCTCTCTGAGATTTCCGTAGAGAGGTACCCATATGCGATTCATAAAATACCGGGCTCCATTGGGCTTTACTTCCCAATCGCGTTCCATTTTTCCCACTGATTCGGCTTTGATGTTTTCCTCCTTAACTGCTTCTAACTGGGCGTCGCGTATTTGTTCGGGTAGCCCCGAATGAATAGTGAGTTGTAGTGCTCGTACGCGACGAGGTTTCAAGTGTTCCTTCCTACTGAGGGCATCAGCTACCACGTTAGCTTTACCCGGGTGGTACCGAATGGCACACTCATAATCGTTCAAGAGTTCGACCCAGCGACGCTGTCGCATGTTCAACTCCTTCTGATCAAAGATGTGTTGGAGGCTCTTGTGGTCCGTAAAGATTGTGCACTTCGTTCCATAGAGGTAGTGTCTCCAAATCTTAAGTGCAAACACTACTGCTCCCAATTCCAGGTCATGCGTCGTGTAGTTTTTCTCGTGAACTTTCAGTTGCCGCGACGCATACGCGATGACCTTATCGCGTTGCATGAGTACGCATCCCAATCCCTGAATGGAAGCATCACAATACACTACAAAGTCATCTGTCCCTTCCGGCAAGGACAAAATGGGTGCACTGCAAAGTTTCTGCTTTAGCAATTGAAATGCTGCTTCTTGCTTGTCACCCCAAGCATACTTGATGCCTTTCTGGGTGAGGGTAGTGAGTGGTTGTGCGATCTTTGAAAACCCCTCGATGAAACGTCTGTAGTAACCAGCCAATCCCAAAAATTGGCGGATCTCCGTCGGTGTCTTAGGTGCTTCCCAGTTTTTGATGGCTTCAATCTTGACAGGGTCTACGTGGATACCCCTTTCATTCACGATATGCCCGAGAAACTGAACTTCCCGAATCCAGAAATCACACTTCGAAAGCTTGGCATATAGCTTTTCCTGTTGGAGTAATCCTAGCAGTAATCGTAGATGTTCAGCATGTTCTTCTTAACTTTTGGAGTAGATGAGTATGTCATCGATGAACACAATGACAAACTTGTCGAGGTATGGTTTACACACGGGGTTCATGAGGTCCATGAACACCGCTGGTGCGTTGGTGAGACCGAAGGGCATGACCAAGAACTCGTAATGGCCATACCGAGTGCGAAATGCCGTCTTGGCGATATCCTCCTCCCTGACGCGTAGCTGGTGGTAACCGGACCGTAAATCAATCTTAGAGTAGTAACTTGACCCTTGAAGTTGGTTGAATAGATCGTCGATGCGAGGTAACGGGTATTGGTTCTTGACAGTAACCTTGTTGAGTTCCCTATAGTCGATGCACATGCGGAAAGTCCCGTCCTTTTTCTTGACAAAAAGGACTGGAGCTCCCCATGGCAAAACGCTTGGTCGGATAAATCCTTTCTCTAAAAGTTCCTGAAGTTGGGTAGACAGCTCCTACAGCTCGGCTGGAGCTAGGCGGTATGGAGCCTTGGCGATAGGAGTTGCATTGCTTGCCAATTCGATTTCAAACTCCAATTGTCGATGTGGTGGAAGACCAGGTAGTTCTTCTGGGATACATCAGAAAAATCACGGACGACAGGGATGTCTTCTACACGTTTCTCGTCCTTAGGCTGTTCGGTAATCAGTGCGAGTAAAGTGAAGGAGTTCTTTCTTCGAAGATACTTCTGCGCTTGCATGTAAGAGATGATGTTGGTGACGGCGCTTGCCTTATCGCCTTGTACCGTCAGGATTTCGTCGTTAGAGAGCGGAATACGGATAGATTTTTCGAAGCAGAGAACTTCAGCCCGGACGTCGGATAGCCAGTCCATTCCGACTACCACGTCAAAACTACCCAGGGTAGTTGTCATCAGATCAATGTTAAAAGTGTGGCCCGCGAGTTTGAGTTGACAGCCGGATACTATTTCGGTCACATCTACAGATTTACCATCGGCTAATTCTATAACATAAGGGGTCTCTAATGGTTTAAGCGTGAGATTTAGGTTCTTCCTAAAAGACTCAGATATAAAGCTCCTATCCGCACCCGTATCAAAAAGCACAGAAGCAAAATGTTCATTAAGGGGAAACTTACCGGTGACCACGTTCGTGTCGTTTCTGGCCTCTCCGCGGCCCAATGTAAATGCGCGACCTTTAGCACCTTCGGTGTCACCGTTCCCATTATTGTTGTTGTTATTATTGTTGTTGTGGTTATTGTGGTTGTGGTTGTTTCCACCATTATTGTTGTTGTTACGCAACTGTGGGCAGTCTCTTCTGAAATGAGTAGTACTACCACACTGATAGCATCCCCGGTTTATACCCTGCTGTTGACCCTGGGGCTGATTTTGATTTTGTCGGGACATGATTTCCCCACGGCAATCCTTTGCCGCATGACCCACTTTGCCACATCTTTGGCAGCGATTTCCGGCACAAGGGCCGTTATGGTGGAGATTACAGCGGTTGCACTGCGGCTTTCGACCTGCATAGCCGCTTGCGTGTTGGTTGTTGTTGTTGTTGGCGGGTTGATTTTGGTGACCCCGGTGGCTGTTGTAATGATTGAACCGTTTCTGGTTCCCTTGCTGCGGATGAGATGACGAAGACTGTCGAATAGTGGAGTCTTCAAACTTTCTTTTGTTATCCGGGGCAACTTCAGTTGTACCCCGTGCTGGCAGTTTCTTCTGTTCCACCGCCTTATCGGTGAGTTTGTGAGCCAATCGGATTGCTTGATGTTCAGTTACAGAGTTACTAGCCATTACCATACCCTGAATTTCCGGAACCAGACCCCCGAGATAGAACTCGAGTCTTTTCTCCACAGTGTTGGCCAATTCGGGACACAGAAATACCAAATCGTGATGTTTTGCGGTGTAAGCTTCAATTTCCGATCCCACCATCTTGTGGTTCCATAAAGCTTGCTCTAACTGTTGCACTCTGTCTCGTGGACAGTACTCCTCTTTAATTAGGGCCTTGAACTCAGCCCATGCCATTGCATTCGCAGCTATAAGTCCACGTGTTTGGACTTGTGCATTCCACCATGTCAATGCCCCATCTTCCAGTGTTGAGGCTGCGTATTTGACCTTGTTGGCCTCGAGGCAGTTGCACATTTCAAAAACGGATTCAGACTTTTCGATCCAGCGGACCAGTCCAATGGGTCCTTCCGCCCCCGAGAATTTGCTTGGCTTTGCGTCAAGGAACATCTTATAGGGGTTAAAGCCCCCTCCTGCTGACAGAGAACAGGAAGTCAGCAAGGAATTTTACTAGCCTCACTATTAGATTTTCACGCGAAAATTTAATAATGGTTACCTGCCGGTTGGTTCTGAACACCCGCTAAAGTTGCGTTCACGTGCTCTTGAATCATGGCAGCTAGCTCTTCGGGAGTCAAGTTAAGGTTTCCACGTCTTCCAGTTGCCATTTAGCTCTTCGAAACACAACACAAACACACCCCGATAAGTCTATATTTCCAATATAGTTATCCTACTTCGTACTTTAATAATTATTAAGTTACGTCAACTCAATATATTAAATAGTCAAAAGAAATACTTGATTAACTGAAATTTCAACGTCTTACAAAAGTGCAAATTAAACATACGAATTCACTATAAAGTCTCAAGTTTAAACACAAGTGGAAAAATAAATAGACTGAAGGAAAATAAACAAAATAAACGAAACGTGTCAGTCATCTACGTCTCCATCCCCCAAGTCACTGTCATTGCCGTCATCCTGCGCGGCATTTCCAGCTTCTACAGCTGGGTCCTCCTCCGGATCCTCCTCTGGATCCTCCTCAGGGTCCTCCTCTACCGGCATTGGAGGGGCCGGTGCTGGTGCAAGTGCTTGATTTTGCAGTTCCTGAATGTTCCAACTATTTTCCAGGACTCTGTCCTTAAGCCAGTCGGCTCTTATCTGCTCAGCACGCAGATCTCTGGCTATGGTGTTACGAGCTATCTTGCTCGTACGATGCTCTTCCTCGAGCGAGTCGGTCTTACCTGTAAGTTGTCGAATCATCCACCCTTGTGCTAGGATGGTTTCCTGCATTCTTTCTAACTGTTTTTGTTGTGTATGCACCAGGATTCTAAGTATGTCAATTCCTATTTCTACAGGGTTAACCGGTTCAACCGGTACAACAATGGTTGGGCGTAACTACGACTCCTCCCCCAGAGCGAGCCTTTTCCTCGCAACTGAGCGTGTCTCCACGCCATAAGATGGTATGGGTTCCACCATTGGTGCCTTTCCTGGTGCCCTTGGTGGCGTAGGTCTGTCGGATGATGATGACGATGAGGATGATGACATTGCCTGTTAGGTCGTGTAGTTAGTTACGAGTTGTTTTCATTTCTTATTATGAAGGCATAATCTACCAAACACAGTTGTGGTATATTGCATAACAAGATATAATAATTCGGTGCCAAACTAAGTCTAGTGTCGTGAAATCAGCTATAGTTTAGGTCTACTTCTAATGCAAACCTGGTTCTCTATAGCTAGTGGCTCTGATACCAATCTGTCACACCCTCAATTTCCACTTGCGGAGTTTTACCGCGAGGCGTGTGAACAAACCAGAATCTGAAACAGTAGTACGTCGAACGACTCTATATGATTTGATAATACGTTTTCAAAAACCATTTGTCGTAGATTTTATATTGTCTTGATTAGTTACCAATATTTAGCAGATGCATCAGTTTTTAAAGTTTGAGCGGAAGCATAAATAAGTAGTGAAGCGGGCGCCAACACAAACGCCAAAACAATTGAAAAATCCCAAAACAATATTAATAAATAAGACTCGATAAAAGATGTCTTGTTCAATGCATGTGCGTGCACCTAGAGCTCCTAGCGTCCTGAGAAACATGTAAAGAAACAAGTGTCAACATTAAAGATGAGTGAGTTCACAGGTTTTCATAAATTCGTTTGTTCGGTTATAGTTTGTTTTCTCCGTTATCCCTAACCCGGGATAACGTATTGGTTCCATTATTCCAACCCGGAATAATAAGTTGTTGCTTCCAATATTCCAAACCCGGAATATTAAGTTGTTGTTTCCAATATTCCAAACCCGGAATATTAAGTTGTTGCTTCCATTATCCTCAACCCGGGATAATACAGTTGATTCGTAATTAAGTTCAATGTTAATATATATAGGTAGCTAGCCTAAAGTCATGTCACGTAAGAGTTCGCGATCGAAGCTGACTGTTGTGCCTCCGTTTTACCAGGCCTATCACTGACCATGGTGAAGTTAGGCCAAATTATTCACCCGTTGACCATATCCGGTCGGCTAGCGCGACTAGCTCGGATGGGGCTTGTCGGGCCCAGTAGTACTACTTATAATTCCCCCGCTATTAAACCCAATACTAACGATCCGAGAGATTGACGAGGACTTAAGTGATAAAGCTGCTTAGTGACCATAACATTACATTAACATTAACTTAGTTACCGAATAGTTATGTGACGTTAGATTCGTATAACGTAAAGAGATTGAGTTTGAGAGTGTATACATGTTTCTCCCCCTGTGGTTTAAAAACCGGATAAAGTTAGGGGCCGTGAACTCACCTTTATTTGCTCGGTTAGTGTAGCAAAGAAGTTATAAGAGATGGGACCGCTAGTTGCGTCCTAACAAACCAATTAATTTCAAGTCAGTGTGTGAACACACCAATACAAATTCTACACGAAATTTACACACAAAGTGATACACACAACAAAATATCTAACACTCAAACATGCATGCAAGTATTCTCATGTGAACCTAGTGATCAAGACAACATATCATAAACATAAACCAATTCATGCCACAATTTGGTGCACAAAATCACAAGTTTTCCAATTTCAGCTTAGCACTCATAATTCAGCTGTTTTCTAGGATTTTTATAAAATAGTTATAACATTCCAAAAATTCCAATATTTTTACAGTAGGTGACATTTATACCATAGAAATTTATATAATTTTTCCAAGTCCTAAATCTTTACCAATTAACCATAAATATTAATATACTAGGCTGCAGTCAGATTTACTGCTTTCTGACTGCAGTCCACGGAAGAATTTATTTAAAAATCACTGATCGTCCAATTAACAAAATTCTAGTTGGAGTTGCCCGGAAATTTCCATACCTAGTTGCTGTACAAAAATCATGACTCAACTCCCTACTGATTTTAAAATCCAACTCGATAAACGACTAACAAAATTTCAGGATTTTCACAGCTTTAGTTACTAAATTATTTGGCCCTTTAAAAATATCAAACGACTTCAGAAAATTATAAATCCAGCGCCATTAGATTCCTTATTCAAATCTCTACGTTCTAGACATCAGAAAATCCGTTTTTCGACAACTAATGACCGAGTTACAGCCAGATGAAGTCGGCTGTAACTATTACTCAGCAACTGTTTTCAGCATACTATTACTACAACTTGCATAAACCGTTCCTATTGATCAACCTAAGCGAGCAAGAACCGATTTTTAATCATAGATCACTACTAATAACTTATCCATGCAAACCCTACTCAATAACTCTAGTCTTTATAAACAAATCACAGTCGCAAGTTATGAGTTCCGAAAACAATCATGCATATAAACAACAATCAATTCAGCCGATTATATTCAACATATAAAACCCGAAACAACTAATCAATTAATCATTCAAGCTTATATATATATATCCGAACATGATCTCGTAATCAAAGATGACCCTAACCTTGAATAATTAGGTAAACAAGCCGGGTCTTGGACAAGAAGTATCCGTGACCGAGAGAAAGAGGTTATTCGCGGCTGAGAAAAGTAGTGGGCTGTTATGTTGATCGGATAGAGGTGAACAAGGGCTGATCTCGCGACTGAATGGAGGTGAACAAATGGCTGCTTGCGACCGGGAGATGATGATGGCGATGACTGCTGCTGCTGCGACCGAGAGGAAGAAACGAACAAGGAAGGAAGCTGTCTGCGATCACAAGGCTGCCGACGGCAGTTTCTGTTTAGGGTTTTGTGTATGTGAATGAAGGCATGCATGAGTTTGTATTTATAGGCGCAAGAGAACAAGGTTACGGTTTGGTTTGGGTTCGTGGCCGAGGGACTTGGGCGGGTTGGTTTGGGTTTGATCTTGGCCGAACTAGTTTTAGGTTTGCTCTCGGTTTGGGTTTGATCTTGGCCGAAGACTTGAGTTAAAGTTTAAAACTTTGCTAACTCCTAGAGTCACATTGAATCAAAGTTAGTTCGTGTCGCGGTTCGGTTCAGTTCGTGTACATATCTACTGTACTTATTCTATAACTAAAACAATCACACAACACACATCACGTATTCATTTAACTCGTACACGTTTAATGCTTAGCATATACATTATTCGACAAGTGTCGCGCTTAAGTTATCCGAAAAACCCGGGATATCACAACTCACGGCTTTGACTCATAAAGGAAAACCCTTCATATGGGGTCCTAAACAAGAAGAAGCCTTCCAAACCCTTAAGCAAAAGCTTTGTGACGCACCTATCCTCACACTTCCTGAAGGTTGTGATGACTTCGTGGTTTATTGCAACGCGTCAGGGTAGGGACTAGGCTGTGTACTGATGCAAAGAGGGAAAGTGATAGCTTATGCTTCTAGACAACTCAAAATTCATGAGAAGAACTACACCACCCACGACCTAGAACTTGGAGTCGTTGTGTTCGCTCTTAAGATATGGAGACATTACCTCTACGGTACCAAGTGTGAAATATACACTGACCACAAGAGCCTCCAACATATCTTTAACCAAAAGGAGTTGAATATGAGGCAACGAAGATGGGTCGAACTTCTTGATGACTACGACTGTGAAATTCGGTATCATCCTGGCAAGGCAAACGTGGTGGCCGATGCGCTTAGTCGAAAGGGTTATGCGAACTCCATTCGTCTTCTATGTTCGTAAATCATAACCGACATCAAAGATCGAATCCGAGAAGCTCAACATGTTTCAGTAACGGAAAACGACGTACGCAAGGAGCTGTCTTGTGGAGCTGAACTTAAAATCGAAACTAAATCCGACGGTATTCTGTACTATCTAGATCGCATATGGATTCCCGATCACAATAACCTTCATGATTTCCTTATGAATGAGGCGCACAAAACACGATACTCTATACACCCAGGAGCCGACAAGATGTATAAAGACCTTCGATACACCTACTGGTGGCCTGGCATGAAAAAGGATATTGCTGTTTTTGTTTCCAAGTGCCTTACATGTTCCAAAGTAAAAGCTGAACATCAAAGACCCTCAGGACTTCTAGTCCAACCCGAAATACCTGTATGGAAGTGGGAAAACATAACTATGGATTTCATTACCGGGTTACCTCGCACCTCCAGTGGGTATGACACTATATGGGTAATCATTGATCGTCTTACAAAATCAGCTCACTTCATTCCGATTCGCGAGGACTTCAAGAACGAGAAGTTAGCTCGTATCTACATCAGCGAGATCGTAAGCCCTCATGGTGTACCTTTAAGCATCATTTCAGACCGTGATGGTCGTTTCACTTCACGAACATGGCAAGCCGTACAAGCCGCTTTGGGTACACGATTAGACCTCAGTACCGCTTATCATCCTCAAACTGATGGACAATCTGAACGCACCATCCAAACTCTTGAAGATATGCTTCGAGCATGTGTCATAGACTTCAAAGGGAATTGGGACGCTCATCTACCATTAGTTAATTTTCGTACAACAATAGCTTACCACTCAAGTATCGGCATGGCTACTTTCGAAGCGTTATATGGCCGTAAGTGCCGATCTCCAGTATGTTGGCACGAAATTGGGGAAGCTCAAATCACCGGTCCAGAATTGATTCAAGAAACAACAGACAAGATCCATCAAATTCGAAACAATCTTCTAGCAGCACAAAGTCGTCAAAAGAGTTATGCAGACAAACGACGAAAGCCCTTGTAGTTTAACATTGGTGATCAAGTTCTTTTAAAAGTATCACCGTGGAAGGGGTAGTTCGTTTTGGCTAGAAGGGCAAGCTAGCACCACGCTACGTAGGACCTTTCAAGATACTCGAAAGAGTAGGACCTGTAGCATACAAGCTTGACTTACCAGAAGAACTCAACAGAATTCACCCCACGTTCCACGTATCAAACTTAAAGAAGTGTCTCGCCGATGAAAACCTCCATATTCCCCTAAAGATATTCAGATCGATGAATCTATGCACTTCATTGAAAGACCAGTAGAGATCATGGACTTCGGAGAAAAACGTTTCGTTATTCCAATTGTTAGGGTACGCTGGGAGCCGAAACGAGGACCCGAGTTTACTTGGGAACGTGAAGACTCAATGCAGCGAAAAATACCCGAATCTTTTTCCTGTTACCAGTACTACTTAAATTTCGGGACGAAGATTTCTAAAAGTAGGGGATACTGTAACATCCGTCGAAAAACGGGTTTTCAAAACCTGCTTCGTTTATTAATCTAATAGTCAGTTACATTTTTTCGTTGCTTATTTAATGCTCTTTTTAATTTTAAACAATACATAATTAATAAATATATTAGAATTTATAAACTATAATTAATAAACAATAAAAATGGTCGAAGAAAAAAATAAATGTCGCTGCCGGGTTTCGAACCCGGGTCAGCCGACTCATTTAACAAACACTTAACCACTCCGCCACTTGACTCGTTTGTGTAATCAATGAATCAAATAAACCTTAAGTTTCACCCGTGAATCTATCTGTTTGCGTCAAGAACTGAAACCGCTCATCGGCTTTCAACTATCCAGACTGTTGAGTGATCGCGAGTTACTGATTATAACCGATAAATCAATTGAGCCCACGTTCTTAATCAATTCAGTCTTCAATGCCTCGATTCATATGATTTTCGAGATTGAAAACAAATCATATGACTCCTGATTTGAACTAATATTTCATCGTCTCATAACTTGGAAACCTCGCAGAACCTTCAATTTCATTTGCGCTCTAATTTCTTTCGTCGGAAACGTTATCTGCTATCCGCCGGAAAACCGGACATACATCAAATCAGTAATTTTCTCGATTCTTTCATTTTCAATCCATTGTTAGACTTTCTAATCAATTCTTCAATCAGAATCGGTCCCAGATGACGTTGTCGGATAATCTGCACTCGCCGGAAAATATCTGAAAATTCCGAAATCACGCTGTGAATCGGTACAAACATCTAAACTCTATGATAATTCTTGTTAGTCACTTAATTTCGCAACTAATTGATCAAAACTGTAAATTGATCCGATCAGACGGAATTCACAAAACAGAGTCGACGACTTTTGCCGGAGTTCTGAGAAAAACATCTTTTCCGGTACATTCATTTCCGAAACCTTCTTTATCCATTACATTTCAATCATTTATATGTTCGTTAATCGAATTAAACCAAAACTGTCGAATATCGATTGTCTGTGTCTTTGAGCGAAGAAGATGAAGTCGAACCTTATGTATAAGTTTAATTAAAACAAGATATTAAACCGGGTAGACACACAGTCCAGCGGTGGACTGTGTGCAAACACAAGCGCACGTCACAGTTCGAATTTACAAACGCACTTGGCTTTCCGAATTAAAACCATTTTTTTAACTGAATCAGAGTAGGTCCCAGGATGTTTTTAAGATTAATATAAACTGTAAGTTTAATAGATAAGACACACAGCCAACTGGTTGGGCTGTGCGCTTACAAACCAAAGGACCTGAGTTTGATCCGGCTCCCTGCAAACCGGTTCGACCATTTTAAAACCTTTTAATATAAACCAAATAAATTAACATTTAATTTGTATATATATATAATTAAAAACACAGATTATTTCGGGTTAGACACGTAGCTCAGTTGGTTGAGCTGCGATGCACGCGTACGAGAGGTCCCGGGTTCGAACCTCACTCAGCGCACCAATTACCACTGTCCGACCGGTCAACGGTCCGGTCAAGACGGTCAACCAACAAAGTGAACATTTTTTTTATATTTTTATTTATTTAATTAATTTAAAAATCAATTAAAAATACATAAAAATAATATTTTTAAAGTTAGAAAATGACTTTAAACTCACAAAAATAAATATAAAAATCCTATTAAAATTGTTAATAAAATCCACTTATTACTGTACCATTTCGTTTTGATTTTAGGATAGACTTTCCTCGTCGATCAAATCCCAAAACTCGTGCGCATTCAACATCATCAAACGAACGCACCCAATGTGAGTGAATCTCTACCAATTCCCCGTTTTAATCACGTTTTGGGGTGTATCATGTGTCGCTTATTATTTATTACATTTAAACACTTGTGCATACATCATATTCATGATCAAAGTGTATCTAATATGTATCAATTGTTTGTGTGGTTAATGTTTAGATTAAATTTATCATTTTCAGTACATACATCATCATAGGCTCGTCTGTTCCCCATTACCTATGAGCGGAACTGTTCCCCATTACCTATGAGCGAACGTGGCGTTGCCAACATACGATCGGCTCCGTTTGATTGAGCCTTGATCGCACATACATCATCATAGGCTCGTCCGTTCCCCATTACCTATGAGCGGAACGTGACGTTGCCAACATATACATTATCATTCATGTCATATACTCATGCAGGTGGTTTGTTAATGTTTGTTTATTTACGTTTGCTCACATATGATTATTGCACAATTTTTCCATATAAATACAATAAGAAATCAATATCAAATGTTTTTAACAAGGTTCACTCGCCAACTTTTGTTGACCCAAAATTCCCCATTTTTATACATGATACAGGTGATCCAGTTGAAGCAAGAAACATATAGGACGGCCTAGAAGAATAAATCAGTTTAGATTTTGGATTGTTTATTTAATTTTCCTTTCCTTGTATTGTATGAATTTGGCTTGAACATTTAAGTTGAAATTTGAATTTAATAAATATGAAACATTTTAGTAAACATCATGAGCTTTGTGATAACCCAATTATGCCCTGACTCTGTCGGGGGTGTGACAGGGTGATACTTGATCTCACAGTCATAATCATTCAACAGTTCCACCCAACGTCGTTGGCGCATATTCAGTTCCTTTTGGTTGAATATATGTTGAAGACTTTTATGATCCGTGAATATGGTACACTTAGTGCCATATAAATAATGACGCCATATCTTCAAAGCAAATACCACCGCGCCTAATTCTAGGTCATGCTTGGTATAATTCCTTTCGTGAACATTCAGCTGACGTGACGCGTACGTGATGACTTTTTCACGTTGCATTAACACGCAACCCAAACCTTGATGCAATGCATCACAGTACACCACAATATCATCGGTACCATCTGGGAGTGATAATATCGGCGCCTTACATAATTTTTCTTTTAATACTTGAAATGTCGATTCTTATTTTTCTCCCCAATCAAACTTTTTATCCTTCTGTGTAAGCGAGGTTAGAGGCTGAGCAACTTTTGAGAAGTTATCTATATATCTCCTGTAATATCCCGCTAAACTTGGGAATTATCGTATTTCCATGGGGTTCATGGCGTGGTCCAATTCTTTATAGCCTCTATTTTTGAGGGGTCAACATGTATTCCGTTCTCGTTCACCACGTGACCGAGAAATTGTACCTCGCGAATCCAAAATTCGCATTTCGAAAACTTAGCATATAATTGCTCCTTCTTTAACAACTTCAGTATAGTTCTCAGGTGTTGTTCATGTTCTTCCTCAGTTCGCGAGTATATCAATATGTCATCTATAAAAACGATCACAAAATTTTCGAGGTATGGCTTACATACCCGGTTCATCAAATCCATAAATACTGTGGGGGCTTCGTTAGGCTAAAAGGCATAACGTAATGACCGTAGCGACTCCTAAACGCCGTCTTAGGAATACTTTCTTCCTGGATCTCAATGATGATACCCGGATCTTAAACCAACCTTTGAATAAAATCTCGACCTTTGTAATTGATCGAATAGGTCGTTGATCCTTGGTAATGCGTACGGTTCTTGATGGTTAACTTGTTTAATTCCCGCTAGTCGATGCACATTCGAAAGGTTCTGTCCTTCTTTTTCATAAACAGCACCGGAGCTCCCCAAGGCGAGAAACCCGGTCTTATGAAACCTTTGTCAAGCAACACTTGCAACTGAGTAGATAATTCCTGCATCTCTGAGGGCGCTAGTCGATATGGGGCTTTTGCCACAGGTGCAGCTCCTAGTACTAAATCAATACGGCACTCGACTTGTCGTTGTGGAGGTAGTCCCGAAAAGTCTTGTGGAAAGACCTCAGGGCATTCCCTTACTACTTGTATGTCCTCCACCTTGCGCTCCTCGGCCTTTTTATCCACCACATGGGAAAGAAAGGCGATGCATCCTTTCCTCAAACATTTTTGAGCTTTCATACAGTTTATGATTCGTAGGGGCGTATCATACTTCTTACTGCGAATCATCAAATGTTCTCCGTGGATAAGGGGATGCTAATGATTTTCTCATGACACATGAGTTCGGCTCGATTATCGGATAGCCAATCCATACCTATAACGACATCGAAACTACCCAGTTGAATTGGTAATAAATCTATATCGAACTTCCGTTCACCCAATTCTAAGGTACATTTCTTTATAATCTTCCTCGACTCTACCAATATCCCATTAGCTAGCTCAATCGAGTATGGAAAATCTAATTTACTCGACTCTACCCCAAGTATATCTCTAAATTCTATAGAAATAAAACAAAAATCTGCCCGGTATTAAAAAGAATAATATGAAGTGATCATTGATAGGGAACATACAGTGACCACATTCGGGTCCTGGCAAGCATCCTGAGCTCCAATCACGAACGCTCTTCCCCAAGCTTGGTTTTCTTTGGGGCAATCTTTCTTGAAATGCCCTTTGTCTCCACAACCAAAACAACCTTGATATCTAGCATTTGTTCCCCGGCACGCATCGGTGCGATGTCTAAACTTACCACATTTGCCGCACTTGGGGCCTCGACATTCCCCGTAGTGGTGGAAAGTGCATTTGGGGCATTTTGGTGCTCCCCCAGTATAAGATTTCTTAGTAGCAGCGTTTGTGGTAGTGGTAACATATGCCTTCATTTCTTTGACTTCTCTCGTGGCTTGCTTTTTGTTACGGTTATTATTACCTCTAGAGCCTTTCTTGAAATGGAGAATTTTCTTTTATCGGAGTCCGTAGTCTCCTCATTAGTTTACTTCTTGTTCACACCATATTTAGGTAACCTCCCCTAACATACAGCCTCCTCAGTAAGGCTGGCAGCAAGATCAATTGCTTCTCCAATTTCAGTGGGCTTCGAAGATGTAACGAGACTCATAATTTCGGGGGCAAGTCCCCAGATGTACCTCTCAATCTTCTTAAATTCGGGTTCCACCAAGTATGGCACCACTCGAGACAAATCATGAAATCTCTGTGTGTAACCCAACAACATCTAAACCAACCATCTTTAAATTCCAGAACTCCGTTTCCAACTTCTGAATTTCTGATCTCAAGCAACACATCTTTCTCATCATCACTTTAAGTGCATCCTAGGTCAGGGCATATGCAGCATCGTCACCTTAGTTTGGACCTGGAGGTTCCACCAAGATAATGCTCCGTCTACGAAGAGTCCAGTAACATAAGTGACTATTTGTTCAGCAGGGCACTTGCTCATCCGAATGACCGAGTCGGTCTTCTCAGTCCAACATACGAAGGCTACAGCACCTCCGGTACCGTAATAATTCAGAGGTTTGCAGTCTAGAAACTGCTTGTAAGTGCAACCTGAAATCATTGGATACACCATTTAAGTATGAGTGGCCAAAAGCACAAATAGAGTAAATGAGAGTATCATGCGGTTTTATGATTAACAATGTAATACCAGTTGGAGGTTGCCTCCGGTTGAACTTCTAATGCCACCACTATTTTCAGAGCGGTTAGCTTCGTACTGCGCGATTGCCTGAGAAATGCGCCCGTTTAACTCCTCTTGTGTTGTCGGTAGTGAGTTATTGTTGGAACTCCTTCAGCGGGGCGCATCTTCTTCTAGTATAAAATGTCGCTCACAATTAGCCGAATTATTTAATAATAAATTTATTATTATTATTATTATTATATTCATATATATATATATATATATATATATATATATATATATATATATATATTATTTTTTTAAATTTTTTTGTCAAACATATATGTATAAGCACATTGGGTACATAATAAGTAACAAAAATATATGTACATGATATGCGTACACCAATCATCACATAAACACGTAACTCATCGCACAGATAGTTGGCCACCTCACAAGACATCAATCACAGTATCACCACATCATAATACATCAACCGTAATATCACCAAATCATGAAAATAACAACCAACATAAAAGAGATACAATGTGAAATAAAAAAATACACTTTTATACAATGACAACTTGTTACATTTTTTTCATGAAGATCAAAAGGACTTAGGGATACATAACCCTAGTCAGTACAAGTTTTACATTACAAAAGTAAGATTTCCTTCTACATTGCTTCTTCATGTCTTCAAGTTGCCTTCCAAAAGTCGGGATCTTCAAAGCTGAATCTTCATGAGCTAGATCATCAAAAGTACATCTGATCCCCAAAAGATAATCATAAACATACTACTGCGGCAGAGGGGTGGAGGAGATGATGATCTGTGGAGCAACCTATGATGGTAAGCCACCTCCTCCTCTACGTCAGAAATGTGCCTAGTGTTAATAGTCTGAAACTACTCTAACTCCTGCACTTGCGCCTTAGATGGGCAGAACGAGTGGTGAAATGGATAGTAGAAGGGTGGGGTCGGTGGTGGTGATAGTGGTAATGGTGGTGGTGGGTATGATGGTAGGGGTGGTAGTGGTGACGATAGAAATGGGGGTGTAGCTCTGGCATCGGCCTGTGCAGTACGCTGGGTCTCTAATTCCCAGATCCTTCAAAAGATCAAGGAGAGCGGAAGGTCATGCGAAGTTACTCTATCCTCTACCAAATCGGAGGGAAGTGTGAGGGATGGTAGGGGTAAGATTGGCTCATGCCCGGTGGGGGTATCAGGGAAGACACATCTGCAGTAGGCGGTATGGGACGTGGGGCATACATGGAGGTGGTCTAGCTGAGAGTGAAGGTCCAGTCATATGAGAGGGTCCAGCTGCAATGGATCGTATATAGGATGATAAGTGGACCCCCCGAGAAAAATGGGGGTAGCTGCTTAGGGGCACGTGGGGTACCACTCAGTGAGTAGTGTCGTGCGGTTCCAGAATATGGAGCGGGTCCAGGATATGGAGCAAGTCCATGAGTAGGGGTACTAGTAGGAAAAGAGCTAACACGGGCAGTCAGGCTGCAGGGGTGAGTGCATCGGTATGGGTGAATCTGGGGCAGCGGAGGAGGTATCATCCGCCACATGCTCACTCTGGGTGGCAGCTAAGGATGACGAGATATCGACAACTGATATGACAGGGGATGGTATCTCAAGTGGCTATGTCGTCGAAAACCTCCCATCTCCGAGCTCATCCTCCATATGGTCGACGTGAAACACCGGGATGTCATCATCATCATCATCAGATCGATGACTGGAGAAACCATGGAAAGAGGTATGGCCAAGTGTACTATCATGTGCTCCCCTCCGGATGACCATAATCAATAACATCATGTGGGGGCTGCGGAAGGCTAACACGTCATCTCCCTATGGGGCATCATCTTCTATAGGGTCAATAAGAGCAAATGGCTGAAAATCGTCAAGGTCCTCGTCGTCAGGGACCTCATGGTCGGCTCCATCCTCATGGGGTAGGGCCTCAGCATCAGGGTCGTATCCATCATCGGACACGTACTCCATAGGATTCTCCTCGTAGCTTGACGAAGAAGACATAGTCCTGGCAAACGATCCGTATAATGCATATGTATACATGTTAGTAATTTATTATTACTTATGATATATTTCATATTAATCACCAACTTCTAATGCAAAACTTGTTTTCTTCTGTTTTCACATGTAATCTTAATGTTTTGTGCCTATCCACTGTAGATTAATCATGTATTGATCCTTGCTCTTTACTTATAGTTGAGCTCGTATGATAGATCCTCATGTTATAGACTAATCATGTATTGATCCTGCAACACCCTGGTCGTAGCAGAAGCGCAAGTGTGTGACTATTAGGTAATCATTGCATCAAATTAAGTAAACAAGTATAAATCAACAACCAAATGTGATTTCATAGTTTTA
Organism: Scalesia atractyloides; assembly: GCA_947069175.1. Lineage (NCBI taxonomy): Eukaryota > Viridiplantae > Streptophyta > Magnoliopsida > Asterales > Asteraceae > Scalesia > Scalesia atractyloides. The sequence goes on from CAMTDV010000022.1 coordinate 63,731,095, forward strand.
ACTATTTTCAACTTGTCATCATAAACATAGTTTAAAGTACATTACTTCAAAATAAGATATTGTTTTTATCACAAATGCATAATGAGGTTTTGACCCCTATATTACACATACGAAGTTGGGATATAAGAGGCAAACCCTCCAAAAGATGGCACATTATTGTCTTGTAATTTTTCCATATCCCGAAATGTATCACCAGCTCATGCCTTGTGTCCTGAAATACATGTAATTTTAAAAGTCAACAAAAGTTAGCGAGTTCATGTAGTTAATGTTTATGTATAAAATCTCATCCTTGTAATCCAGTAATGAAATCTGAGTATATTATCAGCATCATATAGTTTTAAGGATCTATCGTGTGTCGGAGCACCATGACATATATGTGCCATAAGTAAGTAACCAAACGGAGACAACTTTCACATCATTGGGATCACAAAAGCACTCCAAAGGGTATACCAACTAGGAGTGGAGCGCGTCAAACTCAATAGATCTACATCTTTTGCACCTTGGAAGCTATGTGATTAATGGTTACTATTGTCATCATCCTACTTACGCACAATTGGTCTGTTATCAACTAAACCCATAGCCAACATACTGTTTGTTATGACATGTATTTCCCCTCGATAGTTTAAAAAAAACTTTGAAATAATTGAAATGAGGGACATGAACTCATAGCTTTGCGTTTTGTACATCGTACTATTCAAAGTTTGGTGTCCGTACACGTGTATAACCTACATGTGTATTAACTTCATTAGACACCTAGGTCTCGCTAGACCTTGAACTAGTTGTTCATCTTGAATTCTTGTTGTTGTTTCTTTATTACCTTAGAACAACTTTTAAATGTTATCATAGTGTTGGTAGTTTGTTTGTTCGATTAATATTTTTATACATATATTTCTCAAACATATATATATAAATATATATATATATATATATATATATTGTTATTCTTAGATCGTGTGTGAACGGGCCTCGCCCTTCACATGTTCCGTGCCTTGCATGCGTGTCATTGGGCCTTGCCCATGTCATTTATGCCATTGGGCCTAGCCCATGTCTTTATGTCATTGGGCCTAACCCATGTAATTTTTGTCATTGGGCCTAGCCCATGTTTTATGTGATTGGGCCAGCCCTTTATTAGATGGCCTAGCCATGTCTTTATGTGATTGGGCCTAGCCCATGTTTTATGTTGCTTGTCAGCCTAGCCCATGTATTTAATACCTTTGGGCTTTGTCCATATATTTTACGCAATTGGGCCTTGCCCATGTCTTTTATAAAATGGGCCTAGCCCAAATTCATTTTCAAGAGCCCAATATTTATAAGTCTTACACATATAATTTTTACTAAGTATAGATTTGTAAGTATATATATATTTTTATACTTTTATAAAATCACTTAGTAAATTCTTTTATATTTTAACTTTCCGGGTTTTGATATCTATAACATTATATATGTTAAGTTCGTAAAATATATATTTTAGACTTGTCATCGTCGTCGTTTAATACATACTCTTTCGCGTCGAAAATCACCTGTCGTCGTAGTGACTCCTCGTGTTGGCGACTTGTTCGTTGGTCAACAACGCGATAGTGTATTTGTGCATGTTTGCCCATCACTCGCATTGCTCCGTTTGTCCGTTTATTGTTTCGACGTATTTTGTAAAAACGTATGTGTTTGTGTCATCTACACTTGGTAATATTTTGTGTATAGTTGGGTATTTTATGGTGTATACCCTAAACTTCTAATTACATACATATACAATACACATGTATTTACACAAAATTTTTTGGTGACAAAATATACATATACATATGCTTTTATTTTAACAAGTATTCATATATATATATATATTGTTGTGTGTGTGTGTGTGTGTATACACACTTGTTAAACACTTGGGTGTTTGGGGTTTAACCCTTGTCCTAGAACTTCCTTAACGATGATTTAAGTCACTAATCGTGTTTAGTCCCGCTAATCACCCCGTTAATCATACTTTAACGCTATTAGATTTTTAGAAAATTTCGCCATAGTTTCCCCTAAGCTATGGCGTTTTTCCACGTTTTTAAAACGTATTTAAACCATGTTTGAACTCATAATCAAGATCAACTATCAATTTAACCTCCCATATTATTTTGTTACAACTTATGCACATCATCATCCGTGGCTTTTGGTAATCATATTCTTATTAAAAATATAATGAGATTTCAACATATATTAGCATTTTTAAGCCATCATTTTTGTTACATTATTAAATCAAGTCCTTCGTTTTGAACCCCTTTGTTTACTACTCTTTTTAAGATGATCACATCTTAAATCATGGGGTTTATTCTTTATAAAAGTTGTGCATATGTAGTAAAACACTTTTAAGTTGTAGTAATCTTTATGGATGATGAGGTTGATGATCTTATTTAGATTTAAACATCACCATATTTAAATCATCATTTATATATTTATTCATACAAGATTATCTACTTTAAACACCTTACTTTATCATAATCAACATCATCATGCTAACTAGTTAACATATAAGCACATAATCAACACATAATAAACTATATTTAGTGTTATTATTAAGGTGAGATTTAGGGTTTTTAAGTTAATTTTCTCCTTCAATATGATCAACTTGTACTTCCTTGAACTATACATTGTAAGAAGCTAAAATATGAAGGAATTTATCTTACAATGGTTGCACAAGATTAGTGAAGATCTAGGAAGAAAATGAAGCTCCAAGAAAACCCTAATGTTCCTCCATTTTTGCTAGCACCATGGATGATCTTGAAATGGCTTTAAAGTGTGTGTAGTGAGGTGTTTAATGGTGGACTTGTGGTGGTTTAGTGGTGGTGTGGTAGCCGTGGGAAAGAGAGAGAGATAGGAGATGGTTTCAATTTTTTTCTAAGGTAAAAGTGATGGAAGTATGGAGTGTAGGTTAGGATATATAATTGCCATCTTTCATAAGTCAAAACATAATCTTACACCATGCCTCTAAACTCACAATTTCAACATAAATCAAGTGGGTATGGGACCCGCTTGAATCCGCCATTTTGAAGGGTGTTAATCCATGTTAACTAGTGTAACTTTTTTGCATATCATAAGTTTATTTATTAGATATTTAGGTACTTAACTTAAGTGTTATGATTAGGGGTTGATCTTGTATCATTAGCAACTAATTAGGGTTTAGGGTGTTAATCCATGTTATTAGTCCACTTGACAAATTGGTATAAATTTCGGATAACGAAAACATCACTAGTTCGCTCATCGACATAATATTCGCTAATATACGAACCTTATTATTTAGTACTGGATGCTTTGGTTTTTGACCACCACAATTGTCATGGCATTTGTTTAGGGCACTTCCAATCTAGATATATGCTTAACTAGTTCGCTAGCCGAATATATGTTGAGTTAGGATGGCCGAAAAGCCTTCCGTTCGATCATTCGCTCGATATTGGCACTTATATATTTTGCCGTCGAACTTTTTCGAAAGTTGTGTTTCCGTGACCTCAAGATAGTTGAAAGGATTCTGAGTCCCAAAAGAGACTTAACTAGTTCTCTAGATAAATGCATGAGGCTATCGGCTACTAAAATGTTCGTTAGTTCGCAAACGGTCGCTTTCCGGTCGAGTTGTGCACTGTTTGCCTTATGACCGGAAACGAAGTCTTTTATGCATTTTTGCTATTCTCATATTGTTTTAGGATGTTCAACATTGTTTTGTTATAATTCTGGAATCTGGAATCCACCGAATTTAATATTGCAGACAAACTGAAATTTGTCGCTTTTTTGGTCGTAGCGGGTAATTTTGCAAGTTACGCGTTGTACTGGAAAGTTATGTATTTTTGTAATAGGTGTTCTCATATCAATGTTTTCATATATATATATGGACTCAATTATGGCTTTAGCATGCCGTTATTCGTTGTTCTGATTCGTTTTAGTGGTTTTGATGACATAAATAGTGCAACCGCGAATAGTGCGCCCAACACTTTCTACCAACACTTTTAGGGAATTGTTTGGGTTGTTCCGTGTCGTAACGAAACCAGTTATGTTATGATTTTATTTACTTGTCCTAATACTTAGGATATGACGTAAGACTCAGTTACGCAATTAAATTACGATAATATGCATGAGATTATGAAATAAAAATAGTGATTAGATTGTACGAAATTACCGGTTATTTGCCATTTGTCACAGAAGCCACTCAGGTTGTGCCCACGTATCGATTTCAAGTATGACTACCATGTAGTATGAATGTATGAATGTGAGTATGATTGATAACATACACGTATAAGATTAGCATGTAGTATCAAGTGTATAAGTTGAAGTATGAATAATGGTATGTGTAGGATTGTCATGAAATATTGATTGCGTAAGTTGAAATGTGTATAACGACATGCATGCATATGTGGTTGTGCAATCCAAAGGAATTTTCCTACCCATGCATTTAGGTTTATAGTTGTGTATTAGCAATTTTGAAAAGAGTTTTAAGCGATAGCTTGCTTCGTTGAAGGTATTTTACATCAAAATGAGAAAAAGTTATGCTTGGAATTTTCATGGAAACTTGGTTATGAATGTATTTTAACAAAATGTACTTATAGTTTGTAAAACTTCGTTGGTATAGGTGTGTAGGTTTGGGGTTATTATGTCTAGTATATGTATTGAGAGTTAGTTTGACCGATAAGATGGTTGTGGTAGGTTGATTGAATGGTAGTTTGATAATAGGGTGTTGGGTTCCCACTAGAGGTATATAGGTACGACGTTTGGTACATATATTGCTCGTGGGTGTAGGGAAGTTTCCTTTGTATTGTTCGTATCAGCTTTCTTGGGTTGTGGGTATAGGCGGGGGTTTAAGAGTTTCATCCTTGTTCTAAGGTGTTGATAGAATTATCGGTACGAGAGCTAGTTCCAAGTTAGGACCTATTGTTGTGACTTGAAGTCTCGAGGTTGTATGGGTCGGCTATTTACGTTTCTCAGTTAGGTCGGCTAATGGCTAATTATGTTTTACCAACTATGCGAGGTTAACGAAGCGACATCTATAAGAATTATACGTATGGGGACAAGTGTTTTTTATCATAATAGTAAAATGTGAGTGTGTTTTTGTGGTTGATGCGAGCATGAAATTTGTGGGAAAGAAATCATTAGACCGACTAGGTTGGTAGGTAGCATGTTATAAGACTTTAGAAAATCGGTAAGAAAATATTTAGGGCATGAATGGGATTATGGTGCATGTGATTCGTGCAAGTAGATAGTATGGTCAAAATATCCTAGGTAAAATAATTAAATTTATGATTCATGCGAAACTTTTAAAAAAATTGACAAAATGAAGAATGATTCAAGGTTTGGTCATCACATGTTTATAAAATAACATTTGTTTTGCATGTATGAGCACAAAAGTATAACACATATCTGGTAAGTTTCACATAGTTTTTGCAAGTATAACATGATTGCATTTAGTATAATCACGTATAAAGACTATAAAGAATGTAAATTTAGTTTGTTCACGATCATTAGTACTGTTTTAGACTACGGATAACGTGCGATTCGTGCTTTGGTTTTTGAACTAAACAAATATCAAGTATGAAATACCTAAAAATGGATATAACGTATAAGAGATTCAAGTAAAACTAGAAGTATCTCAGAACGAAACTAAGACTTTTCCAAAGTGAATCGAAAGTTCTTTCGAATTAGAGAGACATGCTTTGGCCTAATAGGTAGAATACTCTTGTTGTGGAGCAATTAACGGTATTTACCCTTCGGTTACTACATGTCCCTAGTCAATCGAAAATTTCGAGACTTTGGCGGGATTGAAAATCGAAGAGTGGGACTAGTTATCAAGATGTGGATATCACTCAAAACTTGATAATTTCGTTTCTTAAATGTGGTTGGTACTTGCCAAACGAGGAGCAAATTGGACTCATTGGTGAGGTCCACTAGAGTATGAAATTGAAATTTTCCATCAAGATGAGGAATTCACTCCTAACTTGATGGTAAATTTCATGAAAATCTCAATCGTGGATTGAGAGTGATCACCAAAGTGTGGATTTCACCCCTATTTTGGTGAGATCGTCTCATTTGCAGTATGAGTGTCTTCATGTCTTCATGCGTGTATTTATATATCGTCTTAAGCAAGACATTTTTATTTTAAGATAAAAAGAACAAATAGAAGCAAGTAGGAAGAATTTGGACATTTTAAGCATGAAATCAAGAATGGTCAAGTTTTATACTTAAACTATAGACTAGGTCAAATTATGGCAAATTTTCCTAATTCCCTATAGTTTTAGCTCTATACCAATCTGTCACACCCCAACCAATGGCGGAAACATAGGGGCAGGACAATATTTAAAAAATTAAGATTTCATTTCATTACTAAATCAAGTACAATGTTTAAAGAAAATACAACAATTAAACAAAACACAAAGACAACAACACTACAACAACTAAGATGAGTTTCTAGTTCATCCTTCTAAGTTCCATTCGTCATCAACATCATTCCTGCACCACTTGTTAAAGTATAGTTCAATACAAAAGTATTTGCGAGCATACAAGTTTAGGTATAGCATATGTATAACAGTTTTAAACAAATCCACACTGCAAAATTCGATTACTAAAACTTAACATGGCAATACTATCATGCAAAATGTTTACCAACCCAAAGTTTCCTGCTAGCGTAATGTAATCTAGCAGTGAAAAGATCGTTTTGTTTACTTAACATGACCTAAAGAATACGGGCGGTGCGTTAATCCTATAGCGCTATACATGTTAAGGGAGGCACTTACGAAATTAATGACAAGTATAAAGCATCAAGTATCATGTATATGTTTAAGCATGTCATATAAAGCATTTTATATTAGATTGTTTGTTCATAAGCATCGTTTATTAGTGTAAGTGTGCATTTTTTATAGGTTACACGTATTAGACACACAAAAGTGTGAACTTAAAAAGGGGGTTGAGTATACTCACGGTTTTGCAAGCTTTCCAAGTTTAAACCAAGATTTGATATGTTGTTGAAATGGAAACACCGAAGTTACCCTACATGGGGAAATGTAGGTGTTTGAGTATTGGATTTGATAAAAGACTTGAATTCGGCATTTATGTGTAATAAAGTATACGTACGCAAAATACATCCTGTCTAAACACTCGTTATGACACTAAGATTCAAGTGCTTTCATGGGGTCTACTCGACCATTAGAATCATTAACAGAAATCTAGAAGAAGGATAGGATAACCTATATCCTTGACATATAATCATAATCCGATTAACATCACGAATTTGGCTATGTATGTATCTATTATATATGTATATATTATAGTTCGTATAATAGTCCATCATAGAGTGTCATAGATTTCATGGAAGTCAACCATGGAGGTGTGTACACCTTATTATATGATTCACCAAAGCACAAAGTTTACCAGCTTAGTTGGTAAACCTAGTTGGTCATGAATAACAAGAATGAAAAACTAAACTAATGAACCGACTAAAACTATGAACAACCAAGTGAGCAAGCTAGGTGCATGTGTCATGGGACATGGTAACATTTGGGGACGCGTCATAGCCTTGTCACTCTAATGAAAGTTGAACGAGTTTTAGTGGCATGAACATGAAAACATCAAGTGAGATGGTGGAATGAGTTAGGATAGCCAAGGTCTCCATGTTTCACACCTTTACCAAAACACAAGTCTTGCCATAAGAACTATGGTAAACTTGGATGGTTCCAACACTCGTGGGTTTTCTTAACCCTAAAAAAGAGAAAGTTTAGATGTGTTTGCACCTCTTAAACTCATAAGAATCAACTCCTAGCAAGTCTCATAACCTTAGATAGGTTCAATAACAAGTAGGTACAAGATTCATTTAAGAAAAGTAAAGTTTTATAAAAGTTAATAATTAATCTTCAAAAACAGAAAGGTTGGACCTCAAAATGGTGATGTTCCACCTTGGTTTATCATGGTAAATCTGTGGAAACACTCTTAGAGGTGTTCCAAGATTTGTAGTTGAAGAAAAGATGAAGAAAAGATGTTAAAATGTGAGTTTGATCTTAGTTTGAGACTTAAAGTATTTTGCATTATTCTTTATTTTGCAACTAATTTGAGAGAGTTTTGAGAGTGTAGAGGAGTTGGAAAGTGAAAATGGGTGTTAGGAAGCTTGTTTATATAGTGGTTTAGTAGGGTTTTGAGTTTAAATGAGGTTTCAAGGTGATTGGGTAATAAAAGGGGGACAACGTGATCAACCCGTATGGAAGAAACAACGTCCTGTGGATCAAGGCCTCTCGCACCCGGCTAGAGGTTCAGAATAGGAAGAACTTTCTTTATTTGCAATTTGGCCTCTGAACTTCGGTTTTTTCTCATTTTAAGCTAAAACTTTGTGTTTTGGCTTGTTTTTAAGTATCTAACATGTATGTAAGTATAATTTGAGCATCGAAAATGTATGTAAGAGTATTTGCACGTATAACAAGTATTCGTTTGTATGTAACATGTATTTAACAATCAAATGCATGCATGACAAGTATGTACAAAGTATGAATTTTATTATGATCAAAGTCTTGGATTTCAAAGTTAGAAATGAAATACGAATGTGATACCAATATAAGTTTCCATTAATAAAAATACGATTACACTTTCTAAGTAAGGAAAGTATAAAATGCGAAGCATTACAGTGCAAGACGAGGAACCCTTAAGGTTTACTACCCCTGACACTTCCCATTTGGAACAATGAGTTACTGAGCAAGTGATGAATTTACCTCAATAAAGGATCCTTGTATAAAGTGCTCTTTAACCTACTTGGATCATAGTGACCTGAAGTAAGCTAAGCATAGAAATTCCTCCTGATAGTACACCGCCTACCCATTTCAGTTTCTTTAGGGAAGTTGGTCAATGATCTAGGCACACTCCCTAGAGACGTTTCTTCATTTGAATACAACATAAAGCAACCCAAAACTTTGGGATTGAAATAGACCTCCATTCTCCCCCATTGTTTGAACTGAACATGCATGTTCTTGTTTATCGTGCTCTTCTTATTAGAAAGTAAAATGAAGGCATTAATTCTTAGGTGCATTCACCAATGGATTTCTTGTTGATTTTTAGGAACTTCCTTAATTGGTTGAGCATCAAGTGCAAGAATCAATCCTCATTGGTTCCTAGGAAGTTTCATAACATATAATTGTTGAAGCCTATTCTCTTCATGACAATAAGGTATGGAGCCTAGTCTGACATCAATCCTCATTGTTTCCTAGGAAGTTCAACCATGAGTGGTCTGTAAAAGCACTACAAAAAATAAAATTCTCAACAAAAACAAGTATTAAACATATTTTAGTTGCTGTTCTAGACTCGGGACAGTGGCGTGCCTCGAATTTACAGTAGTCCCGAAAACCATCTGAAGAACCAGACTGATTTTTGGAAAAAAATTTCATAAAAGTGTAAGGTTTCACTCGAAAATAAAAAAAATTTCACTCCAAAACATAACCATTGGTTTAAGATCTAGCCTAAAGTGGGTCAAATGAGTCAAGAACATATCAACCCAAAAGTACTAAAATATGCAACACTATAATAAGTGTAAGTTGTTCTTCATATTCTAGTTGTATATACTTGGATTCCTCAACCAATTTTAGTTTATTTGGGGTATCAAGCAAAATCCCCAAAATTTTAACCTATGTTGAACATTGTGAAGAACACATCTATAGATCTTCAATAACTAGAGTTAGGAGACTTACATTGTTATGGAAATTGAGGAAAGAAGGTGAAGAGCACGTGGTGGTCCAGGGGCCTGCAGAACCGAGAAAGAAAAAGGGCAGGTAAATATGCAAAATAGGGTCTGAAAGGGTATTTTAACCTAGAGTCGTGCCTGTTGTTCTACAGGCGAGATGGGGGGCATGTCTTGCGGACATGGAGCGTGTGTTGAATATTTTCTCTTTGTATTTTTTCTATAAATTTTGTTTTTGTTGAAACTTTAATATGATAATTTTATTTATATTTTATGTTGCACAGTAACAAGTATGAGATGTTGTTGGATCTTAGAGTTAGTGAATTGTGTGTGTTTTTTTATAAAACAGTTTGTAATTAACAAGTAATTAAACAAATAATAATAATGCATGTCATCATAGACACTGCTGGATTTGAGAATGATTGTCAATGATTCATATATTATCCATATGTTAGATTACAATCAATTGTAAAAAGGTACTCCCCCTTACTAGGCGAACTCTCTCTCTAAGTTTTTCTGTTTTTAGTTCTCAGAGTTACAAATTCAGATTACAGACTGAACTATTTATAGAGGAGAGAACTACTAGTGACACCACTATGAAAGCGACTAAAAATAACCCACTAAATGTGTAACTCCCAGCCATTATGCAAAACTGCTGGATGGTTAAGAAATAAACAACTAAAACAGAAACTGTTGTAAAATACAAGTAAACAACCGGGATTCCAAAACTGCTGGTAGATTCTGTCACTTTTTGAACCCGATACTTCTATTCTTCCGTTAACTTGTTAACTTTGTATTCTAGTCTTCAGTGTTCGCTTTGTTGACTTGACTGTTGACTAAAGATAATATTTGGTAAATGGAAGTTGTAAGCAGTTGTTAACCATCTATCCGTTCTATTTTGCACATATGCCCTTTGTTGTTGAGAGAATCTTCCCTATACTCTCCTTTGTTTATTTTTTTCTCCTTTTAAATTTTTCAGAGGAAAAGTTTACTTTCATTGCAATAATTTTTCTTTCCTAATAGGGTTGACTATCTTAATTTTTTGGGGTCGTATCTTTTATTTCCCGAGTAGACATTCTTATAGTTTTCTAAGGAAGTGATTTATCAACTTCCCACCAATCCATGTTGAAGATAACTGTCCAGCTAGTTGGATCTTCTTGTTACATGGCTGATGATAACTATGGTCGAGGCGTGAATGACAAACTCTTCAGGAGCAAGAGTAGGGTTTGCCTCACTAATTTTTTTTTGCTTCGGCTTCTCTTTTGGCATCTTTAGTTGCAACTCTTTCTCTTTGAAAAATTTGAAGTGCAACCCCCACAAATCATAAAACAGGTGTTGTATGAATTTTTTTATTAAAACTCATATTTTCTTTTTTAAGAAAGAATAAAAAGAAAAAAAGATTAGGGCGTCAACTTCAAATGTCCGGAGAGTTTTATCTTTTATTTCCCGAGTAGACATTCTTATAGTTTTCTAAGGAAGTGATTTATCAACTTCCCACCAATCCATGTTGAAGATAAACTGTCCAGCTAGTTGGATCTTCTTGTTACATGGCTGATGATAACTATGGTCGAGGCGTGAATGACAAACTCTTCAGGAGCAAGAGTAGGGTTTGCCTTACTAATTTTTTTTTGCTTCGGCTTCTCTTTTGGCATCTTTAGTTGCAACTCTTTCTCTTTGAAAAATTTGAAGTGCAACCCCCACAAATCATAAAACAGGTGTTGTATGAATTTTTTTATTAAAACTCATATTTTCTTTTTTAAGAAAGAATAAAAAGAAAAAAAGATTAGGGCGTCAACTTCAAATGTCCGGAGAGTTTTATCTTTTATTTCCCGAGTAGACATTCTTATAGTTTTCTAAGGAAGTGATTTATCAACTTCCCACCAATCCATGTTGAAGATAACTGTCCAGCTAGTTGGATCTTCTTGTTACATGGCTGATGATAACTATGGTCGAGGCGTGAATGACAAACTCTTTAGGAGCAAGAGTAGGGTTTGCCTCACTAATTTTTTTTTGCTTCGGCTTCTCTTTTGGCATCTTTAGTTGCAACTCTTTCTCTTTGAAAAATTTGAAGTGCAACCCCCACAAATCATAAAACAGGTGTTGTATGAATTTTTTTATTAAAACTCATATTTTCTTTTTTAAGAAAGAATAAAAAGAAAAAAAGATTAGGGCGTCAACTTCAAATGTCCGGAGAGTTTTATCTTCCCGGCAACAACGCCAAAAACTTGACGTGTGTAAGAGTGTACATAAAAAGCGGTATACTTTAGCATGGTTTTACACAGATTCAAGTTTTAAATTTAGAATCATGATAAGATACTATAACTCTATACATCACGTGGGGGCAAATGTACCATCGTAGGCGTAATATAGTAATGATAAGATACCGAAGTCGTCCAAGGTTACAACAACTTTTAGTACAAAGATGTTATTGACGTCTAGCCAAGCCAAAAGGATAGTTAGTTTTTGTAGTTTTTTTAAAAGAAAACACAAAAATAAATAAAAGATAGTTCTGAAATTAGTTTTAAGAAAATGGGTGTTTAGGTTGTTGGTACTTCTTCATGTTTCATGAACTAAACTTTATGATGGATCACAAAAGCTCACTTTGAATGAACAACTACGTCTTTGGAGAGTTATTCTAAGTACTCTACATGACTTTATGCATAAAGTCATGGAGTTCATGGTTAGTGACCCTATCACATCTCAACTATATTCCATGGAAACAACAGGGAAATCCTTTAATCGGAATCAAACCACAACGACACCACAAAATCAATAGGGATACTATACATCGTTGTGGTTTAGTATTAAGTAAAAATAGTTATAAGGGTTTTATACTATCCATCACTATAGACCTCTTGGTATGATCCTATCTCTCCAAGAGTAGTGATCTTGTCTCCACGCTTTAGCAAGACTTTACTAACCCCAAAGTCCAAACCGAAACCTCTAACCCTATTTCAAGTAATTAAATGTTTGGTTCCACATAGACATAAAAACATGAATGTTTTGAATAAACAAAACACGAGGTTATTAGTTTGTTTTTAAGGATTTTGATAACTCACTTCCAATATGGTACTCAGTTTTTAAGGATTTTGATAACTTACTTTCAATATGGTTCTCAGTACTATAAGTCATTAACACACATTTACCCCATATTATCCATAGCTTGTTTTAGTTACTTCACCATCAAGAAGTTGGTTTCTCCCATACACTGACAAGAACCTTATCCACTCATGGCTTCAAAGATAGCTTTTAACAAACTTGGAAAGATTATATTCATTGTCACAAGTTTGATAATTACTTAATGATGTTCTTAGAATTCTTAATGATTAAAAAACCTAAAGAAAGTGGGTAGAATTAGAGTGTGTAGTGGAAAAGGAGGAAAGAATTAAGCAAATGAACTGAGAGGGTGAAAACTTCTTTTATACGCTATGGTCGCAAGGCATGACCAATGCCTAGAAAACTTTGGCTGAATCTTGCTTGTTTCTAGGAATGGGGTGTGTCCTCGAGACATGGCCCATGGTTAACTCTTGTGAGCTCCACACGATATTCAAATACCCTCTGAAAATATTGTATTCATTTTCTAGTCAAGGAACGGGGCGTGTCTCGACTTTTCTTCACCTGGTTTCCTTGAGAATTCCTCAAAATATAACTTTTCTTGTTTTTGGTAGATGCACCCGGCATTTCTTGACTCCGTTTCAGTAGATTTTCTGATTTTCGCCAAAAACTGTTTATTTGTTCATTTTTCCTTAGATTCAAAAAATAACTAATTAAGCTTATTTTAAATATATTTCCAACAAACCCAATAAAAAGTGGGTTTATTTTAATATGAAAAACATGTATATTACGAATATCATTCATCTTGGGGTTTAGCTGCATACATGCATCTAAGTTGGGTTTTTATTTCCTCTAATTTACAAAGGAACTTTGGTGGGCTCCATACATTAGGTTCTAGAGGGGAAAGTGGGATACGTAAAGATGGTGGGTATGAAAATAGTGAAGTGGGTGGTGATGGTATGTTTGGAAATGGGTCAATAGTTTACTAGTTAATACCATTGTTGCAAAAGTCGCTAGGCGCTCCCTAGTCAGTCGACCGGGGTTAAGGGTACTCGGAGTAAGCGGAGAGTACTCGGAGAGTACCAAGACATGTTAAATTATAAAGAAATTAGTTTTCGAAAATTAAATATATGTCAAATAACATAAATTTACTAGTATTTAAAACAAAATATGTGAAAATATATTCATTCTTTAATATGATAGACATAGATAACATGTTTTATTTTTTTAAGTCAAACTTGCCCCAAGTTGACCTACTAGATCCAATTTTGGCCGAGTCTGGCCGCATTTGACCGATTCCGAATAACTACACGAGGTTGAAGAATGTCACCTCGACAGCCTACCTTGTAGCGACTACTCGGGGAGTAATCAGCCTTGAAAACCTTGTTTTACAACCATGGTTAATTGATGGTGTTACGTAAGAAAATGGTTGGGGTAGAATATATGGTGGTAAGTCTTCATTGTAGTATAATTCTTCATAAGGGTTTTTTAGGGATGGGGATCGATGCAACTTAGACGTTAATAACAGTGCAAACAATATTTACTACAACGTTATATGTGCGGAATCCATATAGTGTTGATGTGATGTACTTAGAATCTTAATAACATTTTGTAATCAAATGGGCAGCACTTTCGTTACAATTCACAATCTTGCACAAGCTCTCCAAAAGCACATCTTATGAGCTCATGCGCCTGAACAACCTATATATAGTCGTATGACCCTTGGCACATGACTCCTACGCATGTACTATTCATGCATACACAGGACTCCTAGTGCGTATGAATAATTGACATTACAAAACTAATCAAAACTAACTCTTTGAACGTTCTACCCTATAAACAAAATGACTCGTACAAAATATGCAGGCATTAGACATTAATGTACTAACAAACTCCTTCTTAGATAGTTCCATAGTCTTGTCTTTTGATGGTCTTCAAAATTCATTCATTCCTTCCAAATACTCTCTTCCTTTACTCCTTCTGATGCTCTTCAAAACTTTTCTTCACTGTTTGATCTGTCTTTAGAGGTCTTTGATTTGGTGTCTAAAATGGATGCTTCCTTTCTTCTCTTTTCCATATTCTCTTACCTCTTACCATTATTCCTTTTCTCTTTATATTCTAACACCCTCCATTTACTCTCCCACACTCTTCTAGTGTGTATCTTGTAAGCAAAACAGACATGGATGACCCTCTAAAATTGTAGTGCTAGCTTACGATCTTGCATCCATAAAATATCCTGTTGAAGAATAGGATTTCAATGTCCTTCTCTGATATATTAACTATCCACTATGGATCGTAAACATGTATTGTTACTAGTTGTTTTCTTCACAAAGTACCATCACTATCTCCATAGTCTTTTATCACAATACCACCATTTAAAGAATTCATGAATGTTTTGTTCCATTTAATGGAATGGTTTCACCCTCAATGTATTAGGCTTCTTATATTTTAAGTCACCACTTACTTACAAGTATTTAGATCAACTTCCGCTCTTGATACAATGCGTTTAGGTTGTTGTGGTTTCCAATGCTTGAAACCTGTTCTAGCTTATCTTCTAAAAAATCTCAAAACATGTTATTGTGGTTATTTGGATCATAATTAATCAGTCTTAATCTACATAACTCCTTAACGTCCCACCATGGTAAAGATTTAATATCATTGATGAACTAAAATATTGCACTTCATATTCTCTTAATCTTTCGTAGTTAAGGTATCAGAATCCAGCTGATTGTGTCACCCAAGTTATATCCTTATTTCGAGTAAAGAACTTAATGGTCTAAAAAACTTTCTTTCAAATTTCAAATCTCTAAACCATCTTATCCTATCAACAATTGTCATTCTCCTTGATCACTTGCACCATGTCCCTGTTGTTCTTCAACCTTTCTTTTGAGTATATCTTCAACTTCGTTAGCAAAATTTTCATTGAAACTTAGAAAATGTTCATGTATATTATTAGAAAATCTAATCTCATCATCTAAAATATCTTCAATCTCTGCTCAATCATAATCATCTGCATCTGTAACCAGTCCAAAATATATATTGATCTTCTTGGTCTTCCTATTCTGTCTTCAAGATCTTTTTCAAATTCAAACAAATATTCTTCTTCTAGAATTTCACCGAGTTTTGTTGGTTCTTCTTTTGAATAATTGTGCAAAAACTCTCCTTTTTCAAGATCATAGTCTTTCTCAAGAAACTGTGAAGGAATTTCACTATCAAGAGAAGACGTTAGTGGTACTGCCTCTATGATGATTCATGTAGTTATACCCGTATACACCATCAAAGCTTGCTCCTTTTCAACATTTTTCTCACTAAACTCCCTAGTCCTTTTGAACTTTCTTCATCTTTATGATATGATATCTAGTTGACTTTTTAAACTTCTAGAATCTGACTCCTTGTTGATGTAGCTAATATAAATGTCAGGGGCTAAATTTTATTGAGTCTTGATCATTTATCCTTAGACATAGCCTGGATCACTTATCCTTAACAGATATTGTAGGAAGGCTGAGGATTAAGGATCCTTATCTTTATTTATGCTATCTAACAATTGTTCTACTATGTTGCTAATGTTTATATGCATGTCGTGAACGAGTCAGACTTGGTCAAGCTAGAATCTCGTTGAATATGCTGGGAATTAGCACGTGCATGAGAGCCTGTAGCCAATATGGAGGAACGTGGGAGCTCCCCCATTTTTCATTTACTTAGTTACATGATATTTTAAGAAATATATGAGCGGATATTAAGCTTGATAAAAAAATACTAGCACATTTTCTCTACTCTCGCAAACTACTCTCAAACATGCACTAGAACTCAGTTGTAACAAGCTCAATATCATCCAAAGTTGTAATTCATTTCGTGCATTATTGTTGATAATGATAGTTTTCACTATCCGAGGTTTTTTATGCTGAGATCTCATAAGTATCAAGGGCTTTTTCCTCATAAAATCTTGGTGTTCATTGTCATTTTTGCTTAACAATCAGCTACATTGTTGTTCATACACGTTAAGCACTCTACTTCACAAATCAAAGTTTTGGCTACATTATCCTTAAACCGAATTTTGACCAAAACAGTTTGGTGCCATCCGTGGGACAATGATGCTTCAATTATAAGAATCTCATTCATTCCCATTCATTTCCATCAAGTTCATGGCCTCTCAGGGACCATGCCGGCGGTTAGCTTATCACAAACCAGTGCATCGTTTTGCCTCCTATTCCCCCACATACCAGAAGAATGCTGAAAATGCTCAGAAGAAGACATCATCCGGCTTCAACGGATCAAAAGTCCTTCTGTTTCTATTTTGATGTTGCAGATGAAAGGCTACATGGAGCATCAAGACAAAACCAACCAAAGGACCTTCATGAAATTGATGAAATCAAGAAGCAGAAGAGGCCAACAGAAGATTAGTCGCATTGATTCCTAGGTCGTTGGATTTTTCTACCCCATCATCAACAATCCAGCATTCTAGAGGATACAATGTCCAGATTCAAGGATCTTCCAACCTTCAACAAGGATCACTAGCAATGACGCAGCCTCAAGGATCCTCTATCCTTCAGCGAGGATCATCTATCCTTCAGCGAGGATCACTGGAGACCAATGAGTCTCAAGGATTCTTCTATGAACCTGCAGGATCATAGGGAATGTGCCAGCCCAAGCATCCTACATTCAACATCAAGGATCCTCAGCTCGGATTCAAGAGTCCATGCAGTATCCATCAAGGCCTTCAGCACTAATGTATCCGTAGATCCAACATCTTTTAGGATCAAGGATCTCAAGGAGTCAATCACTTAGAAGTTCCAAAATTCATGAGGGGGATTTCATCCCTATGCATACCATTTCTTCTTCTGGTCATACTATTGCACCGGACATGTCTTATCTTAGATACACTTTTGGGATACCAACTTCAAACCAATCAGGAGGTAACAACTTTAATAGATCTTTTGATACTAACTATGGTTACATGCAGGATCCAGGGATCAACCAAGCCATGGCCAAGGAGTTGCAGAAACTCAAGGACATGATATCTAGTGTCCTAGGAGTGGTCAAACCCATTCATGAGAATCCAGATGGGAGTCACAGAATATCTCGCTTTGCACCTCCC
This sequence comes from Scalesia atractyloides, assembly GCA_947069175.1. Lineage (NCBI taxonomy): Eukaryota > Viridiplantae > Streptophyta > Magnoliopsida > Asterales > Asteraceae > Scalesia > Scalesia atractyloides. Next base: position 63,748,914 of record CAMTDV010000022.1, read on the forward strand.
TTATGCAATGTTGAGATACTAAAGTGTTTCCAAACCCCAATATGAAGTTATATGACGGTACCACTGATCTAGAAGAACATGTGTTTCAATATAGAAAAGGATAGATATCAACCCATCCCAAAAAGGTTGAAAGAAGCTTGTTTGTGCAAGGGCTTTGAATCCACACTTACTGGATCAGCGGTGAAATGGCTGCTAAGTCTTCCTCCCTACTATATAACTTCATTTTCACAACTTAGTTAACTTATTCAATAATCAGTTTTCTTGTAGTAGCACCTTTGAAAGGTTAACTAGTGATTTATATAGGATCACCAAGCCCATGATGAATCACTTAGAGATTATGTTACTAAATTCGATAGAGAATCCTTAGAAATCTCAAACTTAGACATTGCCACTGCTATAGAAGCATTAAACATGGGGTCACAAAAAGATTCTCCTTTCTATGATGATCTTGTTATGGCACCTTGCAAGAACTTAGATGAAGTAAGGAATAGGACTCTAACGTTCATTCGACTAGAGGATGACAAAACGATCAAGATAGGTTAACTAGATCATCTAAACAGGAGAAGCAAGGATCCTTCTACAAGAACAATCGATCCAAGCAATACTCCAAGCAAGACAATCGATTGTTTATTAAGTTGAACAAGAAGAAGATGAGGAGGAACATCCTCATACATCTGAATATTGCTTTTCTGCTGATAATAGTGAATTAATCCTTACTTTGTAGAATCTAGGTGAGAAAGCTATATGGCCCAAGAAGAATGAGAAGTCTACATCCAACAAGGATAAATCAAAATGGTGTGCATACCACGAAGACTTCGGCCATCTTACTAATGAATGTATTGCGCTCAGGAAGGAGATAGGTTACCTCCTTAGCAAAGGCTACTTGAAAGAGCTGCTCGAAAGGAAGAAATCAAGGATCCAGGATCCTAAAAAAGTGCCCGAAAGAGCTCCAGCACCACCTGCAGACACTCAAATCATAACTTCATTTTTGGAGGCTCTGACATATGTGGGACCTTATTCTCTACAGGAAGAGGCATGTTAAGGAAACAATCTAGAGAATGGAGACAGGCCTTAACAGAAAATCATATCCTTTGATGAGAATAACCGTATTGATATATAGGATCCTCATCATGATGGTTTAGTCATTACATTACTTATATCTAACCACTTTGTTCACAGGATATTATTGATGGAGGGAGCTCTGTGAACATTATTCAACTAGATGTCCTTAAAAGGATAAACATCCCGGAAACATAGATAGTTCTGTGATCGTCTGTCCTTGTAGTATTTAGCAGCGAGACAAAGAACACGCTGGGGGACATCAAACTCCCAATCTACATCGAGGGGGTAAAAGCTGTACAAAAAATATGTGTCATTGACTATTTATCTTGTTGCAATGTGATTCTTGGAAGGCCCTAGATACACGATATGAAAGTTGTTCCTATGACATATCATCAATGAGTCAAACTACCGACACCTTGGGGGCAGTGAAGATAGAAAATGACCAATAAGAGGCAAAGAACTGTTACACCCTTCTATGAAACTGGCATCACAACCAAGAGCAACCTAGCAATTAAAGAACTCCAAGGGATGTCCTGGAGGCAGCAAACAAGACATCAAGGATGTAATGTTGGATCCTCAGGATCCCGAAATCAAGGTTTACATAGAAGTGTATATAGATGACATGGTGGTCAAGTCCAAAAGAGCAGAGGATCATCTTAAGGATCTTGAAGTGGCATTCAATATCCTGACCAATACAACATGAAGTTGAATCCTTCAAAGTGTCACTTTGGTGTTAAAGCTGAAAAATTCCTAGGATATATGGTGACCAAGAGGGGGATCGAAGCAAGCCCTGGGCAGATTAAGGCGATTGTGAATATAAAATCCCTTGCCAATGCCAAGGATGTAAAGAGATTGTTGGGTGATCCTGCCCCTAGCAGATTCATTTCAAATCCTAGAGAACTGCAAGGATTTTTATGACATCTTGAAGAAGAATAAGAAAATTTGAGTGGACTGAGAAGCAAGAAGCCGCACTCAAGGCTATAAAGGATTATCGTATCCTCAGCACCAGCTCTGATAAAACTAGAAGATAGTCAGCCATTATCCTTGTACTTAGTTGTTTCAGGTAAGGCAGTAAGTGCAGCATAAGTTAAGGATCATGAAGGCCAGCAACATCAGTATATTATGTAAGTAAAAGCCTTCTTGATGTTGAAGCTAGGTACTCTCATTTAGAGAAATTATTCTTGCATTGACTATGGCTTCTACTAAACTTTGGCATTATTTTGAAACTCACTCTATTATTGTGAAACACTAACTTTCCCTTGAGAATGTTCTGAGGAAACATGAAATGTTAAGTAGAATGGCAAAGTGGGCAGTCAAGCTTAGTTCATATGACATTAAATATGACCCCAGGACAGCCATTAAGTCTAAGCTTTAGCTGACTTTGTGGCTGATTATAGTAGTGATCTACAAAGGGAAGCTGAATTAGAGGTTCAATAACTTGAGGAGACCAAGGATCTTGAGTCCTTCAAAGGAGCCTGAACTTCAAATGATAGGCATACTACTAAAATCGCTACAGGGGGACATAATGCCCCAATCCATTCCATGTGAATTTTTAACTACTAATAATGAAGCAGATATGAGGCCTTAATAGCAGGTTTACAATTAGTTACGCAAATGAGGATTAGGTATCTCAAGTGTATGTAGATTCATTACTAATTACCAACCATTTTAATGGCACATATATTGTTAAAGGAGAAAAACTAATCAAGTATTTAGAAATAGTCAGGAAACTGGCAGATTCTTTTGATTTTTTCAGCCTAACACAGGTGCCTAGAGAAGATATTGTAGAAGCAGATGCCTTAGCAAACCTAGGATCATCCTTGAAGATACTAGAGGATGTGAGGATACCTATCATCCATGTTCTGTCTCCTTCAATTGAGGAAAATGAAACAATGGAGATAGTGGAGGATACTACAATCGTACCTAGTGATAATGTGTAGTCAAGTTCAAGATCGTGGATCCTTCCAGTTTTGAAGTATATTTAGAATGTGGAAATTCCCACAGGGGAGAATCCTAGAGCCTTCAGGATTAAGGTATCTCAATTCACGATATTAAATAACATGTTATGTAAGACATCTCTTGCAGGTCCCTATTTGTGGTGTATTGATGATCTAGAAATTCAAGAAGTCTTAAAGGATTTTCATGAAGCTAGACCGTGGAAATCACACTGGAGGCAGAGCATTATTCTCAAGGATCCTAAAATAGGTTATTATTGGCCTACAACGAAGAAGGATGTTGTGGAATACGCAAGAAAATGTGATTCTTGTCAAAGACACAGCAACATCCTACATCAACCAGCAGAGCCTTTATATCCAGTAATTTCCTCTTGGCCATTCATGAAATGGGGAATGGATATAGTTGGAAAACTTCCAAAGGCACGGAGGAAAAGTATTTATGCTAGCCATGACAGACTACTTCTCCAAATAGAGAGAGGCAGAAGCTTTTGTTCAAGTCAGAGAAAAGGATGTTATATCCTTCATTAAGAGTAACATTATTACTAGATTTGGAATTCCTTCTGATATTATTTGTGATAATGGATCCCAATTTATTGCAAATCAACTACTAACTTTTGTGACAGTTGGGGGATTAGGGTGATAACATCAACACCAGTCCACCCACAAGCTAATGTCAAGCAGAATCAAGCAATAAGATCATCATCAACAACTTGAAGAAGAAACTTGGATCTAAGAAAGGGAAATGGCTGAAGAGTTACGTATGTCTTGTGGGCAGATAGAATAACTCCAAAGAACGCCACAGGTAAGACTCCATTCTCCCTCGTCTTTGCAACTGAGGCAATGATCCCTATAGAAATGGTGGTTCCTACAGCCAGAACAAGCATCCGTCATCCTGAGACAAATGCTGAGAACCTGACCCAAGAACTCGATTCTGTAGACGAGCTCAGAGATTTGGCAAGATGGCTAGCTATCAACAAAGAATGGCTCGAGCATACAATAAGATGTCAGGATCAGAAGGTTTCAAGTTGGTGATTTGGTACTAAGAAAAGCATTTCAGAACACCATGAATCCAGCTGATGGCAAATTAGCACCAAAATGGGAAGGTCCCTACTTGATAGAATTAGAAGCTGGAAAGGGGGCATATTGCTTATTGACTATGCATGGTGATCCTCTACCAAGAGCTTGGAATGTTGTTCATCTGAAAAGGTACTTCATGTAAGAAGGATCAAGGATGCTCAAAGGATATATGATCCTCACTTCGGTAACAACTGACTTTCAGTCTCTTTCATTTTATACTTATTATTCATTAGAAGGAAAGGATGTTAAACATTTAACATCCATTTTTATCAAGTTTTAAGCTTTTGCAAAGTTTTTAACATTTATTCAAAGAGGAATAAGGGGTCGGCCATCTCTCTCCCACATTTAAGGTATCATATACCTTCTAGGGTTTAAAGGTTTTCACCTTTCACACGAATTGAGTTTCACCACCTTGACGAAAGCGCACGTTTATCCAAGTATGGTTCGAGGCAATGGGACCAGTACATGCTTTAGTGCTGACAATTTCATTTCTATTGGCCATATGTAGGATCTCAAGTATAATGGTAGACGTACCATACATCTGTTATGCTAAGGTTTCTAACTTTTTCACGTTAGCTAAGGTTTTGGCATTTTCATGTTACTAATGTTGGGCTTGTCCCCAGTTCGGGCCAGACTCCAAAATTTTGGGCTTGTCCCCTGTTTATTTGGGCTTGTCCCCAATTATAGGTTTATCGCCAGAATATTTGGCTTAGTCCCGAGTTGTCTTTTACAGGTTCTTGAAGCTTTAAAGGTTTGCAGATAAGTTTCCTGAATCATTAAACCTTAACTGATTTCTTTGCTCTGTTTATGCAATAGTAAGTCTTAAGGATATAGAATCCTAATTTAGATTCTCTGGTATGTTTTATCCTTTGTTAATTTGCATCATTGCTTATACCCTAGACTTTTCAATTGAGGATATCTGACCGTTGATCATATAACTTCTCATATTTTCTAAAGTTGTTATGATAGAGAATTGATATATTCTTGATAATCCAAAATTCTCTAAGTTTTGTAAAATAAAGCTAATGATAAACAAAAACATATCAGAACAATATTTTAGAAATAAAAATACAACACAAGACGTAGTAAAAAGGTTGTAATTTTTATTAAAACCTCATTATACGATTACCGAAATTATCAACCTAAGTTTCTACTAGCAAAACGTGGCCTGTCCACTTGGGTTGATAAAGGGTGTCTATACTAATTGTTCTTGAGATGTAGGAACATGAAAGTTAGGGGCGTCAAAGGCTTCATCCTCCATGAAAAAGAAGGACCCATCCACCTTTGCTACCCATATTGTCCTAAGGATTAATGATCCTTAACCTAAATCCCTACTATTTAGAATTACAAACCATAAACTGTTTCAACCAAAAACACCATCAATTAAGAACCACAAATCCTAAAAGTGGGCTTAGGCCTAGGCATCAACTTCCTTTATTGCCCACTTTATCAGCTTCACCTTCGGCTTCTTTGCCAGCTTCATCATCACCTCCTACTCCACCTTCCTTCACCTCCTTAGCCCCGCTTGATCCAACATCTAGCATCTGTACCGGTTTCGGCTCCTTATCATCACCAAGCTCGCGGAGTCTCTGCTCCCATCTAGCCAGATCCCATGAAGACCGATCGAAAGCAGGATCCATTGCCTCTTTGAAAATTTTAATCCTTGCCTTAAGGATAGCCCGAGAAGCACAAACCTTGGCTTCTTCAGTTGCCTTCATCTCTGCCGTGTCAGCCTACATGTCTGGCTACAAGATCTTCTTCTCCAAGAGCTGGTTTTCTTTCTCCAGCTTGGAAGTCATCTTGTACTTGGAAGTAGCTATAGACCGGAGATCAGCTAGATTATCCTAAAATTCGGCCAGGTTCTTATCCTTATGTGCCTTCAAGCAGACGAACCTCTACAATGGGTAGTATACATAATTAGAATCAAGGATCCTTCACTAAAGGTAACAGTAACCGAAAAGGATTAAGGATCCTAACCTCGATGATGAAACCATGGATCAGCTTCTCTACCTTGAACTCGTCTTCCTCGATCTCCATGGGCTTCTTCTGTTTTGACCCAACCTTGGCCCTGGTGATTATGGACTTAGGTTCCGGAAAGCTTGGGCCTTTAGCTAGCTCCTTCTTGATGGAGCAGGGAGAGATGATGCTGTCAACATCGTCTAGGCCAAATTTGGTGGCCTACTTGTTGGTGGATCTTTGAGCGCTTACATCATCAACGAAAAAGATAAGTCTTCTTATTTAATACAGCTTTTTCAATACAAAATTACATCTATAACAAATGCACAAATACTTGCTTGACATCATATAGGAGGTGGAAGTGTTGGCTTCTAGATCCTTTGTTTACGGCTTGAATGTTCTGATCGATGAGTCAAGGGACCAAAATGCAGCAACCCTTTCTTCAGTTCCCGGTGATTTCGCCAGACATGCAAAATTGGTCACTACATACAAGAGAAAAAAAGGAATACAAGTTAGCAAAATAAATTAATCTTCTACAGCAGTTATTAGAGGATCCTATATCCTACCCTTCCAGATCCACTTTTTGGGTAAACTATTCCATTAAGAGATAGAATCTCTTTGCACGAAGAAGAATCGATTCTTCCAGGTGGAACCATTTTGAGTGGATTTGAAAATGGGTAAAGGCTGTTGAGGTTTAGATTTAAGCAAGAAACGGTGGGAACTCTTCATGGAAGATTCAAACGGCTTGAATATTGTTTCATATGGAAAGTAGGGAAGAGATTCTCAATCTCTGGATTAGTGAGCTTGCATAGCTCTGAGGAAGGATTTTTAAAACGTTCCGACTCTCGAGCACGTTATCCTTCTCCGGGCTCTTTCCGGGTGAGGATCGGGTAGAAATCTTGGCCATAATCGGAGAAGGGAAGATGAAGAATTTCAGAAAACAAGAAGATTTAAGAGAGAAGAGGGATACCTGAGTTGCTTCTAGAATGAAGATTTAAAAGAGGTTCCTTGATCTTTAAATGATAGTTGATCATATCTCTACCCTATATAATGTGATGATGGTTATAGTATATCCCATCGGTGATGTCAGAAGTTGTAATGGATAGTTACATGCACAACGGCTAGTTCGCATCCAACGGAAATATGGTAAATTTGTTTTTATCATATCTGTCGTATTTGGGGACAATTGTTAGGGGCTAATTTTATTGAGTCTATATCATTTATCCTTAGAACTAGCCTGGATCACTTATCCTTAATAGATAGTGCAAGATGTCTGAGGATCTAGGGTCCTTATCTTTATTTATGTTATCTAACAGTTGTTCTACTATGTTGCTAATGTTTATATGTAGGTCATGAATGAGTGAGACTTGGTCAAGCTGGAATCTCGTGGAATATGCATGGAATTAGGCACGTGCATGAGAGCCTATAGCCGTTATGGACGAACGTGGGAGCTTCCACATTTTTCGTTTAGTTAGTTACATGATATTTTAAGAAATATATGAGGGGTTATTGAGTTTTTTTTTAAAAAACACTAGAACAATTTCTTACTCTCGCAAACTGCTCTGAAACACACACTAAAACTCAGTTGTAACAAGCTCATATCATCCAAATTGTAATTCATTTCATGCAATATAGTTGAAGTGATAGGTTTCACTATCCGAGGTTTTTATGACGGAGATCTCATAAGGATCAAGGGCTTTTTCCTCGTACAAATCTCAGTGTTCATTGACATTTTTGCTATACAATAAATTACATTTTGTTGTAAAATATGTTTCCGACAAAACTAATAAAAAGTTGGTTTATTTTAATATGAAAAACATGTATATTTATACGAATATCATTCATCTTGGGGTTCAACGGCATACATGCGTCTACGTTGGCTTTTTATTTCCTCTAATTTACTTAGGAACTTTGATGGGCTCCATAAATTGGGTTCTAGAGGGGAAAGTGGGCTAGGTGAAGATGGTGGGTATGAAAATAGTGAAGTGGGTGGTGATGGTATGTATGGAAACATGTCAATAATTGACTAGTTAATAGTATGGTTGTAAAATTCGCTAGGCGCTCCCTAGTCGGTCGACCGGGGAATTAAAAGTACTCGGACTAAGCGATAGTACTCGGAGAGTACCCACACATGTTAAATTATAAAGAAATTAGTTTTTGGAAATTAGATATATGTCAAATAACATAAATTTACTATATTTATACCAAAATATGTGAAAATGATATTCATTCTTTAATAGACAGACATAGATAACATGTTTTATTTTTTTTAAGTCAAACTCGCCCCAAGTGACCTACTAGATCCGATTTTGGCCGAGTTTGTCCACGTTTGATCGATTCCGAATAACTACGACGAAGTTGAAGAAAGTCGCCTCGGCAGCCTACCTTATAGCGACTACTCGGGGAGTACTCGGCCTTGGAGACCTTGTTTTACAACCATCGTTAATAGATTGTGTTACGTAAGAAAAATGGTTGGGGTAAAATATATTGTGGTAAGTCTTCAATGTAGTATAATTCTTCATTAGGGGTTTTGTAGGGATGGGGATCGATGCACTAGACATTGTTAGACGTTAAAAACAGTGCAATCGGTATTTTCTACGACATTATACGTGCGGAATCAATATAGTGTTGATGTGATGTACTTAGAATCTTAATAATGTTTTGTAATCAAATGGGCAGCACTTCGTTACAATTCACAATATTGCACAAGCTCTCCAAAAGAACACCTTATGAGCTCATGCGCCTAAACACCCTATATATAGGCATATGACCCTAGGCACATGTCTCCTACGCACGTACTATTCATGCATACACAGGACTCCTACATGTGTGAGTAATTTACATTACAAAACTAATCATAAACTAACTCTATGAACGTTCTACCTTTTACACAAAATACTCGTACAAAAGATGCAGGCATTAGACATAAATGTACTAAAAACTCCTCCTTAGATAGTGCCACAGTCTTGTCTCTTGATGGTCTACAAAATTCATTCATCCCTTCCAAATACTCTCTTCCTATACTCCTTCTGATGCTCTTCAAAACTTGTAGGTCCCCTAGTCCGTATGGATCTTGACATAATCGTCTATCCAACCTAGAGTGCGGAATCCCCTAGATCAGATTTAACAGAAAAACACGAACACGAACAATACCTTTAAACAGTCTTCTATTGATTATCGAACACTAAGTTTTACAACCAATTCAAGACTCTCTAGAAATCTCTCAGCCACTCCCTGTAGATTTCTCCCAACCAACTGTCTCTTCTCTTGTCTCACCTAAAACCCTAATGCATAATATGTATTTATACAATGTCTACATACTAGGCTTTCTACTGGGCTAGGCCATTCTCCAAGCCTATTACAACTCTAAACAAACTAAACACAAATACTAAGCCCAATAAAAATATTCAAAGACTAACTATTAAACTATTAAGCTGTTGTCACCAATATGCACCAACAGACTCCCCATTGACAATAGCTTCATAATTTAATTTTGTCTTCAAACATCTTGTGATCTTTTTGGTCTTTGGATAACTTCAGCTCCACAAAGATTTTTGACATTTACAGACTCACCCTAAGCTGATGCTTCCGATCTCCAAAACTTCATTCTTTGTAGATTAGTGAACTAGCATTCTCTGTTTAACCTCTTATCTCCAACTTCCTCTATATCTCCCTTTGCAATGTAGTAGAAGGATCCTACCACGCATCTTCACACATTTTGCACTCCATCTTAAAATGTACTTTACTTGAATTTTTGCACTTCATTTTGATAACTGCATCAATGTATTTAGAAACACAAGCAAGTAACTCAAAAAAACATTAGTTTTTTCACATTAAAGATAAACCAATATTTTATCTTATCATGCAAAAACAAACAACTTATTCATTCAAACTGGGAGACTTTAAAAACAAATCTTTTTGTATTTTTATATTTTCGGGAAACAAATAACTAACAATAAAATAAACACTCTGTTTTTGTGAGAATCGCCGTTAAGAAGATCATATCAGCAATATCAACCTGTTTTCACACTATTTTATAATTCTATATGCAACTATCATGAAAAGCAGTTCAAGAGAATACCAGTATTGTTTATCCACTTAAACAAAATACATGAACATTTCAAGTACCATTACCTCGTGATCTGTTTAGTTAATTTATACTGATATACTAGTGTGTCCCACTTCAGGACATACCCCCACGATCAAGGTATGCACAAGGATTCATCGTAGTAGGTGAGTATACCGAAATTCATCCTTTTTGATTTACAACATTAGTAATTGGTGATCAGGTCAGTACTTCCGTACAGCAAAGAGACCAATATCTCAGGAGGGTTAGGACAAATACCAAATTTTGGTACGAATAATGCAATTTGCACTTTTGAATGACTCTCTAGGAGAGCTTCTTCAATATTTGGTATTTGGCATTTTTTGCTCTTTTAAGATATCCCGGTTGTGCCTAGGTCAGCAATGTATCTGGATGCAGCAGAACGGACAACCTTGATACCCCGGATGAAATAACGATATAAAGACCTAAAACCTCAGATTTTGGCAATCTATCAACGTAAGATTTAAGGTTATAAACCGTACGCCACTGATATGTTCCCCACTATACAGAGTTTATTTTATGTTTGTATCACAAAGGTAAGTTGATTATTTTATGCCTTTTGCCTATTGGTACATCATATGATGAAGCTGCTATCACACTTAAGCAATTTTATTTTTAATTTCAGTGTGACAGTCTAACTTGCTGATGTACTATCATTTCTTCTTTTTCACACAGTGAAAAACTCATTTTTCATTTTTAACAAAAAACTTTAAATTGTTCAACGTACTCCCCCTAAACTCATGCACTACCTAAAACTCTTTTTGGCTTAGGAAAATTTCTCCCCCTAAATTTTTGTTTTTATGGAGTAAGGTTTTAAAAACAGAAATTTAAATACAAACAGACTCCAACTTCAACCTGACAAGTAGGTTTTTCACTTTTAGTAAATATTTTCTATCACAGAAGTAAATAATTCGTTACCATGAGTAACCTACTATTACCTCAGATGATTTACAGGAATAACCACTGTTGAACACATCAATTGTCCTTCTTGGTCATCCTACAACCAACAACTTATACTGGGACCAACTTAAAGTCTGTGTCAGATCAGCAACCACTGGAACATCAATCCAATATCCATCACAATGTACTGGTGTCTTGGATGTCTTCCAAGCTGTTAAACAAGATTTATAATTTTCACTGAGACCTTTGATCACGAGAATTCCAATAAACTCTCGGATTTTCTGACCTTGGAAATTATTATCTCGAAACCTTCTTTTCCCATTATCATAATCTGATCTTTGAAAAAATTTTTGGATTATGTTGAACATTCGAGTTACTAAAACCCCTATATTCGTTTCTTCTTTGAAAGTTTCGATTACCAAAATTTGGTATCGATTTCGATATCAAAAATTTTTACTTTGAAAAGAATTAGATTGACCCTTATTGTGATATGATTTAGGAGAAGAGTTTCTAGAACCAACAAATCTTCTTGATGTTGAAGGTTTAGGTTGAAATCTTGGTTGAGTTGTCTGAGAACTTGGTTTAACATTCTTATTTAACCAACCTGATTTCCATCCTTAACCTCAACCTCAGACTCCACTTTCTTACCCTTTTTAAAAGGACAACAACTAGCCACATGTTCTTTGTTGTGACATTTAAAACAGGATCTCTTCTTAAAAATTTTCTTTCTGTTAGATCCCTTTTTAAATGTTTTTACCATTTCGTCTTCAGTATCCACATCCAGTTTATGAGGTGTACTGTTTGACCTAACTGATTCTTTCAAAGAACCTGGACTATCAGGTATGTCAACAGTTATCGGATCCACTACAGCTGGTGTAGTAGGCACAAAATCTGTTAGCTCTTCTTCATTTGGTAAAAAGAAGTAATCCTTATCCTCAGAAGATGGAGCTTTACTAAACCACACTCCTATTTTATCACTACTCATTTTCAAACTTTTCTGAATTTGAGTCCTGACTAACGAGGATTCTCCAAATTTGTCTAACTTTCTATGAAGTTCAACAATTTTGGCTTGTGCACCAGCCAATTCTATGCACTTTTCAGAAAGCTCGTTAGTCTTATCCTTCACAGTTTCACGAGCCAAAATGATCTGTAAAAGTTCATTGACTTTGCTGGTTAAACTGATGATTTCTTGTTCATTTGAATTGAGTGTATTTAAAAAGTGTGACTCCCTTTTACTCAAACAAACATTTGACTCTTTCAGTTTTTCTAATTCAACTAACAGAATTTTGTTTTGCTCCGATACTTTGTCAACTTCACCCTATAGTTCAGTGCAATTATGACAAGTATGACTTACATATTGAAATTGTACCTGTACCTCCGCTGTAAGCTCATCTGTATCATCCATGCACACTGTAGCTTTTGCATCCTTGAGTTCCAATCTTCTTTCTCAGCTTCCTTCTCTCTTCTATCTTAGCAGCTTCTTCACCAATCTCACAGCTGTAGTTTGACTCACACATGTACTTTGTCTTGAAGTATTCTGATAACGTTTTTCTAAAGCTTCCCACAGTTCTCTAGACGATCCATACCTATTACAAATGTTTTTCATATCAAATGGCAAGAACATCTTTATCGCTCCGAAAGCCTTATTCTCAGCATCATACATCTGTTTCTCAGAGTCTTCCATTTTCTCATATGAGAGTACCATAATTCTCCCGTTAACTCGACGTGTGGGAGTAATGTACCATCGATCATACAGTTCCACATCTTAGTATCTTCACTTAGAACCGAAGCCTCAAACTTCTTCTTCCAGTCCACATACTGTTAAGCATTTATTAGCTTTGGCCAGCTTTTAACACCCTCACTTAGATTGTTCAATTTGCCCATCTTTAACACGCAGCTAACAGTTTAGATGGATTTTGGTATACCTGTGTCAAAATCCAAATCTAACCTCTCTTCAGGTCCTTTTTGTGTTTTACCGTAACCGTACAGTTAAAAACGTTCAAAAATTTGTCAGAAAAGTGTGATTACCAAATTGTACCGTTAAACTCGTCTCGACGATACGAATCCAACGATATATATTGTTCGATAGTGATTTTAGGATTTTCCGTGCCTTTTTTTGCCCTAAAAATCACACGAGTCTAACCGTGCAGTCGGTTTGTTAAGATAGTTTACGGATCAACTTCTACGTTCGAAAACGTTTAACTCCGGTTACATCAGCTGGTTAACTTTCCACCTTTTTGTATATAACTCGGAATAGTACCAAATCCGGAACAGTAACTCGGATTTACAATCCGAAATGACAATCCGGAACAGTACTCCGAAATGGTGATCCGGAATAGTGATCCGAGATGATATCCGGAATGCAGTGTTCTGATCCGAAATGGAAATCCGAAATAGACTACTCTGATTTAAGATGGAATCCGGAATAGTCCTAACCCGAGATGGAATCCGGAATGCACTTCGGATCTGAAATTCAATCTGAAATAGCTTCTGATCCGAATTTCAGTCCGAACTGGAATCCAAAATGACTTTTCTGAAATCCGGAATACACTTCTGATCCGAATTTGAATCCGAAATGCAACTTTTCAATCCCAAATTCAAGTCTTCCAATCCGAAATGCTAATTCTTTGATCCTAAATGCAAGACTTCTATCTGAAATGCCTGTTGTTTATCCGAAACAAGTGTCAGAAACCCTAATTCAGTCGTCACAACCTTCAACCAGCCTCCAAAAACTTCCAAAAATCTTACTTTTTCTGTTGTTACGATTCTGAACCGAGCAAAATCAAGAGCCGAATGCTCTGATACCAATTGTAGGTCCCCTAGTCTGTATGGATCTTGACAGAATCGTCTATCCAACCTAGAGTGCGGAATCCCCTAGATCAGATTTAACAGAAAAACACAAACACGAACAATACCTTTAAACAGTCTTCTATTGATTATCGAACACTAAGTTTTACAACCAATTCAAGACTCTGTAAAAATCTCTCAGCCACTCCCTGTAGATTTCTCCCAACCAACTGTCTCTTCTCTGTGTCTCACCTAAAACCCTAATGCATAACATGTATTTATACTACATGTCTACATACTAGGCTTTCTACTGGGCTAGGCCATTCTCCAAGCCCATTACAACTTAAAACAAACTAAACACAAATACTAAGCCCAATATAAAATATCCAAAGACTAACTATTAAACTATTAACCTGTTGTCACCAATATGCACCAACAAAACTTTTCTTCACTGTTTGATTTATCTTTAGTGGTCTTTTGATTGGTGTCTAAAAATGGATTCTTCCTTTCTTCTCTTTTCCATATTCTCTTACCTTTTACCTTCTTTCTTTTTCTCTTTCTCTTCTAACACCCTCCATTTACTCTCCCACACTCTTATAGAGTGTATCTCGTAAGCAAAATGCACATGGATGACCCTATAAAATTGTAGGGCTAGCTTACGATCTTGCATCCCATAAAATATCCTGTTGAAGAATAGGATTTGAATGTCCTTCTATGAAATATTAACTATCCACTATGGATCGTAAACGCGTAATATTACTAGTTGTTTTCTTCATAAAGTACCATCACTATTTCCCCAGTCTTTTCATCACAATACCACTAGTTAAAGAATTCATGAATGTTTTTTTTTTCATTTCATGGAATGGTATCACCCTCAATGTATTGGGCTTCTTATATTTTAAGTCACCACATATTTACAAGTTTTTGGATCAACTTTCGTTCTTGATATAATGCGTTTAGGTTGTTGTGGTTTCCAATGCTTGAAACCTGTTCAAGCTTATCTTTTGAAAAATCTCAAAACATGATTATTGTAGTTATTTGAATCGTAGTCTTAATCTACATAACTCCTTAACGACCCACCGTGGTAAAGATTTAATATCATTGATGAACTGAAGATATTGCACTTCATACTCTCTTCTGATTGCAAATTTTGGTAGTTTAGGTATCCAACCAGCTGATTATGTCACCCAAAGTTATATCCTTATTCCGAGTAAAAAACTTAATGGTCTAAAAAACATTCTTTCAAATTTCAAATCTCTAAACCATCTTATGTTATCAACAATAATGTCATTTTCTTTGATCACTTGAACATTTCCCTGTTGTTCTTCAACCTTTCTTTTAAGTATATCTTCAACTTCGTTAGCAAAATTTTCATTGAAAGTTAGAAAATGTTCATGTATATTACTAGCATATCTAATCTCATCATCATCATTATCTGAATTATCCTTAATCTCTGCTTGATTATAATCATCTACATTTGTAACCAGTCCAAAAATATATTCATCTTTTTCGTCTTCCTTATCCATGTCTTCAAGATCTTTTTCAAATTCAAACAAAAATTATTCTTCTAGAATTTCACAGAGTTTTGCTTGTTCTTCTTTGGAACAATTGTGCACAAACTCTCCTTTTTCAAGATTATAGTATACACCATCAAAGCTTGCTCCTTTTCAACATTTTTATCACCAGACTCCCCTAGTCCTTTTGAAACTTTCTTCATCTTTATAAATGTCAGGGGCTAAATTTTATTGAGTCTGGATCATTTATCATGAGTCATAGCTTGGATCACTTATCCTTAACTGATATTGCAGGAAGGCTGAGGATTAAGGATCCTTATCTTTAATTATGCTATCTAACAATTGTTCTACATGTTCCTAATGTTTATATGCATGTCTGAACGAGTGGACTTGGTTAAGCTAGAATCTCGTGGAATATGCTGGGAATTGGGCACGTGCATGAGAGCCTATAGCCATTATGGACGAACATGGGAGCTCCCCCATTTTTAGTTTTTACATGATATTTTAAGATATATATGAGAGGATATTGAGCTTGATAAAAACACTAGCACATTTTCTACTACTCTCGCAAACTACTCACTATCCAGGTTTTTTTATGCCGAAGATGTCATTAGTATCAAGGGCTTTTTCCTTGTACAAATCTCGGTGTTCATTGTCATTTTTCCTGTACAATAATTACATTGTTATTCATACACATTAAGCACTCTACCTCACAAATCAATGTTTGGTTACATTATTCTTAAACTGATTTTTTACCAAAACAATAAACACTAGCACCACCTTGATTATTATCGTCATCGTCGTCATCATTGTTATCATCATCATAAAAACCAATATATTATCATCTTCACCAAAATATATTTTTTTCTTCTTCATCTTTTTATCTACTTCATCATCATTTTTCTAAAAAATGTATAGAGCATCAACTTTTGGTTTTTCTTCGCTCGTAAATACCGGCTCTACATATGGTTCTTCTATTTCTTGATTTATTTATGCTGGAGGATCAACAACTGCTTAAGTTACTACCAACACTTAATCTTGAACATTAGATATCTCGTCAGTTTCTTTCTCAGCTTCATTCTGTTTTTTAAGTTCTTTCATCATCTTAACCTCTTAATTAAAATTCAAATTCAACTTTTGCTCCAATACCTTAAAATAGTCTTTGTACTTTAACAACATACTAGCATGTAATCCTCTTCGTTCAGTATTTTCATTAGTTCTTCTCTATTGTTCTTCATTATCTTTCTTCAACCGACCATTCTCTTCAGCAAGACTATCTACCTTGGCATTCAAAAAGTTAACTTGCTTTTTGTAATTCCAAGATCTTTTCATTATTTGGCTCATTAAAATAATCATAACCCATATAACAAAGATCTTCTAGATTCAGTATATGAAATCTCGGTTATGATGACGAAGGCCCTGCTTGATCTAGTTTTGAAAATGATGGTCTTGATGTTGACTAAGATGGTAATGATGTTGATGTTTGATATGAATGCTATGTGTTGTTGAAATATCCACCACTTCTTCAACTATAGGTGTACCCTTCTTTACATTCATTCTCTCTATTTCAACTGGTTCATAGGCGGTCTTTTCAACAATTGGTTCATTTATTTCTTTATTAATTGTTCTTCATCTGGTTCATCAATCAAATGTAAACTAGAACCCTTCTACACTTTCTTTGTAGCTGGTGATTCTTTCTTCTTCACAATAGATTTTACGGTATCTTTCTTTTGACCACTCACTTTCTTAACAACTTTTCGAACTTCAGTATCTAGTACATAACCTTCATATTTCTTTTCATTAGATGGATTAGACTTATCACTTTCTTAAAGTACATTTCTTTTGTTCTTTATCAGAAGTAGCAAACACAACAACTTCTTCTTCAACCTCTTCTAGTTTTCATTTACCTTTTTCTTTCGCTACAACTTTGGCTTTCTTTGATTGACTTGGTGAATCTTGACTGTCTTCTTCTTTTTTGAATCCTTTTTGCTCTTAGAGTACATGAATTTCTTCATTTATTTAGTTTTATCATCGAAATCAGATTTATCACGTCTCTACTTGTTGTTTTCTTGAGATTCATATTTCTTATCTTTCAAATGCCCAAACAATCCTATGAATTTTGGTACTTAATTTTTTGTTTCCCTTTGTAAGAAATCAATCATTCTAAAGTTATGCTTTTCATGTGTTCAATTCCATTTTATGTGTTTCTTCTTTCTTGAGATCTTACATGTCGTGTCTATGAATATCTAAAGAAACTTGGATACATCAACCATCTTACTTGAGCAATGTTATCCTTCATGTTATTAATACTCATTCTTGAGAAGTTGAACTTCAAATTCAATCACAAGGCGGTAATGGAACCCATCAAATAGTCAGGTACAACATTGTATCCTTCTTTCATGTCCCTAAGAAGTGTACTACAACATGCATAAAAAACTTATACGACCTAGATACATAACTCTTTACATACATCTTTGCATTAATATCTCCAATATACACCATCCTTTGAAAGTATCATTTAACCAACTTTTCATCATCTTCAGATGTATCTTTAAAATGTAACACTTCTTTAATCAAAGCCTCTGACCACATTCTGCTTTTGAACTTCATAGTGTATCTCTTCTAGATCTAATTGGCATTCGACGTTTGCATTATTCCTGAATCTCTGATATCTGATTCATATGGAACTTTTAATTCAATAACCACCTTAAAAATTCTCGATCTTTTCAAAAATGGCATCATGTCTTTAAAATATTTTGCTTTCTTGTCATTTTCGCAAGTAATGCTATAATGTTGTGCTTCGGATCCTAGTCTTTAATGTTAATAGCTCTCACCATTTTCTACAAAACACAAAAAACAAGCACAAAACCGACAATGTATAAAAAATTTGAACACTTAAACAATTTGGACCCAAACATAGTCCATGTGCATGACTCATCTGCGTGTATGACGAATTCACATTGTTCACACATAGGACTTACACGTGCGTATGACCATTTATGACTCATTCGTGCATATGAGCCCTATGCTGGTGACCATTTGACAGTATCTTAATGGCCAGAATAAAATTCATATGTGTGTATGACTCCAACGCTAATCGTTAAGATCAGTTTTGACTGATTTGATCCATGTCTAATTACATCATTTTACCACATCAATACATTTAGATAATGCCGATTTACTAAATCCCATTATCAATTTTTACTTAAATCATTGATTCAATAAGATCTAGTCCTTGGTCAATTTTATCTTTTTACTGAAGTCTTACATTTTGTTGATGTTTAAGATCAATTCGACATTTCTATACGTTCGTATTGTCATGCTAAACAAAACCCAGTTCATAACTCTCATCAACTAACTTGTTTTGCATAGTATATTAACCAAATCTATATTAAACCTGAACACAATGAACATTTTGTAAGATATTGACTAATTCATACCTCCTGGTGATGTTTGAATATCACAAAAACAATTCAAAGAATTTTTTTTGTTTTAATTTCAAAAGATTTCTCCTGTACTTTGATGAATTTCTAAAGCTCCACTATTTGAAAATGGTTGAACGTCAGACCATCTAAGCTTTTATACTCAACAGTTCACTCATATGTGCGTATGAGTCTTACGCACGGATGACCCCTACGTTTGACTCAACCAATTTTGAGTCCTGTGTTTGACCAAGTCAAACCTATTTCAAACCTTTTTTGTCCAAATTAATGACCATGGTTCAACATTTTAGTGTACAACAATACGATATTTAACGTGTAGTTTTACCTAGTCCAAGTTAATAACCTTGGTTTAACATTTTGTGATGAAATTCCAATTTTAACATTTTGCTCATCCCATTCCAAAATGATTTAACTTTATGTCCAGTTTCCAAGAAAATGTAAGCTAGCTATGCAATAGCTCAGTCATTGTAGTTTTGAACTAGATTTAGTATTCCAACATCAATTGTCAAAAAATAAAGTTGAAAAAAATGTAAAATCTTTTTAAATTTTACAAAGTTTATGCTAAAACATACTGAAAATCTTTTTAGTTTTGAAATGGAAAGCAATATAACTAATGAATGTAAATAATTTCCATACAAAACAAACTTTTTGTGAGATTTGTGCTAGAGGATCATATTAGTTATTGAGACATATCACTTGCACCGTTGATCTTTGATAAAACACACGGTATCACACAATTCATGTCGATTATTAGTATTTTATCCACTTGAACTCAAGACATATTTATGTCTCAGGCATTGCTTAATATAATACGAATTAGGTGGTATTAACACATATTAACCAATGGTTCCCACCACACAACATACTCTCGTATGAAGATATGCACGAGAATGCATGTTACAGGTGATTATAATCAGTTTGCATATGTTAAGTGTAATGCAAAACCTCAGTGACTCAAGTTAGTACCACCGTACAGAAAAAGAGTTTGAAGCTTGACTTTGAATGATGTACCTTTTGGTATCTTTTTAGCATAAATTCTTACCTTTCAAAAATCATTTAACTTTTATGGGTTTACACAATTTGTGTTTTGATAAAGTATTATAGATGTTTTAGGTTAACACCTCCGTGTAAACCAAAGAACTTGTATAATACCAAGATGTTTGACTAATATAAAGACCCAGTATCTTAGGATCTTGGTAATTCTATAAAACGAAATTACGGTACCAAGAGCATACGCCAATGAGATGTGACACACACTTAGTTAATAGTTCATTCTATTTGTATAACTCATACAGACCGTTGATTAACAATGAGTCTACCGATACATCGATTAGTGAGACTGTTTTCAACATTATAAACTTTACTATTCTTTAGCATGCACTGATACTCCACTGATTTACTATCATTTCCTCTATTTGCAAGAAAAACTCATTTTAACATTATTGTGGGTCCGGGATCCGGCGGTCTTAGACGGAAGTTTGGGTAGGGATAGTACTAATCCGGTAGAATGTTATTAACTGAAAGGAGTAGAAACAGAATGCGCGAAAGATTCATTCATTCCGAAAGAGTATACATCTTGTCAAGCTGGTGAAATCCTGGAGAGATTATGCAGGCGTTTCCCCTCTGGGAGCTCCAAAACTTGCAACATAACGAACAAAAAACACATATATATAAACATGACCAACTCGTACGAAGTGAGCATGTGGCTTCGTACGAAGTAGGTTCACTTCATACGAAGTCAGTTCTCTTGGTATGAAGTGTCCACTTCATACGAAGTGACATAAATGCTCCTCTCACATTCGCACTTCTGTTGTCTGTTCGTATCTAATCTATACAATATTCAACACACGCTCTATCTAGCCTATTCATACTATGACGGACATAAAGTGCATCAACAATTCCCCCTTGGACGTCATTGTTGAAGCTTGATCTTGATCATGAAATATGAGAGCCAGAATATTCTTCAACTTCAATCAGGTATCTGCCAATGTCGTAGAATGCGTCAACAAATTCCCCCTTGATTGATGATCGGGTTTGCATTATCAACATTAAAGCAACAATTCCCCTGAAAAAGTTTCTCCAGAAATTTATCTTCAGGTCTTTATTTGCACGGTTCCCAACCTTTTCTGATTTGCTTAATTGACAAATTTTCTTTAATAATCACCAATTCGAAATTAGTCCATGCAGCATCTCTGTTTCAACTTTAACCACATCCGTGTTCGGTTTTAGCGCACTCTACCTATGCTCGATCCTAATCTTCAAAACCCAACCGGAAATTGTTAGAAACTTTGAATTACCACAACGATAGACTTCAAATCAATGAATACCCTTGAAAATCTGAAATCCTGGTTTTCGTAATCACGTTTAAGCACACTCCTAAATGAATGATCTACAAATTGTTAATCTATTCAATCAGCAAAGCATCATCGGAATCAAATCATCTGCTAACACATAGATCTGAGAAACATTCTTTAACACCCCGACCGCGTAAAACAACGAACCGCGGCGGAAAAGTCGGGGAGTCATGTCACAGAACTATTGTTTCACAACTCATGTAATTTAAAATTTTGTTTTATTAAGTCAAATGTTTACATTGTCTCGGGATAAACAGAAACAACACATAAATATATTATCTTTCATGTTTTAAGTCACTAAGGCCCGCGTCCATTCTTACGAGAAGCATGCATCATATTATCAAGCATTGACTCCTGAAAGATATGTGAAAAGAGAGTCAGCTTAAAAATGCGGCGAGTACATAGATTTTGTGAGTGCATGAAATTCGTGGCTTTGTTTACATATTGCAACACCTCATCCGACTATAAGAGTCGTTAAATGAAAACCTCGTATCAAAAGTTTTTGATATTGAAATATAATTAACCAACTAAAACAAGTTGGTTAGAGTTGTGAAAACCTTATGGCCATGAACCTTGACCAAAACGTTTCTCTTGTAAAAACCTTATAATAGATTGTTCAAAAGAAAACTTCGTATGGTTTATATCTTTAAGTGAAAATCATGTGTGTGACATTGTACCGTGTTATAAATCAATCGTCTATGTCATAAATAAATTGTCCATGTCATAAACAAATCGTATGTGTTTTAATTGTGAAAAATTTTGATCGTTCTTTAATGAACACATTCAAACCTGTGTTGACTATACCACCAAAGTGTATCTTTAATAGACCACCAAAGGGTCTCTTTAACTAGACTAACAAATCAACAAATGATTTGTTAATCAGAAACAGTTTCTGTCATTACCCAAACTTCCACCAAATCCAGTGAACAGTCCGATAATGAGATTGTCAGTCCTATGGTACCACAACATACTACTGGTTGGCTCAGCCAAAGCTAATGAATGTCATTTGTGTTATGGATAACGCATCAACAAGTTTTTCACATTATTGAAATCGTATTGTTTTATATATAAACCATAGACATTGTTTTTTTTTTTGAAACTTGAAAATGATTTAGCACATATAGTCACCCCAAAACATTTGCAAAATGTAACAGAGGGGATCTATGTACTCACTTTGAAAATCATTTTGTATATATAACCATGTTTATTGTTTTGAAATCTTGAAAATAATTGTAGGCACATATGAATCACCCAAAACATTTGAAAACGTAAAAGAGGGGGCTATGTACTCACTTGGGGTTGCAAAAGTGTTCTTGAACAATGGAATAAACAAAGCTCAAACGTGTCGTCATGTGTTAGATAAATATGTTAGCGTGTCGGGACTACAAACGGTAGATCGGATAGAATGAAGTCTTATAAACCAAACGAGTGTTGGAACTCATGTGATATGATTTAACAAACTTAACTTTCTGATATGGAAAGGATCCTAAGTGTTTTTGGCCCATTATGACTCGTTAAAATAGTTTATGCTACTTTAACGGGTCATTAGCAAAAACGCGTGATCGGATGGTTAAACATTCCTATGATAAGTCTTAAATTCCCAAACATATTTGAAAATGTTATAACATCAGTTTATACATCAAAAATTTGGTTACATGTGTTTAAAATGGATTTATGCGCAAAAGGGCATTTTGGTCATCATTTTCTTAAGAACATAGAAGTAACTTATCATAACACTAACCAAACACGTGACCATAAGGTATAACCTCAGTAGATTATTCCCTATATTGTAACATTCGTCGAAAAACGGGTTTCAAAACCCGCTTCGTTTATTAATCAAATATTCAGTTATATGTTCGTTGCGTATCTATTGTTCAGTTTATTTTTAAATAATACATAATTAATAAATATTTAGAATTTAAAAACCAAAAATTATAACTAACAATAATAAGGATCAAAAAAATTAATATTGGGGCAGCCGGGTTTCGAACCCGGGTCTCCCGCAAAGACAAACACACACCACACCACTCCGCCACACCCTTCTTTTGTAAAAAATACTGAAACGAATAACATTTATAATAAAAATCGAAAATCAAATATGTAAATCAGCGCGCCCAGAACTCGCAATCACCGGAAAAAAAAAACCGAAACTCCGTGATTTTGGCTATTCTCCTTTGACTGAAACGCATAAACGGATCGCGACATCAGTTATAACCGTTGCCGGCACTCAATTTCAGTCAAAAACCGATGAAATCATTGATCGCGATTGTTGGCCCCTAATTCAGACCCAATCGACCTGCCCCCTTATAAATACCCACTCAAAATCCTGGTAAACCTTTCGCTCAGAACCGCACTCTCTTTCCGGAGCTTCATTCGTTCCAAAGCACGTCGCCGGAGTTTTTCTGCACTCGCCGGAATATCGCCAGAATCACTGATCAGAAAACCGCAGTTGTTCTTCAGACGGTATAAATGTCTAAACCTCCCTACTATCTCTTGATTGATAATTTAATTGCTCAAATCAATGATCAAAACTGTTAAAACAATTCACACAGCCGGAAATCGCAAATCAGAGCCGACGAAATCCTGCCGGAAATCCGAAGCAAACTCTCTGTTTTGGTATACCATAATACTTAATATTCTTTTTCTATTCCATTTCAATCAAGTATAAGTTGTGGTCGATTAAACATAACAGTCGGGTTTCACTGTTCTGTATTTTTTTTAGTAAAGAAGATGAAGTTGAAAATGCGTATTAATATAATTAAAATCAGATATTTAACCGGGTTAGACACATAGTCCAGCGGTGGACTGTGTGCAAATACAATACACACGTCCCGAGTTCGAATCACGCATGCTTCCGACTTTCTGAAATAAAACCAACATTTTTTTAAAACTTATTCAGATCAATCCACAGAACGTATATAAGAGGAATATAATCCAGTAGTTAAGCAGATTAGACACATAGCCCAACTGGTTGGGCTGTGCGCACTCGAACCGAAGATTCCGGGTTCGACTCCGGGTCTCTGCAAACGGTTCGGCCATATTAAATCATTTTAATAGAAAACTAAATAAGGTTAAAGTTAATTAGTATATATATATAATTAAAACAGAGAATATTTCGGGTTAGACACGTACCTCAGTTGGTAGAGCTGCGTGCACGTATACGAGAGGTCCCGAGTTCGAACCTCACTCACCACATAGAATAAACACAGTCTGACCGGTCAGACCCGGTCAAACCTGACAGAAAGTCAACCCAATTTTTTATTTTTACTTATTTATTTAATTGAAAAATCATTTAAAAATACTTAAAAATAAGATTTTTTAAAGTTAGAAAATTTCCTTAAACTATCTAAAAGTCCCATTAAGAGCACTAATTAAAAATATTAATCTCAAATAAAAATAATTTATTTATCGAATCATTTCGTTATTATTTAGGTTAGTTTTTCCCTCGTCGGTTGAATCATAAATTCGTACGCATTCATCGTCATCAAAGAACGCACCCACAGTGAGTGAATCTCTACCAATTCCCCGTTTTAATCATGTTTTGGGGTGTATCATGTGTCGTACAATTCTTTTTATTTTATTTAAACACTTGTGCATACATCATATCCGTTATCAAATGTGTATCAATTGTTGTGTGAATTATATGTAGATTGGATTTATCATTTTCAGTGCACGCATTTCATTAGGCCCATCAGTTCCCAGAGGGATACGGATTGAGCATCAGGAGCCTCATTAGATCGGCTCCGTTTGATTGAGCCTTTATCTTACATACATCATCATCATGTCATATACTCATCCAAAGTGGTTTGTAATTGTTTATCTATATATGTTTGCTCACATGTGATTATTGCACGAATTTTCTTTATTAAATAAAACAAGAAATTAGTAAAAATATTTTATCAAGGTTCACTCGCCAACTTTTGTTGACCCAAAATCTCCCCCGTTTTACACATGATACAGGTGATCCAGCTGAGACAGGAAACACTTAGGAAGGCCTAGAAGAATAAACAAGTTTATGCTTTGGAATAATTATGTAGTTCATTTTCTTGTAATTGTATGAATTTTGTTTTGGATATTTAAGTTTGTAATTTGAATTTAATAAATATGAAATATCTTAGTAAACATCATGAGCTTTGGTGATAACCCAATTATGCCCCGACTTTTATTCCGCTGCGGGTCGGGGTGTGACAGATTGGTATCAGAGCTTGTGACTATAGGGATATAGGATAGGTTATTAGACCCTTAGAGCCTATACTATAGTTGATTAAATTTCTAATTGTTTATGCGTTACATACAAAATTCATGATTTTATATGTTTTATGTTTATTTTCACACTCAATGTTACGCAAGCACGCTCACAAATACATGTTATTATGCAATGCTCATCATGAATCATATCCTCATAACATATCATATCCATGAGAACACACACCTCATGATTCCCATGATTTTTGCAATGATTTTTGTATTTTTCAAATCACATCAAAGTGAGTTCTCATGATGGGCAGTAGTAACTGGAAGGTACGAGTACCGGTAGTCGGAACGTCCTGTCTAGGCTTGGCATTCGTATAAATCCAAAATAAAGGACCAGTTTGCCTACCTGAGGACTAACGATGAGAGTACGAAGGACCTATTAGGCCAAAGCATGCTATACCAAACGTCGCGTGAACTAACCCCACTTTGAGTTGTCATTGTGTCTACACCGGGACACCCTCCTACCATACATCTCGCAATCTTTTACGATTTTCATTTGGGTGGTGCGAGTGTTAACCCGCCGACACCAATGTGAATCCTACCAAGCCCATAGTCATGGGGGCCCACATGACTACACAGGCAATGGTATGGGGACATTGGAGGCCCAAACATGAGCAAACCCAAGACTCCTATGGATGTAGTTAAATTATTGCCAATTATGTTGTCTTTCATTCTTTTTACGACACATGACACCTAGAAAATTCTTAAACTCACAATCTTCCATGTATGTTCCTGTAGATGTCGGCTAGGCAACTACGTGGAGGTAGAAAGTCAGGAAGATCAAATGAACGCTTGGCCACACAAATTGCTAAACAAATGGCCGCAGTGCTTCCTGACATCGTGATTCAAGTCAACAAGCTCTCACCAGCAAATCCCATCAACCCTCCCAATCAAGAAGACCAGAGCGCCGCCAACCCTCCTTCCAAAAAGTGCTCTACAAACACTTCAAATCTTGCGATCCCCAAATATGAAGGGACCGAAGGTGTTACCGCCCTCCTTCACTAGTTTAGAAGAAATGGAAAACACTTTCTCAATTGTGATTGTCCCGAGGATCGCAAGGTACGTTATGCAACTGGAAGAATGTTTGGGGTAGCCCTTACCTGGTGGAACACGGAAAAGGGTAAGCGAGGAGTTGAAGATGCCATGGCCTTAACATGGGAAGAGTTAAGGGAACTCATGACAAGACGCTTCTGTCCAAGAAGCGAAATCAAAAGCTGGAAGACGAATTCCACACACTGAAACAAAAGGAAGGAGATCACACTTCCTATAACAAGAGATTTCTCGAGCTGAACCAGATGATCCCCAACTTGTTCACCCCCTTGTACCGCTTAGTCGAACACTACATTCGAGGCCTCCCCTCGAAATTCCAGATTCGGTTTTAAGCACTTCGCCTGCAACACTTGAAGCCGCAATGGAATTAGCTACAGAACTCACTGAGAATCGCATCCGAAACAGCAAATTCAAAGATGAGAAGAAGAAAGCACCCATTGAGGCCCCAACTCCAAACCACCCCGTCTCCTCCTCGAAGTTTGCTGGTAAGAGGAAACGAAACAGCAAGAATTTTGCTGTCACTCAAACCAACCTCCTATCACTGCTGCACCAATCACCCAAATTGCTCCTCCAGCTGCACCATTCAAAAAGCCATATACCGGCCCACACCCAAATGCAACCACTGTCAATACCATCACCCTCCCGAAAACCCCTGCCAACATTGCACAAGCTGTGGCCGTGCAGGTCACACCATCCAAACCTGCCGTACCCTTCAACGAATGAACCGCAATCAACCTCAAACCCAAACTCAAAATCAGATAGTGGGTCATAAACCCAACAACCCTTACTTCTACCACCTGCACAACACGCAGCCAATCTTACTACCAACCAACTACCCCATGATTCAACCCATGCGAGCTTGTTTCAACTGTGGGGACCCAAACCACTTCAGGAACACATGTCCGCGTCTAGTGAACATCATCCATGCCCAAGCTCACGCAAACCCGGTAAACCAAGCTAATCAAGCTCCCCCACCTGCCAGAGGAAGAGCTTTCAACATCAATGCTAACCAAGCTAGGGCTGACAACAACGTGGTCAACGGTACGTTTCTCATCAATGGTAGTTATGCATCCATACTATTCGATACTGGCGCGGATAAGAGCTTTGTGTCCTTAGAATTCGAACCTATCCTCAACCAAACTCGTGTTAATCTCATGGAATCTCTAACGTGGAAGTTGCTGACGGAAAACCCGTTTCATTAAATTCTATTATACGCAATTGTACCCTCACTCTAAACGATCACGACTTTCCAGTTGACCTCATTCCTATGAAGTTGGGAAAGTTTCGATGTTATAATCGGTATGGACTGGCTCAGCCAGCATCAGCTGAAGTAGTGTGCCGCGAAAAGTTCATTCGCATTCCTCTTGCAGACGGTCAGATCCTACGTATTTTTGGGGAAACCTCTTCGAAAGGACTCAAATTAATGTCCTGCCTTCAAGCCCGAAGATATCTCCGCAAGAACTATGTCGCATTCCTAACTCGCATCGTCAAAAAGGGAACCAAGGAGAGGAAACTCGAAGACATCCCAGTTGTGAAAGAATTCCCACAAGTCTTTCCTGATGACATTTCAGGACTTCCTCCTGTGAGAGAAGTCGAATTCCGCATCGACCTTGTACCTGGCGCTACACCAGTCGTAAAATCTCCTTATAGGTTAGCCCCATCCGAAATGCAAGAGCTGGCCAGTCAACTGCAAGAGCTGACTGACAAAGGATTCATACGTCCTAGCTCATCGCCTTGGGGTGCACCTGTTCTTTTTGTGAAGAAGAAAGATGGAAGGTTTCGCATGTGCATCGATTATAGAGAACTCAACAAGTTAATGGTTAAGAATCGCTATCCACTACCTCGCATTGATGACCTCCTAGACCAACTTCAAGGCGCCACCTGCTTTTCAAAAATCGACCTTCGTTCTAGTTATCATCAGCTCAGAGTGCATGAAGAAGATATCCCAAAGACCGCCTTCCGGACTCGTTATGGTCATTACGAATTCATGGTCATGCCATTCGGTTTAACCAACGCCCCCGCTGTCTTCATGGATCTAATGAATAGGGTATGCAAACCCTACTCGACCGTTTCGTCATAGTCTTCATCGACGATATTCTTATCTACTCCAAGTCTAAATTCCGATCATGAGAGATACCTTCGACTCATCCTTACACTCTTAAGGACTGAAAAGCTCTACGCTAAGTTCTCAAAATGTGAATTCTGGTTAGGAGAAGTACAATTCCTTGGACATGTCGTCAACGAAAAGGGAATTCATGTTGATCCTTCAAAAATCAAGGCAGTGCAGGAATGGCAAGCGCCACGTACCCCTACTGAAGTTAGGTCATTTCTCGTTTGGCTGGTTACTATCGACGCTTCATCGCCAATTTTTCCCGTATTGCTGTCCCACTCACGGCCTTGACTCATAAAGGAAAACCCTTCATATGGGGGCCTAAACAAGAGGAGGCCTTCCAAAACTCTAAAGCAAAAACTTTGTGACGCACCTATCCTCACACTCCCTGAAGGTTGCGATGACTTTGTAGTATATTGCGACGCATCAGGGCAAGGGCTAGGCTGTGTATTAATGCAAAGAGGAAAAGTGATAGCCTATGCCTCTAGGCAACTCAAGGTTCACGAGAAGAATTACACCACCCAGACCTGGAACTTGGAGCCGTTGTGTTCGCTCTCAAGATATGGAGACATTACCTCTACGGTCCTAAGTGTAAATATACACTGACCACAAGAGTCTCCAGCATATCTTCAACCAAAAGGAGTTGAATATGAGGCAACGAAGATGGGCCGAACTTCTCAACGACTACGACTGTGAAATTCGGTATCATCCTGGCAAGGCAAACGTGGTGGCTGATGCGCTCAGTCGAAAAGGTTATGCGAACTTCATTCGTCTTCTATGTTCGCAAATCATAACCAACATCAAAGATCGAATCCGAGCAGCTCAACATGTTTCTGTAACAGAAAATGATGTACGCGAGGAGCTGTCATGTGGAGCTGAACTCAAAATCGAAACCAAATCCACGGTATTCTATACTATTTAAACCGCATATGGATTCCTGATCGCGATAACCTTCGTGATTTCCTCATGAATGAGGCGTACAAAACACGATACTCTGTACACCCAGGAGCCGAAAGATGTATCAAGACCTACGATACACCTACTGGTGGCCTGGCATGAAAAAGGATATCGCTGTTTTTGTTTCCAAGTGCCTTACCTATTCCAAAGTAAAAGCTGAACATCAAAGACCTTCAGGACTTCTAGTCCAACCCGAAATACCTGTATGGAAGTGGGAAAACATAACCATGGATTTCATTACCGGGTTACCTCGCACCTCCAGTGGGTATAACACCATATGGGTCATAATCGATCGTCTTACAAAGTCATCTCACTTCATCCCGATTCGCGAGGACTTCAAGAACGAGAAGTTAGCTCGTATCTACATCAGCGAGATCGTAAGCCGTCATGGTGTACCATTAAGCATCATTTCAGACCGTGATGGTCGTTTCACTTCACGAACATGGCGAGCCATACAAACCGCCTTGGGTACACGATTAGACCTCAGTACCGCTTTTCATCCTCAAACTGATGGTCAATCTGAACGCACCATCCAAACCCTTGAAGACATGCTGCGAGCATGTGTCATAGACTTCAAAGGGAACTGGACGCTCACCTACCATTAGTGGAATTTTCGTACAACAATAGTTATCATTCTAGTATCGGCATGGCTCCTTTCGAAGCTTTATATGGTCGTAAGTGCCGATCTCCAGTATGTTGGCACGAAATTGGGGAAGCGCAAATCACCGGTCCAGAATTAATTCAAGAAACAACCGACAAGATCCTCCAAATTCGAAACAATCTTCTAGCGGCTCAAAGTCGTCAAAAGAGTTATGCAGACAAACGACGAAAGCCCTTGGAGTTTGACATTGGTGATCAAGTACTTTTAAAAGTATCACCGTGGAAGGAGTGGTTCGTTTTGGCCAGAAGGGCAAGCTAGCACCACGCTACGTAGGACCTTTCAAGATACTTGAAAGAGTAGGTCCTATAGCATGCAAGCTTGACCTACTAGAAGAACTCAACAGAATTCATCCCACATTTCACGTATCAAACTTGAAAAAGTGCCTTGCCGATGAAAATCTCCATATTCCTCTAGAAGACATTCATGTCGATGAATCGATGCACTTCGTTGAAAGACCAGTAGAAATCATGGACTTCGGTGAAAGCGTTTAAGGCGAAGTCGTATTCCAATTGTCAGGTACGTTGGGAGTCGAAACGAGGACCCGAGTTTACTTGGGAACGTGAAGACTCAATGCGCGAAAAATACCCGCATCTTTTTCCAGTTACCACTACTACTTAAATTTCGGGACGAAATTTCTAAAAGTAGGGGATACTGTAACATTCGTCGAAAAACGGGTTTCAAAACCCGCTTCGTTTATTAATCAAATATTCAGTTATATGTTCGTTGAGTATTTATTGTTCAGTTTATTTTTAAATAATACATAATTAATAAATATTTAGAATTTAAAAACCAAATATAACTAACAATAATAAGGATCAAAAAAATAAATATTGGGGCAGCCGGGTTTCGAACCCGGGTCTCCCGCAAAGACAAACACACACCACACCACTCCGCCACACCCTTCTTTTGTGATAAATACTGAAACGAATAACATTCATAATAAAAACCAAAAATCAAATCTGTAAATCAGCGCGCCCAGAACTCGCAAATCACGGAAAAAAAAAACCGAAACTCCGCGATTTTGGCTATTCTCCTTTGACTGAAACGCATAAACGGATCGCGACATCAGTTATAACCGTTGTCGGCACTCAATTTTAGTTAAAACCGATGAAATCATTGATCGCGATTGTTGACCCTAATTCAGACCCAATCGACCTGCCCCCTTATAAATACCCACTCAAAATCCTGGTAAACCTTTCGCTCAGAACCGCACTCTCTTTCCGAAGCTTCATTCGTTCCAAAGCACGTCGCCGGAGTTTTTCTGCACTCGCCGGAATATCGCCGGGATCACTGATCAGAAAACCGCAGTTGTTCTTAGACGGTATAAATGTCTAAACCTCCCTAATATCTCTTGATTGATAATTTAATTGCTCAAATCAATGATCAAAACTGTTAAAACAGTTCACTCAGCCGGAAATCGCAAATCAGAGCCGACGAAATCCTGCCGGAAATCCGAAGCAAACTCTCTGTTTTGGTTTACCATGTTACTTAATATTCTTTTTCTATTCCATTTCAATAAAGTATAAGTTGTGGTCGATTAAACAGAACAGTCGGGTTTCACTGTTCTGTATTTTTTTTAGTAAAGAAGATGAAGTTGAAAATGCGTATTAATATAATTAAAATCGGAAATTTAACCGGGTTAGACACACAGTCCAGCGGTGGACTGTGTGCAACTACAATACACACGTCCCGAGTTCGAATCACGCATGCTTCCGACTTTCTGAAATAAAACCAACATTTTTTTAAAACTTATTCAGATCAATCCACAGAATGTATATAAGAGGAATATAATCAAGTAGTTAAGCAGATTAGACACACAACCCAACTGGTTGGGCTGTGCGCACTCGAACCAAAGATTTCGGGTTCGACTCCGGGTCTCTGCAACCGGTTCGGCCATATTAAATCATTTTTAATAGAAAACTAAATAAGGTTAAAGTTAATTAGTATATATATAATTAAAACAGAGAATATTTCGGGTTAGACACGTAGCTCAGTTGGTAGAGCTGCGTGCACGTATACGAGAGGTCCCGAGTTCGAACCTCACTCACCACATAGAATAAACACAGTCTGACCGGTCAGACCCGGTCAAACCTGAGAGAAAGTCAACCCAATTTTTTATTTTTACTTATTTATTTAATTGAAAAATCATTTAAAAATACTTAAAAATAAGATTTTTTAAAGTTAGAAAATTTCCTTAAACTCACAAAAATAAATCTAAAAATCCCATTAAGAGCACTAATTAAAAACATTAATCTCAAATAAAAATTATTTATTTATCGAATCATTTCATTATTATTTAGGTTAGTTTTTCCCTCGTCGGTTGAATCATAAATTCGTGGGCATTCATCGTCATCAAAGAACGCACCCACAGTGAGTGAATCTCTACCAATTCCCCGTTTTAATCATGTTTTTGGGTGTATCATGTGTCGTACATTCTTTTATTTTATTTAAACACTTGTGCATACATCATATCCGTGATCAAATGTGTATCAATTGTTGTGTGAATTATATGTAGATTGGATTTATCATTTTCAGTGCACGCATTTCATTAGGCCCATCAGTTCCCCGTGGGATACGGGTTGAGCATCAGAGCCTCATTAGATCGGCTCCGTTTGATTGAGCCTTGATCTCACATACATCATCCTTCATGTCATATACTCATCCAAAGTGGTTTGTGATTGTTTATCTATATATGTTTGCTCACATGTGATTATTGCACGAATTTTCTTTATTAAATAAAACAAGAAATTAGTAAAAATGTTTCATCAAGGTTCACTCGCCAACTTTTGTTGACCCAAAATCTCCCCCGTTCTACACATGATACAGGTGATCCAGCTGAGATAGGAAACACTTAGGAAGGCCAAGAAGAATAAACAAGTTTATGCTTTGGAATAATTATGTAGCTTCATTTTCTTGTAATTGTATGAATTTTGTTTTGGATATTTAAGTTTGTAATTTGAATTTAATAAATATGAAACATCTTAGTAAACATCATGAGCTTTGGTGATAACCCAATTATGCCCCGACTTTTATTCCGCTGCGGGTCGGGGTGTGACATATATAACTATGGTCATAAATATGTGTTTGGTCGGATCCTAAGATCGACCAAATGAGTCGGATTCGAAAGTCAAAGCAGTGGTCAAAACCGCTCGACTTACAACCCTAAATAAGCACTAAACTAGAAGTGACGAGTTAGACATGTCAAAATATGTCTAACTAAGTTTATAAAACTGATTTGGTATCAAAACTTGGTGTTTTGATACCCGAAAATAGTTTCGTCGTAAAATACACATCATGCGCATTTTTGACCGAAACTTTGGCTCGTTACTTCGACTGGTAAACGTGGTAATCAGAAGGTGAAATCGTTAGGGAATATAACCTTCGTGATTACGATCACATTTCAAAGTTTAATTGAACTTTGACTTGACTAAATATGATCAGAACCAAAAGTCAACCAGGAAGCCAAATTGTTCGACTTTTGGCTTAAATAGCTAAAATAATGAAAGAACTAGGAAGAGTACCTACTAGTGTAGAAGAACACTTTCGGAACTCAAGATAGGAGGCTTCCAAAGGCTAGAAATAAGCTCCAAGAAGGATAGAAAGAAGAACTTCACACTTTGCTTTGAAGTGTTTTGAAGTGGTGTGAAAAAAATAGAAGAATCATGGGGTATTTATAGTATTTTAGGATTAAGGAGGTGATGACAAGTGTCCTCAAGTGTGGATTAGTGTCCAAACATGTGTCAACACCAAATTAGGTGTGATAAAATAAGTGCTAGGTGTCAAAAATTGGAGATAGGTGGCAAACTTGGTGAAGAAGCAAAAATTTTATTATTTTTTTGACATTCTTGGCCCTTGGACTTGTATTTTCACTTGTTTGCCATTTTTAACCCCTTTAACCTAATATTTAGGTTATATAAAGGTTCTAAGACATGTGTAACTTTGATTATGCCCAAAATGCCATGGATGTCGGTTCGTTCGGTTGTATGGTTATGTGTTTCGTAAAAATGCGTAAAACGCTTTAACGAACACGAAAATGATCGAAATTGTGCAAAGATTGACATTTTTGCATTCTCATCAATAAAATACAAGATTTTATTGAGTACAAAAATATTTGGATTGATACACATGGTTCGTATGTTGAATACGCACCAACAGACTTTCGCAGTTTGACAAAAATAGTCCTTGGACTTGTATAATGTGTTTTTGTCATATCTAACCCTTCAAACTTATATCTAAGTTATGTAAATGGTATTTAGGTTATTTATAGCTTATGTCCTTTTTTCAGAGTGTACGTCGCGTTAAACTGACTGCGTTTGAGTGTTAGTTAACGAATTACTTCCACAAAAATTTTTGAGGGTTCGAAATCTTGCAAGAAATTGAAATTGTGCAAATGCCTTAGATAATTATACAAATTTTAGAAATAAACATAGGGTTTCATTGAATAAGAACTTGTTTGTAATTGTACAATGATTGAAAAGGCAAAAATGTCACAGTCTCCCCTACTTTGGAAATTTCGTCACGAAATTTAATTAGAGGAAACTTTGTGAAAACAGATGTGGATATTTCACTTTCATCTGATCCTCTTGTTCCCAAGTAAATTCTGGGCCACGTTTGGTTTCCCACCAAACTTTAACTATCGGTATACGTTTACACTTGAGTTTCTTGACTTCATGTTCTAATATCTCCATAGGTTTCTCAACAAAGTGCATAGTGTCATCAAAGTGAATTTCGTCGAGGGAATGTGGAGGTTTGTATCGGCTAAACACTTTTTTAAATTGGACACGTGGAATGTTGGGTGAATATTCCCAAGTTCAGGAGGTAGCTCAAATCGGTAGGCCACTTTCTGATTCTCTCAATGATCTTGAATGGTCCAATATATCGTGGTTCAAGTTTTCCTTTCTTTCCAAATCTAATCACACATTTCCAAGGGGATACCTTGACAAGGACGTGATCACAACTTGGAATTCCAAGGGCTTATGTTGTTTGTCTGCATAACTCTTTTGACGGCTTCTAGCTGTAAGAAGATTATCGTGAATTTTCTTGACTTTTATGTTATGTCGTGAATGAGTTCAGGTCCAGTGAGCTGAGCTTTACCGACCTCATTGCAGCAGACATGTGAATGACATTTTTGACCGTATAAAGCTTCGAAAGGCGCCATATTGTTGCTGGCGTGATAACTATTGTTGTAGGAGATCGATCAATGGTAGATGCGAATACCAACTACCACCAATGTCAACCACACATGCTCTAAGCATATCCTCCAGTGTTTGAATTGTCCTTTCAGATTGTCCATCTAGTTGAGGATGATAAGCAGTGCTCAGATTGAGGTTGGTTCCCATGGCAGATTGCATGGTCTTCCAAAAGTGAGATGAGAATCGAGCATCTCGATTAGCTATGACTTCAAAGAACACCATGACGAGACACAACCTCATCAACGTAGATCTTGGCGAGTTTGTCAGCATATGGATCCTCACGAATTGCCAAAAAGTGTGCTAACTTTGTTAGACGATCGATGATTACCCAAATGGCATCACTACCTCTAGGTGTGCGCGGTAGTTTAGTGATGAGATCCATCGCAATGTTCTCCCACTTCCATACCGGTATTTATGGTTGCTCAAGTAAACCGGATGGGCGTTGATGTTCTGCCTTAACTTTAAGACAAGTTAGGCATTTAGACACATAAAAGGCAATGTCCTTCTGCATACCCGGCCATCAATACTGGGTGCGAAGATCCTTATACATTTTGTCTGCACCAAGATGGATTGAATAACGAGACTTATGAGCTTCGTCGATTAATAAGGTGCAGAGATTGTCTTGACTAGGAACCACAAACGGTTCTTGTAGCAGAGTAATCCGTTGTCTTTTGTTTCACGTTGAAGTTCGAGATTTTGTGGCAGCTCATTTTTTAACAAGCTTTGGGTCACACATGTATGTTGTGCTTGAAGGATACTGTCTGGATATCAGATTAAACTCGAACACAATAAAGTTTGACATGTTCCTTATGACTAAGCGCATCAGCCACCGCATTCGCGTTACCAGGATGGTAGCGAATCTCGCAGTCGTAGCCGTTCAGAAGTTCGACCCAGCGTTGTTGTCTCATGTTTAGCTCCTTTTCATTGAATATGTGTTGGAGACTTTTGTGGTCAGTGAAAACCACACATTTCGTGCCAAAAAGGTAGTGCCTCCAAATTTTGAGAGCAAAAACTACAGCTCCTAACTCAAGATCGTGAAGTTGTGTAGTTCTTATCGTGGATTTTTAATTGTCTTGACGCATAGGCTATGACTTTGTCTCTTTGCATGAGAACACAACCAAGGTCTGTTTTGATGCGTCACAATAGACACGAAATTGCCGTTGCCGTCGGGTAAAGATAAAACATGAGCATTATAGAGTTTTTGTTTCAGTGTTTGAAAGGCTTCCTCTTGTTTGGGTCCCACTCGAAAGGTTTATTCTTCTGAGTAAAAATGGTGAGGGAAACCGCGATCTTTGAAAAGTTCGCGATGAATCATCGATAGCATCCAGCAAGATCAAGAAATGAACGAACGTCGGTAGGAGTAGTAGGTGTACTCCAACCCCTAATCGCACTGATTTTGGTGGTGTCTACATGTATACCTTGTTCGTTAACAATGTGTCCCAAAAATTGAACTTCTTTTAGCCAAAATTCACACTTGGAGAATTTGGCGTAAAGTTGTTCTTTCTTTAGGAGTTCCATCGTTAGACAGAAATGTTGTTCGTGATCGGCTCGAGACTTAGAATAAATGAGGATGTCATAGATGAAAACAATGATGAACTTGTCTACATAAGGTTTACAAACCCTATTCATTAAGTCAATGAAGACGGCAGAAGCATTCATCAAACCAAAAGGCATGAAAGTGAACTCGTAATGGTTGTATCGAGTGAGAAAAGCAGTCTTGGGAATATCTTCTTCGAGTACACGAAGTTGATGATACCCAAAAAGCAGTTCAATCTTTCAAAAGCAGGTTGCACCTTGTAGCTGATCAAAGAGATCATCAATGCGAGGTAGGGGATACAATTTTTGATTGCGAGTTTGTTAAACTTACGATAATCGATACATACGGAAGGATCCATCCTTCTTTTTCACGATTAGGACAGGAGCGCCCCAAGGTGAAAAGCTCAGACGAATGAATCCCTTGTCTGAAATTTCTTGGAGTTGCTTTGACAATTCTTGCATTTCAGACGGTGCAAGACGATAAGGAGATTTGGCAATTGGGTTTGCACCAGGTACAAGGTCAATATGAAA
Source organism: Scalesia atractyloides (assembly GCA_947069175.1). NCBI lineage: Eukaryota > Viridiplantae > Streptophyta > Magnoliopsida > Asterales > Asteraceae > Scalesia > Scalesia atractyloides. The sequence goes on from CAMTDV010000022.1 coordinate 63,786,358, forward strand.
CTCAACTTGATGAATTGAGGGTAAACCAGGTAGCTCTTCAGGAAACACCTCAGAATGTTCCCGAACAATGGGGATATCCTGAACAGTTTTGCCCTTGCCTTTTTCCTCTATGATATGTGCTAAGAAGGCTACATAATTCTTTCGTATGTATTTTTTGCCTGGATACAGGTCATGAGTTTTAGGCTACTAGAGGGTTTCTTTTAATGAACTTCTAAGGTTCCGCCAGACGAAAGAGGTATACGAACAACCTTGTCGAAACAGATCACCTCAGCATGGTGTTTAGTTAACCAATCCATTCCTATGATGATGTCAAATCTCCCGAGTTGCATTGGTGTGAGGTTAATGGAAAAAGGTGGTTATCCAAGTTCAATTGGCAACTACGAATGACATAGTCGAGCACAAGGGGTTCACCACTAGGTATTTCCACCACTAAGGGTTTTCCTAGTTTAGTTCTAGGCATCGAAAGAAAAGGTTCAAAGGATAGTGATATAAAGCTTCTATCGGCACCCGAATCGAAAAGAATAGAAGCAGGATGATTGTTAACAAGGAACACACCGTTAATGACTTCGTTATCAACATGAGCCTTGTTGCCATTCATGTTGAATGCACGTCCACAGGCTGGATTTGCATTCGCGTTCACCAATTTTAGGCAGTTGTTTCTAAAGTGGTCCATCTCGCTGTTGGTGCATAATGTCTATTGCCTACGTCTAGGATATGTCGTGTATATATATAGGGCTTAGATTTTCAGTTTGTACATTGTTAATATATATTTTATATGCTTAGTTTTTACTCGTATGAGTGAGTTATGTGACTCGTACGAGTGACACTCTATCACTCGTAGAGGCTCCACTCACACGAGTCACACCAGTTACACATTCTCCTGTGTGAGTCATGTCGACCTATAAATAGAGGAGTGTTGTGTCAGTAAATGGTAATCCTATTGGTGTGGCAAAGCCCTGCTGAACTGTTTACTTACATTGTACTTGTTCACGTTTATCAATATATTCAAGGCATTTAAGCAGTAGACCTTACTTGTTTGTTTGTCAAACTCACTAACAATGAATTCCGCCTCTGTTAGCTGAGTTAGATCGGTCTGGTGCTCATCTGAGGAGTCACGATCCCCCCTCACAAGTGGTATCAGAGCCTTGAGGCCTGATCTGCTAACAAACATCAAGTTTCTGCATATTCAACCAACAGTTTCATATCCAGATTCACCATTGCAGTTTTCTACTTCTACACTTTCCCATACAGATCTTGGAATTGGACGAATTCATGGATAAAACTGACTAGGTTTTTAGGATATCACGTTAAAATCAATCCTTAAAAATTCAAATCTAAAATTGCACTTAATCGTGTCGAAAACTGTAAAAAACAACTTTTTGGTGACCTTGGTTTTTCGTACGGGTAGAGAGACCACTCGTACAAACGACAGTCCGTACAATTTAAATCATTCGTACAAACGACCAAACAGAAGTTCTTAAAATTTTCAATTTAAAAAGTTTAAACTGTGATTCGCACGACGTACTGATTCGTACAAGCAACTCACTGAGTGAGCCAACATTCTCATTCGTACGAACAACTTGTTCGCACAAGTATCTTCTTCGTAAGAATTATCTTGTTCGCACGAATCTTTGTGTCATACGAACTAATCTTGGTCGCACGAACTTCTATTATCCGCACAAAGAAATTTTTATCATTCTAATCAGTTTTTCGAAAGTGTGTTTCTAAAATCTTTGAAGAAAAATGGTAGAAGAGTATTATAACACGTTTGCAGCATCAGCGGTCACAACTACCGCACCTCAAAACATGAACCTCGAGAATGAGATGGGTACGATGACGAAGCACCAAAGTTGATGAACCTTGAAGAGTTCGACAGTTGGAGTGAATGTTTTATGAATTGGGTTCAGGTGAATCATTTTACCTGCTGGTTTGCCATCGAAGAAAAGTATCAAGCTCCTGTTGGAGAAAACAGTCTTGAAAAGACATTGGCTCAACTCTCGGATTTTGAAAGAGAGAAGTTCATAAATGAGAAGTAAATGATGAACATTTTACAACAATCCATCAAGGAAGACATATTGGCGTTGTTACAACATGATGATGACGCACACTCATTATGGAATGCTCTTCAGTTGAAGTTCCAAGGAAACGCACAAATGCGAAAAGGGAAGAGAGCTTTGTTAAGTAAAGAATTTACATCTTTAGTTTGATCAAAGGAGAGACAGTGAAACAACTATTGAAAGATAATGTCATCTAGGTTGTGCAAATGAAGCGAATGGGAATCATAAAGATGAATGAAGAATTAGTTGATAAACTCGCGGATTCCTTACCACAAGGTGAATGGTCTACCTACTTGACCATTCTGAAGAATGGAACTATATATGGTAATTCCTCATTACTTAGAATCATTGAGAGGTTGGAGGGACACAAACTCGAAATGCAGAAAATGGCGAAGAACAAAGGCGCCAAATGCAAAAGATATTAATTTGTATTACAAGAACAGTTCTGCCACTCAGATACAGTCTCCAAAGATCCAACTGCTTTTAACGCTTACAGCACACCAAGCCCACCGTCAATTCAACACAGTGGATTTGAATCATTTGCTACGGGTCAACCCAAACATGTCTCAAAACCCACAATCATCACATGGTTCGAGCAATCCCCATATCAACCAGAACAGTCAATCTCATCCTACTCAAAGGGTTTTACAGTGCAATAACGCTATTGATTTCCAAAACGCTCAAAACTTTAACGAGAAAATCGCAAAGCAACATATGTCATTATTAGCTTTGGTACTCAAATCTTATGACAGTCTTGTAGTAGGCAAAATTGGAAATTCAGAGATGACCAGAGAGGACTATGATCAAATTGATCCGTTGAGATGGAGTTGATCGACATCAAATGGTGTATGGCATCTATCGTTAGACGAGCACAATGATTTATGGAGATCACCGGCAAGGAGAATTTGGGTGGATTAGATGGAAAACTTGGATTCGTCAAGTCCAAAGTTACTTGTTTTAAGTGTCGGGAGAAGGGACATTTTAAACGTGAATGTACAAACAGAGAAGTTCAGGGTAATCAGAACCCATTTGCCGACAAACTATACAAGAAAGCCATCTATCATCGTCCTCAACCAAGAACTAGAATGGTGCAAATTGAAGATAGACAGCCAGAAACCAAAGACAAACGCTTGTAGTGACTCAAGAAGACGAAGGCTTTAACTAGAACAAGTACATAATGAGAGTTTACATTGGTTGCAGAAACAATCGAAGAACATGAAGAAGAATCAGAGGCATCTTTTGACAGGCTACTGAAGAAGATTATTATCACACATGTCAGAAGAGGAGGAACTATTAAACAGTTCTTTTTAAACATCTCCTCCCTAATGATATTCTGAAAACTTTTGCAGGTTATTTTGAGCCAAGTCGTCGATCATCTTGTGAAGAACAGAAGAAGCCTGATGTTGAAAAGATAGTTGATGAAAAGATGGAGAAGTTAACTGATGAGACCAACAAAGCTTGTATAGCAAACGTAAAAGAGGTAACTAAGTCTAAAAGTGAGTCTGTGATAGTAAAACCATGTTTAAAATGTGCAGAGCCATGCAGTGAATGTGTTGTAAAAGACACATGATATAATGAGCTCAAATGTCTAAAGATAATTTGTCAAGTGACTATAAATCCACTAAAGAAGCTTACGACAAATTAATCAAATCTGTTAAACAGTATGAAAAAGCACTTAGAGAAAATGACGGAACACTTCCTATGCTTAAAACGACGGTAATGGACAAGCAAATGGCCATTAATATTCATTTAAATACTATCGATGAGCTAAAAAGTGAGCTTGAGAAAATAAAAACAGAAATAGAACGGGTTAACAAATTGTTAATCAGTTATTCTACAAGCTCATACATCATTGATCATATTCTACCTAAGATCGAAAACAAAGAAGAATCTAAAAATGATGATAACAAGAGTGCAAGTTACGATCGTGTTCCACCACCCATGTGGAATAGCTATGCTTGTAAAAAGCCATCAGGGGTGGAAAAGTGCTCAATTTAAAATTGAAAACTGAACAGTCAAACGAGTTACCTATGAATATTGACGTAACGTACACAAATTCTGAAAATGATTATCATTCTGAGGTGGTTAAAACAGTGGTTGAAAATGTTTAAAAAGTGAATATGAAAAATCTAAATCTGATGTTGAAACTTCAGAAAATAGTTTAAATACTGATCCAAACGTCGTAGTTTAAAAATGCATGGATCTGAAAGACTATATTCTGATGAACATTTTCCAATCTAGAATGTCAATCTAGATTGTGTCGATAAGTTGTTCAAGCTTGTTGAGGTAAGCCATTCCGATTTAGAAAAACACGACGCGTCATTTTACTCTAAATAAAAATATTGAACCAAACCCTTTTATCAAAGAAACAAAGATTATCCTGAGAACAGCAGGGCTGGTTTGGGTTTTCAAAAGAATAGAACAAGCAACAAGTTTCAAAAGTTGAACTTACAAAGAAAGTTAACTTTGTTTTTGGAACAACTATAGAACAAGAAAAGGAAATCATTGGTACACAATCCAATGGTCAGTTCAAGAAAGAAAAAGAGAGTAGAAAATAAGTTTTGGATTCCTCTGTCCAAAAGGATAGTAGAACATATTACAAGTGTAAAAATGTTGGACATATTGCACGACATTGCACTCAAAAGTATCCAAAACCTGTTTCTAACTCTAACATACTACGAAAGATGAAAAGCAAAAGGCACCCATGGTTGTACCTAAGCAAATTCTGAAAAGTAAACTATGAACTCAACAAAAATGTTAAATCAACGATTCGACTTAATTCTAAATTTGAAATTGGTGAAACCTCCACCAAGAATCAATAAAAGGGTTCAAAGTTTTATGCTAAAAAGGCACATTTGAAAACACAAACATGGGTTGCAAAGGTCAGACCATCTAAGGAGAACTAAAACCATTGTTCTAGTTAAAACAAAGCTCAAACAAAATGTCAAAATTAATGTCGGTCCGAAGTTTGATATTCCAAACCCACCCAAGACCAAACAGGGTTGGGTTTCTCTGTTTAAATAGTTTCTTCCTCATGTGTGCAGGAGTTCCCGCGATCAATCATGTCTAAATGGATTATGGACAGTGGAGCTTCACGACACATGACTAGGATGCTTGCGTTGTTGCTGACGTCAAAGCTATCTGAGGAGGCTATGTAGGTTTCACTGGAACTCAAGGTGGTAGAATCATCAGAGAAGGTATTCTTACAAATGGAGTGGTTTCGTTTGACAAAGTGAACTACATTGCGGAGCTAGAGAACAATCTACTGAGTATTTCTAAATTTGTGACAAAAATTTCACAACTCACTTCAACCACAAAGAATGCTTGATCTTAAATCCGGGTTTCAAGATTCCTGAGGAATGGATTCTTATGTGTGCTCCTAGAGAGACTGATCTTTATGTCCTTGATATGAGTGTCGCATCTACAACATCAAAGAAAGTTTAATGCTATGTTTCTAAAGCAACCGAGAAAGAGTCTATTTTATGGCATAGGAAGATGGGGCACATTCATTTGCGCAAGATGAACTACTTGGTGCACAACGACCTAGTGGAGGGTGTTAATTTGAAGAATTTTCAATTATCTCGTGATTGTCTGAGCTGTAAGAAGGCATAAGAAATCGCACCCAAGAGAGCTTTTGAATTCTATCAAGCTACCACTAGAATGGCTACACATGGATCTCTTTGGGCCAGTTAACGTCAAAAGCGTTTATGGAGATCTATATGCCTGGTCATTACAGATGATTTTTCAAGATTCTCATGGGTTTTCTTAATGGAGAGTAAGAAAGTCTAATGATTCTCTTCGGAAAACTTGAAAACCTGTATCACTTGCCTATCAAGAAAATCCGCAGTGACAATGGTACGGAATTCAAGAACAAGAAGATGCTCAAATTTTGCAATGAAAATGGCATTCTTCCTGAATTCAGTGCTCCTTACAAGCCACAACAAAATGGAGTTGCTGAACGTAAGAATTGCACTCGGATCGAGACTGCTAGAACCATGCTCGCCGATTCCAAAGTGCCAATTAGTTTCTGGAGCGAAGAGTCGCATCAGCATTTATACCCTCAATCGTGTGTTAACAGTCAAGCCTCACAACAAGACTTGTTTCGATCTGCTAAATCAACGAAAGCCAAACCTTTCATTTTTGGAACCTTTCTGATCACCGTATATTGTATTGGACCCGGATGGTAAATTTGGAGCCAAATCCTTGGAAGAATTTTTCGTCGGTTATGCTACTCCACAAAAGCGTATCTTTTTGCCAAGTCTGAACCAGGTTATTCTTGCACAGCATGTTGATTGTCAACGCTATACTACGCCTACGCAGAAACCTGGGGATCTATGGCTGTTTAACTACGAAGGTTTGTGGAATTCATTTGACCTACCAGACGTGCCATTTGAAGAAGAACTGTTATGCTTTATCAACAGCATCAAATCTCTAATCAAGAGCAAGTTTCTAGATCGTTGGTGATCTCCCTGTCACATCTTATCAATACTTCTGATGTAGTCCGAGCAACTAAACTTCAAGAATCGGTATCTATACCTATCATGAACACTGCTGAATCATCTGCCCACCAACCGCCTAATGCCGAGTCTAATCGTGAACCAACCTTTTGATGGAGGATCTAGTTCCGATGAAGGATTTGAGCATATTGAAAGCTTCTTGAATGCTCAAGCTGATCAATCAAATGCCAGAAATGAAGCTACATCTTCTGCACCGGCTGATGAAGTGGTCACGAATTTGCAAAGTCAAGTGGATGTTCAAGTGAAGTCATGCCTAATACACTTTCTTACCATCCATCGGAGAATATCATCGGCAGCTTACGAACAACAGTGCAAACTCGCAATCAGATCAACAATGATCTAAGCTGTTTTTATACCCGTATTACTCCATTACAAACCAGGCTTTCTTATAGTTGTTTATTTCACAGGTTGAACCCGATAACTGGAGAGACGCATTAAAAGAAGAAAGCTGGGTGGACGCAATGCAGGAGGAATTGCTTCAATTCAAGAAGCTAGGAGTCTGGAAGCTTGTTGACCTACCAGATCATCCTAAAAATTTCAACACATGATGGGTTTTCAAGTGCAAGCGTGACGATAGAGGTATAGTGGTCAGAAACAACGCTCGACTCGTGGTCTAGGATTTCACCAGAAAGAGCGAATAGACTACACTGAAGTCTATGCTCCTGTCACTTGTCTTGAAGCTATTTGCATATTCTTGGCCTTTGCTTCTTGGAAAGGTTTCAAGGTGTACCAATTGGATGTTAAATCTGCTTTCCTGTATGACAAAGTCAAAGAGGAGGTGTATGTCGGCCAACCACCGGGGTTTGTTGATCCTATACACAAGGATAAAGTCTACCTTCTGAACAAAGCACTATATGGTCTTCACCAAACCCCGAGAGCTTGGTATGAAACGCTTTCAAGATATCTTCCTAACATTGGCTTTATCAAAGGAACTGTAGATTCTAACCTCTTTACGAAGGAAGTGGATGGACATCTAATTATCGTACAGATATATGTGGATGATATTATCTTTGGATCAACAAATGATAAGCTGTGCAAAGACGTCAAAGAAGTCATGAAGAAGAAATTTGAAATGAGCGTTGTGGGGGAGATGAAGTTCTTTTTAAGACTTCAGGTTGAGCAATTGACTGATGGTATCTTCATCCATCAGACGAAGTATGTTCATGACTTATTGGAGAAATTTGATATGTCAGGAACTAAGCCAGCATCAACTCCATTAGCTCCAAATCACGGCATTTGTCCAGATGTTCAGGGAGTGAATGTTGATGAAACTTTATATCACTCCATGATCGGATCCTTGATGTATCTTACAGCTTCGCGACCTGATATCATGTTGTCACACCCTCAATTTCCACTTGCGGAGTTTTACCGTGAGGCGTGTGAACAAACCAGAATCTGAAACACTAGTATGTCGAACGACTCTATATGATTTGATAATACGTTTTCAAATATCATTTGTCGTAGATTTTATATTGTCTTGATTAATTACCAATATTTAGCAGATGCATCAGTTTTTAAAGTTTGAGCGGAAGCATAAATAAGTAGTGAAGCGGGCGCCAACACAAACGCCAAAACAAATGAAAAATCCCAAAACAATATTAATAGATAAGACTCGATAAAAGATGTCTTGTTCAATGCATGTGCGTGCACCTAGAGGTCCTAGCGTCCTGAGAAACATGTAAAGAAACAAGTGTCAACATTAAAGATGAGTGAGTTCACAGGTTTTCATAAATTCGTTTGTTCGGTTATAGTTTGTTTTCTCCGTTATCCCTAACCCGGGATAACGTATTGGTTCCATTATTCCAACCCGGAATAATAAGTTGTTGCTTCCAATATTCCCAACCCGGAATATTAAGTTGTTGTTTCCAATATTCCAAACCCGGAATATTAAGTTGTTGTTTCCAATATTCCAAACCCGGAATATTAAGTTGTTGCTTCCATTATCCTCAACCCGGGATAATACAGTTGATTCGTAATTAAGTTCAATGTTAACATATATAGGTAGCTAGCCTAAAGTCATGTCACGTAAGAGTTCGCGATCGAAGCTGACTGTTGTGCCTCCGTTTTGCCAGGCCTATCACTGACCATGGCGAAGTTAGGCCAAATTATTCACCGTTAACCATACCCGGTCGGCTAGCGCGACTAGCTCGGATGGGGCTTGTCGAGCCCAGTAGTACTACTTATAATTCCCCGCTATTAACCCAATACTAACGATCCGAGAGATTGACGAGGACTTAAGTGATAAAGCTGCTTAGTGACCATAACATTACATTAACATTAACTTAGTTACCGAATAGTTATGTGACGTTAGATTCGTATAACGTAAAGAGATTGAGTTTGAGAGTGTATACATGTTTCTCCCCCTGTTGTTTAAAAACCGGATAAAGTTAGGGGCCGTGAACTCACCTTTTGTTGCTCGGTTAGTGTAGCAAAAGAAGTTATAAGAGATGGGACCGCTAGTTGCGTCCTAACAAACCAATTAATTCCAAGTCAGTGTGTGAACACACCAATACAAATTCTACACGTAATTTACGCACAAAGTGATACACACAAACAACATATCTAACACTCAAACATGCATGCAAGTATCCTCATGTGATCCTAGTGATTAAAACAACTTATCATAAACATAACCCAACTCATGCCACAATTTGGTGCATACAATCACAAGTTATCAATTTCAGCTTAACACTCATAATTCAGCTGTTTTCTAGGATTTTTATAAAATAGTTCCAACATTCCAAAAATTCCAATATTTTTACAGTAGGTGACATTTATACCATAGAAATTTATATAATTTTTCCAAGTCCTAAATCTTTACCAATTAACCATAAATATTAATATACTAGGCTGCAGTCAGATTTACCGCTTTCTGACTGCAGTCCACGGAAGAATTTATTTAAAAATCACTGATCGTCCAATTAACAAAATTCCAGTTGGAGTTGCCCGGAAATTTCCATACCTAGTTGCTGTACAAAAATCATGACTCAACTCCCTACTGATTTTAAAATCCAACTCGATAAACGACTAACAAAATTTCAGGATTTTCACAGCTTTAGTTACTGAACTTATTTGGCCCTTTAAAAATATTAAACGACTTCAGAAAATTATGAATCCAGCGCCATTAGATTCGCTATTCAAATCTCTACGTTCTAGACATCAGAAAATCCGTTTTTCGACAACTAACGACCGAGTTACAGCCAGATGAAGTCGGCTGTAACTATTACTCAGCAACTGTTTTCAGCATATCATTACTATAAACTCGCATCAGCCGTTCATACGATTAACCTAGGCGATCAAAAACCGATTTCTAATCATACCTAGTTCATACTTCTAGTTTTTATAAACAAAACACAGCTTATGATTTCAGATTTTCGAACAACCATCCAATGTAAACATCATTAACAAATCGGCTAGCCCAACTTTTCGTTCAATCATACTTGGCAAACTTACATGTTCCGAAAACAATCATACTTGTAACTATGATAAATCAGCCAATTAAAACATATATAATCCGAAAACAACACAATAGTTTCATTCAATAATTCAATCCGAAACAAACAACAAAATCAACACACATCTAACCGAATATGATCTTGTAACATATGCTGGATTCTAACCTTTGATAACTAGGTAAATTGGCCGAGACTTGGACGAGAATGGATTTGGATATTCAAGCAATGATCACGACCGAAGGAACGAGATTAACCACTTGCTGTCGCGACCGAGGGATGATGATGGAGCAGGCTGATTTGTGATCGAATAGAGATGGACAAAGACTGATCCCGCGACCGGATGGAAGTGAACAAGGGCTGCCGACGGCTGTGGAACTTTTAGGGTTTTGTGTTGTGAATGAAGGCATGCGTGAGTTTGTATTTATAGGCGCAAGAGAACAAGATGATAAGGGTTACGGTTTTAGTTGGAGCTCGTGGCCGAGAGACTAGGGCGGTCGGTTGGGTTTTGATCTTGTGGCCGAGGACTTGGGTTGCATGTAATGGGTTTTCGGTTTGGGTTGTTCTCGGCCGAGTAGTTAGAATTCTAGGTCTTGATCTCGTGGCCAAGTAGTTAGAGTTTAAGGTTCAGGTTTTGATCTTTGCGGCCGAGACATGTTTGAGTCCTAAACTTGGTTAATTCCTAGAGTTACAAGGAATCAAAGTTGGTTCGTGTCGCTGTTCGGTTCAGTTCGTGTACATATCTACTGTAATTATTCTATAACTAAAACAATCACACAACACACATCACGTATTCATTTAACTCGTACACGTTTCATACTTAGCATATACTTTATTCGACAAGTGTCGCGTTTAAGTTATCCGAAAAACCCGGGATATCACACATGTATCCAACATGCCTATGTGCCCGTTTTCAGTCAAATCCAAAGGATTCGGACTTCTTAGTCGTCAACGTATCATGCGATATTTGAAGGGATGTCCAAGCACCGGCTTGTGGTATCCTTGACATGATTGTGGTATCCAAGCACCGGCTTGTGGTATTCCCACCTGGTTCCCACATTTGTGCCATTGCCACTCGGCACCCCTATCTCTCATCACACCATTCCACCATGTAAGTGCTCTTTTCTAGAATACACTCAATGCAAACTCGACTTTTCGCTCACTAGGCATTGAACATGACGAAATGTGCTTTCGAGACTCTCAAACCAATGCAGGAGTCCAATAGCTCCTTCGGACCCAGTAAACTTGAGTGGTTTAGCCGAGTTAAATTGTTTGTAGTTGTACGGTGCGGGTGCATTGTTGTTGTTATTGTTGTTATTATTTGATTGGTTTATCTGTGTCACTAGGTTTGGGAGTACAACAGCAATTTGCTGAGCGGTCATAGTTCCCATTTCGGCATCTTGAGTTGTATTACGTCGAGGATGCATTCTAGAAGAAAACATGAGGAAACAATACATGAGATTGACATTCGATAATCAAGATAGATGTTAAAAACATCAACGAAATATAAGGATGGTGGTCATTCGTTCATTACTTAAAAACAAACAAACGACACTCGGTGACTAATCAAAGTAAATGGGTCTCTATAATGTATCGCGAAGACATGCTTTGCCTATAAGTGGACACTCACCACAGAAGTTCCCAGGTAAGAGTGACTGGTCCGATAATGCAGATTTGTACGAACACTCTAGCCTTAGACAGAATACTCAGGGTACAGGCATCCACCCTTCCAAATTGCACATGTTCACATTAATACAACCCAAACTTTGATGGGATTTTGAAAACTTACAAGGCTTAAACCAAAACAAATCATCTAAGGATAGACGATTGATTCTCAAAACGAATTTGTAACTTGTGTATTTGTTTTGGTAATCACCTAAGGATAGGTGAGGGTATTATTTTAAGAATCTAAACGCATGATAACTCGTGTTAAGGTCCTAGGAAAGTTATAGTCTAGGTCAAAGCATTACTAATAATCTAATTCCCTACAACCATAAGCTCTGATACCAATCTTTCTGTAACACACCGACTGCGTAAAACAACGAACCGCGGTGGAAACGTCGGGGAGTCATGTCACAGAACTATTGTTTCACAACTCATGGAATTTAAAATTTTGTTTTATTAAGTTAATTGTTTACATTATCTGAAGATAAACAGAAACAACACATAAATAAATTGTCTTTCATGTTTTAAGTCACTAAGGCCCGTGTCCATTCCTACGTGAAGCATGCATCATATTATCAAGCATTGACTCCTGAAACATATGTGAAAAGAAAGTCAGCATAAAAATGACGGCGAGTACATAGGTTTTGTGAGTGTGTCAAATTCGTGTCTTTGTATACATATTGAAACACCTCGTCCGACTATAAGAGTCATTAAGTGAAAACCTCGTATCGAAAGTGTTTGATCTTGAAATACAATTAACCAAATAAAACAAGTTGGTTAGAGTTGTGAAACCTTATAGCCGTGAACCTAGACCAAAACGTTTCTTTTGTAAAACCCTTGTAATAGATTGATTCAAAAGAAAATTTCGTATGGTTTATATCTTTAAGTGAAAATCATTGTGTGACATTGTTCAAAACCATTTGTCCGTGTTATAAACCATTTGTCCATGTTACAAACCATTTGTCTGTGTTATAAATCAATCGGCCGTGTCATAAACAAATTGTCCATGTCATAAACAAATCATCTATGTTTTTAATTGTGAAAACTTTTTATCGTTCTTTAATTAACACATTAAAACATGTGTTGACTATACCACCAAAGGGTATCTTTAATAGACCACCAAAGGGTCTCTTTAACTAGACTAACAAATCAACAAATGATTTGTTAATCAGAAACAGTTTCTGTCATTACCTAAACTTCCACCAAATCCCGTGAATAGTTCGATAATGAGATTGTCAGTCTTATGATAACATAAAGTACTACTGGTCGGCTCAGCCAAAGCTATGAATGTCATTCGTGGTATGGTTAACGCATCAACAAGTTGTTCACATTATTGAAATCGTATTGTTTTATATATAAACCATAGACATTGTTTTTTTTTTTGAAAACTTGAAAATGATTTAGCACATATGAGTCACCCCAAGACATTTGCAATAAAAGAGGGGAACTATGTACTCACTTTGAGAATCATTTTGTATATATAAACCATGTTTATTGTTTTGAAATCTTGAAAATAATTATAGGCACATGTGAATCACCCCAAAACATTTGCAAAACGTAAAAGGGGGGAACATGTACTCACTTTGAAAAACATTTTGTATATATAAACCATGAATATTGTTTTGAAATCTTGAAAATAATTATAGGCACATATGAATCATCCCAAAACATTTGAAAATGTAAAAGAGGGGGCTATGTCCTCACTTGGGATTGCAAAAGTGTTCTTGATCAACGGAATAAACAAAGCTCAAACGTGTCCTAATGTGTTAGATAAATATGTTAGCGTATCGGGACTACAAATGGTAGATCGGATAGAATGAAGTCTTATAAACCAAACGAGTGTTGGAACTCATCTGATATGATTTAACAAACTTAACATTCTAATTTGGAAAGGATCCTAAGTGTTTTTGGCCCATTATGACTCGTTAAGGTAGTTTATGCTACTTTAACGGGTCATTAGCGTAAACGGGTGATCGGATGGATAAACATGTCCTATGATAAGTCTTAAATGCCCAAACATGTTTGAAAATGTTATAGCATCAGTTTATATGTCAAAAATTTGGTTACATGTGTTGAAAATGGATTTATGCGCAACAAGGCATTTTGGTCATATTTTTTTAAAAACATAGAAGTAACTTATCATAACACAACCAAACGACGTGACCATAAGGTATAACCTCAGTAGATTATTCCCTATATAACTGTGTTCACAAATATGTGTTTGGTCGGACCTAAGATCGACCAAACGGGTCGGATTCGAAAGTGAAAGCGGGTGGTCAAGACCGCTCGACTTACAACCCTAAATAAGCACTAAACTAGAAGTGACGAGTTAGACATGTCGAAATATGTCTAATTAAGTTTATAAAACTGATTTGGTATAAAAAATTGGTGTTTTGATACTCGAAAATAGTTTTGTCGTAAAATGCACATCATGCGCATTTTTGACCGAAACTTTGACTCGTTACTTCGACTAGTAAACGTGGTAATCAGAAGGTGAATTCGTTAGGAAATATAACCTTCGTGATTATGATCACGTTTGAAAGTTCAATTGAACTTTGACATGACTAAATATGGTCAGAAACAAAAGTCGATCAGGAAGCCAAACTGTTCGACTTTTAGCTCAAAATAGCTAAAATAATGAAAGAACTACACACTTTCCTTTGAAGTGTTTTGAAGAACACTTTCGGAACTCAAGTAGGAGGCGTCTAAAGGATGGAAACAAGCTCCAAGAAGGATAGAAAGAAGAACTACACACTTTGCTTTGAAGTGTTTTGAAGTGGTGTGAAAAAAAATGGAAGAATCATGGGGTATTTATAGTATTTTAGGATTAAGGAGGTGATGACAAGTCTCCTCAAGTGTGGATTAGTGTCCTAACATGTGTGAACACCAAATTAAGTATGGAAAGTGAGTGCTAGGTGTCAAAAATTGGAGATAGATGGTAAACTTGGTGACGAAGCAAAAATCTTTATTATTTTTTGACATTTTTGGCCCTTGGATTTGTATTTTCACTTATTTGTCATTTTAAACCCTTTAACCTAATATTTAGGCTATATAAAGGTGTTAAGACATGTGTTACTTGGATTATGCTCGAAAATGTCGTGGATGTCGGTTCGTTCGGTTGTACGATTACGCGTTTCGCAAAAATGCGTAAAACGCTTTAACGAAGACGAAAATGATCGAAATCGCGCAACGATTGACATTTTTGCATTCTCATCAATAAAATACAAGATTTTATTGAATACAAAAATATTTGGATTGATACACATGGTTCGTATGTTGAATACGGACCAACAGACTTTCAAAGTGTGACGAAAATAGTCCCTGGACTTGTATAAGCGTATTTTTGTCATATCTAACCCTTCAAAACTTATATCTAAGTTATGTAAAGGGTATTTAGGGTATGTATAGCTTATTTCCATTTTTCAGAGTGTATGTCGCATTAAACTGACTACGTTTAAGTGTTAGTTAACGAATTACTTCCACAAAAATTTTTGAGGGTTTGAAATCGTGAAAGAATTGAAAATTTTCAAATGTCTTAGATAATTATACATATTTAAGAAATAAACCCATGGTTTCATTGAATACGAACTAGTTTGTAATTGTACAATGATTGAAAATGCACAAATGTCACAGTCTCCCCTACTTTTGGAAATTTCGTCCCGAAATTTAATTAGAGGAAACTTCATGAAAACAGATGTGGATATTTCGCTTTCATCTGATCCTCTCGTTCCCAAGTATATTCTAGGCCACGTTTGGATTCCCAACAAAATTTAACTATCGGTATACGTCTACGAATGAGTTTCTTGACTTCACGGTCCAATATCTCCACTAGCGACAAAGTGCATAGTCTCATCAACGTGAATCTCGTCGAGGGGAAAGTGGAAGTTTGTATCGGCTAAACACTTTTTCAAATTGGACACGTGGAAGGTTGGTTGAATATTCCCAAGTTCAGGAGGTACTCAAGTCGGTAGGCCACCTTTCTGATTCTCTCAACGATCTTGAATGGTCCAATATGTCGTGGTGCAAGTTTTCCTTTCTTTCCAAATCTAATCACACCTTTCCAAGAGGATACCTTAACATAGACGTGATCACCAACTTGGAATTCCAAAGGCTTGCGTCGTTTGTCAGCATAACTCTTTTGACGCTTTAGCTGTCAGAAGATTATCGCGAATTTTCTTGACTTTGTCTGTTGTGTCGTGAATGAGTTCAGCTCCACTGAGCTGAGCTTCACCGACCGTATTCCAGCAGACAGGTGAACAACATATTCTACCGTATAGAGCTTCGAAAGGCGCCATATTAATGTTGGCGTGATAACTATTATTGTAGGAGAATTCGTCAATGGTAGATGTGAATCCCAACTACCACCAAAGTCGATCACACATGCTCTAAGCATATCCTCCAGTGTTTGAATTGTCCTTTCAGATTGTCAATCTGTTTGAGGATGAGTAGTGCTCAGATTGAGTTTGGTTCCCATTGCAGATTGCATGGTCTTCCAAAAGTGAGATGAGAATCGAGCATCTCGATCGGATATGATGTTCAAAGGAACACCATGACGAGATACAATCTCATCAACGTAGATCTTGGCGAGTTTGTCAGCATATGGATCCTCACGAATTGCCAAAAGTGTGCTGACTTTGTTAGACGATAGATGATTACCCAAATGACATCATGACCTCTAGGTGTGCGTGGTAGTTTAGTGATGAGATCCAATCGCAATGTTCTCCCACTTCCATACCGGTAATTCTGGTTGCTCAAGTAAACTAGATGGGCGTTGATGTTCTGCCTTAACTTTAAGACAAGTTAGGCATTTAGACACATACAAGGCAATGTCCTTCTTCATACCCGGCCACCAATACTGGGTACAGAGATCCTTATACATTTTATCTACACTAGGATGGATTGAATAACGAGACTTATGAGCTTCGTCCATCAATAAGGTGCGGAGATTGTCTTGACTAGGAATCCACAAACGTTATGTAGTAGAGTAATCCGTTATCTTTTGTTTCGAGTTGAAGTTCAAGATTTTGTGACAGCTCATTTTTCAACAAGCTTTGGGTCACACATGTATGTTGTGCTTGAAGGATACGTGTCTAGATATCAGATTGAACTCAAACACAATGAAATTTGACACGTTCCTTACGACTAAGCGCATCAGACACAACATTCGCCTTCCCAGGATGGTAGCGAAGTTCGCAGTCGTAGTCGTTCGGAAGTTCGACCCAGCGTCGTTATCTCATGTTTCGCTCCTTTTGATTGAGAATATGTGTTGGAGACTTTTGTGGTCATGAAAACCAATACATTTTGTACCGTAAAGGCAGTGTCTCCAAATTTTGAGAGCAAAAACTATGGCTCCTAACTCAAGATCATGAGTTGTTTAGTTCTTCTTGTGGATTTTCAATGTCTTGACGCATAGGCAATGACTTTGTCTCTTTGCATGAGAACAAAACCAAGACCTCTAGGTGTGCGCGGTAGTTTAGTAATGAAAGAATTAGGAAGACTACTTACTCGTGTTGAATGAACACTTTCGGAACTCAAGATAGAAGGTTTCCAAAGGCTGGAAACAAGCTCCAAGAAGGATAGAAAGAAGAACTTCACACTTTGCTTTGAAGTGTTTTGAAGTGGTGTGAAAAAAATGGAAGAATCATGAAGTATTTATAGTATTTTAGGATTAAAGAGGTGATTACAAGTGTCCTCAAGTGTGAATTAGTGTCCTAACATGTGTCAACACCAAATTAAGTGTGCCAAATGAGTGCTAGGTGTCAAAAGTTGGAGATAGGTGGCAAACTTGGTGAAGAAGCAAAAATCTTTAATTTTTTTTTTTGACATTTTTAATCCCCATTTAATAACCTAATATTTAGGTTATATAAAGGTGCTAAGACATGTGTAACTTGGATTATGCCAGAAAATGTCATGGATGTCGGTTCGTTTGGTTGTACGGTTACGCGTTTCGCAAAAATGCGTAAAACACTTTAACAACAAGAAAATGGTCGAAATTGTGCAACGATTGACATTTTTGCATTCTCATCAATAAAATACAAGATTTTACTTAATATAAAAATATTTGGATTGATACACATGGTTCGTATGTTGAACACGGACCAACAAATTTTCGTAGTTTAACTAAAATAGTTCCTAGGACTTGTATAATCGTGTTTTGTCATATCTAACCCTTCAAAACTTATATCTAAGTTATGTAAAGAATATTTAGGGTATGTACAGCTTATGTCCTTTTTCAAAGTGTACGTCGCGTTAAACTGACTGTGTTTGAGTGTCAGTTAACAAATTACTTCCACAAAAATTTTTGAGGGTTCGAAATCATGCAAGAAATTGAAATTGTGCAAATGTCTTAGATAATTGTACAAATTTTAGAAATAAACACAGGGTTTCATTAAATACGAAATTGTTTTAATTGTACAATGATTTAAAAGACGCAAATGTCACACATTCTTCCACTATAGAATTCATTCTTCCTCTTCAGCCATAATAACAGATATATAGCTATCTCCGTTGGATCAGTCGTAACCTAATCAGCAAGCATTGTCATTCAACGGCGATTAGTCTAAAAAGAACAATTCAACTGCTTGAAGAATGGCACCAAAGACTATCCTCAATCATTCGTGCATACATCATACTTGAATGACCTCAGATCTTCTTGGCAATTTAGAAACCGCTAGCCATGTTAACACCTAAGACTATCATCGACCATTCGTGTTTGCAATATAACTTGAATAGGCTCAGGTCCTCGTTGGCATCAACAAAAACTGTTAAACCTGTTAACCTGATCCCCATCAAAGATCGGGACTCTAACCCTTAATCATCAATATGTATCATGATCTAAAAATTCTGAACCTCTTGTGATCACAAACTAACAAATCTAGAAATTCTAGATTCCCAAGATAATCTTGAGTTGGAACCACCCGAATATTGTTGTAGAGTCACGAATTTCAAATATTCCAGAATTTTAACATATATGTGAAAAATTTTATTCCCCCTCATTTTTGCAGATTCTGACATAACCAAATTTTTCGCTGAAATTCCCACTCAAGTCTGGAATCTTCAGTTTTTAACAAATGCGGATTTAACGTTAAGGCCCATTAGTAATCACTATAACAAAAGATCATCATTCAACATCTGTATCAGTGACTACCCCAGTTATCTTCAACCAACTGTGATCATATCACCAAATTTATACTCTGAAGCTCTAGACGGTGTTCCCAAACAACTCGAATTAGACGTT
The DNA here is from genome assembly GCA_947069175.1 of Scalesia atractyloides. NCBI lineage: Eukaryota > Viridiplantae > Streptophyta > Magnoliopsida > Asterales > Asteraceae > Scalesia > Scalesia atractyloides. The sequence continues at coordinate 63,805,286 of CAMTDV010000022.1, forward strand.
AAAATCTCCATAAAATTTGCAATCACCAAATTTTTCTAGACACTCGTCGCGTCAATATGATCAAAAAAAATTTCTCGTCTCACCTAAATTTTTATAGGCACATCTCAATTCGTACGAGGTGGGTCTTCACTTCTTGCGAAGTGTCACCTCGTGCAAAGTGTTACCTCATGCGAAGAGACTGTTCGTACGAACACACCTGATTACATTTTTCGATCCAAAATCTTCATTTCTATGAATTTCACGATGAATCTAGCACAGTCTTGGTCGAAAATCAGTTACTAACAATCCTATAGGTTCATTTTACTTTTTGTTCATGGATTGTCCATTTATTTGATGATTTACATCAAAAACCCCTCAATCGTCTATATATCCAAAATTCATGAGTGTAGGTGATTCATCAAGTGTTAGATTGAATGAATCAGTATTGTAGCTATGATACCAATTGTAGGTCCGGATCCGACGGTTCTAGACGGAAGTTTGGGTAGGATATTACCAGTTCGGTAGAATGTTATTAAAGAAAGGAGTAGAAGTAGAGTAAGCGGAAGCATTCATTCATTCATACAGAAAGAGTATACATCTTGTCAAGCTGGCGATGTCTTGGAGAGATTCCGCCAGTGTTTCCCGTATGGGAACCCAAAAACTTACAAAACAATGAACACACACCACCTATATATAGACATAGACCAACTCGTACAAAGTGAGCATGTGGTTCGTACGAAGTGGGTTCACTGCATACGAAGTGATATAAATGCTCCTCTCACATTCGCACTTCAGCTGTGTGTTCGTATCTATTCTATACAATATTCAACACATGCTCTATCTAGCCTATTCACACAGTGACGGACATAAAGTGCATCAACAATTATTCAATATTTTTGAATTTTGAAATTGTTAATGTGTTTGTTTTTTCCAAACATATTCTCCCCTTAAAATTAAAAACGTATTTTGGAAAAACATTTTAGAAAATTACAAAAAAACCCCTTCAAAAATAACTACCGCTGTCAATCTTTTCACCCCCAAAATCCAGTTGTTTTATATCGTTAATTTTAAGCAAATAATCAAACCGTGATTTGTCAAATGCTTTGGTAAAAAGATTATATTTTTACTCATTGCTGTGAATTTTGACTATGTTTATCAACTTCTTCTCGTCACAGTCACGAATGAAGTGATAACGTACTTCAATATGTTTTGCTTTAGAATGATTTACCGGAATTTTGGTTATTGAAAGTGCTTCTTGGTTATCTATGTGTATAGGGGTTGTAAGAAATTGCAAGTTGTAATCTCTCATTTGATGTTGGATCCAAAGCACTTGTGAACAACAACTTGATGCCGCAACATAGTTCGCTTCACGTGTTGAGAGAGAAACAGTTGTTTGTTTCTTACACTACCACGTTATAAAATGATTCCCAAAGAATTGGCAACACACATAGTAGATTTTTTGTTTAGCTTGCAGTTTCCATAACCCGAATCCAAGAATGCTGTTAAAATGAAATCATCATCCTTAGGATACTACAGACCCGTGCCCGGGCATCCCTTTAGATATATGAACATTCTTTTAACTACCATGAGGTGAGAAACATGCAGATTGGATTGGTATTTGGCACATAAGCATGTAGGATACATAATATCTAGTCTAGATGTCGTCAAGTACATGAGCTAGCCAATCATTGAATGATAAACTACAAGATCTACCACAGGACTTGAAATGTCTAGGCTGATGCTATGATTTTGATGGAGGGGAGTACAAGCCACTTTGCAATCTGTCAACTTGAACTTGTTCAAGATGTGGTAACTAATCCACATGTAGCCCTAAGAAAAACTTCTTCTTCCCCATTGAGCTTAACTCAAATTTACTCCGCATCACCGATTAGAATTCTTACATATATTATCGTCTATTTACCTAAAGAAATATATCATCCACATATATTTGCACTATAAGAATATGCCATTTCATTTCCCGTGTGTAGAGGGTGCAATCCACAATTCCACGGACAAAGTCATTATCAAGCATGTGTTGTGCCAACATTTCGTACCAAGCCTAGGGTGCTTGGTGTAAACCATACAAGCCTTCTCAAGCAGGTAGACTTTATCATGTTGTTTGGATCCATAATTCCTAGTGGTTGTCCCACATAGACCTCTTCTTTGACTTTTCCGTATAAAAACATAGATTTTACCTCAAGTTGATATACTTTGAAGTCTTTCCATGAAGCGAAGGCTAAAAATATACTATTTTTTTCCAACCTCACAACGGGTGTGTATACTTCTATAAATATATTCCCTTTTGCTTATTGAACCCCTGCACAACCAATTTGGGTGTGTTGCGAACAATAACCCCTCTATCATCCTTCTTTCTCTTAAATACCCATTTTGTATTGATCTTCTTATGATTTTCCAAAAGATCTACAAGCTTCCAAACCCCTAACTTCTCAAACTATTGTAACTTTTCCTACATCGCATTAACCCAACTTTCCTATATCAAAGCTTCTTTATAAGACTTCGGTCTCTATTTGAGAAACAAAACATTTGAATGAGAATCAATTTTGCATCTCTACAACTTCAGGTAGGAAACAACTTAAAGATTTTTGAAATTGGCTTCTTGTTTGTACACAGCTTTGAAGATTTCCCAAATATTTTCCAACGGATGATAAGATAGATACCAAGGAACAACTTCTTTTGAAATTGTTACCACCGGTTCTAATTTATTGGCATTCTTCTTAACAACATCTTGACTAACATCTAGTGTATTTGGTTGAATCACGGGATTAAATGATTGAGCCTCCTACTGAACCTCTATTTGGTTCATCATCAGATGTTGACACACCTTCACCATTTTTGGAATCTTCATTATCCGAATCGCCTGACTCATTAAAAATTGGGTTTTCAACATTATGTTTGACATGAGAACCACTTCCTTCACTAACATTGTTTGAACCAGATTGTGTCAAAGTAACAATAATTGGTCTACGAATTTGTGACTGAGCCGAACATTGTTGTTGTTGATACAACATAACTAGCTCTTCTTCTATAGGTTCTAAAGGAAGATTAATGATTTCTAAAGACTCTCATAGACAAACATCCATGGATCACCCAATTTTCTTTGTACGAGTAGTATACTTCTGATATTGAACGTTTGTACCTACATTATACGATTAGGACTCGGTAGATATAGTCGTCTAAGAGGACTTGCATACCCCATGCTATTATCGTATGTTAGTTCTCGTTACCTATTATGCCATGTGGATTCGTTTAAACTTTTATACATTAGCTAGTACTCAAACTTGTATGCTTGCCAATACTTTATGTATTGAACTATACTTTACTACATATTGCAGGAAATTGATGATGATGATGACGAACAGAATCTAGTAGGATGTTTAGAAACGTACCTTGAAACTTTAGTACTGTTGTATTTTGTTTTGTTTCAAACTTATTGTAATTCTGTTTTGAACAATGTACTTGATGTTAGCAATGAAATGAAATATTGTTTATTAAATACTGGTCACATTTAGTGTTATGAAGTCTCTTGCAATCTCATTTTCGTCTTGCCCTGATGTTTCCGCCATGAGTTGGGTGTGACAGATTGGTATCAAAGCCATAACTATAGGGAATTAGGAAAAAAAATGTCATAATTTGACCTAGTATATAGTTTATGTACCATACTTGACCATTCTTGAATTTCCATGATTAAAATACTTGAATTCTTCCATTTTGCTTCTATCTATTCTTTTATCTTAAATTATATATGTCTTTTCTAAGACTAACACAATACACACTTGAAGACATGTAGACACTCATATACCACAAACGAGACGACCTCACAAACAATAGGCATGAAAACCCACAATTTTTGGTGAAGTCCCTCAGTCCATGTTATTCGATTTTTCACAAATTATGCCATCAAGCTAGGAGTGATATCCACACCTTGATGGAAAATTTCCCATTTCTAATCTAGTGGACACTTATCAAAAGAGTTGGGAAATTTATTTCCTTGACCCGTTTGGTAAGTACTTACCACGTTTCGGGTACGATGTTGTCAAGTTAGGGGTGAAACCCGCATCTTGATAACTAGTCCCATTCCTCGATTTTCAATCCCGCCAAAGTTTTGAATTTTTGATCGACTAGAGACATGTAGTAAACCGGAAGGGTGAATAGCGTTAACCACTCCTCGGTGAGAGTATTCTACCTATTTGGCCAAAGCAACTCAAAAGAACTTTTGATTCACTGTGGAGAGTATTCTACCAAAAGGGTCACCAAGCGACCACCGAACCAATCGCCAAACCATCTAAACCGTCACCCAAAACCAACCCCAACAATAAGGAACGAAAGGCTTCAAACCGAACTTATTTGGTGATTACTCCGCAAAACCCTCCCTACAACAACAACTCGCCTTCACCCAAGACCCCGAGCCGACAAAGCAAGCTTACACTAGAACTCATACCCGGTGTAATACTTGCACCTACCATCACCCAACCTCTGAACCATATCGCCTTTGCACTGTGTACAATAGATTTGGGCACTTTAACACTCAATGCCGAAACAACCAAAAGCTGCAAGGAAACAAAACCCAAACCCAACCACCTGCCAAAACTAAACCCAACCACAAGCGAACAATGGTCGCACCTGTTTCAAGTATGGAGACCCAAAACCTTAGCAACGAATGCCCTCAGTACAACAACCAACAACAAGCTCGTCGTAGACGAGCTTTTCTCATCACTACCGCTCAGGCCCAAAACAACAACGACGTCATCAACGGTACGTTTCTAGTAAACGATATTAATGCTTCTTGTCTTTTAGATACTAGCACGGATAAAAGTTTTGTATCCATTGAATTTGAACCATTGCTTAAGTGTAGACGCTCTAGGTTGCCAAAATTTTCCGATCGGTAAATCAATCACGTAAATTATGTTCTCCCTAACTGTTCTCTAAATCTCAATGATCATAAATTCTCGATTGACCTCATACCCATGCAACTGGGTAGCTTTGATATAATAGTAGGCATGGATTGGCTTCGGTAGGTCCGTGCCGAAGTTATTTGTTCTGAGAATTAACCTCATACCCGGCGCTAAACTTGTTGCAAAATCCTCGTATCGTCTCGCACCACCCAAGATGCAAGAGCTATCAAGCCAACTTCAAGAATTACTTGATAAGGCTTTATACGCTCTAGTACTTCTCCTTGGGGCGCCCCGGTCCTGTTTGTTAAAAGGTAAGATGGATCTTTTCGCATGTGCATCGATTATCGCGAACTTAACAAGCATACCGTCAAGAATCGCTATCCCCTTCCTCGCATTCGACGATCTCTTCGATCAACTCCAATGCGCAACTTTTTCTCCAAAATCGACCTTCGTTTTGGCTACCATCAACTTCTAGTCCTTGAAGAGTACATTTCAAAACCGCATTTCATACTAGATACGGTGACAACGAATTCATAGTCATGCCTTTAAGTTTAACCAATGCACCCACGGTTTTCACGGATTTTATGAACCGTGTGTGTTAATTATGCTTGGACCGCATTGTGATCGTTTTCATAGACGATATTATCACACCCGCTAAAATCAGAGTTGAGTGTGATCTAACTAGTATCTTCATTGCACAACGGAAGTTTAAAAGTATGCTAAGACTTCTAGAAAGTGAACGCCCACTAAGTACTCGAATCCCCATTTGTTCTCCTATTCTAACCGTGCCAAAATATGAAATTGTAACCTGAGAAAGAGACATGCGAAAAATAAACATAAACTTGGTGAGTTCATAGTTTGTTCGAAAAGATTTAAAATAAATCTTTTTAGTAACCGGTTTAAATAGTGTGACAAATCATAGTAAAACCATTTTTCCTTGGCATGTCATTTGAAAACCTTGAGTTTGTAAAACTTTATAATCGTCAATGTCCATGCATGACAAAGGCAACATGCCCGCATGAGCCTATAACCAACCCCGTACTAGAAAGTGCCTCGCCGAACTGTTTACTCAAGATGGTAGACTAACAGGCGGTTATAGTTCCGATATGAAGCGAGGACTTCACTGTACAGTTTTAAGCGACCCTATGGCCCTTAGTGTTGAGTAGTGGACAATACAGTCCTTGAGTGTTCGTGCAGTGCACAAGCATAACACTGGTGGGCCTAACACACTCAAGTCTTTGTGCCTCGCACAAGTGAGAGTAGGCCTACCCCATTTGAGTCTGTAAGCAGGACCAATCAATCCCCTTATTCGTATGCAGGACAACCCAGTCCTGTTGTAACTAGGACAATCCCGTCACTAGTCATGAAACTCATGCACGTTTTGAAAATACGCGTGTGCTTTGTAAAAGCGGTATTTTGAGCATAAACCTTTCGTAAACCATTTGAGTTTATTGAAATCCATTTGCAACATGGTTTAGAAATATGAATTTTCGTTCATCGAAATTTTGTGTACTTTTGCAAAAGTTGCATGTCTTTCCACCCCCGAAAACATTTATAAAAATGTAAAAACCATAAAAGGTGGGGGTTATAAACTCACCTCGATATCCAGTGCAAAGCTAGCTTAATATGATTCCATAATGTTGTTTCCAAAACGTGACTCCTAGCTGCAATCTATAACATTCCTATTAAGGAATTAAGCTTATAAGTCTCGACTAAAAGCGTAGCTAAACTACATGTCACCGAGCTCTACTGAATCGTTAACCAATGCTTCGATGGGAAGATGTTAATTTATTAGAAACGATAATACTCGTTTAAACTCATTTATTATCGGTGATAAATACTATGTATTGGGAACACTTAGTTTCCAAAAGGTTTAGATTATATATTTATATATAAATATAAATATATTTAAAAGTCGTTTCAAAAGGTAGTACGTGTATGTAACGAATATTTATATTGGTACATAATGTCTATCGCCTACGTCTAGGATATGTCGGTTAGGCTTAGAATGTCAAATATTGTATGTTTATATATGTTTTATATGCTTTTTAAGTGGCTCGTACGAGTGAGCTTAGTGACTCGTACGAGTGACACCTTGTCACTCGTACGAGGCACAACTTGCACGAGCCAAACACCTCTCTCCTTGGTTGGTGACTACGGCGAAGCCTTGTCAAAGTGTTTACTCGTCTGTAACCTCTCACATTTATTAATACGAATGAAAGGCGTTTAAGCATATACATCTTTCTTGTTTGTTTGTCCAACTCACTAACAATGAATTTCGCCTCTGTTAGTTGAGTCGAATCAGTCTGGTGCTCATAAGAGGAGAGCCGATCCCCTCTCACAAGTGGTATCAGAGCCTTGAGGCCTGATTTGAGGACGAACATCAAGTTTCAGCAGACAACCAACAGTTTCAGCAATTGCAGATCCAGATTCAACCACTGCAGATCTCTATTTCTACTCTTCTTGATAACCGATTTCAGATCAAGAGGAATTCATGGACAAAATGGACTAGGATTTAGTATTACACGTTAAAATCAAAATTAACAAATCCTTGAAAGTTTCAGATCTAAAATCAAACTAAATCATGTCAAAAATTATAGAAATCATCCGTTTGCTGACCCGTACAAGTAGAAGGACAACCCGTACGAACGACCATTCGTACGAGCGAGTAAAACAAGTTTAATTTAAAAAAATTACAAGTTACAAAAAAGGTCATTCGCATGAGTGGTTGATTGATTCGCACGAAGAAGTCACTCGCACGAATAACTCCTTCTTTCGCACAAGCATCTTGCTCGCACAAACCATTGATTCGTACGAACATCTTATGCGCACGAAACACCTGATCACACGAGTAGTTGTTCAGTCGCACGAAGGACATTTTAAGAACGTTTTTCTTAAATTTCATGTTTTTGTCAAGTTATATCTAATCAGTGTTGTCAAAAGGTTGTGTGTCTAAAAAATTGCAGATATGATGAAAGAAGAATATGCTGAGCCATCCTTTGAAGAAGCAGCCGAAGATTATTACAACACGTCGTCAGAGGAAGAAGAACTCCTAAATAGTGCATTTAGACATCTTTTGCCTAATGACATTCTTAAAACTTTTGTAGGATATTTCGACTCCAGCTATCGACAATTTTGTGAAGAAGAGAAAAAGCCTGAAATTGAAAAGATGATCGATGTAACCAAAGAGATGACTTTGGAAAATCTGACTGGCAACACCGACAAGCTCTTATGGCTAACATGAATGAGGTAGTTACTGAGGAAGCTCAGGAAGCTAAAGTGAAATCAGTAAATGTATCAGGAAAGGAGACTGTAAAAGAAACACCTTGCATGAAGTACAAAGAGCTGCATTGAGTGTATAAAAAAGAAACAAGATACAAAGAGCTGTAATGTCATACAGATAATTTGTCATGTGATTATAATACAACAAAAAAAAGCTTATGACAAATTAAGCAAAACCATTAAATAGTTTGAACAAGTGATTAACACTTTTGATGCTCAAGGCAACTTTTATGGACAAACAAATGGCCATCAATATTCATTTAAATACAATTGCCGAACTAAAAAGCGAGCTTGAAAAAATGAGAATCGAACAGAATGGGTTAAAAATTGTTAATCAGTTATTCTACAAGTTCGTACGTCACTGATCACATTCTTCCGAAAATTGAAAGCAAAGAAGAAAATAAAATTGATGAAAACACAAGTGTAGGTTACGATCGTGTTCCACCACCCATGTGGAATAGCTATGCAAGTAAGAAACCATCGGGGGTGGAAAAGGCGCTCAATTTAAAATTGAAAACTGAAAAGAAAAACGAGCTGCCTGTGAACATTGATGTAACATACACCAAGAAAAAATGTATGTGAATCTGACGTGCTTAAATGTTTTGAAAGATGAATCTGAATTGGATGTTGAATCATTAGAAAATAGTTTAAATAAAGATCCAAAAGTAATCGTGTATAAAATGAACGGATCTGATAAACTATATTCCGATGAGGATTTCCCAATCCAGAATATTATTCTTAATCGGGTTGATAAATTGTTCAAGCTTGTTGAAGTCAGCTATTATGATTTAGAAAAACGAGATGCATCATTTTATTCTAAATCAAAATGTGTTCACAAAACCCACCAACAGAAGAACGGGATTATCCTGAAAACAACAGAGCAGGGTTGGGTTTTCAAAAGCAAATAAAGAACAAAAAATTCCAAAAGTTGAACTTTGCTAAGAAAATTGATTTTGTCTATGGGACAACCACTGAAAAAGAAAAAGAGATCATTGGCAAACAATCCAATGATGAATTTAAAAAGGAAAAGGAGAGTAGAAAACAGGATTTGGGTTCCTCTGTTAGAAAGGACATCAGGACATGCTACAAATGTAACAATGTCGGGCATATTGCACCCATGTTTGTACCAAAACAAATTTAAAAAGAAACAATGAATCCAATAAAAATGTAAAATCAACGATTCAACTTAATTCTAAATTTGAAATTGGTGAAAATTCCACCAAGAATCGTCAAAAGGATTCAAAGTTTTATTCTAAAAAGGCAATTTTAAAAACACAAATTTAATTAGCAAAACTTAAACCATCTTCAATAGAATTAAAACCACCTGTTAGCCAAAACAGAAATTAAACAAAATGTCAAAATCAACGTTCCAAAGTTTGATATTCCTAACCCACCCAAGACCAAGCAGGCTTGGGTTTCTCTGTTTAAATGATTTCTTCCATATGTGTGCAGGGGCTCCCGAGATCAATCACGTCAAAATAGATTATGGACAGTGGAGCTTCCCGACACATGACTAGGATGCTTGCGTTATTATACAACGTCAAAGCTATCCGGGGAAGATGCTTTAAAAGACAAAAGCTGGGTGGAGGCAATGCAAGACGAACTCTTGCAATTCCAGAAACTAGGAGTCTGGAAACTTGTTGATTTACCTGTCAATCATAAGAAGATAAATACGCGTTGGTCTTAAGTGTAAGAGAGATGATAGAGGTGTAGTGGTCAGAAAAAAAGCTCAGCTTGTGGTCCAGGGCTTCCATCAGCAAGAAGGGATAGACTACAATGAAGTTTGTGCGCCTGTTGCTCGTCTTGACATGCCCATATATGTAGATAATAAGGCAGCTATTGATATCACTAAAAATCTTCTTCAACACTTACGCACTAAACATATAGAAATTCGAGACCACTTTATCCGTGATTGCTACGAGAAAAGTTGGTTAGAATTTATAAAATCCACACTGATGACCAAAAAGCATATTTTTACACCAAATCTTTTGATAGATCAAGATTTAAAAATCTTTTGAAATTAAATGGTTTAAAAAAGCTGAAATCAGGGATTGAAAATGAGGTTGAATTTGAGGATGACGAGGAATTAACGTGATTCTCATTGGTATAACATATATTTCTCTGTATATACTTTTCTTGCTTTCTTAAACACAAAAACCCAAAAATATGTTTTTGATTTTAGGGGGAGAAAAGTTGGGGAAATACAATAACATTATAAAAAGAGATAAGAGAGTTTTTGTGGAAAAGAGGTTCTCATATTTCATCAGAGAACTATCACAGTATGCTAAAGAAATCGAATGCTTTAAACAGGTATTTAAACAGGTCTTACTGATGATGTGCCAATAGGCTTCACACGTTCTAGTAAATAGTTCTTCGAGATATAAACCTAAAAGAAAAACTGAGTAATTTGTGGGTCGACATCTCTCAGATATTTGGACTTATTACTCTGAAATTTCGTTTGAGAGAATGCCAGAATCTGTGATACTAAGTCTTTACATTTAGTCAACATCTAGGTTATTATATGAGTTCTTCTGATTTTGCATCAGCAATGACCTAGAACTTGTATAATACTTTACGCATTATTCCACCTCCAAAAGCTGCACACAAAATATAAATGTCATAAAAGATACGACATCTGCAGTTCAAAAGATTCCTTAACGGAACACCCCTAAAGTCGAGCCTTCATCTCTTACTCTGTATGGAAATACTAACTTGAGCTCTCAAGGTCTCGCAAATCACCCCATTTACAGATATCAGCTTGATATATTCACCTATGAAATGAAACTCTGGGAATCTCGACGCGAGAGTATATTCTGAGATGGGAAACACAGTTATTTCATGTTCCTTAATCTTACGTAACATATCTTGAAATAATTAAGAAATGTGTAGAGGTTTAAGTGGATAAGTATATTGGCAATCTAAGTAAATCTGTTTAAGACCTTAAAGTTACTACCAAGATCAACTGTACTTGTGATTTGTTTAAATATCTGATGTGATCCTCTATCACAAAACTCACAAAAATATGTATGTAAATTCATCTTTATTTTCTTATTCTTTCTTTTCATAAAAGTCCAAAATGATTTTCAATTTACTTTTAGCAATTTTAGTATTAGTCTACCGATGATGAAAACACCATTAGTCCAAGTCAAAGCGACAGTTGCTGAAGGAAATACTGAAGATCATGGGTTGGGAGCTAATAAGAAAAGAAAATCTCCTAAAACGTCAAAAAGTTCATTAACTTGAAACTTTAATTTTGGAATAAATTTGTTTTGGTCAAACGACGGTCAACCAAGGTCATTAACTTGGACTTGGTAAGCAAATCGGTTAACCGGGGTCATTAACTTGGAATCGGTTAATTGAGTGGTTATAAAAACAGATAAAATTTCTCATATATTTAAAAAGAAAATCAAAGTACAAGGAACTAACTCGTACGAGTGATAAAAGACTCATTTCATGTGAGGCATCGCTCGTACGAACGATCTTGATAGAGTATAAAAGGGCTTCTCATTCGCATGAGTCACACTATTGACTATGTACAACTGAAAGTGTACTCTATGTGATTCAGTTCTTTCTAATCATTTTCTTGATCACCTTTTCATATCTATACTTCGGGGAGGTTGAATGGCACACCTCTCTCGACGGGAAAGGTACTAATGCTTGTTTTAAGCCGTTATAATGCCAAAATTGGACCAAAAAGGACATAAAATGCAGATTTAGGATAATTGGACGGGTAAAATATAAAATTGAACTCAAATTCGTAAAATCGGCCATTTTAACCTCTATATCAACATTCAGTTTGTTAAAAACTACACGTTTTAAGTTCGGTTTGATAAGGTGTTATTTGGTGCGATTCGCAACTCGTACGTACGAGTTATCGTTCGTACGAGTATGTTCTTAAACATTTAAATCTCTTTGACGAGTGAGTCTATTCAAAATCCTTAAAATTGTTAAGTATGAATTTCAATTCGTACGAACAAGTGGCTCGTATGAGTGGGTTTTGATTCAGACTTAGATATTTGTCTTAATTATTGACTCGTACGAATGGTGACTCGTACGAGTATGTTAATGTTTTGAATTTTTTCTAGTTATGTAATTTGTGTTTGGAGATCATGAAGTCTACATTCTCACCATTCCACAACGTTTGTTGTCTTTTGGATGAGACTATTCCAGAGATAGCTGCTTACAGAGATGTGCTAGAATTTTTTAGCAGACTGCCGATTACCAAAGCCCTCACTGATGGACATACTGCATAGCAATCTCACGTTGAGTATTGCGGCCGAATATAATGAGGAAGAGAATGCTATTCTGTCTGTTCTACGCATTAACAATGAAGATATTGAGGTCAAGATTACAGAAGGTCTTATTCGTACAGTATTGGAGTTTAAAGACAATGAAGATGACTGGACCGGTTACCTAGAATATATGGTCAAGGGGTGTTTTTATCGAATGGGCTATGTTGGATTCATGAATGTTGCACCTTTCAAGAAGGGAAATCTCAGTGCCCCTTTTCGCTACATTGCTCACTGCATTATTCATGCCCTTAGCCACAGAAAGGTGGTTTTGATGATCTCATAGACTATCAGATGTGCATAACAATAGCACTAAATCTCAACCTGCCTTACAACTTTTCAAGACTTATCTTTTCGTTGATGGTACATAACATACAGCGTGAAAAGTTTCTTCAGTACCCGAGATTTGTACAGATGCTGCTAGATCTTCTACATCCTAACTTGAAGAAGAAGAAGAAGAAAGATGATATTTTGAGACTTGAGCATATGGATGTATCGACGTTGAAAAAGATGAATCTACACTTGAAAGCCTTCCCCAACGCTAAACCTATTTTTGGGGCTATCACAAATAAAGATTATTTGGCGCCGCCTAGGGGAAGTGGCGTAAAGATGATAGTGGTGATGAAGCTGATGAGTTGGGAGCTTTAGATGGTTTTGTTTCAAAACGAAGTGCGCGAAGAAGGATAAGAAACGGGGAAGGGGGCGAAACGTAAGCAGACTGCTACATCTTCCTCCTCTACTCCTCAAAAGAAGAAACGTGCACCTACCAGCACGGGATTGGTTGATGAGCTAGAGATAGAAGTAAATATTGAGACAATGGCTGCTATATTGAAAAAGAAGCTTTTGGTGATTAAGAAGGTAAAGTTGATGAGGCATCCTCCTCTAGCACCGATGAAGAGGATAGGATCGTCAGGGAGAGAGAAAGGGCCAAAGAAAGAGAATTGGAACGATTGGCTGAAGAAAAAAGAAAGGCTGAAGAGAGAAGAAGGAAAGAAACGGGGGAAGATGATACCGCATATGTTCCTTCGGATTCCGACAGTGACACCCCTATTCGCCAAATCATCAAAGAGGCCATCTAAACGTTTAAAGAGGCCATCTATTAGAAGCACAGTTCTCCAAAAGCCAGATCTAAAAGGCAAGGTGCAAAAAATGGTTGATGAAGCAGAGAATGTTGAACCAACTCCTGACCCACACCATCACCACCTCCACAACAACCCTAACCACCACATCACCACAACACAACAACACCACAACCTACACCTCAACTTCAACCTACTCAATATCAACCACAGTTCTCACTACGAACAAGATTAGAAGATCAGTTTAACTTCGACTTTGGTAATATTCCAGGGGGAAGAGTTCTCAGCTGACATGTTCAATGATACACGAATAGAAGAGTTAGAAAATCAAGTGATGCTGAACAATGTCAAAATCGCTGAGTTACAAGAGCATATTAAAAGGCTTAATGAAGATAAACAGAATCTAGAGGCTATCTTGGCAAGCATCGTGTCCGAAAATGAACAACTGAGGAATTGAATGGCTGAATATGATGCAGAACGCCTCAGAAACCAAAGGAAGATGAACTTGTTCGAAAAACTTCTTACAAGGAAGCTTGGAATTAATCTAGCTTCTGAGTTTGACGAGATTGAGAAGGAAGAGGCTCGACAGAGAGTTGCCAAGCGAGAACGTATTGCCAAAGAACTTTCAGGCGCTCAGGGCAAGGGTAAACAGAAGGTTGGTGAAGAACCTGTGATTGTTAAAGATGTGACAAAGCTGAATCTGTGCCAGCATCTTCTAAGGTAGTGGCGTATGTGGACACGAAGAAGTTTGTATTGATCGAAAGCCAAAAGATGTAGATATTGACTTGACAAATCTATTTGCTAAACATCAGGAATGGGTAAGTAAGAGAAAGATGATGAAAGAGATTGAAGTTGAAATAGATGCGTTCACTGAAAATCCTGAGGAGGATGATGAAGACTTGGAAGAACTGATGATGAATCTAAGGAAAAGTCTGACAATGATAGTGATTGTGATGATGACGATGATATGGGTGGTTCGGCTATCCTTGTAACAGAATCGGGTTTGAATGAAGACATTGATTTTTCTGTGTACTTGATAATTCAGCCAATCAAGTTGAAGGAGACAAAGAACATGGAAAGGCGTTTGAGAGCTCTAAGGATTCTAAGCAGGCAGGAATCCTCACAATGACTGATATGTCAGTTGTTCCTGTTGTGCAAAAACGAAGATTTTATATCTAGAGCATTATGTGGAGGAAGGAGAGTTTGTCCACAACTACACAAAAGAAGAAATTGCAAATATGTTGGGCGTAAACAAAGAAACATTTGAGTTTGATTTTAAGACGAGCTTAATGACACAGTGCTTTTCAGCCTGTGGATTATGTCTTCGAACATTTTTCGGACGCACATGATTATGACAAGGTTGTCGTGAGGATGATTCTGATGACAATGATGCAAATATTATCGGAGAGGGTACAGATGACTCCCCAACCTTCAGTGAAATATTTGCAGCTGAGAATGATGATTTACTGAAACGCAAATTGAAGAAGCTGTAAAACAAGGAACAGTTCCTCAAAGATTATCTAGGGAAGTAATAGAAGAAATGAGGAAACTGTGATTTAAAGAATTACTAGCAGAGCGTAAATTCAAACGTCCTCTAGTATTCTTCACACGTGATGCTAACATTTCTCTAGGGGACATCATAAGTTGGGGTTGGATCGAAGAGCTTGACGTCTATGCGATTAAACGGGAGTATGGGCTCAAGAACTTCTGATACCTAAGCGATAACAAGACCCTTCCGTTCTGGGACATTACTGAACTGGTGCAGACAAAGATGATAAATCTGAAGATGAAAATTTCACGACCAGCGGCTATGGAAATTGATAAAGTTGGAAGCTACTCACAGCTTTAGACACTAGAAGCCACATATGCCCAAGAGAATCACAAAGATCGATCCTATTACAAAATAAAAAGATGTGGCATTGATTGTGAAGAGGCCGAAAGTGATGAAGAATATGCCTCTGATAAAGATGGAGCAGGATTACTTCAAGATATTTAAATGGTGGCACTATGATTCTTGTACTGGTGAAGCTGTTATTTGTGTTCATCCAGATGAAGATTCTTGGAAGATAACTGAAGAATTATCCGAAGCCGTCATAACACACAAATGCATATATGGTCTATGGCGCGGCATTCGAGTACTAGACCCTATGTGGCTAGTCAATTATTCTAAGAAGGATATTGAATGTTTATTTTACAGCAAAATCAATTTTGAGGAGAAAGACAAAGAACAGGCTCTCCAGTTCTAGAAGATTGTTAATGTTTGTTTTGCTAATGACATACGTTCAGGAACAGCATCGAACATTTCTTGGAGGAAGCTGGAGGAGATAGAGCAGCTAAAGAAAGAGAAGAATACAGAAAGGATTGTAGAGCGAAAGCGGATTGCATCGCTAAGGAGCTTTCGGTTTAGCAACACGTATAATCGGCCTCCTCCTACAAACCAAACGCCGATATCTTCTGAGGAGCATTGCATGCCACCGAAATTATTCTTTCGACATTAACTGTCAAATCTTTGGAGACTTCTCGAAGACTATCCAAGACTGCAGCAACATCCAAGGGGAGTTTGTTGGTGCATAATGTCTATCGACTACGTCTAGGATATCTCGGTTATGTATATAGGGCTTAGAATGTCAAATATTGTATGTTTATATATGTTTTATATGTTTTGTTTGTGGCTCGTACGAGTAAGCTTAGTGACTCATACGAGTGACACCTTGTCACTCATACGAGGCACCACTCTCACGAGCCAAACATACCTCTCTCCTGTGCGAGTCATGTTGACCTATAAATAGTGGAGCTTGAGTGTGGTGTTTGAATCTGTTGGTTGGTGACTACGGCGAAGCCCTGTCAAAGTGTTTACTCGTCTGTAACCTCTCACATTTATTAATACGATGAAAGGCGTTTAAGCATATATATCTTTCTTGTTTGTTTGTCCAACTCACTAACAATGAATTCCGCCATCTGTTAGTTGAGTCGAATCAGTCCGGTGCTCATAAGAGGAGAGTTGATCCCCTCTTACAATTTATATGTATATAAACGTCGTGTAGCCGAATAGTAATACTGTGTCTCGTGGATAATTATCAAAATATTATATAGTTATACGCTCGTTAGAAGTCGACCTCATTCGTTTGATACTGTAATAACTCGGATAATATTCTATGTTGTAATCTTACGGTAATGTGTCGTACTTCGTTTAGACGTTTGTAATGAATATTTTATATAAATATTCAAAATCTCAACATTTGAATATAAATAATTACATTTATTTTATATGCTTTTGAATACTAAACGTTTGAAATATAAATTCCGAATTTAGAACTTTGAAATAAATATAACTAATTATATTTGTCTTATAAAAGTATTCGAGTTTCAATGCGTTTCCGTTAGTTTTGAATAAACTATATATTTATTTTTAACGAAAAACCGGCAGGCTTTCCTCTGTTTTTAAGTGATCCCGACAATGCAAGTTGTGGCTAATTTTTTGAAACACAACAATTTCAATGTAACAATTTATATAATTTCCATTATGAGATCAAAACATTGTATTTCATCGCGTATAAGTCTAGCATAATATATATATATATATTGTGACAATACCTTGGCATTGTTTTTCAACTAATATATACATGATTTATATACAAACTCTACGATACGAGTACGAGTAATCTTTATTATGATGTTTATACTAATCGGTTCGGTTTAGAGCTCGGATTCGTGATAAAATAAACGAGGTTAATGTATACATAAATGTTTAATGTGTTGTTAAAACTTTACTAATTCTAGTGTCGACTGAGTTGACCGGTTTGACCCCTGTTGACTGATTTGACCAGAACACGAATTTAGCTTGAATCCAGAACGGAAACTTTGTCTACTTAAACCAAACCTAAAACCGGTGTTTGACGCGCTTTTACCTGCTTTGACCGAACCCCAAACAAACAAAACTAAAGCTAGTTATCCGTTGACTTGTTGATCGAACCAAATCTGAAACGAGTAGGCCCGTTGACCATAACCAATGCCAAAATCCAAGAAGTAGGTTAGCAACTGTGTTAAACCAATGATTTACCCAAAAAAGAAGACGCTCACCAGAGTTTGTCGAGGTGAAGTCGACCACCACTACTCACTAGTCAAGCACCACCGCCTCCGCCATCACGTCATCTCCCGTCGGACCGTCGTTCTTCAGCTGCCTGAACCAAAATAGTCACACCCCAGCCGCCCTCGCGGCTTTTCTAGCCGTCGAAGTGACGTCACTTCCGTCTATCCACCACCTCACCGCCGCCGCTTGGCGGCTTATTCGCTGCCTGAAAAGCGGCTTTGCTGCATCTTGCCACCCACCGTGGAGAGGTGGCCGGCGCCGCTGTTGGTGCATAATGTCTATTGCTAGTCTAGGATATATCCGTAATGTTTATAAAGATTGCAGGAGACTGTTTCGTATGAAATCAGTCACTCGTATGAAATACAATTTCGTACGAATCATAGTTGTTTGTTTGTTAGTGCACGCACTTCAGTACGAGTCATGTCGACCTATAAATAGGGAAGTGTTGTGTTAGAGCTAGGAACGGATTTGTCATTTCATACGGCGAAGCTCTGTCAGTTTGTTTACTTGCATCTGTAACTTGAACGTCTTTAATAGATCAGAAGCAGTTAAACAGTAAGTTTTGTCTTGTTTGTCATATCTACCTCTCTAGCAATGAATTCCACCTCTGATAGTTGAGAAGATCAGATCGAATTTCTCATTTTGGGAGCTCGATCCGTCCACAAGTGGTATCAGAGCCGTGAGATCTGATCTACAGACAGACAACAAGTAGTTACTATTCAGACTTGGACATATCTTCATCTTCATCATTTTTCTGACCTTTGCTGGATTTTTGGACAAATTTCGGACAAATTCATGGACAAAATGGACTAGGATTTTAGTAATTCAAGTTAATCTTCAATCTAATCAATCCATACCATAATTCGGACATAAAATTCAACTAAATCATGTTGAAATCGATAAAATTTGATCAGTTTGAAGTTTGAATCAGTTTTCGTACGAGTTTCGCATGAAATTCAGTTGTTTTGAGTTAGTACGAATCAATTTAAATTCAACGAATCAGTTTAAAGTTCATACAGAATCTTGAGAAATTTTTCAGAATTTCAAATTGTTTCGTACTAAATGATTTGAATCATACAAAATTTCAATCGTACCAAAATTTACTCAGTTAAAAAAAACTTGATTCATACAAAATGACTTGATCCGACCAAATTCATTCACACAAAATTTTACTTAGTAAAAAACACTTGTTCGCACAAAATTGAATTGATTCGTACGAAAACTTAGTGTTTGTGATAAAACTTGAATCGTACAAAAATTTTGTTTCATGTAAAATTCTTATTTCGTATAAAACCACTTGATCGCAAAAAAAATTTGTCTAATCTGTATGTTTATTTTCGAGAAGTGTGTTCTAGTTTTTTGCAGAAAAAATGTCTGAGAATTTTACAATGCGTTTGCCACATCGGTTGTCACTACTGCAGCAGCTCAAAACATCAATTTAGAAAATGAAATGGGAACAATCACTAAACCTCCAAAGCTTATGAATTTGGAAGACTTTGATAGTTGGAGCGAGAGGTTTATGAACTGGGTGCAAGCTAATCATTTTACTTGCTGGTTTGCGATCAAGGCAAAATACATCGCACCAGTTGGTGAAAGTGGGCTTGAAAAGACCCTTGCCCAATTCTCTAATGTTAAACGAGAAAGATTTATCAACAAAAAGAAGATGATGAATATTCTTCAGCAATTGATCAAAGAAGACATCTTGGCTTTATTGCAGCATGATGATGATTCGCAATCTTTATGGAATGCTCTTCGACTTAAATTCCAAGGTAGTGCTCAACTCCGCAGAAGCAAAAGGGCATTTATTAAGAAAAGAGTTTGATGTATTCACATTGATCAAAGGAGAAACGGTTAAGCAGCTAATTAAGCGATACTATCATCTGGTGGTTCATATGAAGAGAATGGGAATTGTGAAGACAAATGAAGAGCTTGTTGATAAACTAGTTGATTCTCTGCCACAAGGTGAATGGTCGACTTACTTAACCATTTTGAAGAATGGAGTTGAATAAAGCAATTTCTCGTTGCCTCGCTTTATCGAGAGATTGGAAGGTCATAGTTAGAGATGCAAAAGATGGCCAAAAACAAAACTCTTCAAATGCAACAAGATGTTAATCTTTATTTCAAAAACAGTTCTGCTGCTTAAATCCAAGCGCCAAAGATTCAAACTGCGTTCAGTGCATATAGCTCACCAAGCACACCTCAAACTCAGTCAAGTGTTTTTCAATCATACCCAACAGTTGATCCAAATACACCTTCTAGTCAACAGTCTTCTTTCGGATCAAATCAATCTCAGAAAAATCAAGCCACTCCATCATCTAATGCAGTCAAAGAATTCTGCAATGCAACAGCCGTTGACTTTCAGAACGCATAAAATTTTGATGAAAAGACATCAAAACAACATATGTCTCTACTTGCTTCAGTTCTTGAGTCATATGATAGTCTTGTTGCTGGAAAGATTGGTAATTCTGAAATGACACGAGAAGACTACGATCAAATTGATCCAGTTGAAATGGAGTTGATAGATATAAAATGGTGCATGGCTTCGATCGTTCGACGAGCACGGGGATTATGGAAATCACTGGTAAAGAAAATTTGGGAGGTTTGGATGGGAAACTTGGATTTGATAAATCTAAAGTTACTTGTTTCAGTGTCGGGAGAAAGGTCACTTTAAAAGAGAATGTCAAAACCGATAGGTTCAAGGGAATCAGAATCCTTTCCAAGATGACTATTACAAAAGAGCAATCTATCACCGACCACAACCGAGAATAAGAATCGTTCCGATTGAAGACAAGCAACCTGAAACTAAAGAAAAGGCTTTGGTTGTTACACAAGAGGACGAAGGGCTTAATTGGAACAAGTTTATTTCAAAAGGAGAATGTTTGGCATTGGTGGCTGAAATTATTGATGAACCGAAGAAGAATCGGAGGCATCGTTTGATGAAGGACCTGAGGATGATGATTATTACTATCATATTTCATCAGAGGAAGAGGAGCTGTTGAATGGTCCATTCAAACATCTTTTGCCTAACGATTTTTTAAAAACTTTTGCAGGATATTTCACACCTACTCAACATTCAACAGATGAAGTGCAAAAGAAACCGGTTGAAGATGTCAAAGTAGATGAGAAAAAGGAAGTTCTGAAAGAAGACATCATTAAAGCGTGCATGGCAAATGGAAATGAGGTAAACAAGTCATCTGAGAATGAAAAATCTTGTTCAAATGTGATGAACATGTGGTGAATGTCTTGTGAAAGACAAAAGATTTGCTGAATTGCAAAGTTTAACAGACAATTTGTCAAGCGATTACAAAACCACAAAGGAAGCATATGACAAATTGAATGCGTCTGTTAAACAATATAATAAAGCACTCAGAGAAAATGATGCAACACTTATGATGCTTAAAGCAACAGTGATGGTTAAACAAATGGCAATTAATATTCATCTAAACACTATTGCTGAGCTCAAAAGTGAGCTTGAGAAAATGAGAATTGAAATCGAACGAGTTAACAAACTGTTAATTAGTTATTCCACAAGCTCATACGTCATCGATCACATTTTACCAAAAATTGAAAATATTGAGGAATCTAAAAATGGTAAAACAAAGAGTGGAAGTTATGATCGAGTTCCTCCACCCATGTGGAACAGTTATACTTGCAAAAATCCATCTGGGGTGGAAAGGGCGCTAAATCTTAAATTGAAAACCGAACAGTTGCCTGAGGATATCGATATAACTTACACTAAAAATGATGGTGAATGTGATTCTGAAGTGGTAGAAAATGTGATTGAAAAAGTGTTAACAAATGAATCTGAAGTGGCTAAATCTGAAAAGTCTGAGAAGTCAAAATCTGATGACAAATCAGAAAATAGTTTAAATGATGATCCTAATGTCATAGTTTATAAAATGAAAGGATCTGATAAACTATTTTCGGATGAGGATTTTCCCATCAAGAATGTGAAAAGAAGTTGTGTTGATAAAATGTTCAAGCTGATGGAGGTAAGTCATGATGATTTAGATAAACATGATTCATCTTTCTATTCTAAATCAAAAACTGACAACCGACCTTACTATCGACAAATGGAGAATATTCGGAAAACAAGCGTGCAGGGTTGGGTTTTCAGAAGCAACATAAAATCAACAGGTCCCAAAATTGGATTTTACAAAGAAAATTAATTTTGTATTTGGGACAACAACCGAGAAGGAAAAGGAAATCATTGGTATTTAATCAAATGATGATTTTCTTAAAGAAAAAGAGAAACAAAAACAGAAACAGGTTTTGAATACCCCTGTTCATAAGGACAGCAGGACATGCTTTAAATGCAAGAAAGTTGGACATATCGCACGATATTGTTCACAAGAAAGTTCAAAATCAGTTTCTTCTCTGAAAAAGTTCACCAAGGATGAAAAGCAAAAAGCACCCATGGTTATGCCGAAACAAATTCTTAAAAGAAAAACTAAATCTCATCAAAATGTTAAACCAATTATTAAACCTCAATCTAAATTTAAAATTGGTGAAACATCACACAAAGTTCAACAAAAAAGATTCAAAATTTTATGTTAAACAGGCTAAATCACAAACACAGAAATGGGTTGCTAAAATTGTTAACACCAAATCATCTAAGGTTGAACTCAAACCTTCTGTTCCAACAACATTCAGTTTTAAAAAGATTGAAAAGAACAAAGTGGGTCCAAAGTTTGACATTCCAAACCCACCCAAGACCAAACAGGCTTGGGTCTCTTTGTTTAAATAAATTTGGTTAATCATGTGTGCAGGGGCTCCAACGTTCGATATTGTCAAAATGGATCATGGATAGTGGAGCGTCTTGCCACATGACAGGAATGCTTGCATTGCTCAATGATGTTAGAGCTATTCGAGGATGATATGTTGGATTTGCTGGAACGCAGGGAGGTAGGATTGTCGGAGTAGGGATTCTTTCAAACGGTGTTGTATCGTTTGCTAAAGTGAACTATATCGCTGAACTTGAGAACAATCTGCTTAGTATCTCGCAAATTTGTGACAAGAAGTTCATGACACATTTCAATGATAAAGAATGTCTAATTCTAAAACCCGGTTTCAAGATTCCAGAAGAATGGATTCTGATGCGAGCTCCGCAAGAAAATGATTTATATGTTCTTGGATGAGCATCGCTTCTACCACGTCAAAGAAAGTTCAATGTTTTGTTTCCAAAGCTACCGAAAAAGAGTTAATTTTATGGCACAGGAAAATGGGGCACATTCATTTTTGAAAGATGAATTTTCTTGTGCATAACGACTTAGTGGAGGGTGTCAATTTAAAAAGTTTTCATTTATCAGATGAATTTTCTTATGCATAACGATTTTTTGATCTTCTAGATGTGCCAACTGAAGAAGAACTTGTTATATTATTTCAACAACATCAGTTATCTAATGAAGAACAAGTTCATCAACCGTTGGTGATTTCTACGTCTTTACCAGTTAACACGTCTAATTTGATTAAAGCTCTTCTGCTCTAAATCCGGTTCCTGCTTCAAATGTCAGTGCTGCTGAATCTTCTGTCCAGCCAAATGAAGATGATGACTCTAATCGGGAACCAACTTTCGACGATAGAGGATCCAGTTCTGATGTAGGATCTGAACAGATTGAAGACTTTCTGAACCAACAGGCTGATCAGTCTAATGCTAGGAATAAAGCTTCTTCATCTGTACCGGTTGTCGATGAAAATTTCTCAAATTTGCAATCACAAGTAGATGTTCCAACTGAAGTGATGCCAAGGACACTTTCATATCATCCGTCAGAGAACATTATAGGCAGCTTACAATCAGGAGTGCAAACTCGCAATTAGATCAATAAAGATCTAAGCTGTTTTTATACTAGTATTGCTCCACTTCAAGTCCGATTTTCTCACAGTTGTTTTGTTTCTCAGGTTGAACCGGGAAACTGGAAAGATGCATTGAAAGAAGAAAGTTGGGTGGATGCGATTCAAGAAGAGTTATTGCAATTCCAGAAACTTAGCGTCTGGACGCTTGTTGACCTGCCAGATCATCACAAAAAGATTAATACAAGATGGGTCTTCAAGTGTAAACGAGATGATAGAGGAGTTGGTACGCAACAAAGCTCAACTTGTGGTTCAAGGTTTTCATCAGCAAGAAAGGATAGACTATACTGAAGTCTACGCCCCAGTTGAACGTCTTGAAGCAATTCGCATATTCTTTGCTTTTGCCTCGTGGAAAGGGTTCAAGGTGTACCAATTGGATGTTAAATCTGCTTTTCTTTACGAAAAAGTGAAAGAGGAGGTGTACGTCGGCCAACCACCGGGGTTCGTTGATCCAGTGCACAAAGATAAAGTTTACTTCTTGAATAAAGCCTTACATGGTCTTCATCAAGCCCTGAGAGCTTGGTATGAAACATTATCGAATTATCTTTTGGATAATGGCTTTATCAGGGGAACAGTAGACTCAACTCTCTTCACGAAGGAAGTAGATGGACATCTAATTATCGTACAAATATATGTGGATGATATTATCTTTGGATCGGCAAATGACAAGCTGTGTAAAGACTTTGAAGAAGTCATGAAGCGCAAATTCGAAATGAGCGCAATGGGGGAGATGAAGTTCTTTCTAGGACTTCAGGTTGATCAGTTGCCTGATGGTATCTTCATTCATCAGACAAAATATGTTCATGACATATTGGAGAAATTCAATATGATAGGAACTAAACCAGCATCGACCCCGTTAGCTCCAAATCACGGCATATGTCCAGATCTTACTGGCGAAAAAGTTGATGAAACTTTATATCGCTCCATGATCGGATCCTTGATGTATCTTACTGCTTCTCGACCAATATCATGTACCCAACGTGCCGTTATCAGTCTAATCCAAAAGAGTCACACCTGCTTATCGTTAAACGCATAATGATATATCTGAAAGGTTTTTCAAGCACCGGGTTGTGGTACCCTAGACATGATGACTTTAATCTTGCAGGTTACTCGGATGCTGCAAACTGAATACAAAATCTACAACGGCCGGCTGCCAGTTCTTCGGAACCCGTTTGGTAACGTGGCAATGCAAGAAACAAACCGCGGTCGCTCTCTCTACCTGTGAGGCTGAATACGTTTCGGCATCCAGTTGTTGTGCTCAGATTCTCTGGATACAACAACCGATGAGAGATTTCGGTTTGCAATTTCTTGATACGCCTATATATGTAGATAATCAGGCAGCAATCGATATCACCAAAAACTCATGTCAACACTCACGTACTAAACATATCAAGATTCGACAGCACTTTATCCATGATTGTTACGAGAAAAAGTTGGTACGAATTGAGAAAATCCACACTGATGACCAAAAAGCATTTTTTATACCAAAGCTTTTGATAAAACAAAGTTTAAAAATTTGTTAAAGCTAAATGATTTAAAAAATATGATCCCAGGGGATGTGTTTGAGGTTGAGTTTGAGGATGATGATGACTTGATGTGAATTTATCATCGGTTAAACGTTTTCCGTACATTCTTTCTTCTAATTTCTTAAAAATCCAAAAATATGTTTTTTATTTTAGGGAGAGAATATTTGAGGAAAATACAAAAACATTTAAAAATTAAAAAGAGTTTTGTGTAAAAAGAGTGATCATAGTAAATCAAAAATGATAGTCACAGTATGTTAAAGAATTTATTGTTTAAAAGTGTTTAAGCAAGTCTTACTATGGATATGCCAATAGACTTCACTCGTTCAATAGATTGTTATCGAGATATAAACCTAAAACACAAAAACTGATTAACTTGTGGGTTAACATCTCTCAGATGTATGGACTTAGTACTCTGAAATTTCGTTTGAGAGAATGCCAGATTTTGCGATACTAGGTCTTTATATTTGATTGATATCTGGGGTATTATTCGAGTTCTTTTTATTTTGCGGAAGCAATGGCCTAGAGCTCATATAATACTTTCGCATTATTTCCCTGAAAGCTGAATAAAAATAATTATGTCTTAAGCAATTATGACATTTGCAGTACAAAAGATTCTTTAATGGAACACCACCATAAGACGAGCCTTCATCTCTTTGTCTGTACGGAAGTACTAACCTGAGCTCTCAAGGTCTCGCATTCACCTATAAACAGATATCAAATTCGATATATTCACCTATAGTATCACATTCTAGGAATCTCGATACGGAGTATATTCTGAGATGGGAAACACATTTATTTCATGTTTCTAATAATACCTTAAAATATCTTGAAACAGTTGAGAAACGAAAAGAGGTTTAAATGGATAGAATATTGGCAATCTAGGTAAATTTGTTTAAAAGCTTAAAAGGTGTTTCTAGACTAATGGTACTGATGACTTATATGAATGCTTGAAATGATCCTCTGAAAACACAAAATTCACAAAAAATGTTGTTATTCTTTTAAAAAAAAATTTCATAAAAAACTCAAAAAGATTTTTAGTTTTCTTAGCTTAATAGTTTTATTTTTGTTTACCGATGATAAAAACACTGATGGTTGGATTCATAGCAACACCTTGCTGAAGAAAGCTTGGAATCATGGGTTGGGAGCTAATTTTTAACAAAGTTTACTAAAATGTCAAGAAAGTTCATTAATTTGAAACGTTACATGTTAAAATAAATCTGTTTGGTCAACCAAGGTCATTAACTTGGACTTGGAAGACAAATTGGATAACCAGGGTCATTAACTTGGACTTAGTTAGTCAAGTGGATTTTTGAAACAGATAAATTTTTTGATAAAATGAATGAAAAACTGAAGAAAAAGAAGCTCGGATCGCTGAACGTTCAAGAATAGCATCTTTGAGGAGCTTTAAGTTTTTAAAGCGACATCCTCTGACTGATCAATCGTGTATTGCTTCTTAGGAATGTCAAAAGCAGTTAAAGAGATTCTTTAGGCATTAAAGTCAAATCGAATTGAAGTTTTGAAAATTATCCAGACTACAGCAACATCCAAGGGGGAGTTTGTTGGTGCATAATGTCTATTGCCTACGTCTAGGATATATCTGTAATGTTTAAAAGATTACAAGTTAATGTTTAAATAAGAAAATATAAAATTTATATGTGTTACATTGTGATTCGCACGAAACAGGAGAGTGTTACATACGAAATCAGTCACTCGTACGAAATACAATTTCGTACGAATCATAGTTTTTTGTTTGTTAGTGCACGCACTTCAGTACGAGTCATGTCGACCTATAAATAGGAAGTGTTGTGTTAGAGCTAGGAACGGATTTGTCATTTCATACGGTGAAACTCTGTCAGTTTGTTTACTTGCATCTGTAACTTGAACGTCTTTAATAGATCAGAAGAAGTTAAACAGTGAGTTCTGTCTTGTTTGTCATATCTACCTCTCTAGCAATGAATTCCGCCTCTGCTAGTTGGTCAAGATCAGATCGATTGATCATTTCGGGAGCTCGATCCCCGTCCACAACCGCCTCTCCATAGTCTCTCTCTCTCTCTACGGTCTTTCTCTTTGCCTCTCACTGATTTCTCTCTCTCTCTCGGTCTCTCTCTCTACGATTCTAAGCTGATGGGTGCATGTGTATCTTAGTACAAGGAGGGTGTTACTTGTGTTAGGGGTAAGGCTCACCAGAAAATGGTGCCGGAAAATTGGTCGGAATTCCGCTTCGGTGGCCGGATGTTAGAGAGGGGAGAAGGGGTCTTGAATGGGGTCTAGGGTTTGCTAATGAGATGAAGAGGAAGAGAAGCTTATATACTTAGTTTTAGGTGGGTTGGGCCCAAGGCCCACTAGCGTGTTTCTAGTGTTTTCTGTGGCCCAATTATATTTCTAAATCCCGTTTTCGCACCCGAACGTAGTGTGTCATAATATGTTTCTTGTCTTTGCGTCGTGTAATGACATCCCGGCTTTTCAGGCATCTTAAACGCGCTACTTCACGGTTATTCATTCCTACACTGATTTAATTCGGAGAATTAAATTACACGCTCGCAATAACTACGCTAACTTTGTGAATCTATTGGGTGAATTACGTGCTATGTGTTATTAGACGTTTGTAGATTTTGTAGATTATTATATCACGCTTTGATTTCGCGATTATTAGTTATAAAAAAAATATATATAGAATAAATAAATAGCCAAACCGAACCAAGCCGCGAAACGTGTCGACCTCACCTCCTTGCGGCCCAAGGAAATAACCTAAACTTGAGGCCCAAGCCACTTAACCCAACCCCCCCCCCATCGCGGCCGCACCCCCTTCCCTTTCTTTTCCCTTGTTACATCTATATATATATGTATGCATGGATTGTTTGTTAAAAAAAAAAAACAAAACCCTAGCACCTAGAGAAGGCCGACGCAGCCCCCCCCCCCCCCCACACGGTCGCACAAGCTCCAACTTCCGGATTGATTCCAATCTTGTCCCGGTTCGCTAATCATCATCGTTTCAAGGTTAGGATTTAATTGTTTTGCGATTCACATTAGGGTTTGTATAATCTTGATCATGATTATGTGTAATGGTAGGATTATTAGTATGAAAAGTGTTGTGATTTATGATTAGTTCGGATGATTGTGCGAGTCTTTGCGATTTTGATGTTATGTTGAATACTAAAATCATAAGCTGCGTTTTAGCGATAAAGGTCATGTTATATAATTAGGGTTTGCATAATATTGATATACATGATGATATTTGACAAATAAACATGTTGTTAATCATTATTATTAAGCGTCATGATCGTTTAAGCATTTTCTAATGCGATAAAAGTCGAAAACAGTTTGCTGAATGACATTTACAGCCAACTTCAATTGGCTGTAACCTTATCATTATTTATCGAAAGTGGATTTTCTGAAGCCTAACGCTTCTAATGGCGCTGGATTAATATTTTTCTGAGGTCGTTCGCTATTTTTAAGTTGTCATTTAGTGTAGCAGCTGAAGCTACGTAAATTCTGCAAAATTTGCTAGTTGTTTATCGAGTCGGATCTCATAGTCTGTAGGTGGTTAGGTCACAAATTTGTACAGTAACTGGAGACAAGAATTTCCGGAAATCTCCCACTAGAATTTTGTTAATTGGATGAACGATGATTTATAAATAATTTTTCCCGTGGACTGCAGTCAGAAAGCAACGAATCTGACTGCAGCCTAGTATATAAATGTTTATAAATAATTGGTAAAGCGTTAGGACTTGAAAATTTTACATAAAATGCTACAGTTTAGTTGAAAACTCCTGTAAAAAAATTGGAATTTTTGGAATGTTGGAACTATTTTAAAAAAATCCTCGAAAACAGCCCAGTTATGAGCGTACAAGCTGAAACATGATAACTTGCGTTTGTGTGTACCAAAGTGTTGTATGAGTTAATCTGTGTTTATGACAAGTTGGTTTGATCATTATTTTGGTATGATGATTCTTTGCATGCATGATTGTGTTTTCGAATTGTTATTATGTGTGCCGCACTGTGTGTTAGTTATTCGTAGGGTTTTGTATCAGTGTGTTCACACACTAACTTCAAATCGGTTGGCATGTTAGGACGCGATTAGCGGTTCCATCATTTGCTTCTTTTTGTGTTAATCTAACCGAGCAATTTAAGGTGAGTTCACGGCCCCTATTTTATCCGGTTCTTGAACAACAAGGGGAGAAACATGTATACGCTCTAAAACTCTATCTTTTACGTTATGCGAAATTAACGTCGTTAAACTACTCGGTAACTAAGTTATGTTAATGTACGTTATGGTCACTAAGTAGCTTTATCACGGAAGTCATCAACCAACTCTCAGATCGTTAGTATTGGGTTAGATAGAGGGGAAATTATAAGTAGTACTACTGGGCCCGACAAGCCCTACCCGAGCTAGTCGCGCTAGCCGACCGGGTATGGTCAACGGGTGATTAATTTGGCCTAACTTTCGCCATGGTTAGTGGTAGACCTGGCAACACTGAGGCAACAACAGTCAGCTTCGATCGCGAACTCTATGTGACGTAACTTTAGGCTCGCTACCTACATGTTAACATTGAACTTAATTACGAACCAACATTATTATTTCGGGTCAGGAATAATGGAACTATATCGTCATCCCGGGTTAGGGATAACGGGGGAAAACAAACTTTTAACCGAACTTGTGAACTTATAAAAACCTGTGAACTCACTCTTCTTTAATGTTGACACTTGTTTCTTTACATGTTTCTCAGGACGCTAGGAGCGCTAGGTGCACTCACTTGCA
Source organism: Scalesia atractyloides (assembly GCA_947069175.1). NCBI lineage: Eukaryota > Viridiplantae > Streptophyta > Magnoliopsida > Asterales > Asteraceae > Scalesia > Scalesia atractyloides. The sequence goes on from CAMTDV010000022.1 coordinate 63,835,053, forward strand.
TTTGATCAAGACATTTTTATCGACTCTTATTTACGAATATTGTTTGGGATTTTTGGTTTTGGCGTTTATGTTGGCGCCTGTTACTTTACTTTACTCTAATGCTTCCGCTAAACTTTGAAACTAATGCTTCCGCTAAACTTTGAAACAAAGATAATTTGAAAATAACTATGAATGGTTAAACAAATGTTTTTTTGAAAACGTTTAAATAAATCATATATAGTCGTTCGATATTACTAGTGTCTCAGATTCTGGTTTGATCACGCACCTCGCGGTAAAACTCCGCAAGTGGAAATTGAGGGTGTGACAGATTGGTATCAGAGCCTCTAGCTATAGAGAACCAGGTTTGCACTAAAAGTAGACCTAAACTATAGCTGTTACACGACACTAGACTTAGTTGGCACCGAACTGTGATATCTTGTATGTGTTATACTACAATTGCTTTATGTGAGATATATATGTATATTGTGATGCACGCAACTACACCAACCCAGCAGGCAATGTCATCATCATCATCCGACAAATCTCGACAATCAAGAGCGCCGGGGAAGGCATCCATGGTCGAACCCTCACCACCTCATGGCGTGGAGACACGCTCAGCTTCTAGGAAAAGACTCGCTCTAGGAGGGGAGTCGTCCTCCCGTTCGACCACCGCTATACCGGTCGAACCGGTCAACTCGTTAGGAGTAGGGGACGATCTACTTAGGGATATGTTAAGGAAACAACAGGAATAGCTAGAGAGAATGCAGGAGACTATCGAAGCACAAGGATGGATGATACGTCAACTAACTGGTAAAACTGGAAGGCTCGAGGAAGAGCAATATGAGAATAAGAGAGTTCGAAACATTTTAGCTAAGGATCTTCGTGCTGAGCAGCTGAGGGCTGACTGGCTCGAAGACAGAGTTCTTGAGTCCAGTTGGAGGATTCAAGAACTGGAGCAGAACCAAGCACCACCTGTCCCGGTACCCGCACCAGCACCGACCCCTCCAGTGCCGGTAGAGGAAGAAGAGGAGGATCCAGAGGAAGACCCAGAGGAGGATCCAGAGGAAGACCCGGAGGAGGATCCGGAGGAAGAATAGCCGGAACAGGACCCGGCTGTTGAAGCTGAAAACGCCGCAGAGGATGACGGCAACCATAGCGACTTGGGAGATGGAGACGTAGAAGACTAACTCATCTCGCCAACCTCCGCTTTGTTTTCCTTAGTTTGTTTGTTTCCACTTATGTTTGAACTTGAAATTTTATAATTAAACTGAGATGTTTGGTTGGTATTTTGTGAGACATTGCAATTTATTTAATCGAATGTTCCTTTTGATTGTTTAATTTGTTGGGTTGACATAACTTGTGTGATGATTGAAGTGGGGAATATGATAACTATTTTGGATATATATACTTATCGGTGTGTGTTTGTGTTTCTTGCGAAGATCTGAAATGGCAACTGGACGTCGCGGAAACCTCAACATGTCACCTGAAGTATTGGCCGCATTAATCCAACAACACGTGAATGCTGCTCTGGCAGGTGTTCAAAACCCACCAGCAGGTAACCATTATTAATTTTCATGGGAAAATCTAATAGTTGGGCTAGTAGACTTTCTCGCTGACTACCTATACTCTGTCTTCTGGGGGGGTCTTAACCCCTACAAGATGTTCCTCGATCCAATAAGGTCAAGTATGCTGCCTCAACGTTGGAAGATGGGCATTAACCTGGTGGAACGCACAAGTCCAAACGCGTGGACTTGTTGCGGCGAACGCAATGGCCTGGACCGAGTTTAAGGCCCTAATTAAGGAGGAATACTGTCCGCAGGACAGAGTTCAGCAGTTGGAGCAAGTGTTATGGAACCACAAGATGGTAGGGTCTGAAATTGAAGCGTATACGGCCAAACATCATGATCTGGTGGGTCCCGATCTGGCAAACACCGTCGAAAAACGACTTGAGTTTTATCTTGGGTCTGGTCCCTGAGATCCAGGGCATGGTAATGTCTAGCAACCCTACGACGGAGCATCAAGCGATTAGGCTGGCGCATAAACTCACCGATAAGGCGGTGGAGCAAAGGAAGTTGCCACCTCGGGGTGCAACTGAAGTTGTCTTGATAACAAAAGAAACTTTGAAGACTCACCTGCTCGACAGTCTTCGTCAGCCCAGCCACAACAAGGAAACCAGAAGCGGTCCAAATATTTCAACAACAACAATCAGGGTCACAATAATCAGTCTGCCAACAACACCCAGAACTCAAGCGGCTATGCGGGTCGAAAGCCGCAATGTAATCGTTGTAACCTCCATCATCACGGCCCTTGCACCGGAAATCTCTGCCAACGATGTGGCAAAGCGGGACACGCGGCAAAGGATTGTCGTGAGGAAATCATGTCTCGACAAAATCAGAATCAGCACCAGGGTCAACAGCAAGGTAATAACTGGGGATGCTATCAGTGCGGTAGCACTGCCCATTTCAAGCGAGACTGCCTGCAGCTTCGCAACAACAACAATGGTGGGAACAACAACAACAACAATGGCAACAATGGAAATGGTGGCACAGGAGGTGCCAAAGGTCGTGCTTTCACGCTGGGCCGCGGAGAGGCCAGAAACGACTCGAATGTGGTCACTGGTAAGTTTCCCCTTAACGATCATTTTGCTACTGTACTTGTTGATACGGGTGTGGATAAGAGTTTTATATCTCAGTCTTTTAGGAAGAACCTAAATCTCACGCCTAACCCCTAGAGACCCCTTACGTCATAGAACTAGCCGATGGTAAATCTGTAGATGTGACCCATTTAGTAACCGGTGTCAACTTAAACTCGTGGGTCACACCTTTACCATTGATCTGATGACAACTACCCTGGGTAGTTTTGACGTGGTAGCCGGAATGGACTGGCTATCCGACGTCCGAGCTGAAGTTCTCTGTTTCGAGAAAGCTATCCGTATTCCGTCTCTAACGACGAAGTCTTGATGGTGCAAGGCGAGAAGGCAGGCGCCGTCACAAACATCATCTCTTACATGCAAGCTCAGAAGTATCTTCGGAAAAAGAACTCCTTTGCTTTGCTCTCACTGGTCACCGAGCAGCCTAAGGACGAGAAGCGGATTGAAGATCCCCGTCGTCCGTGACTTTCCGATGTGTTTCCGGAGGAGTTACCTGGTCTTCCACCACATCGACAAGCGGAGTTTGAAATCGAATTGGCGAACCATGCGACTCCTATCACCAAGGCCCCGTACCACCTAGCTCCAGCAGAGCTACAAGAGCTGTCAACCCAACTTCAGGAATTGTTGGAAAAAGGATTTATCCGACCCAGTACTTCGCCATGGGGAGCTCCGGTCATTTTTGTCAAGAAAAAGGACGGGACCTTCCGCATGTGCATCGTCTACAGGGAACTCAATAAGGTTACCATCAATAACCGATACCCATTACCTCGCATCGATGATCCCTTCGACCAGCTTCAAGGGTCAAGCTACTACTCCAAGATCGATCTACGGTCCGGTTATCACCAGTTACGTGTCAGGGAGGAGGATATCTCCAAGACGGCATTTCGTACTCGGTATGGCCGTTATGAGTTCTTGGTCATGCCCTTCGGTCTCACCAACGCACCCGCGATGTTCATGGACCTCATGAACCGCGTGTGTAAGCCGTATCTCGACAAGTTTGTCATCGTGTTCATCGATGATATACTCGTCTACTCTAAGGGTGAAGAAGAACATGCTGAGCATCTACGATTATTGCAGGAACTACTTCAACAGGAGAAACTATATGCCAAATTTTCGAAGTGTGATTTCTGGATTCGGGAAGTTCAGTTCCTCGGGCATATCGTGAATGAAAAGGGTATACACGTTGATCCCGCCAAGATCGATGCTATCAAGAACTGGGAAGCACCCAGGACACCGACAGAGATCCGCCAATTTCTGGGTTTGGCTGGTTACTACAAACGTTTCATCGAGGGATTTTCCAAGATCGCACAACCGCTTACCACTCTCATCCAAAAGGGCACCAAGTATGCTTGGGTGACAAGCAGGAAGTAGCATTTCAATTGCTGAAGCAGAAACTTTGCAGTGCACCCATTTTGTCCTTGCCAGAAGGGACAGATGATTTTGTGGTATAGTGTGACGCTTCCATTCAGGGATTAGGATGCGTACTCATGCAACGTGATAAGGTCATCGCGTATGCATCCCGACAGTTGAAGGTTCACGAGAAAAACTACACAACACATGACCTGGAATGGGAGCAGTTGTTTTTGCACTTAAGATTTGGAGACACTATCTATATGGAACAAAGTGCACAATCTACACGGATCACAAGAGCCTCCAGCATATCTTTGACCAGAAGGAGTTGAACATGCGACAGCGTCGCTGGGTCGAACTCCTGAACAATTATGAATGTGCCATTCGGTATCACCCGGGTAAAGCTAACGTGGAAGCTGATGCCCTTAGTAGGAAGGAGCACTTGAAACCTCGTCAGGTACGAGCACTACAGTTCACAATTCATTCTGGGTTACCCAAACAGATATACGACGCGCAGCTAGAAGCAGTTAAGGAAGAAAACATCAAGACCGAATCTGTGGGAAAGATGGAACGCGATTGGGAAGTGAAACCCAATGGTGCTCGGTATTTCAGGAATCGTATATGGGTACCTCTCTACGGAGACCTCAGGAAGCTAGTTATGGATGAAGCTCACAAATCCCGATACTCTGTCCATCCTGGTTCGGATAAGATGTATCAAGACCTTAAAGCGCGTACTGGTGGCCCAACATGAAAGCGGATATAGCCACCTACGTGAGCAAGTGTTTGACTTGTGCGAAAGTCAAGGTGGAATACCAGAAGCCATCAGGGTTACTTCAACAACCTGAGATCCCAGTGTGGAAATGGGATCAGATCTCGATGGACTTTATCACTAAACTCCCGCGAACTCCGGGTGGTTGCGATACCATCTGGGTAATCGTGGATCGTCTAACTAAGTCTGCCCACATCCTAGCGATCAAAGAAACAGATAAGATGGATAAGTTGACTCGCATCTACATTAAGGAAGTAGTTTCTCGGCACGGGGTACCAACGTCCATCATCTCAGACAGAGATGCTCGTTTCACGTCCAACTTTTGGCAGTCACTTCAGAAAGCGTTGGGTAAACGCTTAGATATGAGCACAGCTTATCACCCTCAGACGGATGGTCAAAGTGAAAGGACCATTCAGACCTTGGAAGACATGCTTAGGGCATGTGTGGTAGACTTCGGGAATAGTTGGGAAATCCATCTGCCTTTAGTGGAATTCTCGTATAACAACAGTTACCATACGAGTATTCAGGCAGCACCGTTTGAAGCATTATACGGTCGCAAATGTAGATCACCAGTCTATTGGGCAGAAGTCGGTGACAGTCAACTCACAGGTCCTGAGTTGATACTTGAGGCTACTGAAAAGATTGTGCAAATCAGAAACCGCATGGCAGTGGCACGAGATCGACAGAAAAGCTACGCTGATCAACGACGCAAACCGCTTGAATTTCAAGTAGGTGACCGCGTCCTACTGAAGGTGTCACCCTGGAAGGGTGTAATCCGTTTTGGGAAACGAAGCAAACTAAACCACCGTACGTAGGCCCATTTGTCATCCCGAAGCGTATCGGGCCCGTAGCTTATCAGTTAGACCTTCCTACCGAACTCAGTGGAGTTCACAATGTTTTTCATGTGTCCAATCTGAAGAAGTGCTTATCAGATGAGACCCTAGTCATTCCATTGGATGAGATTCAAGTGGATGAGCAACTGCATTTTGTGGAGCAACCTATCGAGATCATGGATCGTGAGATTAAAACTCGAAGGCACAGCAAGATACCAATTGTCAAGGTTCGTTGGGACTCTAAGCGTGGACCGGAGTTCACGTGGGAAAGAGAGGACCAGATGAAAAGCAAATACCCACACCTTTTTGCAGCTGAGCAGCAATCTGACGTTACGCCAACTAAATTTCGGGACGAAATTCTTTCAACATGGGGATGATGTGACAGCCTGGGAATTACTTGTACCATTGCTAACAAACTGAATCTTTGTGCGTTGCATTCTAAACCGCGTTTACTCAATTTTCGGGACGAAAATTCTTTCAACATGGGGATAATGTGACATCCCGACTTTTCAGGTATCTTAAACGCGCTACTTCACGGTTATTCATTCCTACGCTAACTTAATTCGGAGAATTAAATTACACGCTCGCAATAACTACGCTAACTTTGTGAATCTAATGGGTGAATTACGTGCTATGTGTTATTAGACGTTTGTAGATTTTGTAGATTATTATATCACGCTTTGATTTCACGATTATTAGTTATAAAAAATATATATATAATAAATAAATAGCCGAACCGAACCGAGCCGCGAAACGTGTCGACCTCACCTCCTTGCGGCCCAATGAAATAACCTAAACTTAAGGCCCAAGCCACTTAACCCAACCCCCCCCCCCTCCATCGCGGCCGCACCCCCTTCCCTTTCTTTTCCCTTGTTACATCTATATATATATATGCATGGATTGTTTGTTAAAAAAAACAACAAAACCCTAGCACCTAGAGAAGGCCGACGGCAGCCCCCCCCCCCCCCACGGTCGCACAAGCTCCAACTTCCGGATTGATTCCAATCTTGTCCCGGTTCGCTAATCATCATCGTTTCAAGGTTAGGGTTTAATTGTTTTGCGATTCACATTAGGGTTTGTGTAATCTTGATCATGATTATGTGTAATGGTAGGATTATTAGTATGAAAAGTGTTGTGATTTATGATTAGTTCGGATGATTGTGCGAGTCTTTGCGATTTTGATGTTATGTTGAATACTAAAATCATAAGCTGCGTTTTAGCGATAAAGATCATGTTACATAATTAGGGTTTGCATGAATATTGATATACATGATGATATTTGACAAATAAACCTTTTGTTAATCGTTATTATTAAGCGTAATGATCGTTTAAGCATGTTCTAATGCATAAAAGTCGAAAACAGTTTGCTGAATGGCATTTACAGCCAACTTCAATTGGCTGTAACCTTATCATTATTTATCGAAAAGTGGATTTTATGAAGCCTAAAACGTGTATTTTTGAAAAAATCTTCTAATGGCACCGGATTCATATTTTTCTGAGGTCGTTTGCTACTTTTAAGTTGTCATTTAGTGCAGCAGCTGAAGCTGCGTAAATTCTGCAAAATTTGCTAGTTGTTTATCGAGTCGGATCTCTAGTCTGTAGGGGGTTGGGTCACGAAATTTGTACAGTAACTGGAGACGGAAATTTCGGAAATCTCCCACTAGAATTTTGTTAATTGGATGAACGATGATTTTTAAATAATTTTTCCCGTGGACTGCAGTCAGAAAGCGACGAATCTGACTGCAGCCTAGTATATAAATGTTTATAAATAATTGGTAAAGCGTTAGGACTTGAAAAGTTTGCATAAAATTCTACAGTTTAATTCACAACTCCTGTAAAAAAATTGGAATTTTTGGAATGTTTGAATATTTTATAAAAATCCTCGAAAACAGCCCAGTTATGAGCGTACAGCTGAAACATGATAACTTGCGTTTGTGTATACCAAAGTGTTGTATGAGTTAATCTGTGTTTATGACAAGTTGGTTTGATCATTATTTTGTTATGATGATACTTTGCATGCATGATTGTGTTTACGAATTGGTTATCACGTATGCCGCACTGTGTGTTAGTTATGCGTAGGGTTTTGTATCAGTGTGTTCACACACTAACTTCAAATTGGTTGGCATGTTAGGACGCGATTAGAGGTTCCATTATTTGCTTCTTTTTGTGTTAATCTAACCGAGCAATTTAAGGTGAGTTCACGGCCCTATTTTATCCGGTTCTTGAACAACAGGGGAGAAACATGTATACGCTCTAAAACTCTATCTTTTACGTTATGCGAAATTAACGTCGTTAAACTACTCGGTAACTAAGTTAATGTTAATGTACGTTATGGTCACTAAGTAGCTTTATCACGGAAGTCCTCAACCAACTCTCAGATCGTTAGTATTGGGTTAGATAGCGGGGAAATTATAAGTAGTACTACTGGGCCCGACAAGCCCCACCCAGTTAGTCGCGCTAGCCGACCGGGTATGGTCAACGGGTCATTAATTTGGCCTAACTTTCGCCATGGTTAGTGATAGACCTGGCAACACTGAGGCAACAACAGTCAGCTTCGATCGCGAACTCTTATGTGACGTAACTTTAGGATCGCTACCTACATGTTAACATTGAACTTAATTACGAACCAACATTATTATTCCGGGTCCGGAATAATGGAACTATATCGTTATCCCGGGTTAGGGATAACGGGGGAAAAAAACTTTTAACCGAACTTGTGAACTTATAAAAACCTGTGAACTCACTCTTCTTTAATGTTGACACTTGTTTCTTTACATGTTTCTCAGGACGCTAGGAGCGCTAGGTGCACTCACTTGCATTTGATCAAGACATTTTTATCGAGTCTTATTTACGAATATTGTTTGGGATTTTTGGTTTTGGCGTTTATGTTGGCGCCGGTTACTTTACTTTACTCTAATGCTTCCACTAAACTTTGAAACTAATGCTTCCGCTAAACTGTGAAACAAAGATAATTTGAAAATAACTATGAATGGTTAAACAAATGTTTTTTTGAAAACGTTTAAATAAATCATATAGAGTCGTTCGATATTACTAGTGTCTCAGATTCTGGTTTGATCACACGCTCGCGGTAAAACTCCGCAAGTGGAAATTGAGGGTGTGACCGAGTGCTTAAAATTCTAACGGAAGTAGTTGTTTGACGTGTTCATTCGTCGGTTGCGTTAAAATTGCGTAAAATTATACGGTTGTCGTTTCTTGTATCCGATTTTGGCTGCGAATATTAAAATCTATTACGAAACTAAAGATATCATAATGTTTCAGTTTTTAAGGTAATACACGAGTACGATGCTACTATTTCATTGTCGGTGCGTTGTTGCAGTCGCGTTTTTTGTTCACGTATGCGTTTCGTGACGTTTGAAAGCTTGATAATTTACCATAACCAATTATGTGTTTAAAATTAACTTATAAAAATTGTATTTTTCAGCGTTGTCAGTATTTCGTTCGGTGTTAGTTCATTGTCGCTTAACGTTCATCAGGCTTCCCGCAAACCACCATTTGCGTACTGTAAAGTTGAATCAACGTTCCTAGGCATTCCAAAGGCCTAGTTAAGTTGATTTGTGTCTTAAAACAATACTCATAATTATCTTAATGTTTTTAAGCGCGTAACTAATATCCGAAAATTGTCGGCTGTCACAAATGTCCTCATCTATTCAAAAACCAAAGACGAGCATGAACGACACTTGCGTCTAATCCTCGAACTTCTACGTGGTGAACGAATTCACACAAAATTCTCCAAGTGTGAGTTCTGGCTAACGGAAGCTCAATTTCTCGGAGATGTTGTGAACGAGAAAGGCATACACGTGGATCCTGCTAAAATCATAGCCATCAAGAATTGGATCGTACCGAAATCTCTGTCTGAAATTCATTTTTGATTGGCGGGTTATTACGACGGTTCAACTCCAATTTTTCAAAGATTGTCGTTCCTCTCACTTAACTCAAAAGGATAAGCCATTTGTTTGTGGTTCCGAACAAGAGAAGTCTTTTCAAACTCTCAAGGACTTGCTTTGCAATGCTCCTATTCTCGCTCTTTCTGGTGGTAACGACTTCGTCATGTATTGTGATGCATCTAACAAAGGTCTCGGTTGTGTTCTCATGAAACGAGATAAGGTTATCGCGTACACTTCGAGAAACTCAAAATACATGAGAAGAAGTATACTATCCATGACCTTGAACTTGGTGCGGTTGTTTTTGTGCTAAAGATATGGCGACACTACCTTTACGGTACTAAGTGTATGGTCTTACCGACCATAAGAGCCTTCAGCACATCTTTAACCGAAAGGAGCTCAACATGCATCAACGCCGATCGGTAGAGTTGCTCAACGACTACGACTACGAGATTCGCTGCCATCCTAGTAAAGTGAATGTCGTGGCCGACCTCTTAGTAAAAAAACTCCTGAAAAGAGTATCCGTTGTTTCCAAATCCTAAACAACCTTCGAGACCGTATTCCCAAGGTGTAGTACTAGTCTGTTAATGAGAATGACTTATACAACGAGATGAAGTGTGGTGCTGAAAATCAGCTCATATCTAAACCTGACGATATTCTTTACTATCTCGACCGCGTTTGGATTCCAAACCTGACAACCAATGTGACTTCTTGATGAAAGAAGCTCAAAAGTCCCGATACTCTATTCATCCTAGTGCCGACAAGATGTACCAAGACCTTCGTATATCTTATTGGTGGCCCGGTATGAAGAAATATATTGCCACCTACGTTTCAAAATGACTCACTTGTTCCAAGGTAAAAGCCGAACATCAACAGCCCTCTAGCTTACTCGAATAACTAGAAATTCTGGTCTGGAAATGGGAGAGTATAGCTATGGATTTTTCACCAAACTTCCTCGAACTTCTTCTAGTAATGATAGCATTTGGGTGATCATCAACCATTTAACCAAATCTGCTCACTTCCTCCCCATTCATGAAGACTAAAAAGTTGAGAAATTGGCTCGTATATACACAAATGAAGTCATTTGTCGACTTGGTATCCCCATTGACATTATCTCCAACCGTGATGGCCGGTTCACCTCGCGACCTTGGCAAACCTTTCAAAAAGCCCTTAGTACTCATCTCAACCTTAGTACTGCGTTTCATCCTCAATCTGACGGTCAAATCGAGCGGACTATCTAAACTCTTGAGGATATGCAACTGGGATATATACTTACCTTTCATAGAATTCCCGTACAACAACAGCTATCACGCTAGTATTCAAATGGCACCATCTGAAGCACTGTATGCCCAAAATTGTCGATCGCCTATTTGTTGGCACGAGATCAGAGAAGCTCAAATCACCTGTCCTGAGCTCATACAAGAAATGAAGGACAAAATCTTACAGATTCATGACAATTACTCAAAGCTAGAAGCCAACAAAAGAGTTACGCCAACAAGAGACGCAAGCCCTTGGAATTTAATATTGGTGATCATGTACTACTCAAATTATCCCCTTGGAAATAAGTAGTTTGATTTGGTAAGAAATGCAAACTCATTCCTCGCTTCGTAGGTCCTTTCAAGATTCTTGAAAGGATTGGCACGGTAGCGTATCGACTAGATCTATCTCACTCAACAATGTTCATCCAACTTTTCACGTTTAAAATCTAAAGAAGTGCCTAGCCAAAGAAGCACTTCAAGTTCTACTCGGTGACCTTCAAATCAATGAGTCCTTCCACTTCGTGGAAGAATCGGCCGAAATCATGGACCGAGAAACCAAGCAACTAACACGAAGTCGAATTCCCATAGTCAAGGTTCGATGGGAAGGAATACGTGGCGCTGAATTCACTTAGGAACTCGAGAGTAAAATGAAGACCAAGTATCCGCATCTCTTTACAATGCCTCCTTCTTGAATAAATTTCGGGACAAAATTTCCTAAAGTAGGGAAGACGGTAACGCTTCGCATATTTGTACTTTCCATTTTAGAAAGCTTGTATTCACTCTCTTTAGTAACTTTGTAATCGTACTTCATTCCAATCTTGTAAATCCGAGACATCGATCATAATGTAAAACCATATTTATATCAATCGTATCTTAATTCATGTTTGTGTTATGTGAAATCAATCATCAAATATGTATTTACATTTATACTTATGTTATATGCAATAAATCGAGACTTTAATCTTCTTGGAATGTTATTCATACATGTTTTCTCCTTATGCATACTTACATAGCTTAAAATCAAAAAATATATATATGTTTTTTAGTATTATTTTTAAAATCGGGAATTTTAATATATTTTTGAAATTTTCCTCCTCCTATCTCCTACCCACTTCATTTATGACCAAACCCTAAAATCCACTTATAAATACAAGCCTCCACCACCTCCTAAACACTTTCCACACTCTCAATTAACTCTCAAACTCTCTCAAGGCTTCAATCTTTGAAACTTTCAGGCAGAAAATTTCTTGCTCAAAAAGTGAGTTTTCAACTCACTTCTTCATCTTTTCTTCTTGCTTTCTTGTTTATCCTTCCTTTGATAACCTCTAGGAGTGTTATCCCATATTTACCAAGATAAACAAAGGTGGAACATCACCATATTTGAGGCCCAAAGTTGGATAAAAATTCCGCATTGATTAAAACATTTACAAACTTGTTTTTATTTACTTTTAACTTGAACAATCTTGTACCAACCTTGCTTCTAACCAAACCCATGGTTATGGAGCTTGATTAAGATTGATTATCATGAGTTAAAGGTTCAAATACCTTCTAAACTTTCTATTTTGACAAGGTCTAAGTTGACCTACAAGTGTTGAAACCATCTAAGTCCACCATATTTCATATGGTTAGCCTTGTGTTTTGGTGAAGGTGTGAATCTTATAAGCTTAGGCTATCCTAACCTCATTCCACCACCTCACTTGATTATTTTATTCATATTCACTAAGTAGTTTCCTAGTACTAAAGTACGTTAACCCCGCCTCGCCTCCAACATTTACCATGTTGGGTATGACATGCCCAGGTTGTTCTTATTTGGCTACTTAGTATGTTAGTAGATTAGTTGTACTTTACTTTCATCCATGACCAATAGGGTTTAACAACTAAGTTGGTAAACTTTGTGCTTTCGTGAATCATATAATGAGGTTCAATGGATGTTTGTCATCCTACCTCCATGCTTGAATTCTATGACATTCATTATGGACTTATTATATAAAATTTACTACATAATATATAAATATAAACATAACCGAATTCTTGATGTTGACCGGATTATGGTTACACGTCATGAAAGTAGGTTATATTATCTATGTTTTAAACCTCTCGTTATGATTCTAATGGGCATGTTTCGACCCATGAAATCACATGAAAATAATTGTGTCAAAAACGAATGTTTAAGACTAGATAACTATTTTTCGTATACATACTTTTATATACTTAGAATTTCAAATCCGAACTCTCCACAAACCCGAATACTCACACACCTTCGTTTCCCCATGTAGGGTAACTTCGGTGTTCCAAACTCTAAACGCTCGTCGAACTCTCGGTTGCTAGGAACGCTTTGCAAAATCGTGTGTATACATGACTCCGTTTTTACTTTTTACACTTTTGGGTGCAATACGTACATGCTATCAAGACTCACACAACCACATACTTCATACTTAAAACACAAACAAACAATCCAATATACATGCTTGATACGTTATACTTGAATTCATATATGCTAGACTATTATTATGCTTTATACTTGTCATTAACTTCGTACAAGCCTCCCTTAACATGTATAGCGCTAGAGGATTAACGTACCACGCAGATTCTTGAGGTCAATTTAAGTAAACAAAAAGGTCTATTCATTGCTATGATTAGATTACGCTAGCGGGAATATTTGGGTTGACACGTATAGTTGCATGCTAGTATTGTATGTTAGTTCTAGTTAACTATTATGCCATGTAGATTCGTTTAAATTTTTATACATAAGCTAGTACTCAAACTTTTATACTCGCCAATACTTTATGTATTGAACTATACTTTAATTCGTAGTGAAGGAAATTGATGATGATGATGATGATGACTAACGGAATCTAGTAGGATGATTAGAAACCCCCTTTAAACTTTACTACTAGTTGTATTTTGTTTTGTTTCAAACTTGTTGTAATTTTGTTTCGAACGTACTTGATGTTAGCAATGAAATGAAATATTATTTATTAAATACTAGTCACATTTAGTGTTATGAAGTCTATTGTCATCTCGTTTTTGTCCCGCCCGATGTTTCCGCCATCGGTTGGGGTGTGACAATTAAATCCTTGCTAGAAAATTGTTTCACATTGAAATATCTTGGCGAAACCACATGTATTCCCAGAATAAAGATCTATAGATATAAAACAAAGCAGCTTACAATTTTGAGTCAAAGTACATATACTGATAAAGTCCTTCGATGTTTCTCAATGCATTAAGAGAGTTATCATTTGTAACGGCACATGGAACAATACTAAATAACATATAGTGCACTAAGTGGGACAAGGAAAGAAGAAAATGGAATTGGTTCCATATGTTTCTATGATGTTATGTACTAGACCTTATGTGTCATATGCTTTGAGCATGTCGAGTAGATATCAGCAGAATCTGGTAAGGGATCACTGGGCTGCAACTTCCAAGCAGTTCAAGATGATTCTCAATCATAGATGGGATATATGTTCGTTCCAAATAATGGAGTGATCACTTGGAAAAGTTTCTAGTAGAGTGTGGTTTCTCAACCCACCATTGAATCGAAATACATAACATCGGATGATGCAAAGGAGGCGGCTTGGATGAAGAAGTATATTGCTTGATCTAGACATGGTGCCTAGCATAAAGAAACCCATCAAGAGACTATCGATAACTCTAGTACCATAACTCAAGCAAAGGAACCAAGGTCACACCGTAACACGAAACATATATTTAGAAGGTTAGATATATACTAGACCACGGAGACATTTTGTTGGAATTGAACCCTACAAAAGAATGGATGATAGAAAGCCAAAATATACTACAACCTCTGATCCTTATAATAATCAAACATCTGCTAGAGTCAAGCTCTGCTGAAGACAAAATGTCAAAGGTCTGCCATAGTAAAACTTTGTTGAAGACTAAAGCTAAAGGTCTGCCAAGGCAAAACTCTGTTGAAGACTAAAGCTAAACGTCTGCCAAGGCAAAACTCTGATGAAGGCCAATAGAGGATGTCTCATCAGTGTTTTCTATCAGTCTATGTAATGTTTAGTTATCGCTAGTGGTTAGCTTAGCAGATGTTGTTAGTTTTTAAGATTGTTAGATGTCTCTTTCCTACTGACATCATCATAAGATACTCAGTGGTTAGAATTTTAGTATAAATAGAATAATGTCTGTACTGTTCTATTTGATCACTTTTCATCAGTTATCAATCTAATATCCTTCTTTACATTCTCTACGAACAAATCAGTGATCTTAGGATCAGGGGGAGATTATGAGTTATATGCAAGTGATTACAATCACAAAAGCATGATAATGAAAACAATCTCTTAATTGTTATGAATCAAAGTTCATTATTTCGTTGCATTTACATTTGATTTATCATCTTTCATTTTTCATCTTTAGAACTTTCATAACAGTTTCAAACTCAGATCCTAACAATTGGTATCAGAGCTTGGTCAATCTGAATTCGATTTAACAAATCAATTTGATTTGAACAGATTAGCTCTCACTGCTAATTCGGTTTGTTTTTTTATTGAAAAGAGAGTTTAATTACATTTTCAAAGTTTTTAAACAAAAATCTATTTGTAAACAATCAGAATGTCACACACTTCACAAGATCCTCATAACATCAGCAACATGTTTAAACCACCCATCCTTGTCAAATCTAAGTATAATATCTAGCAAAGACGATGGGTCATGTCCTTTCTCAGCAAAACACCGATTGCTGGAAGTTTTGTCATCTTTGGACCTCATGTTCCAATGATACCGATACAGAGGGCCCTAAAGTCCAAGTACCAAAGAACCTGAAAATTACTTTGAGCAAAATTTCCA